>CM057225.1:92668706-93926989 GCA_029891385.1 Erythroxylum novogranatense | reverse complement strand
TGGCAAGTCAAGTTGATAGGTTCCATCATTTGTGAGAGTTGTTTCCATTTCTTTTTATTTTTTTCCTTAATGAAGAGTTGTTTTCGTTTTAATGAGCAAAAGGTTTCAAATCTTATTCCACCCATAACAAAAATCAAACAGTTAACCCCAAATTATATAGGCCATTTTTTTGTAACAACACTCGTTGTTTAAGTCGAGTGATGTTAGTGGCGGAACTATTAGATATCAACAAAATTTCAAACAAGTAATTAGTGAAGAGTGGAAGAACATTTGTTAACTTCTAAAGTTGAGACTCTCGATCTCATCATTAAACAGAGGTTTGATGGCATTGAGTTGTCATTTTAGTGTATCTTGATGGCAATTATTCACTATATTTTCCTCTGTTTACTAAAGGTTATAAGTTAGATCTTCCACTCCTGTTACTTATGCTTCAATCTTAAGAGAAAAATGATGTTGACACTTCTTTCTCTATAAATGAAATGCAAGTCACATCAGGAACTCATACTTTGTTTTGGCAAGTCAAGTTGATAGGTTCCATCATTTGTGAGAGTTGTTTCCATTTCTTTTTATTTTTTTCCTTAATGAAGAGTTGTTTTCGTTTTAATGAGCAAAAGGTTTCAAATCTTATTCCACCCATAACAAAAAATCAAGCAGTTAACCCCTAAATTATATAGTCCATTTTTTTGTAACAAGACTCGTTGTTTAAGTCGAGTGACGTTAGTGGCGGAACTATTAGATATCAACAAAATTTCAAACAAGTAATTAGTGAAGAGTGGAAGAACATTTGTTAACTTCTAATGTTGAGACTCTCGATCTCATCATTAAACAGAGGTTTGATGGCATTGAGTTGTCATTTTAGTGTATCTTGATGTCAATTATTCACTATATTTTCCTCTGTTTACTAAAGGTTATAAGTTAGATCATCCACTCCTGTTACTTATGCTTCACTTTTAAGAAAAAAATGATGTTGACTCTTCTTTCTCTATAAATGAAATGCAAGTCACATCAGGAACTCATACTTTATTTTGTCAAGTCAAGTTGATAGGTTCCATCTTTTGTGAGAGTTGTTTCCATTTCTTTTTATTTTTTTCCTTAATGAAGAGTTGTTTTTGTTTTAATGAGCAAAAGGTTTCAAATCTTATTCCACCCATAACAAAAATCAAACAGTTAACCCCAAATTATATAGTCCATTTTTTTGTAACAACACTCGTTGTTTAAGTCGAGTGATGTTAGTGGCGGAACTATTAGATATCAACAAAATTTCAAACAAGTAATTAGTGAAGAGTGGAAGAACATTTGTTAACTTCTAAAGTTGAGACTCTCGATCTCATCATTAAACAGAGGTTTGATGGCATTAAGTTGTCATTTTAGTGTATCTTGATGGCAATTATTCACTATATTTTCCTCTGTTTACTAAAGGTTATAAGTTAGATCTTCCTCTCCTGTTACTTATGCTTCAATCTTAGGAGAAAAATGATGTTGACACTTCTTTCTCTATAAATGAAATGCAAGTCACATCAGGAACTCATACTTTGCTTCGGCAAGTCAACTTGATAGGTTCCATCATTTGTGAGAGTTGTTTCCATTTCTTTTTATTTTTTTCCTTAATGAAGAGTTGATTTCCTTTTAATGAGCAAAAGGTTTCAAATCTTATTCCACCCACAACAAAAATCAAACAGTTAACCCTAATTGATATAGGCCATTTTTTTTGTAATGACACTCATTTTTTAAGTCGAGTGACGTTAGTAGCTGAACTATTAGATATCAGAGAAATTTCAAACAAGTAATTGGTGGAGAGTGGAAGAACATTTGATAACTTGTAAAGTTGACACTCTCGATCTCATCATTAAACAGAGGTTTGATGGCATTGAGTTTTCATTTTAGTGTATCTTGATGGAAATTATTCACTATATTTTCCTCTGTTACAAAAGGTTATAAGTTAGATCTTCCACTCCTGTTACTTATGCTTCACTCTTAGGAGAAAAATGATATTGACTCTTCTTTCTCTATAAATGAAATGCAAGTCACATCAGGAACTCATACTCTGCTTTGGCAAGTCAAGTTAATAGGTTCCATCATTTGTGAGAGTTGTTTCCATTTCTTTTTATTTTTTTCCTTAATGAAGAGTTGTTTTCCTTTTAATGAGCAAAAGGTTTCAAATCTTATTCCACCCACAACAAAAATCAAACAGCTTAACCCCAAATTATATAGGCTATTTTTTGTAACAACACTCTTTTAAGTCGAGTGATGTTAATTATGAACTATTAGATATCAAAAATTTCAAACAAGTAATTAGTGAAGAGTGGAAGAACATTTGTTAACTTCTAAAGTTGAGACTCTCGATCTCATCATTAAAATGAGGTTTGATGGCATTGAGTTGTCATTTTAGTGTATCTTGATGGCAATTATTCACTATATTTTCCTCTGCTTACTAAAGGTTATAAGTTAGATCTTCCACTCCTGTTACTTATGCTTCACTCTTAAGAGAAAATGATGTTGACACTTCTTTCTCTATAAATGAAATGCAAGTCACATCAGAACTCATACTTTGCTTCGCAAGTCAACTTGATAGGTTCCATCATTTGTGAGAGTTGTTTCCATTTCTTTTTAATTTTTTCCTTAATGAAGAGTTGTTTTCATTTTAATGAGCAAAAGCTTTCAAATCTTATTCCACCCACAACAAAAATCAAACAGTTAACCCTAATTGATATAGGCCATTTTTTTTGTAATGACACTCGTTTTTTAAGTATAGTGACGTTAGTGGCTGAACTATTAGATATCAGAGAAATTTCAAACAAGTAATTGGTGGAGAGTGGAAGAACATTTGATAACTTGTAAAGTTGACACTCTCGATCTCATCATTAAACAGAAGTTTGATGGCATTGAGTTGTCATTTTAGTGTATCTTTATGGCAATTATTCACTATATTTTCCTCTGTTTACTAAAGGTTATAAGTTAGATCTTCCACTCCTGTTACTTATGCTTCACTCTTAAGAAAAAAATGATGTTGACTCTTCTTTCTCTATAAATGAAATGCAAGTCACATCAGGAACTCATACTTTATTTTGGCAAGTCAAGTTGATAGGTTCCATCATTTGTGAGAGTTGTTTCCATTTCTTTTTATTTTTTTCCTTAATGAAGAGTTGTTTTTGTTTTAATGAGCAAAAGGTTTCAAATCTTATTCCACCCATAACAAAAATCAAACAGTTAACCCCAAATTATATAGTCCATTTTTTTGTAACAACACTCGTTGTTTAAGTCGAGTGATGTTAGTGGCGGAACTATTAGATATCAACAAAATTTCAAACAAGTAATTAGTGAAGAGTGGAAGAACATTTGTTAACTTCTAAAGTTGAGACTCTCGATCTCATCATTAAACAGAGGTTTGATGGCATTGAGTTGTCATTTTAGTGTATCTTGATGGCAATTATTCACTATATTTTCCTCTGTTTACTAAAGGTTATAAGTTAGATCTTACACTCCTGTTACTTATGCTTCAATCTTAAGGGAAAAATGATGTTGACACTTCTTTCTCTATAAATGAAATGCAAATCACATCAGGAACTCATACTTTGCTTCGGCAAGTCAACTTGATAGGTTCCATCATTTGTGAGAGTTGTTTCCATTTCTTTTTATTTTTTTCCTTAATGAAGAGTTGATTTCCTTTTAATGAGCAAAAGGTTTCAAATCTTATTCCACCCACAACAAAAATCAAACAGTTAACCCTAATTGATATAGGCCATTTTTTTTGTAATGACACTCGTTTTTTAAGTCGAGTGACGTTAGTGGCTGAACTATTAGATATCAGCAAAATTTCATACAAGTAATTGGTGGAGAGTGGAAGAACATTTGATAACTTGTAAAGTTGACACTCTCGATCTCATCATTAAACAGAGGTTTGATGGCATTGAGTTGTCATTTTAGTGTATCTTGATGGAAATTATTCACTATATTTTCCTCTGTTTACTAAAGGTTATAAGTTAGATCTTCCACTCCTGTTACTTATGCTTCACTCTTAAGAAAAAAATGATGTTGACTCTTCTTTCTCTATAAATGAAATGCAAGTCACATCAGGAACTCATACTTTATTTTGGCAAGTCAAGTTGATAGGTTCCATCATTTGTGAGAGTTGTTTCCATTGCTTTTTATTTTTTTCCTTAATGAAGAGTTGTTTTTGTTTTAATGAGCAAAAGGTTTCAAATCTTGTTCCACCCATAACCAAAATCAAACAGTTAACCCCAAATTATATAGTCCATTTTTTTGTAACAACACTCGTTGTTTAAGTCGAGTGATGTTAGTGGCAGAACTATTCGATATCAAAAAAATTTCAAACAAGTAATTAGTGAAGAGTGGAAGAACATTTGTTAACTTCTAAAGTTTAGACTCTCGATCTCATCATTAAACAGAGGTTTGATGGCATTGAGTTGTCATTTTAGTGTATCTTGATGGCAATTATTCACTATATTTTCCTCTGTTTACTAAAGGTTATAAGTTAGATCTTACACTCCTGTTACTTATGCTTCAATCTTAAGTGAAAAATGATGTTGACACTTCTTTCTCTATAAATGAAATGCAAATCACATCAGGAACTCATACTTTGCTTCGGCAAGTCAACTTGATAGGTTCCATCATTTGTGAGAGTTGTTTCCATTTCTTTTTATTTTTTTCCTTAATGAAGAGTTGATTTCCTTTTAATGAGCAAAAGGTTTCAAATCTTATTCCACCCACAACAAAAATCAAACAGTTAACCCTAATTGATATAGGCCATTTTTTTGTAATGACACTCGTTTTTTAAGTCGAGTGACGTTAGTGGCTGAACTATTAGATATCAGCGAAATTTCAAACAAGTAATTAGTGGAGAGTGGAAGAACATTTGATAACTTCTACAGTTGAGACTCTCGATCTCATCATTAAACAGAGGTTTGATGGCATTGAGTTGTCATTTTAGTGTATCTTGATGGAAATTATTCACTATATTTTCCTCTGTTTACTAAAGGTTATAAGTTAGATCTTCCACTCCTGTTACTTATGCTTCACTCTTAGGAGAAAAATGATATTGACTCTTCTTTTCTATAAATGACATGCAAGTCACATCAGGAACTCATACTTTGATTTGGCAAGTCAAGTTGATAGGTTCCATCATTTGTGAGAGTTGTTTCCATTTCTTTTTATTTTTTTCCTTAATGAAGAGTTGATTTCCTTTTAATGAGCAAAAGGTTTCAAATCTTATTCCACCTACAACAAAAATCAAACAGTTAACCCTAATTGATATAGGCCATTTTTTTGTAATGACACTCGTTTTTTAAGTCGAGTGACGTTAGTGGCTGAACTATTAGATATCAACAAAATTTCAAACAAGTAATTAGTGAAGAGTGGAAGAACATTTGATAACTTGTAAAGTTGACACACTCGATCTCATCATTAAACAGAGGTTTGATGGCATTGAGTTGTCATTTTAGTGTATCTTGATGGAAATTATTCACTATATTTTCCTCTGTTTAAGAAAGGTTATAAGTTAGATCTTCCACTCTGTTACTTATGCTTCACTCTTAGAGAAAATGATGTTGACTCTTCTTTCTCTATAAATGAAATGCAAGTCACATCAGGAACTCATACTTTATTTTGGCAAGTCAAGTTAATAGGTTCCATCATTTGTGAGAGTTGTTTCCATTTCTTTTTACTTTTTTCATTAATGAAGAGTTGTTTCGCTTTTAATGAGCAAAAGGTTTCAAATCTTATTCAACCCACAACAAAAATCAAACAGTTAACCCCAAATTATATAGGCCATTTTTTGTAACAACACTCGTTTAAGTCGAGTGATGTTAGTATGGAACTATTAGATATCAACAAAATTTCAAACAAGTAATTAGTGAAGAGTGGAAAACATTTGTTAACTTCTAAAGTTGAGACTCTCGATCTCATCATTAAAAGAGGTTTGATGGCATTGAGTTGTCATTTTAGTGTATCTTGATGGCAATTATTCACTATATTTTCCTCGGTTTACTAAAGGTTATAAGTTAGATCTTCCATTCCTGTTACTTATGCTTCACTCTTAAGAAAAAATGATGTTGACTCTTCTTTCTCTATAAATGAAATGCAAGTCACATCAGAACTCATACTTTGTTTTGCAAGTCAAGTTGATAGGTTCCATCTTTTGTGAGAGTTGTTTCCATTTCTTTTTATTTTTTCCTTAATGAAGAGTTGTTTTGTTTTAATGAGCAAAGGTTTCAAATCTTATTCCACCCATAACAAAAATCAAACAGCTTAACCCCAAATTATATAGTCCATTTTTTGTAACAACACTCGTTGTTTAAGTCGAGTGATGTTAGTATGAACTATTAGATATCAACAAAATTTCAAACAAGTAATTAGTGAAGAGTGGAAGAACATTTGTTAACTTCTAAAGTTGAGACTCTCGATCTCATCATTAAATGAGGTTTGATGGCATTGAGTTGTCATTTTAGTGTATCTTGATGGCAATTATTCACTATATTTTCCTCTGTTTACTAAAGGTTATAAGTTACATCTTACACTCCTGTTACTTATGCTTCAATCTTAAGAGAAAAATGATGTTGACACTTCTTTCTCTATAAATGAAATGCAAGTCACATCAGGAACTCATACTTTGCTTCGGCAAGTCAACTTGATAGGTTCCATCATTTGTGAGAGTTGTTTCCATTTCTTTTATTTTTTCCTTAATGAAGAGTTGATTTCTTTTAATGAGCAAAGGTTTCAAATCTTATTCCACCCACAACAAAAATCAAACAGTTAACCCTAATTGATATAGGCCATTTTTTTTGTAATGACACTCGTTTTTTAAGTCGAGTGACGTTAGTGGCTGAACTATTAGATATCAGCAAAATTTCAAACAAGTAATTGGTGGAGAGTGGAAGAACATTTGATAACTTGTAAAGTTGACACTCTCGATCTCATCATTAAACAGAGGTTTGATGGCATTGAGTTGTCATTTTAGTGTATCTTGATGGAAATTATTCACTATATTTTCCTCTGTTTATGAAAGGTTATAAGTTAGATCTTCCAATCCTGTTACTTATGCTTCACTCTTAGAGAAAAATGATGTTGACTCTTCTTTCTCTATAAATGAAATGCAAGTCACATCAGGAACTCATACTTTGTTTTGGCAAGTCAAGTTGATAGGTTCCATCATTTGTGAGAGTTGTTTCCATTTCTTTTTATTTTTTTCCTTAATGAAGAGTTGTTTTCGTTTTAATGAGCAAAAGGTTTCAAATCTTATTCCACCCACAACAAAAATCAAACAGTTAACCCTAATTGATATAGGCCATTTTTTTGTAATGACACTCGTTTTTTAAGTCGAGTGACGTTAGTGGCTGAACTATTAGATATCAGCGAAATTTCAAACAAGTAATTAGTGGAGAGTGGAAGAACATTTGATAACTTGTAAAGTTGAGACTCTCGATCTCATCATTAAAGCAGAGGTTTGATGGCATTGAGTTGTCATTTTAGTGTATCTTGATGGAAATTATTCACTATATTTTCCTCTTTATTAAAGGTTATAAGTTAGATCTTCCACTCCTGTTACTTATGCTTCACTCTTAGGAGAAAAATGATATTGACTCTTCTTTCTCTATAAATGACATGCAAGTCACATCAGGAACTCATACTTTGTTTTGGCAAGTCAAGTTGATAGGTTCCATCATTTGTGAGAGTTGTTTCCATTTCTTTTATTTTTTCCTTAATGAAGAGTTGATTTTCTTTTAATGAGCAAAAGGTTTCAAATCTTATTCCACCTACAACAAAATCAAACAGTTAACCCTAATTGATATAGGCCATTTTTTGTAATGACACTGCTTTTTAAGTCGAGTGGCGTTAGTGGCTGAACTATTAGATATCAACAAAATTTCAAACAAGTAATTAGTGAAGAGTGGAAGAACATTTGATAACTTGTAAAGTTGACACTCTCGATCTCATCATTAAACAGAGGTTTGATGGCATTGAGTTGTCATTTTAGTGTATCTTGATGGAAATTATTCACTATATTTTCCTCTGTTTACGAAAGGTTATAAGTTAGATCTTCCACTCCTGTTACTTATGCTTCACTCTTAGGAGAAAAATGATGTTGACTCTTCTTTCTCTATAAATGAAATGCAAGTCACATCAGGAACTCATACTTTATTTTGTCAAGTCATGTTAATAGGTTCCATCATTTGTGAGAGTTGTTTCCATTTCTTTTTATTTTTTCCTTAATGAAGAGTTGTTTTCCTTTTAATGAGCAAAAGGTTTCAAATCTTATTCAACCCACAACAAAAATCAAACAGTTAACCCCAAATTATGTAGGCCATTTTTTTGTAACAACACTCGTTTAAGTCGAGTGATGTTAGTGGCGGAACTATTAGATATCAACAAAATTTCAAACAAGTAATTAGTGAAGAGTGGAAGAACATTTGTTAACTTCTAAAGTTGAGACTCTCGATCTCATCATTAAACAGAGGTTTGATGGCATTGAGTTGTCATTTTAGTGTATCTTGATGGCAATTATTCACTATATTTTCCTCTGTTTACTAAAGGTTATAAGTTAGATCTTCCACTCCTGTTACTTATGCTTCACTCTTAAGAAAAAAATGATGTTGACTCTTCTTTCTCTATAAATGAAATGCAAGTCACATCAGGAACTCATACTTTGTTTTGGCAAGTCAAGTTGATAGGTTCCATCTTTTGTGAGAGTTGTTTCCATTTCTTTTTATTTTTTTCCTTAATGAAGAGTTGTTTTCGTTTTAATGAGCAAAAGGTTTCAAATCTTATTCCACCCATAACAAAAATCAAACAGTTAACCCCAAATTATATAGTCCATTTTTTTGTAACAACACTCGTTGTTTAAGTCGAGTGACGTTAGTGGCTGAACTATTAGATATCAGCAAAATTTCAAACAAGTAATTGGTGGAGAGTGGAAGAACATTTGATAACTTGTAAAGTTGACACTCTCGATCTCATCATTAAACAGAGGTTTGATGGCATTGAGTTGTCATTTTAGTGTATCTTGATGGAAATTATTCACTATATTTTCCTCTCTTATTTAAAGGTTATATGTTAGATCTTCCACCTGTTACTTATGCTTCACTCTTAGGAGAAAAATGATATTGACTCTTCTTTCTCTATAAATGAAATGCAAGTCACATCAGGAACTCATACTTTGTTTTGGCAAGTCAAGTTGATAGGTTCCATCATTTGTGAGAGTTGTTTCCATTTCTTTTTATTTTTTTCCTTAATGAAGAGTTGTTTTCGTTTTAGTGAGCAAAAGGTTTCAAATCTTATTCCACCCACAACAAAAATCAAACAGTTAACCCTAATTGATATAGGCCATTTTTTTGTAATGACACTCGTTTTTTAAGTCGAGTGACATTAGTGGCTGAACTATTAGATATCAACAAAATTTCAAACAAGTAATTGGTGGAGAGTGGAAGAACATTTGATAACTTGTAAAGTTGACACTCTCGATCTCATCATTAAACAGAGGTTTGATGGCATTGAGTTGTCATTTTAGTGTATCTTGATGGAAATTATTCACTATATTTTCCTCTGTTACGAAAGGTTATAAGTTAGATCTTCCACTCCTGTTACTTATGCTTCACTCTTAGGAGAAAAATGATATTGACTCTTCTTTCTCTATAAATGACATGCAAGTCACATCAGGAACTCATACTTTGTTTTGGCAAGTCAAGTTGATAGGTTCCATCATTTGTGAGAGTTGTTTCCATTTCTTTTTATTTTTTTCCTTAATGAAGAGTTGATTTCCTTTTAATGAGCAAAAGGTTTCAAATCTTATTCCACCTACAACAAAAATCAAACAGTTAACCCTAATTGATATAGGCCATTTTTTTGTAATGACACTCGTTTTTTAAGTCGAGTGACGTTAGTGGCTGAACTATTAGATATCAACAAAATTTCAAACAAGTAATTAGTGAAGAGTGGAAGAACATTTGATAACTTGTAAAGTTGACACTCTCGATCTCATCATTAAACAGAGGTTTGATGGCATTGAGTTGTCATTTTAGTGTATCTTGATGGAAATTATTCACTATATTTTCCTCTGTTTACGAAAGGTTATAAGTTAGATCTTCCACTCCTGTTACTTATGCTTCACTCTTAGGAGAAAAATGATGTTGACTCTTCTTTCTCTATAAATGAAATGCAAGTCACATCAGGAACTCATACTTTATTTTGGCAAGTCAAGTTAATAGGTTCCATCATTTGTGAGAGTTGTTTCCATTTCTTTTTATTTTTTCCTTAATGAAGAGTTGTTTTCCTTTTAATGAGCAAAAGGTTTCAAATCTTATTCAACCCACAACAAAAATCAAACAGTTAACCCCAAATTATGTAGGCCATTTTTTTGTAACAACACTCGTTTAAGTCGAGTGATGTTAGTGGCGGAACTATTAGATATCAACAAAATTTCAAACAAGTAATTAGTGAAGAGTGGAAGAACATTTGTTAACTTCTAAAGTTGAGACTCTCGATCTCATCATTAAACAGAGGTTTGATGGCATTGAGTTGTCATTTTAGTGTATCTTGATGGCAATTATTCACTATATTTTCCTCGGTTTACTAAAGGTTATAAGTTAGATCTTCCACTCCTGTTACTTATGCTTCACTCTTAAGAAAAAAATGATGTTGACTCTTCTTTCTCTATAAATGAAATGCAAGTCACATCAGGAACTCATACTTTGTTTTGGCAAGTCAAGTTGATAGGTTCCATCTTTTGTGAGAGTTGTTTCCATTTCTTTTTATTTTTTTCCTTAATGAAGAGTTGTTTTCGTTTTAATGAGCAAAAGGTTTCAAATCTTGTTCCACCCATAACAAAAATCAAACAGTTAACCCCAAATTATATAGTCCATTTTTTTGTAACAACACTCGTTGTTTAAGTCGAGTGATGTTAGTGGCGGAACTATTAGATATCAACAAAATTTCAAACAAGTAATTAGTGAAGAGTGGAAGAACATTTGTTAACTTCTAAAGTTGAGACTCTCGATCTCATCATTAAACAGAGGTTTGATGGCATTGAGTTGTCATTTTAGTGTATCTTGATGGCAATTATTCACTATATTTTCCTCTGTTTACAAAAGGTTATAAGTTACATCTTACACTCCTGTTACTTATGCTTCAATCTTAAGAGAAAAATGATGTTGACACTTCTTTCTCTATAAATGAAATGCAAATCACATCAGGAACTCATACTTTGCTTCGGCAAGTCAACTTGATAGGTTCCATCATTTGTGAGAGTTGTTTCCATTTCTTTTTATTTTTTTCCTTAATGAAGAGTTGATTTCCTTTTAATGAGCAAAGGTTTCAAATCTTATTCCACCCACAACAAAATCAAACAGTTAACCCTAATTGATATAGGCCATTTTTTGTTAATGACACTCGCTTTTTAAGTCGAGTGACGTTAGTGGCTGAACTATTAGATATCAGCAAAATTTCAAACAAGTAATTGGTGGAGAGTGGAAGAACATTTGATAACTTGTAAAGTTGACACTCTCGATCTCATCATTAAATGAGGTTTGATGGCATTGAGTTGTCATTTTAGTGTATCTTGATGGAAATTATTCACTATATTTTCCTCTGTTACGAAAGGTTATAAGTTAGATCTTCCACTCCTGTTACTTATGCTTCACTCTTAGGAGAAAAATGATATTGACTCTTCTTTCTCTATAAATGAAATGCAAGTCACATCAGGAACTCATACTTTGCTTTGGCAAGTCAAGTTGATAGGTTCCATCATTTGTGAGAGTTGTTTCCATTTCTTTTTATTTTTTTCCTTAATGAAGAGTTGTTTTCGTTTTAGTGAGCAAAAGGTTTCAAATCTTATTCCACCCACAACAAAAATCAAACAGTTAACCCTAATTGATATAGGCCATTTTTTTGTAATGACACTCGTTTTTTAAGTCGAGTGACGTTAGTGGCTGAACTATTAGATATCAACAAAATTTCAAACAATTAATTAGTGAAGAGTGGAAGAACATTTGATAACTTGTAAAGTTGACACTCTCGATCTCATCATTAAACAGAGGTTTGATGGCATTGAGTTGTCATTTTAGTGTATCTTGATGGAAATTATTCACTATATTTTCCTCCGTTTATGAAAGGTTATAAGTTAGATCTTTCCTCCTGTTACTTATGCTTCACTCTTAGGACAAAAATGATGTTGACTCTTCTTTCTCTATAAATGAAATGCAAGTCACATCAGGAACTCATACTTTATTTTGGCAAGTCAAGTTAATAGGTTCCATCATTTGTGAGAGTTGTTTCCATTTCTTTTTACTTTTTTCCTTAATGAAGAGTTGTTTTCGTTTTAATGGGCAAAAGGTTTCCAATCTTATTCCACCCACAACAAAAATCAAACAGTTAACCCCAAATTATGTAGACCTTTTTTCTTGTAACAACACTCGATGTTTAAGTCGAGTGATGTTAGTGGCGGAACTATTAGATATCAACAAAATTTCAAACAAGTAATTAGTGAAGAGTAGAAGAACATTTGTTAACTTCTAAAGTTGAGACTCTCGATCTCATCATTAAACAGAGGTTTGATGGCATTGAGTTGGGATTTTAGTGTATCTTGATGGAAATTATTCACTATATTTTCCTCTGTTACGAAAGGTTATAAGTTAGATCTTCCACTCCTGTTACTTATGCTTCACTCTTAGGAGAAAAATGATATTGACTCTTCTTTCTCTATAAATGAAATGCAAGTCACATCAGGAACTCATACTTTGCTTTGGCAAGTCAAGTTGATAGGTTCCATCATTTGTGAGAGTTGTTTCCATTTCTTTTTATTTTTTTCCTTAATGAAGAGTTGTTTTCGTTTTAGTGAGCAAAAGGTTTCAAATCTTATTCCACCCACAACAAAAATCAAACAGTTAACCCTAATTGATATAGGCCATTTTTTTGTAATGACACTCGTTTTTTAAGTCGAGTGACGTTAGTGGCTGAACTATTAGATATCAACAAAATTTCAAACAATTAATTAGTGAAGAGTGGAAGAACATTTGATAACTTGTAAAGTTGACACTCTCGATCTCATCATTAAACAGAGGTTTGATGGCATTGAGTTGTCATTTTAGTGTATCTTGATGGAAATTATTCACTATATTTTCCTCCGTTTATGAAAGGTTATAAGTTAGATCTTTCACTCCTGTTACTTATGCTTCACTCTTAGGACAAAAATGATGTTGACTCTTCTTTCTCTATAAATGAAATGCAAGTCACATCAGGAACTCATACTTTATTTTGGCAAGTCAAGTTAATAGGTTCCATCATTTGTGAGAGTTGTTTCCATTTCTTTTTACTTTTTTCCTTAATGAAGAGTTGTTTTCGTTTTAATGGGCAAAAGGTTTCCAATCTTATTCCACCCACAACAAAAATCAAACAGTTAACCCCAAACTATGTAGACCTTTTTTCTTTTAACAACACTCGATGTTTAAGTCGAGTGATGTTAGTGGCGGAACTATTAGATATCAACAAAATTTCAAACAAGTAATTAGTGAAGAGTAGAAGAACATTTGTTAACTTCTAAAGTTGAGACTCTCGATCTCATCATTAAACAGAGGTTTGATGGCATTGAGTTGGGATTTTGGTGCATCTTGATGGCAATTATTCACTATATTTTCCTCTGTTTACGAAAGGTTATAAGTTAGATCTTCCACTCCTGTTACTTATGCTTCACCCTTAGGAGAAAAATGATGTTCACTCTTCTTTCTCTATAAATGAAATGCAAGTCACATCAGGAACTCATACTTTTTTTTGGCAAGTCACGTTGATAGGTTCCATCATTTGTGAGAGTTGTTTCCATTTCTTTTTATTTTTTTCCTTACTGAACAGTTGTTTTCATTTTAATGAGCAAAAGGTTTCAAATCTTATTCCACGCACAACAAAAATCAAACAGTTAACCCTAATATATATAGGCCATTTTTTTGTAATGACACTCGTTTTTTAAGTCGAGTGACGTTAGTGGCGGAACTATTAGATATCAACAAAATTTCAAACAAGTAATTAGTGGAGAGTGGAAGAACATTTGATAACTTCTAAATTTGAGACTCTCGATCTCATTATTAAACAGAGGATTGATGGCATTGAGTTGTCATTTTAGTGTATCTTTATGGCAATTATTCACTATATTTTCTTCTGTTTACGAAAGGTTATAAGTTTGATCTTCCACTCCTGTTACTTATTCTTCACTCTTAGGAGAAAAATGATGTTGACTCTTCTTTCTCTATAAATTAAATGCAAGTCACATCAGGAACTCATACTCTACTTTGGCAAGTCAAGTTGATAGGTTCCATCATCTTTGAGAGTTGTTTCCATTTCTTTTTATTTTTTTCCTTACTGAAGAGTTGTTTTCATTTTAATGAGCAAAAGCTTTCAAATCTTATTCCCCCCACAACAAAAATCAAACAGTTAACCCTAATTGATATAGGCCATTTTTTTGTAATGACACTCATTGTTTAAGTCGAGTGATGTTAGTGGCTGAACTATTAGATATCAGCAAAATTTTAAACAAGTAATTAGTGGAGAGTGGAAGAACATTTGTTAACATCTAAAGTTGAGACTCTCGATCTCATCATTAAACAGAGGTTTGATGGCATTGAGTTGTCATTTTAGTGTATCTTGATGGAAAATATTCACTATATTTTCCTCTGTTTACGAAAGGTTATAAGTTAGATCTTCCACTCCTGTTACTTATGCTTCACTCTTAAGAGAAAAATGATGTTGACACCTCATTCTCTATAAATGAAATGCAAGTCACATCAGGAACTCATACTTTTCTTTGGCATGTCAACTTGATAGGTTCCATCATTTGTGAGAGTTGTTTCCATTTCTTCTTTTTTTTTTCCTTAATGAAGAGTTGTTTTTCTTTTAATGAGCAAAAGGTTTCAAATCTTATTTCACCCACAACAAAAATCAAACAGTTAACCCTAAATGATATAGACCATTTTTTTTGTAATGACACTCGTTTTTTTAGTCGAGTGACGTTAGTGGCTGAACTATTAGATATCAACAAAATTTCAAACAAGTAATTGGTGGAGAGTGGAAGAACATTTGATAACTTCTAAAGTTGAGACTCTCGATCTCATCATTAAACAGAGGTTTGATGGCATTGAGTTGTCATTTTAGTGTATCTTGCTGGCAATCATTCACTATATTTTCCTCTGTTTACGAAAGGTTATAAGTTAGATCTTCCACTCCTGTTACTTATGCTTCACTCTTAGGAGAAAAATGATGTTGACTCTTCTTTCTCTATAAATGAAATGCAAGTCACATCAGGAACTCATACTCTGCTTTGGCAAGTCAAGTTGATAGGTTCCATCATTTGTGAGACTTGTTTCCATTTCTTTTTATTTTTTTCCTTAATGAAGAGTTGTTTTCGTTTTAATGTGCAAAAGGTTTCAAATCTTATTCCACCCACAACAAAAATCAAACAGTTAACCCCAAATAATGTAGGCCATTTTTTTTGGTAACAAAAATCGTTGTTTAAGTCGAGTGATGTTAGTGGCGAAACTATTAGATATCAACAAAATTTTAAACAAGTAATTAGTGAAGAGTGGAAGAACATTTGTTAACTTCTAAAGTTGAGACTCTCGATCTCATCATTAAACATAGGTTTGATGTCATTAAGTTGTCATTTTAGTGTATCTTGATGGCAGTTATTCACTATATTTTCCTCTGTTTACGAAAGGTTATAAGTTAGATCTTCCACTCCTGTTACTTATGCTTCACTCTTAATAGAAAAATGATGTTGACACTTCTTTCTCTTTAAATGAAATGCAAGTCACATCAGGAACTCATACTTTGTTTTGGCAAGTCAACTTGATAGGTTCCATCATTTGTGAGAGTTATTTCCATTTCTTTTTATTTTTTTCCTTAATGAAGAGTTGTTTTCATTTTAATGAGAAAAAGGTTTCAAATCTTATTCCACCCTCAACAACAGTCAAACAGGTAACCCTAATTGATATAGCCCATTTTTTTGTAATGACACTCGTTTTTTTAGTCGAGTGACGTTAGTGGCTGAACTTTTAGATATCAGCAAAATTTCAAACAAGTAATTAGTGGAGAGTGGAAGAACATTTGATAACTTCTACAGTTGAGACTCTCGTTGTCATCATTAAACAGAGGTTTTATGGCATTGAGTTGTCATTTTAGTGTATCTTTATGGCAATTATTCACTATATTTTCCTCTGTTTATGAAAGGTTATAAGTTAGATCTTCCAATCCTGTTACTTATGCTTCACTCTTAAGAAAAAAATGATGTTGACTCTTCTTTCTCTATAAATGAAATGCAAGTCACATCAGGAACTCATACTTTATTTTGGCAAGTCAAGTTGATAGGTTCCATCATTTGTGAGAGTTGTTTCCATTTCTTTTTACTTTTTTCCTTAATGAAGAGTTGTTTTCGTTTTAATGGGCAAAAGGTTTCAAATCTTATTCCACCCACAACAAAAATCAAACTGTTAACCCCAAATTATATAGGCCATTTTTCTTGTAACAACACTCGTTGTTTAAGTCGAGTGATGTTAGGTGCGGAACTATTAGATATCAACAAAATTTCAAACAAGTAATTAGTGAAGAGTGGAAGAACATTTGTTAACTTCTAAAGTTGACACTCTCGATCTCATCATTAAACAGAGGTTTGATGGCATTGAGTTGGGATTTTAGTGCATCTTGATGGCAATTATTCACTATATTTTCCTCTGTTTACGAAAGGTTATAAGTTAGATCTTCCACTCCTCTTACTTATGCTTCACCCTTAGGAGAAAAATGATGTTGACTCTTCTTTCTCTATAAATGAAATGCAAGTCACATGAGGAACTCATACTTTTTTTTGGCAAGTCAAGTTGATAGGTTCCATCATTTGTGAGAGTTGTTTCCATTTCTTTTTATTTTTTTCCTTACTGAAGAGTTGTTTTCATTTTAATGAGCAAAAGCTTTCAAATCTTATTCCCCCCACAACAAAAATCAAACAGTTTAACCCTAATTGATATAGGCCATTTTTTGTAATGACACTCATTGTTTAAGTCGAGTGATGTTAGTGGCTGAACTATTAGATATCAGCAAAATTTTAAACAAGTAATTAGTGGAGAGTGGAAGAACATTTGATAACTTCTACAGTTGAGACTCTCGATGTCATCATTAAACAGAGCTTTGATGGCATTGAGTTGTCATTTTAGTGTATCTTGATGGCAATTATTCACTATATTTTCCTCTGCTTACTTAAAGGTTATAAGTTAGATCTTCCACTCCTGTTACTTATGCTTCACTCTTAAGAAAAAAATGATGTTGACTCTTCTTTCTCTATAAATGAAATGCAAGTCACATCAGGAACTCATACTTTGTTTTGGCAAGTCAACTTGATAGGTTCCATCATTTGTGAGAGTTATTTCCATTTCTTTTTATTTTTTTCCTTAATGAAGAGTTGTTTTCATTTTAATGAGAAAAAGGTTTCAAATCTTATTCCACCCACAACCAAAATCAAACAGTTAACCCCAAATTATATAGGCCATTTTTTTTGTAACAACACTCGTTGTTTAAGTCGAGTGATGTTAGTGGCAGAACTATTAGATATCAACAAAATTTCAAACAAGTAATTAGTGAAGAGTGGAAGAACATTTGTTAACTGTTGGAGTTATGTAAATATAGTGCCCTGGAAAGCAAGTGTGTTTTCATGTAACTTTATCTTCTTAAGTTACAGTTTTGTAATGAAAATATTTATTATTAATAAAACAAAAGAGTTTGGTTTTATCTGTATGAGCATTATATATCTGGTCATAAGGTACCAAGATTCATTTGTATGTAATATACATATACATAGAGATGTATGGGAAACATTTATATTATTAGAATCTGAATTAATTGATTCACAGTTGAATAATCAAGTTGGTCGTTTGATTATGGTTTAGACGTAGTGTTGCGATTTATCTCCATATGAGTAAAGGAGTTTACTTAAAGGGAATGATGAGTTTCATATCATGATAGTAGTAGACTATCGATAATGGCACTATTAAATGAATTGAATCAAGTATGTTTTCAAGAATAAAGTGGTAGTTACTTTAATCTTAAAACATACAACTTAAGCATTCGCTATTATGAACCACAATCTTGATGAGTGGTGAACTCATATGTGTTTCATTATAATTCTTGATATGATCGGAATGGATTTTTACAGGTATTAATCCAAAGGTTCGCATGTTGGAATTATTAATTGAAACATGTATCGAGGAACATTCACTCAAATAAAGAGTTTATAGTGTTATCATCTCTTCTAGATGTTTTAAGGAGATTTGGTGATTAAATCTGGCGCCATGAGTTTGATGGACTAGCTACCCATCAAGTCTTAACACTAAGATGAGATCTTATGTGTTAATCACCATATAAAGTAAAATGAGAGATCTAGAAGGAAAAACCAACATAAGGGCAAAACGGTAATTTTACCCTTTGTTGTGCGGATGGCTATAATAAGGTTCTAAATAGGGTTTGCAATTGGAAATATTCTCATAATATTTAATAATTCAAGAGTTCAACTAATTGTCTTTAGTGGAATGACATTTAGTCAATAAGCTAGAATTAATTCCAATGAGATTGAATTATTTCTGGGCTTATTGGAGCTTGAATTATCAAAGTCCAATAAGATTCCCCACTTGGCCTTAAGGAAGGTTATCAAGATAAGTAAGAAGTAGTTTGGAGGCTTTAGAAGTCCATAATTGAATGATGGGCTTATACTAATTAATGGTTAATTGGAAGCCCATATGTTCATTTAGAAATGGGCTTGTTTTGGTTTAATGTAATTGATTAGATTAATTATATTAAAACATTTTTTTTAAATGGAGAAGAAGCAATTTCGAAATTGTGTTAGGTTAGATGTGTAACATCACATTTGACATTAAAATACTAAATAAAGATGGTCTTTTTTATGGTTCATCATTATTAAATGGAGTTATGAACTGACCATTAAATGGTTTAATGGTTGGCTTTTAATGTTGGCATGTAACCTATTTGCATTCATTAGATTAAAGATGAAAGATGTGCATTAGATGGACCATCTTCCTTCTTTATTCTTGCCAAAACCGAAATGGGTATTCAATTATAGGTTATGGTCTTTTCAAATAGCCATTTTAAAGATAAATGAAGTAAGTCTCATTTATTGGCTATTTGATGAGTGATTAATGTAAGAAGTGTGCATTGGATGCCTCTCACTCTTTCCATTCATGCATATTTCGAAATTGAGAGGTAAGAAAGGGTTCTTGCATGTTTTTTAGACATTCTCTCTTTTCATGAAAGGTAGAACCGAAATTCCTAAGTGAAAGAATTGAAAGAGTTTCAATTTTGGTTCTTCTTCTTCTAAAAAAATCTCCTCCAAATATTTATTCTCCTTTCCCACCAAAGGATTTTGTTAACCTAGTTGTCCTTGAAGAACAAGTGGTAAATCTAATTGGTAGAGGATACTACTACAAGGAAGAAGATAGATTGCTAAAGGAAAAGACTCAAAGGCAAAGGATTTGGATACAAGAAGGAGAGGATAGCGCAGCGAGGATTTAAAGCTGTAGCGAAGGAGTCGGTAATTCCTTTTATCTTGTTCTTGGATTTATTATCCTTATACCATATCATGTATGGATTAGCATGTTGATTTGGATATATTGCTTCCGCTGCAAGATGATTTCTTAAAAAGTTTTGAAATCTATCGTTTCTCCAAACTAAGCATGCTTTCTTTTTCCGATCCAACATTAACTTCTAAAGTTGAGACTCTCGATCTCATCATTAAACAGAGGTTTGATGGCATTGAGTTGTCATTTTAGTATATCTTGATGGCAATTATTCACTATATTTTCCTCTGTTTACGAAAGGTTATAAGTTAGATCTTCCACTCCTGTTACTTATGCTTCACTCTTAAGAAAAAAATGATGTTGACTCTTCTTTCTCTATAAATGAAATGCAAGTCACATCAGGAACTCATACTTTGCTTTGGCAAGTCAAGTTGATAGGTTCCATCATTTGTGAGAGTTGTTTCCATTTCTTTTTATTTTTTCCCTTAATGCAGAGTTTTTTTCGTTTTAAAGAGCAAAAGGTTTCAAATATTATTCCACCCACAACAAAAATCAAACAGTTAACCCAAAATTATATAGGCCATTTTTTTGTAACAACACTCGTTGTTTAAGTTGAGTGATGTTAGTGGCGGAGCTATTCGATATCAACAAAATTTCAAACAAGTAATTAGTGAAGAGTGGAAGAATATTTGTTAACTTCTAAAGTTGAGACTCTCGATCTCACCATTAAACAAAGGTTTGATGGCATTGAGTTGTCATCTTAGTGTATCTTGATGGCAATTATTCACTATATTTTCCTCTGTTTACAAAAGGTTATAAGTTAGATCTTCCACTGCTGTTACTTATGCTTCACTCTTAAGAAAAAACTGATGTTGACTCTTCTTTCTCTATAAATGATATGCAAGTCACATCAGGAACTCATACTTTGTTTTGGCAAGTCAAGTTGATAGGTTCCATCATTTGTGAGAGTTGTTTCCATTTCTTTTTATTTTTTTCCTTAATGAAGAGTTGTTTTCGTTTTAATGAGCAAAAGGTTTCAAATGTTATTCCACCCACAACAAAAATCAAACAGTTAACCCCAAATTATATAGGCCATTTTTTTTTAACAAAACTCGTTGTTTAAGTCGAGTGATGTTAGTGGCGGAACTATTAGATATCAACAAAATTTCAAACAAGTAATTAGTGAAGAGTGGAAGAATATTTGTTAACTTCTAAAGTTGAGACTCTCGATCTCATCATAAATAGATGTTTGATGGCATTGAGTTGTCATTTTAGTGTATCTTGATGGCAATTATTCACTATATTTTCCTCTGTTTACGAAAGGTTATAAGTTTGATCTTCCACTCCTGTTACTTATGCTTCACTCTTAGGAGAAAAATGATGTTGACTCTTCTTTCTCTATAAATGAAATGCAAGTCACATCAGGAACTCATACTTTGCTTTGGCAAGTCAAGTTGATAGTTTCATCATTTGTGAGAGTTGTTTCCATTTCTTTTTATTTTTTTCCTTACTGAAGAGTTGTTTTCATTTTAATGAGCAAAAGCTTTCAAATCTTATTCCCCCCACTACAAAAATCAAACAGTTAACCCTAATTGATATCGGCCATTTTTTTGTAATGACACTCATTGTTTAAGTCGAGTGATGTTAGTGGCTGAACTATTAGTTATCAGCAAAATTTTAAACAAGTAATTAGTGGAGAGTGGAAGAACATTTGATAACTTCTAAAGTTGAGACTCTCGATGTCATCATTAAACAGAGGTTTGATGGCATTGAGTTGTCATTTTAGTGTTTCTTGATGGCAATTATTCACTATATTTTCTCTCTTACTTAAAGGTTATAAGTTAGATCTTCCACTCCTGTTACTTATGCTTCACTCTTAAGAAAAAAATGATGATGACTCTTCTTTCTCTATAAATGAAATGCAAGTCACATCAGGAACTCATACTTTATTTTGGCATGTCAAGTTGATAGGGTCCATCATCTGTGAGAGTTGTTTCCATTTCTTTTTATTTTTTTCCTTAATGAAGAGTTGTTTTCGTTTTAATGGGCAAAAGGTTTCAAATCTTATTCCACCCACAACAAAAATAAAACAGTTAACCCCAAATTATATAGGCCATTTTTTTTGTAACAACACTCGTTGTTTAAGTCGAGTGATGTTAGTGGCGGAACTATAAGATATCAACAAAATTTCAAACAAGTAATTTGTGAAGAGTGGAAGAACATTTGTGAACTTCTAAAGTTGGGACTCTCGATCTCATCATTAAACAGAGGTTTGATGGCATTGAGTTGTCTTTTTAGTGTATCTTAATGGCAATTATTCACTATATTTTCCTCTGCTTACGACCTGTTACTTATGCTTCACTCTTAGGATAAAAATGATGTTGACTCTTCTTTCTCTCTAAATGAAATGCAAGTCACATCAGGAACTCATACTCTGCTTTGGCAAGTCAAGTTGATAGGTTCCATCATCTGTGAGAGTTTTTTCCATTTCTTTTTTTTTTCCTTAATGAAGAGTTGTTTTCGTTTTAATGAGCAAAAGGTTTCAAATATTGTTCCACCCAAAACAAAAATCAAACAGTTAACCCCAAATTATATAGGCCATTTTTTTTGTAACAACACTCGTTGTTTAAGTCGAGTGATGTTAGTGGCGGAACTATTAGATATCAACTAAATTTCAAACAAATAATTACATAAGAGTGGAAGAATATTTGTTAACTTCTAAAGTTGAGACTCTCGATCTCATCATTAAACAGAGGTTTGATGGCATTGAGTTGTCATTTTAGTGTATCTTGATGGCAATTATTCACTATATTTTCCTCTATTTACGAAAGGTTATAAGTTAGATCTTCCACTCCTGTTACTTATGCTTCACTCTTAGGAGAAAAATGATGTTGACTCTTCTTCCTCTATAAATGAAATGCTAGTCACATCAGGAACTCATACTTTGCTTTGGGAAGTCAAGTTGATTGGTTCCATCATTTGTGAGAGTTGTTTCCATTTCCTTTTATTTTTTTCCTTACTGAAGAGTTGTTTTCATTTTAATGAGCAAAAGCTTTCAAATCTTATTCTCCCCACAACAAAAATCAAACAGTTAACCCTAATTGATATAGGCCATTTTTTTGTAATGACACTCATTGTTTAAGTAGAGTGATGTTAGTGGCTGAACTATTAGTTATCAGCAAAATTTTAAACATGTAATTAGTGGAGAGTGGAAGAACATTTGATAACTTCTACAGTTGAAACTCTCGATGTCATCATTAAACAGAGGTTTGATGGCATTGAGTTGTCATTGTAGTGTTTCTTGATGGCAATTATTCACTATATTTTTCTCTGTTTACGAAAGGTTATAAGTTAGATCTTCCACTCCTGTTACTTATGCTTCACTCTTAAGAAAAAAATGATGTTGACTCTTCTTTCTCTATAAATGAAATGCAAGTCACATCAGGAACTCATACTTTGTTTTGGCAAGTTAAGTTGATAGGGTCCATCATCTGTGAGAGTTGTTTCCATTTCTTTTTATTTTTTTCCTTAAAGAAGAGTTGTTTTCGTTTTAATGGGCAAAAGGTTTCAAATCTTATTCCACCCACAACAAAAATCAAACAGTTAACCCCAAATTATATAGTCCATTTTTTTTGTAACAACACTAGTTGTTTAAGTCGAGTGACGTTAGTGGCGGAACTATTAGATATCAACAAAATTTCAAACAAGTAATTTGTGAAGAGTGGAAGAACATTTGTTAACATCTAAAGTTGCGACTCTCGATCTCATCATTAAACAGAGGTTTGATGGCATTGAGTTGTCATTTTAGTGTATCTTGATGGCAATTATTCACTATATTTTCCTCTGTTTACGACTTGTTACTTATGCTTCACTCTTAGGAGAAAAATGATGTTGACTCTTCTTTCTCTATAAATGAAATGCAGGTCACATCAGGAACTCATACTCTGCTTTGGCAAGTCAAGTTGATAGGTTCCATCATCTGTGAGAGTTTTTTCCATTTCTTTTTATTTTTTTCCTTAATGAAGAGTTGTTTTCGTTTTAATGAGCAAAAGGTTTCAAATATTATTCCACCCACAACAAAAATCAAACAGTTAACCCCAATTGATATAGGCCATTTTTTTTGTAACAACACTCGTTCTTTAAGTCGAATGATGTTAGTGGCGGAACTATTAGATATCAACAAAATTTCAAACAAGTAATTAGTGAAGAGTGGAAGAACAATTGTTAACATCTAAAGTTTAGACTCTCGATCTCATCATTAAACAGAGGTTTGATGGCATTGAGTTGTCATTTTAGTGTATCTTGATGGCAATTATTCACTATATTTTCCTCTGTTTACGAAAGGTTTTAAGTTAGATCTTCCACTCCTATTACTTATGCTTCACTCTTAAGAGAAAAATGATGTTGACACCTCTTTCTCTATAAATGAAATGCAAGTCACATCAGGAACTCATACTTTGCTTTGGCAAGTCAACTTGATAGGTTCCAACATCTGTCAGAGTTGTTTCCATTTCTTTTTATTTTATTCCTTAATGAAGAGTTGTTTTCCTTTTATTGAGCTAAAGGTTTCAAATTTTATACCACCTACAACAAAAATCAAACAGTTAACCATAATTTATATAGGCCTTTTTTTTTTGTAATGACACTCGTTTTTTAGGTCGAGTGACGTTAGTGGCTAAACTATTAGATATCAGCAAAATTTCAAACAAGTAATTGGTGGAGAGTGGAAGAACATTTGATAACTTTTAAAGTTGAGACTCTCGATCTCATCAATAAACAGAGGTTGGATGGCATTGAGTTGTCATTTTAGTGTATCTTGATGGCAATTATTCACTATATTTTCCTCTGTTTACGAAAGGTTATACGTTAGATCTTCCACTCCTGTTACTTATGCTTCACTCTTAGGAGAAAAATGATGTTGACTCTTCTTTCTCTATCAATGAAATGCAAGTCACATCAGGAACTCATACTTTGCTTTGGCAAGTCAAGTTGATAGGTTCCATCATTTGTGAGAGTTGTTTCCATTTCTTTTTATTTTTTTCCTTACTGAAGAGTTGTTTTCATTTTAATGAGCAAAAGCTTTCAAATCATATTCCCCCCACCACAAAAATCAAACAGTTAACCCTAATTGATATAGGCCATTTTTTTGTAATGACACTCATTGTTTAAGTCGAGTGATGTTAGTGGCTGAACTATTAGATATCAGCAAAATTTTAAACAAATAATTAGTGGAGAGTGGAAGAACATTTGATAACTTCTACAGTTGAGACTCTCGATGTCATCATTAAACAGAGGTTTGATGGCATTGAGTTGTCATTTTAGTGTTTCTTGATGGCAATTATTCACAATATTTTCCTCTTTTTACGAAAGGTTATAGGTTAGATCTTCCACTCCTGTTACTTATGCTTCACTCTTAAGAAAAAAATGATGTTGACTCTTCTTTCTCTATAAATGAAATGCAAGTCACATCAGGAACTCATACTTTGTTTTTGCAAGTCAAGTTGATAGGTTCCATCATTTGTGAGAGTTGTTTCCATTTCTTTTTATTTTTTTCCTTAATGAAGAGTTGTTTTCGTTTTAATGAGCAAAAGGTTTCAAATCTTATTCCACCCACACAAAAAATCAAACAGTTAACCCCAATTGATATAGGCCATTTTTTTGTAACAACACTCGTTGTTTAAGTCGAGTGATGTTAGTGGCGGAACTATTAAATATCAAAAAAATTTCAAACAAGTAATTAGTGAACAGTGGAAGAACATTTGTTAATTTCTAAAGTTGAGGCTCTCAATCTCTTCATTAAACAGAGGTTTCATGGCATTGAGTTGTCATTTTAGTGTATCTTGATGGCAATTATTCACTATATTTTCCTCTTTTTACGAAAGGTTATAAGTTAGATCTTACACTCCTGTTACTTATGCTTCACTCTTAAGAGAAAAATGATGTTGACACTTCTTTCTCTATAAATTAAATGCGAGTCACATCAGGAACTCATACTTTGCTTTGGCAAGTCAACTTGATAGGTTCCATCATTTATGAGAGTTGTTTCCAGTTCTTTTTATTTTTTTCCTTAATGAAGAGTTGTTTTCATTTTAATGAGCAAAAGGTTTCAAATCTTATTCCACCCACAACAAAAATCAAACAGTTAACCCTAAATGATATAGGACATTTTTTTGTAATGACACTCATTTTTTAAGTCGAGTGACGTTAGTGGCTGAACTATTAGATATCAGCAAAATTTCAAACAAGTAATTAGTGGAGAGTGGAAGAACATTTGATAACTTCTAAAGATGAGACTCTCGATCTCATCATTAAACAGAGGTTTGATGGCATTGAGTTGTCATTTTAGTGTATCTTGATGGCAATTATTCACTATATTTTCCTCTGTTTACGAAAGGTTATAAGTTAGATCTTCCACTCCTGTTACTTATGCTTCACTCTTAAGAGAAAAATATTGTTGACTCTTCTTTCTCTATAAATGAAATGCAAGTCGCATCAGGAACTCATACTTTGCTTTGGCAAGTCAACTTGATAGGTTCCATCATTTGTGAGAGTTGTTTCTATTTCTTTTTATTTTTTTTCCTTAATGAAGAGTTGTTTTCATTTTAATGAGCAAAAGGTTTCAAATCTTATTCCACCCACAACAAAAATCAAACAGCTAACCCTAATTGATATAGGCCATTTTTTTGTAATGACACTCGTTTTTTAAGTCGAGTGACGTTAGTGGCTGAACTATTAGATATCAGCAAAATTTCAAACAAGTAATTAGTGGAGAGTGGAAGAACATTTGATAACTTCTAATGTTGAGACTCTCGATCTCATCATTAAACAGAGGTTTGATGGCATTGAGTTTTCATTTTACTGTATCTTGATGGCAATTATTCACTATATTTTCCTCTGTTTACGAAAGGTTATAAGTTAGATCTTCCACTCCTGTTACTTATGCTTCACTCTTAGGAGAAAAATGATGTTGACTCTTCTTTCTCTATAAATGAAATGCAAGTCACATCAGGAACTCATACTTTGCTTTGGCAAGTCAAGTTGATAGGTTCCATCATTTGTGAGAGTTGTTTCCTTTTCTTTTTATTTTTTTCCTTAATGATGATTTGTTTTTATTTTAATGAGCAAAAGCTTTCAAATCTTATTCCAACCACATCAAAATTCAAACAGTTAACCCTAATTGATATAGGCCATTTTTTTGTAATGACACTCGTTGTTTAAGTCGAGTGATGTTAGTGGCTGAACTTTTAGATATTAGCAAAATTTCAAACAAGTAATTAATGGAGAGTGGAAGAACATTTGATAACTTCTAAAGTTGGGACTCTCGTTCTCATCATTAAACAGAGGTTTGATGGCATTGAGTTGTCATTTCAGTGTATCTTGATGGCAATTATTCACTATATTTTCCTCTATTTACGAAATGTTATAAGTTTGATCTTCCACTCCTGTTACTTATGCTGCACTCTTAGGAGAAAAATGATGTTAACTCTTCTTTTTCTATAAATGAAATGCAAGTTAGATCAGGAATTAATACTTTGCTTTGGCAAGTCAAGTTGATACGTTCCATCATTTGTGAGAGTTGTTTCCATTTCTTTTTTATTTTTTTTCCTTAATGAAGAGTTGTTTTCATTTTAATGAGCAAAAGGTTTCAGATCTTATTCCACCCACAACAAAAATCAAACAGTTAACCCCATTTGATATAGGCCTTTTTTTTGTAATGACACTCGTTGTTTAAGTCGAGTGATGTTAGTGGCGGAACTATTAGATATCAACAAAATTTCAAACATATAATTAGTGGAGAGTGGAAGAACATTTGATAACTTCTAAAGCTGAGACTCTCGATCTCATCATTAAACAGAGGTTTGATTGTCATTTTAGTGTATCTTGATGGCAATTGTTCACTATATTTTCCTTTGTTTACGAAAGGTTATAAGTTAGATCTTCCACTTCTGTTACTTATGCTTCACTCTTAGGAGAAAAATGATGTTGACTCTTCTTTCTCTATAAATTAAATGCAAGTTAGATCAGGAACTCATACTTTGTTTAGGCAAGTCAAGTTGATAGGTTCCATCATTTGTGAGAGTTGTTTCCATTTCTTTTTATTTTTTTTCCTTAATGAAGAGTTGTTTTCATTTTAATGAGTAAAAGGTTTCAAATCTTATTCGACTCCCAACAAAAATCAAACAATTAACAACAATTGATATAGGCCATTTTTTTGTAATGACACTCATTGTTTAAGTCGAGTGATGTTAGTGGCTGAACTATTAGATATCAGCAAAATTTTAAACAAGTAATTAGTGGAGAGTGGAAGAACATTTGATAACTTCTGATTGAGACTCTCGATGTCATCATTAAATGAGCTTTGATGGCATTGAGTTGTCATTTTAGTGCATCTTGATGGCAATTATTCACTATATTTTCCTCTATTTACGAAAGGTTATAAGTTAGATCTTCCACTCCTGTTACATACGCTTCACTCTTAGGAAAAAAAATGATGTTGACTCTTCTTTCTCTATAAATGAAATGCAAGTTACATCAGGAACTCATACTTTGCTTTAGCAAGTCAAGTTGATAGGTTCCATCATTTGTGAGAGTTGTTTCCATTTCTTTTTATTTTTTTCCTTAATGAAGAGTTCTTTTCATTTTAATGAGCAAAAGGTTTCAAATCTTATTCCACCCACAAAAAAAATCAAACTGTTAACCCCAATTCATATAGGCCATTTTTTTGTAACGACACTCGTTGTTTAAGTCGACTGATGTTAGTGGCGGAACTATTACATATCATCAAATTTTCAAACAAGTAATTAGTGCAGAGTGGAAGAACTTTTAATAACTTCTAAAGTTGAGACTCTCGATCTCATCATTAAACAGAGGTTTAATGGCATTGAGTTGTCATTTTAGTGTATCTTGATGGCATTTATTAACTATGTTTTCCTCTGTTTACGACAGGTTATAAGTTAGATCTTCCACTCCTGTTACTTAAGCTTCACTCTTAGGAGAAAAATGATGTTGACTCTTCTTTCTCTATAAATGAAATGCAAGTTACATCAGGAACTCATACTTTGCTTTGGCAAGTCAAGTTGATAGGTTCCATCATTTATGAGAGTTGTTTCCATTTCTTTTTATTTTTCTCCTTAATGAAGAGTTTTCTTCATTTTAATGAGCAAAAGGTTTCAAATCTTATTCCACCCACAACCAAAATCAAACAGTTAACCCCAATTGATGTAGGCCATTTTTTTTTGTAATGAAAATCGTTGTTTAAGTCGAGTGATGTTAGTGGCGGAACAATTAGATATCAATAAAATTTCTTACAAGTAATTAGTGAAGAGTGGAAGAACATTTGATAACTTGTAAAGTTGACACTCTCGATCTCATCATTAAACAGAGGTTTGATGGCATTGAGTTGTCATTTTAGTGTATCTTGATGGAAATTATTCACTATATTTTCCTCTGTTTACGAAAGGTTATAAGTTAGATCTTCCACTCCTGTTACTTATGCTTCACTCTTAGGAGAAAAATGATGTTGACTCTTCTTTCTCTATAAATGAAATGCAAGTCACATCAGGAACTCATACTTTATTTTGGCAAGTCAAGTTAATAGGTTCCATCATTTGTGAGAGTTGTTTCCATTTCTTTTTATTTTTTCCTTAATGAAGAGTTGTTTTCCTTTTAATGAGCAAAAGGTTTCAAATCTTATTCAACCCACAACAAAAATCAAACAGTTAACCCCAAATTATGTAGGCTATTTTTTGTAACAACACTCGTTGTTTAAGTCGAGTGATGTTAGTGGCGGAACTATTAGATATCAACAAAATTTCAAACAAGTAATTAGTGAAGAGTGGAAGAACATTTGTTAACTTCTAAAGTTGAGAGTCTCGATCTCATCATTAAACAGAGGTTAGATGGCATTGAGTTGTCATTTTAGTGTATCTTGATGGCAATTATTCACTATATTTTCCTCTGTTTACTAAAGGTTATAAGTTAGATCTTCCACTCCTGTTACTTATGCTTCACTCTTAAGAAAAAAATGATGTTGACTCTTCTTTCTCTATAAATGAAATGCAAGTCACATCAGGAACTCATACTTTGTTTTGGCAAGTCAAGTTGATAGGTTCCATCATTTGTGAGAGTTGTTTCCATTTCTTTTTATTTTTTTCCTTAATGAAGAGTTGTTTTCGTTTTAATGAGCAAAAGGTTTCAAATCTTATTCCACCCATAACAAAAATCAAACAGTTAACCCCAAATTATATAGTCCATTTTTTTGTAACAACACTCGTTGTTTAAGTCGAGTGATGTTAGTGGCGGAACTATTAGATATCAACAAAATTTCAAACAAGTAATTAGTGAAGAGTGGAAGAACATTTGTTAACTTCTAAAGTTGAGACTCTCGATCTCATCATTAAACAGAGGTTTGATGGCATTGAGTTGTCATTTTAGTGTATCTTGATGGCAATTATTCACTATATTTTCCTCTGTTTACAAAAGGTTATAAGTTACATCTTACACTCCTGTTACTTATGCTTCAATCTTAAGAGAAAAATGATGTTGACACTTCTTTCTCTATAAATGAAATGCAAATCACATCAGGAACTCATACTTTGCTTCGGCAAGTCAACTTGATAGGTTCCATCATTTGTGAGAGTTGTTTCCATTTCTTTTTATTTTTTTCCTTAATGAAGAGTTGATTTCCTTTTAATGAGCAAAAGGTTTCAAATCTTATTCCACCCACAACAAAAATCAAACAGTTAACCCTAATTGATATAGGCCATTTTTTTGTTAATGACACTCGTTTTTTAAGTCGAGTGACGTTAGTGGCTGAACTATTAGATATCAGCAAAATTTCAAACAAGTAATTGGTGGAGAGTGGAAGAACATTTGATAACTTGTAAAGTTGACACTCTCGATCTCATCATTAAACAGAGGTTTGATGGCATTGAGTTGTCATTTTAGTGTATCTTGATGGAAATTATTCACTATATTTTCCTCTGTTACGAAAGGTTATAAGTTAGATCTTCCACTCCTGTTACTTATGCTTCACTCTTAGGAGAAAAATGATATTGACTCTTCTTTCTCTATAAATGAAATGCAAGTCACATCAGGAACTCATACTTTGCTTTGGCAAGTCAAGTTGATAGGTTCCATCATTTGTGAGAGTTGTTTCCATTTCTTTTTATTTTTTTCCTTAATGAAGAGTTGTTTTCGTTTTAGTGAGCAAAAGGTTTCAAATCTTATTCCACCCACAACAAAAATCAAACAGTTAACCCTAATTGATATAGGCCATTTTTTTGTAATGACACTCGTTTTTTAAGTCGAGTGACGTTAGTGGATGAACTATTAGATATCAACAAAATTTCAAACAATTAATTAGTGAAGAGTGGAAGAACATTTGATAACTTGTAAAGTTGACACTCTCGATCTCATCATTAAACAGAGGTTTGATGGCATTGAGTTGTCATTTTAGTGTATCTTGATGGAAATTATTCACTATATTTTCCTCCGTTTATGAAAGGTTATAAGTTAGATCTTTCACTCCTGTTACTTATGCTTCACTCTTAGGACAAAAATGATGTTGACTCTTCTTTCTCTATAAATGAAATGCAAGTTACATAAGGAACTCATACTTTGGTTTGGCAAGTCAAGTTGATAGGTTCCATCATTTGTGAGAGTTGTTTCCATTTCTTTTTATTTTTTTCCTTACTGAAGAGTTGTTTTCATTTTAATGAGAAAAAGCTTTCAAATCATATTCCCCCCACAAAAAAAATCAAACAGTTAACCCTAATTGATATAGGCCATTTTTTTGTAATGACACTCATTGTTTAAGTCGAGTGATGTTAGTGGCTGAACTATTAGATATCAGCTAAATTTTAAACAAGTAATTAGTGGAGAGTGGAAGAACATTTGATAACTTCTACAGTTGAGACTCTCGATGTCATCATTAAACAGAGGTTTGATGGCATTGAGTTGTCATTTTAGTGTTTCTTGATGGCAATTATTCACTATATTTTCCTCTTTTTACGAAAGGTTATAGGTTAGATCTTCCACTCCTGTTACTTATGCTTCACTCTTAAGAAAAAAATAATGTTGACTTTTCTTTCTCTATAAATGAAATGCAAGTCACATCAGGAACTCATACTTTGTTTTTGCAAGTCAAGTTGATAGGTTCCATCATTTGTGAGAGTTGTTTCCATTTCTTTTTATTTTTTTCCTTAATGAAGAGTTGTTTTCGTTTTAATGAGCAAAAGGTTTCAGATCTTATTCCACCCACAACAAAAATCAAACAGTTAACCCCATTTGATATAGGCCTTTTTTTTGTAATGACACTCGTTGTTTAAGTCGAGTGATGTTAGTGGCGGAACTATTAGATATCAACAAAATTTCAAACATATAATTAGTGGAGAGAGGAAGAACATTTGATAACTTCTAAAGCTGAGACTCTCGATCTCATCATTAAACAGAGGTTTGATTGTCATTTTAGTGTATCTTGATGGCAATTGTTCACTATATTTTCCTTTGTTTACGAAAGTTTATAAGTTAGATCTTCCACTCCTGTTACTTATGCTTCACTCTTAGGAGAAAAATGATGTTGACTCTTCTTTCTCTATAAATGAAATGCAAGTTTCATCAGGAACTCATACTTTGTTTTGGCAAGTCAAGTTGATAGGTTCCATCATTTGTGAGAGTTGTTTCCATTTCTTTTTATTTTTTTCCTTAATGAAGAGTTGTTTTCATTTTAATGAGAAAAAGGTTTCAAATCTTATTCGACTCACAACAAAAATCAAACAATTAACCCCAATTGATATAGGCCTTTTTTTTTTGTAATGACACTTGTTGTTTAAGTAGAGTGATGTTAGTGGCAGAACTATTAGATATCAGCAGAATTTCAAACAAGTAATTTGTGAAGAGTGGAAGAACATTTGATAACTTCTACAGTTGAGACTCTCGATCTCATCATTAAACAGAGGTTTGATGGCATTGAGTTGTCATTTTAGTGTATCTTGATGGCAATTATTCACTATATTTTCCTTTGTTTACGAAAGGTTATAAGTTAGATCTTCCACTCCTGTTACTTATGGTTCACTCTTAGGAGAAAAATGATGTTGACTCTTCTTTCTCTGTAAATGAAATGCAAGTTACATCAGGAACTCATACTTTGCTTTGGCAAGTCAAGTTGATAGGTTCCATCATTTGTGAGAGTTGTTTCCATTTCTTTTTTTTTTTCCCTTCATGAAGAGTTGTTTTCATTTTAATGTGCAAAAGGTTTCAAATCTTATTCCACCCACATAAAAAATCAAACAGTTAACCCTAATTTATATAGGCCATTTTTTGGTAACGACACTCGTTGTTTATGTCGAGTGATGTTAGTGGCTGAACTTTTAGATATCAGCAAAATTTCAAACAAGTAATTAGTGGAGAGTGGAAGAACATTTGATAACTTCTAAAGTTGAGACTCTCGATTTCATCATTAAATAGAGGTTTGATGGCATTTAGTTGTCATTTTAGTGTATCTTGATGGCAATTATTCACTATATTTTCCTCTGTTTACGAAAGTTTATAAGTTAGATCTTCCACTCCTGTTACTTATGTTGTCACAATACAACTGTATGGGCCCATCACTGCTAGGAACCACACCAAGTTCAGTAATGAACTTCTTGATCCAAACGGCTTCCTTTGCTGCTTCTGAAGCAGCAATGTACTCTGCCTCGGTTGTTGAATCAGCAGTCGTCTCTTGTTTGGAACTCTTCCAACTGACTGCCCCGCCATTCAGTGTGAATATGTAACCTGATTGGGATCTTGAATCATCCTTATCAGATTGGAAACTAGCATCTGTATACCCGCTCACCTGGAGATCTTCATCCCCATATATCAAGAAAACATCCTTAGTCCTTCGCAAGTACTTGAGGATATTCTTGACAACCACCCAGTGACCCTCACCAGGATCCGATTGGTATCTGCTCGTAACACTTAGAGCAGATGATACATCGGGTCTCGTACATAGCATTGCATACATGATAGATCCTACTACAGATGCATACGGGATCATATCCATGCATATCCTCTCATCTTGTGTCTTAGGACACATAGATTTCGAGAGTGTTATCCCATGAGGGATGGGAAGGTACCCTCTCTTTGATTTCTCCATGCTAAACCTCTTTAGCATCTTGTCTATGTACGTTGATTGTGAAAGACCAAGCAATCTTTTTTATCTATCTCTATAGATCCTTATCCCAAGGATATAAGTTGCTTCACCAAGGTCTTTCATGGAAAATTATTTGGATAACCAAATCTTGACTGATTGTAGCATAGAGTCATCGTTTCCTAGTAATAATATGTCATCCACACATATAGCACAAGGAATACGATTGCAGTCCCATTAACCTTCTTATACACACAGTATTCATCCGGATTTTGTGAGAAACCAAACTCTTTGATTACCTCATCAAAATGGATATTCCAACTCCGGGATGCTTGCTTCAATCCATAGATGGATTTCTGAAGTTTGCATACCTTTTCGCCATCATAGGAGATGAAGCCCTCAGGTTGTGTCATATACACATCCTCAGCTAGATTTCCGTTTAGGAAAGCTGTCTTCACATCCATTTTCCATATCTCATAATCATAATGAGTGGCAATGGCTAGGAGTATCTTAATGGATTTAAGCATTGCTACTGGGCTGAAGGTCTCGTCGTAGTCAACTCCTTGTCTTTGACGAAAACCTTTAGCCACAAGCCTTGCTTTATAGGTAATCACATTACCAACCATGTCGGTTTTCTTCTTGAAAACCCATTTACACCCTATGGGTTTTATTCCTTCGGGTGCCTCAACCAAAGTCCATACTTGGTTTTCATACATGGAATCCATTTCAGACTTCATGGCTTGAAGCCATTTCTCAGTCTCTGAACTCTTCAGAACCTCTTCATAGGTGGTAGGCTCATCATCTTCTATGAGCAATACGTCATTCTGTTCATTCACGAGAAATCCATATCTCTCAGGAACAGAGCGTATCCTACGTGACCTACGAACTTCGTGTGTTGTAGAAGGTTGAACTGTTACTTCATCTGTATGAGTCACAGTTTCAGGTTCAAGCAGTTGATCTGCGCTCTGTCACAAGATCTTGAACTTCTTCAAGATCAATTTTCCTCCCACTGTCTTCTTGTAAAAGAAACTCTTTCTCTAAAAAGACAACATGCTTTGAAATAAACACCTTTTGTTCCTCAGCATGGTAGAATTGATATCCCATTGTTTCTTTAGGATATCCTAAGAACAAACACTTGTCAGATTTTGCATCAAGTTTATCTGACTGTGTCCGCTTCACATAAGCTGGACAGTCCCAAACTTTCAAATGAGTAAGATAGGGTCTTTTGTTAGTCCACATCTCATATGGAGTAACATCAACTGTCTTTGATGGAACTCTGTTTAGCAAGTAAACAGCTGTCTCGATTGCATACCCCCAAAAGGATTTTGGTAACTTTGCAAAGTCCATCATTGATCGTACCATGTCTAACAAGGTTCGATTTCTCCTTTCTGCCACACCATTATGTTGTGGTGTGTAAGGAGGAGTCCATTGAGATAAAATCCCATTATCTCTGAGATAATCCAAAAACTCTTGATCTAAGTATTCCCCACCACGATCGGATCGCAATGTCTTGATACTTTTCCCAAGTTGGTTTTCTACTTCATTTCTGAATTGTTTGAACTTTTCAAACGCTTGATTTGTATCTCATCGACATCTGGTACCCATATCGAGAATAATCATCGATAAAGGTAATGAAGTAAAGAGAACCTCTTCTAGCATGGATGGACATCGGACCACATACATCTGAATGTATTAGGTCTAATACTCCAGTCGCTCGTTCACCCTTTCCCTTAAAGGGTAACTTAGTCATCTTGCCTAATAAACAAGATTCGCATGTGTCATATGATTCATAATCAAATGACCCTAAACTTCCACTCTTATGGAGCTTAGCTATGTGTCTCTCATTTATATGGCCTAGGCGACAATGCCATAAGTAAGTTGATTTTAAATTATCTCGTTTATGTCTTTTCGTGTCATTGACATTCATAATTGGATGTGACATATCTAATATGTAAATTTCATTGCATAAAGTACCAGTACCATAAAGCATTCCATTCAAACTAATAGAACAACCATTGTTACTAAAAGTCAAATGGAAACCAGCTCTATTTAAACAAGAAACAGACAATATGTTCTTTGTTAATACAGGTACAAAATAACAATCATCCAATTTAATTACAAGCCCAGTGGAGAGTGACAAAAAGTAAGTGCCTACGGCTAATGCAGCAACTCTTGCTCCATTTCCCACACGCAGGTCTAGTTCTCCCTTCATGAGCTGTCTGCTGTCCCTGAGGCCCTGCATATCATTGCATATGTGTGACCCACAACCGGTATCTAATACCCATATGTTATGATCAGAAACAGTATTAACCTCAATGACAAACATACCTGAAGAAGTCGAGGCATCTGATGCCTTCTTCTGCTTCAGTTCCTCCAGATAGACTTTACAGTTCCTCTTCCAGTGGCCAGTCTTGCCACAATGGAAGCAAGTTCCTTTTGGTGCAGTCTCTTTGGTTTTCTTCTTGGCTATACTTCCTTTTGGTTTCTTAGACCTCTTCTTCTTCAGTTTCTTTTTCTTGGAACCAGAAGAAGAGTCCACCATAAGCACTGCCTTGCTATCCTTCTTGATAGCTTGCTCTACTGTCTTGAGCAGATTGATCAACTCAGGGATTGTCGTGGATATTTGATTCATCCGATAGTTTAACACAAACTGTGAATAACTATCAGACAATCCAACTAGAATTAAGTCAACACTTAATTCATAATCCATGACAAAACCTAAGACAGCCAACCTCTCAATATACCCATTCATTTTCAGTGCATACTGCACTGCAGACGAACCTGGAGTCATCTTAGTAGTGAAGAGTTGTAGCACCCCACTCCTGACGAGACCCGAACCCGATATCCATGGTAATATCCGAGCTCGTGACCCGCGAGGGTGGCGTACTAGAACATTCATTACCTTATTGACAAAAACCGTATGACATTTTCTTTTTCTTTCAAAAACATTAGAGTGCGCAAAACAAACATTGACTTGGCCCAATTATAACAAAACACTTTCAAAGATTAAAACCATTTCACTGATAAAACAATTTTAATCATTATTAGCACTCATTAGTGCTCAGTCACTCTATACAATTACATGTAAACAATTGGGCCTACTAAATACCAAATTAATACACTAATGCAGATACGGACGACACTGATCCCGACCCGATACTCAGATTGCTAGCGAGAGACGTACTCCGTGTGTCCAACGGGTACTCTCCATTTCTGAAAAATAGATGCAATGTTGGGTGAGTTTGCGAACTCAGTGAGAAACCATCATCGATGGTTCACCCAACTCATGCATATCCACTCAATCACACAATATTGTATATATATATCATAAACAAGAAATCACAGGCACTCAATTTCACATTTGATAAGGCAATAAACCTTTCACATAATTCACATTAAACATTCATTTATGCAAGTGTGCATGTGACTCTTTCATTTTCTTTCGTTGTTGTGACCGTGCTTTGAGCTCATATATCGTTGAGCCATTGGCTCTGAAACATTGGGCTTAAAGCCCCTAAACGTTGGGCATAGCCCTGATCATCGAGTCGAGGCTCGGAATACGTTGGGCACGAGGCCCTGTGCGTTGAGCTTAAAGCTCTGAAATCGGTGGCGACACCGGTCACAACTGCCATTATCTGATCATTTACTATGCATGAATGCACAAGTCATTTTCCAATATCTAATTATCGCATTTCTATTTCCAATTCTAATTAATTACTATTTCCGATCATTTTCCAATGTCCTCGGACTTTTAGTCCTGTATTTCATTCCCATGCATTTACCTTTCGTTTCACTACCACATTTACAATCCAATTTACTAATGCATTCTCACGCACTTATTCTCATTTGCACTTCAATATCACAATCCAATATTTCAACACCCCGGTAGTCAAATCAATCAAATCAATCAATTACATATATCCATCCTTGCATCCTCATGGCAATCAATGCATATAATTAATAAACACATAAGGTTGAGAAACCAACTAGGTTACTCACCTATTACTTCCGAGCTAATGCCGGAAGTTTCCGGCCCGTCGGTCTGACGACGCCCACTGGGCCTCTATAAGAAATAGAAAGAACGAGTCACTACAGATGCAATTTGTGCACATGTAGGTGAAATATGCATGTTCATGAATTTTCCGCCCTAAATCCAAATTTCCCATAACAAAATCCGCCTAAAATTAGAAACCTATTGGCACCGACGGCGCAATTCGGACCTCTATAGGTCCCCAATTAAACAAAACAATGATTAAAGGCTCGTTACCGGGGCCACGCCAATTTCCGTCCAAAATTCCCAATTTCTCACAAAATGAAATTAATGTTCTACTGAATCCGATGCCTCAAGAATCAGGTCAATCGGATGTCGGACGGAAAAGAAATTGACAAAAGAAGCATGAAATCAAAATTAACAATTAACAAATAAAATAATAAAATAATAAATAATAAAAAAGAGAGAGTCAGCCCATTGGCGCGTCTCGCCAATGGGCTGACTTATTCAGCCTCGTCGCTAGGCGAGGCGTAAGCCTAGCGACGCGACCTCAACGCCTCAAATCACTAGAGGTGAGCGTCGCCTAGTGACCAAGGCGTGTCCATTTCCATTTCTTTTTTTTCTTTTTTTTTTCATTTCCAATTCAATTTTCAACACCCATAATTCATTGCACACAATTCAGAAAATTTCCAACTATATCTCCTTGGAAAGCTCAGGAAACCCTCTACAATTCTCAAGAAGACCATAAAAATCAATTTCACCCTTAAGGGTGTCAAAAATCCCTTCAAAGCTACTGCCTACTCAAATCCCATTAAAACAGGCAGTATATTGAAATTTCTATAACTCTCAGATTCTTCAGCCACAAATTACCATATAAATATGCTCAATAAGTTCACAATGTCATCTACAACTTTCATGAACAACCCAAAATCAAATTCCATTGCTAAGCAAGTCAATTAATTCACTCAATGTTGCTGTCCTTGAAATCATTCAATTTGAGCAGTAAACTTATAACAAGCATAACTCCCTGTACACAAGTCAGAAAAATATGAACTTTATATCCCTGAAAAGATAAATCCTCAAACTTCAATTTTCATGAAGAACTAAATTTCCAATTTAATTTCTAACCATTTCAAAACTGTCATGCAAGTTACTGCCATGATCAGCAATTCCTAACCTAATGCAGGATCAGTTTTTACAAAATCATAACTCCCAACTCTGACCTCTAAAAATTATATGCCATATCTCATTTTCAATATAATTTCTTCCTCTTCAACTTTGCAGAAGATCACTCACACCAATTCAGTCCACAAAAATGGATAAATTTGCTTCCAAGCAGAATACTCACAAGTCAGACACTTAAGCTAGGTTTCATCAACATGCCCAAAACCAGTCCATAGGAATCAGTTCATATCTCCCAATATACAACTCGAAAATTATCAAGATCAGTGGCAATGGAAAGCTAACTCAATATTCCTCAACTTCCATGAAGACCATTCTCCCTAATTCCATCTCAATTAATTTATAAAAATCAGTAAAGCTCATAGGTTATGGTTTCAGTTACTGTTCACAGGCAATAAAACAGTAACTTTCCATGCCAAATTTCAATCTATTAGAGTTACAATTTGACAACACCTATTTCACACAAAAATGTAGCTAACATATGAAAGTTTCATTGGGCACAAACTTCACCTCATTTACACACCTACACAGTTAGTTATGCTCAAAACATTACAATAGGCTCAACACCAAAATTTCCAGATTTCACCTATACCTCATCCTCTTCCATTCTATCACTTTACCTACATTAATATACATTCATTTACACCTCCAATTCAGCCACAAACTCAACACAATATTTATCTGTATTCTTACACAAAAGTTGGCAGCAATAATTCCTCAATTCCTATGCACAATTCATCATCAACATGCAATTACAATCAAGCTAAAACCATTCATCACTCATCCTACTTTCAATTCATAACTAACTCTAATCTTATACCCATTAATTCAAGCAATAATTATCATCAATTTAAGGCATCAATAATTATAATAAACATACCATAACCCCCATTCAATGTTTCTACCTACCATGATTCATAAATTCATACTTAAGCATCATTGAAAACGTAATTAAACTAACTTACCTAATTAGCTTTTCCAACCTTGAATTCTTTTCAATTCTTTCCTAACAATTGCTAACCCCTTCTTCTCACCTCATGCAAGAGAGTGGTCTTCATGGTAGGCAAGCAAGTAAGTTAAGTGTATGAAGAAAGTGAAGGAAGGTTTGATAAGAGAAAAGAGAAGAAGAAAATCGATGAAGGAGGAGAAGACTTCAAGCTAGTTTCGGATGATGCCTAAACCTCTCCACCTTTGGTCTTTTTATTCACTTTTTCAATGTAAAACGATAGGAACCACTTGGAGTCTTAAAAGATGGCATTTGGTGGCAATTTTTCATTAGTCCACATTTGTAAAGAAAAGTCAAAATATTAATTTAATAATTCAGATCAAAAATTACCCAAACCAATCAACTCAATTGACCCCAATTTCAATCCCAAAATAATATACCCAATAAGACAGTGCCATTGGGTAGCAATTTTCGCTACCGAAAATCGACCGGTTCGCCAATTGGCGATTTTTCCGATCCGGGAATTTCCAGGAATTTCCCCGAATCATTTTTTTGAAAATTACCTAAATTGCCCAAAATTGTAAAACATAAGACAGTCCACTCCCAATAATTTTTTAAACACGAAAACCACATTTTCCACAACAAAAACACATTTAGGCCATTTACCGACGATTTTGTCGGTCTGGGAATTTTCTCCGGATAATTCCAGAAAAATTCCCATAAATCCCTAAAAATGTAAAACACTCTATGGCGCACTCCAAATAACTTTTCAAATCCCATTATCACACCAATTTCACAAAAGATCACAATTAGACACTTATGCCGGGAAATGTCATGAATGCATGTATGACTATGTGCCTGTGCAAAACTCACCATTTATAGAGGCTGCATGACATATGTTCATGCCGAGTTATAATTTAATACTCCTAACCCGTCCCAATTTACTAAAATACCCTTCCCATCGGAGATGGGATGTTACAATTCTCCCCTCCTAATAAAAATTTCGTCCTCGAAATTTCATATATGATTTATCAGGAAGGCAAGGGAGTCTTTTTGATTAATACCCTCTGTTTCCCAGTGTTTTTACTACACGACCACATTCGGTCAATGAACGGAAATCAAAACAATCAATGACTCTTTTCCTTTCTCAACTTTCCATGCTTACGCACAATTCGTGATCCTAACAATATTTCCAATTCTATCTATGAAACACTTTGTGAATCCTAATCATCTTTTAAGTTTTAGCCTAACTTGCCAATCCATAATTCTATTCACACCACAATCGCATGGAGGCCACTCCTCATGAATTCAATTTCCCTTAATTCCACCTTTATTTCCATCTAAGTACATTTTAGCCGAGGCCATACCCTTCAAACTATTTCATTTATCGCTTATCAGATGTCGTTATTATCAAAACACAAATCTCATGAGATTTATAACCTCGGTGTGAATCAATTCAACTCAATGTTACCATCTTAAATTGCTTAGCGCCCTGATCACATAATAAGGACCCCTTATACACTTTTCGAATGGTGACACCATCACTTTGCACTATATATCAATCTCATATCCCAATGAAATCCAAAAACACCTGTTGGTTAATCACACATGTCATCGTTCACTTTGACAGACTTTACCATCAATTGCTTTTCCACAATACTTTTACTAGAACATAACGCTTCGATTGTTTCTTATGCTATCTCGAACCATTTACTTATGATCATTTGATTTCCCATTATAAAATCATTCTAACCTTTCAATTACTCTTTCAATACGCTCTTGCTAAAACATAAAGCTTCGATCATTCCTTACGTTTTCACTAACAGTTTCTGTAATGAATATCACCCATATTTCTTAATTCGAACGATACCTATCACTTTCCTCAACAAATACATCCTCTCTTCGGGTTTTGCCAATCCGTTTTGATGCACACCAACTTTGAAATTCCCATAGCTAATAATACTTTCTTTTGACCCTTTTTGTCAGTTCGACTATTAATACTCAATAATACATTAGATTTGATAACTTTATTGCCCAACTTTTGATTTTTCTGCAATTGAATTTTTTTTTCTTTGTTCAATTCCTTGAATTGCACCATTAGCTTAGTTTGGAGTAATCAGCCACTAAATCCTTTTCAAATCATTCAGATGCATGAAATAACTCAATAGTTATCGATTTGCATATTCATAGACATCTCCAAACTATTTCTGTACGATTTATGTCTTCAAGCCTTTAGGCCACACTCAGAATAACAAATTTCAAATCATCAATCATAATACCGCCCATGGAATCATATCTGTCCTAAGGTGCATAAAATCACTTTATCCAAGTTCCATAGATCACATCAAAACCTTTACTGGAACACTTCAATATGATCATTAGTCATAACATTCACATGTTTTCCTCAATTATTCTCGTCGATTTGCTAAAACCAGAAAATCTTTGACAATTTCTAAACGCATCCAGCATTCCGTTAGTTCTCATTAATTTCAAATTCCACCTACACATATCTTTTGAACTTTCGCATTTTATCAATACCTATATCTGAATTAATTCTCCCAATATCTCATGTTCGCATCCTAATTCATCCCTTATTTCACTCTTATGAAACTTGCATGATAACCAATCTCCTCACCTATACCAATGTATCTATTTCTTATGCTTATATCCATTATCCATCGCAACACAATTGAGACATGTTCTTTTCCGCACCCATAGTTGATTCATGTAACTTGGTAATTATCGAACGTCTCCAATGAGGAACAATTTTCGTATAATTTGTCTCATCATAACATATTCTGCACATGTTCCTTACCTTCATTTCTCCACATAACTTAATTTATTCACGATAAATCACTCACTGACTTGAATAAACAATCGTTCTATCGATCTCGTGCTTGCAAAACATAATTACACAAAATATACACGAACCTTTAATCCCATCAAATTCGCAATTAATATTTCCTTAATATGCAGTACTTCTCTTACATAATCAGAATCATCTCATTAACATAATGTACATTTTTTTTTGTAGCATAGTTTAGCTCTTACGCTAGAGTCTCTGCCAGATGTAATACAAATCAGTTACTCTTGATACATCACGAAGATAAATCTCTGAAGAGCACTTAAACAATTTCTTTTCCTCTACTATCTCGCCATACATCACCATAATCATCACATCCTATCTGACAATATATCTCTATAGTCCCATCAATTTTCCCATTAATAGATCATACTGCTAAGAATACCTTCATTGCATTTAATTCTTGATAACCATTCTCTTTTTGGTACCAATTCTCGATCATGGGGACCGTACTCTATTCATGTCCCTCATTTTATTCTCTCAAACTCATTACCGATGCTAACATCTTCAACTGTATCACTTCTTTCTCAATTGATCATTCTGAGCATTCTCATGTCTTACTCTCACTCATTTTGAACTTGAGCTACCGGCATTATAATCGGAGCTTATGTAATAGGCCACCGATTTCTTCCTATATCATAATCAAGCAAATTATTCATTTATGCTTAATCATTTCACCCGTGATTGTAATCCCACTATCAGATATACACTTACAGTGACAATATATTCTGAACTCAGCAACCTTCCTGTTTACACACGTCCTCGCTCGTGAGGATCATATACAATCTCTATTCCTATACAACTGATCAGTATAAGCACTTTCGTTTCTTATTCTAACTCATAAAGAATTATTATTATTTTACAAGAATTCTTGCTAGCAATTATCCATTAACTCAGCAATTGCAACTGAACATTTTCACTTTCCATAGGGCTCCCATAAGCAGGTGTGCATTTACTTAGGCAGATCAATTAAACCCGAACAACCTTTTCATCTATCATTTCATTGTCTTACATTTCAATCTTTTCATTATGGCATTCTACCCATATATTTCCGTACTCAAATCAATATCACATATGTGAAATCATTCTTGATTTTGCCCTTAATACATTTTGACTCCAAATCACCAATCCTTATATATAACTCTCATCACGGTAATCAATCCCAATTGTAACTTTTCTATATCATAGAACACTTTATTTCATTATCACAACTCTATTTTTTTCTATTCGTTCCCAACTATAATCTTTATTCAAATTCATATTCAAGGATATACCCAATCTAACTCCAATATTGTACTTCACAATATACCCGTCAATATCAGCACACTAAATTTTTGTCTGTCTGATCGAACCATACACTCTTTCCTAGTTTGCGATATCCATTACTTCCTTTTATCACATTCTAACACATTATCCTTTTTTTAAACGACTGAGACATATTTATGCATACCACTCACATACTACACTGGGGATCAGTTGTCACTATCTGCCGTGACACAACTTAAATGCACATAACTTGCCACACTTTTCTTTTTTTTTTAAGAAAGCCCATGTAAGATTGTACTTCTAGGCTCTGATACCACAAATGTAGCACCCCACTCCCGACGAGACCCGAACCCGATATCCATGGTGATATCCGAGCCCGTGACCCGCGAGGGTGGCGTACTAGAACATTCATTACCTTATTGATAAAAATCGTATGACATTTTCTTTTTCTTTCAAAAACATTAGAGTGCGCAAAACAAACATTGACTTGGCCCAATTATAACAAAACACTTTCAAAGATTAAAACCATTTCACTGATAAAACAATTTTAATCATTATTAGCACTCATTAGTGCTCAGTCACTCTATACAATTACATGTAAACAATTGGGCCTACTAAATACCAAATTAATACACTAATGCAGATATTGACGACATCGATCCCGACCCGATACTGCATCTTGCTAGCGAAGAGACGTACTCCCGTGTGTCCAACGGGGTACTCTCCATTTCCTGAAAAAATAGATGCAATATTGGGTGAGTTTGCGAACTCAGTGAGAAACCATCATCGATGGTTCACCCAACTCATGCATATCCACTCAATCACACAATATTGTATATATATATCATAAACAAGAAATCACAGGCACTCAATTTCACATTTGATAAGGCAATAAACCTTTCACATAATTCACATTAAACATTCATTTATGCAGTGTGCATGTGACTCTTTCATTTTCTTTCGTTGTTGTGACCGTGCGCCTGAGCTCATATACGTTGAGCCATTGGCTCTGAAACATTGGGCTTAAAGCCCCTAAATGTTGGGCATAGCCCTGATCATCGAGTCGAGGCTCGAATACGTTGAGCACGAGGCCTCGTGCGTTGAGCTTAAAGCTCAAATCGGTGGCTTACACCGGTCACAACCGCCATTATCGATCATTTACTATGCATGAATGCACATGTCATTTTCCAATATCTAATTATCGCATTTCTATTTCCAATTCCAATTAATTACTATTTCGATCATTTTCCAATGTCCTCGGACTTTTAGTCCAGATTTCATTCCCATGCATTTACCTTTCGTTTCACTACCACATTTACAATCCAATTTACTAATGCATTCTCACGCACTTATTCTCATTTGCACTTCAATATCACAATCCAATATTTCGAACACCCATGGTCCAAATCAATCAAATCAATCAATTACATATATCCATCCTTGCATCCTCATGGCAATCAATGCATATAATTAATAAACACATAAGGTTGAGAAACCAACTAGGTTACTCACCTATTACTTCCGAGCTAATGCCGGAAGTTTCGCCCGTCGATCCGACGACGCCCACTGGGCCTCTATAAGAAACAGAGAAAGAACGAGTCACTACAGATGCAATTTGTGCACATGTAGGTGAAATATGCATGTTCATGAATTTTCCGCCCTAAATCCAAATTTCCCATAACAAAATCCGCCTAAAAATTAGAAACCTATCAAGGCCGACGGCGCAATTCGGACCTCTATAGGTCCCCAATTAAACAAAACGATGATTAAAGGCTCCGTTATTCGGGCCACGCCAATTTCCGTCAAAAATTCCCAATTTCTCACAAAATGAAATTAAATGTTCTACGAATCCGATGCCTCAAGAATCAGGTCAATCGGATGTCGGACGGAAAAGAAATTGACAAAAGAAGCATGAAATCAAAAATTACCAATTAACAAATAAAAATAATAAAATAATAAATAATAAAAAAAGAGAGAGTCAGCCTCGCTGGGGGCGACGTCTCGCCCCAGCGGGGCTGACTTATTCAGCCTCGTCGCTAGGGCGAGGCGTCGCCCTAGTGACCGGGCGTGTCCATTTCCATTTCTTTTTTTTTTTCATTTCCAATTCAATTTTCAACACCCATAATTCATTGCACACAATTCAGAAAATTTCCAACTATATCTCGTTGGAAAGCTCAGGAAACCCTCTACAATTATCAAGAAGACCATAAAAATCAATTTCACCCTTAAGGGTGTCAAAAATCCCTTCAAAGCTACTGCCTACTCAAATCCCATTAAAACAGACAGTATATTGAAATTTCCATAACTCTCAGATTCTTCAGCCAAAAATTACCACATAAATATGCTCAATAAGTTCACAATGTCATCTACAACTTTCATGACAACCCAAAATCAAATTCCATTGCTAAGCAAGTCAATTAATTCACTCAATGTTGTTGTCCCTGAAATCATTCAATTTGAGCAGTAAACTTATAACAAGCATAAATCCCTGTACACAAGTCAGAAAAATCTGAACTTTATATCCCTGAAAAGATAAATCCTCAAACTTAAATTTTCATGAAGAACTCAATTTCCAATTTAATTTCTAACCATTTCAAAACTGTCATGCAAGTTACTGCCATGATCAGCAATTCATAACCTAATGGAGGATCAGTTTTTGCAAAATCATAACTCCCAACTCTGACCTCTAAAAATTATATGCCATATCTCATTTTCAAGATAATTTCTTCCTCTTCAACTTTTCAGAAGATCACTCACACCAATTCAGTCCACAAAAATGGCTAAATTTGCTTCCAAGCAGAATACTCACAAGTCAGACACTTAAGCTAGGTTTCATCAACATGCCCAAAACCAGTCCATAGGAATCAGTTCATATCTCCCAATATACAACTCGAAAATTAGCAAGATCAGTGGCAATGGAAAGCTAACTCAATATTCCTCAACTTCCATGAAGACCATTCTCCTAATTCCATCTCAATTAATTTATAAAATCAGTAAAGCTCATAGGTTATGGTTTTAGTTACTGTTCACAGCAATAAAACAGTAACTTTCCATGCCAAATTTCAATCTATTAGAGTTACAATTTGACAACACCTATTTCACACAAAATGTAGCTAATATATGAAAGTTTCATTGGGCACAAACTTCACCTCATTTACACACCTACACAGTTAGTTATGCTCAAAACATTACAATAGGCTCAACACCAAAATTTCCAGATTTCACCTATACCTCATCCTCTTCCATTCTATCACTTTACCTACATTAATATACATTCATTTACACCTCCAATTCAGCCACAAACTCAACACAATATTTATCTGTATTCTTACACAAAAGTTGGCAGCAATAATTCCTCAATTCCTATGCACAATTCATCATCAACATGCAATTACAATCAAGCTAAAACCATTCATCACTCATCCTACTTTCAATTCATAACTAACTCCAATCTTATACCCATTAATTCAAGCAATAATTCTCATCAATTTAAGGCATCAATAATTATAATAAACATACCATAACCCCCATTCAATGTTTCTACCTACCATGATTCATAAATTCATACTTAAGCATCATTGAAAACTTAATTAAACTAACTTACCTAATTAGCTTTTCCAACCTTGAATTCTTTTCAATTCTTTCCTAACAATTGCTAACCCCTTCTTCTCACCTCATGCAAGAGAGTGGTCTTCATGGTAGGCAAGCAAGTAAGTTAAGTGTATGAAGAAAGTGAAGGAAGGTTTGATAAGAGAAAAGAGAAGAAGAAAATCGATGAAGGAGGAGAAGACTTCAAGCTAGTTTCGAATGATGCCTAAACCTCTCCACCTTTGGTCTTTTTATTCACTTTTTCAATGTAAAACGATAGGAACCACTTGGAGTCTTAAAAGATGGCATTTGGTGGCAATTTTTCATTAGTCCACATTTGTAAAGAAAAGTCAAAATATTAATTTAATAATTCAGATCAAAAATTACCCAACCCAATCAACTCAATTGACCCCAATTTCAATCCCAAAATAATATACCCAATAAGACAGTGCCATTGGGTAGCAATTCGCATCACTGAAATCGAATTGTTCATTAATTGGCGATTTTTCCTATCCGGGAATTTTCAGAATTTCCGAATCATTTTTTGAAAATTACCTAAATTGCCCAAAATTGTAAAACATAAGACAGTCCACTCCCAATAATTTTTAAACACGAAAACCACATTTTCCACAACAAAAACACATTGAGGCCATTTACCGGCGATTTTGCCGGTCTGGGAATTTTCTCCGGATAATTCCAGAAAAATTCCCATAAATCCCAAAAAATGTAAAACACTCTATGGCGCACTCCAAATAATTTTTCAAATCCCATTATCACACCAATTTCACAAAAGATCACAATTAGACACTTATGCCGGGAAATGTCATGAATGCATGTATGACTATGTGCCTGTGCAAAACTCACCATTTATAGAGGCTGCATGACATATGTTCATGCCGAGTTATAATTTAATACTCCTAACCCGTCCCAATTTACTAAAATGCCCTTCCCATCGAAGATGGGATGTTACAAGAGTAACCTCGAGGTCTCGAACCTTTCAGACCGAGCTTGCTTATCAAACAGCTCCCTAAGATAAACACTATGGTATGAGCATCCATAGACTCATGTTGCTTCTGCAGCTCTGGTGACATCGAGGCAAGCATAATACAGGTTGCTATGTCACTGTCTTTGAGATGCTTTCGATATACTTTCTGATCCTCATCAGAAGTATCATCAGCAGGTGGATCAGGAAGTGGAACATCTAGGACATATCCCAGTTCCTCAGACCTGAGAACAATTCTCAGATTTCTCATCCAATCAAGAAAATTTGGTCCAGTTAATTTGTTTGAGTCCATAAGTGAGCGCAAGTTCACACTTGAAGTCATCTTTAATCAACCTAAAGAGAAAGAGAGAAAGAATGTTAGAATAGAATTACATGCATAATCATAAGGACTTAAATGATATGCATATGGCTCCCACTAGTTTCAAAGAATCCATAACCCTCAGTACGAATCCAGGAAACATTATGACAAAATGTCCTAGTGGGTCGATATCCGACATTGCTAAGGATAACCTTGGGTTTACCCAACAAGTCACCTTAGGTCAATCGGTAGGTATCGGTCATACCAATTGCATCATAGATATCTGACAATACTAAAATGACCTTGGGTTTACCTAACAAGCCACCTTAGATCTATCGGTAGGTATCGGTCATACCACTTGATTCATAGATGCAACTATCAACTAGTGCTATCAACTCGTGATGTATGCACACTCATTGGGTTATCAACTCTTGATGCGCGTACATCTGATGTACACTACCCAATTTCGCCTCTGTCCACGTTGACCTTGAGTTTACTCAACAAATCAACGCTTCTAGTAAAAACCAACCCATTAATCCGAAAATCTTATTTTCATGGTTCAAACATATTCGTATAGAGTGAGCTTGGGTTTACCCAACAACCCAACTTTATAAGAACTCTGGTTCTCCCCATATTAATGGAAGACGTGAGTTTTCATATTAAGTGTGAGGGTTTTCAGGTCTCATCTTCTTCTTCTCCAAGCTGTAGGATTATAGTCACCATGACTATATGGAATGATTTAGGGTATTTCATCAATCACATTGAGTCTATACCTAAAATCATCCATCATCCCACCTCTGCATGTTGTAGTAGTCGACTGGTGCATGTTCTAGTCGACTGGAACTTATGCTAGTCGACTACTATGGATTACTGTGCACGTTCCAGTCGACTACTACATGTTCCAGTCGACTGGGATGGATTACTGTGCACTTTCCAGTCGACTGATGCATGTTCCAGTCGACTGGAATGGAGGTGCCAGTCGACTGGTACATGTGCCAGTCGACTGGTTTTAGCCCTGCTATCTAATCGACTAATTTCTCAATCCGTGTAGTTCAAATTCACAATACCAAGTGTAATATTCTTTATTATGATGTACCAATGAAACACTTTCATTGTTCCATGCTTACCATATATAGTCAAACTATACATGAAAAACTTGAAATCGATGAATACTTTCTTATTCATTTAGATTTCCAAATAATTTTGCGAAAATCAAACTATCACCCTAAGTATCTCTAGGTAGTCTACACTTTATCAAGACTACTTCGGCACTGGTCACAAAATTTGTGACGGCCAAAACAATCAAGATAAGGGAATATACTAACGAGACGTTAATGAGACACATTTGACATCCGAAAATTGTTTGGAAACCTAATTTCAAGAAATTCAATTTGGAAAGCATACAACATCAATATAACACATTTTTAATCACATTAAAAATGATCAAAGGCATTGGAATAGAAAACTACACATTTTCTCATTCCAAACAAAAGAGCTCCAGCAACTTTCTCAAAACTGCCATGTTCTATGTTTTTCTTGAAAAACCCATTGAAAAAATTTCAATAAATTCTGAGAAAATTACAGAGGTTACAACACGTTCACAACATGTAGCATGAATTTTTTCAGTATTTATTTCCATTAAAAACTTATTCAACCTCAGCAACAAAGCCAATGTAGAATCTGTGTCCCTCAACACAGTTATTCCCATCAGCACACAATAAATTCTCAAATAAATAGTAAATCACCTCGAAAACATTTTTCCTTTCTCATAGACATTAATAAACATCTTAGAGACATTTCATTGAAAGAAAATCCGAAAAAAAATTTCTACAATTTATTCTCGAATTTATAAGCATGCCTGTTCAAGGAAAGTGCACAAAGACAGCAACCAGAACATTAGGGAATAAATTAGAAAAACCATATCAAATCAAACTGATAAATCCCGAGCTTCCACAGACATATGCAACAACACCTTGTGAACATATCTGGGCAAGAAAATTTTGAAAGAACTATCTCTATACTGAATTCGAAATTCACATATAAAACATGCAACATCATCACAAGCATTAGGCAACTCCGACCTAGTCATGGTTTCTTTGTTATATATGACACAAGTGGCTCTGATACCACTGTAGGAAAATCCCGGTGTGAGCATCACATGCCCACGGTGCGGAAAACAAAAATTTTTGTTCCAGGACCTTCCCGAAGCCAGGATCCATATGACTATATAAAAAAGTCAAACCAAAACGACCAAAGGAGACCGTCTCTAACGGTATCCACGCAGAGATCGGAAAACCTAACCGGGACAAACCCTTTGACCCGGGAATAGCTAGAACAAAGTAAAGACTGCTGGATCTTACCTTTGTTCTGGGAGAGCTTGGAAGAAACGATGGAGGAAGAGATGAAGAAGCTTGAAGAAGGGAGGAAGCTCGTTGATGAAGAGAGAACAATTTCTCCTTTTGCAAAACCAACGATGATAATCCTTCTTCATCTTCTATTTTTATCTTTTAGTCATTTAATACAACCAATGACTAAGCATAAGGAGAACCTTCTTTTGGTCATCCACGTTAGCTTCAATATGACATAGCATGAAGGAAACTGTGATGTTATCATACTACTGAGATTCCTATCATGTGCAATTATGTCAGTATCTAAATTATCCCTAGTCATAGGATTACTGAGACTGGACATCGGTAATCCGGAGAGACTAGCACATCTCAAGCTCCTTGATTTGATCAAGCAAAGGATCTCGTGTGTAAATATGAGATATTTAGGGTTGAGATGTGGATGCTTACTAGAGGTAGTAAGTACATTGGATGACCTGCTATGAGATCATCACATGGATTTCCTATTCTAATGTCAGTGATAATCTCATCATAGCAATGGTGCAAGTATCCTTAGACTTGAGGTGCTCAAGGATATCTTGGATACTGATTCTGTTCTTTGACTCCATTCCTTGTTGCCTTACAGAGGTCGCTCATAGGGTGGTGATTGGGTACAGCTTGAGGTATTCGAAGGTAATTGAGTAGTCAATAGAGGATTCACCACTTCTGTGATAGCAGAAGATGATACCCATGGCCTCTTGTCAGGGTTATTACTTGGAAGTCTCTGGCCGGAGCATATATGTCATGAAGAATGTCTTCATTGACATATTAAGTAATGAGTCCCAGGACGAGAACTGAAATCACTTGGACTAGATTTGACGTAGTCAGTCTAGTAAGAGTTGACACTTTGTCCATACTCATAACCAAGTGGGGTATAGCATGGTGAAAGGACGAATTGCACGGTAATTGTCTATGGAAAGGTTCGTGATATGGTTCATGATGAATACATGTTCATTCGTCAAACCAATTACTTTCCGGTCAATTGGGGGTCATGATGTGTTGCTAGATACCGCTCATGACTTGCTCAGATTAAGTGTTAATCTAAGTGGCCAACATAACCGGGAACCTAATGGGTCACACGATAAGAGTGTGTTTGAGAATTCGTAAAATAGTTTTGGACAGAGTTCCAATAAATGGAGAGCAAAAGGATTAAATGGATCCCGATGAGATCGAGATATGTCCCGATGAGATCGCGACATCGATATTGCTGAAAAAGGTTTTCGGGGGTTTTTCCCATACCGGGACCCGGTAGGCCGGTAGGATCGACCCCAGTGTGACTGGACCACTTCAGCATTTATTTATATATATATATAATTAATTAATTAATATATATATATGTATATACGTGGAAAGGAGAAAGGAAGCTTCTCCTTTCATGCTTAGTCATTAATTCATTTAATGACAAAAGACAAAAATTGAAAGATGAAGTGTGATGATCGTTGGCTTTGGGATTTAAGAAGGAAAAGAAGAGTTTCTTTCTTTTTTGATGGATGATCATCGTGGGTTTTGAGAAAACCTAAGGTTAAGAGAAATTTGTATTTTTCTCTCATCATCTTCATCTTTCATCAAGCCATCCTCTCCAAGTTTTCTTCATCGTTGTTTCAAGCTCTCCAAGAACAAGGTAAGATCTGTTGGATCGGAAAAAGAAAACATGCTTAGTTTGGAGAAACGATAGATTTCAAAACTTTTTAAGAAATCATCTTGCAGCGGAAGCAATATATCCAAATCAACATGCTAATCCATACATGATATGGTATAAGGATAATAAAACCAAGAACAAGATAAAAGGAATTACCGACTCCTTCGCACTGACTTTAAATCCTCATTGCGCTATCCTCTCCTTCTTCAGATCCAAATCCTTTGCCTTTGAGTCTTTTCCTTTAGCAATCTATCTTCTTCCTTGTAGTAGTATCATCTACCAATTAGATTTACCACTTGTTCTTCAAGGACAACTAGGTTAACAAAATCCTTTGGTGGGAAAGGAGAAGAAAAAATTTGGAGGAGATTTTCTTAGAAGAAAAAGAACCAAAATTGAAACTCTTTCAATTGTTTCACTTAGGAATTTCGGTTCTTTCTTGCATGAAAAGAGAGAAATGTCTAAAAAACATGCAAGAACCCTTTCTTACCTCTCAATTTCGAAATATGCATAAATGGAAAGAGTGAGAGGCATCCAATGCATCACTTCTTACATTAATCACTCATCAAATAGCCAATAAAAGAGACTTACTTCATTTATCTTTAAAATGGCTATTTGAAAAGACCATAACCTATAATTGAATACCCATTTCGGTTTTGGCAAGAAGAAAGAAGGAAGATGGTCCATCTAATGCACATCTTTCATCTTTAATCTAATGAATGCAAATAGGTTACATGCCAACATTAAAAGCCAACCATTAAACCATATAATGGTAAGTTCATAACTCCATTTAATAATGATGAACCATAATAAAGACCATCTTTATTTAGTATTTTAATGTCAAATGTGTGGTTACACATCTAACCTAACACAATTTCGAAATTGCTTCTTCTCCATTTAAAAAAAATTGTTTTAATATAATTAATCTAATCAATTACATTAAACCAAAACAAGCTCATTTCTAAATGAATATATGGGCTTCCAATTAACCATTAATTAGTATAAGCCCATCATTCAATTATGGACTTCTAAAGCCTCCAAACTACTTCTTACTTAGCTTGATAACCTTCCTTAAAGCCAAGTGGGAATTTTATTGACTTTGATAATTAAGTCCAATAAGCCCGTAAATAATTCAATCTCATTGGAATTAATTCTAGCTTATTAACTAAATATCATTCCACTAAAGACAATTAGTTGAACTCTTGAATTATTAAATATTATGAGAATATGTCTAATTGCAAACCCTATTTAGAACCTTATTATAGCCATCCGCACAACAAAGGGTAAAATTACCGTTTTGCCCTTATGTTGGTTTTTCCTTCTAGATCTCTCATTTTACTTTATATGGTGATTAACACATAAGATCTCATCTTAGTGTTAAGACTTGATGGGTAGCTAGTCCATCAAACTATCGTGCCGCTTTAATCACCAAATCTCCTTAAAACATCTGTAAGAGATGATAACACTATAAATTCTTTATTCGAGTGAATGTTCTCGATACATGTTTCAATTAATAATTCCAACATGCATAATCGGATTAATACCTGTAAAAATCCATTCCGATCATATCAAGAATTATAATGAAACACATATGAGTTCACCACTCATCAAGATTGTGGTTCATAATAGCGAATGCTTAAGTTGTATGTTTTAAGATTAAAGTAACGACCCACTTTATGCTTGAAAACATACTTGATTCCGATTCATTTAATAGTGCCATTATCGATAGTCTACTACTATCATGATATGAAACTCATCATTCCCTTTAAGTAAACTCCTTTACTTATATGGAGATAAATCGCAACACTACGCCTAAACCATAATCAAACGACCAACTTGATTATTCAACTGTGAATCAATTAATTGATTCTAATAATATACATGTTTCCCATACATCTCTATGTATATGTATATTACTTACAAATGAATCTTGGTACCTTATGACCAGATATATAATGCTCATACAGATAAAACCAAACTCTTTTATTTTATTAATAATAAATATTTTCATTACAAAACTGTAACTGAAGAAGATAAAGTTACATGTAAATACACTTGCTTTCCAGGGCACTATATTTACATAACTCCAACAAGATCTAGCAGTCTTCAACTTGTTCTAGCTATTCCCGGGTCAAAGGGTTTGTCCCGGTTAGGTTCTCCGATCTCTGCGTGGATACCGTTAGAGACGGTCTCCTTTGGCCGTTATGGTTTGAGTTTGTTGTATAGACACATGGATCCTGGCTTTCAGGAAGGTCCCGGAACAAAAAAAAAAATTTCCGCACCGTGGGCATGTGATGCTCACACCGGGATTTTCCTATAGTGGTATCAGAGCCACTTGTGTTGTGTATAACGAAGAAACCATGACTAGGTCGGAGTTGCCTATTGCTTGTGACGATGATGCATGTTGATTGTGTGAATTTCGATTTCAGTGTAGAAATATAGTTTTCAAAATTTTCTTGCCCAGATATGTTCACAAGATGTTTTTACATATTTCTGTGGAAGCTCGGAATTTATCAATGTGATTTGATATGGTTTTGCTAATTTATTCCCCAATGTTCTGGTTGCTGTCTTTGCGCACATTCAATGAACAGACATGCTTATAAATTCGAGAATAAATTGTAGAAAAACTTTTTTTGGATTTTATTTCACCAACATGTCTCTAAGATGTTTATGAATGTCTATGAGAATGGAAAAATGTTTTCGACATGATTTACTATTTATTTTAGAATTTATTGTGTGCTGCTGGGAATAACTGTGTTGAGGAACACAGATTCTACATTGGCTTTGTTGCTGAGGTTGGATGTGTTTTTCTTGGAAATAAATCCTGAAAACATTCATGGAACATTTTTTGAACATTTTGTAACCTCTGTAATTTTCTCATAATTTATTGAAATTTTTTCAATGAGTTTTTCAAGCAAAACACAGAGCTTGGTAGTTTTGAGAAAGTTGCTGGAGCTGTTTTGTTTGGAATGATAAATGGTGTATTTCTCAATTCCAATGCCTTGGATCATTTTTTAATGTGATTAAAAATGTGTTATATTGATGTTGTATGCTTTCCAAATTGAATTTCTTGAAATTGGGTTTCCAAATATTTTTCGGATGTCAAATGTGTCACATTAGCGTCTCGTTAGTGCATTTCGTTGTCTTGATTATTTTGGCCGTCACAAATTTTGTGACATGTGCCGAAGTAATCTTGATAAAGTTTAGACTACCTAGAGATACTTAGGGTGATAGTTTGATATTCTCAAAAAGAGTGTATTCATCAATTTCAAGTTTTTCATGTATAGTTTGACTATATATGGTAAGCAACAATGAAAGTGTTTCATTGGTACATCAAGGTAAAGTATATTATACTTGGTATTGTGAATTGGAACTGCACGGATTGAGAAATTAGTCGATTAGATAGCAATTTCACATAGATAAGTCGACTAATAAAGATACAAGTCGACTTGTCCGTGCACTGTAGACGCATAAGTCGACTTGCACAATGGTACAAGTCGACTTGTTCGTGCACAGCTGCATAAGTCAACTTACACATGCATAAGTCGACTTACACACTAGCATAAGTCAACTTACACATACACAAGTCGACTTACAACATGCAAAGGTGGGATGATGGATGATTTTAGGTATAGACTCAATGTGATTGATGAAATACCCTAAATCATTCCATATAGTCATGGTGACTATAATCCTACGGCTTGGAGAAGAAGAAGATGAGACCTGAAAACCCTCACACATTATATGAAAACTAATGCCTTCCATTAATATGGGAAGAACCAGAGTTCTTATAGAGTTGGGTTGTTGGGTAAACCCAAGCTCACTCTATACGGATATGTTCGAACCATGAAAATAAGATTTTCGGATTAATGGGTCGGTTTTCACTAGAAGCGTTGATTTGTTGAGTAAACTCAAGGTCAACGTGGACAGAGGCAAAATTGGGCAGTGTGCATCAGATATACGCGCATCAAGAGTTGATAACCCAATGTGTGTGCATACATCACGAGTTGATAGCACTAGTCGATAGTTGCATCTATGAAGCAAATGGTATGACCGATACCTGCCGATAGATCTAAGGTGGCTTGTTGGGTAAACCCAAGGTCATTTTAGTAATGTCGGATATCTATGATGCAATTGGTATGACCGATACCTACCAATTGACCTAAGGTGGCTTTTTGGGTAAACCCAAGGTTATCCTTAGCAATGTCGGATATCCTGATCCACCTGCTGCTGATGCTTCTGATGAGGATCAGAAAGCATATCGTAAGCATCTTAAAGACAATGACATGGCTACCTGCATTATGCTTGCCTCGATGTCACCAGAGATGCAGAAGCAGCATGAGTATATGGATGCTAATACCATAGTGTTTCATCTTAGAGAGCTGTTTGATGAGCAAGCTCGGTCTAAAAGGTTCGAGACCTCGAGGCTACTCTTCACTACTAAGATGACTCCAGGTTCATCTGCGGTGCAGTATGCACTGAAGATGAATGGGTATATTGAGAGGTTGGTCGTCTTAGGTTTTGTTATAGATTATGAATTAAGTGTTGACTTAATTCTGGTTGGATTGTCTGATAGTTATTCACAGTTTGTGTTAAACTATCGGATGAACCAAATATCCACGACAATCCCTGAGTTGATCAATCTGCTCAAGACAGCAGAGCAAGCTATCAAGAAGGATAGCAAGCAAGTGCTTATGGTGGACTCTTCTTCTGGTTCAAAGAAAAAGAAACTAAAGAAGAAAAGGTCTAAGAAACCTAAAGGAAGTGCATCCAAGAAGAAAACCAAAAGATCGCACTAAAGGAACTTGCTTCCATGTGGCAAGACCGCCTTTGGAAGCGGGCTGTAAAGTCTATCCGAAGAATTGAAGCAGAAGAAGGCATCAGATGCCTCGACTTCTTCAGGTATGTTTGTCATTGAGGTTAATACTGTTTCTGACCATAACATATGGGTATTAGATACCGGTTGTGGCTCACACATATGCAATGATATGCAGGGCCTCGAGGACGATGAGATGACTCATGAAGGGAGAACTAGACCTGTGTGTGAGAAATGGAGCAAGAGTTGCTGCATTAGCCGTAGGCATTTACTTGTTGTCACTCCCTACTGGGCTTGTAATTAAATTGGATGAATGTTATTTTGTACCTGTATTAACAAAGAACATATTGTCTGTTTCTTGTTTAAATAGAGCTGGTTTCCATGTGACTTTTAGTAACAATGGTTGTTCTATTAGTTTGAATGGAATGTTTTATGGTACTGGTACATTATGCAATGGAATTTACATATTAGATATGTCACATCCAATTATGAATGTCAATGACACGAAAAGACATAAACGAGATAATTTAAAATCAACTTACTTAAGGCATTGTCGCCTTGACCATATAAATGAGAGACGCATAGCTAAGCTCCATAAGAGTGGAAGTTTAGGGTCATTTGATTATGAATCATATGACACATGTGAATCTTGTTTATTAGGCAAGATGACTAAATTACCCTTTAAGGGAAAGGGTGAACGAGCGACTGGAGTATTAGACCTGATACATTCAGATGTATGTGGTCCGATGTCCATCCATGCCAGAAGTGGTTGTCTTTACTTCATTACCTTTATCGATGATTATTCTCGATATGGGTACATGTATCTAATGAGATACAAATCTGAAGCATTTGAAAAGTTCAAACAATTCAGAAATGAAGTAGAAAACCAACTTGGGAAAAGTATCAAGACATTACGATCCGATCGTGGTGGGGAATACTTAGACCAAGAGTTTTTGGATTATCTCAGAGATAATGGAATTTTATCTCAATGGACTCCTCCTTACACACCACAACATAATGGTGTGGCAGAAAGGAGAAATCGAACCTTGTTAGACATGGTACGATCAATGATGGGCTTTGCAAAGTTACCAAAATCCTTTTGGGGGTATGCACTTGAGACAGCTGTTTACTTGTTAAACAGAGTTCCATCAAAGACAGTTGATGTTACTCTATATGAGATGTGGACTAACAAAAGACCCTATCTTACTCATTTGAAAGTTTGGGGTTTTCCTGCTTATGTGAAGCGGACACAGTCAGATAAACTTGATGCAAAGTCTGACAAGTGTTTGTTCGTAGGATATCCTAAAGAAACAATGGGATATCAATTCTACCTTGCTGAGGAACAAAAGGTGTTTGTTTCGAAGCATGCTGTCTTTTTAGAGAAAGAGTTTCTTTTACAAGAAGACAGTGGGAGCAAAATTGAGCTTGAAGAAGTTCAAGATACTCGAACAGACGCAGATCAACTGCCTGAACCTGAAACTATGACTCATACAGATGAAGTAACAGTTAAACCTTCTACAACACACGAAGTTCGTAGGTCACGAGGATACGCCTGCTTCCCGAGAGATATGGATTTCGTGAATGAACAGAATGACGTATTGCTCATAGAAGATGATGAGCCTACCACCTATGAAGAGGTTCTGAAGAGTTCAGAGTCTGAGAAATGGCTTCATGCCATGCAGGCTGAAATGGATTCCATGTATGAAAACCAAGTATGGACTTTGGTTGAGGCACCCGAAGGAATCAAACCCATAGGGTGTAAATGGGTTTTCAAAAAGAAAACCGACATGGATGGTAATGTAATTACCTATAAAGCAAGGCTTGTGGCTAAAGGCTTTCGTCAAAGACAAAGAGTTGACTACGACGAGACCTTCAGCCCAGTAGCAATGCTTAAATCCATTAGGATACTCCTAGCCATTGCCACTCATTATGATTATGAGATATGGCAAATGGATGTGAAGACAGCTTTCCTAAATGGAAATCTAGCTGAGGATGTGTATATGACACAACCTAAGGGCTTCACCTCCTATGATGGTGAAAAGGTATGCAAGCTTCAGAAATCTATCTATGGATTGAAACAAGCATCCAAGAGTTGGAATATCGGTTTTGATGAGGTAATCAAAGAGTTTGGTTTCTCACAAAATCCGGATGAACACTGTGTGTATAAGAAGGTTAGTGGGACTGCAATCGTATTCCTTGTGCTGTATGTAGATGACATATTATTGCTAGGAAACGATGTCTCGATGCTACAATCAGTCAAGATTTGGTTGTCCAAACAATTTGCCATGAAAGACCTTTGTGAAGCAACTTATATCCTTGGGATAAGGATCTATAGAGATAGATCAAAAAGTTTGCTTAGTCTTTCACAATCAACGTACATAGACAAGATGCTGAAAAGGTTTAGCATGGAGCAATCCAAGAGAGGGTACCTTCCCGTGACTCATGAGATAACACTCTCGAAATCTATGTGTCCTAAGACACAAGATGAGAGGATGCGAATGAATATGATCCCGTATGCATCTGTGGTAGGATCTATCATGTACGTTATGCTATGTACGAGACCCGATGTATCATATGCTCTAAGTGTTACGAGCAGATACCAATCGGATCCTGGTGAGGGTCACTGGGTGGCTGTCAAGAATATCCTCAAGTACTTGCGAAGGACTAAGGATGTCTTCTTGATATATGGAGATGGAGATCTCAAAGTGAGCGGGTATACAGATGCCAGTTTTCAATCTGATAAGGATGATTCCAAATCCCAACCAGGTTATGTATTCACACTGAATGGCGGGGCAGTTAGTTGGAAGAGTTCCAAACAAGAGACGACTGTCGATTTAACGACCGAGGCAGAGTACATTGCCGCTTCAGAAGAAGCAAAGGAAGCAGTTTGGATCAAGAAGTTCATTATTGAACTTGGTGTGGTTCCTAGCAGTGATGGGCCCATGCAGTTGTATTGTGACAACAATGAGGCTATTGCGCAGGCGAAAGAACCAAGGTCTCATCAACGATCCAAACACGTACTCCGCAGATATCATCTGATCAGGGAGATCATTGGACGAGGTGATGTCCAAATCGAGAGAATTCCCACCGAGCATAATATTGCTGATCCATTGACAAAGCCATTATCACAAAAGAGTTTTGATTCTCATGTACTCGCCTATGGTATTAGATATCAAGGCGATTGGCTTTAGGTCAGGTGGGAGATTGTTAGAGTAGTGCCCTGAAGGCAATCGCCTTTAGCGCATTTTGTACAAATTTGTGTACATACTTTATGAATAAATAAAGAAACGCATATTTCATTAACTTACTGTTCATTATTTATGAATGGATATTGATCTATAAGAAAATTAATGAAGTCCATGATATATGACATAGCATGAAGGAAATTGTGATGTGATCATACTACTGAGATTTCTATCATGTGCAATTATGTCAAGATATCTAAATTATCCCTAGTCATAGGATTACCGAGACCGACATCGGTAATCCAGAGAGACTAGCACAGCTCAAGCTCCTTGATTTGATCAAGCAGTGGATCTCAAAAGCTATAAATATGAGATATTTAGGGTTGAGATGTGGATGCTTACTAGAGGTAGTAAGTACAATGGATGACCTGATATGAGATCATCACATGGATGTCCTATTCTAATGTCAGTGATAATCTCATCATAGCAATGGTGCAAGTATCCTTAGACTTGAGGTGCTCAAGGATATCTTGGATACTGATTCTGTGCTTTGACTCCATTCCTTGTTGCCTTACAGAGGTCGCTCATAGGGTGGTGATTGGATACAGCTTGAGGTATTCGAAGGTAATTGAGTAGCCAATAAAGAATTCACCACTTCTGTGATAGCAGAAGATGATACCCATGGCCTCTTATCAGGGTTATTACTTGGAAGTCTCTGGCCGGAGCATATATGTCATGAAGAATGTCTTCATTGACATATTAAGTAATGAGTCCCAGGACGAGAACTGAAATCACTTGGACTAGATTTGACGTAGCCAGTCTAGTAAGAGTTGACACTTTGCCCATACTCATAACCAAGTGGGGTATAGCATGGTGAAAGGACGAATTGCACGGTAATTGTCTATGGAAAGGTTCGTGATATGGTTCATGATAAATACATGTTCATTCGTCAAACCAATTACTTTCTGGTCAATTGGAGGTCATGATGTGTTGCTAGATACCGCTCATGACTTGCTCAGATTAAGTGTTAATCTAAGTGGCCAACATAACCGGGAACCTAATGGGTCACACACATAAGAGTGTCTCGGAGAATTCGTAAAATAGTTTTAGAAAGAGTTCCAATAAATGGAGAGAAAAAGGATTAAATGGATTCCGATGAGATCGAGATATGTCACGATGAGATCGCGACATCGATATTGCTGAAAAAGGTTTTTGGGGGTTTTTCCCATACCGAGACCCGGTAGGCCGGTAGGACCTACCCCAGTGTGACTGGACCACTTCAGCATTTATTTATATATATATATATATATATATATATATATAATTAAAGAATTAATTAATATATATATATGTATATACGTGGAAAGGAGAAAGGAAGCTTCTCCTTTCATGTTTAGTCATTAATTCATTTAATGACAAAACACAAAAATTGAAAGATGAAGTGTGATGATCGTTGGCTTTGGGATTTAAGAAGGAAAAGAAGAGTTTTTTTCTTTTTTGATGGATGATCATCGTGGGTTTTGAGAAAACCTAAGGTTAAGAGAAATTTGTATTTTTCTCTCATCATCTTCATCTTTCATCAAGCCATCCACTCCAAGTTTTCTTCATCGTTGTTTCAAGCTCTCCAAGAACAAGGTAAGATATAGCAGTATTCAACTTGTTCTAGCTATTCCCGGGTCAAAGGGTTTGTCCCGGTTAGGTTCTCCGATCTCTCCGTGGATACCGTTAGAGACGGTCTCCTTTGGCCGTTATGGTTTGAATTTTTTGTATAGACACATGGATCCTGGCTTTCGGGAAGGTCCCGAAATAAAAATTTTTGTTTTCCGCACCGTGAGCATGTGATGCTCACACCGGGATTTTCCTACAACTTATGCTTCACTCTTAAGAGAAAAATGATGTTGACTCTTCTTTCTCTATAAATGAAATGCAAGTCACTTCAGGAACTCATACTTTGCTTTGGCAAAGTCAACTTGATAGGTTCCATCATTTGTGAGAGTTGTTTCCATTTCTTTTTATTTTTTTCCTTAATGAAGAGTTGTTTTCATTTTAATAAGCAAAAGGTTTCAAATCTTATTCCACCCACAACAAAAATCAAACAGTTAACCCTAATTTATATAGGCCATTTTTTTTGTAACGACACTCGTTGTTTAAGTCGAGTGATGTTAGTGGTTGAACTATTAGATATCAGTAAAATTTCAAACAAGTAATTAGTGGAGAGTGGAAGAACATTTGATACCTTCTAAAGTTGAGACTCTCGATCTCATCATTAAACAGATGTTTGATGGCATTGAGTTGTCATTTTAGTGTATCTTGATGGAAATTATTCACTATATTTTCCTCTGTTTACGAAAGGTTATAAGTTAGATCTTCCACTCCTGTTACTTATTCTTCACTCTTAAGAGAAAAATGATGTTGACTCTTCTTTCTCTATAAATAAAATGCAAGTCACATCAGGAACTCATACTTTGCTTTGGCAAGTCAAATTGATAGGTTCCATCATTTATGATAGTTGTATCCATTTCTTTTTATTTTTTTCCTTAATGAAGAGTTCTTTTTGTTTTAATGAGCAAAAGGTTTCAAATCTTATTCCACCCCCAACAAAAATCAAACTGTTAACCCCAATTCATATAGGCCATTTTTTTGTAACGACACTCGTTGTTTAAGTCGAGTGATGTTAGTGGCGGAACTATTACATATCATCAAAATTTCAAACAAGTAATTAGTGCAGAGTGGAAGAACTTTTGATAACTTCTAAAGTTGAGACTCTCGATCTCATCATTAAACAGAGGTTTGATGGCATTGAGTTGTCATTTTAGTGTATCTTGATGGCAATTATTCACTATGTTTTCCTCTGTTTACGAAAGGTTATAAGTTAGATCTTCCACTCCTGTTACTTAAGCTTCACTCTTAGGAGAAAAATGATGTTGACTCTTCTTTCTCTATAAATGAAATGCGAGTTACATCAGGAACTCATACTTTGCTTTGGCAAGTCAAGTTGATAGGTTCCATCATTTGTGAGAGTTGTTTCCATTTCTTTTTATTTTTCTCCTTAATGAGGAGTTGTTTTCATTTTAATGAGCAAAAGGTTTCAGATCTTATTCCACCCACAACAAAAATCAAACAGTTAACCCCAATTGATATAGGCCATTTTTTTTGTAATGACACTCGTTGTTTAAGTCGAGTGATATTAGTGGTGAACTATTAGATATCAACAAAATTTCTTCCAAGTAATTAGTGGAGAGTGGAAGAACATTTGATAACTTCTAAAGCTGAGACTCTCGATCTGATCCTTAAACAGACGTTTGATGGCATTGAGTTGTCATTTTAGTGTATCTTGATGGCAATGATTCACTATATTTTCCTCTGTTTACGAAAGGTCATAAGTTAGATCTTCCACTCCTATTACTTATGCTTCACTCTTAGGAGAAAAATGATGTTGACTCTTCTTTCTCTATAAATGAAATGCAAGTTACATCAGGAACTCATACTTTGCTTTGGCAAGTAAAGTTGATAGGTTCCATCGTTTGTGAGAGTTGTTTCCATTTCTTTTTATTTTTTTCCTTAATGAAGAGTTGTTTTCATTTTAATGAGCAAAAGGTTTCAAATCTTATTCCACCCATAATTAAAATCAAACAGTTAACCCTAATTGATATAGGCCATTTTTTTCTAATGACATTCGTTCTTTAAGTCGAGTGATGTTAGTGGCGGAATTATTAGATATCAGCAAAATTCCAAACAAGTATTTGTGGAGAGTGGAAGAACTTTTGATAACTTCTACAATTGAGACTCTCGATCTCATCATTAAACAGAGGTTTGATGGCATTGAGTTGTCATTTTAGTGTATCTTGATGGCAATTATTCACTATATTTTCCTTTGTTTACGAAATGTTATAAGTTAGATCTTCTACTCCTGTTACTTATGCTTCACTCTTAGGAGAAAAATGATGTTGACTCTTCTTTCTCTATAAATGAAATGCAAGTCACATCAGGAACTCATACTTTGCTTTAGCAAGTCAAGTTTATAGGTTCCTTCATTTGTGAGAGTTGTTTCCATTTCTTTTTATTTTTTCCTTAATGAAGAGTTTTTTTTCATTTTAATGAGCAAAAGGTTTCATATCTTATTCGACCCACAACAAAAATCAAACAGTTCACCACAATTGATAGAGGCCATTTTTTTTTGTAATGTCATTCGTTGTTTAAGTCGAGTGATGTTAGTGGCGGAACTGTTAGATACCACCAAAATTTCAAACAAGTAATTAGTGAGGAGTGGAAGAACATTTGATAACTTCTACGGTTGAGACTCTCGATCTCATCATTAAACAGAGGTTTGATGGCATTGAGTTGTCATTTTTGTGTATCTTGATGGCAATTATTCACTATATTTTCCTCTATTTACGAAAGGTTATAAGTTAGATCTTCCACTCCTGTTACTTATGCTTCACTCTTAGGAGAAAATTGATGTTGGCTCTTCTTTCTCTATAAATGAATTGCAAGTTAGATCAGGAATTAATACTTTGCTTTGGCAAGTCAAGTTGATAGGTTCCATCATTTGTGATAGTTGTTTCCATTTCTTTTTATTCTTTTCCTTAATGAAGAGTTGTTTTCATTTTAATGAGCAAAAGGTTTCAGATCTTATTCCACCCACAACAAAAATCAAACAGTTAACCCCAATTGATATAGGCCTTTTTTTTGTAATGACTGTAACACCCCATTCCCGCGTGACCCGAACCCGACATCAATGGTGATATCCGAGTCCGTGGCTGCGAGGGTGGTATGCTACATCACTCATCGAAACTCAAGATAAAATTTTTTCAAACATTCATTCCATCGAGCCATTTCCTTTTCTTTCATTTACACATGTGCGCTGAACACAATAGACCGTTTGCATCAACGTGCATAGATAAACATTTTCAGTTAATACAATCGATTCTGATTATTACAAATGATCAACCATAAATTGCAATAACCATTTTATGTACAAAAGAACCACATTGGCCCATTACACATACAATTAGTCATTTTGGAATACAATTCTATTGGACACTAATGCATTTAAAATCGATCCCGATCTCTTCTACTTCAATACCCAACAATGTTATACGCCTGCTGCCTAACGGGTATTCTTCGAGTCCTGAAAATAATTGCAAATTTTGGGTGAGTTTTGCGAACTCAATGAGAAACCATCATCGATGGTTCACTCAACTCATGCATATTCAATCAATTTACTAACTAATACATACAATCACATTTCTCAAATGTAAGGCGTTTCGCCTTTAATACAATTTATATTCAATCATTTATAGATGCAATGCACATGTGACACTTTTCATTTTCATTTCATTGTTGTGACCGCATACCAAATCGCCCCGATGATGGGCACATTGCGTTGAGTCAGTGGCTCTGAAAACATTGGACTTGAAGCCCTGGTACATTGAGCCTGAGGCTCTGAATACGTTGGACCTAAGGTCCTGTGCGTTGAGCTGAAAGCTCTCATATACGTTGGGCGTGATATGCCCTGATACGGTGGCTGCTCTGGTCACAACTGCCTTTATCTGATCATACTTTTATGCAGGCAATGTACATGTTCCAATTCACATTCACCGACATTTTACATTTCAAAGACCAATTCCCATTCCTTCGGACCTTCGGTCCGGTAATTCAGTCACTAATAAATTTCATATTCACAAATTATTCCATTGAAGCACCCATGCATAGTTACACACAAATAGCACTTCGATATCACATTCCACATATTTCAGACACCTATGGTCCAAAATTCGTCAAAATCAAACACACATAATCCCTCCATTATCTCCACATGGAAAAATTGCAAAATATTAAACACATAAAGGTTGAGGAACCAACTAGGTTACTCACCTTTATTTCTGAGCCAAAATCTGGCCGTCTCAGTGACGTCGGAGGACCGACGCTCCAAGTGTGACTCTATAACAATGACAGTATACATACATTATCAATTGTTCAATCAGAACTATTTTAGAATGCACATGTAATACTTAGAAGGTGCACAATGCATGATCATGATATTCCCGTCCCTAATCCCATTTTTTTTCCATCATAAAAATCCGTCTAAAAATTAGAAACCTATTGGCGCTGACGGTGCTCAATTCGAATCTCTATAGGTCCCCAATTAAACAAAATAGTGATTAAAGGCTCCGTTACCCGGGGCCACGTCAATTTCTCGTCCAAAAATTCCCAATTTCTCACAAAATGAAATTCAATATATTACAAATCCGATGCCTTAAGAATCAGGTCAATCGGACGTCGGACGAAAAAGAAATTGACAAAAGAAGCAAGAAATCCTAAAATACCAATTAACAAATAAAATAATAAAAAACAACCAGCCTCGCTGGGGCGAGACGTCGCTCAAGCGGGGCTGACTCATCCGGCCTCGTCGCTAGGGCGAGGCGTCGCCCTAGCGATGCCGACCCTCTCTAAGCCTCGTCACTAGGGCGAGGCGTCGCCCTAGTGACCAGGCGTGATTCATCTTCCCATTTTCCCTTTTTTCTGATTTCTAATCCAACTTCCAACATCAATAACTTATTGCACACAATTCAGAAAATTACCAACTATATCTCATTGGAAAGATCATGAAACCCTCTACAATTCTCAAGCAGACCATAAAAATCAATTTCACCCCTAAGGGTGTCAAAAATCCAATCAAACCTACTGCCCACTCAAAACCTATCAAAACAGGGCAGTACATTGCAAATTCAGTAACTACTCATTTCCTCAGTCAACAATTACACAATAATTAAGGCAGTAATATCACAATGTTATCTACAACTTTCATGAACAACCCAAAATCAAATTCACTTGCTAAAAAGGTCAAATAATTCCACAAAGAATCTGCCTACTGAAATCAACCAATCTGGACAGTAATTTTCCAAACAGTGATTCTCTTAGCACAAAAGTCACAAAATTCACTACCTTATATCCCTGCAAAGATAAGATCTCAAACTTCAATTTTCATGAAGAACTCAAACTCCAATTCGATTTCTAACAATTTCAAAACTGTTATGGAAGCTACTGTCATGATCAGCCATTCACAACCTAGTTTAGGTTCAGTTTTCTCAAAATCATAACTCCCAACTCTGACCTCTAAACATTACACACCATATATCATTTTCAAGATAATTCCTTTCTCTATAACTTTGTATAAGATCACTCACACCAATTCAGTTCACATAAATTGTTAAAATTGCTCCCAAACAGCAAGCTCACAAAATCAACACTTTGACTAGGTTTCTCCAAGAAGTATAAAACCAATCAATAGAAATCAGTTCATATCTCCCAATATACAACTCGAAAATAAGCAAGATCAGTGGAAATGGAAAGATAATAATGTAGGCTTCAACTCTCATGAATACCACTTTCTCTAATTCCTTCTCAATTAATTTATAAAAATCATCAAAACTCCTAGGCCAACAATCCGAATACTATTTACATAAGTCCCAGCAGTAACTTTCCAAGCCAAATTTCAACCTCTTAGAGTTACAATTTGGCAACACCTATTTCACACAAAAATGTAGCCAACAACCCAAAGTTTCATTGGGCACAAACCTCAACTCATTTGCATAACCACACAATGATTTATGCTCAAAACAACAGTACAATAAGTGAAAACCCTAATTTTCCAGCTTTGGTGTTAACCTTAGTTCTATCATTTCCAATGCCATTAACACATCATTAAGCATCCAAATGGACAAGAAATCAGTCCCTAGGTCATGCATACATTCACTAGGAATAACCACCTCAATTTGGCAGCACCATACACAATCATGTTCTTATCAATTTCTTTTAAGGATTAGTCATCTAATCACTTCAAACTATGAAAGTCAAACACTAATCATCTCCACCTTATGATTTCTTACACACCAACATACCCAACAATTCAAACCATATGTGTCATGAAATCAAGGCATCATTCATCTCATTTAATGAACAATCACTTCTAATCCATGCAACTACCCATGAATTCATGCATTACACATAATCAAAGCTTAAAACTCATCTTACCTAAAGCTTCCATCTCCACCTCTTCAAGCCTTTCATTAAACAACCAATCACAACTTACTCACTTTCCATCCCATGCACGGTTTTTCATCAAGGTAAGAAGGTGGAAGGAAGTCACCTAAGGTTGAAAGAAAATAGCAACAAAATTGGTGGAGACCAAAGGAGAATAAGGAGGTTTCGGTTGGTTAAAGAGAAATGAATAAAATTCATCTTTCATGCTTTTATTTAGGAAGAGTCGTGTATGACTAAAACAAGCCAAAGGCCATCTTTTCCTTCTTTCAAATGGAACATCCGAGAATGAGCATTAAAGAAGTGGGATGAGTCACCATAACATTTGGCAATTGGAGGAGACATAAAGAAAAGTCAAAGAACCAATCACAAATTTTGATAAAAACAATTAACCCAAATACCAAATAAATGTTCAATCCATTGTTAAGGGTCCATATTTCGACCCTACCACAAAATATCCAATAGGTCAGTACCAATTGATAACAATTTCGGTACCGAAAATTGACCGGTTCGCCACTTGACGATTTTTTTCCGGTCCGGGAATTTCCCCGAATCTGTTTTTTGAAAATTACCGAAATTGCCCAAAATTGTAAAACATATAACAGTCCACTCCCAATAATTTTTCAAACACGAAAACCACATTTTCCATAACAAAAACACATTTAGGCCATTTACCGGCGATTTTGTCGGTCCGGGAATTTTCTCCGGAAAATTTCAGAAAAATTTCTAAAAATTCCTTAAAATATAAAACACACTCTGGATCAGTCAAAATAATTTTTCAAACCCTATAACCATGTTAATCCCAATAAAATTGCATGAGGCCCAATTACCGGGAATTATCATGAATGCATGTATAGTAATTCCATGTGCACAATTGATACTGTGTAGCAATCCTATTATGCATTAACAGTACTAATTATTCCCTATCAATCCCATCCTATGACAAATTTCCTATTTTACCCTTCCAGTAGGGGGTGGGATGTTACAATTTCCCCCTCCTTATAAAAATTTCGTCCTCGAAATTCTCAATCAACTGTTCAGTATGACAGTAATCATATGTTCCTACATGTCCCATACACTTTTCCATTCCATAATTTATTTTCCGAAAGGTCACAGTAATCATATTCAGTCAGTTGTTCCGTCACTTATTTGGCTAACTCATTATCACTCATCACAGTAAACAGACTCCACAAGGCTGTCAGTTGGCGATCTCACTCTCTTAACTATCTCACTTACCATTTTCAGAGTAGCTATTACCTTTGGTTCCGATGCTATGATTTAGTTCCTTATTTCGAACTCGTTCACTTATCACGTGTTATCCATCCAGTCTAGGTTACTAATATTACCTTATTCTCACTACCATCCAATACCTTTTTTTCCAGTAACATACAGACTAATTTGTATTCCATTGAGTACATCTTTTCAAGGTGATACTTACCCTAACCTCCTTTATCTCGTCAGGGACGATTCACATTCCTTTGGTACCAATACAATGACATTTAGCTTCATTCCACTATAACCAGTGACACTTTACCTAATACAGTCATTCTCTATATCCCATTGACTCTCTGTTCAAATGCAATTCTCCTTAGACAATTCACTATTCTATAGTGTTCACGCACTTTATTCGGATATGCATTTACTCTGTTTCATTTGTTCGATCCTGATCCACTTTAGCTAATCCATGCAGTTTCCTAAGTCACTTTCTTTTGTTTTACTCATCACAGTCTCAAATTCATTGTGGTTTTTGACTCCCATTAGGCACTGTACAGTGTAGCAGTGTATTCCTACAGTAAATCAGAACTTTATAACACGATCATAATCCTGTGAAACTCAAACCACTTAAGCATTTTTTTTCTGCTGAACACTCAAACCTATAAATACTTGAATCAATCATCACTTCATTCTATACCCGTAGTTATTCAATTTCACTCTTCGCATATGCTTACTAGAATGTCGAGCTTCGACTATTCACTTTCTTGTTCTGTCACTTTTTATCGGGTACACAACTTCTTCTTTGACTCTTCATGAGACTTACCACTTTAACTCCTGCACTCTTACCTTTCTTACCTTTATTCAGTCTCTCAATTTCCAGAACCCATAATCTACTTGACATTCTTTGCGAATCCCAATATCTGTAATTAATCTGTTCCTTGCAGCCTTATCTGTTCACTAGTCAGAAATGTTTGTTCAGTTCAGAATTGTCAGTATAGTAGTCATTTATACCCGTCTCTTTCCTCGAATAAACACAGTGTATCCTTATAGGAATCTACAGTCTCCAAGACTTTCAATCGCGATCATGACACCCATACCATTTATCAAAGTCACTTCAATTTATCTTATACCATTTTAACATTATGTTTCAGTTCAACACACATTATCCACTCTCCAAAGGTATGCTTATCAGCAGTATCAAATTCGTCAATAATTCATATAGTTTATTTTACTTTTTACTGTTCAATTCTTTCAAACACATTCCGTCTATAATTATAGTCACTACCATTTGCTTACTTTGCATCATTCCCTCTTAAACTTTTCCATACATTACCAAACATCATTCAATTTATTCAGTCCACAATTAATGTATTTGTAACCCTTTATGAAGATAACACTACATCATGTCATTATCGGTTTCCCTTTAGACGTCTTGTCTCTATTCATTTCTCTTTTCAATCGATTTCTGTCATCCACATCGATATATCTATATATATAATACCTAATCATCTGTAATTGGACTTCCACCAATTTCCACTTCATTTGAGTATTCCACTTTACAGTTCGGGACTACTTTACAGTTTTGCCTTTCCAATGGAGCTCTATTCGCTTCACATAGCAATAGGATCACCTCAAATTAAACTTCCACTCATGTTGTTGGATACTTTACATTTCCGTACTGAGACAGATAACCTCAATTTCACTTTTGATTTCGTCCATACTTCTTTCCGTTTGTCCATTAGTCTTGCTACCATCTTTATACTGTTCACGAAAGTCTCATCAGCCAATTAGTGTCCCTAATTGTATTTCAATCATTCTTAAGCACTATCTCAATCAGAACAAGTTTATGCCATAATTTAAAAGATCAGAACATTCCTTACACTAAGGTTCCTTGTGACAGTCACATAAACACTTTCTTTACCACTTATTCCGTAATCTACACCTCAGTAGAACTTATTTCATGATCAGGAAACCAATTCGTAACTTATACAATTTAGACTTCCTCAGAACTCCTTTCCGTTTATACTCGTCCTCAACTAAATGACTGATACCATAATCATTTTTCATTTCCTCTCATACAGGTACATTCAGTCCTCCTATGTCTTACTTTAACCTAATATAAACTTTACACGTATAGCCACTCATAGAAGCACGTATTTAATCATTCACTGATCATCTCCTCCATGATTTCCATGTATCATTCACATACGTTTTATTAATCAGGATCAACCTTACTGTCCAATAGATACTCCCAATAGTAAATCGACTTAAATGTGACAACTCTTTTCATATATCGCTATCCTGATTGTTTTTGTTTTTTTTTTTTTATTCTCATATCATTTATGAGTCAGCTTGACCTCCTCAAGGTCGTATCCACTTGGCTTATACAATGTCATCACATTAATGCTACGTCTCTCTTTATTATCCTCAAACAATCTATGATAGGGCATTTACAGTCCCCAAAACACGACAAAATCACTGATGCAACTCCATTGTATCCCTATCTATTTACCCATCCATTTACCATTTCTGTATCCATATACGTCTTTTCAACCAATTCAGAATTTCCCGATATACAATCAGTAAAAATTGTCAGTCTGTCATTTTCCCTTATGATCTTATTATACTGATTTTCAAACTCTTAGCATCAAAATTGGCATAACCATTTCAGTCTTACACTTATACGTTCAAGATCATTCCTGTTTCACGAGTTCTTTTCAGTTTATCTGTACACTTTTATCTCACCATGTCTACTTTTTCTCACTCTACTAGGCACTAGGCACTAGGCACTATGCACCTTGCTCTTTCAGTTCTTTCAGTCCAAAGTAGACCGTTACAGTATAACCCTATTCTTGGTACAATCTCGCTATCATTATTTGCCTATATTATCTACTGATATCTTACACGAATGCAATTGAACCAATATATGCCTAATCGGATCATCTATACTTTACTCGGGCCAATATTTCCCATTTCATGACAAATACGATCGAGTGTAATTACCTAATCATCCGGACTTTTAATCTCACTTAGGCCCACTATAACCAAGATATGCTTCCCATATCTCTAGTGGACCTCTCCCGATTCTGACATATTCGTTTTCTATCACCACGATATTCCCATTTTAATCCGGGAATCCATTGATATCAATTCTTTCCTTAATCCGTCTAGGCCAACACAGTCATTCTAACCACAGTACAATATTAATCTCCTTATCCATTTTTCCTTTTTCCTTTCCTAATTGTTTATACACTTTCAGGGGTTCATCCTCTAACACGATCTCACTTTTCTCTCACCTAGTCACTTAACACGTATTCACACGTAGGATTTCTACCCGCACGACCCAAACTAGGGATCAGTTGCCACGGTCTGTAATGACACGACTCAAATATATGCACCCTATGTTCAGATTGTGCCCAGATACATTACGTACTACTGGGCTCTGATACCATCTAAATGTAACACCCCATTCCCGCGTGACCCGAACCTGACATCAATGGTGATATCCGAGTCCGTGGCCCGCGAGGGTGGCATGCTACATCACTCAGTCGAAACTCAGTATAAAATTTTTTTCAAACATTCATTCCATCAGAGCCATTTCCCTTTTTCTTTCATTTACACACATGTGCGCGGAACACAATAGACCGTTTGCATCAACGTGCATAGATAAACATTTTCAGTTAATACAATCGATTCTGATTATTACAAATGATCAACCATAAATTGCAATAACCATTTTATGTACAAAACAGAACCACATTGGCCCATTACACATACAATTAGTCATTTTGGAATACAATTCTATTGGACACTAATGCAGACGAAAACTGATCCCGATCTCTTCTCTACTTCAATACCCAACAATGTTATACGCCCGTTGCCTAACGGGGTATTCTTCTGAGTCCTGAAAAATAATTGCAAATTTTGGGTGAGTTTTGCGAACTCAGTGAGAAACCATCATCGATGGTTCACTCAACTCATGCATATTCAATCAATTTACTAACTAATACATACAATCACATTTCTCAAATGAAAGGCGTTTCACTTTAATACAATTATATTCAATCATTTATAGATGCAATGCACATGTGACACTTTTCATTTTCATTTCATTGTTGTGACCGTGCGCCTGAAACTGTCCCAGTGACGGGCACATTGCGTTGAGTCAGTGGCTCTGAAAACATTGGACTTGAAGCCCTGGTACATTGAGCACGAGGCTCAATACGTTGGACCTAAGGTCACGTGCGTTGGTGAAAGCTCTCATATCGTTAGGCGTGATATGCCCCGATACGGTGGCTGCTCCGGTCACAACTGCCTTTATCTGATCATACTTTTATGCATGCAATGTACATGCTCCAATTCACATTCACCGACATTTTACATTTCAAAGACCAATTCCCATTCCTTCGGACCTTCGGTCCGGTAATTCAGTCACTAATAAATTTCATATTCACAAATTATTCCATTGAAGCACCCATGCATAGTTACACACAAATAGCACTTCGATATCACATTCCGCATATTTCAGACACCTATGGTCCAAAATTCGTCAAAATCAAACACACATAATCCCTCCATTATCTCCACATGGCAAAATTGCAAAATATTAAACACATAAAGGTTTAGGAACCAACTAGGTTACTCACCTTTATTTCTGAGCCAAAATCTGGCCGTCTCAGTGACGTCGGTGGACCGACGCTCCAAGTGTGACTTCTATAAAGGATGACAAGATACATACATTATCAATTGTTCAATCGTAACTATTTCGAATGCACATGTAATACTTAGAAGGTGCACAATGCATGATCATGATATTCCCGTCCCTAATCCCATTTTTTTCCATCATAAAAATCCGTCTAAAAATTAGAAACCTATTGGCGCTGACGGTGCTCAATTCGAATCTCTATAGATCCCCAATTAAACAAAATAGTGATTAAAGGCTCCGTTACCCGGGGCCACGTCAATTTCCCGTCCAAAAATTCTCAATTTCTCACAAAATGATATTCAATATATTACAAATCCGATGCCTCAAGAATCAGGTCAATCGGACGTCGGACGGAAAAGAAATTTACAAAAGAAGCAAGAAATCCTAAAATACCAATTAACAAATAAAATAATAAAAAACAACCAGCTTCGCTGGGGCGAGACGTCCCCCAAGCGGGGCTGACTCATCCGGCCTCGTCGCTAGGGCGAGGCGTCGCCCTAGCGATGCCGACCCTCTCTAAGCCTCGTCACTAGGGCGAGGCGTCGCCATAGTGACCAGGCGTGATTCATCTTCCCATTTCCCCTTTTTTCTGATTTCTAATCCAACTTCCAACATCAATAACTTATTGCACACAATTCGGAAAATTACCAACTATATCTCATTGGAAAGATCATGAAACCCTCTACAATTCTCAAGAAGACCATAAAAATCAATTTCACCCCTAAGGGTGTCAAAAATCCAATCAAACCTACTGCCCACTCAAAACCTATCAAAACAGGGAAGTACATTGCAAATTCAGTAACTACTCATTTCCTCAGTCAACAATTACACAATAATTAAGGCAGTAAGATCAAAATGTTATCTACAACTTTCATGAACAACCCAAAATCAAATTCACTTGGTAACAAGGTCAAATAATTCCACAAAGAATCTGCCTACTGAAATCAACCAATCTGGACAGTAATTTTCCAAACAGTGATTCTCTTAGCACAAAAGTCACAAAATTCACTACCTTATATCCCTGCAAAGATAAGATCTCAAACTTCAATTTTAATGAAGAACTCAAACTCCAATTCGTTTTCTAACAATTTCAAAACTGTTATGGAAGCTACTGTCATGATCAGCCATTCACAACCTAGTTTAGGTTCAGTTTTTCCAAAATCATAACTCCCAACTCTGACCTCTAAAAATTACACACCATATATCATTTTCAATATAATTCCTTTCTCTAAAACTTTGTAGAAGATCACTCACACCAATTCAGTTCACATAAATTGTTAAAATTGCTCCCAAACAGCAAGCTCACAAAATCAACACTTTGACTAGGTTTCTCCAAGAAGTATAAAACCAATCAATAGAAATCAATTCATATCTCCCAATATACAACTCGAAAATAAGCAAGATTAGTGGAAATGGAAAGCTAATAATGTAGGCTTCAACTCTCATGAATACCACTTTCTCTAATTCCTTCTCAATTAATTTATAAAAATCATCAAAACTCCTAGGCCAACAATCCGAATACTATTTACATAAGTCCCAGCAGTAACTTTCCAAGACAAATTTCAACCTCTTAGAGTTATAATTTGGCAACACCTATTTCACACAAAAATGTAGCCAACAACCCAAAGTTTCATTGGGCATAAACCTCAACTCATTTGCATAACCACACAATGAGTTATGCTCAAAACAACGGTACAATAAGTGAAAACCCTAATTTTCCAGCTTTGGTGTTAACCTTAGTTCTATCATTTCCAATGCCATTAACACATCATTAAGCATCCAAATGGACAAGAAATCAGTCCCTAGGTCATGCATACATTCACTAGGAATAACCACCTCAATTTGGCAGCACCATACACAATCATGTTCTTATCAATTTCTTTTAAGGATTAGTCATCTAATCACTTCAAATTATGAAAGTCAAACACTAATCATCTCCACCTTATGATTTCTTACACACCAACATACCCAACAATTCAAACCATATGTGTCATGAAATCAAGGCATCATTCATCTCATTTAATGAACAATCACTTCTAATCCATGCAACTACCCATGAATTCATGCATTACACATAATCAAAGCTTAAAACTCATCTTACCTAAAGCTTCCATCTCCACCTCTTCAAGCCTTTCATTAAACAACCAATCACAACTTACTCACTTTCCATCCCATGCACGGTTTTCATCAAGGTAAGAAGGTGGAAGGAAGTCACCTAAGGTTGGAAGAAAATAGCAACAAAATTGGTGGAGACCAAAGGAGAATAAGGAGGTTTTGGTTGGTTAAAGAGAAATGAATAAAATTCATCTTTCATGCTTTTATTTAGGAAGAGTCGGTATGACTAAAACAAGCCAAAGGCCATCTTTTCCTTCTTTCAAATGGAACATCCGAGAATGAGCATTAAAGAAGTGGGATGAGTCACCATAACATTTGGCAATTGGAGGAGACATAAAGAAAAGTCAAAGAACCAATCACAAATTTTGATAAAAACAATTAACCCAAATACCAAATAAATGTTCAATCCATTGTTAAGGGTCCATATTTCGACCCTACCACAAAATATCCAATAGGTCAGTACCAATTGATAACAATTTCGGTACCGAAAATTGACCGGTTCGCCACTTGACGATTTTTTTCCGGTCCGGGAATTTCCGGAAATTTCCCCGAATCAGTTTTTTGAAAATTACCGAAATTGTCCAAAATTGTAAAACATATAACAGTCCACTCCCAATAATTTTTCAAACACGAAAACCACATTTTCCATAACAAAAACACATTTAGGCCATTTACCGGCGATTTTGCCGGTCCGGAATTTTCTCCGGAAAATTTCAGAAAAATTTTTAAAAATTCCTTAAAATATAAAACACACTCTGGATCAGTCAAAATAATTTTTCAAACCCTATAACCATGTTAATCCCAATAAAATTGCATGAGGCCCAATTACCGGGAATTATCATGAATGCATGTACAGTAATTCCATGTGCACAATTGATACTGTGTAGCAATCCTATTATGCATGAACAGTACTAATTATTCTCTATCAATCCCATCCTATGATAAATTTCCTATTTTACCCTTCCAGTAGGGGGTGGGATGTTACAATGACACTCGTTGTTTAAGTCGAGTGATGTTAGTGGCGGAACTATTAGATATCAGCAAAATTTCAAACAAGTAATTAGTGGAGAGTGGAAGAACATTTGATAACTTCTAAAGCTGAGACTCTCGATCTCATCATTAAACAGAGGTTTGATTGTCATTTTAGTGTATCTTGATGGAAATTGTTCACTATATTTTCCTTTGTTTACGAAAGGTTATAAGTTAGATCTTCCACTCCTGTTACTTATGCTTCACTCTTAGGAGAAAAATGATGTTGACTCTTCTTTCTCTATAAATGAAATGCAAGTTACATCAGGAACTCATACTTTGTTTTGGCAAGTCAAGTTGATAGGTTTCATCATTTGTGAGAGTTGTTTCCATTTCTTTTTATTTTTTTGCTTAATGAAGAGTTGTTTTCATTTTAATGAGAAAAAGGTTTCAAATCTTATTCGACTCACAACAAAAATCAAACAATTAACCCCAATTGATATAGGCCTTTTTTTTTGTAATGACACTCGTTGTTTAAGTCGAGTGATGTTAGTGGCGGAACTATTAGATATCAGCAAAATTTCAAACAAGTAATTAGTGAAGAGTGGAAGAACATTTGTTAACTTCTACAGTTGAGACTCTCGATCTCATCATTAAACAGAGGTTTGATGGCATTGAGTTGTCATTTTAGTGTATCTTGATGGCAATTATTCACTATATTTTCCTTTGTTTACGAAAGGTTATAAGTTAGATCTTCCACTCCTGTTACTTATGCTTCACTCTTAGGAGAAAAATGATGTTGACTCTTCTTTCTCTGTAAATGAAATGCAAGTTACATCAGGAACTCATACTTTGCTTTGGCAAGTCAAGTTGATAGGTTCCATCATTTGTGAGAGTTGTTTCCATTTCTTTTTATTTTTTTTCCTTAATGAAGAGTTGTTTTCATTTTAATGAGCAAAAGGTTTCAAATCTTATTCCACCCACAACAAAAATCAAACAGTGACCCCAATTGATATAGGCCATTTTTTTTGTAATGACACTCGTTGTTTAAGTCGAGTGATGTTAGTGGCGAAACTATTAGATATCAGCAAAATTTCAAACAAGTAATTAGTGCAGAGTGGAAGAACATTTGATAACTTCTACAGTTGAGACTCTCGATCTCATCATTAAACAGAGGTTTGATGGCTTTGAGTTGTCATTTTAGTGTATCTTGATGGCAATTATTCACTATATTTTTCTCTTTTTACGAAAGGTTATAAGTTAGATCTTCCACTCTTATTACTTATGCTTCACCGTAGGAGAAAAATGATGTTCACTCTTCTTTCTCTATAAATGAAATGAAAGTTACATCAGGAACTCATACTTTGCTTTGGCAAGTCAATTTGATAGGTTCCATCATTTGTGAGGGTTGTTTCCATTTCTTTTTATTTTTTTTCCTTAATGAAGAGTTGTTTTCATTTTAATGAGCAAAAGGTTTCAAATCTTATTCCACCCACAACAAAAATCAAACAGTTAACCCAAATTGATATAGGCCTTTTTTTTTTTAATGACACTCGTTGTTTAAGTCGAATGATGTTAGTGGCGGAACTTTTAGATATCAATGGATACAAAATAGTTTTTCTCATTTTCTTCATTAATACAAGTCTATGGCTTGTCATGGGTCCATAATTAAAGTTCATGTTAGAACTAATATGTAATTTTGGGAAGCTTAGGAGTTTGGTGTGAACAAGACTGAAGCATACCTTGAAGGCACAGGAAGCAAAGTTTTCAGACAAGTAATTGGTGGAGAGTGAAGAACATTTGACAACTTCTACAGTTGAGATTCTCGATCTCATCACTAAACATAGGTTTTGTGGCTTTGACTTGTCATTTAGTTGTATCTTTATGGCAATTATTTACTATATTTTCCTTCATTTACGAACGGTTGTAAGTTAGATGTTCCACTCCTATTACTTATGCTTCACTCTTGCAAGCAAAATGATGTTCACTCTTGCAAGTCACATCAGGAACTCATGCCTTGTTTTGTCAAGTCAAGTTGATATGTTCCATCATTTGTGGGTGTTATTTTAATTTCTTTTTCTTTTTTCCCCTTAATGAAGAGTTGTTTTCATTTCAATGAGCAAAAAGTTTCAAATCTTATTCAACTCACAATAAAAAAGCAAGCAATTAATCCCAATTGATATAGGGCAATTTTTTTTTGGTAATGACACTTGTTTAAGTCGAGTGATGTAAGTGGTGGAACCATTAGATGCCAATGGATAGCATTTTTTTTTCATTTTCGTCATTAACATAAGATTATGGTTGATCATGGGTCCATAATTAAAGTTCGTGCTATAACTAATACGTAATTTTGGTGAGTTTAGGACTTTCGAGTGAAAAAGACTGAAACATACCATAAAGGCCTAAGAAGTTAAATTTTCAAACAAGTAATTGATAGAGAGTGGAAGAACATTTGACAACTTCTACAGTTGAGACTCTTGATCTCATCACTAAATAGAAGTTTGATGGCATTGATTTCTCATTTAGTTGTACCTTGATAGCAATTATTCTTTGTATTTTCCTCCGTTTATGAAAGATTATAGGTCAAATGTTCCACTCCGCTCACTTATGCTTCACTCTTGAGAGCAAAATGATGTTGACTTTTCTTTCTCTACGAATGAAATGCAAGTCACATCAAGAACTCGTGTTTTGCTTTGGCAAGTCAAGTTGATAGGTTCCATCATTTGTAAGAGTTGTTTCCATTTCTTCTTTTTTTTTCCTTAATAAGGAGTTGTAATCATTTCAATGAACAAAAAGTTTCAAATCTCATTCGATACACAATAAAAATCAAGCAATTAACCCCAATTGATATAGGCCAATAATTTTTTTTTGGTAATGACACTCATTTAAGTCGAGTGAGATTAGTGGCGAAAGTATCAGATGCTAGTGGTGCCTACTTGGTACATTTATATCTTCTTTTTGATTTGCAAAGAAAAGTTCAATCATCATGGCTATATAGTTTGAGCATAAGGAGTGCCTGTTTATGTAATTCCTCGACAAGATGATTTGAGAAGGTGAATAACACCCTTCATATTTGGATATTGCACCAGTGAGGCCTGCAACTAACTGAAAATAAACCTTGATGCCATAACATATTATTTTAACACCATAAATCGCATCTCTCAGCAAGCTTCAGCTTCATGAAAACTATTTCCTTCTAAACTAGAGATGCTGGATAGACTTCTTAGAATACCAACTTTTCAATAGCCAACATCCACCAGTTCACTCAATCTTGTAAAGGCCATATTGCAATTTCTTCATACCCATCTTCAGTAGCACAAGCACGGAACATGCCTGTTGTATTGAAGGGCATTGCGACTTCTCCTTTTGCAGAAACAGCAACCAATCCAGCATTGCCTCTTGGAACACACTCATGGATGACATATGCTGCTGCTTCTTTAACTGAAAGACCTTTATACTCCATAAGGGCAGCTACATCTCTGGCGACAGTTCCACGTATGATCGCTTCTCCTTTACCTGTAGCAGAAACTGCACAGAGATTGTTGGCATATGTCCCTGCTCCTATCACAGGTGTGTCCCCAATCCTACCCACCCTTTTGTTTACAAGCCCGCCAGTAGAAGTTGCAGAAGCTAAGTTCCCATGCTCATCAACAACCACACACCCAACCGTTCCAATTCGGCTGTTTCCATCTGGAGTTGGAATTCCACTTCTCTCCTCCGTAATGGGTTGCGTGTAATCAATCTGTATACGCAAGCTATAAGGGATATGACAGAAGCCTTAAAAACAGTGATGTACATTAATAGGCTAAAACATAAATGATCTTGTTTATTAACGCAAATTTGCCAAACGACTTGGGTATTCCTATCCAATAACATATCTTTGGACCCCAACAGAATTTACAAATCATGAATGACCATGTTCAGTGCAGATGATTTTGCAACAACAGATTTCAAAAAGCTAAGATCTTTGCTTAAAAGACGTCAAATTCAAAAACGTCGTACCTGGACTCTGTTTGCTTCTTTTGCCTGCTTTAGCCTTTCAATGTTTTCTGAAGTAACGAAATCACTAGGATCCACAGTCTCGACACCCTTGTCAGTTCAAAAGATCAGATTCAGGCATCATTTTTTTCCAATTAAATCAACTCTATGAATCACAAAGTAAGTTATGCATTATATGTAAAAGAACCGAAAATTATTACAAAGAGTAGAGGCATCACTAAAACATGGAAGTATACTGAATAAGAATAATTAAGAGTGCCAAGAAAAATGGTCAGAAGAGACCACTTACTTGCTCCCTTGCAAAAGCCTCAGCTCCATCGAATGCAAGATAAATATGAGGTGTCTTCTCCATGACCAACCGAGCCAGCGAAATGGGATTAACAACAGTGCTGAGACCAGAAACAGCACCACATCTCTTAGTCTTACCTTCCATGATTGAAGCTTCCATCTCAACAGTGCCAGCAGTGGTTAGAACTGATCCCTTCCCAGCATTATAATGTGGGCAGTTTTCCAATTCACGGACCTATACAGGATAAAACACTAGCAAGTAAATCATAATCAACTTTGCATCAAAAATCCCATGAACTTATGAGGATTTACCCATTTCACCATATCCCGAAAGCAAACAAATATCATATTTTTACACAAAAAAGAAAAAGATTGCTTTTTTGTCATCTGCTTATGAATTATGTTTAAATTCAATAGAAAAACCACAAAACAACCCCAGAGATAGATGCCCCTGAAGGAAAAATGTATGACTTAAATATACCACAAGCTCAACGACATCGAGGGAGTGTTTTTGGGCTTGGAGAGCGGCGACACCGATCTGGAGGCAGCGACGGAGGGTAGCTTCGCGAGGGAGGCGGCGCTCAGGTGGGAGAGAGAGAGGAATATCACCGGCGCCGCCATGAATAGCTATTGCCCAGCCCATTTGGACGGCTTTTTTATCGGTATCTCCCCCCTCTAGTCTTGGGACAGTTGCAGCGGGCGTTGGAGCTATGACTATTACTCTCTCCTTCCCTCCCCTTTTAAATTGTTGTTGGCGCGGAAGACAATGGAGTCTTTTTTTTTTAATTTATTTTATCCAATTTGCATGTGTTAATTACCTCTTTTTTTTTGGCATTACTTGGTCCATGTGTTTTTGCTTGCAAATGTTGTCTTCTGTTTCAAAAAAATTGCCACATTTATGATACTTAGGTTGGTGCAACTTCAAATTGGCCTTTTTTTGTGTTGATATATAATGTATGACATATTAGTAGTTCAGTGTTGGCCTTTTACTAATTTTAAATATTTGGTTATCTCCTCTTATGTATATTTTATATTTGTAAATTATGTTGTGGAACTTATTTTTCTTATTTAGTTTTGTGAAGTAAGTAACAAAGGAAAATAGAGCAAAGGGTGTCCTGCTCATCTTAGTCCTAAAAAGTTTATGGAGATTGAAATTTGAAGGTTTGAATAAGAAATTTGAAGGATTGGGACTGCATTTAAAATTGGAGTAAGTTGAGGGAGACACGTGCATCTCACTCTATTCTAGGAAACATATAGACGTAAATCGGTTTGGATTATGTGTAATGAGATGCTGTTACTTTTTGTATAACAGTTACGTCAAAGATGAGACATGCACATGAAAGATTCGGTTTTTACAAAAAAGAGAAGAAAAAAGGAGTCACTCTCTTTGGTGCTAATGGGGAAAATCTTGTCTACCCTGCGCTGGTCCGATCATATTGTTGCATGATTGATTATTAGTGACCGATCTGTAAGAGGTCATTATAAACATGTAGATGGTCCTCACCGCATTTTATATTATTATAAAATATTATTATGCACAGTATCTATGAACAAAGCATGTCCTCTTTCGCTTAATAATATGTACTAGATAAATAAGACGTATGGTTGGACTGAGCAAGCATATAAAAAAGAAGCAGCTGTTGGAGTGATCTACTCGCTACGATGTGCTCTCCAGTTGTTGGTGCAACTTGAACAGATACAGAAATTCCACAATGTTACAGCGTACTATTTGGACTGTTGCTGAGCAACTTGATGAGTACATTATTCTTAACTCCCACAATGTTGGGACCTACTCTCCCGTCACCCTTTAGCTTAGAGTATTTATGCTTTTATGAGATGGCTAAGAAGGTTCTTCTTTTAGTTCACACTTTCTTTCTTTCTCGTGCATCCGTTTGACATTGTTTGTTTCTTCACTTGTCTATCATTCCACTACTTATGGCATGGCCTTATGCGTGGAACTCAACGTCACGGTGACCCTCGTACGGGGAGTTGGTAAATTATGTTTAGTAAATTAAAGCAAGATTACTATTTTATTATAGTTAAATACTAACAAAACTATCTTTAAACATGATATCAAAAATTTCATAGAATATATATACCAAACACAAAAAGAGAGGTTTAACATATGCATCGCTTTAGAAAGATCATCAATAAGAGAGGTTTAACATATCCATTCATTTTGGAAGATCATATAAGCAATATTGGTTTATACTCTTCGACCAATCACTTGGTTGTAATTTAGTGAAATAATTCTTTACATATATTTTTATTTTTACATATTTAAATATACATGATAAAGTTTATGGGTTAAATGCACATTACAAATGAAATTATGATGAGAACATAGTTATAACATTCATATTACATTGATGTATTATCTCTAAATTAATTTTAGTCATTGTTTTATCAAAATTGGACATTAGTAGAACCTAAAAGATTAGCATACATTATGCTTCTTTATTATGCAAGAAATAGTCAATCTTATAGACTAAAATATAAAGACAAATAAATACGTGGGTGATTGTTAGAGAACAAGTTTACGATCTCATATAAAACTTATATTGGGAACATTACTTCTATATCTATAAAAAATCTCATTATGATGATTGTGTAAGGAATATTTTGTCATGAAATCTTCAAATTATCTTATATAATTGTTATATATCATACTAATTAAGGCATATTCCAGTCAATGTAGCTTAATTGATAGTCATTAGATAGCCATAGTAGAGATCAAGGCAGTAGACATAGATGAGGATGTGGAACAAGTTCTATGAGTATATGGTATTTAAATATCAGTGCATAAAATCTAACATGCAGAAGAAAAGAATTGTTTATAGAGCTTGAGGAGTAATACAATGGCAATGTTACTTAGTGGGATTTGTCTCAAAGATCTATGCAAGGAAACAGGCAAAACTCTTATTAACATTTAAATTATGGGGTGAGAAGAAGCTTGTCACATATGTTTATTATGTCTTTGACATGAAAAATAATATTTTGAGCTTGGGCCAATTGCTTGGGAAAGGTATGATATGGAGATGAAAATATGGATATGCTTGTTCATGATAAGAATGATGCTTTGATTGCTTGAGCAAAGTTAATGAAGAATAGGGTGTTTCCCTATAACTTCTGTATGAATCAATCAAACTGTTTCAAAGAGTCAATTGATAATGACTCAACTCTTTGGAATTATTGGGGTGGACACTTAAACTTTGAAGCTTTAAGGCTTTTAACGAAGAAGAACATGGTAAAAGGCTTACCAAAGATTGATGGTTAAAAGAACCTATATGAAGTTCATATCTTCAAAAAGCAGTAAAGAAAGTCATCTAAAGGAAGGAGATAAAAAAAATTGCATAACAACTTGACTTGGTGTATTAAAATGTTCACGGTCCAATCAAGGCTTTATTAATTGTTGAAAATAGGTACTTCTAAAGCTTTAAAGACGATTACAATGAAAAAATATAGGTGTAATTATTAAATGAAAAAGTAGAAGTTTTAGGTAAATTTGAATAATTTAAAAGTTTTGTTAAAAAATAAAGTAGCTAGCTTTAAAATGTTTGAAAATTGGTAGGGAAGGACAATATACTTCAATTGAGTTTGAAAATTTTTGTATAGAAAATGGGATTGTTTATCAGCTCACAATGCCACCATCATCACAATAAAATGATATTTCAGAAAGAAAGAACATAATTATTCTTAACATGGTTAGATGTATGTTGGAAAAAAAAGTCCATAAGGAATTTTAGGGAGAGACAGTTGTTATTTCTACATACTTGTTGAACAATTTTCCTTCTAAAAGAACTAGGAATGTTGCACCTTAAGAAGTTTGGAGTTTTTAAAAACCTAGAGTTGATCATTTGAGAATTTTTTTAGAGTATTGCTTATGCAAAATTCCTTTTTTTAAAGAAAGATCAACCTAAAGATAAGAGTTAAAAGTGTTTTTTTTTTTAGTTTTTAAGAAAGTAGAACTGTTTACAAACTCTACAATCCTATCACAACAAAAATTGTGATGTCAAGGGATGTAGAATTTAAAGAAGCACAAATTTGAAATTAGGAAGTGAATGACTAATAAAGGCTTGATGTAGTTCAAGAAGAGAAAGAGTTAGATGACAAAGGTGATAAAGAAAAATTGGAAACCTCATCTCCTAAAACTCACACACTATTACACTATCAAAGAAGACAACCGGCTTCTAAGATATCTATAATGTCATATAAAGGGACAAACTTAAAGATGATAAATTCAATTTCTTATGTCTTTTTGGAAGTTACAATCCTTTAACTTTTGAAAAAGCATGCATTAAACCTAAATGGAGGAAAGCAAATAGATGATAAGATTCATGACATTAACAAAAATGATACTTGGAAACTCACTAGAATTCTTTAAGGACATAAAGTGATTAGAGTAAATAGGTGTTCAAGACTAAAAGAGATGGAATTGGCGAGGTGGAAAAACATAAGGCATGAACAATAGTGAAAGTCTATAAGAAATAATATGGTGTTAATTATAAGAATTATTTGCACTTATATCTCGGCTTAAAACTATGAGATTGTTTATTTCTTTTGCAGTCCAAAACAAGTATGTAAAATCAACATTCCTAAATGAAAACCTTGAAGAAGAAGTCCATATAGAGCAAGCACAAAGACTTTTGTTAAAGGGTAAGAAGATAAAGTATACAAATTAAATGTTGGCCCCTGATTTTTTTTTTAGTTTACTTAAGCATGTCTAAATTATTTGTAGGCTTTAACTCTTAAGAAATGGAAATTAAATGAGGGTTTATGTTTAAATTAGAGTTGATTAAGTTGTTAGAGATTAAAAGGAATAAAATGGCTTGAGGGCAATTTAGGTATATCACCTATGTTCTAAAGACCAAAGGTTTTCAAGGAAGGCTTCATTGGTCTTTTTAGTTTACTTAAAATGAAAAAGAAGGAAACAAATGAGTAGGAGCCATGTGGAATGAAGAGAGTCACAAAATTTACAAGGAAAATAAGTGATTTGATCAAAACTATGTAGTTTTGAGGGTGAGCTTAGGTGTTTAAGTTAAAAGACATATGTTAAGGCTTAGGAGGAAAAGTCACGAAATTTCTAGAAGGAGATAGGGAGATTTCGGCAAAGAAGAAGAAGAGAAGAAGAAGAAGAAGAAGGGAGAAGAAAAAAAAGGTTAGAGCCTTAGTTTTCATCTTGTCTTAGAAAGGAAAAGGAAAAAGGAAAGAAGAAGGATCAAGCTTCTATGAGAAGCCAAGAGAGAGGGGATTTTCGTGGGTCTCTCCTTAAGGTAAGAGAAATATGATTTCTTTTGGAGTTATGGATGGGTTTTAGTGAAACTAGCTTAAGTTAGGTATGGATAAAGTTAGATAGGCTTTTCTCCATACTTTCCTCTCCTAGAAATGTTTAATTTGGGTTATCATCATGTTAATTTGGGTTATTATTGCTTAATGAAGGTGAAGAGAGGTTATTAGAGCTAGAAGCAAGGTCAATTGACTAATTGCAAGGCTAAAGGATTAAGGTGGGTAATATTTTATGATTGAGATAATAGGTTACTCAATTGTTTTGAAATAAATGTCAATGAAGGTTTTTATTTTTGCCTATGACCTTTCATTTGTAAATAAGTTGCTTTTTATGATGGTTTAATCATGTATAAGATGTTTCTGATGTAAATGCCTTATGGAAATGTTTGTTACTTTGTTTTATCAAGTGAAAGAGATTTAAATGTGTTATTTCAACGATTATGTGAAAGTGATTTTTCCATTTGAGGCTAATGATCATGAATTGTGTGAATTATGTGATATACATGTTTGTTTGGGTTTGTGGTGGTCCCTCATGTGTGATAGGTGCACCTGTCAAAATTATAACCTTCTCCCGGCTGCCCGCTAGTGGCAATGGAGCTCCTCACGGACTCCCTCGTGTGTTCACGGCTACGCATGACCGCTCTGCGGAAATGTGTAGTACGTCCTGTTTGGATTCACCCAAACCATCTTTTATGTGATTATGTGATATGTTTGATTAAGTTGTTTTTTGTTTGTTATATTGTTTGGTAATTGCCTTTGATAAATTGATAAACCACTTTATCTGTGCTTATGTGATAGCCTGATGTGTGAAAAGTTTTAAATAAAATTGTAAAGGTTTTCATCAATGTGATATTGGCTTTGAAATCAAGGAGTTTTGATGAAGTGAAAGCATTTTGAGCAATGTAAATTGGCCTTGATAAGTTTGAAAGATTTTTTTTTATCAATCTGAAAGTTGCTTTGAAAATATAGGAATTAAGAACGTCTTTGCTTATTTCTAAATTATTAAGCTGTTACCCACTGAGCCGTCGAGCTCACACCCCTTTTCTCCCTCCACAGGTAACGAGTGGGAACACGAGTTACAGTATTGGGAGTGAGGCACCACTTCAATGTTCTTAATTTAGAAGTTCTTTTTTTTTAGAAATGAAGCATTAGGTTGCATTTGGAGATTTGCTTCACTTTGTACTTTGATTTTGATATTTTGGATTGTAATCGGGCTAAATGCCCTCTAAAGTGTTGTAATAACTCAGATTGTTCATGTAAATGCAAGGATGTTGGGTTTGAATGTAATCTATGAAATTTGCATATGTCTTATTCAAATGCACCATTGTATGGTTTGAATTAGCAAAAGAAGAAGGATTGAGATTGTATTGTTTTATAATGTGAAATGGTATAGATATCTAGGAGTGTGGTTGTTGCCCTTAAATTTGTATCCGAAGACACTTTGGAATTCAATTATGTTGTATGAGGTTGGATATTGAGTTTTTTGCAGATGATGGTAATTGAATTGAAGTTTGGTTAGTGGAATATTCTAAGGAGGTGCTGTCAAATTTTTACAAAATTTGATAGAAACTTCACTTAGATTTTAGACCCTCTTAGTGTTTGAATTGAATTGAGGTGTCTTCTTGAAGAATGTAGCATACGTTTAGAGCTTTCTAATGGTATATGATATGCCTTATTTGGAGTTAGGAGTAAAAATTTATGGGGGTTAAGCCTATACCAGTTACTGTTCATGTGGCTATCTCACTATTTCATTGGTCATTATAAGAGCAATGCATTTGAGTGAGTTTTTACCTCCTTTAATGATGGAATTGAATTTATCATCCTTCATGAAAGTTGTAGAGCATCTTGTTATCTTTTCATTGAGGTATAATATGTACTTTTTAGGATTTGGAGTAAGAAGTTATGACAATTGGAAGATATCTGTTTAAGTCATTTTTGATGTTCATATTGCTTGTGAGTTTATGATAGCCTTGATGATTAAGGATTAAATTCAGGGTTTGATGAACCAATTAAGCTGGAAATTGTGAAGTTGGTGAGTTGAACTTGGAGTTTGAAGGGTTGTGAAGTGTTTAGGCTTGGGAATGAATAAATTTGTGAAGTGTACAAGTGGTTATGAAGTTAGGTTTAAGGTGAGATGCATTAGAAGAGGAATTGGAGTTTTGTAAAATGGCATGTCCGTTAAACGGACAGCCTCGGGTGCAAAAACACCCCTTAGCCTGGCCATGTCCGTTAGACGGACTTGCATGTCCGTTTAACAGACATTCTCGACGCTTTTGGAACACTTTCACTCGAATGTGTCCGTTTAACGGAAAGATACAGGAAAGATTATGTTTTTGGGAAAAGTTAGAGGCCGAATCTCGTTTTGTGGTCATCATTAACATTGTAGATCTAGATGTGTTCTTTCTAATGGTCAAAGAACGAACTCAATCCGACATCTAGATTAAAAGTTATGATAATCGCGCCAAAAGAGTTTCTTTTTTATTTTGGAGGTGAACATAGTCTATTACTTTGGGCATAACTCCCTCATCCGACCTCCAATTGAGGTGAGACTTGAACCATTAGATTTATAAGACATATATCTTTCTCCCTACAAAAATTTGTACCATTTGGAGTTAAATTGAAGAAGTTTGGCTTTAAATAAGTGAGAGGTCGGTTTGGAGATCATGTTTGGAGCATGAGCTCTTTTAGGCTTTTTGAGCATAACTTGAGTTATACAACTCCGTTTGAGGTGATTCTTGTTTCAAAACGAACTTGAGACATAAAGCTACAACTTATATGAATAAGTCAACTCATGATTTTGGTGTTTAAATAGCGTGCGCTCGCCACGAATGTAAAGTTACAGCTAAGGACCCTGTAAGGAAACAAGCACAAGGCTTTAGGACTCCGGAAATTGGGCTCTAGAAATGGGTCCAATAGATGTGGAATTAAAGCAAGAGTAAGAGTGTTAAGTTATAAGCAGTTGGGGTCCGGTCTCCGGATCGGGTTCTAACATTAAAGAAGTGATTTATAGGCTTAAGTAAGCTCCACAGGCATAAAATTCTAGAATTGATTCTTATTTTCCTAAAAAATGGCTTCACTAAATATCCTTGTAAGCATGGTTTATACATGGAAAGTAACTCAAAGGGAGATCTTGCGTTTGTTTGCCTTTATGTGGATGATAAAGGAGTTCTAGCGATTAATGAAGAAGGAATTTGAAATGATTAATTTGGGACTCATAGATAATTTATTAAGAATTAAAATGAAACAAGGAAGTGATGACATATTTGTTTCATAAATAAGATATTCAAAAGACATCTTAAAGAAGTTTTCCATGGAAGATTGTTAGCCAATGGATAGTCCTATTGATTGTAGTAGCAAATTAACAAAAGAAAGAGAAAGGAAACTTGTAAATCTAATGTATTACAAGATTCTGGTAGGTTATTTGAGGTATTTAATATGTATTCGACCTTATATATTATTTAGTGCTAAGTTAGTGAGCAAGTTTATGGAGAATAATATGACATCACATCTGAAGTTTGCCAAGAGGGTTCTAAGGTATACCAAGGGAACTATTGAGTATTGGTTGTCTTATTCTTCATTGAAAAATCTTGAACTTTTTGGATATAGTAGTGATTTGGCTGGAAGCATAAAGAATCGCAAAATTACAACTAATTTTGTTTTTTATTTTGATTATTCATCTTTTATATGGTTTTCTAAGAAGCAACCCATTGTTGCTCTATCAACTTGTGATTCTGAATATGTTGTAGTTGCATGATGTGTTTGTTATAGTATTTGGATTAGAAAAATTCTAGAGAAGATGAAAATGTTTATCTAGTAGGATGTGGGATTGGTGCTCCAACAATGCTTCATTTTTATCTCTTATTAAAATAGGGACTTGCGCTATCCCACACAAATCCGAAGCCATATTGGCTTCCATTCTCCAACTTATAAGCATGACCTTCTGCCTCCATTTGTCTGTGCCCTAGTGAGATAAACAATTATATCTTTGGCCACGAATTAATTAACTATAGCACCTTGAATTATATCCAATGTACCTTATTTGAAACATGAATTTGTATAAAGAAATGGGGAACTTCACATCTCACAGGTGATAAGATACTGGAAAGTTGATGGTCTCCTAAGAATAGAATGCAAATAAATCATACTTAAGCATAAGTCTTCAATAATGATATAAACTATGTCATGAAATGAGAACTGTACTTCATTTTTAAAGCTATCAAAATATCAAATAATTTTCTTAAGCTTGGAGAAATATGCTCTCTTTGACTCAAAGGATCATCTAGTTAGGAAATTAATTATTGATCAAATTACGGGTGAAATTAAATATTTTTTATAATTTTGGAAATGATTACTTTAATAAAAATTTGAAGCAATAATTATTAGTTTAAAGACAAATATGATCCATAAATTCTACAAAACTTTTTTATGAAGTCAATTACAAGTTGTCTAACTATTCAACCTTTATGGTATTTATATATTAAAGAAAAAAACTCTAATTTTTAAGAGAGATTAACTGGAGTGTCGGCTCCTTTAGTGCCTTTCTTTTTTATAGAAAACCTAACGTTTAACAAGGCTAATTAAAATTAAAATCTAAAATGTAATTAAAGTCTAATGGAAATTATAATTATAATTTAATCTTAATAAAATCAAATATCTCATATTTGACCCTTAAAAGTTTTAAACTTCATAATTAAGTCTAAGTTAATTAAAATATTTTCTCTTTAATTGTACTACATATGTGTCTGTTAAGTTCATATTATGTTAGTAATAATTATAATTTTCAATTATAATTTATAATTAAAAATAGATAATTTATTTTATTTCTCTAATTAAATAATTCATAAATATATATTAAAATTGATATCTAGTAACATCTCGTGGCAACCAAGATGTTAGGAATATTAAAAGGATTTGACTTAATATGCCCATATATAAGTATAACATCTAGTTTAATCTTTTATTATCTAATACTTCAATTAGAGATTGAGTATAAAACTAGTGTTTATTATATTAAAATCTAACCATCTTCATTCTTTCAGAAGAAGATTGACTTATAATTAATATTTGAAAACATCTTTTCAAATATCAATTAAATAATTCCTAATAGATTACCAATAAAAATAGTATAATATTCTCCTTAATTAATTTAACGAGACGAATCTTATCAAATACTATCGATTAAACTATTTTAAATAGAATCAACCATAAATATAATCAAAATATAATAATCACCATATTAGATAATTTGATAATCTCAAATTTAAAATCAATCATATAATCATCAAAATGAGAACATTCACACACTCGTTAATGTTCCATTTAAGATCCTCATTATCAAGTTATTTTAATAAATTTATTTTTAAATAAACCCTTACATTTTTAAATATTCTCAATTACTCTCTTTATAAGAAAGAGATATAATATGTGCTAATTTTATCATTCTATCAATATTTTATCCTTAAGTTTTCTACATCTAATGATTGTTGATTCTTAACATTGACTGAAAGGTTTTATACCTACGGTGGAGTTATGGGTTTTATATTGTAGGTTAATGTTTATGCTTATGATTAGGTCACAGGTTCAAGTTACGAAAAAATTTCTTTGTAAAATTATAGAGGGAAAGTTGTGTATAATATGACTCTTCTCAAACTCTAGCAAAATGGAGAGCCCTATACACTAGGTACGTTGACTTAATTTTATGCTTATTGTTAGGGTATGGTTCTACACTTAGGAATCAACAACATACGAAAACTTTGATATAAATTATTATCTTTTTCTTATTAGGTTCAGGACTAAGAAAAGAGGTTGAGACAATAAGCATTAATCTCATTTATACTTTGGATACACTTATAACCATAAAAAACTGTTGAAGAGTCTGATTTCTAGAAAGTGAAGAAGTTTAAAGACAAAGAAATTGTTAAAATTAACTTAATATTTTTATATAATACCAACATCTAAGAAAAGATCTTTTGAAGGAAGGTTGACTAGAGATTTCTTGTAAAAACATATAGTCTTAAAGGAAGAGCTTAAATTACTAAAGCACTTACTAGAATCATTAGAAGATTGAGACATGCAGGTGTACCTTTTTACAAAGTGCGTGCTATGGATTGAACTAGCAAGACTCGCAGATCTCTGAACACTAATGAATTGAACTAGTATTGAACACCCGAAGAAAGGTTTGCAAAGTATGTTCTCGAATTGAATCATACCACTAACCTTGAGCAAGGTGGGAAATTCATGTTTAAATAACCATGAAGTACGTTTTTCTTTGGGAAAAAGTACGCAAGACAGTAGCTATTGTGCAGAGACTGGATGTAGTTTATCTCCATCAGTACAGGCTAATGCTAAAGCCTCGTAAAACGTTGAATTGTATTAAGGAATCATAGTAATGCAAGTAATTAGACATTAGTATAAAAGGTAAACATTACGTTGAGATGGAAGTACTAAAATTGAAGGACAAGAGTATAACTCGGAAGAATATACATTGAACAACTAATGCACCTTTCTCCTTCCTTACTGTTTTAATCGTATCGTATGAGACGAGTGACAGGAAGTCCTGTCATATTAAGCAAAGTACAATTACAAAACGCAAAGTATCAAACATGGGATTAACTGATCAAGTGCACCACAAGTAAAAGCTCTGACGAAGACCTTCATTCTGAACCAACATTTTAACTTCTCATGCTTAGAGCCTTGCAGCTCCCCGCAACGATCAACTTTCCCGCAATTCATGCGGTTGACGGAGTTCGCATTTGTAGAAGGCATACATTTTTCCCAGCTTCCCTAGTCCAGAAATGATGCCCCAGGCGGAGTTGATCGCTCGTTACATTGTCAGCTGACTAGCTAATCTTATATCATTTGGAGAAACCTATCTACATGTAATGTACTGAATGAACCAACCATTGGTCTACATAGTTCCTCATTTCAATCAAAAGAGTTGGCCTCTTTGACCTTCAAATATCCTCTCTTTTTTTTGTGCAAAAGCAAAATTTCAGCATGTCCAATCTTTGCAACTGATATCCCGGGTGCCAACACCATTGAACTAATGGAGTACAACCACATCTAAACAGAACTTGTGAGATTTCACATAGACAAGTAAAAGAACAAGTCGTTTTCTTCGTTTACTTGAAACATCAGAGACACTTTCATCAAATACCTTTAGCAGCAAAGATTATCATATACCTGAAAAAGCTAGCAAATCTCTTCGATTTACATAGAGCTGCATCTTTGAAGCAATGCTACTTTGCTGGGTGAATTACCATTCAATCTAAGATGCCCTTGAACAGGTTTAACTGCATTTCCGGAGCAACTATCGCCACTTGGTTTTCAAATTATCTACCAAGTTTTGGGCCACTGAGGTCTGTCTCACAGGTTCTAGCTACGCCTAATAGCAACCAGATTTACCAACTAATTGTAATGAAAAATGTGCTTAGGAGAACCACTCAATTATTTCAATGAGAAAGGAAAAGATGATTCAAACCAGCAGCAGGATTCACTATCACAATTAAATTGTATGCACTCAAAAACTAAATAATTGGTGTATACTAGACCTAAGAAGCTTCTGGCTTGGTACAAATATCATGGCCAAAAATGTTCAACGAAGTTCATGGATTGGAAGATTGTAGTAGTGGTGGTGGGAAGGATATGGAGTTAGGGAGGGTTGGAAAGATGCTGTCAACCCATTGTTTCTCTTTGATTATGCCAACACATGGCAACATATCAAACTGATTATAGTATGGGTGTGATTAAGGAGGTTTTGACCCTCTCCATGCTACAGGCACTTGCAGACAACACATACGAGTTTAGGAAACTGCTCTATATGCTTTTACGAGGACCATAAATGTCTCTAAAGTAAGATTCTTCTGCATCCAGAACACCCTGTAGAAAATTTTAAAATACATTAAAAAATAAAAAATATCAGAATGGAGTTCCTCAAGGTATGAGCAGAACCTTAATGATGATAATGGCAGCATCCTTGTGTAGAACTTCATTGTATTCATGGCAAACCAAGCTCTGCAATAAATGACAATCTACTTTATTCAAGTATGAACAGAAGATAAATGTGGAAGTCAGGTGAGTGGTGAGACAGACTTGAACACAATAAGGGCAACCAGTATTCCCAAAGCAGTGGCAAGATGTGAGAAGTTCCAAAGCAGAACCTAGAAGCTCTGTGAAATATGGTTGAATCTGTTGCATGTACAGAACTCAAAAGTCAGGGAAGATGAAAATGTCATGAAACCATGCAGTAGACTATGAAAAACCTGCCTGTGTTTAAAGGTCAAGCATGATAGCATACCCAATAGCTATTAAACCACCCAAAAAAATCTCAACTCAATTTGAATTTCTTATATTTTGGCCCTGTAAGAGGGATCAAGAAGAGGTGAACCGCCAACCAAATTGCCGAAATATATATAACACTTCGCTCAAATTTCCATTTTAAGTATTACACGTAATGACAAGGCCGTTGAACCTGAATGGTTATACTATGCCATCAAATTTCCAGCAACCATAATTAACAACTATTAGTTTTAAGCTCAGGTACTTCTGCATTCTGTTGTTAGGCTACCAAACTTCATGAATAAAAAATTAAATTAGAGCATTTCAATTTCTAACTACCTGCTTTGAGACACCAGTCCCTCCTGGATGCTGATCGTATACCAGAATTCTTTCTGGATAATAGCGGGTATCATGTGGGTTTGGACATTCTGGAGACAAGTCAGATGAGTTGCATCTTATATATCTGCAGGCCAAAGCATCAGAACGTACTCAACCAGTTTAGAGCACCAAAGCAGGTACGCATGAGAAGTAAAAGTTTTGAGAAAATAATTACAAGCTTTAAGTGAGCGTATGAGGAAACAGTTTCTGATTTTAGATGATCATAAATATAAAACTCACAGAGGCACTACGTTAAGAATGGCATGAGATGCAGCATGCAGACCGCCACAAAATGAAAATCCTTTTTCCTCTACCAACTTTTTAATGGATTGGGGAACTTGAATCCAAACGGCCTGTACAGAAATTCATCAAGAAGTTATAGCATCTGAAAAGAAAAGGAGAATGGTTTAATCAAAAGACAATCATGTGCAACTGGATAAGGGTTACTGCAAACATGACTTCAGCAATAACAGCAACCTGAGATTCAAATGAGAATGTAGGGAGTGAGAGATCAACTACATCTAAAATTCTGTTGCTTCCTCTTTGTATACAGTAGAAACCAAACCAAGTAGTTGTTACTTTACAAGGATTTGCTTGAGCTGTAGTTCTAGAGGACTGATTCCCAGAAACCCGTGCAGGATAGGCCTAACATAACATAGAAGATATCCCAGTCTCAAAGCAAATACATCATTTATAAGATGCAGAAGAAATAAGTACAAATTCTACGCTGATGTATAACTTTCTCAATGGTATATTTATTGTTCAAAGCAATATATAAATATACATTGTTGCTTCCTACAAAATAGGCTTCTTTAAAAGTCATTCTCTCCATTATGAATTGATCACTTCCTCTTAGCATGATTTACAATTACAAATGGAAATGCAGACAAAAAAAGCAAGGAATATCTTCCCCTCTAATCATCATTATCAATTGAAATCAACTTCGTAGTAACTCAAAGTGAACATCAAGATGTAATACCACTAAGTACTGAACATTTGAAAGTACAAAAACATGACAAGTGTGAAGAATTACTAACAGAAGTTCAAAGGGAAAGTGCAGAGGAAAACAGAAGGTTGAGGGTCCAACTCACAAGGTTGCCACCAAGTACATGGATATCGGTATAGTCACGGGTTTTGGTGTAATAATTTACATTAGTTTCATGGCAAAAAGCAATCTTCTCCGACAAATTCAATTCCTTCACTAGATAGGTCTTCCCTTGATGCATATAGACTGCACCATCATATACCTAATCCCATGTATTACATAAGGAATTGAATGAAAAGGAGCTTACTATGGAATTGATAAGGAATACAGCTAAACAGATAAAAGAGACCAAACCATGGTCCAGTCTGAAAATAAAAATTGCAGCTTTGATACCTGAAAGAAAGCTCGACTTTCCTCAATCTCTTCGAGGACTTCTTTTTTTTCTATGTCTGTTACCCTGTATCTGACATTTTCTATAGCTCGAATACTTATACCACGTGATGGCATTTTCTAGACAAATGATAGAAAGGAAAGGAAAAAAAAATGTGGAAATAAATTAAAATTGTTACAAAATTTATCAATTAAGGAAACAAAATAAGGGTTGTCCCAATGCACAAAGCTCCCCGCTTTGCGAGGGTCAGGGGAGAGTCATCAATTGTATGCAACTTTTCCTTTGTGTTTTACAAAGAGGTTGTTTCTCTAACTTTAACTTGTGACCTTTTGATCACAAAGGAGTAATCTTATCAGTTGCACCAAGGCTCACCCTCTATTATGGAAACAAAATATTAAATGTAATGTACGCATAATAATAATAGTAAATACCTCACGTCCAATGTAGCTCCAAGTTTGAGCAGAAGCTTCACGCGAGGGATCAAAACCCAAATAACCTTTAGTTTTAAGGGATTTCACTGCATTCTCTAAACTATGGCCAAAATATTTTTCATCATATTCCAAACTAAGAGGGTGTTCAAGAGCGGCACAGACAAGATGCTGCTCAAGCACCTACAATAGCAAGTCATTAAAGGGAAGCACATAGATTAGCCTATTTTGTTGGATACCAAAAAAGAACAACACAAAAATGATTGATTCAGACAAAACTTTCAATCACAGCAAATTTGACACCTGTTCGTTTTGAGCATCAATATGACAGCACTCTATTGGGCCATCAAAAAGTTTCTTAGGAAACTTCATAAAATATTGGTCGAGGGGACCTTCAAATGCTATATAAACAGCAAGAGATGCCTTCTCTCTCCTTCCAGATCTGCCAGCTTGTTGCCAAAGGCTAAAAGTGGAAGCAAAATGTTTACAATTTGAACAATTGAAGAGAACTACCAAAATCGCTGAAAATGGAGTAACTAAGCATTTTACCTAGAAATACTACCAGGAAAACCTAAATGAAGGGTAGCATCAATGTGGCCAACATCAATACCCAACTCAAGGGCATTCGTTGCAGCAATGCCGCAAAGCCTTCCGCTGAAAAAATCCTTCTCTATTTTCCTACGATCCTGTTATAAATTGCAAATATAACCAGATTATCAAACAGGCTGGCAATGATTTTCACCTGATATGTCAAGTATGAACATGGAAATGACAACTGGGGTACAACATTAAGATGTGAGAAAAGTTGACATGACATCTTTGTCTTTTTTTTCTTTTGACAACTGTGGTTCAATCCAGTGATATAAACCAAAGCTTCAACTGAAAGTCTCATCAAGAAACTAAAAGGAACTGTAGTTATGAAAGCCAATATTAGAAATGAAAATGGAGAAAAGAAACAGTTCCTTCATGGGTTACTTGTTATATAGATGAAATTTCATCTTAGGATAGAATCAGACAAATCAAAACATAATGAAGCATGAAGTATGACACAATAGCCCTCCTTTGATCCAATTTAGGAATAGCTTCACTATCTTCAAATAACTTTTATTATACTTCTGAGAAACTAGATGGCTCAGAGATCAAGTATGGGAGGTGGACATTAAATGGTTTAATGAAGACAAAAGCTCAAAGGCACATTGATCACGCTCGTTGCAACTGATTAATATAAAGTACTGAAAAGGGTTAACTAATCAATAAATGATAGTATCTATAACATGTCTAACCTAGAAAGAAGGAAATTATTCACCAAAGTTTGATTCAATTTTCAGAAATCAGAAACACAAATTCTCTGATTCATGAATCTACTTTGCAACAAGTGTCCAAACATGGTTACCAAGAAACATCTGAACTCACTTCAGCAATGTAGCCAGCACGATAAGCAGCTATTGAGTCTGCAAAGTTTGGAGCTGTCTCTTGAAGAATCTCTCGCCTATAACAGTTGTTGAAATTTAATGATAAAAATCGGTATTAATAAACTGCTATCAAAATAATTCCGAATTTATGGTATGAATTGGCATACGTATAGGACAAAACAATCTCAGTGAGTTTGCGTGATCTACAGAATGCAATGCAACGTAGTCCATGCTGAATCATTTCTGCAAAGAGATGTGAAACTTCCGATATTGGACTGCAAAACCAAATTTTGGGTTAGGTTGTACCTCTGCAGACAGATAGAAGGTTGTTTAGATATTTTCATTTGAATCATTTTATCACGCATCTATCAAATTTAAGTAAACAAAAGAACATATAATCAGCATGTAAGCTACCTATATCTTCTTAGAAGCACTAAAATAAACCAGACACAATACAGATCTCTTAGAACTTGAAAATTTGCTTATATCAAATGTTTTACAATAGGCTTAGCTTATAATACAAAATTCTAGTACCTATAAATTGAAACTAATGATTCTAATCTCATGATTTGTTCATGATTCTAATATAATAGAAAACTTAATCAAATACAATCAATCAATATATATGATTTTGCCACACTCCCCCTCAAGTTGGTGAATAGGTGTTCTCCATTTCCAGCTTGGATAAAATATTATGAAAAACTGAGTTGCTCAAACTTTTGGTGAGAATGTCAACCAATTGACCATGAGTAGACTCATAAGGTATACAAATTAATCCAATTTTTAATTTTTCCTTGATAAAGTGCCTGTCAATTTCAATATGCTTTGTTTAATCATGTTGAATTGGGTTGTAAGTATGTTGATTGTAGATTTGTTGTTTTAGTATAGTCTCATAGGGTCATCCCACTTGATCTTCAAATCTCCAAGAATAATCTTCAACTAGAGTGATTCACACACACCTTGAGCCATCGCCTAAAACTCAGCCTCTACACTTGACTGAGCCACTAAACATTGTTTTTTGCTTCTCCAAGTCACAAGGTTCCCACCAAGAAAAGTGCAATATCTTGAAACTGATCTTCTATCAACACTAGATCCAACATAACCAGCTTCAATATATGCCTTAAAAACCAAACCTCCATTTGTTTCAAACAATATACATTTCCCTAGTGTTCACTTAAGATATTGAAGTTTTCTTTGAGTTGTTTGCAGATGAACTTCCTTTGACTATGCATAAACTGACTAATTATACTTACTGCATATGTTATATCTAGTCGTAAGTGAGATAGATAAATTAGTCTTCCTACTAGGTGCTAATACATTTCTCTGCCTACTACAACATCCTCTGCTTTTTTAAGCTTAGACTCATATCAATAGAAGTGCTTAGAGGTTTGCGTATCATCTTGCCTATTTCCTTGAAAAGATATGTTATATACGTTTGTTGTGAGGTAAAATTTCCCTAACTATAATGGTGCAACTTCAAATCCAAGGACATACTTCAACCTTTTAGCGCCTTAATCTCAAACTCCTTAGCTAATCATCGAGTCAATAGCTGTTTTTCTTTATCATTATCCCCTTTCACTATAATAGCTATAACTCTCGTTGAAGAAGAGTGTTTAATAAAAAATGTATGATCTCCTTGACTTTGTCTATATCCAATAGCCAACATAACTCTTGCAAATCTTTTGAACCATGCTCGAGGTGATTGTTTAAGGATATATAGTGCCTTACTTCAACTTATACACAATATAAGCAGCAAAATTCTTCCCATAACCTACTAGAATTTCCATGTAAATCTCTACTAGTTCTCCATATAAAAATACATTATTGACATAAAATTGTTGCAGTTCCCAACCACAATTAGTTACTATGACAATAATATTCTAACCGTATTCCTCTTTGCAACATGAGTCAAAGTCTCTAAATAATTAATCCCATAAGTTTGAATATACCCTTTTGCTACCAATCACAGCTTGTATCTCTCAATGGACCCATCTCCCATATATTTCGTTGTTTATATCAATGTTTTAAAAATCAGACCAGACATTGAACGGGTCAAAGGAAAGGCTTAAGGTTTAAAAGTTCAACTGGTATTGAATCGCTATAAAACCTAGTATATAATAATAATAAGTAAAAATTATGAGAGTAAATAAAAATAAAATATTTTGTTGTTGTTGTAAGAAAGCAGTTTAGGCTAAATAACTAAGAGAGAAGTACTACCAATTTGGTCAATTAAGTTTTTTCAAAAATATTTTTAATTTAATTCTATAATTATTTTAAAATTTATTTATTTTGTTTTTTAATTCACTATGCTTTATTATTTTTAGAAAAGCAAATGAAATATATACAAATGCTATATTTTGCGAAATTCAAGTTTATAAAAAGAAAACTTATGAATTTCTTATGTTATTAAAATTAGTGTGGAATAAGATGGTTCATCTTAAAACTAATATCTTATGAATCAAATACGTTCTAAGTTTGTCAAAGTTGTTTTAGTAAAATTTAACATTAAATTGAATGAAAAAATTAACTTTCGGAAGGATTAAAATTTAACATTATCCTTTTCATAATATTAAATGAAACATTATATATAACAAAATGTTTCAAGACATCTAGTTCATAAAAATAAAGATTATAACAGTACACCTTTTATACCAAAGATGCTATCGAGGCAAAGAAGAGAGATAAAGAGGGGGAGGTTAGGGTTGGGGTTAGCATGAAGTTGAAACAGCTGCGTTTTGTATTGTGATGGATAGGCTCAAAGATAGAGGAGGAGGAGGACGACGATGGGGTTTTATACCTTCATTTCTTACTATCTCTCTTTTTTAAACAACAACATCCAATAAAAATCCGACTAAGGCGCAGGGTGTGGGACTATCTCTCTTTTTCATGTATGTAAATCGATAAATGCTTAGTTTCTCTTCCTGAGTTTATCCTCACCAAATTCAAACCCTAGAACAAACTCATCTCTTTACTTCATTCTCGTCAACTAAATCCGATTGGGTCTTTGGGCTTCCATGTTTCATAGTCATTTGGGTGAATTTGGATGATTGACGATGACGCCTTTTGCGTTGAGCATTCTCAGTGGGTTTCTTTTCGAATGGCTCAGTGACAATCTTCGCATCTCAGTCAACAGACTTCTCCTTCAAAATCCCCACCCCTATACGCAGTAGCAGCTTTCCTGGATTTGCTCTTTTTTTTTTGTATTCTCTCTGGACAGGTTTTTTTTTTTACTTTTTTCGCATGCACATTTTCGGTCCGGCGTTAGTTTACATGCAATCTTTCTTATAAACGTCGTTACAATCTCTTCAGTTCGCTGTTTATTATTAACCTTATCTCTTTTATGTTAGTATTTTCATTATATTAATGATTAAGTATATTTTTAATTTATTGAGCACGTAATTTTATTTATTTATTTTTATTTTATTAGTGTTATGGTAAGTTTTACGTGTACCCTTTGGTTGGAACTCCGTATTACTTTCCTTGATCTATTGTATTACTATTCTATTATTATTTATTTATTTATTGACTTTTATTAATTAATTATTATTATTATTATTTGTGATTAGTATTATTATTGTTATTTGCATTTATTTTAGATATAAATTGAGATTTGGGTATTTTATTATTATTTCTATTTAGTGCTTTTATTTCTCCTTTACTTGTATTTTCATTTATTTTACGTTTTATAAATTGTTTCTGTTACATGCATCATTTATATATTGTCTCATTTGCATGTGGGTCCACCGGAAACAGCCTCTCTATTATGTAGGGGTAAGGCTGCGTACTATCGGACCTCCCCAGACCCTGTTTCATTGTGGGATTTCGAACTGGGTGATGATGATGATGATCTAGTTTCCCCCCATTATGAAAATACACAAATGACACACTCCAGAATTCTATGAACAAGATTGTTAATAGTGTCGAGATTCGAATAAAATATTAAAAGGACATTCAAAGAACTTTTGAGATGCAAGATTTCAGAAGGCAATATGTATATGAGATGAGTGACTGCAAGAACTGCTTATCCCAAAATGCCTTAGACATATTTTTTTGAAACAATGGAGGACATGCTTTTTCAAGATGATGACCATTTTTTCTCTCTATTACCTCGTTTATTATGGAGTATTTACACAAGATCCCTCATGAACTATTCCTTCATTTTAAAAGTATGGGCTAAGAACTTGATTAAAAAAATCCTTGACATTATCTGACCTAAACCTTTTGATGTTGATCCCAAACTGATTTTCGGTCATGGAGCAAAAATTTGGAAGTATGGTATTAAGATCAAATTTATGTTTGAGTAGAAAAATCTAAGGAACAGATTTATGTTTGAGTAGAAAAATCTAAGGAACACGAGTACAATCATCAATGAAAAAAAGAACCATCTTGTCCTGAAAACACTAGAAACAGTATATAGACCCCCAATATCACTGGGAATAAGATAGAAGAAATAAAGCCCCTTCGATTACTAATTGGAAAAGGTATACACTTGCCTTTAGCAAGCTTACATACCTCAATGAAAATTTTCAACATTAAGATTTGTAAACAAAGAGGGAAACATAATCTTAATAATTTGAAATGATGGATGTCCTAACCGATGAAGTAAAATTTTTCTTTAATGGATGCAACAAAATCTGATATGAACGAATTGGATAATGTACCATTAGTTATGTTCAACTGACTTGGTGCTTCAAGATACTAGAGGTCATCCCATTCTCTAACAAGTCCAATCATCCTCCCTAAATCCTTGTCTTGAAATACACAATGACTACTATAAAAAATCAAATTACAACATAAATCATGGGTGAAATTTGTATGGAAACAAACTTGGTAGATAGTTTGGAAACATGAAGAACATTTCTTAAGAGTTATTCATGGGATTATTTTGACATACCTACACACGCTACAATTAAAGATCCATTGACTATTGCTATTTTTCAACTATTTGGACATAGAGTGTATATTGAGAAATATTTGGATAAATGGGTCATATGGTTTGTTGCTCTTGAGTCCATAACCCAAGAGTTGGTAAAGTTTGTATTTGAGGCATGTAATCCAAAGAAAAACATAAACTTACCATAATATAAAGAACAACTATCTAAAAGCCTTTCATGGTTGTTGATAAGAGATCTCACTGTCTCAATTTCTTCTTGGTTAATACTACTTGACCATTATGACGTTGATTAGTTTTGTGATATTATGGTAATATGGACTTTCCATTAGCCCATAATAATCTCCTTTTTGACTCCATTCAAGGTTAGAAGGCTTTCTATGAAGCTTCCAACATTTTTCATGATTGTGGCAAGTTTTCTTGAAATAAGTACACCATAATCCATCACAAATTGAAGTCCTTGTCTGACCACTTTTTTCTATCCCTTGAGCTACTCCTCTTTTCGAGTTAGAGACTGATTTGTTACTTTTACCTACCATTGTTGAACTATCATTGTCCCATCAGTCCTCTTCTACTTTCCTCACCTCGAATGAGTGCCACCACTTCATTGAAACATGGAACCTCTTGTTTGCCTACAATCTGGATTCTCACTTGGCCAAATTCTGGGTTAAGTCCAACAAAGAAGTCATAGATTCGATCCTGCTCAATAAAATCCTTTAGAAGAGCTGTATCATCAAGAGCTTTTATTAACCCATAATGATCAAACTCTTGCCACAATGACTTCAATTGGGTGACATATTAGTGGCAATCTTATTCCCTTATTTTGTAGCTAGGTTTTCATCTCAACTTCATATACTTGAGCTGTGTCTCTAGCTTTGGAATAGGATTGTTGCATAACCTCCCAAATAACTTTAGTCGTAGCCAACAAATGCATATGTCACTATGAGAATCTATTTTATAGATACTGTATTAGATAAATATCAAATATAGGAGATAAATATCATATATAGGATATGTATTAGGATCCTTAAAAATAAGGGATCCTCAGATAGGGTTAGATTCCTAGTTCAGTGGGATTAGGAGATTTGTTTCCTAATCTATGTTGTACTCTTTATGTATATATATTCTATTAAGTTTCAATAAAGAGGGTATCTTGAAACCCTAAATTCTGATATGGTATCAGAGCTTTAGGCTCAAATTTTCCTGGAAAATAAAGAGAGGATTGAGCTTTCATTGCTATTCTCTTATTCTTCTTTCTTCGAAATCCTTTTTTCCTTTCTTCCTACATCAGCCTTCATCGCTGATTAGAGCCTTTATTGTTGTCCTATTCATCTATATCCGAAATCCTTGTTCCCTTTGTTCCAGCCCTCCCTATTGATTAGTTTCGATAGAAACAATGACAGAAACCAAGGAGAGTGGTTCAATAATGGCTTCATCAGATGAAGTAACCAAGACTCAATCTTCGGTAGAGTTACAGATCATTCAATCTGCCTACAAATTGGATGGAAAAAATTATCAAAAGTGGTCACAACTTGTCTGAGCAATTCTGAAAGGCAAGTGAAAGATCAGTCACTTGTTAGGAACTGGACCAAGGCCAAAAGATCCAGGTTTTGAGGCATGAGATGAGGAGGACTCATTGATCATAGCGTAGCTTTGGAACTCAATGATGCCTGAAATAAGTGATACGGTGATGTTCATGGCTACAATAAAAAATATTAGGGATGCAATTCAGCAGACATACTCAGAAGTTAGGGATGCAGCTCAAGTGTATGAACTGAAAGTCAAGACTGTTGCCTCTAAACAAGAGAACAAATCTGTGACTAAATATGCCAATCAGCTGAAGTCATTATGGCAGGAACTTGATCATTATTGAGTGATTCAGACCAAGTGTCCAGATGATGCTACTATACTAAAGGAGTTCTTTGAACAGGATAGAGTTTATGACTTCCTAGTTGGATTAAATTCCAAGTTTGATCAAATAAGGATCCAAATACTCGGAAAGCAGAAAGTTCCATGCTTTAATGAGGTAGTGGCTATTATTCGGAGTGAAGAGAGTAGGAGGAATTTAATGCTTAATTCTCAACCTTCTGATAGTTTAGCTATGGTGGCTAGGAGTGAAAAACCGACTGGAAAAAGATTTGATGCAGAAATCGAAAAAGGGAGTCAATCCAAGACCCAAAACTGTTATGACCTGTGATATAGTTACCACAAAAAGCCACGTCATACAAGGGAAAGTGCTGGAAGTTGCATGGAAAGCCTCCTAGCCGTGAATGGGGACAGAAAGGATATCAATCTAGGGGTAATGGACAAGTGCAGACTGCTACAAGTACATCCCAACAAGAAGACAAACAAGACACAAAGGTTTTTAACCTAGATGAAGTGGAAAAGATGAGAGCATTTGTTAGCAACAGAGAAAAATCTGCAGGTACATGCACCTTTGTGCATTCAGGTATGTGTTCAGCTGGATTAAATGTTTCAGATAAGGTTTTTCAGCAATCTTGGATTATGGATTCTGGAGCTACTGACTACATGACTTATTCCTCCAAACTCTTTACTACCTATTCCCCTTGCCCAAGTAATAAGAAGATAACCACAGCAGATGGATCCTTAGCAACAGTAGTTGGCATAGGAGATGTCCAAATAAAACCATACATAACATTGAGAAATGTTCTCCATGTCCCTAAGCTAGCCACAAATCTAATATCTATGCAGAAACTCACACTTGATTTACTTTGCAATGTTACATTTCACTCAAGTCATTGTTTATTTCAGGAGAGGGATTCAGGGAAGATGATTGGAAGTGCTAGAGAACAGAATGGCCTCTAGTATCTTGAAGAAACTAATGGATCAAGCCTATCCAGGAGCAGATCACCCTACTCATTCTTGTCTGAATCAGTGTTGACAGATAAAGAAAAAATCTTCTTACATCATCGTAGGTTAGGTCATCCATCATTTAGGATTATTCAGCCTTTGTTTCCTGCTTTATTTACAAAGCTAGATCTTGAGTCTCTTCATTATGAAGTGTGTGAGCTTGCTAAACACAAGCGTATAAACACAAGCGTATACCTTTTCCTATTAGCAATAAAAGAAGCACTTTTCTATCTTATTTATACTGATATTTGGGGTCCCTCAATTATTTTAAATGTATCAGGAGCACAGTGGTTTGTAACTTTTATTGATGATTACACTAGAGTTACTTGGGTTTTCTTGCTCAAAACAAGTTTGAAGTGAGTACTTCCACATTTCATCTCTATGGTAAAAAACCAGTTTGATATAAAAATCAAGAAACTTAGATCCGACAATGCCAAAGACTACTTCAACCAAACCCTTACTCTCTTTTGTCAAAAAGAAGGGATAATTCATGAGTCTTCTTGTGTCAAAACACCTCAACAAAACGGAGCGGTAGAGAGGAAAATAGACACCTTTTAGACCAAACTAGAGCATTGTTTTTTCAAAAAAATGTACCAAAATATTTTTGGAGGGAAGCAGTCCTAACAACCACTCATCTCATTAATAGGTTACCCTCTAGAGTCCTAGGATTCAAAAGTCCAATGGAGATACTATCTTCATTCTACCCACATATATCTATTACAAACAATCTTGTACCTCGCATTTTTGGGTGTGTCCTTTGTTCATATTCACAGCCAAGACCATGGGAAATTGGATCCTAGAGCACTGAAGTGTATCTTTGTAGGTATTCATCAACTCAAAAAAGGTATAAGTGCTATCATCCTCCTTCTAAGAAATTTCATGTGTCCCAAGATGTCACCTTTAATGAACAAGAAGCCTATTTTGTCCAACCTTATCTTCAGGAGGAGAATCTCAAGGAAGATAAGGAGTTCTTTCTTGGAGTGTCTGATCCTTTACTTATATCTAAACCCAGCCAAATCAGTCAAATACCTTCAGCTCAACCAGAATTTACTCAAACCGAAACCCAACCCATATCTGAACCTAAATCTGCTTTTGGAGATCTGAGATTTGGAAAGGTATACTCAAGGTTGAACCTAAATGGAAATTAATGATTCTAATCTCATGATTTATGAGATATTTTAATGCAATATCTAATCTAATAATTTTAGTCTCATGATTTATGGGATATTCTCTAATATAATAAAAAAAACTAAATACAATTAATCAATCAATAGTCAGCATATATGATTTTGCCACAAGATCACCATTGATGTACAACATGATGATATTTAAGGAACTTTATTCCAAAACTTCAAAATCTAATTTTAAGGAAAACGGACAAGAGTGATCCCAGTGAATTGTTCCAAAATGGTCATACAAACAAAATTCAAATTCAAATTCAATCAACAGTACCCTAATAATCATGAAAATAACCCTCTGATGTAGGACAAATAAAATAGGTACCGTATTATTAGCTAGTGTAACTATATTGCACAACTGTTACATTTGTTATCAACTGTGCATTGGCGTATATTTATACTTACCTTATATAGGAGATTATGAGGAATTGTAGGAATAAATTTTAGGCTGTTATCAGCTATATATTGATACTTACCTTATATAGGAAATTACGAAGAAGTATAGGAACATATTATAATTGTAATTGAGAAGAATGTTAGTTATTTAATGGAAAAAAACTCCTCAGTGCAAAGGTTGAAACCTTTTGACATGGTATTAGAGCCATCTTTTTTTGGATTTTTTCTTCAATATCCTTGAGTACTTTCTAGCTAAGGGAACTTTTTATTTTCAGGATTGTTGGAGCTTTTGTCATGTTTTTTGCATGAGTTTCAAGGTAAGTATCATTTTGAGTAGGTTATAATATCAATTTTTTATATATATTGTTTTGATAAAATATGTTAAAAGAAAATATATCTATTGTTCGTATTAATGGCAAGAATTATCCTAATTGGGAATTTTAATTCAAAATGATGTGAAAAGGGCAAGAACTCTAAGGCTCCTACTATTTCTAAAGAACTTAGTTCATGGGAAAGCAAGGATGCTAAGATTGTTTCCTGGTTGATCAGCTTTGTTGAATCATATATGGTTAACAATCTTTGTTCATATACCACTTCTAAATAAATGAGATTATCTTAGGTGTGTTTATCACTAAGATAATGCGGTTATTTAAAGATAAGCACTAAAACCTAGAGACGTAGTAGAGATCACTTGATGGCTCAAGGAACGCTTCCTTGCCCTAGGATTACACTGCCTTTGCTGAGGTACTCTCTAGATTGGAGTGAAACAATCAGAAGGAGACTAGGAGAAATTAAGGGGAGTGGAATTGAATTCGTGAAGCCCACAGTGTGAATCTAGAAGCCATGCAATGGTTCTCTTCTCCAAGTGCAGGTGACTTGAACACTATCCAAATTGGATACACGGATGAAGCTTCCAGTTGCTGTTTGAGGACTTGTGGAGTATGCATGATAATCGTATGTCAACTAATGGTTCTACACACTTGGTTTCTTAATTGATTTTTCAACTTAGTTCTAGCATTACGACATAAGTTGTCACCCATACCTAGTTTTAGTAAATGCAAATTTGAGGTGGAAGTCTTGTAATGCAACTCCACAACTTTCTATTTAATAGGATTTTTATTTAATTTTTGAAAGTAAAGTTTCGATTAGAATTAGAGATTGCCAACTACAAAGAAGGTAATCTTTCTATTGACTAATTCTATGTTGCTTTCACAATATGTGGATTGAATACTTTGTACATTTTATTCCAAAGTTCCTAAGGAAGCTTTAGTAGCATTGCAATCAGTTCATACTAAAAAGAGATCAATTCCTAATAAAGCTAAGACCTAACTTTGAGATAGAAAGGGCTCAATTGCCTAATTGTGCTCCTATTCCCACTTTGGATATATGCTTAGGGCAATTATTTTGAGAAGAATAATGTCTTGCCACACAACTTGACATCACTCAAGATACAATGACTAGTTGAATACTAAGATGGTTAGTATGGCATACGCTAAACAAGGAAAGGAAATCCAAAACACAGACACAATGTTATTGTTGAATAGAGTTATTAGAATTGATTTTGTATTAATTAGGATTGATCTTGTATTGATATGTTTATTATTGCTCCTATAATCTCTCCTATAATTGAGAGATTTCCTATAGTTAATAGCTAGATTATTTCCTAAATAGTCATAGGAAGTTTTGTATATAAACCTAGCCATTCCTTGTTCCTATGTACAGAAATATAGTGAATACAAATACACTTTCAACATGGTATCAGAGCCCTATCGATTTAGGGAATTGTTTTTTTTTTTAAGCATCTCTTCACCTATTTGAGTTTGTACTCTTGACCAACAACCATTTTTTTTCTCACCACCCTCCTAGATAGCCTCAGTAGTGACCGGCGACCACCACCGTGAAAGACCCGACGTCAACCGGACATCCACGCGCCTCCACGCGCCGCCGCAGCGTCCTGCCGTTTCCGCGAGTGTGCACCACGCGCCGCCCTCCTGCCGGAATTTCGCCATCGTTCTTTCTCCATAAGGTTCGCCGGCCTCTTGCCTCTCCATTGGGGGTGTCACACGCAACATTCAGCCATCTTGCAGTACCCTTGCTCTCTTGTCTTCTTTCGGTGATTTTTGTTCCTGGTATTTTTCTGCCCACATATCCTATTTTTTTGGAGATTCTGATTAATATTAGAGAAGATGGAAGGAAAGAAGGTAATTATGTCGAGTTCCGATAATCCTTCACTTCAAATTAGTCCCGTAAAACTTGATAGAACTAATTATCGTGCTTGGTCAAGATCCTGTTTGTTGTTCATCAAAGCTAGAGGATTGCAGGGTTACATTACTGATGACAGTAAGAGACTCGACGTCAATACTTCGGATTATAATCAGTGGGAGTCCGAAAATTCACTCGTCATGTCTTGGCTCATAAACTCAATGAAACCGGAGATTGCTTGGACATACTTGCTACTTGATACAGCAGCAAAGATATGGAAAGCTGCTTCTCTGACCTATTCTCAAATAGGTAATAAAGCTCAAATTTTTTATCTTCGTAATAAATTGCATAACACGAAGCAAGGAGATATGACTGTATCACAGTATTTTGTGGAGTTATGTGGGCTGTGGCAGGAATTAGACTATTATCAGGACTTTCAAGCACAATGCTCAAAAGACGCTGCTAGATTTCAGAAAATGATAGAAGAAGATCGGGTATTTGATTTTTTAGCAGGTCTTAACCCTGAGTATGATCATATCCGAGGAACAATTCTTGGGAAAGATCCTTTTCCATCTGTTCAGTTTGCACATTCTCTAGTACAACAAGAAGAAAGTAGGCGAAATGTTATGCTACATACACATGTTATGGAAAAACCAGGATTAGTAGCAAGTTCCACCGAAAAGGCGAAACCTGCAAATACCTCATCTAATAAGGATCACTTACATTGTGATTACTGTCGAAAGTCAAGACATACCCGGGAAACCTGTTGGAAATTGCATGGAAGGCCTAATCAGAGTCGTGGGAAACGAGGTGGCTCCGTGGTAAGGGGTCAGGCTCATTTGGCTGATGGAACTGAAGTGTCCGAAACATCGTTAGCAGGGGGATTATCCAATGAGGAACTTCAGGCTTTAAGACAACTTCTCTCAAAAGCAGACTCTGCTTCCACAGTTGGTGCATCAAACCTTGCCAAATCAGGTATTGAACACTATAATTCTAAAGATAATCCTTGGATTATAGATTCGGAGCTAATGAGACATATGCGAGCTCTCAAAAGAATTTCTTAATATACTCTCATGGAAACAACAGAGATAATGTTAGAATAGCAGATGGGTCTTTCACTCCGTGATAAAGTACGAGTTACATTAGCTCATACTCCCAATATTACCCTATCTTGATGACTTCACGTACCTCGTTTTCCTAGTAATCTTCTCTCTGTCAGTTCCATCACTAAGGCTCTTAATTGCAAAGTTGAATTTTTTCCTGATTATTGTGTTCTTCAGAACCTTCACAGAGGCGAGGATTGGGCGGTAGGCGCAGGATGGCTTGTATGTCTTGGAAGAAGAGCGCCTAACAGATTGCACATCAAGTGTCTTTTGGAAACGATGTGATTAATAAGGAAATCCTACAGTGGCATAGGCGGTTAGGACATCCCTCGTCTTTTGTTCTAGCAAAACTTTATCCAAACTTGTTTAAAAGAACTTCTTTTGATTCCTTGTTTTGTGAAGCATGTGAATTTGCTAAACACACCAGAAGTTCTTATCATTTATCAAGTAATAAGAGTTCTGTTCCTTTTATGACTATTCACTCCGATGTTTGGGGTCCTACTCAAACTCCCTCTCTTTCTGGCCATAGATGGTTTGTGACTTTTATTGATTGTTGCACCCGATTGACTTGGGTTTATCTTATGAAAAACAAGAATGAAGTTTTTTCATGTTTCCAATCTTTTCACAAAATGATTAGTACTCAACATGATGCTAGAATCAAGATCTTACGGTCAAATAATGGAATGGAGTATATGGATGGAAAATTTCGTGCTTATCTGGATTCTAATGGAATAGTTCATCAAACTAGTTGTGCCTATACTAGTTAACAGAACGGAGTTGCGGAAAGGAAGAACAGACACATACTGGAAGTTGCACGATCACTTATGTTCACAATGAATCTTCCAAAGGGATATTGGGGTGATGCAGTCCTTTCAGCCGCCTATCTTATCAACAGAATGCCACTTCGAATCTTAGATTTTAAAAGCCCTGTTGAAATATTACAAGGTACAAACTCTTACTTGTACCTCCACGAGTTTTGGGTGTGTTTGCTTTGTTCATGCTCGGAATGTTGGCAAGTTGGAGCCAAGAGCTTTGAAATGTGTTTTTGTTGGATATTCTCCCACACAAAAAGGATATAGGTGTTATCATCCCCAGTCTAAGAAATACATTGTAAGAATGGACGTCACTTTTCTGGAGTGTGAGTCCTATTTTACCACATCCGCAACCCTTCTTCAAGGGGAGAATGAGATTGAAGAAGAAGTGTTGCTTGACTCTGAGATAATGTGACCCAAGGAGAAAGAGCAATTCAGGGGGAGACAACTAGTGTTGTTCAGGAGGATCAAAGTCGGCGCTTAGATAGACCAGACTTAAAGACATACTCAAGACGAGATAAGACAGAAAAAGCCATCATGCGATGCATGCCAATGCCATCCTCTTCCCTCGAGAACTTTGGTGAGCTAGATAATGATTTATCGATGATTTAAATAAGCCAATTGCTCTTGAAAAGGTGTTAGAAGTTGCACCAAACACCCAATTTCTAACTTTGTTACATATGACTCATTGTCTCCTCGCCTATAGAGCCTTTGTCTTGTCATTTCTTACGTGTCTATTTCACGAGTTGAGAGAAGCAATGAAAATTGACCGATGGAAAGAAGCTATGATTGAAGAAATGAAGGCCCTAGCAAAAAATGAGACTTGGGAACTTGTCACTGCTCCAGAAGGAACACGAACGGTTGGCTACAAATGGGTATTCACAGTAAAGCATAAGCCAGATGGGTCCATTGAGAGGTACAAGGCAAGATTGGTGGCTAAAGGCTTTACTCAAACATATGGAGTGGACTATCAAGAAACCTTTGCTCCGGTTGCTAAGATGAATACAATCAGAATCTTACTCTCGTGTGCAGCTAACTTGGATTAGGACTTCTGACAGTTTGATGTTAAAAATGCATTTCTTCATGGGGATCTGGAGGAGGAGGTGTATATGGAGATTCCTCCAGGGTTTGAAGATGAGAGGACACAAGGGAAAGTTTGTAGGCTAAAAAAGGCCCTGTATGGGTTGAAACAATCACCACGAGCATGGTTTGAAAAGTTCAATCGAGCTATGATCACTTTTGGTTATCAACAGAGTAATGCAGATCATACCCTATTCATCAAGCACTCCCACGGTAAGATCACGCTTCTTATTGTCTATGTTGATGACATTATTGTAACTGGAAGTGATACAGAAGAGATGGCGAGGTTGAAGAAACTACTTGCTCAAGAATTTGAAATTAAGGACCTGGGAAAATTGCAATATTTCTTGGGAGTTGAGGTTGCTAGATCAAGAAGAGGAATCTTTATCTCCCAGAGAAAATATGTCCTAGACTTATTGGAAGACACCGGTATGATGGGTTGTAAACCAGCTGAGTCTCCCATCGAATGCGATCACAAACTGCAAGCAGGAACGGGTACATCAGTAGACATGAGAAGATATCAAAGGTTGGTTGGGAGACTCATCTATCTTTCTCACACTAGGCCAGACATCGCATTTGTAGTTAGTCTGGTAAGTCAGTATATGCATGATCCACGAGAACCACACTTACAAGCTGTGTTTCGCATTTTGCGCTATCTAAAGTCTGCTCCAGGAAAAGGCCTTGCGTTTTCTAACAATGGTCATTTTAAGTTAGAAGCATTTACAGATGCTGATTGGGCTGGATCTCCAGATGACAGGAGATCAACCACCGTTATTAGACGCTCATAGGAGAAAATCTAGTCACTTGGAGAAGCAAGAAACAGAATGTAGTTGCTAGATCCAGTGCAGAAGCCGAATATAGAGCTATGGCTCAAGGTGTGTGCGAATTATTGTGGGTAAGGAAGCTGATGAATGAATTACAACTAACACATGAAGGAAGCTCATCTCTCTCTGTGATAACAAAGTCGCCATTAGCATAGCTCACAATCTCATTCAAAGATGATCGAGCGAAACACATAGAAATTGACCGACATTTCGTGAAGGAGAAACTTGTGAATGGCTCTTTGCAATTATTCCATGTGGGGTCAAATGAACAATTGGCAGATGTCTTCACCAAAGGACTCTACAACAAACAGTTTCATAACCTTGTTTGCAAGTTGGGCATGTGAGATATCTATGCACCAACTTGAGGGGGAGTGTTGAATAGAGTTATTAGAATTGATTTTGTATTAATTAGGATTGATCTTGTATTGATATGTTTATTATTGCTCCTATAATCTCTCCTATAATTGAGAGATTTCCTATAGTTAATAGCTAGATTATTTCCTAAATAGTCATAGGAAGTTTTGTATATAAACCTAACCATTCCTTGTTCCTATGTACAGAAATATAGTGAATACAAATACACTTTCAACAGTTATAATTTCAAGGAGTTTCGGCATATTGGAAAGAATTGTAGCAAGAAGTTATGCAATTACTGAAAGAGGGAAGGGCATATTATTACAAAATGCCATTTGCAACCTCAAAATAAAAAGGTTCAAGGTTGTTAGACTATTGTTTAATCCAATGCAACTGCTTTCTCCTCTAATTTTGATCCTACACAACAATCTACAATAATTCTTCATCTAGACAACATTCTACAATTTGTTCGTTGCCCAGTCTCACACCTGAGATGGTACAATAGATTATTGTTTTTGCTTTCTTTGCATTTGGCCTTCAAGGTAAAAGAAAATTACTCACATCTGCTTGGTTGGTTGACTTAAGAGCCTCTAATCGTATGACTGATAGTACGGAGGCTCTACATGTTGTTTGTAAGCATAAGGGTTACTAACATACTCAAATTGTCAATAGGAGTAATCTACCTCGTCGAGAATACGCACATGTGAGTGTCCACATCGAAGAAAGAGGAGAAACAAGACTAACATATAAGCCTAAGGGCTACTCCACCTATTGCCAATTGATTTTAGGATGGAACCTTAGGCCCATTGCAAACTTATGTGTAGTCTAACTTTTCTCCTCGTGAGGCCTATAGGCCCATTGCAAATTTAACATGGTATCAGAGCTAATGAAAATCTTGGCCTACTATTTGCCCTAGAAAAAGGGGCCATCATGTAAGTAATTGGAGAATGATTTGAAGTCTCATGAAGCAAATGGCCTAGCAGTATTGTTTGACCCAGGAAGGGGGCCTATTTGACCTTAATCAGAAGTCTAGCCCTAATGAGAATTGTTTACATACCTCTCTAGATTGCCCAAGTAAAAAGGGACTCATATGTGAAGGGGAGTGTTGGGAATACCAACAGGTGAGTATCCCACATCGAAGAAAGAGGGGAAAGAAGACTAACATATAAGCCTAATGAGCTACTCCACCTATTGCTAATTAGTGTTAGGATGGAACCTCATTTGGGCTTGTGTGTAGTCTAACTTTCCTCTTAGTGTGCGCCCGTAAGCCTATTGCAAATTTAACACACCTGTTATTGCAATTGGTAATTTGGGGTCTTCTTTCACCAATGTATTTGTGTCACCAGAATTATCTACAAACTTACTCTTTGTTGGACAACTTGTTGATGATAATTGTGAAATTCACTTTGATCATAATAGTTGTTGTGTGCAAGATCAGGCATCAAGTAAAGTGATCGCTAAGGGGCCCAAAGTGGGATACTTAATTCCTCTTTAATTTTTCATCCCTACTTTTGATTTAGTTGCTTGTATTGTTGTTATTAATGACAATACCGTCTAACATAAGAAATTAGGATCCCAATTCAATTGTGCTTAATCATCTTATAAAATGTGGTTACTTGGGAAATATTCATTTTCTTCTATTTCTTCTAAGTGGAGCTCTTGTAAACTTGGTAAATATTTACCCTTTCCTTCACATGGTCACCGAGTTTTCACATATTTTGAGATTATTCACATTGATGTTTGAGGTCTGAGTCATGTTCTCTCTCATGCTCAAATTCAAATATTTTGTAACATTTATTGATAACTACAGTCATTTTACTTAGGTCTACTTTCTTTGTTCTAAAGATGAAGTGTTCTCTACTTGCCAAACTTTTGTTGCTTTTATTGAGACTCAATTTTTCGCTTGTATTAAGATTCTTTGCTATGACTTTAGAGGAGAATATATGTCCATTGAATTTCAAGAATACCTCAGAACAAAGGATATTGTCTCCCAACATTCTTGCCCTTACACTCAATAGAATAAAGTTAGTGAACAAAAGAACAGTCACTTTTTAGATGTTTGTAATTTGTTAATTGAATCTTTTGTGCCTCAAAAGATTTTAGGTAGAAACTTTATCTATTGCTATATATTTAATTAATCATCTCCTTCTACAATTTTACAATTTGATTATCCATACTCTCGTTTGTTTGGTGTTGCTCCTGTTTATGGTTCTCTTCACATATTTGAGTGTGTCTGTTTTGTTCATTTACCAAGCATAGAATGTCACAAACTTGCAGCTCAACCAACTCAAGGTGCATTTTCGTGGGTGTAGGATTGCATATAAAGTGATTGTGTGTTATGATGCAAATGCTAACAAACTTCATATTTCCAAAATATGTGGTTTTCTTCGGAAATCAATGCTTCTTCCAAACTTGTGTTTCTACTAATTTTGTCTCTGTTCAACTTCCCTTTTTTTATGACCTCTCTTGTTCTTTGAGCACTTTAAGCCTAGGGTTGTTTATAGACGACATCTTCCACCGACTCCACTTCTCCTTCCTGACACTACACCGATGTCATCAATCCATTTGTCAAGCATTTGGTCAAAATGTGATTTCTCTTCCTCATATTTCCACCAAACCACAAACAACCGATATTTTTAATAAAACATTATCTCGCGATTGACATCGGTTCCTATTTAGCAAATTGATGCTTTCTAACCGACCAACATCAATTTGAGGGGGGGAGTTATTGTATTACACAATTGTCATCTATTACTAGTTGTGTATTGGTTTATATTCCTACTTATGTTATATAGGAGATTGTGAGGGATTATAGGAACATATTTTAGGCTATTACCAACTCTATATTGATACTTAAAAGAAATAATGAGATAATGAGAGATTATAGGAATTTTGTAATTAAGAAGAATGTTACCTATTTAATCTAAAGAACTCCTTATTGCAAAGGCATTGAAACCATTTGATAGTTGGAAGTCACAAAACTTATAAAGTTTTGGCTATTGGAATTTCAGGCTCAGAATATTCGTTTAGATTGTTAGAATTTCAGGTTTGACATAGTTAGAATTTTATGTTTTTGATCGCTGAAAATCCAAGCTAAAACTACTTGAATTTTAGTGAACAAAACAACACAGCCAAGATAAAGAACTAAAAACCACTCCTACAATCCAAGAATCAGTTTTATAAAAAATATCATCACACTTTCTAATTGAAAACTCAAGTTTGTAGAGACATTTCACCCTTGCTTTATTGAAGGATTGAGTACACATACATAGAGAGAAGTTCTTGGAACCCTTATCTTAGTAGTGAAGGGTTCCCAACTAAAATATTAAAAATAGAATTAAACCCTACTTTTGATCATCATTTTTTACTCTTAATAATCTTAAATCTAAAAAAATTAACACAACATATCTAACTTATTATTAATCCCTATCTCGTATGGAAAACCTAGCAGAAAGTAAATTTCAACCTTTGTTACCCTGCTGTCCATCAACTCACTCTTCAATCCACCAAATTAAAGCTTGTGGTTGAGTGATTTGTCCTCTTTTAAAAAAAAAAAAAAACTCCAAACGCACTTGCATCAATTCTTTAAGACTTGTTTGAAGTGTTCTTAAAGTAGAATGTGACAAATACAGATAATAAATTCTGGATTCAACTTCTGAAATTTATATTCTAAAATTTAAGTGCTATAAAAAATTCTTCTCTTTCCACTTGATAAGAACCTGCCAATCTTCACCAACTCTCGTCAACACAATCTTTTCATCAAGAAAATCCTATACCCCTGATTTAAGATAAGGAATGGCTAGATTTCTATAGTAAAAAATTGTTTAATAACATATCTATGATAAATAGTTAAGCCCATAACATAAAATTAAGTGTCATAGGTCGAATATATCATCATTTCTCTCTACTTAATGTCTTACTGAAATAAGCAATTGGGTCTCCATCTTGGTTGAGTATACCTCTATTCCTACATGAGATGCATCACAAGCAACTTCAAATACTTCAAAAAAAATCTATAAATTGCAAAACATGAGCTTTGGTCATCCTTTTCATGATCTCATAAAATTGTTTGGTGCATTTGCGAGGCCAAATGGAATCATCAACCATTTATATTTAGTCATGATAGTGATTTTCCATTCTCCTCATGTCTAATTCTGATTTGATGATACCCAGATCGTAAGTCTATCTTGGAAAAGATGGTGTCTCCTGTCAACATGTCTAACATGTCATCAAGGGGAGGAATTGGAAACCTATACTTTATTGTGATCTTGTTTATCACCTACAATCAATGCACATTCGTTAACTTCTATCTTTTTTTTGAGTCAGTAACGTTGAAATTGCATATAGACTAAGACTTCCTTAAATAAACCCTTTTTTAGTAACTCTTCTAGTTTTCTCTTCAACTCTTCATTCTTTATAGGATTTAAATGACATGATGGAAGATTTCGTAGGGTCGATTAAGGTACCAAGTCAATAACATGTTGAATATCTCGTAAAGGAGGTAGTTCACTTGGCAAATCATTAGATGTATAAAAAATCAATTAGCAGTTTACCCACTTCTTTTGGTATTATAAGGGTTATTTCAAGTATTATTTTTGTTACTCCACTTGCAATCATTGCAAGCACAATGCCTTTTCCTTGCTTACAACTTCAAACTCTCTCTTTAAAGGTATTAAGGGGCAAATACCTTTCTTGGTATTTATGACTGCCTTATTACTTTCTTTAAAGGTATTAAAAGGTAATGTGTTGGTATTTATGACTACCTTATTACTTTCTCTTTGCTTCTCTATTTTTTCTACCTTCATAGGCTTCAAAATTATCTCCTTTCAGTGAAATATAAACTTACATGTGTTAGCTTTTCCAAATGCTACACATCACAATCATAAAGTCACAGTTGACTAACTAAAATATTAGATACTTTCCTAGAAACAACATCAAATCAGCTAGAATCTTCATATATTCCTAATTTGAAAGAGATCAAGCACCTCCAAGCAACTAGTATAGTACTATCATACACCTAAGCAACTTTGTAGGAATGTGGGAATTCTTCTACAAGTAAATTCAATCGTGTCGTCATGCTCTTGGATACTAAATTCATACAACTTCATCCATCAATGGTAAGCTTAAATACTTTCTCTCCTAATGAGTAAAAAAGATAGAAGTACAAAGCCATTCTTCTAGTTCTTCCACCTTAGGGGTCATAAGTATGCCCCTCACGAACCAACTTATTCGTCACTAGAGTATGCTTCCAACTCCTTCCTAGCTTCATGCTCACACACGTATTTGTTTGATTCTTCTTCGTCTTCTTCTTCCATCATCTATAAACCTTTGTTAGTACATTTATAAGCAAAGCAACCCTTCCCATTTACATTGGAAACACTTCTTATTGTTGTCTCTTTTTTTCCCAATCTCAACTATGGTTTTGCCTTTAGGTTCAACCTCCTTAAAAGTCTTTGTAGTTGTTATATGGTGGATTCATTAGGTCTTGGCACGAAATTCTGCAATATCATAATTCTCTTCATGCCAAACTCCTCAACTTGATTTCTAAACTTTTTAAGTTGTTGTCCCAGGTATTATTTCATTCTTAAAGCTAAGTGATATGCACCTTCAAGGCTGTAAATCTTTTGCATTGTCAACTCATTATGAACTTCTGCCCTTTAACCCTCTTTGTAGTGAAGTACGAGTTTTTGTTTAGATACCATTCCTTCATATTAGGTAGAAAGTTCACCAAATATGTTTGTGTATTTCGTGAAAGACATAATTTCTTATCTAAGCTTTATGAATTAATCTTAGGGATATTCTTGGTAGTGTAAAGTATTTTTCTGATAAATTCAGCTTAATCTCTTCCCAATCAAAAATTGGCAGCTTCCCTATTTTTCAAATTTATCTAATGATCTCCATAAGATTTTAACGCATCCAACTAGCCCATCTTCACAAATAGGATTTTTTTATCTTCTGACATGTACCAATCACAAAAATCTTCTATTGTTACTGTCCAGTCTAAAATTAGGTGTGGATCCATCTTTCCTACAAAATTACGTGCTTTGTCGGATTATGCAGAATCATGAAGATTATGTTTAATCATGCAGATTATGTAGAATCATGCAGTATTATCTAGAAGATTGTATAGCTATAGAAATCTTGTGAATCCCTGATTTCTAGGGATTAGGATAAGATACTGATTTCCATGTATCTTAGGAAATCGATACTTAGTATAGAAACTTGTATATATCTTGAATATAGTTGTAACCTACGGGTAATGTGAATGAAATTGTTTTCTTCATCGCTAATATTTCACATGGTATCGAGCTATTGGCTCGATTTTTCAAAACTCTTATTTCTTCTCGGTCATCGACCGAGAATCCTATCTTCGATAGCTCTCTTCAAATTCCTAGCCTTATACCTTTTTTCCCTACTCCTTTCCTTAGTCCTACCAAATCAATCATGTCGTAATCCCTAGTAGTTAATTTGAAATCACCACCACTGTCGAGAGTCTTCTTCGCCGCTATACCGGAGATTTGCGAATATTCAAGTCGCATACCGATTGAATGGGAAGAACTATTTAAAGTGGTCACAACTAGTCCGCACATTCCTAAAAGGGAGAGGAAATTGAGTCATTTATCGGGTATCGTCCTTCACAGGATGATCCAAAATTTGCGGCATGGGATGAACAAGACTCCATGGTTATGTCTTGGCTATGGAACTCAATCTTGCCGAAATCGATGATACATGCATGTTCCTAGAACCGCCAAGGAGATATGGGAAGCTATTCGGAGACTTATTCCAAAGTCAATGATGCTGCATGATCTATGAGATCGAGACAAAGGTTTCAAGACTAAACAAGAGACTCTGATCATCATGAATATTCGAGTCTCTTACAAAGTTTGTGGGCGGAAATAGATCATTATCAATGTATCCAAATGAGTGTAGTGTAGATGCAGCAATTTTAAACGTTTTGTGGAAAAGAATCATATTTATGATTTTTGGCGAGTTTAAACGTAGAGTTTGATCTTTGTAAGGGTGCAGATTTTGGAAAAACAAGACTTACCGTCTCTAAATGAGACAATAGCTATTATACGTGCGGAAGAAGGACGTCAAGTGTTATGCTTGAACCTCAAGGAGGAGATGGTTCGCACTCATTACTAAGGCCACGGAGTTGAAGGAGACAAATTATCCCTCGCTGTCACTAGAATGGACTCATCCAAAACTTTCAATCGAGATTCTCTATACTGCACTCTCGCAAAAAGTATCGGCATACTAGGAGAAGTCTTGGAAACTTCATGGCAAGCCTAATCGCATGGGAATGATCAAGTCAAGCACATATGGTAAGCACTTCGTCATCTAATGACGAAAGTTCTAAGAAACCTATGCCGAGTTCAATCTCAAGAAATGGAGAAACTAAAACATTTGTGGAGTCCTTTGAAAAGCCAATCTCAACAGTACTTGTTCATTGGTGTTTTCGGTATTTCTTCTTCTTCTAATCCTAATGCCTTGGTAAAAGATTCCTATCCTATGTGGGTACTTGATTAGAGCAACAGATCATATGACTTGTTCTGTCTAAACACTTTATCTCTTATAACCCCAAATTGTAGCCATAAAAAGATTACCATAGTGATGGATCTACCACCACCGTGGTGGTCAAGGAGATATATACATAAACAAGGACCTTACACTAAGAAATGTTCTCCATGTTCCCAAACTATTTGCAAACCTTATTTCCATTCACAAATTAGCTCTGAGACTCACATTGTAGTATAACCTTTTTCCTTCACATTGTGTCTTTCGGGAGCTAGGCACGAAGAGGATGATTGGATGTGCTAGTCAGAGAGATGGTCTCTATTTTCTGGAAAAACAACACAGTAAACCAAAAGTTGAAAAATCACTATCTACATCCTTTCTTTCTGAATCTGTAGTGTCAAATCAAGATAAAATCTGGCTTTATCATCGTCATTTAGGTCACCCATCTTTTAGAATTCTAAAGTTCATGTTTCCTTCATTGTTTAGAGATCTTACATTTGAATCTTTTCATTGTGATGATTGTGAACTTGCAAAGCACAAGCGTGCTTCCTTTCCAATAAGCAACAATAAAACCTTTGTTCCATTTTCTCTCATTCATAGTGATATTTGGGGACCTTCTACTATTCCAAATGTTTCGGGTGCTAGGTGGTTTGTTTTATTTATTGATGATTGTACCCGAGTCACATGGCTTTACCTCTTGAAAATAAATCGATGTTAGCCTTGTGTTTCCTAAGTTCTACAACATGATCCATACTCAATTTGATGTCAAAATTAAGAGATTTCGGTCAGACAATGCCAAGGACTATTTCAATCAAACCCTTTCCTCATTTTTTCAGAAAACAGGAATTATTCATGAGTCATCATGTGTTACTACTCCACAACAAAATGGGGTGGCTGAGAGGAAAAATGGACATCTCCTAGAGATCACTAGGGCATTGCTATTTCATAAGAGTGTTCCAAAACAATATTGGGGTGAAGCGGTCTTAACACGCCCATCTTATTATGAGCTTCCAACACGGGTCCTTGGGTTCAAAAGTCCAATTGAAATACTCACAAAGTTTTTTCCAAATTTTTCTGTGTCTAACAATCAGATACCCCGAATCTTTGGTTGTGTTGCATTTGTTCATGTCCATTCTCACAATAGGAACAAATTAGATCCCCGTGCTCTTAGATGCATTTTTATTGGCTATTCCTCAACCCAAAAGGGTTATAAATGCTTTCATGCACCTTCCAAAAAGTTTTTTATTTCAGCTGATGTTACTTTTGTTGAGAATGAATCTTTTTTCAGCACACTCATCTTGTGGGGAGACCTTGAGTGAAGATAAGGCGATATGTTCCTTCTAGATCCTAGTATTGTTCAATCTCAAGACATAACCGTGCTGAAGAATCTATTTCGCCCTAAATCCACTCATTCCTCAATTGAGTCAGCCACATCTCTCGCCATACCCTCGCCAAACAGCCACCGCAAGTTTATTCCAGAGAAAGGTATCGGTCTCTCAACCAAAGACAAGTTCAATCTCCCATTCGTGTTGTTGCTCAACTTCCAAATGAAAATACCACACCAGATTGTGAACCAAGAGATGAGTCATCCGAACCGCGAGAAAACCAAAAGAAACAAGTCTTGAGGACCTACCAATTGCACTAAGGAAAGGAACCAGAACCTGCACAAAACACCCACTGGTTTCCTTCATGTCTTACCAGAACCTATCCCATAAACATAGAGCATTCCTAACCAATCTCCACACAATTCCCATACCCAAAAATCTAATTGAGGCATTAGGAGACAAAAAATGGAAGGATGCTATGAAAACCGAAATGGAGGCCCTTGATAAGAACATGACATGGGAGTTAGTTGAATTGCCAAGAGGGAAGAAACTAGTTGGATGTAAGTGGGTTTTCAACGTAAAATACAAGGCTGATGGTTCGGTGGAAAGATATAAGGCAAGATTGGTGGCTAAAGGGTTCACTCAAACCTATGGCATAGACTACCTTGAGACATTTGCCCCTGTTGCTAAGATGAACACGGTAAGAATACTGTTATCATTAGCTGCTAATTTTGAGTGGAATCTGCAGCAATTTGACGTTAAGAATGCGTTCCTCCATGGTGATCTAGAAGAGGAAATTTACATGGAAGTTCCTCCCGGATTTGAATCTAAAGAAGGAAGGGTATGCAAGCTGAAGAAAGCTCTTTATGGGCTCAAACAATCTCCACGGGCTTGGTTTGGGAGGTTTGCTAAGGTGATGATTTCATTGGGATTTAAGCAAAGTCAAGGAGACCATACTTTGTTCATTAGACATTCAAAATCTGGAGAGGTCACAGCATTGTTAGTTTATGTAGATGATATTATTGTGACAGGTAATGATGTAGAAGGAATGAAAAATCTGAAGCAATGTCTCTTGAAGGAATTTGATATTAAGGAGCTCGGAAAGTTAAAATACTTCCTAGGCATTGAAGTAGCTCACTCAAAGCAAGGATTTTCATCTCTCAACAAAAGTATGTCTTGGACTTGTTGAAAGAAACAGAAAATTGGGCTGTAAACCAGTGGACACACCGATAGAATTCAATCATGGATTAGGTGATGCTCCAGAAGATCCTATTGTAGATAAAGTATCATATCAGAAGCTTGTTGGGAAGTTAATATATCTAGCACATACAAGACCAGATATAGCATTTGCTGTGAGCAAAGTCAGTCAATTTATGCACAATCCTAAAGAATCACATCTCAAGGCGAAGAAAAGAATACTACAATACTTGAAAGGTAGCCCAGAAGAGGTATTCATTTAAGAAACAAACAATCCCAGGTTTGACATTAGAAGCTTATACGGATGCAGATTATGCAGGTTCTTTGGTTGATAGAAGATCAACATCAGGTTATTGCATATTCCTAGGTGGTAATCTTGTAACATGGAGGAGCAAAAAGCAGAATGTAGTGGCAAGATCAAGTGCAGAATCTGAGTTTAGATCTATGGCATCGGGAATATGTGAGTTACTTTGGCTAAAGATAATTCTTGATGATTTGAGAATAAAATGGGAATGACCTATGAGGTTGTACTGTGATAACAAATCAGCTATCAGCATTGCACATAACCCGGTACAACATGATCGTACAAAGCATATTGAAGTTGATAGGCATTTCATCAAAGAAAAAGCGGGACGGTGGCTTAATATGCACTCCATTTGTGTCAACTAAGGATCGGTGGCAGATATTCTTACAAAGGACTAGCAAGCACGGTGTTTCAAGATATTATTGGCAAGCTAGGAATGGAAAATATCCACTCACCGACTTGAGGGGAGTGTCGGATTATGCAGAATCATGAAGATTATGTTTAATCATGCAGATTATGTAGAATCATGCAGTATTATCTAGAAGATTGTATAACTATAGAAATCTTGTGAATCCACGATTTCTAGGGATTAGGATAAGATCTGATTTCCATGTATCTTAGGAAATCGATACTTAGTATAGAAACTTGTATATATCTTGAATATAGTCAGAACCTCGGGTAATGTGAATGAAATTGTTTTCTTCACTGCTAATATTTCACATGCTTCAACAGTTTTTTAATAATATCTTCAAGCATGTTGTGTGTTTCAGCTCTATCATGGGCTCTAAAGCCTCACATACACTCTCCAATCGTTGTTGGTCAATTTCTTTTTCTTGGACATCTTAGGAGATGTTAATTCTCTAACCCCACTTATTGGTGATTAATTTCGGCCTCTTCATCTTGGATTTCACTTTCTCTACTCTCAACATCAAGTATAGCTTGTTGTTCGATGTTGTTCTCTAAACTACTTCTTGGAGCATGACCGAAGGTCATCAAATCTACAATGTTCAAAATGATTTTATCTCACTCTTGGTTGCTGAGTAGTCTCCTATACGTGTCTCTATTGTGAATCAAAGTTTTGATACCAAACTGATATAAGACAAATAGGAGAGATACCAAATTGGCAGCAAGAAGTTATAAAACTTATAAAATTTTAGCTGCTAGAATTTGAGGCTCACAAAAACGTTTTAATGGAACTTTAGGTTTGATATGGCTGGAATTTTAGGTTTGGTATAGCTAGATTTATGGTTTTTGGTTGCTGGAAATCCAGGCTAGAAGTGTTGAAATTTTATGAGAAAGCCGACTAATGGAGGGTGGCAAAGAATCACTCCTAACGTCTACTAATTACTCTAAGAAGAAAGCATCACACTTTTCAGTTGAAACCTTAAGTTTGAAAAGAAAATTCAGATTTATTGATAGAACTCTAGTCTTAGAACACTAGAGATTTCAGTATTAATTCAATAAAACGTAATGCATATAGCTAATTACAGTATGATATCAATATGTCTTCCCTAAACCAGAGCAAATCGCTCCTCAGCAGGTATTACTCTCTGCTGTCACAAGTTTTCTTACTTCTTCTCTGCCTCCCCTACTGTCCCTCTCTGCCCTACAAAATATTCCCCTCCCCCGTACATTTTGTTGGCTAACTACTTTGCCACCTCAGCCTAACTAATTGCCCTCCTGCCCACTGTTCTTTATTCTAGAATAAATCTCTCTCTCTCTCTCCCGAAGATCCTAACATTGCCCCCTCCTAGAAGAGCAACCTTGTCCTCAAGGCTGAAGTGAGGAAAAAGACTCCAGTTCACATATGCATCCTCCCCTGTAGCTTGTGCCACTGTTTGGCCCTTCCCTTTTAACCAACCATTGCTGTGTTGAGTCTCCATCTTCGTGGTTCCCATTGCCTCTCCTAGGTGTAATCTGAAGGCTTGCATTGCCACCGAGTTGGACTTTTTGTCCCTCGTGTTGGAATTGCATGAACATCTCCTTCCAATCCACCACGACCTTTCCTAATGTTGGTAACCAAGCAACCCCTAAGATCATATCCATTCCTTCTAAATCTAGGACATAAGCATCAATCTTCCACTCTAAGTCTCCCACCCGAACAGGAATTTCCAAACACTTTCCTCGAGTAGTCACCCGATGGCCATCTCCAAGCCTAGTTCCCAATGCCTTGCTTGTCCCCACGGTCAATCCCAACCCATTCACCAATTCAGGAGAGGTGAAATTATGGTTGGCTCCACTATCCACTAAAATAACAATTGGTATTCCCCGTAACTTTCCAGCCAAACACATAGTCGTATTCTCCTGGAAAAGTGCTCCATTTACTCCAAACACCTCCATTGTTCTGCAGTCCAAAGCTACATCAGCCTCCTCTTCAACTTCCGCTTCTAAAACTATAATTTCTCCGTTTTCACCCAAAGTTTCATTGTTATCCAAGATTAACAACCTCAACTGTTTTTCAGCACAATGGTGAAGAGGATGAAACCTCTCCCCACACCTGAAACACAAGCCTTTGGCCTTTTTGTCCATAAGCTCCTGGTAGGACAAATGACGCAGCCCTCGATTTTTTTTTGTCTGTCCCCTCCGATCACCTGCCGACCGTCTGGTGAGTGTTGTCAACGAGGATGTGGCCATTCGGGGAGGCGCATGCTGGTCAGATGGAGTTCTCGCAAATTCCCCGTGTCTCGCAGCGCCAGTACCGCTCCAATCTTGCCCTCGACCCATCGGGTTTGGACCCTCCATCTCTCGGTGGTGGGTCGGGTTGGCCCGAAAACCGCCCCTCCTGTTATTTCCTCGATGTGGATACCAGGTGCGTTCGCGAGACCCAGAACCATCCACTCCATCCAGCTCGCCATTCACCTCCTCTTCTACTGCCCTAGCTATCCTCATCATCTGATACCTGTTCACAGGTCCAAACGTTCTTACTCTCCTTCGAATATCAGCTCGCAAACCACTAATGAAGTACCCCATCAGCTGCTCCTCCGGTAGTCGACCCACCTGCGACGAGATGAACTCGAAGGCTTCAATATATTCTTCAACGGTGTCCATTTGTCGTAGGTTTGACAACTCCTCAAACAGGTTATCAAACCGTCTTCCTCCATAACGATCTACTAGAGCTTTCTTAAATTTTTCCCAGTCCAGCTCTTCCGTCGTCTCCTTTAGAAGGTTGAACCAATGTATGGTTGATCCTTCCATACTTAAAAGTGCTAGTTTAACCTTCATCGGTTCTGAGGTATTATGAACCTCAAAATAAACTTCTGCCCTAGTAATCCATCCCACCAGATCAGTCCCGTAAAACATTGGTAAATCCACTTTACGTACTGACATCCGGTATTCCTCCATCGTGTAGTAGGAATGCTCCATTGGAGTTGATTGCTGAGGAAGTTGTGTATTTCTTTCACCCGCCAACGTTGGCCCCTTTTCTGCGGTACCACTCCCCTGTCCCTCTTCTGGTCTCTTGCCCATCATCTTGCTCATTTCCAGCAGCAATACTCACTGCATCTCCTCCATTTCCATTCTCATGGAAGACTGGATTTCCTCTACTCCAGCCTCCAAGTTCGCCATTCGGGATTCCAATACATCTACCCTATCGGACATCTTGGGTGGCATCAAGATGAGTTGCTCTAACTTCTCTAGTCGTCGCAAACAACCGATCGTCTCTCCCAATATTGGTATCCGGCAGGTCGAACCAATGATAGAACTCTAGTCTTAGAACACTAGAGATTTTAGTATTAATTCAATAAAACGTAATGCATATAGCTCATTACAGTATGATATCAGTATGTCTTCCCTAAACCAGAGCAAATCGCTCCTCAGCAGGTATTACTCTCTGCTGTCACAAGTTTTCTTACTTCTTCTCTGCCTCCCCTACTATCCCTCTCTTCCCTACAAAATATTCCCCTCCCCCGTACATTCTGTTGGCTAACTACTTTGCCACTTCAGCCTAACTGATTGCCCTCCTGCCCACTATTCTTTATTCTAGAATAAATCTCTCTCTCTCTCCCGAAGATCCTAACATTTATTTTATGGCAAGTACACATATATAAAAAGAAGTTTTTGGAACTGTTATCATGATAGTAAAGGGTTTCCCAAACATAATATGCAAAATAGAATTGAATCGTACTCTAATAAGAATTCTCTATTCTTAAAAAATCTTAAGTTCTAAACAAGCTAGAACAGTATATCTAACTCATTATTAATCCCTAACTAGTAAATAAAACTTAGCATAAAGTAAATTTCAGTTTTGGTTGTCCTTGCTGTCCATCAACTCCTACTCTCCATTCCACCAAATTAACCTCTTTTTTTTATTTATAATCTCTAAGCTCTTTTGCATCACCCTCAACCATTGATATTTGCACCAGTAATTTGAATTAATCTCATGAGTACTATAATCATTTACAATTAAACTTTGCACAATTCAAATCAACGAAACATAAATTTCTGCAATAGTTCTAGAGTAAATAAATGTAGTTAAATTGCACCTTATGCTTCTAGCTGCAGAATCACTAACAGGCACGCCACTCCTGGATTTATCTGAAACCTGCAATCTTGAAGTGTTATCAAGGAGTACCTTGACACCTATGCTATACGCTTTTATTTTTTCTGATAGAGAACTATAAGAATAAGGAGAAAACTTCACCAGCTTAAGACACGATGACGGATTCCACAAGACAAAAAACTTCTGTGCCGAAGGACTACCATCATTATTAATCAACTCCAACGTTGAAAGATTTGCAAGTTCCTAAACATCTAACAAGAGACTCAATCACTAAAAATAAAGCAAACAAGAACTCAAATTACATGAGGAAATTACTGAAACAAAAACTTTATTTCATACAATGAACTAAAAGAAGAAAAAAGATACAAATAATGTAATAGTACAACCTAGTGTAATAAACTAGATTAATTAGAAAAATCTTACCATACAATGTTCACGAGGATTAGCTAAAGTTGCAGTGCAAAACACAAATGAAGGCTCACTACCATAGACTGCAGAAGAAAAAGTAATATCGATCCTTCAATGCTAAAGTGATGACTCCAAAACAAATAGAATTTAATCTTATTTTACCAGAGAAAATTCATACCATGAGAACATAACCTGCGGAGTCTTCTCAATATAAGTGCAGTGTGGCATCCAAAAGCTCCTTTGTAAGCATGAGCTTCATCAATTACCACAAACCTGATTGTATACATCTTGATTACAAAAACTAAAATAAACTAATCACACAAATAAACATTGCGTAAGACAAATCAGTTTATAGATAAATTGAATGGAGAATTTGTGCCAAGAAAGTAATGAAATCCATGTCGATTAGTTGCTCTATCAATTCAAGGAATAAAGATATTTACCTAAGATTTGCTAAAATTCTACTAAATTGCCTATGATATGGCAAGATTGACAAGTGCAACATATCTGGATTCGTAATCAACTGCATATAAGGTCACAAAATATAAGCACATAACTAATGAATTTCGTTCAAAAAAAATTGTCTAAAACAGCAAAATTCAGATTGACTACCAGTCTAGCATTATCACGAAGCCACAGCCTGTCCTCCTGAGAAGTGTCACCATCATATACACCAATATTTATGCTACAATCAAGTCCTTCTGTCATAGCTAATAGTGCTCTTCTTTGATCTTGAGCTAAAGCCTGCAGGTACAAGAAGCCTGTATCATCTAAACAATTAGAACAACAATTTAAATAGGACACAACATACAATTGCTTATGCACTACAGAATTCTTAAACCAACCTTAGTTGGAAATAAGTACATAGCACAAGATGACAAATTCTGAGACAACACTTCCAGAACAGGCACATTATAGCAAAGAGATTTCCCACTGGAAGTCTTTGTTGCTACAACAACATTCTTACCAGCAAGGGAGGCTAGGATTGATTCTTCCTGCAAGTACGATATGAGTTCAATATATGGGAAAAAGAAAAGGTTTGTGTGCATGAGGAGAAAAAGTGATGTGTACCTGATGGCTGTACAATTGACTAATACCAAGACAATTTAATGCAGATTTCATGTTCTCAGAAAGTTGACGTGGTACCTCCACATAAATGGGTTTCCTTGCACTAATATCTTCAATATGCACAATCTGCATCACATAAATCTGCTGGTGTTAGACCCCAAAATAGACATTTTAGTTAGACTTTTTGTATCATGATATTGAATGGACATGGGCCCAATGTTATCATATTTCTGCAGTCTTTCAAGTCAAGCCACAGGGACCAAGATATTCATTACAGTTGAACAAGTTGCTGTATGTAGATTCTGAACTAATAGAAAGTGGAGTAACCTGTCCTTTTGATCCAATGCCCCTTTTGAGATGTTGAACCATGTCAACTGGTAGTAATTGATTTGTCTCCTGCTAAGTTTAAAAGGGTGATTAACTCGGTGGTTTTACTTTTTATTAACAGAGAACAATGTTCCTGAAGGAACTTCTGGTTTGAAAGATTAACAAGTAACAAAATTCAATAAGAACTTATCTCTATTTTGAGATTCAGGCATGAATAATAGAAATTTGATTTAGAATTTGCTTAGACTCAACCAAAGCATCATTACAAGACAATAAGGCACAGACAGAGACTCATGCTACTGACAAGTAACGTATATCTGGAAAATTGTCAAAAGCAAATTATCATATAAAAATTTTACATCCAACATTCACTTTTTCAAAAAGCTTCATTTGAATGTTGAAAAGAGAAAGAGGAAAAGAACAAAACATGATAGTTCAATACAGTGATGAAAACCTACATGGCATCGTTGACGAAATGAGTGAGAGCTTGAAGTTGAGGAGTCTCTTCTTTTTGTTGACTTAGCTTCACTTTGATTAGTTTTAATGGCACCTTCATTCACAACTTTGATCATGTCCTCCAAGCAAAAGAGTATTGCCTTCCCATTTCCACTTTTAGATTGCTGGGAGAAAAGAATCATTGATCATTAACTGTCTAAGGTGATGTCTGTCAAATGCCTGACTTTAAAAGTAAAATGCAAGACAAGGGAAAGGATTGGCCGGTCAATGCAAAATAAATAGAGAACTTATAGTGAAAAAAATTAACACATCAATCCAATTTGGGCTGAAAAAAATACTCAAATATTGCAAGCCATTTGAAAAGGAAAATAAAGAACAATGTTATCATCAGTTTAGATGCAGCTAAAGTATACATTCAAGCATAAAACCTGCACAATCTTCCTAAAGCAATACTCATAACTTGCTGATTATCACTGGGAAGCAGATGTGATGGTCATTGTTACAGAGAAAAACAAACACACTACAAGCCACTACAAGCCTCATTTATTTACTAAATGAACTCATCATTGAAAAAACCAGAATCTCTGTCAACCTGCACAATTGTATTTCACAACAGCTTATAACCTGATATACCTGTCCAATAATTGCAAACAACTAAATAATTTGGCTGACTTCCTAAAATATCAATTCAGTCAAACTTACTCTAAATTGCACGAATTCACAAAGTAGGCTCATTAAACAGCGCATCACATTTGAATGTATCATGACAGCCCCACATAGTCACACATTGTTGAGAGGAATGTTCAAGATCTTGCAAATATACGGAGCAATTGATTACATAGTTAAACCATATGAAATTTGAATGACGAAACAAATTTTCCAAATCACAATACTATTATGTTTTATAGCTATTTCACAGATATAACCAATAATGAAATGACACTAGATTGAAGATTATTAAAGTAGCCCCAATAAAGTAAACCAAAAATTTCCAACGGCATTTTATCTCTTAGTTTATGCATAGAAATAGATGGCCCAAGTGTTCCCTTTCATGTCAACTTTTGCATTTAGTAATTGCTCTTTGATCTAGAGGTACATTGTTGAAAAATAAAGATGCATTAGAAATTGAAAATTCCAAAGTACTTGGAATTGGTAAGCCATACAATGAAACATTTAGTAGCCTCCCACATATAACTTCTAAAGAATGTTTCTTGTTTCTCCATAGAATTGAATGCTTTGGACAAGGACATTGCTTTTCGACCTGGGAATAAAAGCCATAAAAGATGCAAGTTAAAAGCTTCCATGAGCTCAATTAAAGGCAAAAAAGGCATACAAAATCATTCACCAATACCACTAATGTGATTGTTTTCAATTTGATCCATTTCTTCAGTTCCAGAGTTGATGATGACAAAGGCCTCAGCTGATTTTGCAAGCTTTGGATCATTATTAGCAAAAGCTACAACCTGAAGAAAAAATAAGCATTGTTATATGATCTAACAAGGAAAAAGATGTGAATATCATTCTGAGAAGTAGAACAGTGTGAGCCACACTTGGCAAGATAACTAGGTGTATTGCTAGTAAGTAAATAAAGAAACAACATATCTGTAGTTGATTATGGACATTGTTTGTATCTCAATGCAACAGGTAAAGAACTATTTTAATAATTAGGGGATGCAGAGCAAAAGTTTGACAGTAAATGGCCTATTGAGACAAATATAATTAGCCAATATAAAGTTATGACACAGAAAATCGTGCAAGACCATCCAACATGTGATGGATTCTTTTAAGCATTTGTTAAAAGTAGATTTCAATTGTAAATGTTTAATTTAAAGAGAAATGCCTATATTCCACATATAAGTATTGAGACTACTCACATGTTAGTGTCCCGTATCAAATAAAAAGGGGAAAAGAAGACTAACATAAAAGCCTAGTAAGTTACTCCACCTATTACCAATTGATTACGATGGAAATTTACTTGGATTTATGTGTGATCTAACTTTTCTCCTCGTGTGGGCCCATAGGCTTATTGCAAATTTAACACGACATCAGAGCCAATGAAGATCTTCGCCTATTGTTTGCCCCAAAAGGGGGCCATCATTTAAGCAATTGGAGAAAGATTTGAAATCTGCATGGAGCAAGTGGCCCAACAGTACTGTTTCCCTCAGGTATTTGACCTCAATTAGAAGTCTAACCCTGATGAGGATTGTTTACATACCTCTCCAAATTGCCCAAGTGAAAAAAAAAAAAGGGGGACTCATATGTGAGGGGGAGCGTTGAGAATACCCACATGTGAGTGTCTCACATCGAAGAAAGAGGGAAAAAGAAGACTAACATATAAGTTTAGTTGGCTATTCTACCTATTGTCAATTAGTTTTAGGATGGAACCTTACTTGGGCTTGTGTATGGTCTAACTTTTCTCCTCGTGTGAGCCCATAGGCCCATTGCAAATTTAACAATAGGAATGACTTGAATTCTCAACTCCTAAACTTAAGCAAGCTCTAGTGCAACTAATTATATGAAATGGTTTGATGAACTCTTAAATAGAAGTCGGCTGTCTCAAGACACTATTGTATGGTTATGAGGTATGTTTTGAAAGAAGACATGAAGTTGTTGGTAGAGTTGTAGTTTTGTGTTCTTTTCTACTTTCTTGATTCAATTTCTACTCTATTTGCTCACCACTATATTTTTCTCTTCTTATTTCTGTCTTGTTCATCTCCAAATCTCTCTCATCTGTCTCCCACACTTCGCTAAATGTCTAATTATAGGATGTACATCTAGAAGTCGCATCATTCTTCATTTGACAGATCAATGAAATAATACTAGAACAATTGCTGCAGTTGAAGTAGATTCTACAGCATAGATAGTTAACTACCACACATTAGATTTTATCTAATCATGGACTTGTTATCTGGAAATAAGGCCTCACAATTTCAATCGATTACCTTAGGGCAAATAAGAGAAAGATGCTCTATATCTTCAAAAACAACTTGGCTGCCAAATTTACCAAGCTGTGCCAGTGCCTCCTTCAATAGAGCCAATGTGATTTCTTGCCTTCGCATTCTAAGAAATGCAGAGAGAATGACAAGAAAAGCAAATGCCTCCAAGATTCTTTTCAACCATGCTGGACACAAACAAGAGGCTCCATTATCCACAAAAACTCCTCTACCACCACTAGCCATAATTGCCAAGAATGCACAGCTCTGAGAATCGGGATTGCTTAAGCAATTCATTGATTGCAAAATCTCAACAAACTTCTGACAGTTCTGCTGCTCAAAAATGCTCTTGTCTGGAGATTGCAATACCTTCCACAGAAAAGCACAAGGGCCTCCCTCATCCTCCCAACTATCATTGCATTTGTCAAAGTCCCTCTTCCTTTTATGTCCAAAATCAGTTCTACCAGGCTCATAATTAAGCTGCCGGGTATTGTCACCAGCAGGCTTGTCAAATAAGGAAGATAACTCTTGCAGCATATCAGAATAGGCAGAATTCGCAAACTTTGAAATTGAGGCTTGTTGAGGAGGTAGATTGTTTGAAAATTCAGATTTTTTGGGACGATCCTTCTTGGTGAATGGAATGAGGACAAAGAAATCACCAGGCTCAATGTCAAGTGTGCCTAATCCACACTCAACGCTCAATTTAACTCCCTGATACAACAATCCACACAAACTTATTAACTTACTCAAACAGTATCTTGGCAGACTAATAAACATTGAAAAGGAAAAGACGTTGCCTTGAAGAAGAGATGAAAGGTAGGAAAGGAAGAGGCAGGAGGGAAGGCGAGCGTCAAGAGATGCTTAAGTTCTTTCACCGTCTTGTTCGCCGGTAATGACACCGTCGTCGATTCGCCGCTAAGTGTACGGACTTCTATTTCTCTCATTTCTTCTTTCTACTCTCACTCACGTGCGCCTCTGTATTAATAATTCAATATTCAACATTGCAATCTGCACGTGCCACCATCAGTTTTGCACTTGGAGAAACAGCTGAAAAAAAAAAGACAGAAACAGGCAGAAGGTAGTTGTGGTGGTGGCAACAACCGCTGACCCAGCATCCATAGGCTGCGTCGGCTATTCTAGCGATGCCCGGTTGGTATCCAGGTCCTCCGTTGCAGGTCACCATTTTTCTCATTTCATTGTTTAATGTCATTTCATATTGAAGACAACCAAAAAAGGATGTCGCTTGAGATTTTAGTGTAAACTTGAACCAAGCAGTAGGCATGCACCTCATACAAAATTATTTACATCAAGATACATGCATTACACAACATATAAATCGTATATATATGTAAAAAAACAGCAGTGGAAGACCAAGAACGATTATACCTCTAACCATTGTCGCCACCGTAGATCTGAAAGCTTTGTTGAAGGTTTGAGCTTCTATCCTCTTCCTGCAGCAAGCTTGATGATGTCTACAATAATGCTACGGAGAAAATAGGGATCAAACCTTTTAAACCAACCCTTCATACCCTACTCTCCATCACAGTAGGTGAAGGTTGAGGAAGTGGGCGACAAGAACCCATACGGGAGTTATGGGATATCATGAAGGGCCATGTAAAGAGAGAAGGGACCATATACTTTGTCTGAATCCTTACATTCTCCCACTTGGTCCATTCAACCCAAAACTATCACATATAACAAGAAATTAAATATATGAATCATGGCGATAGGTCCTCTGATAGTAAGTAATATCTTCCATGTATTACATACACAATTTCTCATTATTCGCCCGTCAACTTAATGAATAAACCATATGTTTATTCTAGGTCCAAATTAAATAACATTTCTCAAAACCAATAAATATATGTACACATCATTTATGAGAAAATATCAAACTAAATAAGAGTTTCATTTAATCAACAAATATACAATAAATCACATTGTAGAACCAAGTCCTATATGCACTACGTGATCCTTAAATTGCTTAAGTGGCATGCTTTTAGTTAAAGGATCCGCAATCATCAACTCAGTGCTAATGTGCTCTATGACAACTTTCTTTTCCTTAACACGTTCTTTTATGGCTAAATACTTAATGTCGATATGCTTGCTTCGACTTCCACTCTTATTATTTTTAGCCATAAAGACCGCAGCAAAGATTGTCATAATATAACTTTAATGGCTTAGAAATTGAATCAACAATTACGAGCCCGGATATGAAACTCTTCAACCATACACCATGTGAGGTGGCCTCAAACATGAGACGAACTCACCTCCATAGTGGAAGTAGCAATTAGAATTCCTTGGCACTCCTCGAAGATGACTTCACCGCTAGCATGAAAATATAACCGGATGTTGATTTCCTTGAATCAATGCAACAAAGAAAGTCCGAATCGAGTATCCAACTACTTACAAGTTCTCGGTTAAATGCATAAGAGCATATAGTCCTTTGTACCCTGCAGATATGTCAAAACCTTATTCGCAGCTTTCTAGTGATCAATACCTGAATTACTCTGATATCTTCCTAACATTCCAACAGCATATGCAATGTCAGGTCGAGTGCATACCTGAGTATATATAAGGCTTCCTACAGCTGAAGCATATGGAATGTTCTTGATGTGTTCCTGCTCAAATTCATTTTTCGGGCATTGATTCAAATTGAATCTATCACCCTTGACAATGGGAACTACACTTGGTGCACAATCTTTTATTCAAAATCTCTCTAAAATTTTGTTGATATAGATCTCTTGAGACAAACCCAAAATGCCTCGAGATCTTTCTCTATGGATCTTAATGCCAATGACATAAGATGCCCCACCCATATCTTTCATATCAAAATTCTTTGAGAGAAATTGCTTCACCTCATATAGCAAACCATTATCATTAGTTGCAAGCAAAATGTTATCCACGTTTAACACAAGAAAACAAGTCTTACTCCCATTGACCTTCTGATATAAACACTGATCCATGAAATTCTCTTCAAAACCGAATGAAGTGATAACCTCATGAAATTTTAAATACCACTGTCAGGAGGCTTGTTTTAACCCATATATGAATTTATTAAGCTTACAAACTAAATGCTCACCATCACTAGAGGAGAATCCTTCAGGTCGTTTCATGTAAACCTCTTCCTCTAGTTCACCATTGAGGAACGCCGTTTTCACATCCATTTGATGTAACTCAAGATCAAAATGAGCTACTAATGCCATGATTACACGAAATGAATCTTTCTTGGATACAGGAGAAAATGTCTCCGTGTAGTCGATTCCTTCCTGCTGAGTGAATCCTTTAGCAACAAGTCTTGCTTTATGTCTCTCAATGTTGCCACTTGAGTCTTTCTTTGTCTTAAATATCCATCGACATCCAATGGGTTTCACACAATGTGGCAACTCAACAAGATCCCAAACTTGATTAGACGCCATAGAATTCATCTCATCCTTCATAACATTGTACCACAAGTCCGATTCCTTAGAACTCATGGCTTGTGAAAACGTTTCAGGATCATTTTCGGCTCCAACATTATAATCTGACTCTTACAGATACACTATGTAATCACTAGGTATTGCTGACCGTCTAATCCTAGTAGATCTCCTTAATGTTGTATTACTATCCTCAAGAGGAACTTATTGCTCAACCTGTTGTTCAACTGGTTGCTCAACAATTTCTGGTTGTTCCTCATTTACAACTGGATCCACTAGATTAGTGGTAATAGCTCGTGGAACTTGAATAACTGATTGTCCCACACCCATTTGACTTTGAGGGGTGTGAATGACAATCAATTGATCCCTTGAACCAGAGGGTTGAGCTCCATCATGACCACTTTCAGACCCTATGTCTGGAAAATGACCACTCCCACTGATCAAGTCATTCTCAAGAAATTTTGCATTTCTTGATTCCACGATTCTAGTACTGTGAGATGGACAATAGAACCTATACCCTTTAGGCCTTTCAGCATATCCAATGAAATACCCACTAATGGTCCTTGGGTCTAGTTTCTTCTCCTGTGGGTTGTAAATTCTCACTTCAGACGGGCATCCCCAAACGCGTATATGCCTCAGACTCGGTTTCCAACCCTTAAACATCTCAAAAGGTATCTTTGAGACGGCTTTGGTTGGAACCCGATTTAATATATACAGTAGTCTTTAGAGCTTCATCACGTGAATTGAGGAAGTTTTGTATTACTTCTCATACTTCTCACCATGTCCATTAAAGTTCGGTTTCTTCTTTCTGTCACACCATTCTGATTCGGTGAACCAGGCATGGTGTACTGGGCAACAATCTCATGTTCCTGAAGAAACTTCGCAAAGGGACCAGGTGCTTGTCCACTTTCAGTGTATCTACCATAGTACTCTCCACCTCGATCTGACCTCACGATTTTAATCAGTTTTCCACATTGATTCTCCACTTCATCTTTAAAAATTTTAAAGGCATCCAAAACTTCATCCTTAGAGCGAAGTAAGTAGAGATACATATATCGCGAATAGTCATCAATGAAGGTGATAAAATATTTCGGACTATTTGCATCCAGATTTGGACAACAAATATCTGTATGTATGATTTCTAATATGTTTGTACTCCTCTTGGCACCCTTTTTAGACTGGTTAGTTTTGTTTACCTTTAATACAATCTACGCAAGTCTCAAAATCAGCAAAATCCAAAGTACTAAGTACTCCTTCATTTACTAATCGCTTAATTCTCTCAATAGAGATGTGTCCTAATCTACGATGCCACAACATAGAGGATTCTTCATTCACAACACATCGTTTTAATCCAGCAGTGACATGCATTGAATTATATGCATCATTATGTTATAACTGTAAGGAATAAAGACCATCAGATAATGTACCATAACCAATAACTTTCGATTCATGAGATAAACTGAAACCAGAATCTGAAAAGTTAAAGGAAAAACCAAATGATACAAGTCTGGATACAGAAATCAAATTTCAAGAGAAATTTGGTACATAAAAGGTCTTATTCAAATACAACACAAAACCACAACTCAAAACCAAACTGCAAGTCCTGATGGCTTCCACATGTGAACTCGTCTTGGTTCCTGAATATATGACTTGTTCACTTCCCACCGGCTTCCTTAGGTTTTGCATACCCTGTAAGGTATTCGAAACATGGATTGTAGAACCAGAATCAATCTATCATGTGTTATGATGAACATTAACCATATTAGACTCATAACAAACAAATGAAATATGAGTACCTTTCTTCACAAGCCAGTCCTTCCATTTGGCGCAGTCTTTCTTTATATGTCCCCTCTTTTTACAGAAAAAACACTTTGACGGCTTCTTTATATCGGCTTGAGGCGCAACTTTGCCATTTCCCTTACTCTTGGCATCGTCGTGCCTCTTCTTTCTAGAAGAAATGGTCAAATTGACCCTTTCACCATCTTCCATCAACAATCGCTCCTCCTCCTGTACACACGTGGTCAACAGTTCGTTGATTGACCACTTATCCTTATGTGTGTTATAGGATATCTTAAAGGGACCGTATTGTTGAGGTAAAGTGCACAGAATGTAATGCACTAGGAAAGATTCCGATATGGTACATTCCAACGCTTTCAACTGAGCCGCTATGTCCCTCATACGCATTATATGATCACGTACCCCTTTGATTCCAGTGAGCCTTAACGATGACAACTGCATAATTAAAGTGCTGGCTAGGGCCTTGTCGGATGTAGCAAATTGCTCATCAATGACCTTTAATAGATCTTTCACATTACTATGCTGGTCAACTGAACTACGAATGCCAGCAAAAATTTTGGTCTTTATGAACGTTACGGAGAGACGGTTAGATCTCTCCCATCTGTCATAAAGAGCAATAGCTTTTGGAGTGCTGATCTCAGTTGTACTTGGAAGTTCTGTTTTCCGAATAGCATAGTCAATATCCATCCATCCTAAATGAAGCAGAATTCTCTCCTTCCAAACCTTATAGTTGTCACCTCTTAATTCAGGAATTTCACATTGAATATTAGTAGCTGCAAATTGAGAAATAAAAATATATGCTCGTTATATATATGTCGAGACCCATAATAATTCATGATTTACCAATGTGAATCATGTATTTAATAGATGACTCTAGTGACATAACAGTTGCCTGTGGGCTAAAGAATTACTCAATTAAAGTCATCTGAAACGTTATGATAAAACTATAGAATTGTGTTCCTTTTCTTAATTCCTGTGGGTAATTAAGAAATATAATCCGATATTTTATCCTAATTAATCATATAAATATAATAAAATTCATGTGGGTAGATTTTATTATATCACATATGATTAATTACAATTTATGTTTTAATGTGATCTTAAAGCTAAATATATAATTATAATTAATTTGAGATCTTGTGGCTACTCCCAATTAATTAAAATTATATGATCACTAACATTATTTTAATATTTGCATCAAGTCATAAATAATGCAAACAAATGAAATAATAATGCACAAAATAATTAATCTAATTTTTACATGTATAAGAAGCATGAATTTATACACACAAAATTGGCAATTAATCACATGTAATTTGTGCAAAATTAAACAAAATATTTGCATGTATAATAATCATAAATTTATACACACAAAAGTTGCAATTAGTCAAGTAGTATATGCATGTCATAAAAAATAAAGAAGACACACAATTTAAAGGACTAATTTAAATCAAACCCAAAATGACTCATAAGAGCAACTAATAAGCCCAAGTCCAACTAAAATGCTAGATTCGACCCATCTGAAGGAACCCAAGCTAAACTAAACATGATTAAAGGCAAGCTCATCAACTAAATAAGCCCCAAGTCCAACTCAATATTTAAAAAAAATACAAAACGAAGGGGGGTCGTCTTCCACCTCCAATGAAGTCTGCATGACCTTATTTGGAACGATCTGAGCCCGATCGGTGTGACGTCGAGGCGGTGAACGCTGCAAGAAGGTCGGCGGTGGGACGATGAAGACCAGGTAACGTGCAAGGGACGCAGAAAACTCAATCATGCAACGCTCCAATCACGACGTCGAAGCCTTCACGTACGGTCATCGTCCCTCTTCCTTCAGACAACGTCACATGCTCCACGGATGATGACAAAACGATTTTAACATCTCAAGGAGGGCCAAAACGTTGAAAAAATCAACACTCTCAACACATACATATGCGACAGAAAAATCGCAACAAGAATAGAGGAAAACAGGGGCATTTTCATTCGGTGGTTTTCATCAGTTCAAAGGCAAGACAGAGACAGTAAATGGTGCTTTGATACCAAATGGAAACTTGAACCAAGCAGTAGGCATGCATCTCATATAAAATTATTTACGTCAAGATACTTGCATTAAACAACAGATAAACCGTATATATGTTAGAGTAGTGCCCTAAAGGCAATCCCCTTTAGCGCATTTTGTTCATAGTCATGTACAGACTTTATGAATAAATAAAGCAAGGCATATTTCATTTATTTGATATTCATTTTATTATGAATTGATAATGATCTTTAATCAAATTAATGAAGTCCTTGATACATGACATAGCATGAAGGAAATTATGATGCGATCATACTACTGAGATTCCTATCATGTGCAATTATGTCAAGATCTAAATTCTCCTAGTCATAGGATTAATGAGACCGACATCGTTAATCCGGATAGACTAGCACACGTCAAACTTCTTGATTGGATCAGCGGTGGATCTCGTAAAACCGTAAATATTGAGATATTTAGATTTGACATGTGGATGCTTACTAGTGGTAGTAAGTACATTGGATGACTGCTATGAGATCATCACATGGATGTCCTATACAAATGTCGGTGATAATCTCATCATAAAGAATGGTGCAAGTATCCTTAGACTTGAGGTACTCGAGGATATCTTGAATCTTGATTCTGCATTTTACTCCATTCCTTGTTGCCTTTCGAGGTCGCTCATAGGGTGGTGATTGGAGTGCGACTTGAGGTATTGAAGGTAATTGAGTAGCCAATAGAGGATTCACCACTTCATTATAGCGAAGAGATACCCACGGCCTCTTATCGGGATCATTACTTTGAAGTCTCTGCGTAGGAGCATACATATGTCATGAAGATGGTCTTTATGGACATATAAAGTAATGAGTCCTAGGGCGAGAACTTATTACACTTGGACTAGATTTGATCGATCGGTCTAGTAAGAGTTGACACATTGCCCATACTCAAACCAAGTGGGGTATAGATGGTGAAAAGGCTAATTACAGAATTGTCATGGAAGGGTTCGTGATATGGTTTCACTAGTCAAACCAATTACTTTTCATCAATCGGGGTCATGATGTGTTCTTAGATACCGCTCATGACTTGCTCAGATTAAGTGTTAATCTAAGTGGCCAACATAACCGGAACCTAATGGGTCACACGATAAGAGTGACTCGGAGAATCGTAAAATAGTTTGGACGAGATCCGATATCCGGAGAGCAATAGGATTAAATGGATCCCGATGAGATTGGGATATGTCAGATGAAATCGCGACATCGATATTCTTGAAAATCGCTTCCGGTGATTTTTTTGGGCGGGGCCCGACAGTAGGTAGGACCGACCCCAGTTTGACTGGACCACTTCAGCAATTATATATATTAATTAATTAAGTAAATAATTAATTAATTATATATATATATATATATGATTTCGGTGGAACCATAAAATGGAGAGGATTAGTTAAGTTTGAAAAGTCAAACTTAATGATGATTTAGCATTTTAAGGCATTTTATGCCTACATACGTGGATGAGCATCCACCAAGCCTTCATATGTCTTTAAAGTGTTAAAAATACAGATTAGAAGGTGATGAAAGAAGCTTGCACGGTGATGAAGTGGAGAGGGTCGAAAGCTTAAGAGTTAAGCTTTGAAAAAATTTGTTTTTTCTTCTTCTTCATCTCTTCCTTTCAAGTTGCTTCTACTCTCCAAGGCTCCACCAAGATCATTTCACTTGCTCTCCAAGGCTAAGGTAAGAGCTAGCACTCTTCTCTTTAGTCTAGCTATTCTCGGGTCAAAAGAGTTTGTCCCGGTTAGGGTTTCAGACCTCTGCGTGGATACTGAGATTAGAGACGGTCTCCTTTGGTCGTTATGGTTTGATTGTTTATACATACACATGGATCCTGGCTTTCGGGAATGTCTCGGGACTCAAAATTTTAAATTCCGCACCGTGGGCATGTGATGTCCACCCCGGGATTTTCCTACAGTGGTATCAGAGACACTTGTGTTGTATAAACAGTCGAAATGATAACTAGGTCGGAGTTCCTTAGTGAATTGAGCTGCTGATGCATGTTATTTGTGTGAATTTCGAATCAGTATAGAGATGCATGTTTTCGAAATTTCTTGCTCAGAATTGTTCATAACATGTTATAGAATATGTTTGTGAAAGATGAGAATTTATCAATTTGATTTGATATGGTTTTGCTATTTAATTCCCTCAAGTTTCGGATGCTGTCTTGTTGATAGTTTCTGAAACAGGTATGTTTGTAAATTCGAGAATAAATTCTAGAAAAATTGTTTTTCGGATTGGTTTTCACCGACATGTCCCTAAGATGTTTGTGAATGTCTCTGTGGATGGAAAAATGTTTTCAAGGTGATTTACCATTTATTTCCGAATTTCTTGTGTGCTGATGGGAATGTTTGTGTTGAAAAACACAGATTCTGGTTCAGCTAGATTGCTGAGGTTCAATGAGTTTTTGTGGGAAATAAATCCTGAAAAAATTCATGGAGCATTTTGGGAACATGTTTTAACCTCTGTAATTTTCTCAGCATTTATTGAAAGTGTTTCAATGGTCATTTTGAGCAAAATGTTGAGCTTGGCAGTTTTGAGAAACTTGTTGGGGCTGTTTTGTTTGGAATGATTGATTGTGTTATTTTCTGTTCCAATGCCATGAATCATTTTTATAGTGATTAAAAATGTGTTATATTGATGTGGTATGCATGCCTAGTTGGAATTCTTGAAATTTGGTTTCCAATAATTTTTGGATGTCGAATAGGTCACTTTAGCGTCTCGTTAGATTATTCCGTTATCTTGGTTATTTTGGCCGTCGCAATTTTTGTGACAAGTGCCGGAGTAATCTTGATAACGTGTAGCCTACCTAGAGATACTTAGCATGATTATTTGGTGTCCTTGAATTATGTGGAAATCTAGTGATTAATGGTGGATTAATCGGTTTCAAGGTTTTCACATATAGTTAGACTATATGGCATGCATGTATTGATGAAAATGTTTCATTAGCACATTAATATAAAGGATAATATACTTGTTATATTGGTGTTGTGAATTGGGAATGCTTGGATTGAGAATTAGCCGATTAGATAGCAATTCCATATGGACAATGAATAAGTCGACTTATATGTTCATAAATCGACTTGTTTGGTGCACTGTAGATTAATAAGTCGACTTGCACAATGGTACAAGTCGACTTGTTCGTGCACAGTTGCACAAGTCGACTTACACATGCATAAGTCGACTTATACAGAGCCATAAGTCGACTTATACATATACAAGTCGACTTATAACATGCAAAGATGGGATGATGGGTGATTTTCGGTATAAATTCAATGTGATTGATGCAATGCCCTAAATCAGACCATATAGTCATGGTGACTATGATCCTTGGATGAGATTAATTTGATGAGACCTAAAATCCCTCATTTAAAATATGAAAACTAACGCTTCCATTAATATGGTAAGAACCGAGTTCTTATAGGTTGGGTTGTTGAGCTAACCTCAAGCTCACTCTATACTGAATATGTTCAAACCATGAAAATATGATTTTCGGATTAATGGGTCGGTTTTCCTAGAAGCGTTGATTTGTTGAGCTAACCTCGAGCGTCAACGTGACAGAGGCGAATTGGGTAGTGTACATCGATGTACACGCATCAAGTGTTGATAACCCAATGTACGTGCATACATCATTTATTGATAAGATTGGCGATAGTTGTGTCTAAGATGTAATTGGTATGGTCGATACCTCCCGAGACATAAGATGACTTGTTGAGCTAACCTCAAGGTCATTCTTAATGTCGGTCATCGATGATGCAATTGGTATGGTCGATACCCACCGATTGACCTAAGGTGACTTGTTGAGCTAACCTCAAGGTCATTCTTAGCAATGTGGGATATCGACCCACCAGGTCATTGTGCCATTTTGTTTCTTGGATTCATGATGAGGGTTATGGATTCTATTGAAACTAGTGGGAGCCATATGTATGTCATTTAAGTCCTTATGAGCATACATTTAATCATATTCTAACTTTCTTTCTCTCTACGTTTAGGTTGATTCAAGATGTCGACTAGTGTGAATCTTCGCTCACTAATGGATGCAAACAAATTAACGGACCGAATTTTTCGATTGGTCGCAGAATCGAGAATTGTTCTCGATCCGAGGATCTAGGATACATCTTTGATTTTCCGCTTCGGATCCACTTCTCAAGGAGCTTCGATGATGATCGGAAGGCATATCGTAGCATCTAAAAATGCGGTGACATAGCCACCGCATTATGCTTGCATCGATGTCACCGAGTCGCGCGAAAAGACGAGTAAATGGATGCTCACACGATAGTGTTTCATCTTAAAGAGTTGTTTGATGAGCAAGCACGGTCCGAGCGGTTCGAGACCTTAAGGTTGCTCTTGACAACGAAGATGACTCTGGTTCATCTGCAGCTGCAATATGCATCAAGATGAATGACTATATTGAGAGGTTGGCCGTCTTAGGTTTTGTGATGGATTCGAGTTAAGTATAGACTTAATTCTTGTTGGTTTGTCGATAGTTATTCACGGCCAGGTTGAACTATCGAATGAACCAAATATCCACCACAATTCCCGAGTGATCAATCCGCTTTCAAGGCAATGAGTAATAAGTTGTCAAGCAAGATAGCAAAGCATTCTATTGGTGGATTCTTCTTCCTCCGCTTCGAAAGAGGAAAGAAGAAGAAAAAGGCTCGAAGTCGAAAGGAAGTGCAGTGAAAGGCAAGAAGAAGACCAAAGAGATCGCACTAAAAGGTACCGCTTCCATTCATGGTAAGACCGGTCATCGGAGGCGAATCGCAAAGTTTATTTGAAGAATCTGAAGCGAAGAAGGCATCACCGCCTCGACTTCTTCGGTATGTTTGTCATCGAGGTTAATCTTTTCGATCATAACATATGGGTATTAGATACCGGTTGTGGCTCACACATATGCAATGATACGCAGGCCTCGAGGACGATGGCGAACTCATAAAGGAGAAATGGACTGCGTGTTGGCAATGGAGCAAGAGTTCTTTGCGATTAGCCGTAGGGACTTATGTTTTGACACTCCCAGTGGGCTTGTACTTAACTTGGATGATTGTTATTTTGTACCGTGTTAACAAAGAACATACCGTCTGTTTCTTGTTTAAATAGAATTTGGTTTCCATTTGTCTTTTGGTAACAATGGTTGTTCTATTAGTTCAAATGGAATGCTTTATGGTCTTTGGTACATTATGCAATGGAATTTACATATTAGATATGTCACATCCAGCTATGAATGTCAATGACGCTAAAAGACATAAAAGAGATAATTTAAAATCAACTTACTTATGGCATTGTCGCCGCCATATAAATGAGAGACGATCGCTAAGCTCCACAAGAGTGGAAGTTTAGGATCATTCGATTATGAATCTTATGACACATGTGAATCTTGTTTATTAGGCAAGATGACTAAGTTACCTTTTAAGGAAAGGGTGAACGAGCGATCGGATTATTAGACCTAATACATTCGGATGTATGTGTCCGATGTCCATCCATGCCATAAGTGGTTGCATTGTTATTTCATTACCTTTATCGATGATTATTCTCGATATGGGTACCAGATTCGATGAGATACAAATCAAGCGTATGAAAAGTTCAAACAATTCAGAATGAAGTAGAAAACAACTTGGTAAAAGTATCAAAACATTACGATCCGATCGTGGTGGTGAATACTTAGACCAAGAGTTTTTGGATTATCTCGTAGATAATGTGATATTATCTTAGTGGACCCTCCTTACACACCACAAAGATAATTGTGTGGCGAAAGGAGAAATCGAACCTTGTTGGACATGGTACGATCTATGATGGGCTTTGACAGCTACCAAAATCCTTTGGGGATATGCACTGAGACATTTGCTTACTTGTTAAACATAGTTCCATCAAAGACAGTTGATGTTACTCCATATGAGATGTGGACTAACAAGAAACCTTATCTTCTTATTTGAAAGTATGGGGTTGTCCGCTTATGTGAAGCGGACACGATCGATAAGCTTGAAGCAAAGTCCGATAAATGTTTGTTCGTAGGATATCCTAAAGAAACAAGAGGATATCAATTTACTTTACCGAGGAACAAAAGGTGTTTGTTTCGATGCACGCTGTCTTTTTAGAGAAATAGTTTCTTTTAAAGAGGACGGTGGGAGCAAAGTTGAACTCAAGAAGTTCAAGATGCTCGGACAGAGACGGATCAATCGCTCGAACTCAAATCAGAACTCATACAGATGAGGTAACAGCTCAACCTTCTACTACACACGAAAGTCGAGGTCAAGTAGGATACGCCTGCTCCTCGAGAGATATGGATTTCGTGAGTGAACAGAATGACGTATTGCTTCATAGAGGATGATGAGCCTACTACTATGAAGAGGTTACAAGAGTTCGAGTCGAAAAATGGTTTCGTGCCATGAAATCAAATGGATTCCATGTATGAAAACCAAGTATGGACTTTGGTTGATGCTGAAGGATAAAACCTATAGGTGCAAATGGGTTTTCAAGAAGAAAACTCGGCATGGATGGTAATGTGATTACCTATAAAGCAAGGCTTGTGGTTAAAGGCTTTCGCCAAAGACAAGGAGTTGACTATGACGAGACCTTCACCAAAGAGAATGCTTAAATCCATTAGATACTCCTAACCATTGCCGCCATTATGATTATGAGATATGGCAAATGGATGTGAAGACAACTTTTCGAATGAAAATCTGGTGAGGATGTGTACATGACACAACCCGAGGGCTTCATTTCGCTGATGGCGAAAAGGTATGCAAGCTTCAAATCCATTTATGGATGAAGCAAGCATCCAGAGTTGAAATATCCGTTTGATGAGACAATCAAAGAGTTTGGTTTCTCACAAAATCCGGATGAACACCGTGTACAAGAAAGTTAATGGAACCGCGATCGTATTCCTTGTGTTATATGTAGATGACATATTGTTGCTAGGAAACGATGTCTCAATGTCGCAATCAAGAAAATTTGGTTGTCGAATAATTTGCCATGAAAGACCTTCGAGAAGCAACTTATATCCTTGCGATAAAGATCTATAGAGATAGATCAAGAGGTTGCTTGGTCTTTCACAAATCAACGACATAGACAAAGTGCTAAAGAGGTTTAGCATGGAGCAATCCAAGAGAGGTTTCTTCCCATTACTCATGGGATAACACTCAAGTCCATGTGTCCTAAGACACAGGATGAGAGGATGCGTATGAATATGATCCCGTATCGTCTGCGATGGGATCTATTATGTCACGTAATGCTATATACGAGACCCGATGTATCATATGCTCTAAGTGTTACGAGCAGTACCAATCGGATCCTGGTGAGGTCATTTGGGTGGTATCAAGAATATCTAAAGTACTGCAAGAACTAAGGATGTTTTTGATATTTGGAGATGGAAATCTCAGTGAGCGAGCATACAGATGCAGTTTTAACTGATAAGGGCGACTTCAGTCCCAATCAAGTTATGTTTTCACACTTAATGGCGGGCGATCGGTTGGAAGAGTTCCAAACAGAGACGATCACGATTCAACGACCGAGGTAGAGTACATTGCCGCATCGACGCAAAGACAAATGAAGCGCTTTGGATCAAGAAGTTCATTTCGAACTTGGTGTGGTTCCTAGGCGTGATGGACCCATACTGATTGTATTGGACAACAATGGAGCTATTCATGCAGTAAAGGAACCAAGGTCTCATCAACGATCCAAACACGCACTCACCGATTCCATTTGATTCGGAGATCATTGCTCGAGGTGATGTCCCGATAGAGAGAATTCACTGAGAGCGTAATATTCTCGATCCGTTGACAAAGCCGTTGCCACGGAAGAATTTTGATTCTCATGTACTCGCTTATGGTATTAGATACCAAGGCGATTGACTTTAGGTCAAGTGGGAGATTGTTAGAGTAGTGCCTAAAGGCAATCCCTTTAAGCGCATTTTGTTCATAGTCATTATATGCACTTTATGAATAAATAAAGCAAGACATATTTCATTTATTTGATATTCATTTTATTATGAATTGATAATGATCTTTAATCAAATTAATGAAGTCCTTGATACATGACATAGCATGAAGGAAATTATGATGCGATCATACCATCGAGATTCTTATCATGTGCAATTATGTCAAGATCTAAATTCTCCTAGTCATAGGATTAATGAGACTGGACATCGTTAATCCGGATAGACTAAGACGTGTCAAACTTCTTGATTGGATCAGCAAGGATCTCGTAAAACCGTAAATATTGAGATATTTAGATTTGACATGTGGATGCTTACTAGTGGTAGTAAGTACATTGGATGACTCGCTATGAGATCATCACATGGATGTCCTATACAAATGTCGTTGATAATCTCATCATAGAATGGTGCAAGTATCCTTAGACTTGAGATACTCGAGGATATCTTGAATCGATTACGTACTTTTACTCCATTCCTTGTTGCCTTTCGAGGTCGCTCATAGGGTGGTGATTGGAGTGCAACTTGAGGTATTGAAGGTAATTGAGTAGCTAATAGAGGATTCACCACTACATTATAGCGAGAAGAGATACCCACGGCCTCTTATCGGGATCATTACTTTGAAGTCTCTGCGCCGAAAGATACATATGTCATGAAGATGGTCTTCATGGACATATAAAGTAATGAGTCCTAGGGCGAGAACTTATTACACTTGGACTAGATTTGATCCGATCACCTAGTAAGAGTTGACACATTGCCCATACTCAAACCAAGTGGGGTATAACATGGTGAAAGGATTAATTGCACAGTAATTGTCTATGGAAGGGTTCGTGATATGGTTTCACTAGTCAAACCAATTACTTTCAGGTCAATTGGGGTCATGATGTGTTCTAGATACCGCTCATGACTTGCTCAGATTAAGTGTTAATCTAAGTGGCCAACATAACCGGAACCTAATGGGTCACACGTAAGAGTGACTTTGAGAATCAGTAAAATAGTTTGAGACGGAGATCCGATATCCGGAGAGTAATAGATTAAATGGATCCCGATGAGATCGCGACATCGATATTCCGAAAACCGCTTAGGTGATTTTTTCACATGGGGGCAAACAGTAGGTAGAGGACCGACCCAGGTTTTGATGGACCACTTCAACAATTATATATATTAATTAATTAAGTAAATAATTAATTATATATATATATATATATATATATATGATTTCGGTGGAACCATAAAATGGAGAGGATTAGTTAAGTTTGAAAAGTCAAACTTAATGATGATTTAGCATTTTAAGGCATTTTATGCCTACATACGTGGATGAGCATCCACCAAGCCTTCATATGTCTTTAAAGTGTTAAAAATACAGATTAGAAGGTGATGAAAGAAGCTTGCACGGTGATGAAGTGGAGAGGGTCGAAAGCTTAAGAGTTAAGCTTTGAAAAAATTTGTTTTTTCATCTTCTTCATCTCTTCCTTTCAAGTTGCTTCTACTCTCCAAGGCTCCACCAAGATCATTTCACTTGCTCTCTAAGGCTAAGGTAAGAGCTAGCACTCTTCTCTTTAGTCTAGCTATTCCCGGGTCAAAAGAGTTTGTCCCGGTTAGGTTTTCCGACCTCTGCGTGGATACCGTTAGAGACGGTCTCCTTTGGTCGTTATGGTTTGATTGTTTATACATACACATGGATCCTGGCTTTCGGGAATGTCCCGGGTCTCAAAATTTTAAATTCCGCACCGTGGGCATGTGATGTCCACCCCGGGATTTTCCTACAATATATATGTTAAAAAACAGCAGCGGAAGACCAAGAACGATTATACCTCCAGCCATTGCCGCCATCGTAGATCTGAAAGTTTTGTTGAAGGTCTGGCTTCTATCCTCTTCCTGCAGCAAGCTTGATGATGTCTACAATAATGCTACGGAAAAGATAGGGACCAAACCTTTTAAACCAACCCTTCATACCCTACTCTCCATCACAATAGGTGAAGGTTGAGGAAGTGGGCGACAAGAACCCATGCGGGAGTTATGGGACATCATGAAGGGCCATGTAAAGAGAGAAGGCACCATATACTTTGTTCGAATCCTTACATTTAGGAAAAGGGATAAAAGAGAAAAGGCAACAAGAGGGTTTTTCTTTTTCTTTTAAGTGATTGACAGTTCCCATATATCATTTTGTTCTGTTATTTGTTTTACTTATCTTTTTGGCTTTTTTACAATGTACATTGGTTTGTTTAGGATGTAGAAAGTTTTGTAAATAGGGAGGTGAGGGTCTTAAAGCTTCACAATCGTCTTGTTCAAGAGGATTACCTAGACAAGCGTTGGAAGGAAGCTACTGAAGAGTCTGTGGACGAGGTCATTTTTCTTAGCATGCATGTTGCCTCCTCTAATCGCCCTGCTCTCATTATTCACCCTATAGGTATATATCAACTTTCTATTTGTGAATATTATTCCATATGCTTTAACGTTCGTTGAAACTATAATCTGTGTGAGGTACCCCTCATATATTCGAAGGTGAAGCTCTACTTACTGGTGGAAAGCCAGGATGGCCAGCGCCTCCTAATCCGAGAATCGGTCCATGGTTGAGGCTTCTGAGGACAATTACTGTAACCCATAATTTGACTCCTGAGTTTGAGGGAAGAAATCACAACTCGTGTATGGAAAGCAGCTGCAGGATAATGTGTATCTTCATCCTATGTCTTTTCAGTTATTTTCTGTATAAATGAAAATGGATGGAAAGTATTCTTAAAACGTTGAAAATTTTGACTCTAAAACAAGATAACTTTCTCAACTTTCGGAGTTCGATTCCGCTCTGTTAAATGCTCTTCTGCACTAACAAGCTTACTTATAAGCTTTCTTGTACCGGCCTTCTCTACATAGTTATTCGTTAAACTTGGATATCATAATCATGAACAAAGTTTTAGTTTCTATGATACACTGTACAGCATCCCTTCCATACACTTCTGACTTATTTCCCATGTAGCATCCAAGTTTGAACACATGTCCAAATGTCATTTGATGAAGTGGAAACCATTAGCTACTATCTAAGTTTTTAGGAAAGTTCTTACACAAGTAACCACATTAAATTTCTGCTTTAAAGCCATTGGCCATCATCAGAATGTGTGTGTGCTCTAATTACAATTTTCAGTTAACACTTTGCACATTAATCTTTACTTTTATCACTGTAAATCCTGTCAGCAATCTGCAACTTAAATGACAAAAGAGGGGGAAAATATTAACAGATAAGAAATGAAATTATGAGGAAAGTTTAAACTAATTAAAGATTCATACTAGACACGAACCTCTCTTTTACTTTCTGATTTTCTTGTATCAAGTCCTCTACTGCAGTTCGGCGATACAGATATTGCTTAGTTAGCAGAGACCACCTTCTTCTAAGCTGTAAGCACGCCTCTCCATAATTGTGCTTTGATGTTCCAATAGCTGAATAATTGCTCCCTTTGTCATCATCTAGGTCTAGTAAATTTTAAATGCTTATGCAACCAGGTAATGAAAAATAGTCCATTATTTCTCTTGTTCTTCTCAACATCGTCGTTTCTGTGCTTCACATGGGACAGCTTTCCCCCACAGACTATCTCCAACTAATTAATCAATAGTACTCAAATAAGTAAATAATTCATTCTTCACCCTCTGGAATACTTGTTCTAGAGCTTTTTCCTGCACGAGAAGCAAGGCTCGGAGAAAAATTATGTGATAGAGCAAATGTCGAGCTCCAAGAGAGGCCAATCTGTCTCTTGTTTAGAGTTTCTTGGGTTTTCCTTTGTTTTATCTACTTCTAAACTTGCGGTAGAAACTTGAACAAAATGTCATGCGATTTAAGTAAATGAGGTCCTATTTAGTTTCTCTAAAAAGAAGCAACAAAGGGACAGATAAACTGTCTGTCAAACACAACATGGCGTCAAAATAGTTAACCTGCTTGTAACTTCTGGTGCAGATTCTGCTAATAGCTACTTTTAATGTCATCTTCAGTATCAAAATGCTTCTTAAATTGGATACTCCAGTTGTTTAGCTTGATTTCACTTCTTGATTACTATTGCTGCCACATTACCTGCTTTAGTACAAAGAATCTTTAAAGCATGTCAGATTACGGCAACCTTTTCCCATTGTTTTAGGTCACATTGGAGGCTACCCATCATGGTCCATTAACTAATTCCCCCACCTTGTTTGTTGAGATTGGTAAGCTTATGCAACTTAATGTACCAACTCCTCATATGTTGCATGCTTTACGAATGAATACAGTTTTATCTCTTTCATAGACCCTAGTATTTCATGCAAAAGAAAAATGTGGGGAAAATATGCAGAGAAAGAAGATATTTTTCCTCAATTGAATAAAGCTGCGTAATTTTAGCACAGTTTACCTTTGGAAATTGGTCATTCTTTTTCAGATTCATTACAATCATGTTTCCATTTTCTTTAGGTAGTACAGCAGAATACTGGATAAGGCAGGATTCTGCACAGGCTATTGCTGGTGAGTATTTTTGGTCAAAGATTACTGATCTTTTTGTTCCTCAAGATCTTCAAATGTGCTTAGTACATTATATAAGATTAGATGCCAGGTTATTTTGGAGAAGCAAATATTAGAAATTTGTTTGTTGTGATTGAATGTAAAGTACTGCCTTCACTTATGTAAAGTTAAATCTTTAAAATCTTGTTCTTTCACGTCAGCCGAATGACTAAGCTTTTACATAATTTTGAAGTTAGTTTGGCAAGGATTGGGCCTTGGAGGAGGAAATGCTGTGGGAGACTGGACCAGCTACATAGCTATTTTTCTTCAATCGTGTTTTCAAACTTTTTACTAAACCTTGTTTGTTGATTCTGTGAAAAAACTCAATTGCTCCCAATCTCACCTCCTTTTGTATTCTTGTCACATTTTTCTCATTGCTTGTTCTGCAGCATAAGTGTGCATGGTAATGTAGTATTAATCCTTTAGAACATTTAAATATTCCATCATTGTTAGATATAGTTCTTTGAGTAAACTTTATTTACTCTTAGATTATTGTGTCTTACTTTATCACAAAGTAGAGAATGAAAATGTCTAAATAAGAACTTTAAAAGCGCTATGAACCAGCATGTAACGAAGATGAAGAGAGCAAAAGATACCGAAGTACTTCGCCAATCCTTCTTGTTAAGCATCTTAATCCCAAATTAGCTCCTCTAATATTGCAAGAATGATGGTAGAAACAAAATCCTTCTTGGAATAGGTGGTGGGCATTATGAACCAAGGCACATGAATATTGTTGTGTGAGTTTCTACTATTACAATATGCCGAATGTCTAAACTTGTGTTACTTCTTCGTTATTGGTTTTGGAGCTTAATTTAGCTTATTTTCTTGAATGGAAATGGAGGTAGTTTTGTGTGCAAGATTGATGACAATACTTTTTTGTTTTGCTATATCAAGTTCATGTTGCAAAAACTCAATCGTTTGTGATTCAGGAAAGATGGCGTTTGGGTAGGACATCTGCTCTCTGGATATTCCTTGCTGATGGAAAACCCTGGCTAGTTAAATTTGCAAAAAGATGCCGCAGCCATTGGTGGAACTTGGAGAGACGCAACTAATGTTGCATTTGAGGCTACCGAATCAGCTTTCCCTGGTGGAGAATGAAAATGATCTAAAAGGGGGTTGAACAGATCTTTGAAATTTTTTTTTCAAAGTTTTACAAAAACAAAGAGTTAATACACACGATACAATCAAATAAATTTAAATGTAAAAAGAGAAAGGAAGAAAGGCAAACATTATTTTTATAGAAGTTCAGTGCTAAGACATACGTCTTCTACCTAAGCTCTTACTTAAGATTTTGGTAAAACATTTTACTACACACTTTTTAGTTCAGTGTGAACTTTTCAACACTACTTGATTTCCAGCTCAAGCTACACCTCACAATCGATATGTTTTTCAGCACAAATCTTACCTCTCAAGTGATTTTCCTCTAGTCACTCAACTTACAATAATCACAATGATAGGAAATTGAAATGATAATGCCTTAGTACAACTGAATAGAATTAAGGACAAGTTAAGAGCAAATATGAAACTATGTAACTTTTCTTCACTTTGGACTTGTATATACGATCATTTGATGTTCCAATATTTATTTGCAAGTTTCCAGATGCTTTTTAGACGTTGTGAAATTCTTCTATCCGTTGTAGATTGCTCATAGCCGTTATAGTATGATTTTTTTTCCCGTTTGTAATCAATTGACTCTACGATTTTGTTCAACAAGACTCGATAATGACTAGTCGAGGTGTAATAGTCGACTAATACATTATAGTCAACTTGTCTTCAAAGTATCAGTCGACTATCACTAATGTTTTTCTTAAACTTTTTGCTTCACTTTTCGAATAGTCGACTAATACACTGATAGTCGACTAGTCCATTTATCCAGCTTACAGGTCTATTGTTTTTAGTCGACTTGTAACGTGTTGGTCGACTTATCTTGACACGAACTGTTAGCCCCAAAAAATTTTTTATTTAATTAAGCATGATTAGACTAATTAAGTAATTGAGTTAGCATTATTTGAGATGATAGTAATTAAATATGATAGCATTAAATAGCATATGACATTAAATGAGTAAGTAGCATTAATTGATTAAGTTAGATAACATTAAGTAATAAGTTAGGTAAGAGTTAATAACATTTAATATGTTAGTTGGTTAGTTAGGTTAAGATTAAATGCAATGGGCTTGTATGGGCCTAAGCAAGTTGTAGTAGGGAAGTATAAGAAGAAGAAGGAATTAAGTGAAGAAGTGGGCTTGGGCTTAAGTTAAATGAAAGAAGTATAAAAAGAAGAAGAAAGGAAGAATAAGTGAATGGGCTTAAGTAAGTAAAAGAAGAGTATAAAAGAGAGGAATTAAATGAGTTAGTAGGAGAGGAAGAGAGGAGCACGAAATTTTAAAGGGAGAAGAGGGAGAAATTGTCGTGGAAGAGGAGAGAAGAGGAGAAAAAGAGAAGAAGCTTGGCTAGGGTTTGATTTTCCAAGAGATTCAAGAGGTTTTTGAAGAAAGTTCAAGAAGGAAAAGTGTGGAGGAGAGTCTAAGCTTCACTTTGAACCAAGAAATCACTTGGTTAAGTAGAGATTCAAGGTAAGCCATGAGTTTAAAGTTTAGTTTTTACTTGGGTTTTGAGTTAGGAAGACTAAGAATGGAATGAGTTTAGTGATTCTTAAGTCAATTGCATGAAAGTAGTTATGTGGATTTTCAATTGAAGCTATTGTTGAAGTGGGTTTTATTTCTCTTGAAATAGAAGCAAGAGAGAGGAGAGGAGCAAGAGGAGGAGCTTCATTTAGCAAGGATTTAACAAGTATAAGGTGGGTTTCATTTTATCTTTATGCTAGTAAGTGATAAATACTACCTTAATTAAAGAAATTATGTTCTTTCAAATTACTTTGTGATGATTTGATTGAGTATAATAGATGTATGAATGCCATTATATGAGAACTTGACAAGATATGACATTGCTTGACATTGCTTGATAAAGTCATGAATTGAATGAGCATGAATATTAGTGAGTTTATGACATTTGAGCTAAGCATGAAAAGCATTTTCCGAGAATTAGCTAATTGGATTGCATGGAAATCCATTTTCAGAAAATCAGCTAGTGGACAAGAAAAGTCCAATTTTATGCATGAAATTCAGTGTTATGTGGGTTAGTTAAGTCCACCAGAAAGTCACGTGCACGTTGACCAATATAGCCTTCACCTTGCCCAATTGTGGCATAGGATGTTCCTTTTGGACTCTCAAAGATATGACTACACTTGTGTAGTTCATCAGTAACCCGTGGACTTTTCGAACCATTAGCTATGTGTTTACGTGTTAGCATATGTTTGTAAGAATGATGAATGCATGAATCATGAAATTATGCTTTTAGCTTGATGAATTCACGAAATGCAAGTTGTATGATTTGTTGATGAGAATATTGCCAACATTATGAGTAATGAATAGATTCAGCTTAGTAGTATAAATATAAACGTGTTACCCTCGAGCGAAAGCTCACCCCCACCTTCCCGTCCCATCTCCAGGTGAAGAGCGTGATCTCGAGGAATGAGCATAAAAGACATACTCCAAGATTATGTTTTTGATGTATTTCAAGTCAATTGTTGTAAACGATGCTTTAGATGCATTTTAAGAAAACAGTAGCATTTTGGAAGTGTATTTTGAACCAAGTTGTAAAAGGGCTTGAAATGCCCACTAAAGCATTGTAAGCTACTTGTTTTGAATGTGAATGAGATGCATGAATTACGATTTATTATGGTCTCTCAAAACCATTTATTATCATGTTTAAGCATAGTATCCAAAGTTGCATGAAATGGCTTTGGAATCCATGTGGGTAGAAATGCATGTTTAGTTCAAGTGAAGACGTATATAGAGTTGTGATTGATGAGTGTTATGTAGAAGTAAGAATGTGATTGGGTTATGGTTGATAAGTTTTGCATGAGTGATTGACAAGGTCATTATGGTTTGGGTTTGATTAGAATGCTAGAGTGTGTTGTTGCCATTGAAAATCCATTGGGATAATTAGGTTGTTATGTGTTGTGGGATATGGAGGATTTAAGTTTTATGTAGGTACTTGGATTGAAGAGGGTTTAGAGAGTGAGATGTGGTTGTTGGCGAGAAAGTTACGACTGTGTGAATTTTCACACGATCGTAATTTTCTGATGTGTAGAGGCTAGATTAGCGATGGGTTACACACTGTGTAAATTTTCACACGATGTGTAAATTTCTGTGCAGGAGGCGGCAGTGGTAGTGGGTTACACAGCTGTGTGAATTTTCACACGAGGATCGTAAATCCATGGTGCAGGGAGACGCAGTAGCAGAAAATTACACAGCCTGTGTGAATTCACAAAGACTGTGTGATTTTCTCACGGTCCATGTAACCCGATAATGATAGAATTTCGAATTTTGATCTTCATGAAAGTTGTAGCCCTAGATGTCTATTTTCTAACCGTCTAAGAACAAAGTTATTCCGACATCTATAGTGAAAGTTATGGCATTTGCGCCAAAAGATGCTCAATTTGATTTTGGGAGTGAGCATAGTCTATTCTTTTGGGCATAAAACACTCATTCGACCTCCAATTGAGGTGAGGTTTGAACCATTGGATTTATAAGACATATATCTTTCACTCCATAAAATTTGGTATCATTTGGAGTTAATTGAGGAGGTTTGCATTAAAGCAAGAGAGAGGTCAGTTAAGAGAGCATGCTTCGGGTATGAACTCTTTTTGGTTTTTGGTGTGTATCTTGAGTTATATAACATCCGATTGAAGCGATTCTTGTCTTAAATAAAACAAGAGTCATAAGGTTATGATTTATAAGAGAAATCAATTTGAAATTAGGGTTAAATAAAATGAACACTACAAGGCAAGATGATCAAGCGTCATGTTTTACGGTTCAAGAGTTGGACTCCGGTAACGGGATCCAACAGTTGGGGTCCGGTCTCCGGGTCGGGGTCCGACACGAACTGACAGATCTGATATTATTAGTCTACTTGTCACATTATAGTCGATTAGTGCTGGATCTCATGACAGATTTTACATAATCTTCAAGCTTTGTTTGTTGAGATACTAGTTTGAACTCTTCATCCATGATCTGATCTTACATAATCTCTTGCACGTTGTCTATCTCTTGAATATGTCAAACTTGATTTGTATTAATTCTATCAATCCAAAATACCTGAAATTATTTCTTAACCAATTCTATACATTTTATTATTATTAAAACATAGAAAGATTAAATTTTTCAACCACCATTGGTCCAATAATCTCCCCATTTTTGATAATAACAAAACATTTAGAAACTGTTTAAGAAATTGAAAACAAAGAAAAATTGATCAAGGTTTTTGATGCCTTGTCTAGTTGGTTAAATTGTCTCCCCCTGAATCAATTAACCATTGAAACCAATAATTATTGCAAATTCCATAATCCATAATGTTAATCCAACAAACAAATTTCCAATCAAATTGTTAACAACAATTTACCAAAGTGGAATAATGATTTACCAATTTAAGCAATTTTCACAATTTAGAACACAAGTAAATTCTCCCCCTTTTTGTCATGATCAAAACATTCAGCACACTCGATTTCAAACAAAATCGCAATCACACATGATAATTGAGGAGCAAGTCATCAAATAAAGGATCACATATGCCCATAGTCTCAAGTATCAAACCAACACATAATGAAAGTCACAAATATTAGTCTTAGAACAAATACAATCACCATCACTATGGAGAAGTTTCATCATGTCTACGGTCTAATTTATCAAAAATTTTCATGGTTTTCTCCAAACGAATGAGCATCCCTTGTTGAAGATCTAAGCGCACATTAACTTCTTCAATTTGATCTCTGCGTTCTTGAATGTTTGTTTGGGAAACTTCACTTTGTTGCACATTGCTTGGTCTCGAAGTACTTGGACGTTCACTTGTCCTTTTTGAACGTTGCCTTTTAGGCACTTGTTGTTTACTTTCTAACGTCAATCCAAGCTTCTCTACATGATAGGCATACACCCAACCCTTTTCTACTGTTTTCACCAACTTCATACTCCTTATGTTATAGGGTGTAAAATGCCATCTTGTCGGATATGGATAATGATCATAAGCACTCAAAATACATTTTTGCAACTTGGAAATGTAAGTTATCAAGGCTGTATAAGGCATTCTTTATGCTTGAATGTTTTTCCCTTAAGCTTACCTCTTAATAAATTTGCCTTTTTTCCTCATCATCTGAATAATTAGACTTAGAAAATTAATTTAAAATTAATTTTCCTCCCTTCTTTCAAGTGCCAAAAACTTTCTTTATCCAGAGATGTAATATGATTGTTACTCGCTTTCTTAGGATAAACTACTCTATTAATAGCATAATGTAACAAGCAATAATTCAATGGCAAATCCATTACCTCATAAGGTGAGGAATGATCAGAACATAATCTACCAAGTAACTTGTTAGACCCCGCTGCCGGAGCCTAACATCGAACATGAGAGCGTGACGTGAAACATGCTAATAATATATTTAGAAAAGACCCGCGGAAGATTAATGGGCCTGCTGGAAAACAAACTTGAAATCTGCTTTCATGTGATTTAAATAAACAAGGAGAAACATGTAAATTAAACGATTGAGGAAGGAGACCATCGGAAGTTCAATGGACCCATCGTGAACATACTCAAAACTTGCTTTCATGCTTTAAAACAAAAATATCCATAATTCATGCTCCAAAAGATGAGTTTCATAACACTTTTAAAAATATCTCAAAACAAATTACAACTGTGAATTTAAGAGCCAAAAATCTAAAACACTCTTGAACCAATGATACTTGAAATGTAACTAAAGTCTTGACTTCCAAAATATAACATTGAAAATAACAAACATAACAAAATGAAACGGAGTGCTGCCAGAACTCGTGACTTACTCGATCTCTTGATCGTCACTGTATGGGGAGATTAGAGGGTGAGCTATAAAGCTCGTGGGAACATATTTATAATATAGCCATAAGCAAAAGTAATAAAAAATTTACTCATTGTCGTGATACTTGTTGAAATCATAGTCATTGAGCATGTATGATTCATAGATTGAAAATGCTTGATTCTTAACCAGTTCATGATGCATGACACATAACAAATCATAACACATAATATAACATGATGGTTTGGGTTGTCCCTGGTTTGTGACGTACACATGCCATCGAAATGTTGATGTGTAGGCGTAGTTTCGTGAGGGAATCCTTGTGAGAAATCACGTACCCGCATCGGGCAAAGGGAGAAGCCTTTTCGTGAGTCAATGTGCACTTGACTATTCTTGAGGGACACCGCAAACCCACATAAACATGCATTATTCATGTTCTTGTAATCTTGTTTGCCAAACTGGCACTTGCTTGTAAACTTGTTTGTAATCTTGCTTGTCATGTATTCGTAAAACATGATTTCATGTACTTGTATTCGTGAAAGGAGAACACCCCTTTGTAAAAAAAATCTTGGTAATGATCATGAATGCAAATCACATAGCAGAATATAATCATTCATAATAATATGTAATGCAATCGTGGATGATGCAATTCAAATGCATTAATTCTTTCTTGATTTGAACGAAACAATGAGTACTCATATACTCTATTATAAACATGAACCCACCCGATTTTCTTGCTTGTTCTTGCCTAGGAATGAGTTTCCTCTTGAGCCTCTTGATCCTCTTCCCTCACTTGATCTCCTAAAATAAGAACCAAAATCCCATTTAATAACTCATGCTGAAACAATAATTCCATTCCTAACTTCCATCCAAAATTCCATAGTCTTAGAAACTGATTCAGAACTTCCTCACTTCACAAAACTTGTAGATCTATGTCTCTAGTTTACAACGCCTCAAAAATCACCTCAAAAGGACTTCTGTAGTAAAAGATATGATCAAAACACTAAAAATATCGCTTGCTGGAAAACCTAGGCTCGCCGCGACGAGGCTCGCTCGTCGCGACGAGCGACCTTGCACGCCGCGGAGTGCGGCCTGGCACGTCGCAGCGTGCGGCCCTTCCTTAGCACGTCGCGGCGTGCAGCTTGGCACGTCGTGGCGGCGGTTCTTCCTCAAGACGTCAGCGGCGGCGGTTTACACGTCATGACGCAGGCCTTCAGACGCGCGTGGCAGTGGCGTCTTCAAGACGTCATGCGCGCGACGACAGAAGAAGGACGACTCCCGAACCAGATTTTCGTCATTTTCAACCTTAAATCCTTCCCTTTTCTCAACTACAACACATCTAAGCCATAAATCAAACTCTATACTTCCATTCTAAACTCATTCTAACACAAAATCACCAACAAACACAACAACTCATGCAAATCTACAAATCTTTCCCATAAACCCTAACTCCATCGATTTCTACTCAATCCATGCAAATTTAGGGTTTGATTCAACCTAAACAAGAGTAGAAGAGTTAAACAAACCTGAAGAATGCTTATAATCTGTCTGAAAACGTCGAAACTGAGCTTCCTCTTCTTGTCCCTCTTCTTCCTCTCCTACGATGCTCTTCTCTTCTTCTTTTCTCTTCTTTTTATTTTCCCTTTCTTTTCTTTTCCTCTTTTCCTTTAACTCCTTAAACCTAATGAAAATACAAAGACTCAAATGCCCTCCTTTGCTTAGCCTTAAACATCATAACTCAAGTGCCTTGACCATTTTTCCCTCAGCATTTCTACTCTTTCAAACACTTATTCCATACTAATCTCAAATAATTCTAATTTTCCATTAACATCTCCAATAAAATCAAACTATGCCATAAATCATAAATCAATTAAATTCATACTTAGTAACTTCAAGAAAACAAAAATTTGGGGCCCAACATTTCTCCCCCTCTTAAAAGAAATTTCGTCCTCGAAATTTACCTGAATCATCGAAAAGACCTGGATACTTCTCCTTCATAGCGTCCAATGGTTCCCACGTGGCTTCTTCCATCAATGGTTCCTCCACGTAACCTTAACTAGCTGAATCTGTCTTATTCTCGAGGACCTTTTCCTGGTGTCCAAGATCGCTACCGAATTTTCTCATAACTCAAGTCGCCTCTTAATCGAACCTCCGAAACTCGAATGGCATGAGAAGGATCTCGATCTGCACCTTCTCAGATGGAAACATGAAAGACGCTCATGAATCTGAGACAACTCGCGACAATGCCAACTCAGAAGCTAGAGGTCCGATCCTCTCAAGAATTTCATAAGGACCCACATATCTTGGACTTAACTTGCCTTTCTTGCCAAACCTCATTACTCCCTTCCAAGGAGACGTCTTGAGAAACACCTTCTCACCGACTTCATACTCCATCTCCTTCCGATAAGCATCAGTGAAACTCTTCATCCTATCCTGGGCTGCCTTAAGCCGCTGCTTAACCAGATTGACTTTATCCACTGTCAACTGAATCAACTCTGGTCCGACTAGCTTGCTTTCTCCTTCTTCATCCCAGCATATCGGAGTTCTACACCTCCTTCCATATAAAGCCTCATATGGAGACATCTGAATGCTCGAATGGTACGAATTATTATAAGCAAATTCGACCAATGGTAAATGTTCATCCTAAGCTCCCTTGAAATCCAACACACATGCCCTGAGCATTCCCTTAAGTGTTCGAATGGTCCTCTCAGATTGACCATCCGTCTGAGGGTGAAATATCGTACTAAAATGCAGCTTAGTACCTAAAGCTTCTTGCAAGCTTCCCCAAAATCTCGATATGAACCGAGGATCCCTGTCAGACACTATAGAATCTGGAATCCCATGCAACCTCACTACCTCATCAATGTACTTCCTGGCTAGCACATGTAACGAATCAGTCTGCTTGATTGCCAGAAAATGGGCTGACTTCTTCAACCGATCCACTATAACCCATATGGCATCATACTTCATACTAGTCTTAGGCAAACCCATCAGAAAATCCATGGTTACTCTTTTCCACTTCCACTCAGGAATGGACAATGGCCTTAACATGCCTGAAGGCGCCTGGTGTTCAGCCTTGACTTGGCGACACACGAGACACTTCATCGATATACTCGCTATATCCATCTTCATGCCCTTCCACCGTAAATGCTCTCTCAAATCTCAGTACATCCTGGTGTTACCTAGGTGCATGGCATAAGGCGCATTGTGTGCCTCATCCAGAATCTCATCCTTAACCTCCTTGCTATCTGGAATACAAAATCTGCCCCCCACTGTCATGAGTCCATCATCTCTCACTACGACTTCAGAAACCTTACCATTCTGAATTTCCTCCCTAAGCTTGCTCAAATCTGCATCCTGTGCTTGCAACTCCTTAACCTTCTCCCTGAGTATAGGCCTCACTCTGAAATTAGCTAGGAGGCAATTTGGTTCCTCCTGCTTCAAACTTATCTTAAGCTTGGCCATCTCTTCCAATAAAGGAAGATACACTGTCTAAACGTGAGCAATGGAAGACTTTCTGCTCAAAGCATCCGCCACTACATTCGCTTTGCCTGGATGGTACTCAATCAACAAATCATAATCCTTGAGTAACTCAATCCACCTTCTCTGTCTCAAATTCAATTCCTTATGGCTCAGTAAGTACTTGAGGCTTTTGTGATCTGTAAAGATCCTGGTCTGAACACCATAAAGATAATGCCTCCACATCTTCAAGGCAAAGATCACTGCTGCCAACTCCAAATCATGAGTCGGATAATTCAACTCATACTGCTTCAGTTGCCTTAAAGCATAAGCTATCACCCTGTCTCTTTGCATCAATACACAACCTAGACCTTTCCTCGAGGCATCACTGTACACTGTATAGCCTTCATCACCAAAAGGCAAAATCAGCACTGGAGCACTTGTCAACCTGTGCTTGAGCTCCTCAAAGCTCTTCTGGCACTCATCGGTCCAGATGAACTTCTGATTCTTTCTCAATAGCTTGGTCATTGGAGCAGCTATCATGGAGAATCCTTCACAAACCTCCTCAGTAGTAACCGCCGCACCCGTAAAACTTCTCACCTCCGCTGTCTTGGGTGCATGCCAACTTACTATCGCTTCAACTTTCCTCTGATCAACATGTACACCATCCCGCAAAATCACATGTCCAAGGAAAGTCACCTCACGAAGCCAAAACTCACACTTCTTGGACTTGGCATAAAGCTCTCTCTCCCTAAGAGTCTGCAATACAATCCTGAGATGCTCCTCATGTTCTTCTTCACTCTTGGAATACACCAGAATGTCATCTATAAATACTATGACAAACTAATCCAGAAACTCCCCAAGACCCCGCTCATAAGATCCATGAAAGCAAATGGAGCATTGGTCAAGCCGAATGGCATAACTAAAACTCATAATGCCCATAACGGGTCCCGAATGTCGTCTTGCTTACATCAGACTCCTTGATTCTGAGCTGATGATAGCCTGACCTAAGATCAATCTTGGAGAAAACTCTAGCTCCCTGCAGCTGGTCAAACAGGTCATCTATCCGTGGCAACGGATACTTGTTCTTAAATGTCACCTTGTTGAGTTTCCGATAGTCAATACACATCCGCCATGATCCATCTTTCTTCTTAACAAACAGAACCGGTGCTCCCCAAGGAGACGAACTCGGTCTGACATACCCCCTCTCTAACAGTTCCTCCAACTGTTCCTTAAGCTCCCTCAACTCAGCTGGAGCCATCCTGTAAGGCGGTATTAAAATAGGCGCGGTTCCGGGAATCAAGTCAATGACAAACTCGATTTCCCTCACCGACGGCAAACCTGGTAACTCATCTGGGAACACATCTGGGAATTCCCTCACAATCGGAAAATCCTCTAACTTCCCTTCATGCACATCGGCATCCACAACATGCGCCAAGAAAGCTTCACATCCTCGCCCATCATCCTTTCAAATTGACATAGCCGAAATCAATCTTCGCGATGATGTCTTCCTGCTCCTCCAAGATCACCTTCTCACCATTGCCAGATCAAACTCTACCTCTTTCTGACCACAATCTAGCTTGGCCAGATACTTCTCCATGGTATCCATCCCCAGAATAACATCTAATCCTCTAAGGTCTAGCGGTAGTAAGTCCACTACCAATCTAGTACCATCAATAAAAGCTCACATCGCCATACACCGACCGATCACCACGTTCCTCCCTAGAGGAGTACTAACAATCAAAGGTCTATCCAAAGGCACAGTAACTCACACCATGCAATGCTATGCTCGCAGAAACAAAAGAGAGCGTGGAACCGTAATCAATCAAAACAAATCGCTTGAATCAAATAACTGAGCCATACCCGTGACAACCTCAGGTGCGGCTGCAGCTTCCTCCCTAATCATGGAAAACACTCTTGTCGGCGTCTGACCGCTTGGTCTTCCTGGAGGAATAGTCTTTCTTGCAGTCCCAGAGCTGCCTACCTCAGTGACTGGCCTGGTTCCCACTGTCTCTGCATGCCTTGGAGCTTGAAACTGCGACCCCTCTTGTCTCGATGCCTGAGGACAATGCTTGGCTATATGACCCTTCTCTCCGCATCTGAAATAAACTCCAAGTGATCTGAGGCACTCTCCCTGATGATGTTTCCCACACTGGTCACATAAGGGATAGTTGAACCAGCTTCTTCCTGCTCTACCGGCACCTCCCACATTAGAGGTTTGCCCTGATACTGCCCACACTTGCTTGTTCCTGGTAGCCCCACTGCTACCTACTTCACTCTGACTGTGAGAGCTCCTCGTGCTCCTCTCAGGCAATGGAGCACTAGCACCCTTCCTGAAAGTCTGCTCCATGTTCTTCCTCTTCTTGTTCGCTTCATTTCTAATATTCTCCAGTTTTTCAGCCTGGAGAGCAGCATCTACCAACTGCTGGTAGTCACAGAAATTATGAATAATGACTTTCTCCCTGATTCCCAAGTGAAGACCTCCTTCAAACTTGCGGCACTTGTCTTCCTCTGTTGTCACAATGTTGGCTGCATAACGGAAAAGCTTTGTGAACTTCAACTTATACTCGCTCACACTCATGTCCCTCTGCATGAGATTCAGAAATTCCCTGGCCTTATCTTGCATATAGACCCTGGAGAGATACTTCTTTCGGAACACTTCTACAAAATCCCTCCATGTCAAGACCAAGGAACAACTCGACCGCGAGGCATCGACTCCCACCAATGCGGTCAAGGCCACCTCAGAATAAATTGACTTCATAATTTAGCTTGTCCTCATCTGAGCATCTCATCTAAACTAGAACCCTCTCGGTCCTCTTCAACCAAAGCTTCACCTCTTCGGACTAAGTAGTCCCATCGAAATCAACCCCAAACTTTGAGCTTGTCATACCGTCCCTCCTCGCTCATCTGGAGCTTGCATCGCATCTCGAGATCTCTAACCCATGACATACGTGAAAGCTCGAGCAAAGGCTTGAAAGAAATTCAATCCATGGAGTTCCCCGAGGCATAGGAGGAGGTGGAGGCACTTTGTTGCAAACTAGGTGCTCTCAAATCGAATGAATGTGTCCCAAGATCCCGAGGAATATGGGATTCATCCGTACTCCCCTGACGAGAATGAGATCGAGTCATAGCTCCCCGAGTTCTCCTTCGAGGTGGCATGTTCACTCCACGACAATTTTCAAAATATGCAAAAATAGTTCCAATCGTGTAAAACAATGCAAGTTATTCCTTGAAAGCAATGTCATGCAGCCTTAGATCAAAAACCTAGGCGCTCTGATACCACAACATGTTGGACTCCGCTGCCGGAGCCCAACATCGGACATGAGAGCGTGACGTGAAACATGCTAATAATATATTTAGAAAAGACCCGCGGAAGATTAATGGGCCTGCTAGAAAACAAACTTGAAACCTGCTTTCATGTGATTTAAATAAACAAGGCGAAACATGTAAATTAAACGATTGAGGAAGGAGACCATCGTAAGTTCAATGGACCCATCGTGAACATACTCAAAACTTGCTTTCATGCTTTAAAACAAAAATATCCATAATTCATGCTCCAAAAGATGAGTTTCATAACACTTTTAAAAATATCTCAAAACAAATTACAACTGTGAATTTAAGAGCCAAAAATCGAAAACACTCTTGAACCATTGATACTTGAAATGTAACTAAAGTCTTGACTTCCAAAAATATAACATTGAAAATAACAAACATAACAAAATGAAACGGGAGTACTGTCGTAACTCGTGACTCACTCGATCTCTTGATCGTCACCTGTATGGAGGAGATTAGAGGGGGTGAGCTATAAAGCTCGTGGGAACATATTTATAATATAGCCATAAGCAAAAGTAATAAAAAATTTACTCATTGTCGTGATACTTGTTGAAATCATAGTCATTGAGCATGTATGATTCATAGATTGAAAATGCTTGATTCTTAACCAGTTCATGATGCATGACACATAACAAATCATAACACATAACATAACATGATGGTTTGGGTTGTCCCTGGTTTGTGACGTACTACACATGCCATCGAAATGTTGATGTGTAGACGTAGTTTCGTGAGGGAATCCTTGTGAGAAACCCTGTGCCACAGTTGGGCAGGTGGAAGAAGCCTTTTCGTGAGTCAATGTGCACTTGACTATTCTTGAGGGACACCGCAAACCCACATAAACATGCATTATTCATGTTCTTGTAATCTTGTTTGCCAAACTGGCACTTGCTTGTAAACTTGTTTGTAATCTTGCTTGTCATGTATTCGTAAAACATGATTTCATGTACTTGTATTCGTGAAAGGAGAACACCCCTTTGTAAAAAAAATCTTGGTAATGATCATGAATGCAAATCACATAGCAGAATATAATCATTCATAATAATATGTAATGCAATCGTGGATGATGCAATTCAAATGCATTAATTCTTTCTTGATTTGAACAAAACAATGAGTACTTATATACTCTATTATAAACATGAACCCACCTGATTTCCTTGCTTGTTCTTGCCTGGGAATGAGTTTCCTCTTGAGCCTCTTGATCCTCTTCCCTCACTTGATCTCCTAAAATAAGAACCAAAATCCCATTTAATAACTCATGTTGAAACAATAATTCCATTCCTAACTTCCATCCAAAATTCCATAGTCTTAGAAACTGATTCAGAACTTCCTTACTTCACAAAACTTGTAGATCTATGTCTCTAGTTTACAACTCCTCAAAAATTACCTCAAAAGGACTTCTGTAGCAAAAGATATGATCAAAACACTAAAAATATCGCTTGCTGGAAAAACTGGAATCGCCGCAACGAGACTCGCTCGTCGCGACGAGTGGCCTGGCACGGCGTGTGGCCCTTCCTCAGCACGTCGCGGTGTGCGGCTTGGCACGTCGCAAGGCGTGGGTTCTTCCTCAGCGACGTCATGACGGCGGTTTGGCACGTCATGACGCGACCTTCTTCAGACGCCATGCGCAGGCTTTTGCAAGACGTCATGACGTATGGACGGAGGGACGACTCCCGAACCAGATTTTCGCCATATTCAACCTTAAATCCTTCCTTTTTCTCAACTACAACACATCTAAGCCATAAATCAAGCTCTATACTTCCATTCTAAACTCATTCTAACACAAAATCACCAACAAACACAACAACTCATGCAAATCTACAAATCTTTCTCATAAACCCTAACTCCATCGATTTCTACTCAATCCATGCAAATTTAGGGTTTGATTCAACCCAAACAAGAGTAGAAGAGTTAAACAAACCTGAAGAATGCTTCTAATCTGTCTGAAAACGTCGAAACTGAGCTTCCTCTTCTTCTCCCTCTTCTTCCTCTCCTACAATGCTCTTCTCTTCTTCTTTTCTCTTCTTTTTATTTTCCCTTTCTTTTCTTTTCCTCTTTTCCTTTAACTCCTTAAACCTAATGAAAATACAAAGACTCAAATGCCCTCCTTTGCTTAGCCTTAAACATCATAACTCAAGTGCCTTGACTATTTTGCCCTCAACATTTCTACTCTTTCAAACACTTATTCCATACTAATCTCAAATAATTCTAATTTTCCATTAACATCTCCAATAAAATCAAACTATGCCATAAATCATAAATCAATTAAATTCATACTTAGTAACTTCAAGAAAATAAAAATTTGGGGCCCAACATAACTCATCTCCTTTCTCTTCAGTATAACCAAAATTTTCTTCAGCTTCGTCATCAGTATCTCCATCCTTATGTCTCAAAATACTCAAATCTAAGAAGGAAGCTCTAGGCCTAACTCCTCCTTTACGCAACTGAAATCAAATACACAAATTTTCTTCACAGATAAAAATTCTTTTCCTTGAACACTTGACTTCAAAGTAACTCCACTATCAACATTGCTTCTAGACACATCTAGATTAGCATAAAATTCTTTAACAACATCCTCATAAATATCAATTGTAAAACCTAGAAAATATCTCAGTCCAAAGCTTGTGATTTCAGTAAACAACTCCGTAAATTCACTATGATCCAGTTCAACCCAATCAAATCTCATAGAGGGGATAAGAACTTCGGTTTTGAGTACCTTATAATACAGATTTTGAGTTGCCCTTGAGATGAACCGTGGCTTAATCACTTTGTTTTCTCTCTCAACTCCGCCCCTTGAAGATGAGCCATGAACCCTTGGACGTTGAGGTGTGGTTTCAGCTTGCTTTCCTTTGCCTGTAGCTTTTCTTGGAGCCATAGTGAAGAACTTGGAGAGATTTTGACAAAAACAGAGGATTTACGTTGGTTAGGGTTTGAGTGGACGATAATGGGATCTCAAGGAATAAAGAGTTGATTTGTTGAATTGATGAGTGGGTTTAGTGTATTTGTAATAGGATTGAGGTTGGGAAGTTTGGATTTGAAAAAATATGAAGAGGGTAGTCGACTATGAAGAAGAAATATCGAAGGTAGAAGAGAATGAGTTTTCGAAGATTTTAGGGAAAGATGAGTTTTTAAAGAACCATGCGCATCTATAGTCGACTAGTCGAAAACCAATATCGACTAACACTTAATAGCCTCATCGCCTGATCCATTAGTCAATAAGCAGATCAAAATAATTCGACTATTACCTCAATATCAATCGTATCAAACTCCAATTAGTCGACTGAAGATTTTTTAAAACCAAAAAGAATCACTTCATAACCTTAATGTAGATCATATTGATATATTCTCCGATGGGATTGCAAATTTGCCTAATAATATGACCATTTTTGTTGTGCTAGTGTATGCAGAAAATTATAATCAACCAATAGAATTCAAATCACACATACCAAGTTTCAATTTAATGTTCACAAATACATCTTCTTTAAGGGGTTTAGTAAATATTCCAGCTAATTGATCACTAGAAGATACATGTTTCAAACAAATGTCACCTTTCAAACAATGATCACGTATGATGTCTAATCTCGATATGCTTTATTCTACTATGCAAAATTGGATTTTTACTCAAACAAATTGCACTGGTATTATCACAATAAATTGGGATATTTTTAACCACAATACCATAATCAAGCAATTGATGTTCAAGCCAAAGAATTTGGGCACATGCACTTCCAGTTGCTAAAAATTCAGATTCAACAGTAAAAATAGCTACACTAACTTGCTTTTTACTAGCCCAAGAAATCAAAGACGAACCTAAAAAATGACATAAGCCACTAGTGCTTTTTCTATCTATCCTACAACCTCTATAATCAACATCACTATAAGCATACAAGTTAAAAGAATCACAACTAGGATACCATAAACCATGATTAATAGTTTTACTCAGATATCTAAAAATTTTTTTGCAAGCACTCAAATGAGAAATTTTGGGACAAGATTGAAATCTAGCACAAAGACACGTAGCAAACATTATATCTGGTCTAGAAGCAGTTAAATATAAAAGAGAGCCAATCATACCTCTATAAAGCTTTTGATCAACATCCTCTTCATGTTTAGATTTTTCCAAAACCAGATTTGATGCCATTGGTGTTGCTGCATCTTTGTATCCTTCCATGTTGAACTTCTTTAGAAGCTCTTTGGTATACTTGGATTGATGAATGAAGATGCCATCTTTGAATTGTTTGATTTGCAGTCCAAGAAAGAACTTAAGTTCTCCCATCATGCTCATTTCAAACTCACTTTACATTAAATCACTAAATTCTTTACACAAGGATTCATTAGTAGCACCAAAAACAATATCATCAACATATATTTGACAAACTAACATATTTTGATCAACATGTTTTATAAACAAAGTATTATCAATTTTACCACGAATGTAACCATTTTGGATTAGAAAAGTACTTAACCTTTCATACCAAACCCTAGGTGTTGGACCCCGAACTTTCTTAGATTTGTGAATTTGTAAATTGACATTAAATGAGAAACTGAGGTGACTTAGTCATGTGTAAAGGAAGAGAAAAGTTATGAATTTGAATGATTATGTTTAAGGTTTGATGTGAACAATGTCAGTTTGAACAGATTAAGATGATATTTTGAGGATAGTATTTGAAATGAGTGTTTTGAGTTTAATGAATTTGATATGAGGTGGAGTAAATTTGTGTAGTATTATGCAATTTATTAGAGAAAGTGAAAGTGGATGAGTTGATTGAAATGGAGTTGAGGAATCTGAAATAAATAGTGAAAGAGTGAGAAATGAAGAATTGTGAAAAGTTTGACTTTTGGCCTTTGATGGTTGACTTTTGATTTAGGCAAAATTTTGATAAAATGATCTACATGAAACTTGTAGATTATGTTAAGAGTTTTCTGTAGCCATAGAGTATGACATTTTCGATATCGGAGTGAAAGTTATGATCACCAAAGTTAAGGTTATTTGACTCAGAATTGTAAATGTGCTTAAGACCGCTTAAGTATTGGTGAAATTGTTCATAAGTGTACATTTAGATGTGTAATGTGATTTTGAGGCAATTTATAGATAGATATGTTTTGAATTAAGTTCAATGATCTATATGAAAGATATAGAAGATGATCCTAGCTTGTCAATGATGTATAAGATGATATCTTTGGTTATGAAATTTGGGAGATATGAAATGTTATGAGTTTGGATAAAGTATAGGATGAGACATTTCTAGACGAAGTTTCGATCGATTTAACCGACCTAATTAGAGGTTGCTATTGCTTTTGAATTCCTCGTGAACATTTTTATTATATTCGATATTTTCATTGTTATAAGTATGCCAATTTGGACCTTGGCATGTACAGATAGCAATTTCAGAAATTTCACATCGCTGTGGTGATTAGCCCTCTTTCTTTTTGTTGCTTTACATTTTCCGACCGACATCCGATTAATCTGAGTTTTGAAGCGTTGGATTCCTAAGACAATTACCTACCTCATGATGGAAATTATGATTGTTAAGAGATTTTTTGAGTCGTAGTGAGTTAGATATTTTCCGAGTATGGTTCAGTATGGTTGATGATATCTTGATCAGTAGAGATCCAATTAAGTTGATTATTGTTTCTAAATAAATTAGAGGCATGGGACTGTAATTATTTGAAGGAATCAAAATTTACTTCAGTTCCGAAGATTTTGAATTTATGATATTGAGGTATTAAGGTTATAAGAATATATAAGGGTAATTTGGGCATGGTACTTAAGTTTAAGAGTATTAAAGCTTATGATGGAGGGCAAAATGGACATCTGCTTACCCTTTAAGAATATAAATAGAAGAAAATAAAAGAAAAGAAAGAAATGGAAAATGAGAAAGAAGGAGGAAGCGCCGTCGAGAGGGGGAAGAAGAGAAGAAGAAAGAGTTTGTGATTTCAGTGGTTTCGACGATTTTAAGGCTTCAATCGGTAATTTTAAGTCCTTTCTATCTTGTTTATGATTGGATTAAACCTTAGGATCGTGTGGATTAAGTAGAATCGATGGTTTAGGATTTTTAGGGTAAAATGTTTAGAAATCCTTGGGTTGATGTGTTTGTGATGGATCTGAAGCTTAGAATGAGTTAGAATGGTAGTATAAGCCTTGATCTATGCTTTGCATGTGGTAGATTTGAGTTTGGAATGTAATCGAGCTTGGGTTATGCAGAAATTTGGGGTTCGAGTCGAGTTCAACCAGACGTTCTGACGAAGCGATGAATGTCGCCGGCGTGTGGGAAGGGAGCCACGTCGCGACGTGTGAATTAATTTACGTTTATTCGCCGCGACGTGTGTTTCTTTGTGGACGCCGCGACGAATGATCGAGACGCCGCGACGTGTGACGTTGGTTCATGGCGAACCTTCGTCCATGGCGTTATTCGTCGCGACGAAGCGCCTCTTCGTCATGGCGATCCCCGTGTTTCGAAATAAGATTTTCATATTTTAGGAATATCTTTTGGTATAGATGTCCGATTGAGGTGAATTTGGATTCATTGTGACCTAGAAATAAAGGGCTCCGAGTTGTATGAAGTCGGGAAGTTTGGAATTAGTCTTGAAGGTTTCGGAATTTTAGGAGAAGGTCGAAGATAGATTTATAATGCTTTATTTTGGATTCCAAGCTTTGAATATTTACTATAAATATTGAATAAATGGAACTTGGTTGTTTTAGGAAACCAAGTGAGGAAAGAGGAGCAAGGGGAACAAGAGGAGAGGCATACCTAAACAAGTTTATAAGCAAGGAAATTTCAGGTGGGTTTCATGTTTATAATTTAGTAATGAGCCACTAAAGTGTTCTCCCAAATCAAGAATGATTTCAACTATTTCGTAAATATTGTTTTGTTACCTGTGAATGATTTGCAAAAAAATAAAGATGAGAATGCATTGAAATATTTATGTCATATAATTGAGACATTTATGTCATGCCTTGTGAAATTCATGGCATTTTGCATATTCGAAAATGAAAGAAAAGAGCACGAAAGAGTATGATTATGTGCTTTTGTTTGGGCGAGAGTGGAACCATTTCGTTCGTCACGTGCACGTCGACAAGAGCCTTCTCCCGGCTGCCCGCTTGTGGCCTATGAGATCCGAATGGACTCATTTCGTTCAGGATGTAAACTTCGGTTTCTTCCTTTTGTTTCCATGGAACCCTCGAGCCATTTGTTTGTGCATTGCATCTATGACTTGTCAAGTATGTGCATAATTTGAGCATTTGATATTGATGAATGATTGAACATGTTGTGTTGATGTGATAATACTTTTCACTATGCAATGACATTTTTCAACTATGGGTTTGAACTCAGAATTTCAGATTTGACTGAGAATTTGGGAGCAAAACGTTTTATGAACTGATTGTGATTTTTGTAAAACAAATGAACTTTTTTTTCAACGGTTTTGCTTATGCTTCGTTATAAACCTGTTACCCACGAGCTATAAGCTCACCCCCCCTTTCATCCCCATCTCTAGGCAATTGAGCGGGAGATTGGATGAAAGATGGTCAAGATCGTTTGTTCGATTGTGTATGGCTTGTATGCTATGATGAAATTGATTTATGGATTTGTATATAGAATGGAAAGTGAATTACGGTTGTGTAATGAATTACGTACATGTATATTGAATTGAGAAATGGGAATGATTTGGAAATATATATGTATGATTGATTTGAGAATTTGATTGAATTATGAGTTTGGTATTGAATTGAGAATTTTGGAAGTATTAGATTTAGGTTTGTGTTTTCATTGGTGTTTGGATGCCGGACGGGAGGTCCGATGTTGCTTGGTATTGTTGAGTTGTAATATTAGAAGTGTGTTTCTTGTGTTTTAAATTCTTGGACTGTCCAAATATAGCCGTTATGCTGCCCAATTTTTGGTAAAAACCGGGCTAAGATAAGAAGAGATTTAGTTGTATTAAGATGTTTTAGATGTATAAGAAATGATTAAAATGAATGAAGTGAAACGAATAGAAATGTATGGATTGGTTATGTTTTGAATGAGTGATTATGAGTATGAGTTTGAATAAAGAAAAGAAAAAAATTATTACCGGTTTCGTTGGTTTAATCTTAAGGTATTCAACGTCGCCTATCTAATTTATAAGTTACGGTTGTCGGGAAAATTGATTTGGTCCGTTCGGATCGTTTATGCTTCCGTCCCTTCGATTCGGATTGATGCCTTATGATTCGATTCTATTAATTATTTCGATTTGTTATTCGATTCCGATTTGCATTCGCTTTGCGTTTCACTATGTTTATTCGATTTGCTTTTGATTCAATCACTCCGATTTGCTTCTTCCGATTTCGCATTCGTTTCGTCTTCGCTTTTGTTTCGGTTGGGATCCGGTTCCCGGATCGGGTCCCAACACTAGGTGCTTGCTTTAATCCATATAGTGCCTTCTTGAGCTTGTAGACATAATCTGGATGTTCATGATCTTCAAAACCCGGTGGTTGTTTGACATAAACCTCCTCTTGAATGTAGCTATTGAGAAACGTACTTTTGAGTCCATTTGATTTAATTTGATCCTCTTATGCGATGCAAAGGCACATAATAATCTGATTGCCTCCAATCGAGCCACAGGTGTATATGTCTCATTATAATCAAGGCCTTCTTCTTGATAAAATCCTTGAGCTACTAACCTTGATTTATTTTTGTTTGCTTCACCATTTTCATCAAACTTTATCCTATTTACCCACTTGACTCCGATAATGGTTTTGCCCTTTAATGGAGCTACCAAATCTCATACATTATTCCTTTTGAATTGATTTAGTTCTTCTTGCATAGCCAACAACCAATTTTCATCTTCAAGAGCCTCTTTTATGTTCTTGGGTTTCACTAGTGAGATGAAGGCTGAATTGCTCATGTATTCATATGTATTTCTCCTAGTTCTTAAACCATCATTCAAGTTGTCAATTACTTTCTCCATAGGATGATTCTTTGCTTTTGCCCATATTTTAGTGCTACAAATATGATCTTCTTCATCTAACTTTTCTTCTTCAACATTGGATTCTTTTTCTTCAACTTCATTTCCTAAATTTTCTGCATCATCATCAAAACAAACCTTCCTTGAGGGTGAAATCATATCATCAAATTTAACATGAATATTTTCTTCAACACTCCTAGTTCTATTATTATAGACTCTAAAAGCCTTACTAGTTAGTGAATAACCAAGAAACACACCAACATCAGATTTTGAATCAAATTTCCCTAAGTTGTTCTTTCCATTATTATGAATAAATACTTTACAACCAAAAGGATGAAAATATGATATATTGGGTTTCTTACCTTTCCATAACTCGTATGGTGTCTTGTTTTTGTCTCGTCTTAGATGCATTCTATTGATGACATAACAGGCGGTATTGATTGCCTCCACCTAAAAAGATTTAGGAAGATTATATTCATTCAACATTATTCTACTCATTTCTTCAAGTGAACGATTTTTCCTTTCTACTATACCATTTTGTTGTGGTGTTCTTGGTGATAAAAAATTATGCTTCATTCCATATTTGTCACAAAGTCTTTCAAAAGGTTCACAATCAAACTCACCTCCGTGATCGGTTCTTATAGCAACTATTGTCAAGTTCTTTTCATTTTGAACCAACCTACACCACTTAGTAAACTCATTAAAAGCATCACTTTTATTTGCAAGAAATCTTACCCAAGTGAATCTAGAGAAATCATCCACAATAACAAGAACATATAATTTACTAGTTAGACTAGCATACCTAGATGATCCAATTAAATCCATATGAACAAGTTCAAGTATTCTAGATGTACATATTTCTTTCTTTGGTTTGAAAGATTCTCTAACATGTTTGCCTTTCAAGCAAGATTAACACAAGTGGTCTTTAAAAAATTTTATTTTAGGCAAACCTCTCACAATATCATTTTTAGAAAGTTTAGAAATTAAAGGCAATGGTGCATGTCCTAACTTTCTATGCCATAAAAATGTATTTTCTTCTAATGTCACCAAACCCTTTTCATTAAAAGAACTATCATCATGTAAATCAACAATATATGTATTTCCATGTCTCAAACTAATGAAAGCAACATTTTCATCTTTCTTAACCATACAATGAGATGATTCAAATGTCATATTAAAATTCATATCACATAATTGAGAGACACTAAGCAAATTATGTTTCAAGCCATCAACAAGTAAAACATTGTTAATGGTAGGCAAAGGTTCCTTACCCATTTTACCAACACCAATGACTTTACCTTTGTTGTTGTCTCCAAATATGACAAATCCTTGATTCTTTGGTTTGATTTCTCCAAATAAGCTCTTGTCTCCACTCATATGCCTTGAGCATCTACTATCAATGTACCATGTGCTTGGTGGATTTTCATTCCTTGCTTGTATCTACAAAAGAAACATTCTTTCTTCTTATTGGTACCTAAGCTATTTTGGGTCCATTTTGGTTAGTCATATAAACCATATTAGGAGGTGTTATCCCTTTTACCACCCAAATGTTCTTCACACTAATACATCTCCTAATACTTTTACATGCAATTTCTATATGACCATCTTTTAAATATCTAGCATATTTAGCAACTTTTTCATCTTTAGTAAATTTAGAAATAAAGGAATAATCTCTATCAAAGGGGTCATATCCTAAACTATGTTTAGAAATTGAATATTTTTGTAAAGATAGGATCTTTTCAAATTTTTCATTTCCATTGGAAAATTTTCCAACCACATATGAAAACTCTTTTCTAAGTCTATCCAGTTCACTAGTTAGTTTTTCTTTTTCTGCAAAGCATGTAGAATGATCTTCCTTGAAACATTCAAAGTCATCAATAGTTTCATGCAAATCATTATATTCAGTCACAGGACCTCTTATTTTCTTTCTCAATTTCTTGTTGATTTCAATAGCTTCTTCAAAATCAATTTGTAAAGCAGTAAATGAATCTCTAAGATCTTGATCAATAATAATTACCTCATCCTCATCATCACTTGACAAGGAACTATTTGCCATAAGAGCTAAGTTGCTCTCATCATTGCTTAAGTAAGCTTCCTCATCATCGCTCCAAGTAGCTACAAAACTAGCTTTCTTCTTCCCTTTGTCATACTTGTCATTTTTTTGGAGAAAGGAAGAGCTTTTGCATTCTTTAGCATGATGTCCTCTTTTTCCACATTTCTAATACTCTTCCTTGCTTTTCTTTTCTTCATAGCTTTTGGTCCTTCTTTCCATGGTGTACTTCTTTCTTTCTTCATTTCTTCCACCACGTAATTCCCTTTTCCTATTCTTGAGTAGTCCTTTGAACTTTCTCAAGTTTCTAGCATAAAGTGCTAGTTCTTCATCTTCTTACTCTTCATCTAATTCTTCATCACTTTCATCAAGAGAAGAAACATTAGCTTTTAAAGCAATTGATTTTTGTGACTTACCTCTTCCTCCTCTTGATTTGAGAATGATCTCATAGTTAATGAGTGATCCCACCAAGGCATTAAATTCCAATCGATTGAGATCTTTAGACTCCATAATGGCTGTGACTTGTGAGTCCCATTCTTTTGAAAATGAACGTAGAATCTTTTTCGCCTTCTCGCTATCCGTTATGTGCTTTCCAAGGTTGCCTAATCCATTGATAATTTCTGCAAAATGATCAAGCATAGTGAAAATAGACTCACCTTCCTTCATGACAAACATTTCATAGTCATGGAGAAGTATGTTAATCTTTGTTTCTCAAACTTGGTTTGTTCCTTCGTGAGTGATGCGTAGTCTCTCCCACATTTCTTGAGCACTAGTGCATGAGTTCACTCAATTTCTCTCCTCAACAGTAAGATCACAATATATCAGCTTTATGACTTTTGCGTTGATGTAGGTTTGCCTCCAATCATTGTCATCATATTCTAGCTCCATCTTTACCTCACCATTTTCGTTCAATGGAATGTGTGGACCGAAGATTATGATCTTTCAATACTCCACTCCCTCACTTATGATATGGTATTTCATAGGATTTTTTCAAGAAGAATAGTTAGTACCATTAAAAAGAGGAGAGTGATTATTTGTGTTACCTTCTTCCGCTAGGTTGTTGTGTGTCAAAATCAGAGCCATCCCTGAATTTTTTTGCTCTGATACCAATTGAAAACGATCTAGAAGGGGGTTGAATAGATATTTGAAACTTTTTTTTTAAGTTCTACAAAAACAAAGAGTTAATACACACGATACAATCATATAAATTTAAATGTAAAAAGAGTAGGGAAGAAAGGCAAACACTGTTTTTATAGAAGTTCGATGCTAAGACCTACGTCTTCTACCTAAGCTCCCACTTAGGATTTTGGCAAAACACTTTACTACACACTTTTTAGTTCAGTGTGAACTTTTCAACACCACTTGATTTCCGACTCAAGCTACACCTCATAATCGATCTATTTTCAGGCATAAATCCTACCTCCTAAGTGATTTTCCTCTAATCACTCAACTCACAATAATCACAATGATAGGAAATTGAAATGATAATGCTCAGTACAGCTGAATAGAATTAAGGACAAGCTAAGAGTAAAGTTGAGAGCAAATATGAAACTATGTAACTTTTATTCACTTTGGACTTGTATATACGATCATTTGATGTTCCAATATTTATTTGCAAGTTTCCATATGCTTTCTAGACGTTGTGAAATTCTTCTATCCGTTGTAGATTGCTCATAGCCGTTGTAGTATGATTTTCTTTCCGTTTGTAATCAATTGACTCGGTCAGATTTTGTTCAGCTGCACCTGATAGTCGACTAGTCGAGGTGTAATATTCGACTAGTACATTATAGTCAACTTGTCTTCAAAGTATCAGTCGACTATTACTAACGTTTTTCTTAAACTTTTTGCTCCGTTTTTTGAATAGTCGACTAATACACTGATAGTCGACTAGTCCATTTATCCAACTTACAGGTCTGTTATTTTTAGTCGACTTGCAACGTGTTGGTCGACTTATCTTGACACGAACTGACAGATCTGATATTATTAGTCGACTTGCCACATTATAGTCGACTAGTGCTGGATCTCATGATAGATTTTTCATAATCTTCAAGCTTTGTTTGTTGAGATACTAGTTTGAACTCTTCATCCATGACCTGATCTTACATAATCTCTTACACGTTGTCTATCTTTTGAATATGTCAAACTTGATTTGTATTAATTCTATCAATCCAAACTATCTGAAATTATTTCTTAACCAATTCTATACATTTTATTATTATCAAAACATAGAAGGATTAAATTTGTCAACCACCATTGGTCCAACAGAGAAGTTATAGCACACCTTGATAACAAGTTAGTCCGTTTCCATAATGGCATTTCCTCTCTACGCTATCGTAGCTTACTTTGAAACCCTTAAACTTTTCTTTTCCTTTTCGGTTATAAGACAAATTAAGAATCTCTAATAATATAGAAGGAACCTACAAAGTTGTCAATAAACTAAGGGTGACATGGAAAATACCTTAGCATCTCTTAATAATGAAATATCTTTATGCAATTCCTTGTTTCATTAATATGATTGAAGGAATATAACTAAAGGTAGCTCCATTGAAGTTGACAATAGTACAACAGATGCATTAACTAAATATAATAAAAGGGATAAACAAATTTTATCTTTCTACTTATTCTTAAATCTTCTTTCTTTAATTTATGTTATTCATATTATAATTTATTGATATAGTTCTTGTTGTCAACATTACCAAGATTGTATATGACATAAATAACATGAAACACAGATTGTTATTTGTAATTACTGTGGATATATGTACTAGATATTAGTTTAGATTTTTTTATAGGCTTCCAAGTGAAGATTGTGGGTCCATAAAATGCTTTTGTGATGATGAGAGACAAGTTAAATCAATGTTTAAGTATGGTTTGTTTAAGATTATAAAAATGTTTTCATATATAAAAGGATTGTTAGTTCTTTGAGATAAACAAACAAATTTTGTTTATCTTTTCCTCATTTCTCTTCTGAATGCAGGAGTTTTAAAAGTTGGCAGAAGAATGCAATCACTAGCTTCCTGGCGGAGAAGAATACAAAGATTGGAAGGCCTGCTGATTTTTTACCCTAGACTTTATTTTCTTGTTATGTTTGCAAATAACAAGGAAACATGGGTATTTTCCCTACTCATGTTTGGTATCACTTGGTCTTTGGTGATGTATTATCTCGGTTTATGTGATATGGTTCTGATTATGATTCTTTTCCTTTTTAGAAACTTTTCTTTTATACTTGGAAATTATAATAATGGTAGCTGTTCATATCTTAAGCAATACGTTTTAAATTGAAAGAAACAAAGAATATCAAAAATACTGTGAAAACAATAATTCATTATATAAAGGGGAAGAAAACATGCCGTGCTAGTTGTTATACTCTTTCCAAGAGACCTACTTGTATGCGCGCTATACAGTGTATAAATAGTTTTTCACTAAAACTAATTTATATTTTTACGAGGATAAACCGCAATGAAAAAGTTATGTACATCTTAATTAAATACCAATCTAAAATTTGCTTTCATTAGTTTTTAAAATAAAGTGTTTGTTATGATATTAGTCAAGGGTTCTAGGAATTAAAAGATTTTTCAACTAATAGATCTACTACTAGTCCCATTTATCATAATTTTAAGAGGAACTTATAAAAATGTACATTTTAAATATATTTTAATTAAAATTTGAAAATATTTTCCACAATTCTTTATCCAATAAGAAACTTAAACTATTGGATTTATTTTCTTAATTGTATGTAATTAAAACTTAAGAAGACATTGATTTATTAAAAAATAAAGAACTTTTTATTTTCAATTATTGACATAATTGAAAATTAAGTTATTAAAGTTAATAATAATTTTATATCATTAAGCACATTTTAAAATAATTAAATCTTTTATATACAAATTTCAATATGAAAGATAAAATTAAAAGTTGTTTAACTTTTAATAATTAGATAATCATCAATAAAAGATACTTTTGGAAAAGAAAAGGGCAGACTAACATTTTGGGTTTTACAAATTTTGTGTCATGCAAATAAGCGGAAATATTTAACAAGGAAAGTATGTATTTTAAGCATCATATTATGGTGTTGCGAGTAATTATATATTTAAGTAAAATATTTATAATTCAAAATTAAATAATAGAATTGATGAAGCTAATTAATAATCGTACCAACCAAACTCTTTTCTAAAGAAATAAGTATTACGAGGCAATTTTAAGTGGTAGAATAAAAAAGACGACTCTAATCTTATGGTAAATTCGTTACACATATAAATATACATATAAATTCGATTGATCGATTGAATAAACTGAATCAGACTTCAGATCGATCGATCAGATTATCGCACTGCTTCAAATTTTTTAAAATTATAAAATAGTTCCTGAAAATTTTAAAATTTCAAAATAATTCATATTGGTATATTATACAACAGTTATCTGTATATTTTACTAGTTTACTATTTATATCAACCATGTTTTTAAAAATCATAATAATGACAATTATTCATTTTATTTTACATATATCTTTATTATATTTTAATTATTTCTATATATAAAAATTATCTCTATATAATATATATATATGTATAATAATTATCTAAATATAATAATTAACTATAAAATAATGAAAATAATTCAAAATTTTGAATTATTAATTATTTTCTATTTTATCAAAATTTTGAATTATTTTTAAAATTGTTGTTTTCACATTCCATTTCATTTTGCATTTAATTAGACATAATCACAATTTTAATTTAACATATAAAATTAATTTGATAATTATTAATAAATGTAATTAATTTTAAAATATATAAATTTTGATTTAATAATTGAAAATATAGAAAATAAATATTAATTTATAAATAATAATTTTAAAATTATTTATTTTAAGAAATAAAATATTTTTATTAGTATTTATTAATAAATATTATATAAAATATTAAAATAAATTTAAATAAAAATATTTTATTAGTAATAAAATAAAATAATTTATTTTTAAGTTTTATTTAATTTAAAATTATTATTATTAATAAAATATTTATTATTATTTAAAAACTTTGAAAAAATGGAGGAAAGATAGGTAAAAGGGAGGGAGGAAAATTTTGAAAATTTTTAAAAATTTTGTAAAAAATCCTCAATTTTTAAAATTTTCAGATCGGTATTATTTTAAATACTAAATTTAAGATAAATCGAAATCGGCAGATTGACCGATATTTTTGGCCAATACCAAAAATGAGATCCGGGAATCATTTTTTGGCCAGTGTAGTATCTTCCGGCCGTTACCAACCGGTACGGAAGGGATCTCAACACGTTACCAACCTTGCGACCTAATCACATCATGCACGGTGGACCTTCTCTCCACATGTTTTGACTTTGGGTTGGTTTCAAATGAATCTCCTCTCTCTATGTTGACTTCGGGTTTAATTTGTACAGCTCTTGTTTTCTTCCTCCAGGAACAACCATTTGAATCTTTAACTACATAACGTGGGCAAGCCCTTTAAATGATAAATATTTATTTTAAAGAGAACTAAATATGTAATAATAACTTTCAACCATTTGAATGTTGACCAGTGCAAACCAAGTTCTCCAGTCTTTTCCAAGACCCTTGGGATTGGAATATCTGTCTATCTAGGACTGGCAGGTTAAGGTTAGAATCTTCGCTTTCATTGCTGTTGAAACAATCCAACTATCCAACCATCCTATTTTTCAAAAAACAAGAAAAAATCCAACCAAACTCTGACCCATGAACACCTGCTTTCTTCTGTATGTGTATATATATACATTGTTGATGACCACTTCCCTCTTCCACAAGCTTAATTGCCATTGTTGAAACCCAATTGAAGAAACTTTTGCCGTTTAGCCATGGCAATTAAAGGACGAGTCCTGCTTCTCATTGCGGCACTCCTCATGCTCTCCTTGTCCAAGACAGATGCAATGAGAATGAAGACAAGGAAGACCAACATTCAGTTCTACATGCACGATGTCGTCGAAGGAAACAACCCAACTGCTGTTCGTGTCGCTCGTCCACATAACTTCACCAGAGCAGATCAAGTCGGAGCCATGTATGGTTCCGTTTACGTGATGGACAATCCTCTCACAGTCAACCCCAATCCGAATTCTACGGTAGTGGGACGTGCTCAGGGGATATATGTCATGTCCTCACAACAGAACGAGTTTAGCCTTCACATGACTCTAACAATAGGATTCGTTACAGGACCTTATAATGGTAGCACACTCAGCGTTGTTGGCCGGAACCCCATCACGAATGAGGTCAGAGAGATCCCAGTCGTCGGTGGTACTGGTGTTTTCCGTCTTGCTCGTGGGTACTGCTTGGCAAGCACACACTCTTTCGAGCGAATGGATGCTATTATTGGGTATAACGTAACCGTGATTCATTATTGAGTTTGTCAGGTTTTGTAATAGTAATGGATGGGATCATCTTGTTATGAACTTATGATTGTTATTTCTAGAAAATAAAAGTGGGTGAGTTCTTTTCGCATAGCAATAAAGGAGTAAACTTTGGTTTTGGTTTGCCAACTACAACTTTTTCTACATATCATCTCTTTTCCCATGTGCAATTTACTGAACGTTCATTAGTCATAATTATGGGATTGACACTGTGAGACTCCTTGATTCTTGCAGTCCTTAATTAAATCTTTTCAAATTCAAATGCCCATTTCCCTCTCCTTTCGAGCATTATTGATTGCTAGATTGCAGATAATAGTTAAATTTTAGGATATGTGCACCAGAGTTATAAGATGGAAATTGAGAGGCTGGTTGTCATGTATCTCGGCTTGCAAGGTTTCTCTAGGTAACTAAAAACCCAAAATTAGTTTTTGGTTCTAAATCTAAGAGCCGAAATCCTAGAATCAGAAACGACAATATTAAAGCGATAGTGAACCCATCAATTCTTATTCCAATGCAGTACTCTCCATTTGTATTTTGCGTTATTTTGTGCTCTTGCAGATGACGAACAGGAGACAGAGAGAAAGATGAGAGTTATGGGTTTTGGGAGTATTGAGGAATGCAGGGGAAATAAAATGGTTAACAGAAAGTCTTGGTGGCGTCGCAAAAATGGCAGACAGATCAAGATCAATTCTGAAAATGAAACACAGGGAAGGAACGATGCTTCAATAATGGTGAGTAAGAGCAGTGATTCAAGCAGCTGGTCAGGCTTTAACCATGCTCAAGATGAGGAATATATAGTATTCTGTTTTAGAGAGGATGGTGCTTTTGATGTTGTAAAAGACGGAATGTCAGAGTCGTTGGATTGCTTTGGTTCCAAACATGTAAGTCCAGGGGTGGCCACTCCAGAGGTTTGCAATAATGTTTTCTTGTTTTCAATTCGCTTGTCATTACCAGTAAAAGCGATTAAAAAGGTCAAATATTGATTTTTGAGTGGAAATGTAGTTCTATTACGATGAAGTCGCAGAAACAGTCGAAGAAAGCAACCACGAGATTACGCCTAACATTGCCGTTACAAGTAACGACCAAGAGACTATTCCTGTTGAACATGTAACATTGGCCTTACTGTTTTTTCTCAGTTCCCATTTAAAACCTCGTGTATGTATTCCATTAATATACATCCCCAGGGCTTCTCTGATGAACACGATTTCAGAATCTTTTGCTTTTTGACGGTATTCAAACAAATTCTATCAGAGGATTACAAAAGCTAACGAGTTCTTTTCAGGAAGAGACCAAATTGGATATTGAGCCACCTTATACCAGCGAAACAGTAAGGCACGAAGTAGAGGGGACAGTAAACGGAGGGATGGTATCGGTTGAGTCAAGCGACTCCAATCAATCGTTTGGTAGCACTGGATCTTTCTCGTTTCCTGTGTAAGTCATAACTTATGTTGGAACAGTTTCCAATGAAGCTATACAGTTGCATGTACTTGGTTGGTAACATAGACAGCCTAACATTGCCTGCAGATTGCAACGTGACTTCATGGGAAGTCCGGTACAGATGCCCAAATCAGAGAGCCTGCAACTTAGGAAGGACAGGATCTCTTGTGGTCGTTTTCAGTGTTGGAGATTCTGAATTTTGAGTGACTTACAGCACTTCTTAATCTCTATTGTCAAGTTAATGATAACACAAACACCCTGATCCGATATTCTGTACATTAGTAGATACTGGAAGGACTCTTTTATCTATCATTTTCCTTATGAAGCCAAGAGGCTCCTCTTTTTTTTTTTTTTTTTTTTTCCTTTTTGAAAATTAAATTGAATTAAAGTAAAGAAAGCCCCATAGGATAGGGCAATACCAAGTCTACAAGCACAATCTGATTTATTGATTAAATCCATCCTAGCTAGGCCTGCAGCAAGTCGGAACACTAAAGAATATATCAAGGATGGTGTTGTCAGAGGGTGATCTCGTCTGATTTTTCCTCATTGTCTCAATACATTAAATTGCACTGAGCCATCTACTCATATAGGGACCTATATGTAGGTATTACCGATGCAAAATGACGAGATACAGAACGAGAGAAAATGGACAGGGAGATTGAGGGCATGGACAAACCAAGTGGAGTAGCTTTAAGATGAGTGACAGATTCTAGGCTGTCTTGATCATCCGATAAATTTCATCTAATTTTCATTCTAGTAAAATATGAATCTTAAAAGTTACGAACCCATATGAGTAGATGGCTCAGATGCAAAATGGACAGAATAGGACAGGAGAAAATGGACAGGAGATTTGAGGGGCATGGACAAACCAAGTGGAGTAGCTTTAAGATGAGTGACAGATTCTAGGCTGTCTTGATCATCCGATAAATTTCATCTAATTTTCATTCTAGTAAAATATGAATCTTAAAAGTTACGAATATGCGTCAAGGTTCTGCCAATTCCAGTAAAGTATGAATCTTGTAAACTATGATTATTTCTTTGAAATGCAGTAAAATTTCCCCTACTTTCAGACGCCACGCCAAGGGCCCTTTGCCTGAAACTTGAGCTGAAATTTTAACAAGTAGGCTACCTCATTTGGCTGATCTACAATTTTGCAAATTTTGATTGATCTTGGAATGCCAAAATGTTGAAAAAAATCATATTCATTATAATATGATCTAATACGGAAGTTGGGTTTGTGGGGGTTGAAGACTTCATGTTAAAAGTTGTGCATTAGAAATTGAGGCATTATTGGGATAAAATTCAACATTCGACTTTAAAAATAATATTCCAAATCATTTCAGATAGCCCTTGCGATTAACAAGGAAATGAAAATGTTTTTCAAATCTAAAGTTAGTAATTTTCTTTTTCCGCTATTAATCGAAAACATTTCATTTGTTTAATATATTAAAATTGGATTGTTAAGCAATCCTTTATAAAATAATAATATAATTGAACTTTGAAAACTCTATTTGTTTCAAATTAAAATTTGAAATCTTAGGTACTATATATAATGGAATTAGTTTAACATAATTATCTTTTAAATTCATTATTTTTACTTAATTTGAAATATTATCTAAAAATAAAAAAAAATTAAACGCATGAATTTGGGTGTCTTTTAAATATGACTTAGGAGTCAACTTCATTAATTAATTCCTGTCAACTGTTCTTGACATGGGTGTCCCTAATTAACTCTACATCGTTGTGGTTTTAGTTTTATTTTAATATAAAAATTTGGATGAGATATGTAATAAAGAAACGAAAAACAAAATTTTGTTTGATTTCATTATTCTATTTTAGTTTACCCTTTTATATGTTATTAAATTTTAATTTATTTTTTTATATCTAAATCTTATTATTAAATTAGTTAATTATTAAAGACAAAAGTATGAGTATTTAATAAAATTAAAAGATCATACATTTAACTACTCACAAGTTTAATGAAACCAACACTCAAGGTCGGTCTTGGGCAAGGGTAGCCTAGGCTCCTGCCTAGTACCTGTCTAAATAAATAGTAAAATATGACTCATTTTTACTTTTGTAAAAAGTAAAATAAAATAAAATATAATTCATTTTACTTTTATAAAAAATAAAATGAAGTAAAATAAGTATCACTCTTGACCTCATAAAGAACAATAAAATTTATATTAATTTTGCTTCTTTTTCTTATTTATAAAAATCTAAAAATAGGTAAAAATAAGACCATTTTTTACTTTATCTAGAGCCTATAAAATACTAGGAACGGCCAATCTATGGTATATTTATATGTCCTCACTTGGTCATATATTGCTTTGGTGTAATTAAATCAAAATATTGTTGTACAAAATGTGAGTTTAAAACATGTCTATACGATTAAGATATTCGTTTTCAACTGCAGACATTATGGAAAATTAAAGGGTAGTTTCAAGATATAAATGTCAGTGAAATGCATCAATTATAGCAGGAACTCCGTCTTCACTTTCTATCAATTTTGCTTGTGATTTACCATAGCCTCTCTCTCCTAAGATGATCAATACATGCACGACAAATTGTAGGGATTGTCCATCGACATTAAACACTGATAAATAGCAACATCAATAGGAAAAGTGACATCGTAATGTACTGATTCCAAAACTTAAAGAAGAAATATGATTGCAGAAAAAATCAAGAACCGACACCTCAGTATAGTATGATATAATAGGCCGAGCGATGACTTTGAATGATAGTATATAGAGAGCAGAATATTACACGTGAATAGTTTAGTGTTTCGTAAAAAGGAAAGCACAAAAGCATGCAATTAAGTTGGACCTTTCTCATGGTTACTCCGGTAATGTAACAAGTATGATGGATGTCTACTGCACAAGTAGCTCTGCAGACGAAGATCAAAAGTGCACTAAGCACTTAACTGCCAGCACTACAACAAAAAGGAAATTTGGGTATAAAAGAATCATCACTAAAAGTTTCAAAATCGTCAAATCGTCGCTGGTAGTTTTTAGTGACAAATTATATTCATCACTAAAAACGACATTAAATTCCCAGCAACTAAAAAATATAAGTAACATTTTTTGCTAGTTGTCGATAATAGTTTTTGCCTATGTTATTTTTGTAGTGAAAAATTATTAGCAACATTTTGAGAAATTGTCATCAAAACCTTTCGGCTACGCTTAGTTTTCATAGCTTAAAAAAGTAGCTAAATATAGCCAAAAGTTTTAAGCTACATTTTCAAAGACATAACTAAATGTTTTTAGCTATGTTTCTTAAAACGTAGCCAAATGTTTTTATTTACATTTATGGGAATGTAGCCAAAAAGTTCTACCTACGTTTTGTAAAATATAGTCAAATATTTAATATACATTTTAACAAAATATTATACCATGTTGAATTATAATTATTTTACATTTTAATCCATATTATTGTAAATAATATTTAGATTTTTGTTATTATAAAAATTGTACAAAATAAATTGATAATTTAAAGTATTGTATATAAAAATAAAATATCATTAAATTTGTTCATGTACAAGATTTTATAATAACAACTTCAAAAATACTTATATACAAAATAATAAATATGGAGATTAGTTTACAAGATACAAATCACTCAGTCTCATTTTCATTTTCATTGTTTTCATAATAAGGGCAAAGTAATTTTTTAAGGTAATTTTCATGCTTGGCTAACTTTCTTTTTAGTATGTTGTAATTTAACCTTAAGCGAATTGTTTTCTCTTCAAGACATTTAACATATGTTGATCTTGATGAGGATAAAGCTGTTGGTTTAGGGTAACACCCAAGACCTTTGATATATCTGGATTTTGTATCAAGCACAAAATTGCAAATGTCTTCTAAATTTACCTCATTTCCTTCAGACATTAATATTTGTGGTAACTCTTACATCTTATTCTAAAATTAAAAAACAAAACTAATATTCAATGTAAATATTATTAGTCAGTACTACATAAATAAATAAACTTAAAATTTAAAAAATATATACTTACATTGTGCTTCTTCAGACATCCACCCTTGACCTTTCTTATGGTGAGTGAGTTTGTAGAGTATGATCCTATCACACTCTTGTCCATGTAGCCTTTTTACTCTATTTTATGAAAAAAAAAACAATGCACACTAAATAATATAGTGTTTATTAATATAATTATAATTTACAAACAAAGATCTTACATATTCATTTCGCATGACAAAAAATGATTTGGAGCCTTGGTTATAAAGAGTTTTCATTTTTCCTCTTTTCACTTTAACCTTCTCACATTTTTCCCAAATAAGGAAAAAAAGATATTCATTAAATCATCTAACAAGATTAACAGGAGCAAATGTGAAGGGAAGGCCACATATTTTTAAATGAATTGAAAATTTACCGAAACTTTTTGGAAAGCATTCTCGAGCAAGTTGTCTTCCTTCAAGTCCCTAGCATGCTTTAGGCAAGGTAATTCTGTTATGACAATTATCCCCAACTCACCAGACAATATATGCTGATAGCTTGTTGTTCATTGCAACTCACAACCTCTAGTTATACCTCTACCTTTTTTTTTTTTTTTTTTTTCTGATGTTGACATTGGAATATGAAAACAAATGAATAATGAGAAGAAAATATGTATTAAATATGTAAATATATATTTGAGCATAAGTCTATTTGTAGTTGCTATAGGGTTTTAATCTCTTTTAAAGACAGGGTCTGTTCATATCAAATCATCAAGAATCAAATAAAAGTAGAAGTATACCTGAATCCATTATGAAATATGGACTGGAGTCTTATAGTTTGTCTTCCAAATTAGAGCGTAGCCTTTTTCTCTAGAGTTTTCCCTAACTCTCTGTTTTCTCTCTGATGATGGGATGTCAGAAAAGAATTAAACGTACGTTTAATTTAGAGACTATAACCACTTATATTAGGGTAAAACCCCAATCTAAGTTCTCTAATTTCTAGTTTGACCCATCATAAAACTAGATATTATAAACTCAGTCTCTACAAATATAAAGCCCACACTTAAAATAGATGCATGAAGCCCAAAATACCATAAACGTATTAGACCACTTTAATTAATTGGCTCAACTTTATATGATAGCCTTTATATACAATTATACACATATAAGCCCAAATGTTTGATTAGAAATCCTTAAAATCTCCCACATGGGCTATATATGTTACCTTAAATTGTGTATTAACTTTGTGAGTACTCAGAATTTTGCTATCATTACCGTATGCATCCCCATACAATTCGATCTATCAATCATACCAATTAGGATCAAAGCGCCTTTCGCTTTAATTATCATAACTAGAACCATCAATGATCATGTATGCTAATATAACCAAATGACATGGATCAAGCATGGATGTGTAACATGGAAATTATAAGCAGTGTGATCTTAGCATGCTTATTTCCAACTGGTCTAACCTTATGCTTTAGTGAGATCAATTTTAAATAAGTTCAGCGACAAAATAAACCAAATATCTTACAGCTGAAAATATCCTCAAACAACTTAACTAAAAAAAAGTTGTATCCAAAATGATAGCAAAAAAATGTCTAATCCAAAAAGTATCTACAATGCAAACTCCCATTGAAATTATATATCCTAACAAGATGCAACACTTATATGAGCAATGTGCTCATGAAAGACCTTGGATGACACTCCTTTAGTAAGCAGATCCGCAATCATAGAGTTTGATCCAATGTGTTGTATAAAAAACTATCCACTCTGAACTCTGTCTTTAACAATTAGGAACTTGATGTCGATGTGGTTTGACCTTGTCGAGCTCCTATTATTATTGGAATACAGCACTGCAGAGTTATTGTCACAAAAATAACTTAAGTGGTCTTTCAATAGAGTCTACAATGCGTAATCTCGTGATAAAGTTTCGCAGCCATATCCCATGGTTAGATGCCTCATAATATGTTATAAACTCCACTACCATGGTGGAAGAAGCTATAAGTGTCTACTTAGCACTCTTCCAGGAAATAGCTCCTTCGATAAGCAGGTAGATATAGCCCGAGGTGGATCTTCTACTATCTTGGCATCTAGCAAAATTGGAATCAAAATAACCAATGATCTTCAGCTTATTCGATTTCCTGTATGTGAGCATATAATCTTTCGTTCTTTGTAAGTACCGCATGACCTGTTTGGCTATTTTCAGTGATCTAATCCCGGGTTATTTAAATATTTCCCTAGCATTCAAATAATGTACGCAATATCCAAACGTGTACAAACCTGAGCATACATTAGACTTCTTACAGCTGAAGCATAAGGAATCTTCTGCATTTCTTTCGCTTCAAAGTCATTCGTGGGGCATTGAATTAACTGAACTTATCTCCTTTAGACACAAGGGTGTCACCTGGTTTACAATACTGCATGCCAAACCTTTTAATTAAGTACCTTTTCGATATAGCTCTTTTGTGATAATACAAGAATACCTCGAGAGCGTTCCCAATATATCTAAATCCTTAAAACAAAAGAGGCGTCACCAAGATCTTTCATTTCAAAATTTTTTGACAGAAATCTCTTGGTTTCGTGCAATAAACCTACATCATTAGTGGCAAGCAATATGCCATCAACATATAAAACCAGAAAAATGTACTTACTCCTACTAAACTTATGGTATATAAAATCATCAGCGAAGTTCATCTTAAAACTAAACGAGATGGCAACTTGTTGAAATTTGTAATACCATTAACGAGGTGCCTGCTTAAGTCTATAGATGGATTTCTTTAGTTTGCAAACCATTTACTTTACATCTCCTGATAAAAAGTTTTCTGGTTGTAGCATATAAATTGTCTCATCAATGTCATCATTGAGAAATGTTGTCTTAACGTCCATCTGATGTAACTCAAGATCAAAATGTGTCACTAATGTCATTATTATCCTGAAAGAGTATTTTGAAGGAACCGGAGAGGAAGTCTCTTTATAATCAATGTTTTCTTTCTGTGTAAAGCACTTTGCAATAAGACGAGCCTCGTACCCTTCTACATTGCCTTTCAAATCCTTCTTGGTCTTAAATATCCATTTGTAACCAATAGGTTTTGCACCTTTAGGCAATGATACAAGGTCCCGAACATCATAGTACTTTATGGACTTTATCTCTTCATTCATGACATCAATCCACTTTTGAGAGTTGGAACTTTACATGACTTGAAAAAAGTTGATTGGATCATCTTCCACCATACCAATGTCAACTTCAATCATCTGGAATTACACTTTTCCTCTCTTTAATGGATCTCCTTAAAGGCATAGGTTCTTGTTGGACCCCGAACTTTTCTTGAAATTTAAAAATATGAAATGAAAAATTTTGGCGATTATTCATGTGTAAAGAATAGAAGAATTCTTGAATTTGAAATGAAGTAGAAAAGATAGTTATGTGCAAGATGGGTTATATGTGAAATATTGGAAGTTATAAGTTGAAACATGATCATTGAGTATGCTTCGGTGTTTTAGCCATAACGTTTTCTCTAGTTATCTGAATCAGATGATTCTTAATTTGGATTAAACTAGAGAGATAAGGATACAAATTGTCTGATGAAATTGAGTTCTAATTCAGTCTCTAAGAAAGTCAAATTTTGGGTGGAATTTGAGGATAGCATATTGTTTCAGCATAAGAACAGTTTGGAAATGTTTGGGTATAAATTTCAGATTACTGAACCAAATTGAATGATTTTTATGTCATTAGAAAATTAAGATAATGAGGAATATTTCTTTAAAAGGAAGTATAAGCAAATTCCTTCAATTGCATGATTAGAAAAGGTGTTGATTTTAAGAAGGAGTTAACCATGATTTAAATGAATTTTGAGGTCTTAATAGAGTATTTTGTGAAATTAATTAGCATGTTAATGGGAGTTTATTAGCATGTTAATGTGAGTAAGACCTTATGACATGGATTTAAATTGAATTATGGTGGTAACTTATGCATGAGGGCAAAATTGGAAGACTACTTAAGCATTTAAGTTCCTAGGCTTTTAAGTAAGGGCAATATGAACTCTTTAGCATCATTAATGGTATAAAAAGACAAGAGAAAGGAGTGGTCTTTTAATTAGAAGAGAGGGAAACGAAATTGAAAAGAGAAAGGAGGGAGAGAGTCATAGAAAGAGGAAAAGAAGGAGAAAAAGAAGAGCAAGCTAGGGTTCAACTTTTTTAAGCCTTCAAGAGTGATTTTTAAGTTGTTCAAGAAGGAAAAAACGTGGAAGAAGATGAGAGCTTCCATTTGAACCAACAAACTCTTCATTTGGAGAAGATTCAAGGTAAGAATGGATTTTGATTTTTGGATTTTTGAGATGATTTTGGTTTTTATAGCTTAAGAAATGTGTGGGTCTAAGGATTCTATGATCAGTTTTATGAAAATGTCTTATGGTTTTCTCAATTGGAATGTCTATTGATTTGGAAACTTTTGTCAATGTTGAAGAAAATCAAGAGGGGCAAGAGAAGGAAGAGTAAAAGCTTTTTAAGCAAGGTTTTCAAGTAAGAAATTAAGGTGGGTACATGTTTATAATAGAGTAAATAAGCTACTTTTGTTTTCTTTAAATCAAGGAAATTTAATGATTTAAATTGCATCATAATTGTTGCATAAATTGTGCCTTGAATGAATTGAGAAATTGCTACATGTTGATATGTGAATTGTGTGATATTTTATGAAAGTTTTTTTCGTTTGAAAAGAACGCACATTTATACAATCATGTTTTCAAGAATGATTTTTTTTTATATGAAAAGAAAGTTTCCAAGAAAATGTGCCATTTTGGGCAAAAAGTTTGCAAGTTCATGAAACATGTGTTACATGGGTTTTATGTTTATGATTGAGTAATGAGCCATTAAGGTTTCTTTTTCCAAATTAAGAAATAAAAGTTTGTTTATGAAGTAAGAAAATAAAATGATTTTAAAGTACTCCATAATTGTTGCATTCATTGCTTTTGATTTGAGAAATTGCTACAATTGTTGCCTTTATTGCTTTTGAATGATTTGTGATAGTGTCGCATGTTTTGGTGTATGAATTTTGATGATGAATTGAGAAATGATGATGAAATTGCATATGGAATGTTTCATGCTCATGGAAGACAAGTTTTCAAAATGTGCCATTTGGGCAATTGGTTTTTAAGTTCATAAATTACATGTTCCATCTAAGAACCGTCACGTGCACGTTGACCCAAGAATAGACTTCTCCCGCCTGCCCGTTAGTGACACGGAGCTCCTTCAAGGACTCTCTCAAGTTTACGACTACACAGGACCAGTATACGGGAATGTGTAGTGCGTCATGAATATGGATCTACCTAAACCATTTCTGTGCTTATGTGTTCATGATTTGTGAACAAGTTGATGCATTCATGTTTTGTGACTTATGAATTTGAATACATGATGAGAATTTGAGAAACGAGCGTTTTATGAATTTTTAACAAGAATTTTCTATGACAGTAAACTTTTGAATGGTTTTGCTTATTTTTCCATTATAAGCTGTTATTCACGGGCTTTTTAAGCTCACCCCCTCTCCGTCCCATCTCCAGGTATTAAGCAAGAGATCAAGTGAAAGTGAATCAAGGAATAAATCCGAATATGCATGTTTTGTTATGTTTTGGAATTATTAATGTAAAACAAGCCTTCAAGTGGATTTTGAAAATTATTGAGTTTCGCATGTTTTGTATATTGGATTTTGATATTGATGATGTATTGTGGCATGAGTTGCCATTAAAGTTGGTAAACTCTTATTTTATGATGTAAATGAAATATGGATATGTGTATGAATTTTGAAATGTGAAATTGTGTATGGATGATGAGTTGACGAACATTGAATATGAGCTATTGTTATATATATAAGTGAGATAATATGGAAAGGAAAGATAGGAATGTCATGAAGCACGAGACGTTGTTGAATAGGAAGGGTCATATGGATTAAGGTTGAGAGTTGAAGAATTCCAATTGGTAGTTGAATGGTTATGTTCATAAAAATCCAAGTTTGTATAAGGCAAAATTGTAAGTTTTCCATGAGGATAAAATATGTATATGCTGCCTTCCAAGAAAAAACTGTATTGATTTAGATTGAATTGGACTAAGTTGTCTTTATAGAAGTTGTAGTTTGTCTTTATATCTTTCCAACACTACAAAGTATGCAAGTTTTCAATATCCGAGTTGTAAGTTATAATCATTTCACGTTAGGATGTTGTAGTGGACGAAATTCCCGAACCATTAGAGTATATGAAGTGAGTCTCGGACTTAAAAGACTGGATTTTGGCAAGATTATGAGTATATGAGAGGTAAGGATGGATTTAGGACCCTTTGGAGGGGTCTTGTAGGGTGAAAATTTGTTACACCCGAAGGTTACACGGCCTGCCCGTGTGAATTTACACGGGCCGTGTTTTTTCTGGGCTCGTAGACTCTATTTCACCCGAAGGTTACATGGTCTGACCGTGTGATTTTACACGGTCCGTGTATTTTGACCCTCATAAAGACCGAATTTCAAATTATGGTCTGCATTAAAGTTGTATCCCTAGATGTCTACTTTCTAATGGTCTAAGAACTAAGTCAATCCGATACCGATAGTAAGAGTTATGGCATATTCTCCAAAGGATATCCAATTTAAGTAAGGACATGAACATGTTGGAATCGTTTGGCCATAACTTTTGCTTCTGACCTTCGATTGAGGTGATTTTTTAGGAGATTGATTCCTAAGACAGGCATCTATCTCTACATAAAAATTTAGATCTTTTTGAGTTGATTTGACAAAGTTTGGAGGAAATAAATTGAGGGGCCGGTTGGGAGACCATCATTAAGGTATGAACACACTTTGGATTTTCAAGCATATCTTCATCTATAGAACTCCGATTGAGTTGGTTATTTCTCCAAAATGAACTAGAGACATAGAGCTACAATTGTTTTGAATAAAATCAATTGTGGTTATTGTCATTTCTTTGTGTGGGCTTGCCCTTGTGGCTTGAGATGTTATGAGAATGATGATGAACCGATAATGGCTAAAAAGATTCCATAGAATAACCCTACAGGTTATTATGCTCAAGTTTTATGAATGGTTTCCAGATGTTGGGTTCCGAAAATGGATCCAACATGTGTGGTATCAGAGTAAGAGAAAAAAAATCGATGTTGGTTAAGGAGACTTCATTGGAGTACATTCACGTCATATGGTTTTAAGGCAAGAGTTGGGTTCCGGAAACAGCGCCCTACAGTTCTTGAGGTTGAAGAGTTTGTTCTTCTGGAACAAGTTGTTGAATTTGGGGAGGAGTTTTCATGACATTGTCTTGATCCAGAATTGCTTCTTGATCAATGTTAGGAATGGAAACCTGACCCTAATCATTGTCAACAGCAATTAGGGGAATTTCAACATGTTCCTCTTCGAAAACAAAGTCCTTAATCCTTTCTCCCCCGCAAACTCAACATCCTCAAAAAATCGAGCATTTCCTTTCTCAAAATTTTGCCTTAGTAGTGGGATCATAAAACTTATAACCCCTGGATCCTTTCAGAATATCCAATAAAGTAACAAATGGTAGTCCTTGAATCTAGTTTCTTTTCATTTGGCCTATAAGGCCTTGCCTCAGTTGGATATCCCCAAATGTGCAAGTGCTTTAAACTAGGCTTGCCCATCCAAAGTCCATAAGGGATCTTATCAGTTGCTTTAGCTGGAACTCTGTTGAGTATATATGCTGAAGTATTTAGTACTTCTCCCTAGAGTGATTCTGACAAGGTAGAATGACTAATCATACTCCTCACCATATCCTTGAGCGTTCTGTTTCATCTTTCAGCAACACCATTCATGCTAGGCAAACTTGGTATAGTATATTGTGGGATGATACCACATTCCTCTTGGAATTTAGCAAACGATCCTAGACGTTGTTCACCTGATTTGTCATATCTGTCGTAGTACTCGCCACCACGATTAAATATGACACTTGTAATCCTTTTGTTGAGTTGGTTCTCAACTTCAGCTTTAAAGTTTTTGAACACATCCAAAGACTATGATTTGTCATGGATGAGATAAAGGTAGCCATATCGTGAGAAGTCGTCTATAAACGTTATAAAATACGGTTGATCATTCCAAGACGCTACAGGGAATAGCCCACAAATATCCGTATGGATAAGTTCTAAGACTTCTGAAGCCCTATTGGCACCTAATCTCCTGAAATTTGTTTGTTTCCCCTTAATGCAATTAACACAAGTAGCAAAATCTGTGAAATCAAGGGGATCGAGAATTCCTTTAGACACAAGTCGCTCAATTCTCCTTTTGGAGATGTGACCTAATCTCTTGTGTCATAACGAGACAGAATTCTCTCCGATTAATTTACGCTTTAAACTTCGTGTACCCACATGTAAAGCTTCATTAAATGAAGCATTAGTGTCAAGTATATATAGATTATCATAACCTGATAAAGAAACAACACTAATCAAATTTGAATTTTGAAAGAGACTAAATATTACATTTCTAAATGAACAACAATAACCAGATTTATCCAAAATATAAATATAAATCAAATTCTGTCTAAACGATGGTACAACGAAAGTCTCAACTAAATCCAAATATAATCAACAATAATCTAAAAGTCCCTATTTTTTTTACTTCTATCGACTTACCATCTCCTAAATAGATGTATCTTTCACCATCATTTAGTTTTTGGCAACTCAGGCAACCCTGCATAAACAGATTGATGCGAGTTGTTGCACCAGAATCTAACCTCCATGTCTGTCTAGGTACCGAAGTCTAATTAACCTCAAAACAAACCTAAATAAGAAACATACCTTTCTTTGCATGCCAAGCATGATAATTGGCACACTACTTCTTTACATGATCTTCAACTCCACAGAAGAAACAACCTTTTGAATTTTCCTCCTTATGTTATTTCTTTTGTGTTGTCGAAATCGCAACTTCCTTAGTTTTCTTTCTTTTGTTCCTTTTGTCCTTAGATGTTGTGGCTAAGTGAGCACTTTCTGCCTTATCATGTTTCAACTTTTCCTCTTCTTGGACACAATGTGAGATAAGTTCATTAAGAGACTATGTCTCTTTTTGACAATTATAGCTCACTTTTAATTGACTGTACTGTGTTGGAAGACATATCAAAACCAAATGCACTAACAAGTCTTCGAATAATTCCAACTTAAGTGCTTTTAATTTTGAAACAATGTGAGACATTTCCATAATATACTCTCTTATGTTTCCTTTTCCTACACACCTCATTGAGATGAGCTTTGCTAAAAGTATACTTGTTTAAACCTTTTCATTTTTGGTAAATCTTTTCTAAAGATCCTCAAGGAAACCCTTAGCCATAGTAATCTGATCAAACATAGTGCCCCGAAAAACTTCTGGAATAGCACATTTCATGTCATCAAGCTCATACGATTTGACCTTTCTCACTTTTCCATCTCCCTCTTTTGATCAGAGGTACTCTCACCAATAAGTGGATCAGGTTGATCTACTCATAAAGCAAGATCTAAGTCTATGACTCCGAGAACAATCAAAACATTCTCCTTCCATAACTTAAAATTGTTGCCATTAAGCATAGGAATTGAATTAACATTAGCAAAGATATTTGCAACAGAACCAGAAAATGAACAGAGAACAATGCAAACAAAATCTAATTACTCACATAACAACACTATAAAATGCCAAATTAATTATATACAGATAATAGTAGGGGCCCATCACAAGATACGTTGCACAACATTAATATTTAGTCTTTGGAAAGAAATACTAATTTGTAAATGGTACCTTGGTGTAGTGATCAAACACTGGCAATAAGGCATGTCAAACAATAAACCTTTATTTGGATCGATTTAATGTTCACATATTATATTGAATAATTGCCACACATTTACCATAAGTGTATATGCAACTCGGGCCAAATATTAACTTGCCTTTGGGCTAGTCCATATTCACATGAATAATATACAAACAAAACTTTTTAACATTCTAAGTTAAATTAATTTTTATAAGAGAGGTTGCTTTGGCAACATGTTGCTTCAATTAATTTAATTTCAAATGTTATACATTTCTTTAAAATACCAAAATCTGAAATTAAAATACCAAATTTTGCATAAGCTATATGAAAGCGTCATAGCTTCAATTTCTTAATGCTACGACACTGACAATCCTGTTAACTCAAATCGAGAATTGGGTCAAAAGTTTTACAAATCAAATAAAAAGTTATAAATTTTGGACCCTAAAACTCATCATAATATTAATCCATAACATGCATACTAACAAGTATAAATCTAAAACTTTCCAAGATACTAAAACTTTAGGGTTATTTATGGTCTTTATCTGATGGTTAAAGTATAAACCTAAATACTTTAGTTTCTGGTTATTATCCAATGGTTAATGTATAAAACCAAATAAATCCAATGGTTAACGTACATAACAACCATCACGACTTTATTATAAAAAAAAGAACTTTATTGGTTATTGGATAAATAAGAAAAACCTTTGAAAGCAACCTTCAGAAAAATCCAATCATAATTTGAATTTGAATCCAAAGCATTGAACAGTTAAGAAAAAACAAAACATATCCATAATGTTCCTCATTTCTTTTTATCAATCAGCATTAAAACAACCATCGCGATAAAGCTTTTGAGAACCACCTTTCTAGATTACCGTCATCGCATGATTTCTTCATTTTTCTTAATATCGTAAAAAACAAAGATTGATTAAAAAATCAGATCCATAAAACCAGTCAAATCCATATATAGAAACGATTTCAAGATTAAGGAAGACAAAAAGAAAACAACCATTATTGATGACCCAATTATGAACTTGCTTTGATACCATTTGTAGAGTTTTAATCTCTTTTAAAGACATGATTTGTTCATATCAAATCATCAAGAATCAAATAAAAGCGGAAACATACCTGAATCCATTGTGAAATCTGCACTGGAGTCTTATAGTTTGTCTTCCAAATTAGAGCGTTGCCTTTTTTTAGAGTTTTCCCTAACTCTCTATTTTCTCACTGATGATAGGATGTCAGAAAAGAATTAAGCGTACGTTTAATTTGGAGACCATAACTACTTATATTAGGGTAAAACTCTAATATAATATCTCTAATTTCTAGTTTGGCCTATCATAAAACTAGAAATTATAAACTCGGTCTCTACACATAGAAAACCATACTTAAAATAGACGCATAAAGCCCAAAATACCATAAGCATATTAGACCACCTTAATTAATTGGGCTTAATTTTATATGCTAGCCTTTATATACAATTATACACATATAAACCCACATATTTAATTAAAAATCCTTACAGTTGCGTCACAGGTTTCCAACCTATATACCATCAAAGTGGTTTATAAAACATATCATCCATAATTATAGGTGGATCTCTTATGTTTTATGTTCGAAATCATGAAAATTAGTAGTTCATTATTTATCACTATCATATAAAGAATTCAAAAAACTAATTTAATATAATAATGATTGAACTTCTTATAGTTCAAGTTCACAAGTAATTTAATAAATTTAAATAATTAAAGATTAGTGGAATTGGTCACCAAAGGTCAAACCAAAATCACATCGTTTTATGAAATTGAAAACCTAATTACCCAAACAGAGGACATAAATTGAAAACCTCTCCCATTGAAAGAGTCTATAGATGCTTCCTAATTAGGTTTGAACCATCGAATGTGATCTTTTTCTTCGAGCTGGTACGGGTTCCTTTATCTTGCTTCTCACCTTTTCTTCTTCTTTTTATCTTTGGTTGTTGTTCTACAATAGGTAGTCATTAGCTTTCTTTTGGAGGAGTCATAGATCACTCCCATCCCAAGTGAAAACTAACCTCGAGGTATGAATTTATTTCATTATTTTATATTAACTCAGTGTGTTGTTACTTAATCCAGATTTTCAACTAGTAGTTAGAGATCATAGGTTCTTGTTTTGGAGTGACAACTTCGATCCCCGGTCTTCATTAAACTCTTTATGTAAGTCTTCCCTCTTTGTAAATTTATAGTTAACTGCTCTAAATTTGATATGCTCATCTACTTGGATTTCTTGCATTTGTTTTTTTGTGTGATTTCTGCATCTTATTGATTACCTAGGGTTGGCTTTACTGTTTTTGTACTTCATTTTGTTTTGAATTCCAACACAGTAGCTCTTTTCTTATTTGACGAGGGTCTCGAGGGACCCAACTATTTTTATCAAAATAGTGATTTTAGAAGAAAGCACGCTTAATTATACATCTCCTAATACACATTTAACATTCTTAACCTTATCATATGAAGTAGTCTTAGTTAATAGATCATAAAATTAACATTGCTAGATTGTTGGAACATTTAAATAAAAAGTCTTCTATTCTTAAATATGTTAGATCACATATTAATCTATGGAATCTACTCTAGGTTTTATTTATCTTTAAGGGTGAGTACAAACATATGTGTTTGTGTAGGGGATTTTTGGTTAGTTAAAAAATTAAGTTCTAATGATCTTTGCTTCTTCTGTTAATATTTTGTCAATTACATATAACTTCATATAATTTTTCGCTTCCTTATTAAATTGTACACTCTGCTTTTATATTGATTATAACTATGACTTTTTTTATTGACTTTTCAAAATAAAATTGTTAACATAAATTCATTGGGAAATGTCAAGGTAGCAAATAGTTTCCGATGGCATAAATGAGCTTCGATGGGAGGAATATGGTAGATTTCTCCTTGATGAAGAACAAATCGATACACAACAAGTCTTCTCATCAAAGTCCAATCGTCGTTTGTTTTCAATGTCGATCTTCTTCTTTAAGATTTTTAGTATCATCTGAATTACCTCTCTTTTTATTATATATATCTCATTTTCTGTTAGGAAGCTATTAAATGAATGTGTGATTGTATATACCATGTTTTGTATAAAGCTTCCTCGAATCTTCAAGAGAACATAAATAAAAATGGAACCAGTGGCAATGTCCCAATGGTCTATACATGATTAGGAAAATTGGTTATTTTGGAACAGTCATTGATTGCACAATTATGTCTGTTCAATAGGGTATGCATGTGTTCGAATTTAGGTTCCTTATACCATTTTATTTAACTATTTAAGTTCTATATTATTTGTTTTTTAGGTGAAAGGTATAGTACGTGCGGTTTATTTAATTTAGTGATCCATACTATATTTAGGAAATCCTTCATTGTATCTTTTGCTAGTTTAGTTAAAGTCAAGGAGTTGTTGGAAGAGGGTGTCAATAAAACAGCATCAAAAGGAAGATCTTTCACTATTTCAATTAATGTCTTCGAATGTGCAAGGAGTCGTCTTGGGAATCCAGACATAGAAAACTCATTTACCTTATCTACCGAGTCTCATGTCACTTAGAATCCAAACAAATAATTATTTCTTTTCCTTTTCAATGGAATAGACATGAAACTTTATTTATTGTTTTTTAGTAAGAATTGTTAAACTTCAATTAAAATTTTATATTATTTACCATATATCATTATATTATTTTACTTACCATATATCAATATTTTCCTGTAAGAATCATATAATATTATATTATAAACTTCATGTTAAAGTACATGAAAATTTTGTGACATCACATAAAATTGTCAAATCACATATTTTAAAAATAAAAATAAAAAGTATAAATATATGTAATATTAATTAATTTTGAATTTATAGTTTCATAAATTATTGAAATGATTTGAAAGTTTTGATAGCTAATTTTATTTTAAATTTAAAATCATTGTTAATAATATTAAATTTTCTTAACTATGATATTTAGTTACAAAATGACTAAGTAAAAGTTAGTGATTTTACAATTATAAATAAGAGATTTTTTTTATTTAAGCTTTTAGTGATGATTTAAAAAATTCATCGCCAAAAGTCTTGTTTTTCACAACGGTTCACAAAGTTGTCACCAAAGGTTCAGCCTTTGGTGATGTAAATGCTAAACTAGCACAAAAGAATGAGCCTTTTGCGATGATTCCTATAAAGCATTGCCAAAGATTTGCATTTTGCGAAGATTCTGTAGAATGTCACGAAAAGGTAAACTTTTGGTGTTGTTATTCAAAATCGTTGCAAAAACTGACATTTAGCGGCGATTTTGAAATCATGGCCAAATAAAACACAACCAAAGGTCATCTTTGTTGTAGTGCAACTCTGAAGAAAACGTTAGGGAAGCATTTAAGTTGCACCATTTGAAGTTAGGATCTGCATTCTAAAGGAAAATAACTTCTTTTCCAATATTACCACATTTTTCCTCTTTACTAATAGACAACATATTTGGTGGCAAAACTCGTCAAAATTTACTAGAACTCTTGCACTGCCCTTTCAATAACTAACACACAATTATATTCTAGAATGACCAAATAAAGGAATCACCATATCCACAAAGACACTTTCAAAAGTTGTGGATGTGAACTCTCCAACATCATAGACAACATGTGCGATCTTTAACCAGCCATGTCTGGTAGAAATTTAACATTTACTATATGGAAAAAATGAATTCTAAATTACAAACCAAAATTAGCCAAACAAGACACTCGAGGTATTTCCTGGATGGTTAGGGGGACGTTGAAGCTTAGGGATGTGGTTTACCCAGTCATGAAACATAAAGTAGGGGATGGAGAGGATATTAGGATGCGATTTCACAACTAGGCTGACTCAAGTCCTTTATGGCTTCGGGAGGATCTCCAGGGACTCAAAAATCAGATTCCTAAGGGGGTGATGATTGCTTGGATTTGGAAGGAATGGGATCGATTATCTTCCCAATGGCATTTTCACATTCTGGAGGAATTGTTTCATACAAGCTCAATTGTGGGAATGAAGGATGTAGTGGCTTGGACTTTACACTCAAGTGGGAGGTTTACTAATAAGCCAACGCATTTTTTTTCTACAAACACCACTTCCAATAGTGCCATGGCAAGACATTGTATGGAGCAAAGTAATGTGCCCTAAGGTGGCTGTTTGTCTTGGGTTGGTGATCAAAAACCGATTACGAACCAAGGATAGGTGATTTGGGTCCTTTGATCCTATTTGTGTTTTTATGTGAAATGATTACTGAATCGAGAAATCATTTATTTTTTGAATGTGAGTATAGTAAGTCGGTGTGGAGTAGAATGTTGGTGTTGCTTCGATTCCCTAGCAGTTCGTATATATGGGATGAGGTGTTGGATGATATTATTCGGTATGCCAAACATGGTTCGCTTTCCAAATGGTCATCTATTACTTTTGGAAGGAGAGGAACAGGAGGATCTACAAGAATGAGGCTCGACATAAATTCGAGCTAACTGCTGTGATTGTTAATGTGATTAGAGAAATGATGGTGGCCCATAACAAGCAAGATAGCATGAGCAATGATCTCAAATCGCTTTGGTTACTTTAACTTCTTGATGTATTAATTGGATAGTTGTTGGTCCATGGTTGATTTCCTAGTACTATAGGTGTGTTTTTGACATAAGGATACTTGTAGCTGGATTTTGTTAATATATATTTTGTTTAATTCTTTAAAAAAACTTGTTGAGGGTCTAATATATTCGATGAGAGATTCTCATTTTCAAATTTATTCTCATCCAAATAATTTGTGCCACATAAATTAGAAAGGAAGGTAGAATTCATCTACTAAAGGAACTAATAGAAAGCATAACAAGGACTAATTTTATAGACATTACTATGAAAATAAGTTTATCTACATATATACCTTCTTCGCGGAACAAACATTATAAACATGCATTTTTCATAAAGTTTCCCATAGCAGATGATAATATGAAACACATCTTTTTGTCCCTGTATATCTTTTACCGAAATAATCCTTGATAAGTTTCTCACATTAAACCTAGAATAGGGTTATTTTTAAGTAATGCAGGAGCAAACCAAGTCTTAAGAAACTATTCGACAATAATTTATCATGCTAAATGAAAAGAAAAAATAATTTAATCCAATAAAGTAAATCTAGAAATGTAGGTTCTCTATAATTTTAACAAAAAAGAAAAAGTAAAAGTAAAATAAAATATTTAATTAGAACAAGTGACAGTTACTAACACTTCACACTTACCTAATTGCCTATCAATCCAAGTAAAAAAATCATTCAAGAGTCCACCTGTCATTAATTACAAAAATTTTATATTTCTATTACTTAGGTTACTAAACACTAAACATAAATTTAGATGACAAACCTTAGAAAATCATAGCGTACGACTCATAAAAATTTATCATAGAGTTTAAAATTTGCTTGTGGTGGTAGTGGTTAAGCAGAGAAGGAGGCCATAGAGGACCATATTGTCTTCTTCTTCTTCGATTATCGCAAAAACTAAGAGATTAAAGAAGAGAATATATATATATATATATATATATATAGCTTGTTGTTATCCTCATATTTAACGGTATTGACGTGGTATACTTCATTACCAGACCCATTAGCCATATGGCCTATTCAAGCTATTTCAGATTATATATTAAATTTTTTAAAAAATAATTATTTAAATTATTGAAAAGGAACAATCTTGGACGTTTTTCTAGAGGGAGTGAGTGAGCAACTATATAAGTTTTGTAATGAAACAAATTTGCTTTTTAACAAGATCTAGTTTATTTTAAGGCGTACAAAGGGGCATCTTAAATGCAAATGTCGAGAAGTCATACATAAAAGCCTGACAAGTTATGGTGTTTCTTTAAGCCTTCTTCTAATGGGGTATGCCACTAATAACTGACCATATGACTATTGTAAAAACATGTATATATGGAGAAGTAAAGGAAGTTATCACCTCTGAAGTTTCTATAATTTTTTATTCAACTGTAAGAAATTTTACTGTAATCAATGTTTACTAAAACTAAAGGAGAAGTGGTTATGAATAAGGAGAACAAAGCTAAGCTACTCGGACCTCTTATAAAATAGTTTTTTAAAATTAGGGCTTCGTATTGGTGGGAATTTTGAAGAAGAGCATAAAAAATTAGAAATAGTTAAGGTCAAACCATTCAATTTTACTAAAAAAAATAGATGTGGTAGTTCTAAAACTACCTAATGAAGGTTTTAGGACACATTGCAAGGTTGTTTCTAAAATCATTTTAGTTATCTGTGACAAATTTATCAACTCAAATGGTAAGGTTTTTTCCTTTGATAAATCATCAATAAAAAAATTTGAATGATATTATTGAGCAATTTGCCAATGAAGCTCTTTAAACTCTTTGTATTGAATTCATAGAGATTGGAATTGATTTCTCTACTGATACTGCCATTCCTTCCAAAAGCTACACTTCATTGGTACTGGTGGGTATCAAAGATGCTGTTCGGCCTAATGTCAAGGAATTTGATGCAATATGTACGTCAATTGGTATTGTTGTTAGCATATTATTATTTTTATTTTAAAATTTTAATTTAACTTAGCCTTAATAATATGTGTTGCAAACATGTGTCTAATCGGTCTCCTAACATGGTGTACCATATAAGCATCATTAACTGTGGAGCTAACGTAAGTTATTTTCATAAAAATAAAAATTTGAGCATTTTATTATCGCTTTTAAAAGTTTGGATTAGTATTATAAAATTGAGTAAAATTTAAACTTTTTAATAATTTACCCAAAAATAAAAAGAAAATGAGAAGTGTATTGATAATAAGTTTTACTAACAATGACAACATAAAATTTTGTGCTTTTATAATAATGTTACAATTTCAAAATAAGAAACCACAACTTTTGTAAGCAATCACATTTTAATGAGTTAATTTTATATTTTTAATAATTATAACAAAAGGCACAAGAAAAATTTAATGTAGTATGTGAATAGAAAGTAAATTATTTCATTATTAAAACAACTATAGAATATTAGTTAAACTAAAATAATTAGCCATTTGAATAAAATCTTTTTGCTCCTGTAGAGAACTCCTAAAATTATATAAACTCTCATCTAAAGCCATTTGAGTACCACCTTAGAGCTAATTAAACTTCAATAACATTTCTTCACAACTCCAATAAGTATAATACTATACTCATTTTAACACAATTAACCCAAAATTCAATAATGTGAAGTTAAACTATCACATACCTAAGCTTAAAATCCAATGTCAATGCTTTAATACCATAAAAATCAATAACACAACTTTCTTGAAGGATGTAGAATGCCAAAAATGTAACATCCCATCTCTAATAGGAAGGGTATTTTGGTAATTTGGGATGGGTTAGACGTATTGAATTGAATCTCGGTATGAACATACAGCATATAGCCTCCATGATTAACGATTGGTTGCACATGCATATAGTATACATGCATTCATGACATTTTCCGGCTTAGGTTTCAAATTGAGATTCTTTGTGAAATTTACGGGATAATTGTGTTTGAAAAATTATTTTGAGTGCGCCATAAATTGTTTTATATTTTAAGGGATTTTTTGGAATTTTTCTAGATTTTTCTGGAGAAAATTTCCGGACCGGAAAAATCGCCAATTGGCGAACCGGTCGATTTTCGATAGCGAAAATTTCTACCCAATGGCACTGTAATATTGGGTATATATATTTGGAATTGAAATTAGGGTCATTTGAGTTGATTGGGCTAGTTTTTGATCTGAATTAAAGAAGTATTAATTTGACTTTTCTTAAAAAATCATAAACCAATCAAAATTTGCCACCAAAAAGCTTCATTTGATACCCCCATTTGATCCTATCGGTTTGCCTAATGAAGTATATGAAAAGAGGGAGTTTTCTTGTTGTAAAAAAACTCATAACCGAATCCTCTCTTCAAGGTTCTCCATCATCAACGATTTTTACTTCTTTCTTTGTCATCTTTCTCCACAAATTCAAGATATCTTTTCTCTCTTATTCCATCAAAGTTAGATGATGAGAAGATGCATGCTTGGTCTTGGTAGAATTAGTTAGAAAGCATAGGAAAGAATTGAAGAGAAGAAGAAGGATTGGAAGCTAATAGGTAAGTAAAGGAATTAAGCTTTGAATGGTGTTTTCAATGATGCTTTGATTATGTATTTATTGAACCATGATTGTTAGAGGCTTTTAATGAGAACTATGATGCACTTATTATGTTTATTGATTCATGATTTGAATGAAAATTGTAGATGGAAATGGTGGGTATAAGGCTAGGTTGAGTATGGTTTGATAAAGTGAACCTAAATGATGTGGTTTAGAAGTGTTTTTAGCTTGATTTTGATTGACTAATTTTGCATGGAAATGGAGAGATGAGGGCTGCCAACTTGTGATGGTATTTCCTAGTAAATGTATTTATGATATAGGGGCTGAATTTGTGTTCAATTGGATGCTTAGGGATGTATTATTGATGTTAGAAGTGATAGGAGATAGGTAGTAGTTGGAAAGCTGGAAATTGAGTTTTGACCTATTGGAATGTTTTGATCATAACTAATTGTATAGGTGAGAAAATGAGGTGAGGTTTGTGCCCAAGTAAACTTTGGGATGTTGGCTTCATTTTAGTGTGAAATAGGTGTTGTTAAATTGTAATGTTAGAAGGTCGAAAATTTGCATGGAAAGTTACTGTTTTATTGCCTGTGAACAGTAACTGACACTATGACCTGATTATTTTGCTGATTTTTATAAATTAATTGATATGAAATTTGGGAAAAGAGTCTTCATGAAAGTTGTGACATATTGAGTTAGCTTTCCATTGCCACTGATCTTGCTATTTTTTGAGTTGTATATTAGGAGTTATGGCCTGATAACTATTGACTGTTGTTATGTATTGAGTGAAACCTAGCTGGATTAGCAAATTTGGTGTACATTCTGCTTTGGAGTAATTTTAGTAATTTTTGTGAACTGAACTGGTTCTAGGGGTCTACTGAAGAGTTTTAGATGACACATTGATCTTGAAATTGGTGTATGGAATGTAATTTTTGGAAATCAGATGTGGGAGATATGGAATTTCAAAAGCTGAACTTACATTGTGATGTTAAGTGCTGATTAGGTCAGTAACTTGCATAACAGATTTGAAATTGTTAGAAATCTAATTGGAGATTGAGTTCTTCATGAAACTTGAATTTTGAGGAGTTATCTTTTCAGGAATATAAAGTTTGGATTTTTCTGACTTGTGTATAGGGAGTTATGCTTGTTATAACAATACTGCTCAAATTGAATGATTTCAGGAACAGCAACATTGAGTGAATTAATTGAATTGTTTAGCAATGGAATTTGATTTTGGGTTGTTCATGAAAGTTGTAGAGGACATTGTGAGCTGATTGAGCATATTTATATGGTAATTTTTGGCTGAATAATCAGTGATTGTTTGAATTTGCAAGGTACTGTCCAGTGTTGATGGGTTTTGAGTAGGCAGTAGTTTTGATGGGATTTTTGACACCCTTAGGGTTGGAATTAATTTTTATGGTCTTCATGAAACTTGTAAAGGGTTTTATTATCTTTCCAACAAGGTATAGTTTGCATTTTTCAGAAATGTGTAGAAGGAGTTATGGGTGTTGGAAGTTTGGTTGGAAATTAAAAAATAAAGGGGGAAATAAGGGTTATATATATATATTTAGATATTAATTGTTGAGTTTTGGTTTCTTTTGTCAATTTTTTTTCCGTCCGACGTCCGATTGACCTGATTCTTGAGACATCGGATTTGTAACATATTTAATTTCATTTTATGAGAAATTGGGAATTTTTAGACGGGAAATTGACGTGGCCCCGGGTAATTGTCCGGTGATCACTGTTTAAGTTATTTTTGGGCCAATTGAGGTCCAAATTGGGTGCCGTCAGTGGCTATAGCTTTCTAATTTGTAGATGGAATTTTTATGATGGGAAAATTTTGGATTAGGGCCGGGAATGCCATGAACATGCATTATACACGTTTTAATTATTCCATGTGCATTGTTTGGTCATTCTAACTATACAGTTAGTAATGTTTACCTATTTTAATTGCTATAGAGGCTCAGTTGGACCGTAGATCTATGGACGTGGCAGAGACTTCCCGGCATTAGCTCGGAAGTTATTAGGTAAGTAACCTAGATGGTTCCTCAATTATTATTTGGTTATATTTCGCACTTATACAACTGTGGAGATAATGGATGGGAATATGTATATTTGATTTTGATTGATTTCGGACCATGGGTGTCTGAAATATTTGGAATGAAATATCGAAGTGCTATAATTGATTTTCATGTGATTACTTGGGATTGACATATGTGAATATGTTAAATGGGAGATTTGGCTATTTGGACATTTGCATTCGTACATAATTGCATGATCGAGAATTGGCGATTGTGACGAGCGACCAACGAGAGCTTTAAGCTCAACGTGATTGGGCCTTGAGTCCACAATGATTTAGAGCCTATGGCTCACCGATTAATCGCGCCTTTAAGGGACGTTTCAGCGCCACCACAACAACGTAATAAAGTGGAAAAGCGTCACATACGTATTTCATGTGCATTTGAATTGGTTTCTTTTGATCGATATCGTGATAATCATGTGGTACTTCGAATGTGTTTTAATGATATAACTATGTGAATCGTGTTATCTTGTGTATCTGCATGAATTGGGTGAACCATCGATGATGGTTCTCACCGAGTTCATAAACTCACCCAAAATTGCAAATTATTTTTCGGACCGAGATAGTAGACTCATAGCTCGAGAGACTTTTCTGCCGTGTAGATTGAGTTGGCAAGAGAAGTTATAGCACACAGTTGGTCGGTGGCACTTTTGGAAGGATGACCTAGCTAGCTTTTGTTTGATTTTCTTTTGGAGACATGTACAGAAACTACCAGTTGTATTATTTATTGCTTGAGGTTATGAAATGAAAATTTTATGGTTCCAAAAATTAGTGAATTTCATATTAATGCATTATGATACTTGGATGCCATGTGGAGTGTTAGTTGTTCGTAGCGCACCCTTATCGTCGGGTGTGTATCGGAATGACCTACAGGCGTCCCGATACATATCCTATGGTAAGGGGGTGCTACAAAAAATGTGTTTGAAATCTCTAACAACCACTATAAATAAAAAAGCCACTAATTTCTCTCAATAAATGTAAAAACTTGATGTTTGGAGGCTAAAGTTATGGTTAAAAAGATATGTTTTGTGTTTGAAGAATGGATTTAACATTTTAGTATGTAAAGTCAAGATTGGGTCCAAAAATATGAGTTGAGAGGTAAGGAGAAGAAGGGTTTTGGGTTTTGGGGAGAAAAAATAACGTGTTTGCTATTTATATAGGTAGGTGTCAAGACGAGACCGATGTTATACATACATCATAACCATCATCAATTTTGTTTGTTAACTTAAGAAAATTTGCACTCCTAAGAACAATGCCAGATACATTTCTCATACCAACGTGGATTCTGATCTGTTTCTCATAAATGATTGCTCACTTATAAGACTAGGTCCAAATATACTTCCTATATTGACATTAGTTTAATTTTGTCTATAAACACTCCATATGCTTGTATCACCTTGAAGATTGGCATTGGTTATGCTCTGCAACTTCTAATGCATGCTTGAACTCAAATTTTTCCATCTTCTTTATGTTATATCTCCTCCACATGACCTTTGGCTCATGAATTATAATATGTATACATGGTTAAAAAAATACAAATGTTAAAACACATATCAAACCAAATTTAACAAAGAAATTATGTTAAAAACACTAAAACTAATGGAAATTTTTAAAAATTTCAACCTCCATCACTTAAACATGGCATTACCCTTAATGAAAATAATTAAGATGTGAATTTTAATCAAATATGATAGTTAAGGTTAAGAATTCTCCTATATATCCATATAAGTCTAGTATGGTAAAACTCCAAAATTCTATATATGTTTGCCGATAAAATAAAATAAGCATTAGTAAAGAAAATAAAAATAAAGAAAGTAAAATACAATAAAAGAAAGTTAGAGTCATTATATTGCCATTCAACAAACACTTCTTCAATATCTACCTAGACTTCCCTTTTAGCTCTTCACTCATCTCAGATCACCATTTGGATGAGTTTGATTCCTTTACTTCACATAACACAGAGAAGAAAAAGAGTTAGTAGGATATGGTTTTTATTCTCTGAAGTGTGCATATCGCTAATGAGGAGGCAAGATCTTAAACTACATGTTAGGTACTTCTCTAGTAGAAGGTAGCGACTATAACTAACCTTTTAACCTAAAAGCAATATCACCATTTGCATGCTCCTCCTCTTAATCCTTAAGTCCTAAGGCTTTACTTATTTTCCCTTAATCATCATCACAAGCCTTAGGGACTTCATACATACTAAGGCTTACAAGTCCATCACAAAGTAATCCTCATCAAGGATAAACTTTCCTCTAACAAGATCAATCATATCCTCCCTAATAACCAAGAATGGTCTCTTAAGAATTATGGGGATCCCCACATCATACTTCGTATCCATCAAAAGAAAATTGACTAAAAAGAAAAATTTTCTACTTTTATAAGTAGGTCTTCCATAACCTTAATCGAGTGCTTGATGAAACAATCTAGTAGCTAAAGTGGCATGTTCTTTGAATTGATCCCCCCTATTATTAGTTTCTTAAAAATGAATGAAGGAAAATTACATAAACATTCACGAATTTAAAATTACCAAAATTTTAAGGAATAGTGGAACTCCTTGTATCCTTCAACTTTAGAGGTAATTTCTTATCTATGATGGCATTGCACTCTTCTATTAAAAAAACTATATTATACTCCAATTTATTATTATTGGAGATAATCTCCTTCAAAAACTTTATATAACTATACATTTGAGCTAATGCTTCAAGGAATGGTATGTTGATGTTCAATTTCCTGAAGACATTAAAAAATGTATTGAATTTATCATTATTCATCTTTGATTTCATCCTCTAAGGATATATAATTAGCGACATGTGAGGCTTCATATAGGACTTTTATTTATTACAGTGCTGATTAAAGATGGAACTACCACTAGTTCCATTCTCTTGTTATCTACTTCATTCTCCAAGTCAACACTAATGCTAGACAAATATGAGACTAGTACTGGTATACTACTATTTCTTTCTTTCTTGAATTGCTCCTCAATTTATAACTCCCTCATGTCCTCTTCTTTAGTAACATTAGATTTAAGTGTTTTATCACACCTAAACATAATGTCTAACACCTGATCTCTATGTTTTACCTTAGTGTGACTTGAAATCTTTCTTTGGCATCTTTCATCTCACTAATTTAACCAATTGGCTTATTTGTAGCTCCAGATTATAAATGAGAGCAACATTAAATTGCACCATTTTTTTAAGTTGGTCAACTTTATTAAGTTTTCCTCTCATGGTGGAAATAAATTATTTCATCATCTTCTCCAAACCATTGTTCTATAGTGGTTATTGTTGTAACAGAGGTTTATTTTAGAAACCAAGTAGTCTCATAGGTATGTCAGCTCTAGCTATTCCTACTCCTTCCATAAAAAGTTTAGGTAATTCCTCCAAACTATATATGTTGGAGATGGGTCATTCCTCATCGCCTACTTTCTGCCATAAGTAGCCATTTAGTTTAGCTTCCTCATCATAATTCGAGGGTACCTTGACATTTACGCATGCATTGGCTAGGTTCCTATACATACCAAACTAGTAGCACTCCTCTCTACTTCCCATGTCTCAGTGTAAGATCATCTTTATCTGAATCAAAAGATTTGTTATTTATATGGTTGCATCTCACGAAAGGATTCTTGGAATTCCCCTTAACCACATTGGTAGATGAATTTCTTTTTGAGGCCTCAATGATCTTCTTAACCTCCTTGATAGTGTTTGTATGAATTGTTCTTTGAGCTGCAACATCTACTAAGGTTTGATATGTCACAGTAAAGTCTTCGTTGAAGAATTGCATCACCAATTGCAAGGAATGCTAAGGATGCAAACACTGCTTAAGAAAAGGCCTATATCTCTCCCAAGCTACATGCTTCTCATTCTTTATTTGTAATGTTTTATATTGCATCATCGATTCAATTGTCTTGTATGAAGGGAATATGAACATATCGTAAACTTAATCTTACTCTTTAAAAAAGTCAACCACGATTGAGATTAACCATATCTGTAACATCTCATCTCCGATGGGAAGGGTCTTTTCATAAATTGGGACGGGTTAGGAGTATTGAATTATATCTCGGCTTGAACATACAACTTATCGCCTCTATGATTGATGGTTTGTTGCACTTGCACATGGTAAACATGCATTCATGACATTTTCGGGCTTAGGTTTCAAATTGAGATCTTTTGTGAAATTTATGGGATAATTGTATTTGAAAAATTATTTGGAGTACGCCATTGAGTGTTTTACATTTTTAGGGATTTATAGGAATTTTTCTGGAATTGTCCGGAGAAATTTCCGGACCGCAAAATCATAGGTAAATGGCCTAAATGTGTTTTTGTTGTGGAAAATGTGGTTTTCGTGTTTGAACAATTATTGGGAGTGGACTGTCATATGTTTTACAATTTTGGACAATTTAGGTAATTTTCAAAAAAATGATTCGGGGAAATTTCCAGACCGGGAAAAAATCGCCAAGTGGCGAACCGATTGATTTTCTACTGTTCTTTGGTACTTATCTATTGCATATTGTGGTGGGACCCATAATTAGACCCTTAAACCTAGTGGGAACCGAAATGTGGCTTGAAGTTGTTTGGTAATTGTTTGATTTTTGTCAAAAATTTATCATTGGTTCCTTGACTTTTCTTGTTTCTCCTCCATTTGCCAAGTGTGGCTTCATTTAATGCATTCCCATCTCCTTCTTTCGTAACTTCACTATAAAGGAAAGAAAATATGAGCTTTGTGATAATTTATTCATGTCTTTGACTTTTCTTATTCATCCTATCACTATGCCATCATGCCAAGTGTCCCAAATGCCTTTATTGTTTTTGACTTGGCCATAGCCTAGAGTTTTCGGTTGCTTCTCTTAAAGGGATAAAAGATGAGTTGTTGGTTTTTTCTCATCATCATCCAAATCCACTTTGCTTCTTCTCCTCTCCATCGATTTTCCTCCTTTAAAATAAATTCTTCTTCCAAACTCAAGCTTTCCTTCATGCAACCAAGTTGTTGTCTTGCCATGATGACCTCCCACTTGTATGTGTTTGAAGAGAGTGAAGAAGGTGTTGAGGTGGGATAGTAAAGGGATTGAAGATTGGAAGTTTTATATAGGTAAAGTTTTAAGTTAAATGTTTAATTATGCTTGATTTTGTAGTTTAATACATCATGGTATTTAGAAGCATCTAAAGGGGATTGTGGTATTATTATTAAGCTTATTGATGCTTTACCTTGATGAGAATTATAGTGTAAATTGATGGGTATAAATGTATGGTGTGTTAGGATAATGAATGGTTATGGTTGTAACTTGGTTTAGCTTTGAATTTGGTTGGTAGATGATGACTAATCTTGCAAATAAAGTGAGAGTTTAATGCTGCCAATTTGTGAATATTAGCCCTAGTGAATGTATGAATGTTATGGATACTGATTTTTATGCTTTATTGAAATGCATATGGTGTTAGAAGTTCAATTGGTATGATAGGAAGAGGAATTGTATAGTATAGCTGAAAATGTGAGTTTGACCTACTGCACTGTTTTGAGTATAACTCATTGTGTGGTTTTGCAAATGAGGCAAGGTTTGTGCCCACTGAAACTTTGGATTGTTGGCTACATTTTTAAGTGAAATAGGTGTTGTCTAATTTTAGCTTTAAGAGGTTGCAATCTGGCTTGGAAAGTTACCGCTCTTGACTGGAATGAATAGTACCTGAAACCATAATCTAGAGTTTTGATGATTTTTCTAAATTAATTGATATGGAATTAGGGCAAATGGTCTTCATGAGAGTTGAAGCCTACATTGTTAGCTTTCCATTTCCACTGATCTTGTAATTTTTCGATCAGTATATTGGGAGTTATGCATTGTGGCATGTTGACTGATTTTTGTTATGTGTGGAAAGCTAGCCTCATTGTCGATTTTGTGAACTTTCGAATTGGAGGCAATTTTAGCAATTTATGTGGACTGAATTGGTGTGAGTGATCTTCTGAAAAGTTGTAGAGGAAGAAATTATCTTGAAAATGATATATGGCATGTAATGTTTGAAGGTCAGATTTGGGAGTTATGATTTTGCAAAAAACTGAACCTAAACTAGGTTGTGAATGGCTGCTCATGACAGTAGTTTCCATAACAGTTTTGAAATTGTTAGAAATCGAATTGGAGTTTGAGTTCTTCATGAAAATTTAAGTTTGAGATCTTATCTTTTCAGGGATATAAGGTAGTAAATTTTGTGACTTTTGTGCTAAGAGAATCACTGTTTGGAAAATTACTGTCCAAATTGGTTGATTGCAGTAGGCAGATTCTTTGTGGAATTGTTTGACCTTGTTAGCAAGTGAATTTGATTTTGGGTTGTTCATGAAAATTGTAGATAACATTGTGATCTTACTGCCTTAATTATTGCGTAATTGTTGACTGAAGAATCAGAGAGTTATTGAATTTGCAATGTACTGCCCTGTGTTGATAGGTTTTGAGTAGGCAGTAGATTTGATAGGATTTTTGACACCCTTAGGGGTGAAATTGATTTTTATGGTCTTCTTGAGAATTGTAGAGGGTTTCATGATCTTTCCAATGATATATAGTTGGTAATTTTCTGAATTGTGTGCAATGAGTTATTGGTGTTGAAAGTTGGCTTGAAATCAAGAAATTAAAGAAGGGAATAAGGGTTAGGTATATATATAGATATTAATTGTTTAATTTGAATTTTGGTTTCTTTTGTCAATTCCTTTTCCGTCCGATGTCCGATTGACCTGATTCTTGAAGCATCGGATTGGTAACACATTGAATTTCATTTTGTGAGAAATTGGGAATTTTTAGCCGAGAAATTGACGTGGACCCGGGTAATTGTTCTATGGTCACTGTTTTATTTATTTTTGGACCGATCGAGGTCCGAATTGAGTGCTGTCAGTGGCTATAGCTTTCTAATTTTTTTTTAGATGAAATTATTATGACGGGAAAATTTTGGATTAGGGCCGGGAATGCCATGAACATGCATCATACACGTTTTAATGATTCCATGTGCATTGTTTGGTCATTTTAACTATACAGTTGGTAACGTGTACTTATTTTCATTGTTATAGAGGCTCAGTTGGAACGTCGTTCCACGGACGTTGCAGAGACTTCCCGGCAATAGCTCGGAAGTAATAGGTGAGTAACCTAGTTGGTTTCTCAATCTATGTGTGTTTAATATGACGATTGATGCCGTATGGAGATAATGGAGGATTATGTGTGTTTACTTTTGATTGATTTGGACCATAGGTGTCCAAGTATTGAAACTTTTATCGAAGTGTTATTTGTGTGTATTTGTTTGTGAATAATTACATTGGAGATCTCGGACCAAAGGTCCGAGGGAATGGGAAATTAATATTGAAGTGTTAATTGTCTGCTTTGATACATTGGATGTGACTTTTAATATGAGATGGTAGGATGCAATAAATTGTAAATGTATATGACTGAAACACCGGACCGAAGGTCCGAAGAAACGGAAATTGGTCATTGAACTATAACTGACTGTAAATGGGAATTGGAGCATATGCATCCATGCATGATGGCATGATCAGATAAAGGCAGTTGTGACCGAGCAAAGACCGATGTGGCTATGAGCTTTCACTCAACGATAGGACCTCAGTCCAACGTATTGAGCCTCGAGCTCAATGTATCGTGGCTTCAAGCCCAATGTTTTCGAGCCACTGGCTCAACGCAATGTGCCCATCACAGGGACGATTTGCCAAAGCAGTCGCCACAACAACGTAATGAAAATGAAAAGGGTCTCATGTGCATTGCATATATAGTATGAGTAAATGTGGATGGTATGAAAGGCGTTACGCCTTACATTTGTGAATTGTGATTGTATGTGATAATTGGTAAATTGTGTGTTTATGCATGAATTGAGTGAATCATCGATGATGGTTTCTCATTGAGTTCGCAAACTCACCCAAAATTGCAAATATTTTTCAGGGATCGAAGAGTACCACGTTGGGCACGGGAGTATGATTACCAATTGCAAGTCAGAGTTAAGGTCGGGATCAGTTCACGTCTGCATTTGTGTCTTTTGAATTATATGTAAACTTGTATTTCCGCAAGATTCGTACTGGTATTGCTGAGTGCCCGATTGATTAATGTTGTATTGTAATTTGATTACCAAAATAATGTTCTGATTGAAAATGATTTCGTATTAGAACGGGCCCAAATTATTTACTGATATTTGCGCACTCGATGGGTTTTAAAAAAATTATATATATATTATCAAGTTTTAAACTGCATTGACTGCTCTAGCATACCACCCTCGCGGGTCGCGGGCTCGGATATCACAGTCGATGTCGGGTTCGGGTCTCGTGGGAGTGGGATGCTACATTTGTGGTATCAGAGCCCAGAAGTACAATCTTACATGGGCTTTCTGAACAAAAAAAATGTGTCAAATTACGTGCATTTAAGTCATGTCATGGAGGACAGTGACAACTGATCCCCAGTGTAGTATATGAGTCGTACGCATAAGTATGACTCAATCGTTTAAGCGGTTCAAAAAAATTGAGAAAAAGGATAATGTGTTAGAATGTGATAAAAGGAAGAAATGGATATCGCAAAATAAGAAAAAGTGTATGGTTCGATCAGACAGATGAATATTTAGTGTACTGGTATTGATGGATATCTTGTGAAATATACTATTAGAGTGATATGGGGTATATCCTTGACTGTGAGTTTGAAATAAAGATTATAGTTGTGAATTAATAGAGGAAAATAGAGATGTGGTAATGGTAAGATTTCCAGTGTATAAGGTGAATGAAAATAAATGATATAGAGAAGTTACAATTGGGATTGATTACCGTGATAAGAGTTATACATAAGGATTGGTGATTTGGAGTCAAAAGACATTAAGTGCAAAATCAAGAATGATTTCATATCTGTGATATTGATTTGAGTGCGGAAATATATGGGTATTGCATTGACTGGAATGAATAGTACCCGAAACCATAATCTAGAGTTTTGATGATTTTTCTAAATTAATTGATATGGAATTAGGGCAAATGGTCTTCATGAGAGTTGAAGCCTACATTGTTAGCTTTCCATTTCCACTGATCTTGTAATTTTCGATCAGTATATTGGGAGTTATGCATTGTGGCATGTTGACTGATTTTTGTTATGTGTGGAAAGCTAGCCTCATTGTCGATTTTGTGAACTTTCGGATTGGAGGCAATTTTAGCAATTTATGTGGACTGAATTTGTAGCGCCCCCTTACCGTAGAGTATACACCGATACGCCCGTAGATCATACCGATACATACCCTACGATGAAGTTGCACTACCAGACAATCGCTTCTAATAAAACCTCATGGCATCAATATAATCAAAGCAGTAAGATCACAATCACTAAATTTTAAAACCAAAGAGTACTTCTCATTTCATTCATAAATGCTAAATACAATATCCGATCATAATTTACAACTGCAAAAGCCCAAAATAAACAGTAATAGCTCCTATCTAGGTCATCCCCAAAATATCCCAAAGGATCCCCACCGACCGACGTGGGCCATGCTCCTCTTGCTGCCGGCACACACAGCAGGAAAAGTCTCAAAATCCGGAGCTAGAGTCACACTACCGCTGTCCTGAAAAATAGTCGCAATTTGGATGAGTTTGCGAAACTCAATGAGTAACCATCATCGATGGTTTACCCAATTCATGCATTACGCAAAATTGCGTACAAATCAACACATATCATAACTCAGAAATTTACAACATCAAAATCACACATTGGCAGTTAGTCCATAGCACATTCATAGCATGAACACAGACAATATGCACAATGATTTCCAGTTCATTATTAGCGTTGTGACTGGGCGTCAGAATTATCCCATTTCTGGGCACATCACACAGAATCGCGTTTTCGGGGGTAGGAGAGCCCTCTGGGTATGCACTACTGCCCACGCCGCACTAGGGATAGGAGAGCCCTCTGGGTATTCACTAATCCCTTTTTCACTTAACACAATTGATGAGCTTATAGCTCCACTCGGATCAGAATGTGCTCCAGTCACAACTGTCGGTTACTGATTTCTAATCATGCCTAGCATGCTTTCACAATTCATACTGATATATCTCATGCGAATCATTTAATCAGAATCACATAATCAAAGACACAGATAGTTCACATACGAAGCACATAACACATAAGAGATTGAGAAACCAACTAGGTTACTCACCTCAGAACTTCCGAAGCTATTGCCGGGAAGTCTCGCCTACGTCGAGACGATCGGCGATCCGCTGAGCCGCTATATCAATCAAAATATACATAACATTATTCTGGTACCAATTCGATGCTTAATTATGCATATGAATCAAATCATGTACATACTATGCAAATTATGACATTTCCGACCTAATTCAATTTCCGATCACAATCCTTAATTCCGAACTAAATTTCAAATTTCCAAATTCATAATCTCCAAATTGAATTTAATCCATAGCCAATTGAATCATCAATTGCCTAATCCCAAATTGTGAAAACCTAAATTTCATTTCGCAAGCAAGCGCGCATGAATCGGGCATCCACGTCATGACGACGACGCGTTAAATCATGACGATACCTTGTCCTCCTACAAGCGGCGCTACCGGCACACGTCATGGCGTCTGAAGCAATTTGCTGTCGTCAAGGCGTGTTAAATCATACGCCATGGCGTCTTGACGATATATACACGCCTGAAAACCCAGATTTTGCAGATTTTCGACAAAGAAACATCACCAAATCCTAGTTTTCTCCTCACAAATCACTCCTAAATCATTCTATACACATCATAGAACAACTCTTTAGCTTCCATTTTATCAAACAATCAAATTCCTAAAATTCAACCCTAAAACCACCGAAAACCAGCTTTGAAATCCTAAACCCAAATCCTTAGATTTTCATGTTTAATCCTCTAATAAACTCTATAAATCAACTAATCAAACCATATAAAACAAGATAGAAGTAACTTACTTGATGAAGAACCTCAAATCTCCAAAAGAAAATGATCACGAAGAGGAAGAAGAGAACGAAGAAGAAGAAGGAGAAAGCTTCGTGGGAGGCAAAATCTTCAAAGGGTTGGGTATAAATATAAGGATACTAGGGCTTGTTTGGCAAATGGAATTGCCACCAGTCCGATCCGAACCACCTCGAGCCAATTTCAAATTCTAATTTCTCCCTAATTTCAAAGGCTAAACCCTAATTCCCCAAATCAAATTTCTAACCTGTCCATGCCATTGGATAATCAATTTCGGAACCGGATATTCAATTAACCAGTCATTTATCAAATTTTTCGGTCCGAGCCTAATGCTCCAAAAATTCATAAATCCACAAAAATAGAAAACTCATTAGCATATACTCCAATTTCACAATTCAACTTCCCAAATCTCATTTCTAACTCAAATCAAATTCTCGAGCCTAATTTGACCTAATTATCATACTTACCCTAATCATTTCCAGATCTCAATTTGCAACTCCAATTACTCATTTCTCATGCCAATTCAATTTCTCACAACCCAATTAACCTAATCAATTTTTCAAATCTAAGTTATGCAAATCAAATCGGAAATATGTCATACATGCATGTACATACAAAAGCCAATTATACAATATACTATAATTCATGCACATGTACAAATACGAATGCAATAAACTGTACACATCCCATCCGTGACGGGATGTTATAGAATTGGTGTGAGTGATCTTCTGAAAAGTTGTAGAGGAAGAAATTATCTTGAAAATGATATATGGCATGTAATGTTTGAAGGTCGATTTGGGAGTTATGATTTTGCAAAAATCGAACCTAAACTAGGTTGTGAATGGTGATCATGACAAGTAGCTTCCATAACAGTTTTGAAATTGTTAGAAATCGAATTGGAGTTTGAGTTCTTCATGAAAATTTACGTTTGAGATCTTATCTTTTCAGGGATATAAGGTAGTAAATTTTGTGACTTTTGTGCTAAGAGAATCTTTGTTTGGAAAATTCTTGTCAGTTGGTTGATTGCAATAAGCGATTCTTTGTAGAATTGTTTGACCTTGTTAGCAAGTGAATTTGATTTTGGGTTGTTCATGAAAATTGTAGATAACATTGTGATCTTACTGCCTTAATTATTTTGTAATTGTTGACTGAAGAATCGAGAGTTATTGAATTTGCAATGTAACGCCTCGTGTTGATAGGTTTTGAGTAGGCGATAGATTTGATAGGATTTTGACACCCTTAGGGGTGAAATTGATTTTATGGTCTTCTTGAGAATTGTAGAGGGTTTCATGATCTTTCCAATGAGATATAGTTGGTAATTTTCTGAATTGTGTGCAATGAGTTATTGGTGTTGAAAGTTGGCTTGAAATCAAGAAATTAAAGAAGGAATAAGGGTTAGATATATATATAGATATTAATTGTTTAATTTGAATTTTGGTTTCTTTTGTCAATTCCTTTTCCGTCCAAGTCCGATTGACCTGATTCTTGAGGCATCGGATTGGTAACACATTGAATTTCATTTTGTGAGAAATTGGGAATTTTAGTCGAGAAATTGACGTGGACCCGTAATTGTTCTATGGTCTTTGTTTTATTTATTTTGGACCGATCGAGGTCCGAATTGAAATCTTGTCGATGGCTATAGCTTTCTAATTTTTTAGATGAAATTATTATGACGGAAAATTTTGGATTAGGGCCGGAATGCCATGAGCATGCATCATACACGCTTTTAATGATTCCATGTGCATTGTTTGGTCATTTTAACTATCTGATTGGTAACGTGTACTTATTTTCATTGTTATAGAGGCTCAGTTGGAACGTCGTTCCACGGACGTTCAGAGACTTCCGCAATAGCTCGAAGTAATAAGTGAGTAACCTAGTTGGTTTCTCAATCTATGTGTGTTTAATATGACGCATTGATGCCATGGAGATAATGGAGGATTATGTGTGTTTACTTTGATTGATTTCCGACCATAGGTGTCCAAGTATTGGAAACTTTTATCGAAGTGCTATTTGTGTGTATTTGTTTGTGAATAATTACATTGAGATCTCGGACCAAAGGTCCGAGGAATGAGAAATTAATATTGAAGTGTTAATTGTCATTTTGATACATTGGATGTGACTTTTAATATGAGATGGTAGGATGCAATAAATTGTAAATGTATATGACTGAAACATCGGACCGAAGGTCCGAAGAAACGAAAATTGGTCACTGAACTATAACTGACTGTAAATGGGAATTGGAGCATATGCATTCATGCATGATGGCATGATCAGATAAAGGCAGTTGTGACCGGAGCAAAGACCAGTGTCGAGTATATGAGCTTTCACTCAACGATGGGACCTCAGTCCAACGTATTGAGCCTCAGCTCGATATATCGTGGCTTCAAGCCCATGTTTTCGAGCCATCGGCTCAACGCAATGTGCCCATCATCGGGACGAGCCAGCGCACGGTCACAACAACGTAATGAAAATGAAAAGGGTCTCATGTGCATTGCATATATAGTATGAGTAAATGTGGATGGTATGAAAGGCGTTACGCCTTACATTTGTGAATTGTGATTGTATGTGATAATTGGTAAATTGTGTGTTTATGCATGAATTGAGTGAACCATCGATGATGGTTTCTCATTGAGTTCGTAAACTCACCCAAAATTGCTAATATTTTTCAGGGATCGAAGAGTACCCCGTTGGGCACGGGAGTATGATTACCAATTGCAAGTCAGAGTTAAGGTCGGGATCAGTTCACATCTGCATTTGTGTCTTTTGAATTATATGTAAACTTGTATTTCGCAAGATTCAATCTGGTATTCTTGAGTGCCGATTGATTAATGTTGTATTGTAATTTGATTACCAAAATAATGTTCGATTGAAAATGATTTCAGATTAGAGCAGCCCAAATTATTCTTGATATTTTGCACTCGATGGGTTTTAAAAAATTTATATATATTACCAAGTTTTAAACTGCATTGACTGCTCTAGCATACCACCCTCGCGGGTCGCGGGTTCGGATATCACAGTCGATGTCGGGTTCGGGTCTCGTGGGAATGGGATGCTACAATTTCCTTGCCTCAATCTTTTATGCAATATCAAAAGCACCCTCATCCTTAACTTATCTTTTGTAAGGCCACTAATCGTTGTATTTTGTCACTGAATAAAACTCCTTGATGAATGTGATCATGTCTTCATAAGGTGATCCACCAAAGTTTAGGAGTGTGTGTAGATGTACTTGCTTAAGTTCATAATTCCTCGCCTTTTGATTCAGTTTATAAGAGACTTGCACTAATCATTAGCAATTGGATGCCCTCATGCATATCCTTTATGGTTGTTTCTATATATCCACAACTAGATTATCTAGTAATGTATTTATCTCTTCTCTCTTTATTTCTATGTTCTTTCTACAAGATCATTCAATTTCAAGATCAAATTGAATTAAAAAAATCTAAGCTTTTACTCTAAGATCTCCAATCCTACATTAACTACTTGAAACAAATGAAAGCAATTAATAGCAACAGAAAATAAAAATAAAATGAAACTAAATTTAACAAAATAACAATCCTTGTTCTCTAAAGATGTCAAAAAACTTGATTTCTTCTATGACTGTAAGACTATAGAGTCAATTATATATAGTTTATTAAATTGAAGTTAAAATTGAAAATTTAAGTGAAGTTTGAACTTCTTTTGTAATTAACCCTATATATATAGATATCTAATTATTATACATTGAAATTTGCAATCTTTCATGATTACACCAAAAAATTAACATAAATATCTAATTCTTGTATATTAAAATTTGTAATCTTTCATGATATTAATTTATGTATATACATAACTAATATTAATAAATTTCATGTACATATATGATTTATATAAAATTATAATTATTTAACATAGAAAGAGAATAATTAGTCATATGCTTATCTTATTTATTTTTAGGGTTAAATATATTACAATTCCTTGTTTTTTTCATTTAAGTCGCTATGTTTTAAAATTTATCACTTTCCTTATAATTTTTTTAATTTTCAAACAACTCAATTTATCATAATCCATTAGTTTTTCTTTTTTTTCTATATAGGACGGAATATTAAGAATAATATAATTAAAATTCGTGAATTCTAATTTGACATTATTTCGAAGTTATAATTAAAAACCTAACAAAATATAACGGAATAAAGTATGTAACAAAATTGCTAACAAAAATGAAATAATAATTATGAAGTTATGAGAATTAAAGTGAGAATTTCAAACCACATGAGAAACTATTATATTAATATTTTAAATTATTTAACTAATAGTTTACTTGTTTAGTAAATACTGAATTTTAAAATGAACAAATGAAATTGTTTATACATATTTTAAATTACCAAACAGCCGCAAGCATATTTCTACTCTAATATTGTAGCGTACTGAAGCTAGTCCCAGCAGTTTAATGAGAAATCTATAAAACCCGGTTATGCAAAGGGTCTCCCAAATTCAAACTATTGGATCTAAAAACAAACGACTGAAGATGTAATCTTGCACGGCTAGCAGCAGCAAGAGACTCTTCATCTCGCTTTTCTTTCGCAGCAGAAACAGCAGCAACATAAGCTTCTCTTGCTCTTTCCATTTTTTGGATCTTCATGTCATCTAAATCGCACTGCACAAAGCAATAAAGCTTTCATAAAGTGGAATAAATGCTTAAGCAACATATACAAATAGGCAAAACATCAAAGTGAAGATATTTTCTTAATGTTTGCACTCCCTTAGTGCATGTTCTATAGGCATATAAACGGCAACTCACAACAAAATTGGGATATGGAAGAAGTTGGTGAAACAAGGCAAACATAAATAGATCAGGCACGCGTAAGGTGGGAGCTACAAGCTTACTATATCTGGGAGACAATCCAAATGGCAAGGTTTAACATCATAATTCTCAGTGTGTGTCACACAATCATTCTTCGACAATTCTTTAAATAACATCACAAGTGATGACATGCCCCCTTGGACAGAATCTAACTCATCTTGGAGCTTCTCTACTCTCTTATTTGATGTCATTGCTTCCCACTGTATCTTCTCTAAGGCGGCTTGCTTGTCTGCAAGCTTAATCTGTATTAAAAAGACCCATTATTTGCAGAGGCTAGAAATGATCTCAAGTTTCTTTGTATTTATACAGCTTCATAACAGAATTCTAGAGAGAAATATGTTATGGAAATTGCATTAATCATATGCAAATCATAATACTTCACTAACAAAAAGAAACTCTTGTGTCAGAATATTGTAAATCAAGATTGACAGGAAAAGAAAGACAAAGCACTAGGAGGGTACAGTTTATACCTATTTCAAGACAGTGGGTTTTAGGTTCAAAAATCAACAATAATCCTTCTAGGGTCTGTTACAGTAATCATCTATAGAATAGTTCATCTATAACCAAACTGGATATTGGAATAAACATTAAGAATGATGCACATTACTGAGTAATTTTGCCTTCGAATCCACATTTATAGCCTCCACCAAGGCACTGCAATCAGACTGTGACTGCATCATGCAACATCACCATCTACTTACATTAAACAACACTCGTGATCCACCAGTAACATGAGCGATGGAAGCTATTGGGGCATCCACAATTTAAGAAAGTTCAAAAGCAATAATATGAACCTTTGTATCATGAAGCTGTTGCTGAGTCATCTTAATTAAGGAGTTCTTTTCTGCAGCCTCTTGTTTCAGTTCATTGAATTTTATGTGGACTGAATCTGTCTGGCTCTTTGAAGCCTCTGCTAATTTCAAAAGTTCATCTTTCTCCAATAGCTTCTTTTGTAGATCCTCCACTTGCTTCCTCAACATGAAAGGCTCTTCCTGGTCCTTTTCGGTAGCCAAAGAATCTGAGGAATAGATTGAGAACACTTCACCATCTTTATTGTTGCTAGTATACTTACCTTGTTCCTTATATCCGAGGTCATTTTTCTTCTTCATGGGCATAGACTCAGTTGCATTCCTCCCTCTGGGATCAATCATCTTAGATGCATTAGAAAAGAATAAAAATTAGCATCCGTTCGACTGTCATATAATGCTATATAAAAATTGTCGTGCCCCATTTAAAAAGCAGTTTCAGATGGAAAGATTATTCAGAGACAGGGTAATGACAATCGAGTGATACAGATTATCATGATCATAACTTATAAAGTATTGCATTCAACTTGACGAAGCCTCCTATGGATGCAGCACATAAACGTCAAAAGTATTACACAAAGCCCTGGTTAAACTTGAAGTCAAGATTGGTAGGATGCAAAAGCACAATTGCTTAGTTCATATAACCAGTGTTTGCAAAACAGAACAGGGCAGTGAATCAGGACTCCAAACACCTCAGTACAATTTTACAAGGTTTTTACTTCACCACACTAATACTATGTCTTATAAGGTCACCGTAAGCAGAAAAATGGCAAGCAAATGATTTAACCTTCTGTTGACTTTTAAACACTTGTCATACAATTTACGAGAAAGTTATCAGGAATGAGATGCAATAAATAAACACAAACCATTCTAATTCAAGATTCTAGGGAAAAAAAAAAAAAAAACATTGATGTCGGAAGCCATTGAGATTCAATGCCAGAAAAGAAACGGAGCATCTAGATACATTTACTAGTTTTCAAGAAATAATGTCTTTTAATGACGAAGTTGGACATAATTGGACAGAACTACCAGTCACATTAATTCAATCCCTCTAGAAGTAGGAAGGGATGGATACGGCTACGTGGAGACCTCATATATCCCGCGTATCAGTGAGATTTTTAGCGGTCACATTAATTAAAATAATTACACAAAACCACATCCCTTTGCATCCAACATATTTGCTAAACATTTGATGGGCAAGTCTTAACAATTTGAAAATCCCATATAAATGAACTTCAAAACTCGTGACCAACCATGTTTATAGCCTTGTACATATTAAGAAAGAAAAAAAACATAATGAAGAATCAAGCCAAGAAGAGACAGAGAATGTAGTGAAAGTACTTTTCGGGACAAGGAATCTCTAGAAGGAGTCCTGGTGTAGATCATGGAAGCTCTCCTCGTGAAGGAGCTGTTATTAAGCTTGCGATCCTTCTTCTAAGAGAAGAGGGAGACTGTAAGCAAGCATATAATACAATACAAGAGAGAAAGACAGAAGATAACATACAAAGAGGGACTCGACGAGAGGAAACATCTGGACGAGATCGTTGTATAGTACGGGATCCACAGCACCGGCTGATGTTGCACTGGCGGAGAGCCATGATTTGAGGCCCGAATTCTCTTCTTGCTCATACATTTGATTTCGGTGACAGTGAAAGTTGTGAGAGGGAGCCTTCCAGTTTGAACGAAATCGAAAATTTTAAAGTGCCCTTGCTTTGTTTTTTATTACCATAATGCCCCTGTTGATCTACTCCCCCCGAATATTGCCGTATTCTGAAACCCCGTTGGTTCCTGTTTAATTTTTGTAGGTCGATGAATGGATATGTGTAATGAACAACAATATATTCTCCTATTTCTTTTCTCTTTAGGCGTGAGATTTTCAGTAAACAGTCTAATCTTTTCCGTCAAGGCTCTCAAGAATCTCTTTCAAGGCCTTATTTTGCGAGCCATTTAGTCTATGTGGTTGTAACATCTTGCAGTGTCTTATAAGAATAATTAGATGTCTAAAATCACTGCATAAAGCCATAGATGCAATTCAGATTTTCGAAAAATTCTGGCTGGAGAAGAGATGATTGTCTAGTTTTCAACACTAATTATGTTAAATATTCCACTCATCCTCTCAGTTAAAGCATAATCGTAAGAATTGACGTATCAACATCCCACAATCCAACAACTATTCTTGCTCAAAATCTTGTTATCAGACGCATAATTGTATTTTCAGGACATAATCACCTACTGGCTTTACATCAACAATAAGTAGGATTGATGGTTAACGTGTGTGTTCAAATTGAATCAATCAATTATTAGAAATATGTAAACTAATATAATCGCAACATTAATTCCATACGTATGACCATTAATTGAATTACTTACGGGGTGTTTGGAAACTTTCGAATTGAATTCATTAACAAATTAGATTCAATTACATTAATGAGACTTAATTGAATTCAATTTATACTGTTTGGAACAAACCCAGTAATATTATAATTGAATTCAATTATACTGTTTGAAATACAATTAAAATAAATTCAATTATTTCATATAACACATTTACACTTATGCTATCGATATTTTAAGAAATAAAAATGCAATGAGCCACCAAATATCAAGAAACTAAGTGCACAAATAACCATTGCAACATAAAGGGAAAGTAAAACACAGATGACACAAAAATCAGAGTTTGATTGATCTTCCAAGGGTAGATAAGTGAACAACAATATAAACACAACTAATGTTTCAACAACCACAATTAAAAGCAAATAAAGCTGCTTTATAGCATCACAAAAAGGGGTAGATCATCAAAAACTAAACAAGTGATGGTGTTGTTGAAGAAAGAGTAAAGCGGGTAGACCTTCAAAGGCTTTTCAGAGTTGTTCAGCGTCCTCAGATGAAGCAGGAACGTGGGAGGGAAGTTTAAGAATGGTCATTCTTTTACTTCACAAGAACTTTTGAAGTGTTCCCCTTTTCCTGAGAAAAATCGAAAACAATGGAATGGATCAATAAGAGTGAGAGAGCAAATGAGTGAGACTTTGAAGAGCTTTATTTATTAATGCCTGATGATTGACTATGGCGGTGGAAAAGGAAACGAGAAGACAGTGAAAAGGTATCATTTTATTAATGTTGTTGCGAAGTTAAGCGTGGGCATTATGGGAAGACAAAGGTTTCAACGTTTAAAAACAAGAGTACTAGCCTTTTGGAATTGAAATCACGTGAATTGTAGGCTGAATTGAATTTATAAGAAGAGTGGGTTTCAATTCACGTATGAATTCAATTCGTGGTTATTTTTCTATTCCAAACCAGTTAATTGAATTTAATTACAATATTGAATTCAATTCACTTTGTTCCAAACAGACTGTTAATGTATGTTTAATAAATCATAATGGGTTAGTTAATAATTTATTAATTACATTTGAGGCACATAGTATTGTACCATAATAACTATTTGTTAGCCCATTAAACTATAGTTCATAACATCCTAAAAATGACACAATTTTCATTTTCTACCTCGTAGTGTAGAACATGTTATAAGATAAAGCATATGGTGAGATTATGAGTATATGGTGTGTGGGTGTGAAAAACATAATATTGAGTCTTCTATCGTTAGCTTCCTCTCTTGCACAAGATATTGTTGATTTTGATAGGTTGTGGTAAAAAGATAGAGAGTATGCACCAAAACTCTATGCCAAGCATTGGATGTATGTCAATCTCATTGTGTTGTTAATACTCTAAATAAAATATTGATCTTGGTTTAGTGATTGTTGATAAATGCATCTGTGTATAATAATTAGTATCAGAGCTCTATGATCATTTGATTTTAGGGCTCATTTTTGGTATAAAACTATGTTTTTTCAAAATGTTTTTTGACATAAATGACTTCGAAATGATGTGTTGAGGTTCAGAAAATGTTGTTGGATGTTTTTGTTGCCTTTTATCTTTTTGTGACAAAAGAATCACGATTTTTGGGTGAGATTTTGAAAAGTTTTGTGTTTTTGTTAATGGCCAAAATGGGTTTAATATTTTCAAATTTTAGAGCACTTTTGACTAAAATGGACATGGGAAATCCATAGAACATAAAAAATGAAAGAAAACGTTTAAAAAATCGTCAAAAATCAAAAATCGAGAGAGGAAGTTGCAAGTGGGTCGAACTCGCACACTAGCAGGTCAACCCATCGACCTGTATCAAGGTCAGGGACGACCCAGATGGCATCGTCCTGACCTCGCTAACTCTTTTATTTATTTCATTTATTTTTTAATTAAAAATATTTAAAAAATTCTGCACAATGCACATTGGGGGTATGTAAGGTCCTTTTTGGGACCATCTTTCATTTTCATCTTTTTCTAAATTTTTTCTTATTTTTCCATATTTTTATGCACAAGATTAATTAGTAAATTTTATTTGATAATTATAAATTTTTAATCTTATTGTGGCATAAACATGATTGTTTGTTGACAATAGTGAATGCTTATTTTTACCTATAGTAGAATTGAGCATGTAAAATTATTCATGATGAGGAATTTTGAAATATTAATTTATGTTTAAAATTTTATGTTTTTCTCTAAAATAATATTAAGATCCATATGGGTAATTAATTATCCTGTCGATAATTACTACTTAGTAGGATGTTTAATATGATAAAGAAATTTTATTGAAATATTATGAACCGCTCAATTTTTCAATCCTTTCGATCGTATATTGATGATTTGGTTGTAATATTTAATAAATTGTTCTTACTTGTGAGTGAGTTCTATATTTGTTTAAAAAAATCTAGCGTTAATGATATAATTAATTTTGAGAAAATGAGCACAAATTGCGTGCGCATTTTGTACAAAGTTGTGTACATACTTTATGAATAAATAAAGAAAGGCATATTTCATTAATTTGATGTTCATTATTTATGAATGTATATTGATCTATAAGCAAATTAATGAAGTCCATGATATATGAAATAGCATGAAGGAAATTGTGATGTGATCATACTACTAGCTCTTACCTTTGTCCTTGGAGAGCAATGAAACCAACGATGAAGAGGAGATAAAACCTTGAATATCGATGGAGATGAGAGATGAGAGAAAAAAACTCTTTCTTCCTTCAACTTCAAAACTCACGATGATCAAGAGTATAAGTCTTAGGATTTTAAAACCCTTTTAAAACCAACGACATACACATCTTTCTCCACTTGCCATTTGTCCTTTTTAACATTTAAAGCCATTAAATGCAAAGTGGATGATCCTTTCCACATTAGTCTCTTATATATATATATATATATATAAAGTTTAAAGGATAGGCATCTCCTCCATCTTCCACGTTTAACACACACACACACACACACATATATATATATATATATATATATATTAATTCTTTAATTAATTAATAATATATATATATGTATATAACTGCTGAAGTGGTCCAGTCATATTGGGGTCGGTTCCACCGGCCTACCGGATCCCGGTATGGAAAAAACCACCGGAGACCTGTCTCAGCAATATCGATGTCGCGATCTCATCGGGACATATCTCGATCTCATCGAGATCCATTTAATCCTTTTGCTCTCCATATATTGGAACTCTGTCCAAAACTATTTTACGAATTCTCCGAGACACTCTTATGCGTATGACCCATTAGGTTCCCGGTTATGTTGGTCATTTAGATTAACACTTAATCTGAGCAAGTCATGAGCGGTATCTAGCAACACATCATGACCCCCAATTGATCGGAAAGTAATTGGTTTGACGAATGAACATGTATTCATCATGAACCATATCACGAACCTTTCCATAGACAATTACCGTGCAATTCGTCCTTTCACCATGCTATACCCCACTTGGTTATGAGTATGGGCAAAGTATCAACTCTTTACTAGACTGACTATATCAAATCTAGTCCAAGTGATATCAGTTCTTGTCCTGGGACTCATTACTTAATATGTCAATGAAGACATTCTTTATGACATATATGCTCCGGTCAGAGACTTCCAAGTAATGATCCTGACAAGAGGCCATGGGTATCATCTTCTGCTATCACAGAAGTGGTGAATCCTCTATTGGCTACTCAATTACCTTCGAATACCTCAAGTTGTACCCAATTACCATCCTATGAGTAACTTCTGTAAGGCAACAAGGAATGGAGTCAAAGCACAGAATCAGTATCCAAGATATCCTTGAGCACCTTAAGTCTAAGGATACTTGCACCATTGCTATGATGAGATTATCACTGACATTAGAATAGGACATCCATGTGATGATCTTATAGCAGGTCATCCAATGTACTTACTACATCTAGTAAGTATCAACATCTCAACCCTAAATATCTCATATTTACAGCTTCTGAGATCCACTGCTTGATCAAATCAAGGAGCTTGAGATGTACTAGTCTCTCCGGATTACCGATGTCCAGTCTCAGTAATCCTATGACTAGGATAATTTAAATCTCGACATAATTGCACATGATAGGAATCTCAGTAGTATGATCACATCACAATTTCCTTCATGCTATTTTATATATCATGGACTTCATTAATTTGCTTATAGATCAATATCCATTCATAAATAATGAACATCAAATTAATGAAATATGTCTTTTTTATTTATTCATAAAGTATGTACCTAACTTTGTACAAAATGCGCTAAAGGCGATTGCCTTGTGGCACTACTCTAACAATCTCCCACTTGACCTAAAGCCAATCGCCTTGATATCTAATACCATAAAGTAGTACATGAGAATCAAAACTCTTTTGTGATAATGGCTTTGTCAACGGATCGCAATATTCGCTCGGTGGAATTCTCTCGATCTGGACATCACCTCGCCCTATGATCTCCCCGATCGATGATATCTGCGAGTACGTGTTTGGATCGTTGATGAGACCTTGGTTCTTTCGCCTGTGCAATAGCCCCATTGTCGTCACAATACAACTGCATGGGCCCATCACTGCTAGGTAGGGGTGTTCATGGTAGGGTAACCTGACCCGTTCATAAATAACTGAACTCGAACTCGAATGTCGAGGTTCGGCAATTTCACGAACACGAACTGAACTCGAACCTAAAGAACCTATAGGATTGGTTAACCTATTTTCGAGTTCGGTTCTCGGGATAACGAACCTATTCATATCAATATATATGATAAAAATTATTAAAAATTGGTGAAAAAATACAAATTATTCATAAAAGTACGCATATAAAATCCATCAAAGATTAATCCAATATGTTGAACCAAAGCAAAGTAAAATAAGTCAAACAATGTCTTATAAAAGATCCATACTAGAAAAAAGATAAAATATTAAACAATTATTCTTTGAATAGAATGGTAGGATGATTCACTGTTATACATGAAGCCACATCTATAGAAAATAAAAAAATAAAAAGAGTTAGACTCTTTTTAGACTCTTTATTTCTTTTTAATTGAAAAAAGATTTTATTTATTTATTAGTATATTAAAACAAGGTAAAGTAAATTAGATTGTCTGATTCAATTTGTTCAAGTTTTTCAAGTCTCTCTTCCACGTAAAGAGGAGCCTGTGATTTTCTCAACCAATCTTGTCTACAAACAAGAGTCTCCACCATCTTTGGAGTAAGAGAGCTACGAAATGAATCAAGCAATCGACCTCTTGTACTAAAAGCCGACTCAGATGCAATAGTGAAGGAACGAACTGCTCTACTAGATCTCATTGATTAAAATAATAATAAGACTATTCTTCTAACATCATTAAATCTTATTTTATCATGTTAAAATAAATAATAATAATAATAAACTAATAAGCACAAAAAGTATCCTTCTTCTTATTGTAACTCAGTGTAGAAAATGCAATTAATATCATAGCTAAAACTTCAAATATTATATTATAAAAGCGCGGTAGTATAAAAAAATACAATCCTATAGTTTATTACTAAATCAACACATTTTTCATTCGTTTCTAATAAATAAAACTATGTTTGTGTTTGTACAAGACAATATTATTATATTCTTATTATTTATTCGCAACTATATTATATATTTTAAGAATCAAGTATTACTTGCTAGTTTAATGTTTATAATATCTCATGAATATCTAAACTAATATATGTGCCTTAAAAACTAAAATTGTAGGATTTTTAATAAATGTGTTTTACATTAATTTCTTTAATTAATCTCTAAACGATTATATTATTTTAGTCAATGAATGTTTTATTAATAGTTTAATACTTGATCAATAACTTTGACACATATTAATTACTATTTCAAGTAGAAGTATTGAGTGTTATGTATTAGTTGTTATTTATAATAGCAATGTTTAATATTAACATTTAATCACATAAAAGTAAAGTAGTTTTTTTTCCTTTTCTTTTTTTTTTCACTCAAGAATTAATATAGTAAATACTAGTGAATTTATTATTATTGATATCCTCTTAAATTGTATCTAAATATATGATAGTTTTTTTAGGTATTTCAAGCTCAGGTTTAAACCTAAACCTATAAATCAGGTTCGGTTCGGTTAATTGCTATAGGTGCGGTTTAGGTTCGGTTAACCTAGAATCGCAAGTTAGAAACCTGAACCTGAACCATGAACCTGATTTTTTAGGTTCGGTTCGAACCGAACCTAAACTCAGGTTCGGTTAACCTTATTTATAGGTTCGGTTTATGCGGTTCAGGTCCGGTTAACAGGTTTGCGGGTTTTTTTGAACACCCCTACTGCTAGGAACCACACCAAGTTCAGTAATGAACTTTTTGATCCAAACTGCTTCCTTTGCTGCTTCTGAAGCGGTAATGTACTCTGCCTCGGTCGTTGAATCGGTAGTTGTCTCTTGTTTGGAACTCTTCCAACTAACTTCCCCGCCATTCAGTGTGAATACGTAACCTGACTGGGATTTGGAATCATCCTTATCAGATTGAAAACTAGCATCTGTATACCCGCTCACTTTGAGATCTCCATCTCCATATATCAAGAAAACATTCTTAGTCCTTCGCAAGTACTTGAGGATATTCTTGACAGCCACCCAGTGACCCTCACTAGGATCTGATTGGTATCTGCTCATAACACTTAGAGCATATGATACATCGGGTCTCGTACAAAGCATTGCATACATGATAGATCCTACCGCAGATGCATACGGGATCATATTCATGCGCATCCTCTCATCTTGTGTCTTAGGACACATAGATTTCGAGAATGTTATCCCATGAGTCACGGGAAGGTAGCCTCTCTTGGATTGCTCCATGCTAAACCTTTTTAGCATCTTGTCTATGTACGTTGATTGTGAAAGACCAAGCAACCTTTTTGATCTATCTCTATAGATCTTTATCCCCAAGGATATAAGTTGCTTCACCAAGGTCTTTCATGGCAAATTGTTTCGACAACCAAATCTTCACCGATTGTAGCATAGAGACATCGTTTCCTAGTAATAATATGTCATCTACATACAGCACAAGGAATACGATTGCAGTCCCATTAACCTTCTTATACACACAGTGTTCATCCGGATTTTGTGAGAAACCAAACTCTTTTATTACCTCATCAAAACGGATATTCCAACTCCTGGATGCTTGTTTTAATCCATAGATGGATTTCTGAAGCTTGCATACCTTTTCGTCATCATAGGAGGTGAAGCCCTCAGGTTGTGTCATATACACATCCTCAGCTAGATTTTCATTTAGGAAAGCTGTCTTCACATCCATTTGCCATATCTCATAATCATAATGAGTGGCAATAGCTATGAGTATTCTAATGGATTTAAGCATTGCTACTGGGCTGAAGGTCTCGTCGTAGTCAACTCCTTGTCTTTGACGAAAATCTTTAGCCACAAGCCTTGCTTTATAGGTAATCACATTACCATCCATGTCGGTTTTCTTTTTGAAAACCCATTTACACCCTATGGGTTTGATTCCTTCGGGTGCCTCAACCAAAGTCCATACTTGGTTTTCATACATGGAATCCATTTCAGCCTGCATGGCATGAAGCCATTTCTCAGACTCTGAACTCTTCATAACCTCTTCATAGGTGGTAGGCTCATTATCTTCTATGAGCAATACGTCATTCTGTTCATTCACGAGAAATCCATATCTCTCGAACAGCAGGCGTATCTACGTGACCTACAAACTTCGTGTGTTGTAGAAGGTTGAACTGTTACTTCATCTGTATGAGTCACAGTTTCAGGTTCAGGCAGTTGATCTGCGTATGTTCGAACATCTTGAACTTCTTCAAGTTCAATTTTGCTCCCACTGTCTTCTTGTAAAAGAAACTCTTTCTCTAAAAGACAGATGCTTCAAACAAACACCTTTTGTTCCTCAAAGCAAGGTAGAATTGATATCCCATTGTTTCTTTAGGATATCCTACGAACAAACACTTGTCAGACTTTGCATCAAGTTTATCTGACTGTGTCCGCTTCACATAAGCAGGACAACCTCAAACTTTCAAATGAGTAAGATAGGGTCTTTTGTTAGTCCACATCTCATATGGAGTAACATCAACTGTCTTTGATGGAACTCATTTAGCAAGTAAGCAATTGTCTCGATTGCATACCCCAAAAGGATTTGGTAACTTTGCAAAGCCCATCATTGATCGTACCATGTCTAACAAGGTTCGATTTCTCATTTCGCCATACCATTATCTTTGTGGTGTGTAAGGAGGAGTCCATTGAGATAAAATCTCATTATCTACGAGATAATCCAAAAGCTGCTGGTCTAAGTATTCCCACCACGATCGGATCGTAATGTTTTGATACTTTTCCCAAGTTGGTTTTCTACTTCATTTTGAATTATTTGAACTTTTCAAATGCTTGATTTGTATCTCATCGATCTGGTACCCATATCGAGAATAATCATCGATAAAGGTAATGAAGTAAAGACAACCACTTCTGGCATGGATGGACATCGGACCACATACATCTGAATGTATTAGGTCTAATACTCCATTCGCTCGTTCACCCTTTCCCTTAAAGGGTAATTTAGTTATCTTGCCTAATAAACAAGATTCACATGTGTCATATGATTCATAATCAAATGACCCTAAACTACCACTCTTATGGAGCTTAGTTATGCGTCTCTCATTTATATGGCCAAGGTGACAATGCCATAAGTAAGTTGATTTTAAATTATCTCGTTTATGTCTTTTCGTGTCATTGACATTCATAATTAGATGTGACATATCTAATATGTAAATTCCATTGCATAATGTACCAGTACCATAAAGCATTCCATTCAAACTAATAGAGCAACCATTGTTACTAAAAGTCAAATGGAAACCAGCTCTATTTAAACAAGAGACAGACAATATGTTCTTTGTTAATACAGGTACAAAATAACATTCATCAAATTTAATTACAAGCCCACTGGGGAGTGACAAGAAATAAGTGCCTACGGCTAATGCAGCAACTCTTACTCCATTTCCCACACGCAGTCTAGTTCTCCCTTCACGAGTACATCTCATCGTCCTCGAGGCCCTCAGATATCATTGCATATGTGTGAGCCACAACCGATATCTAATACCCATATGTTATGGTTAGAAACAATATTAACCTCAATGACAAACATACCTGAAAAAGTCGAGGCATCTGATGCCTTCTTCTGTTTCAATTCTTTCAGATAGACTTTATAGTTCCGCTTCCAGTGGCCAGTCTTGCCACAATGGAAGCAAGTTCCTTTTGGTGCAGTTTCTTTGGTTTTCTTCTTGGCTACACTTCTTTTCGATTTCTTAGACCTTTTCTTCTTCAGCTTCTTTTTCTTTGAACCAGAAGAAGAGTCCACCATAAGCACTTGCTTGCTATCCTTCTTGATAGCTTTCTCTGCTGTCTTGAGCAGATTGATCAACTCAGGGATTGTCGTGGATATTTGGTTCATCCGATAGTTTAACACAATCTGTGAATAACTATCAAACAATCCAACCAGAATTAAGTCAACACTTAATTCATAATCCATAACAAAACCTAAGACATCCAACCTCTCAATATACCCATTCATCTTCAGTGCATACTGCACTGCAGATGAACCTGGAGTCATCTTAGTAGTGAAGAGTAGCCTCGAGGTCTTGAACCTTTCAGACCGAGCTTGCTCATCAAGCAGCTCCCTAAGATGAAACACTATGGTATTAGCATCCATAGACTCATGCTGCTTCTGCAACTCTGGTGACATAGATGCGAGCATAATGCAGGTAGCCATGTCACTGTCTTTAAGATGCTTACGATATGCTTTCTGATCCTCATCAGAAGCATCAGCAGCAGGTGGATCAGGAAGTGAAACATCTAGGACATATCCCAGTTCCTCAGACCAGAGAACAATTCTCAGATTTCTCAGCCAATCTAGAAAGTTAGGTCCATTTAATTTGTTCGAATCCATTAGTGAGCGCAAGTTCACACTGGAAGTCATCTTCAATAACCTATAGGGAAAAGAGAGAAAGAATGTTAGAATAGAATTACATGCATGATCATAAGGACTTGCATGACATGCATATGGCTCCCACTAGTTTCAAAGAATCCATAACTCTCAGTACGAATCTAAGAAACATTATGACAAAATGTCCTAGTGGGTCGATATCTGACATTACTAAAATAACCTTGGGTTTACCCAACAAGCCATCTTAGGTCAATCGGTAGGTATCGGTCATACCAATTGCATCATAGATATCCGACATTACTAAAATGACCTTGGGTTTACCCAATAAGCCACCTTAGATCAATCGGCAGGTATCGGTCATACCAATTGCTTCATAGATGCAACTATCGACTAGTGCTATCAACTCGTGATGTATGCACACACATTGGGTTATCAACTCTTGATGCACGTACATCTGATGTTCACTACCCAATTTCGCCTCTGTCCACGTTGACCTTGAGTTTACTCAACAAATCAACGCTTCTAGTGAAAACCGACCCATTAATCTGAAAATCTTATTTTCATGGTTCGAACATATCCGTATAGAGTGAGCTTGGGTTTACCCAACAACCCAACTCTATAAGAACTCTGGTTCTCCCCATATTAATGAAAGGCGTTAGTTTTCATATGATGTGTGAGGGTTTTCAGGTCTCTTCTTCTTCTTCTCCAAGCCGTAGGATTATAGTCACCATGACTATATGGAATGATTTAGGGTATTTCATCAATCACATTGAGTCTATACCTAAAATCATCCATCATCCCACCTTTGCATGCTGTAAGTCGACTTGTATATGTGTAAGTCGACTTATGCTACTGTGCACGTACAAGTTGACTTATACCATTGTGCAAGTTGACTTACGTGTCCACAGTACACGGACAAGTCGACTTGTGCATGTGTAAGTCGACTTATCCGAGCATACAAGTCGACTTATGCATGTATTAGTCGACTTGTCCATGTGGAATTGCTATCTAATCGGCTAATTTTTCAATCCGTGCAGTTCAAATTCTCAAAACCAAGTGTAATACACTTTACCTTAATGTACCAATGAAACACTTTCATTGTTGCTTACCATATATAGTCAAACTATACATGAAAAACTTGAAATTGATAAATACACTCTTATTCATTTAGATTTCCAAATAATTTGAGAATATCAAACTATCACCCTAAGTATCTCTAGCTAGTCTACATTTTATCAAGATTACTTCGGCACTGGTCACAAAATTGTGACGGCCAAAACAATCAGGACAACGAAATACACTAACGAGACGCTAATGTGAAATATTTGACATCCGAAAAGTTTTGGAAACTCAATTTCAAGAAATTCAATTTGGAAAGCATACAACATCAATATAACACATTTTTAATCACATTAAAAATGATCCAAGGCATTGAAACTAAAAGTTACACAATCATACATTTCAAACAAAACAGCTCCAGCAACTTTCTCAAAACTGCAAAGTTCTGTGTTTTGCTTGAAAAACTCATTGAAACAATTTAAATAAATTCTGAGAAAATTACAGAGGTTACAACATATTCACAAAATGTTCCATGAATTTTTTCAGGATTTATTTCCATCAAAAACTCAACCAACCTCAGCAACAAAGCCAATGTAGAATCTGTGTTTTTCAACACAGTTATTCCCAGCAGCACACAATAAATTCTCAAATAAATAGTAAATCACCACGAAAAATTTTTTCCATTCTCATAGACATTCATAAACATCTTAGAGACATGTCGGTGAAAGAAAATCCGAAAAAAAAAATTCTACAATTTATTCTCGAATTTATAAGCATGCCTGTTCCTTGAATGTGCACAAACACAGCAACCAGAACATTAGGGAATAAATTAGCAAAACCATATCAAATCACATTGATAAATTCCAAGCTTCCACAGACATATGCAACAACATCTTGTGAACATATCTGGGCAAGAAAATTTCGAAAACAATATTTCTACACTGAATTCGAAATTAACATTTACAACATGCATCATCGTCACAAGCAATAGGCAACTCTGACCTAGTCATGATTTCTTCGTTATATACGACACAAGTGGCTCTGATACCACTGTAGGAAAATCCCGGTGTGAGCATCACATGCCCACGGTGCGGAAAACAAAATTTTTTTGTTCCGGGACCTTCCCGAAAGCCAGGATACATGTGTCTATACAACAAACTCAAACCATAACGGCCAAAGGAGACCATCTCCAACGGTATCCACGCAGAGATCGAAAAACCTAACCGGGAAAAACTCTTTGACCCGGGAATAGCTAGAACAAATTAAAGAGTGCTAGCTCTTACCTTTGTCCTTAGAGAGCAATGAAACCAACGATGAAGAGGAGATGAAACCTTGAATATCGATGGAGATGAGAGATGAGAGGAAAAAACTCTTTCTTCCTTCAACTTCAAAACTCACGATGATCAAGAGTATAAGTCTTAGGATTTTAAAACCCTTTTAAAACCAATGACATACACATCTTTCTCCACTTGCCATTTGTCCTTTTTAACATTTAAAGCCATTAAATGCAAAGTGGATGATCCTTTCCACGTTAGTCTCTTATATATATATATATATATATATATATATAAAGTTAAAAGGATAGGCATCTCCTCCATCTTCCACGTTTAACACACACACACACATATATATATATATATATTAATTCTTTAATTAATTAATAATATATATATGTATATAACTGTTGAAGTGGTCCAGTCACACTGGGGTCGGTCCCACCGATCTATCGGGTCCCGGTATGGGAAAAACCACCGGAGATCTGTCTCAGCAATATCGATGTCGCGATCTCATCGGGACATATCTCGATCTCATCAGGATCCATTTAATCCTTTTGACTTATACTCTTGATCATCGTGAGTTTTGAAGTTGAAGGAAGAAAGAGTTTTTTCCTCTCATCTCTCATCTCCATCGATATTCAAGGTTTCATCTCCTCTTCATCGTTGGTTTCATTGCTCTCCAAGGACAAAGGTAAGAGCTAGCACTCTTTAATTTGTCCTAGCTATTTCCGGGTCAAAGGGTTTGTCCCGGTTAGATTTTTCGATCTCTGCCTGGATATCGTTGGAGATGGTCTCCTTTGGCCGTTATGGTTTGAGTTTGTTGTATAGACACATGGATCCTGGTTTTCGGGAAGGTCTCGAAACAAAAAAATTTTGTTTTCCGCACCGTGGGCATGTGATGCTCACACCGGGATTTTCCTACAGTTTTAACATACATATCATAGTTATTACTCTTGGTTCTCATTCAGCTTTAAGTAATCTGAGAGTCTTTGTTATCTTGACGTTGAATGGAACGAACCACAAGTAGTGGATTGAATCTCTCATGATGAATTTGACTACCATGCGAATAGACTTGGCCTTAAGAATTAATCCACCACCCAAACATGCTGACGACGCTACTGAGAAGTAAAGGAATTCTTATAAGGAGTGAGAATACTCTAACTGATGTTGTTTGATGATTATGAAGTATCACGTGGATGAGTCCATTTGTGATAATATTCCTGAGACTGATAATGCAAAGGATATTCTTGCTACCATTAAGAAGAAGTACGTAAAGTTCTCAAAGAATGAGAAGAATGAGTACTTAAACATGCTTCATCACATCATTTATGATAATGCAAGTGACATTAAGGCTCACATCGACAAGCTCATGGGTTGTTACTATAAGCTTAAGGCTATAGATATGGACTTTGGTGAGGATTACATGGTATGGTTTATGAAAGGACTCTTCCTTCTAAGTTTGATTCAATCAGATCAAGCTACAATGCTCAAAAAGAGCAATTGACTATTGAGGAGATGACTACTATTCTTTCCAAGGAAGAGGATGACATGAAAAGGGGAAGGGCAAGAAGCATCTCCATAATGACAAACCACAACAATTCTTAAAAGAAAAAGTTCACTTCTAATAGCTCAAGTGACCAAAAATCTTTCAAGAAGAAGTTTGTTAGTACTATAGGAAGTGGACAGGTGGGCTCATCTTTTGTTAGTCAGAAGAATAATTTTTTCAAAGGGAAGTGCAACTTTTGTCAGAATTTTGGACACAAGAAAGCTGATTGCTGAAACCTCAAAGCTCATTTAGAGAAGAAAGGTAATTGTCTTGTGATAGTTTGTTTAGAGTCTAATGTTGTTGATGTGCCCTTAAATACTTGGAGGTTAGATATTGAAGCAATAATTCACATTACGGATTCCTTGCAGAAACTAACAAATCAAAGAAGGCCGACTAGTTTTAAGCAACATGTGTACATGAGAGATGATATCAAAGTCAAAGTTGAATTTTTTTGGGACAGTTAGATTACAGTTGAATATATGACATATTTTGGTGTTACAAGAAGCCGCTTTTTACCCTATATTAGGAGGAATTTGATTTCTATATCCATTTTGAATAGGCTAGGTTATAGTCTTCTTTTTGGAATTGAAAATTTGACTTTGTATCGTGACTATCTTTTAGTGGAAAATGGAATTTTATATCAAAATTTACACAAACTTTAGTTGAATGATGTTGTTACTGTTGCTTCTTCCTCTTTTCTTAATATTGTTGTTGGCTCGAAGCATGCGAGGTTGGATTTGAGATGTTATATGTTATGACACAAACGTTTAGGCCATATTTCTAGAGACATAATGGAGAGGTTGGTAAAAGATGGTGTACTTCAGGATCTTGACTTCTCATATTTCACTGCCTGTATTGATTATATTAAAGGAAAGTTGACTGACAAGGTTAGAAAAAGCCAAATAGACAGGTTCTTAAAATTGTTGGACTTGATTTATACTGATATATGTGGACCATTTATTCCACTTGCTATAGCTAGTTATAAATACTTCATTATTTTTATTGATGATTTTTTCGGGTATGGTCATGTGGAGCTCATTCATGAAAAATTTGAATCTTTGGAGGTGCTTAAGATGTTCAAAACAAATGTTGAGCTTCAAAAGGGGAAGAAAGTCAATGTAGTTAATTCTGACAGAGGTGGAGAGTATTATGACCATTATGATAAGAGTGGAAGGAATCCAGGGCCTTTTGCTAGATACTTGTAGGAATATGGTATTGAAGAAAAATATACAATGCTGAGAACACCTCAACAGAATGGAATCGCTGAAAGAAGAAACTACACACTTCTTAATATGTTGTGATGTATCTTGATTCATTCTAGTTTGCCTGAATTTTTGTGGAAAGAGGCGTTGAAGATAGCTACTTATATCTAGAATCAAGTACCCAACAAGTTAGTCCCAAAGACTTTATATGAGTTATAGTCAAGTAAGAAACCAAGCTTGCGCCATTTTCATATTTGGGGATGCAAAGCAGAAGTAAGACCCTATAATCTATAATCTAAGAAGCGTAATTTGAAATCTATTAGTTGTTACTTTATAGGCTAAACCGTCGGATCAAGGGGTTATAAATGCTATTGCCCATCTCACACGACCAGAATTATAGAATTAGATAGAGCTGTCTATTTTGAAGATGAATTTAGCTCAAGTCAAGAGTCAAGAGAAATTGTATTTAGGGAAGAATGCATTCGAATCCTTGTACTCATCACTTCTGCTCCTACTAATGACCTTGTGATTGAACAAATTCCAGTAGAATCTTATGATGAACCTTAGAATCAAGCACAAGATGAAATCATTAATACTGGGGATGATGAGGTTGTGGTCAGGAGATCATAAAGAATAGGTAGACCTACCATTCCTGATGATTATATTGTCTAATTGTAGGAACACGAGTTCGATGTGAGAGATAATACTAAACCAACTAGTTTTTAAGAAGCCATGAATAGTCCTCAATCTACGTTATGAATGAATGCAATGGAAGATGAGTTGAGTTCCATGTCACAAAATGGAGTCTGGGAGTTGGTTGAACTACCTAAAATTTGCAAACCCATTGGGTGCAAGTGGATTTACAAAATCAAACATGACTCAAGTGGATAAGTAGAAAGGTATAAGATTAGACTTGTAGCTAAAGGGTATAGCCAAAAAGAAGGGATTGATTTCAAAGAAACCTTCCTCCCAGTTTCTAACAAAGATTCACTGTGAATCATCATGGCTATAGTTGCTCATTTTGACTTAGAACTCAATCAAATGGATGTAAGGACCACCTTCTTGAATGGAGATCTGTATGGAGATGTTTATATAATCTAACCAGTTGGTTTCAAGATAACTAGTAAAGAACACTTGGTTTTTGACAAACTTATTTATTCATATATATTTTCATATCATTTGGATGAGTTTTTGTCACTAAAAGTGGTCTTTATGCTTTATTTGATTATTATTTGAATTATTGAGCCTTATATTTAATTTGTATTTATAGGGGAAAAAGTTGTTCTAATTTGTTTAACTGTGATAAATTGATTTTTGGACAATTGATGCTACTTTATTTATAATTTTTATTGTAGGTACTTGGAGAAATTAAAGCTCAAAAAGATTAAGAAGAGTAATTCACAAAACTAAAGAAGAAACACCTAGCATAAGACAACATTAGCAACCAAAAGGCACAAAAATCTTTAAGAGAGCAGTCCAAAACGCAAGCAACAAAAGAAGAAAATGCAACAACAGTGAACAAGAAGAAAGAAAATGACAACATATAAGGAAATGAGACAGCAGCATGGGACATTGAAGCAGGCCAAATAACCAAAACGACTACGTGCAAGCGTGGGGAAGGAGTGGCTTGCGGGTCTGGAAAAAACAAGGAAAAACGGCAGCATGGAGAGGCGTGGTTTGCAAGGATTTTATCAACAAACAAACTTAATTAGTCACATGATGAAATAATCACCAGAAACTACAGAGAGGGGGGGGGGGGCGTGGTGTTGGCTGGCGACAGAAGTGGTTATGTGCATGAGCTGCGTGTGCGTGGTTGTGAGGTGCATGAATAGTGGCCAGCAAAGTTAATTTTTCTACATCAACTACAGTGGTGGAGAAGTGGTTCTACGTGTTGTGTGAAGACCAAGAGTGAGTTGCGTGGTTTTAGAAAGAGTTGGCGGTCTTGTGCGTGGTGCTAGGAAATTAGGAGAGAGAAAAATGCTGAATAGGTGGTGAGTGTATGATGTCTAGTGAGGTGCGTGATCAATGAAGAGTGGACAAGAACCAACATTAAATTGTCACTTCTAGCTACAATGTTGGCTGTGTGTTCTTCGTTGGAGTTGGTCGTGTGGTTTTAGTGTGGGTGCGTGAAGAAACAACAAAAATCAGGAGGAGAAAATAAGAATGTGAGAGGCGCAAGTTGGAGGACGCAGAAGTGAAAACCAAGAGCTTCAGACCATTATTCTCACATCTTTTATGGCTGACCACCGTGGCTTATTGCTAGATATTTTCAATGAATTTTTGTGGCTAATTCATCTTAATCCTTTGGTTCAATGACAATGGCAAGAGCTTGGATGTTCAAAGGAGAGTTTAATCTGCATTTATCTTTCAACTATTTAATTATTTAGTGATTCCTTGGTTTTAGGATAACTATTTAATTATTTGGAGTTGTGTATTGATTATATCTTTAAATTGGAAGATTCTATGACTGGATTATTGTTTAGCAATTGATATTGTGTTGATTTTGGGTTTAATTTCATTACTTTGTTTTAGGTCAAGACTTTGAATTGAAATTTTAGCAAAATTGGTGATTATTCAAAGTGACTTGAATTATTGGATCACATTATCTATTGCTGGCAAAAATTCTATTCTCTTAAATATTGAGTAAAAATCGAGCATTGGTTTTAGTATCATTGGTTTTATTTTACTATTCTGGTGGTAGTTAGCAAATTGAAAATTTTGGAAATTAGTGTTGTAACAATTCGAGGTAGCTCAGTTGTTAGATTAAAAGCTCGATTTTAATTCTTGGTTCATTTGTTTAAACTCTCATATCTGTTTAAGTGATGATTGTCTGCGCTATTGAATTGGAGGATTGTGTTTATCATTGTTAATTACCTGTGTTTGCCTTCTTATTCAATTCGCTCATTGTCATTTCATATTGCTCATTTCAATTTTTAAATACCAAAAACAAGTCCTTAGTGTTTAATTCAATTCGTTGCAACCCTTAGCAGTAATTGTTCAAATTAAACCCCATTTTATAGTTTAGGTTGCATTGCATTTAGTTACTTATGAATTTAATTTAATTTTTTTGGTTCCTCAAAGAGAACGACCTAAGGTTGCACTATATGCAATCCTTGGCTAAATTTTTGAAGTAATCCTAAGGAGGCAATCGGGTAAAAAGGTTATTTCAGTTTGCAAGCTTAAGAAGTCTATCCATGGGTTAAAACAGGCATCAAGACAATAGTATCTCAAGTTTGATATGGTTGTCACTGCAAATAGCTTTAAGGAGAATGTAGTTGATGAATGTATATATATGAAGTTTAGTAGGAGTAGTTTCATTTTTCTAGTATCGTATGTTAATGACATTCTACTTGCTTCTAATGATACTGATCTATTATTTGAGACAAAACAACTATTATTTAGTCATTTTGATATGAATGATCTTGGTGAGACCTCTTATGTACTTGAAATTCAGATTCTCCGAGATAGAACTAATGGGATTTTTTAATTATCTCAAAAGACTTACATTGATCAGATCTTGAAAAGATTCAATATGCATTCTTGTTCTTCTAGAAAGGCACGAATATTGAAGGGTGACAAGTTCTCAAAGGTCCGATGTCCACAAAATGATAAAGAGAGAGATGAAATGAAATTCATTCCTTATGTGTCACTTGTGAGCAGTTTGATGTATGTTTAAGAAAGCACACATCCTGATATTGTTTTTATTGTAGGCGTGTTGGGAAGATACTTAAGTGACACTGGTCTAAACCATTAAAAAGCGGCTAAGAAATTCATAAGGTATCTTCAGGGTAGCAAAGATCATATGTTGACTTATCGGTGAACTGAGACTCTTGATATAGTGGGGTTCAGTGACGCTGATTATGCAGGATGCGTGAATGATAAAAAGTTCATTTCAAGCTACATCTTTATGATAGCTGGAGGAGCTGTATCATGGGAAAGTATCAAACAAACACTCACAACATTCTCTACTATGAAGGCAAAGTATATGACGTGCTATGAGGCAGCTTGTTAAACAATATGGTTGCAAAATTTTATTTCAACATTGGGTATTATAAACTTTATTTCGAGTTCACTGAAATTGTATTGTGATAATTCCACAACTGTAGCTTTCTCTAAGAACACAATAAGTATTTCTCGCTCAAAGCATATTGATATAAGGTACTATTTTTAAAGAGAAATTCGACGAATCCCTCATTACTGTTGAGTATATGCCTATAGCTAGCATGTTAGCAAACCTACTTATAGAAGGCTTACCTATATGTATGTTTGCAGAAAACGCCTCCCGCATGGAATTGTTAAGAGCCTAGATTGATAAGATTAATGAAAGTTTGCTGTTTTGTATTAAACATGTTAGTACTTTGTACGGATTGCTTGTGACTTTTATATATGAAACATGCATAATGATGTTTGCAGTCACTTTTTGCTAATATTGACATATATATATGTTGATGTATATATGTAGTTTGACGAATTGACAGGTACAAAAGGAGACAAATGCAAAGTCTCAGTTGTTGTACTGCATGCATGTAGTTTTAATGATTATTGTGGTATTTTAATATCTCTAGGGTCAAATCATGTGTATTATATATATCCTGTCGATATAATATTGCATATGATTTATTTGACTACTTTTGGATGATGGAGATTGGTATAATTGATTGATTATATTGTCTAAGTGAGAGAATGTTAGAAATATGTGAACTAATATAATAGCAACATTAATTCCATATGCATGACCATTAATCGAATTGCCTAATGTACATTTAATAATCATAATGCGGGATGGTTAATAATTTACTAATTGCATTTGAGGCACATAGTAATACCCTAATAACTATACGATGGCTCATTAAACTATAATTCATAACATCCTTGGAATGAAACAATTATCTTTTTCTACCCTTTAGGGTAGAACATGTTATAAGATATAATATATAGTGAGATTGTGGGCATATGGTGTGTGGGTGTGAAAAACAAAATATTGGGTCTTCTACCATTTGCTTCCTCTCTTACACAAGGTGTTGATTTTGATAGGTTGCGGTAAAAGATAGAGAGAATGCACCAAGACTCCATGCCAAGCATTACAGGTATGTCAACTCATTGCGTTGTTAATGCTCTAAATAAAATATTGATCTTGGTTTAGTGATTGTTGATGAATGCATCTTTGAATAACATCAACGTCAACAGCCAAGCTCCTTGCACTCTCATACCCAATTACGACACAGTTGACGTGGCCTTGAGCTTGGTTTAACGTCAAATGTTGTCATATTGTTCTGAATTGTTTGAGAACACAAGTATGAACCCAAGAACTATTTAACATTTGTTTAGTCAAAACCACACCAGGCATTGAAATGGTAAGATCCAGGAATTAATAATCTCTGAACCAGTCACCAAAGTTATGACCTCTAATGTCATTGCAGCTATAACTGGACCCAGCTTGGCTTCAAATCAGGTCTCCTCAATCACAGGTTCGACGGGGAACATTGATAGAGCCCATATTAATGAAAATATGTAGATAGAGGTTAGATTTATGTTGCTGCACCAGATTGATCATCCTGCCGTTGAAAAAGAACTTTGGAATCACATATAGAAAGAAGCGTTCTTTCTACGAGTGAAACATGGTTATGAGTATATAATTTCGTGTAAACCTATAAAAGGCAACGACTTAATCTTTCTCTCCGTACCGTAACCCAGTGATCATCTAAGTCCATAACCGTTTCTTTATGACTCTGCCCCCTCTTGTCAAATGTTTGGAGGAACGAAAAACGGCCCCAGTTTGGTAGCCATTAATGGTGCACCATCCAAATGAACACTTCAAAACCGTAGAAAAAATTTAACAGTCAATCGGCGAGAGAAACAACCGAGGACCACCATAACCATGTGCCAAACGTTCAAGGGCAAATATAAAGAAGTCAGTGGTCCATATTTGTCAGCGACTTGTCACGCCAAGGCAAAGCCTGGACAGACGACGGTTGCAATGCAGACGAAGCTGCAGTTGACCCTTCCCATTTGGAAGTCGTCTTAAGGCAATTAAATTTTGATAGCCACACAGCAGCTCACAGGGAGATCCTTCTCATGGTTAGTTCCGTTGGCCCCAGGTTGCCCATGTTTGGACCACTGCACGCGTTGCATTGTCTTTTCTTAAAGATCATGCGTCACGGCCATGTATAGTCAATTGAAAATTAAGAAGCCTCCTCCAACTGGTAGAGCCATCAAGGGTTGTTTGCTCGTTTTACATAAAGACTTTAATCTGTTACGAGGATAACATGAACTTTGTCTAGATTGTATGTTGCCGTACTATACGTGTGTGTACTAACCTATATATACTTTTCTTTTCTAGTTTACTAGACTCGACAACTTAGAATTATGGATGTGTTTCAATTCAGGATCTGCTACATCTACGTGAACTTACTAGCTACCTGACAAAGAGCATTCTATCTATATCAACAGATCAGATAATGAAAACATATATCAGTTTTTACGGTACATAACGGTTGAGAACTTAAGAGTAAGGTTCTTTGGATTCAAGTTGAATAATTCTCAACTTCGCATTGCCTCTCACACAAGAAATCCTGAGTGTTCCAACTCTATGTTATTTAATTTTATTTACACATTTTTGTGGCTTCAAATAAATATGTTGATGAAATTTAATAGAATACGGTAAGAACTAGTTTACGTGAACAGAGGATTTGTTTTCATCCTCTCATAGACCAAACTTAATAAGGGGAATATATCGTCTATGCCGATTAACTTGTTCTAACTTTATTTTATTCCATCTCATTCATACATTTATGTAAATGAGATCTTCTAATTTAGTTAATCTATTTTAATATATATGTGTGAATGAGATGATATGGAATAGAGTTGAAGTAGATTAAGCCGAACAAAAGATCTCATCCCCTTATTATGATATGGAATAGAGTTGAAGTAGATTAAGCCGAAGAAAATATCTCATCCCCTTAATAAGACCCACCCTTCCTTTCCTGCTACCGACAAACTAAGGAACTAGCACGGGACATGCTGTCTTTATTTGCTATTTACGCAAACGATCACAACTGTCGATCTATAACAACCTAGTATATTCAGCTTGATAAAATTGCAAGTTCCTTCATTTTTCATTTAATCAAGGACTAATTCCAACTCAAGGCTGCTAGCTAGTGTTGTAATTTTGCATTGAACCAAAATTTAGCCATATACTTCGTTATATTTAGGTGTTGAAATATTTTTTATTGTAAAACACTCCTCCTGAATAAGAGTCACAATATTTAACATTGTATGCAAAAGTTGACATCCAATTAAAAATATACAATTCAAATGAAAAGTTTGGATTCAAGATGTGCAAACATAATTTACTTGAACAAGATGTTGAAGCAATTAAATATGCTAGGACGGGTGACAATTGAACTGAGCTTTTAGTAAATATAATACTAAAAATAGATTTTTCATGGTAGTTTTTTATCCAAGAAAGGATATATAGTCTAATGTCTCTATATTTTCGACACTTTAGCTTTGTAAATAAGAAAATACTTATACCCTGGTTAATGGGTACCTAAAATAAGCGATCTAAATATACTCTCAAATATTTACTTTCCATTTGAATTTCTTCTTATAATTTAGGTATTAAAAAAAGGCATTAAAAATATGGTAAATCGATTACAAATATTTAAAGATTCATTTCTATAAAAAAAACATTAAGGATTCATCCCAAACCAAAATAATAGTTTACGTTGAATTGCTAGGCAATACCCTAAAAAAGGACCTAAGAAATAGCAATATTCGTCGTCAACAGTGAAACATGCTGGCACAGTCCACATCTGTGGAAGCTACAGACCCAGTACGTGAAGTAATCAATGCCCATGAAAAGTACAAAATTCCACCGATGACACTTATAGTTATAGGTTACCAAAATGGGCACTGGCACAGAAAAATCACTACTGGTAACCCCCTAGAACGCACAATTGAAGTAATAATGCCAAATTAAACCCGTCCCCCACTGACGAAAAGGGGTGGGGATGGAAATGTGGAAGATGAGATAGATTTGGATACAGACTAATGAACCCAAATGACTCATATCATATGGAGGAGACCAGTTCTGCACTGCACATGATCGAAGAGCACCACTTCCCCGCTGCGTTTTACCGGTTGTAATCTTCAATTGTTCACTGTGACTAATTATCTTTATAGCCCCGAATCAAATATTCTACTTGCAGTAGGAAATCAGTTTGGGAGAAAGGCTACGAGCGCCGGGACAAACCGACTTCTTTTCCATCCTTTTCTTACACGCTGAGTTGTCCGTCGATGAGGAGAAAGAGAAACCAGGCGACGGAGAGCATTAACACCCGCCAGCGTAGCGCCACGTGCAGTCATAAATCACGCGTGGGAATGATCATTTGCAATGTGGACCCCTTCTGCACCTTCCAACCGACTTAAAGTATAGACTAAGCTCAGTTTAATGGAATGCTGCACCAACCGTAGGCCCTCTTTCCTACAATTATAATGCAACTGAAGATTTACTTTGACGATTATGTAATGCGATGATGGCATCCCCCACAATTATCCTCAATATGGCTGACGTGTTAGTGGTTTTCAGTTTAGACATTTTTTACACTGCAATTAACTCACTTATTAATTAGTTAATCAACCCGAACTGATAATGACACCAACACTTTTTTTTTTTTTTTTGACGAAACCAACACAAATGTTACATGTCTAAAAATAGCTTACATGGCCACCAACACCAAAAGCCGCTGATCAAAGTATCAAACCCCAAGCTCTAAATGTTCCAGACTTTCTAAGTCATCAAAGTAAAGATCAAAGGAGAGACAATTATAAGAAGGAAGGAAGGAAAAATATTTAAACATTAAAGAAACAGCAGTCATATTAATATTCCCCATTACGTTGATCTCTCTGTTTCCTGGATAATTAGAGAGATTTTTCTAGCTTCTTCTTCTCAAGTTAAAAACAAAAGGGGGAGAGATAGCCAGATGGTTGTTACGGCAATAGAGATTAGGGGGATCTTGATCAGTTCACTCAGTCTATTAAGCTTGATCAACAGCGTTGGTAAAGATGAAATAGACCTTGATGATCTCCACCCCCTTGCCAATCCAATGCTCCAAAACCACCGTTCCCTGATCTACTATAATCGAGATGCACCGTTTGATCAATTAAACCACCCGCAGCAATCTCGTGCATCTTCATCTCCTCCCCAACACCGCCACCATAGCCTAACCCAGCCAACTTCTGTTGTTGCCAGTGTTGCACGTTGTCAACACTAGTTTGCTGGTTCAAAACGTTACTAAACCCCAACTGTAACTGCTCATTCACAGACGACGTGTTTATTAAGCTACTGAAACTTCCTATTTCTGAAAATATCCCATAGTCTGATGTTGATCCATGCTCAAGTAACTCCAAGCTTGGTTGACAAAATACATTTGACCCACCAATTACATTAGCGGCAGGGCTCGTAGAATGCGCTGACGCTGCATCCAAGGCGGCGGCAGTGTTTGTAGTCGTGGTTAGACTCAAACTTTCGCTGCTGGAATGGGAATTCTCCCACGATTTCCCCTCCCGTTCTTGTTGATTCTGTGGTGGTGAAGTTCTAGATACAGTTGTAGGAGTAGGACTAGTAGTAGCAGTGACAGTGGTGGTAATAATAGTCTCTGTATTGGCTGGTGAGTAGGGCGTTTGTTGTTTAGGCTTGGATCGCTTCGTTTTCCGGCAACCGCCGCCGACGGGAACGTTTCGGAGGACTCCGCCATTGGTCCAGTAGCGACGGCAGCTTTTACAGAAGTGACGCGGCTGCGAGAGATTGTAGTTGTTGTAGTAACAGAACTTGGTGTTAAGAGAATCGCAGCGAGGACATTTGAGTGCTTGGTGGTTCTGGTTATGGTACGGCCTCAGTCTCCGGTCACCGCCCCCGCCTGCAAACAGGCTCCCCCCGCCTCCTATTGAGTGGATATCTTGCATTTCCTAATCAAATGCCTCACCGACTGACTATGATATTAGTTCAAACTCTAAACTGAAATCAACAACAAATTTCTATTTCCCAAAAAAAAAAAAAAAGAGAATTTTGTTTCTGTTCGTAAACAACGCTTTAATTTTGCCCGTAAGAACAAAAGGAGAAAACAAAATACAGAACATGTAATTGAGCTGAGAGAGAGGAAGACTTGGGTGGATGTGAAACTGAAGGGAGCAGAGAGGAGATTCTCAAGTCTGACAAATATCCTTTGCAAATCTTCTAGTAACATTATTTATTTTTACTGACAAAATTACCCCTCTGCATCTCCCAGATATTCGATACCTACCCTTTCTAGTTTAAAATCCTAAATTACCCATACCAATACTTTGGAGTTCGGTAGGGAAGAAGGATAATTTTGGGGTTCAAAAAAAATAAATGTAAGAAAGGGAGGATACATCTGGCCGTCAGATGATTGAAACGTGGACGAAAGGGAAGAGAGAGTAGTAGCTGTCCACGAAAATCAGGTTGTCGACTGGTCGGCCACCCCAGCTTCATCTATTCCGCTATGTAACCGGTGTCAGCACAAATGGAGCAGGGAACGCCACGTCACCCGACGGTATTGGTGATTTGTCATATTTAATTTTAACAGTCGTACCTTGTATCTGAACGGTGCGTTTTATAAATATTGATGGATTATGAAACGCGGGGACAGATTTCAGCGGAAGCTTGAAGACAGTTTGATTTCAAAGCCTGTGGTACGGGTTGGAGCATATGAGATGCCACCGAATATAGTGTCGGAAACTCAGAGTTTGATTTTCCGCGATTTTCATTCATATTGCAATGTACTATCCAATTACATTAAATTCGTTCAACTTTAATTTTAATACATAGTTGGATCCTGAAGCATTGAACTCCGGCAGTTTCTAAATGAAATATAATTAATGGTGATATTTTATTCCACTATAATTACAATATTAAATGTTTATATTTTCAAAAAATTAAAATTTACATTTGTTTATTTAAATCGAAGTTAAATAATTGACCTAGTAATTTTATAAATACTCTAAAAGAATTTTTTTAATAAATCAGAAGAATAAATTAATAGAACAAAATATTTACGTAATGTTCAATTACAAGTGCGGCTGTAGACACGTCTAGTTAAACTAAACAAGTAACCGCAAGGCAGTCCGGAAGAATTTGATTGTTATTTTTCTACTTTACTACAGCACATGGAGGAGTCTTACTATACTGGTGTTAGAGAAATTGTGCATATTGTATAGAAAGCCTATCAAAACTGCACTAGAAATAAATCGCCCTTTTTTTAAAATCAAAACCATGTAAATTTTAAGTGGAATGATTTTGCCCCAGAGTAGGCTTTATTCGATGAAGCCATCTACTTCGGAAAACCCCCGTCTTATTCAAAATTCTAAGGCTGGGTAACGTTATCAAGTTGTCGAAATCAAAGTTATTAAAGTGAGGAGTTGATTGACTTTTGCTTTATGGAGCAGCATGAGTTCTTACATATGCTCCTACCTTCACCACCCTATTTCTCTCCAGGTCCTTCGTAAGACAATATAATTAGTACAAAGTTTGCTTTGTTAACTAGCTGATTATAAGTCAACCTCCCAGTCCAAGCAGGAGCAAAAGCTCTGAACTAATGCTTGATTAAGTGTCTGTTTGATTCAGCTTTTGGAGGATGAAAAAGTACTTTTTTTCACCGCAAAAGCTATTTTGAAGAAAAATGAGTGTTTGATCGTAAAATTTAAAAGCGATTTTTAAATAGAAATGGCTTTTTCAGAAACTAAAATATAGCTTTTTAAGAAGCTCAAATTTGGAGCTTTTCAAAAAAGTCCCTCATTCTAGCTTTTTCGGGTAGACTTTACTTTTATATTTTCCGTCGTTTACGTTTATAACATCCGACCTTCCTCTCTTCCAACCCAAACCAAAATTCCTCTCTTCTCTTTCTACCTCTGCCCTGCAATCTGTCAATTCCTTTTATGATTAGGGTTTTTCTGTGATCTTGATTTCCTCCTTTATGTTGCAATTCATGTTCTCCTTTTTTTCTCCAAAAAACCAAATAAATCAAACTCTTCTCTTCATTATCCATTCTCTCTCTTCAATTGCGATTTTCTCTTTATCTGAACATTTCCCCTGTATCATATGGTTTGATGTTGATTTTCTACATCTTTTATTTATTTTTTCTACTGATTTAAGAAAAAAAAACATTCTTTGTGTAAATTCTTTTCAATCTTCATTACCGTACAAATCCCAACTTCTAAACGTCATCTTTTATAGTTTGGAAATCAGAACTTCAAATTGAATCGATATTTTGTTTCAAATTGATGTAAATTATTGCTTTGTTTCACCCACCCATGAGGAACTGATCTGACCTTCTCTTAGAGAAGGACTGGTCTGTTAAAGAAAGATAAGGAGATCTCAATTCTTTGTGATGCTGATGTTGCTTAGATCGTCTTCTCAAGCAAAGGACAACGATTTAAGGTTTACACATGTATCTCTACCTACCTTCTCTACTTCCATTTATTTCATTTTCTTGCATGTATTTTTTACACATGTTTCTAAAATTCACGGCTGGGAATCGGAAGAAGACCCCAGAGGCTTCACGAAAAAATACTTCGTCCGCCAACCGATAATTTTACCAGACGTCCCTGCTGGGCGATACCGGGCATCCTTATACATCAGGGAAGAGATCCCACCCCCAGAACTCGGACTCTGGCTCATTCTTAAGAAGTGACGCAAGATGTTAACTGAGGGCGGACAGCCGAATTGGTGACACAGCAGCACAAGCCCATTAATGAACCTCCACCCATTCGGAGGTATCTGACTCGGCCTTAACTGATAGTCAGCACACACTTCATCCACGATCGACACGTACGGTAGTCTCAAGCCCCCGACCTAGAAGAAATACTCAGAGACGGCAATCCATCCACCTCTGCTGCTGTCAATTCTTTCATCCCCCGAAGACAGCCTAGGCCCCCAAGACCGAGGGATGCCGTTCCTAACAATCGACCTATTCAACTCCGCCGCAGATATCTTCGATTTACCTTTGGGCAATTCTTTTACTACTAGCCCATCTTTCCGTTCCCTTGTCGTAATCTCTTCAACATCCCCCAACCTTGACACTGCCGTCACTTCGGCCATAACTTCGGACGATCTCTCGTCAACACAATCCCTTGGAGAAACCCCACTCCGAGAACCGGTAGACGACATGCTCACTAAGAGAAAATTTAGAAGAGGAAAATAAGGGAAAGGGACGTACCTATTTAGTGGTAAGAGTTTGAAAATTTGAGCAACTCCGGAGAAAACCTCTGGGAACTGAGAATAAGAAAAAGCAGAGGAAAGCAAGAGAACAGCAAGATTGAAATGAGCGTGAAGAAAAGCAAACCGTCCGTCGACTTTGAACATTTATAGGGAAAACGTTCGAATTGCGATCCATCCAAAACTGAACGCGTGGAAAAAATCCGAGCTGCTCCTGGACACGCGACACGATCTGAACGGAGACTAATTAGGGTTAATCGAAATCCGGAAGGGCGCGAACAGTTGAAAGGACGTACGGGACAGCTGTGCAACGGTTACAAAGACGATACGTTTCAGATTTTGAAAACATCGACAAAGACACGCCGTCTACAATAAATGCTTCAAGACCTTCACGCGCCGCTAATGATGACCACCGAGCACGCTTTAAGCGAAGTTGTCGCCTGATAAGTCCGAGGCCGGCCGGTTGGAGCACTCGGTGACCGACCCGTCTAGCGGTCACCCTCAACTAGTCGGCACCCAATCGATCGAAACTACCCGGGCTGTCCCATGACCGGGCTACAACAATAACGCCCGACCGATCGACTACTCCGTTTAGCTGACCTACAGACGAGCTATACTTCAATGCTCAACCGATCGCCCCAATCACAAGTCGTTCTATGTACGAGCTGCGAAACCTCTACATACTCCTACGATCCTTCTCTTCGCTCAGACTCGAGGAGTAGGGGGGCTTATGGTCGAGTCGGCCGTGCAGGGCCCGGATCCAGTCAAGACGACCCATGGGCCGGTCGGTCCATTCTTCAAAGATCAATCTCCTACCTAATCGCCATGCCAGGCCCAAGCCCGATCCACGCTTTCCACAGCCCGTTAGCATAAGAAAACCTACCATGCAGAGGTAGAAGTCTACGTAAAGACCTAAACCTAGCCACAACCATATATAAGGTATAATTCTCCCGTAATTGAGGTACGAAATCGTAACCTAGTTGTTTTCTCTGCATTGATCAACCTCACCTTCACAAAAAGACTTACTTGATCGTCGGAGGGGCTAATCGGGACACAACTCCCGACGTGCCTTCCTTGTTTTGCAGGTATCTTCACATCGGACTCATCACAGAAAGCAGCAGGATCATGGAGCAGAACGACAACGTACAGTTCAGCCAAAATCCGGCAGAACCAGTTGGAATTTAACTTTAGTAATCCTTGTTGTTTATTGAATAATAAAATTGACCAATTTATCGATATGTTGTTACATTATTTTAAAAAATTAGGAATACGTTGTTATATGATGTATTATAGAATTGTTATGTTCATATGAAATTATAATATTAAGGTTAAAATACATTTAATTAATTAGTTGGTAAACAATATAAGTAACTTTAACAACCGAATCCAAGTCTCATCGTATCTTCCTGAAGAAAAACAACATAATAGACAATTTTAGTATATTTAACCATAAAGCAAGATAGAAGTGAAGCTGGGCGTTGAGTTGCATGCATATGATTTTTACCGGATCACTGGATATGAATTTTGTTAAACTTAGAACAGACAGTGCCAAGTAGTTACTTACTGTGCAACAGGAACCTAATGAATATAATATTTGAACGTTCTTAAGTGTAGAATGAGTTTTACGAATAAAAGAGAACGCTAAGGCATGAGAAGAGGGTAAGGCAATATCGACATTTGCACAGCCCCACTATACACGAGTCATAACTCATAATTCTTCTTCGTCCTAACCCAAATTCAAACATCTCTCTCAACACAGAAACGCACAGGACACTGCAATTTGGCCACCTTGTTCCTATTGCCCCATCTCTGGAGCTGTTATGAGTGGGCTCCCCAATCCACCATCACCTTCAAATCCAAATGAACTCTACAGAAATGCTTGGAATCGCCAAAAGTCACCAGTGTTTTGGCAAAATCAACAACCCCACCCCACTTAACCCCAGGATGTGCCAAGTTCGCAATCCAAGTCAGTCCACAATGAAATTTTAGAATTATGAACATGCGAATTAACTTGACTACTTTAATGTTTGCACATGATTTTAGAAAGCAACAAATGTTACATATGCTTTTAATGTCTGCCTTTCCAACTTACGATTTCCAAAGATTATGTGATCATTTTGCCATGATTTTGTTTATAAGTTGTATCACTTCGAACTCTATCAGTGTTGATTTTCCTTTATTATTATTATTAATTTTCTTCTATATTATACTTGAGAAAATGCATCAGGTTGTTAGGACGTGGAAAATGTGCGATGACGTTATCGCTGCAAACCACGTCTGTCTGGGAGTGTCATGCACGAGCACGATAATAACGATAGTCATAATGGTATGACCATTTCGACAGGTCCCAGGTCCCAGTTCCCCACCCCACATTTATCAGTCACAGCACCATAGTCTACTGATTGTCATCATCATATCAGCAAGTCACAACACTTCCTTCTTTCCCATTGCAATTTTAGGCTCTTGAGGGTGGAAAGGAAGGTAGTTTCAGTCTTCAAGCCCAAGTACACCACACATCCATACCTGTCTGCCAAAACTTATAAGCTGCTTAATGTGCGTTAAAGTACATGCATCAAGTTATAAACCCAAAATGAAAAGGGGGAGGGGAAAAAAAAAGAAAAGGAAACAATAGGTACAGCCTGGCAATATTAACTATAATTTATGCATGTATGTAAAACTTGATACTATTAACTGATGTGCACTACACTTAAATTCACAGATCAAATCGCAATAACTACAGCACTAATTGCCAAACCATTGTTTTAAATATGCGCAATGATGGTTATGAATATGGTTTCAAACGAAAATTGGGAATCCCTGTAGAGTAAAAAACAATTGATTTTTGGAGCTAGGATGTCAAATTTGAAGAGCCGTTGAAAGGACAGTCCACAATCAGGCTAAAATATGGATTTGATGTTATGGTTGAGTAGACAGGCAAATTTGATGGGAACATGGTCACATGCACAAGGGACGGTGTGGGGATCTCCCAGTATTAGGTTACTTATTTGGTATTTGTCCACGTCTCAAGTTCTCCCTCTCATGTAAAATAGAGAAAAATAGACAACGCAGAGATAGACAACGGTTGAATAGTTCTATACTTTTAAAATAATTTTTAAAAAAAATTTAAAAATGAAAAAGAAAAAAAAAAGAACTTTCATGTGTCTAATTCAATGCAAAAGTGCTCCAAACGTACCAGTAAATGGATTGGGAGTGTAAGTCGTACGACTGCACAAAACATGATTGATAATCACTTAAATGCTACTAATTGATGCTTATTAATAGGAATTCAGTTTTTCCTAGTGAAACCAAAAATGGTAAATGGAAATAAACAAATAAGCCCAGTCCGAAGTAACAAATCTATGAACAGCGATTCTGAAATGTCGAAGGGAACAGACACCGTACAATTATTAAGTAGGCATGCACAGTGTGTGTTGTTGTTGTTGTTTGCGTGGTCGAGCAATCGAGATGGAATGTACCAAAACAGAACTTGAAATGATTGAAGGAAATGGTGGTCAAGGTGTCAACGTGACACCCAAACAACGCCGTGCGATGTTTTGTTGTATTTGCTCTGGTTCATACTAAAGAGCCAAGTTCGATGTTAATGGAAGATGCGTAAGCCACCCCTCAAAGATCTTGTGATCACATCTAGTGGATATTACGTATAACTATATACCAATACGTCCCAACAATCCCTTTCTATCGCATCCCCCACGTCACGTCACTCTCGTCCTTTCACTTCACACCAATGTTTAAAATCGCCTGCCTGGGTTCACACCAAGAGCTCACCCTCACCCTCTTTTGAATGTGAGTTTAGGTTTGATATTTTGGACGCAGCTTTTTCGTCTATGCCTTCTCAACTCTCAAGTCAAGGTTGCGTTATTTTGAGTTGATAACGTATCAGAAATAAATTTTAAAACGTGCCCTTTTTTTTTTTTCTTTCTAATACAAAGTTTTTAATATATTTTAGAAGTAGTTTAATTAATAACAGACTTTTCAAAGAGCCTACAATGTTAAAAATCATGTTACCAATTGACATTTTTTGGAATTTACCCTTTCGTTTCGCATTAAGTTGTCACAGTAATTAATTGTTAGAAAATTTATTTAAATAAGGTATTTAAAAATTATTTTATATTTTAAATTTTATTTAAAATACTATGTGCAAAAAACTTTATAAAAATTATTTATCAAAATTTGTTGGCTTCCTTAGCCTTGAAAGTATAGAGAGGTCTTAAACTAAAAACTGTCAGTCCGACGATTCTATTACTATCATGGTTTATTAGTAAAAACTATGCATGTTTTAGTCAAGGTAAAACCTTTTCTTTTAATTAACTTTGGAATGTTAATTTAGTGGAGAAAATTAAGAAGCTGAATATGTAAAATATGCTCTCTAAAAGATCAACTAAATATTAATGATAAGAAATAACTCTTTAAAATATAGTAGCAGAAAAATATGAGAAAAATAAATAATGAAGTAAATTGAACGTAACAAAATCTCTCAATGAAGAGGGAAAAATTACAATACAAACCAACAAATAAATCCACTAAATCTAATAAAAATTTACGTTAAAAAGTTGATCTCTCACCTGCTACAAAAATAAATTGTCTCACAAAGTTTTATGATTGAAATCAAAGTTGATATCACACCCTCAAACTAATCCAAAAAATAATCAAACAAAGATGAGCATCTACTACTCTTTGTCATCTCACTGTTTTTCCTCACTTTTGGACGTTGTGATCGCATTCTCCATCTCTTGTTCACTTAGAGCAAGACTTAGCTATATGTAGACACCTTTGGCTTGATAATGTAAAACTTCGAACTTTTCCTTTCATTTCAATATAAATTTTTATTTTCGGTGAATAGTATTTTTAGATGAATAGTAAATTTAAGTAAATAGTATTTTTGCTTGAATAGTGATTTTTGAGGACCCAACCTCAGAAAATCAAAAATATTTGGAATAAGTATTAGAGTTTAAGGATATTGAAATGAATCAAAAATACGTCCGATGTGATAGATTTTAGGAGTTCGAAAAGTTTAGGATAAAAATATCTTTTTTGGAAAATAATATGTATTGATGATTTTAAACTCATTCGAAGTTTTTAAAGCATCCAATCAATAAGTATTGACCCTAATTTATGTATTTCATAGTCAATTTGATGATAAAATGATTGTGGAATATTTTCAAAATTTAATTCAATTAGTTGGTGAATTAAATTCATTAAAGGACAATTTGGTCTTTTGTATGGAATGGTATTAGTGGATTAATAAATCACACTTAATAGCTAATTAGAGGATTTCTTAAGGGTTAGGAATCATTAATTATACGGTGATGAGTCGTTAGAGATGATCAACAAAAAAATGACATGTGTAATGCGCTAAATGAGTGTAAAAAGCAAAATGTAGTCATAAATTGCTTCTTTTGGTGTGTTAATCATGACAATGAAAAAGAAAAGGAAAAGAAGAGAAACTAAGGTGGGATTTCATTCAAGGAGAAGAGAAAGAAGAGGGCATTTGTTAATAGATTTTCATTGTGATTTGAAGAAATTTTCATCAAGTCTAAGTACTTATCCATTACCCAAGAGATTGAAAAAAAAGTGGTAAATTTTCCTAGCTTAAGCTACTAGTTTTGTGGGTTTTTGAGTGAGATGGATTTATTTATAATCAATGGAGTTTTGACTTACCATGGAGCAGATAATATGTAGCATCCAACTTTCGCAAGACACGTGTCCGACATCTTGAGTGATATTCGAGACCGTACCCCGCTAGGGTGGCATGCTAGAACACTTAATTAGTCAAAACTCAGTATAAATTTTTTTTTCTTCATGCGTACGCGAAAATCAGTAATTAAAAATTCGAGCCCACTTTTATTTAAAAACATTTTCATTTACAAGAGTTACCAACGTTTTTTAAATATCAGAATTTCATTAATCACTAGGACCCATTCCAAAAACAAAACATATTACACTTTGATTAATTTCTTTTGCAAAACCTTTTTCCAATTGGAAAGTTATACACAACTTTAAATATACAAAATACAATAATTTGTAGAAAATATAATTCAGTACGAAAATAAAGAAATATAATGCTGACGCGAACTGATTCCGACCTCTATCCCTCACTTTTATGCAGTGGGTATACTCCCGTTTACCCAACGAGGTATTATTTTGAGTCCTGAAAAATATTTGCAAATTTTGGGTGAGTTTTGCGAACTCAATGAGAGACCATCATCGATGGCTCACCCAGACACATAACACATAAATCACATTCACAACATTTCACATTTCACAATCAATACAATTTAATCATTCATATTATACATATGCAGTGTGCATGAGACCACTTTTCATTTATTACTTTGTTGCGACCGAGTGCCTAAACTGTCCCATATAAAGCTCATTGATAACTGTCCTATATAGAACTCATTGATAACTGTCCCATACAGGGCTCATTGATAGCTGTCCCATATATGGCATTAAACGTTGAACTTGAGGCTCTAGATCACTTTTGAACTCGAGGTTCGTTTTCACTCGTTGAGCTTTAAGCTCTGATCGGTGGCTACTCAGGTTACAACTACCATTATATTTCATGCATTCATGAAATGAAATGCATCAATCACATTTGCATGCTTCCATTCAATCACATTCTCATATCATCAAACCTTAGTCCGACATTCAACATATTATCACTTATATGCATATGCACCTTCAGAACACATTTGACAATCAAATTATGTATACTTAGTTCATCTCATTCACATACAAGCAGTACTTCCATATCTCAACCAAATGTCACAATCATCGGATCTGCTGTCTGGAAATCAACACAATCAATCACATTCATATAGATATTTTGTAGTCAATCAATATAAAATTTAAAATAGAACAAACAATGAAATGAGATTATCTAGGTCTACTCCCAGCATGCTCCAGATTAACATTAGCTTCCATGATCCGGAAACTTCTGGATGGAAACATTCCATCCTGTATCAATATTACGCAAAACACATATTGCACACACATTATTAATTGCACAATCATATAAACATTCAGTTTTTCATACATGAATATGTGTAATGTATAATGCATGCTCAATGACAATCTCAGGTATCTTTCCTTTAATTTCATCACAAAGTCATTCTCATATCAAAACTCATCTAAGTATAATTTATACTTAGGTTTATGCCTCACTAAAACCATTAAAATCTCTATTCCTTTCTCATTGACTCACTTCAGATTTTTCCAAGTCACACTTTCAGGCCTACTGTTCACATTCAATTAGAAAGCGAAACTGATGTAATTTGGTTAATCTCTCTTGTAGAAAAATCTTCCTTTATGTCTTATCTTTCCATTGACATCAAAATCACTCAATTTGTTTTAGTAATTTGGAAGATATGCCTCAAACATTATCTGGTTATCCATATTCAAAAGCAGTGTACTATATACAACTTTCATCCAGAAATTCAATATCTTAGAGAAAGAATCAAAATTTGAATTCTTGAGACAATTTGTAGGCCTATATCTCTAGTTTACTCCAAATTAAAATTAATCTTATTTGGAATCCTACAGATCAATACATCATCAAAATACTAGAACATGTTCAGTAAAATATTCAATTCATGCTCTTCCAACCGATGCCCTTACTTTGATTTAATCAATATTTTTCAATTCAAAACCAAAAGCTATGGATTTTTATGGAGAGATATAGGAATGTGTTATGAATCTAATGCTTTAAAAATCAGTTCATTTGGAGGTCAGAAGAAAACTTTATAGCCAAAATAGTAGAACATGTTCAGGCTGGCGGGGGAGGACCTGCGGGTCGCGATTCGCGATTCGCGATCTCGACTTGCCTCCTCCTTTTTCTCTTCTTCTTCACATTTGTTTGGTAAAATAGGCATAACTTTCACTATAAATATCAGATTAAGGTCATTCAAAAGTCTTTTTGAAGAAGACTTCTAGATATACAATTTCTGTGAAGACCTCAAAAATAAAATTTGCCTCTATAAGGGTCAAAATTTCAGAATGATGTAGCTGTCCCAATTGTCCCTCTTATACACCATTACAAAATTATATAAGTCATATCTCTCTACTCCAATGTCCAAAAATTCCATACTTTATATCAATGGAAAGCTTAAAGAAAGCTCTGCAACTTCCATGAAGAAAACTTTGCCAATAACTCTTTATATCAGTATAGAAAATTCATGGAAGTTTTAGATCAAAATATTTTTAACTCTTTACTTACAACATTCAATTCCTCACGCTTAATTTATCATTTCTAGTTCAATGCCCATCATTTATCCATTATTCTAACTCCCTTTCAACTCAACATCATCCATAACCAAATTATAGCCTATGATCGATCATAAACACTAATAACAGAACATACACATATATATGCATTCATCATCAATTTTCTGCACATATTCAACTTCATTTCCACTTTCATTTCACTTCTAACTATTACCTAGATCCTTCACATTTCAAGACACCAAATTAATCCCTCTCTTTAGATTTATACTTATTTTACATCATCACAAAAACACTAAAAAAGATTCACATTAATTCATCAAGAAAAACAAAACAAAAACCCAATATGTATCCAATTTTTCTGCATTTTTCCCCTATACCTAATACTGAACTTCAATTTGAAATTGGAAACTTCAAATGACATAATTTAAATTCGACATCTTCATACAAAATGTAGCCCCATGTCTCCAATTTATTTCAAATCAAAGATCATCTCATTTAGATAACTATAGGACAAGTTATGGCTACATAAACAAAAGCATATCCAGTGGAATTGTTACAGCTAACATATTCTAGCTACTTTAAACACCATTATCTTTTATCTCTAACCTTTTATCATAGTTCTTCTCTTTTCAAGACACCATACTTGTCTTCTCTTGAACTTCCATACCCAATCTAATCCATTCCTAAACCAACCAATGATCCATGTTTTATCCATAAAAAACATAACATAACAATATCCATTCATCATTCAATTTTTTCTGCACTTCTTTCTACATTCATTAAGGATTCATTCAAACTTTAAAACATCTCAAAAAACAAATTATAAATCATTAATCATCATACATACACAAAACCAAGAACTTTACCTAAGCATTTCATTACTCACGTTCATCATACATAAAACCCTATCATATGCCATTTAACCTTTAACAATCCTCACAAATGCTTCATTTAACTAAACACATAACATTTAATAAGTTACTTACTTGATTTAGCTATAGCTTCTTCAATCACCACGAAACCCAAGCTCTCCAACATATATTATCATCACAAATGGAGGTGGAGTAGGTTGGATCTTTAGTGACAAAATGGAGAAGAGAACAAATCTTGGAGAATCAAGGTGAAAGAGCTAGACCAAAAATCAATATAGTGAGGGTGAGAGTGATTTTCGTGAGAGAAGAAGAGAAAGATGAAGAGAAAGAAGAAGAAGATGGAGAAATGGAACATATGTCATATATAGCTAGTGAAAGACCCAAAACATGGTCTTTCACTTAGTAACTTCGTGAATTAACATGTGATGTAGCAAGTGAGACATGTCACTTGCCACATGTCACTTCCTCATGCTTCCATTCGGTCTACTTTAATGACTAGCCAATTTTGTCTCCAATTTTACTCCAATTTTCTCCCAATTTTTAATGACATAAGTCATTAAATCACAAAATCATTTATAAAAATTTTCATTACCATTTGACCCTTATTTTTACTACTATTCATTAATTGTTCTGCCACTTGGCATTTTTTCTAGTCCAAAAATACTCTTATATTTCAGAAAATTCTTAAATTTTCTTCAAAAATTCTAATTCACTACTTATACATTCTCACTTAATTTTTAAGACACAAAACTATAATTTACATCGTATTCACATTAAAACAATCATTTATACCCGAAAAATGTCAATTGAGTGCATGAACAATTATTTTAATGTGTGCAATAATCAAATTCACATGTGTGTATGCTGACATTATACATGAGCATGAAATGCATTTTCTAAATCTCTCTTTAATCTCACATGTACCAAATTTTAGGGTTCTAACCCTTAGTATGGGAACGGAATGTTACATAATAAGTTTGGAAGCATTTAAAGGTTGAAAGCAAGAAAGTAAACCAAGAGATCAAGCTTTAAAAAATTGGTCAAGTTTAGAGTTTTATGATTAAAAATTAGTTTGATTTCATTTTTGTGTGTTTGGACTTCAATTCATATATGTAGGAAGCTAATTTGTGTGTTGAAAATAAAAATGAAATTGATTGGTGGCTTAGATGATGAATTTGGACTAGGTGAAGTTTATGTAAGTTTGAGGATTTTGTGGTTAAATGGTTAGGGATGATATTATGTGAATTGAACAATGTTATAGGTTTTAAAACATGTATTTGTGATATGATATGTTAAGAAAATGGAGGGATAATTGATGTGTACCAATTTAGCCAAGCTAGAAAATTATTGGAGAAAAATTGTAATTTTTAATTTGATGTGTTTGGATTATACTTAGCATGGATCTTAGGTAAATTGTGTTGAAATTAATTGGAAAGAAAATGAAATGATAATATATATATACATGCGGTGAGGGCAATTCGGCCTTAAGAGGAAATGTAGTTGTTGGTGTGAGTTGTTGAAGTTTGATTATGATTATAGTGTAAATAAGTTAAAATTTTAAGGTTATTATTGTGAAAAATCAAATGGAAAAAAAGTTAGCATTAATAGCATTACATATTCGGCCATATGGTGAATTAATTAGGTGAGAAAGTGTTTTCAAGAAATTGATAAGTTAGAATGGGAGAAAGATGATATTTAAGCAATTTTCGAATTTAGATTTTGAAACGAAGAACAATAGATTAGCGTACGAAAGTTAAAGCGGAAATAAGATTAGCCTATGTGTTACATGATTAAGCACTAATCTCGAATTCGGTTAAATAAAAAATATAGTTTTAATGCCTTATTTTATAATTTGGAAATAAATTCCTAAGCAAAATGTGATTTGTGTACATAAAGGAGAGGCACATAACACGTAAGTGTGCTTAGCGATACAAAATTGTGAGTGTATTTAAATTGTTTTATATAAATAAATTCTTTACAAAAGAATTGATGGTATGTAATTTTAAATTATGCATTAAATTGTATGATCATGAATTGTATTAGTATTGTTATTAATATAATCCTCCCATAACTGTTTTTGAAAATATGAGTTGTAAATGTATGAATTGTTTTTTATTTACTAAGTGGTTTAAATTCTATACCAAAAGTTAAGTTATTAAGAAAAATAAAATTTTAGCTTATGATATGCCTTGATGGTATTTAAATTTACCGATCAGAGTACCGTAAAACGTGCATGGAAGTGTCTGGGGGGTCAGTTACTAACAACGGGTGGTATTGTGTCTGTCAGTAGTCTAGTGAGTCGGCCTCTGCACATATTAGGTAAATATACTGCTAGCCAAAATTGTTACGGGCAAGCGATGTAGAATTAGCTCTGTATCTATTGGTTTATAGCGGTTGACCCCATTGTAGGTAAGAGATGTAAAACCAACTATGCAATTGGTAGTTAACAATCTCAAGTAAGCAATGCAAAACCAACTCTGTGACTTGACTTGATGCCTAGGGTATTGTGTGGTAAAAAATTAGTGGTGGGCTACGTTGTGTAAGAAAATTTATGAAATTAATAATATTGCCACTATTTATTTTAAAATTATTTTAATTTGGTTTGAAGAAGCATATATGTTTTATATTAGTATTGTATTATACGAAATGAAATGAAATTGTTCTAGGGAGGTTAAAATTGTTAAATATGATTTGAATAAAAAATCTAACACTTACTTAACTCATTTAGCTTACATTATATTTTAAGTTTTAAAATAAAACCTCACAATAAAAAACTCTGTTGTTTATATTTATTAATGTTGAGTTAAGGCTTTTTGTTAAAAGGGCAATAGGCCTAGCTCCACTGGAAATTTCTATTTTAAGTTTTAAAATAAAACCTCAAAATAAAAAACTCTGTTGTTTATATTTATTAATGTTGAGTTAAGGCTTTTTGTTAAAAGGGCAATAGGCCTAGCTCCACTGGAACTTTCCAACTGGATCACATATCGACTGGAGGGCAACTGTGAGGTGCCGGTAGGCCGCTTAATCGTTTCAGGAGAGGGGCTTGTCAAATAGCTTAAAAATCCTAAATCAACTCAGCTAGCTTAATCCTATCTTCTACTAATCAGATTATATCACATTATCTAATAAGATGACATCCTCATCCAGATAATACGCTATTTGATAGAATTTATCTACATCCCAACTAACAAGATAAGAGATTACATCTATCTAGGATTGATACATCCATATCCATGAAGATCTCCATTGTCTTCACATGATCCTCCTACATGGTCTTTATCTTTTGAGGTGATGTCTATCTATTGTGATCTTATCTGCCACATCATCAAAGATCTTAAAATAGGGTTGGACACTTAATAATCTCTCCCTCCATCCCAAATGTATGGAAGACACACTATTCTCCATCACCAACTTGAGATTCATCCGATAAGCTTACAACAATGCCCATGCTTGTTTCTAGGAACCACTTTAATTGACATATTAGCACTATTCAAATCACAGATCTCAACTAATGATATCTAATGTCTTCACAAAATGTAATCTCTTGCATATCCTTAGGCTCCCCTCAGCAGTAAGTAACAAGTAATCTAAACTTGGATACTTTCTAGAAGGCCTTTTCTCCTTTATTGACCTTTGAAGTTGTGTTTCATCAGTTGTTTAACTCATTGCTCCCTCTACTTATTATCCTTAATAGAGTCATAGACATTTGAATGCACTAACTCTAATAACTCTGACTTCTTGCAATTCTTCTCTTGAAAGAGACTTTATGTTGCTTTCTAGCTAAACAATGATTGCAAGGATTAAGCGTGTAACATCCTGTTCCCATACTAAGGGTTAAAACCCTAAAATACGGTATAAGTGAGATCGATGAGAGATTAAGAAAAATGCATTTCATGATCATGCATAATGTTAGCATATACACATGTGAATATTGATTTTTGCACATATTAAAATGATTGTACATGCATTCATTGACATTCCGAGTATAATTGAATTGTAATTTGATATTATTGAGAATTGTGGTTTGATTGTATTGAAAATTGATTTAGAAAGTGTAGCTGTTAATTTAGAATTTTTGGAAAATTTTAGAAAAATTTCTAAAAATTATGAATATTTTTGGACTAAGAAAAATGTCAAATGACAGGTCAATTATAAAGGGAAATAGTAATTAAAGTCAAATGATATTGGAGAAATTTTATAGATGACTTTAGAATTTTTGAGAAAATGATATTGAAAATTTAGAGACAATTGGAGTAAAATTTGGGAGATGATTAGACTAGTTAAATAAGAGAACCCAGTTTAAGCTTATAAGGATTGGATAAGTGACAAGTGTCACTTGTCAAGCCACACTTCTTTTACTTTCAAAGACTATTTTAATTGTTTTGATCTTGCTTCTTCTTCGTGACTCTCTTAAGTTTCTGGAAGCTTCATTCTTTCAGAAATTGTCTCATCCTTACCACACAAGTCTTACTCTCACTTTTCACTTGCTATCTCATTTTGCTCTCTTCTTCACCGTCACTAAAATACCTAACCCTATAACCTTTGGCAAGATGATGATTGGATGATATTTGAAAGTCAGGGTTCAAGTGATTTTAAAAAAAAGAGTTGGAGTTCAAACAAGTGAGTATCTAGTTAATCATTTAGAGTTGTTGGCTTATGAAACAAAAATGGTGATTTATTGATATTTCATATTCATGAGAAAAAATAGATATTTTTCATGTTCATCGTGAATATAGGATGAAAATTTGGAAGTGTTGATTTTCATATTTGATGATCAAAATTCTATAAGAGGATGTAGAAATGATTTTTGGAGTTGAAAGATCAACTAAAAATGTGTATGAGATTAATGCAGAAAATTAGTGAAAAATGAATATGTAATTGCTCTGTTTATGTTGATGTCTTTACTGTGTATATATGTATATATGTAAGTTTTGGAGTGTTTTTAGAGATGATTAAAAATAAATTTAGAGTTAAGAGATAGGTGTATGGTGATGTCTGGAGATGAGAATGAATGATTAAAATGATAGTTAGAAGAAGAAAATGAAGTGAATGTAAAAAAAAGAAAAGAAAATGAAAATGCAGAAAAATGAAAGTGAAGAAATGCAGAAAACGTGAAGAATATGCGTGAGTGTGATTTTCTATTTTTGATGATTATGAAAAATGATAGATTTTGATTTGGTTGTGATAAGTTGAGCTGAAATGAAATAGGAATAAAGAGGAAATATTGAGGAAATAAGCTAGAAGTGATAGAGTAAGCAAGATGAAAATGATGTTGAGGTGTGTTGGACATGTACAGATGCAATATTTCCACTAAATATGTATCTATATTTTTGCCATATCATGGTCTATAAACATCCAAATGAGATGATTTTAAGTTCATATTAAATTAAAGATGTATGGATATATTTTTCATGAAGGAATCAAAATTTAATTATGTCTCTAAGAGTTTCAAAATTTAGCTCGAAGTTGAGTTTATGGATTTTGTAGTGGTTTAGAATAGTCTGTAGTGTTTTTCACATAACTTCTAGAATATTGAACCAAATTGCATAAAATTAGTTTCATTAGAAACTTAAGACATAAATAAAATTTTTTTTAGAAGAGTGTTTTACCGAAATCTTTCATTTTCCTTATCAAAATTTCTATGAAATATTGACATGAAGGTCTGTTTTGAGAAGAGAGACTTTGCAGTGCGTGAATTTGGAGAAGAAAAGAAGGGTTGCACCATCGGAGAAGCACGATCGTGACTTTTTGGAGAATTTTGGAAAAGCATGATCATGCACAAGCATGATCATGACTTTTCTGATTCAATTTGAATCTCGCGTTCGTGCTTATGCACTATCGTGACATTGAATGCTTACTGAAGTGGACTGATGTGAACATCCTTCACTCTTTTGGTCATAACTTCTTCTCCCTACCTTCAAATGACATTAGACTTGAACCATTGGACTTGTAACACATTGATCTTCATCTCCACCAAAAGTTATAACCATATAAAATCATTCAGGAGAGATTAATTGATGAATTTTGGACGGAATTGATGAGGAGTTCTGGAAAATGATAACTGGAGTATTTTCACTGAACATGTTTCGGTATTTTAGGCTTAACTTGTTATGTAGTTATCTAAATGAGATGAATTTTGATTTTTATTAAACTAGAGACATAAGGATATAATTCTTCTGAAGGAGTTGAGATTTAATTCTGTATCTAGAATTCCATAGTTTTGAATTAAAGTTGAGTACATGATACTATTTAAGCTTATGAACAGTCCAATTTTTTTTGAATATAATTTTTGAGGTATTGAACCAAATTGAATGATTGTGGTGTCATTATAAATTTAGGACAATGTGGAACACTTGTTGCCAAGTTACTTCATTTATCTGATCAAAATGATCATGGAAAATTAACCCAAAGGTCTGGATTTTTGAAGGTGATATAGGACTGAAATGAGAGTTTGGATAATTATTTGGTATTGTACTGCTAAAATAACATTAATGAGTGAATTTTTGGTATTAAAGTACCAAAGACATATTTATAATGGAGATGAAGTGGTTCGTATGATTAAAGTTGTGATTCAAGAAAAGGAGTAAAGTGTATATAGTAAAAGTGAATGAGAAATGGGTTATTATGAAAGCAATGATGCTAAAAATGAAGATGTGATGAAATGTGAAATTTGATAATATATTCGGGATTGTCATTGAACATGCATTGTACTTATATATACACTTGTGCATAAATGAATGCTTATAATTGTGCAAAGTTATTAATGTGTATATGCAATGTGCGTATTGCATAATTTTGATATGCAGGATAAATGTTCGTATTCAAATGTTTCCAGATCATGGAAGCTAACGCTAATGTGGAGCGTATTGTGAGTTGACCTAGATGGTCTCATTTCATTGTTTGTTCTAAATTTCAATTTCTGCATTAAATGACTATGGTTATGATTATTATTCAATGTGAATATAATTGATATGAATGTGATTTGTTTATGTTGATGTCAGACAACGAAGGTTTGAGACTTGATGCATAAATATGATATTGAAGTGCTACTTATATGTGAATGAGAAGAAATAAGTGTTTCTCAACATTTATGTTGAATGATGGACTACAGTTCGATGATAAATGTATTCTTAATGTGGATGTGTATATGAATAAGAAAAGTGATTCTCAACTTAATTGTTGAATGCCAGACCAAGGTCTGATGATGAATGTGAATGTAACTGATTGAAAAAATATGAATGTGATGCATTCCATTACATGAATGCATAAAATATAAAGGCAGTTGTGACCGGAGTAGCCATAAAAAAGAGCTTAAAGCTCAGATTGTGAAAAAGAGCTTCAAGCTCAGAAAATGTATAAAAGCCGAAGGCTCATTATGTAAAATGAGCCCAGTATCTCTAATGAATACGAGATAGTTATCAATGAGCCTAGTATCTATAATGGATACAGAATAGTTATAGGTACTCAGTCACAACAAAGTAATAAATGAAAATGAGTCTCACGTGCATTGCATATCAAATTGATAATGTATGTTTCAAATGAACAAAATGAACCGTGTGAGTGATCTAAATGTGAATTGTGAAATAAGTGATCAAAATGATATGCGATGCTGTTTGATTAAGATTGAAATGATGTGGATTAAGTAATTGCATGATCTGTATGTATTTTGTGATTGAGTGAGCCATCGAGGATGGTGTTGGTCCTTGAATTTTTTTATTATTTAATTAAGCATGTCTAAATTATTTTGAGGTTTTAACTCTTAAGAAATGAAAATTAAATGATGGATTATGTTTAAATAAGAGTAGAGTATGCTATTAGTTATTAAATGAATAAGATGAAGTAAGGGCTTTTTGGGTAGATCACACATGTTTTTAAGGTTAAAGGCTAAGAAGGAGGGCTTAATTTGTCTTTTTAGCTTAAGTTAAATGAAGGAGAAAGGAGACAAATGATGATTAGCCTTAGGGTGAAGGAGATACACGAAATTAACAAGGAAAAAGAAGAGTGGATCAATTGAGAGTATAAAGGAGAATGAAACGATGTAGTTTTAGGTTAGGTTAAGTAAGAAGCAAATGATTTAAGTCCTTTAAAAGAGGGGTTTCGAAATTTCAAAGGAAAGAAGAGAAAGGGAGTTTTGACAAAGAGGAAAGAAGAAGAAGAAGAAGAAGAAGAAGAAGAAGAAGAAGAAGAAGAAGAAGAAGAAGAAGAAGAGAAGGAAAAAAAGGTTAGGGCTTCTTTATTTCTTACTTTAGAAAAGAGATGGAGAATTCTTTGAGAAGGAAAAGGGAAGGGAAGGTTTAAATTCTCATCAAAGCAAAGAAGATAGTGGATTTTCGTGGGTCTCTCTATAAGGTAAGAAAAATGTGAAATTCTTTGGATTTATAAGTGGGTTTTGGTATAAATAGCTTAGGTAAGGTTTGGGTAAAGTTAGATAGGCTCTTCTCCATGATTTCCTCTCCTAGAAATGTTTAATTTGGGTTATCATCATGTTAATTGGGTTATTATTGCTTAATGAAGGTGAAGAGAGGTTATTAGAGCTAGAAGCAAGGTCAATTGACTAATTGCAAGGCTAAAGGATTAAGGTGGGTGATAATTTAATAGTTGAGTTAATAAGCTACTTAATTGCTTTGAAATAAATGTCATATAATGCTTTCCTATGGTTTCTCAATTTTTAAATGAATTGTTATTTGTGATAGTTTAAACTTATATGAAATGTTTTGAATGTAAAGACTTTGTGAAAATATGTGTGAAATGGTTTTACAAGAGAAAAAGATCCGAAAGGGATGATTTCAACGATCATATGAAAGTGATTTTGCCATTTGAGGCTATTGATCATAAATTGTGTGAATTACGTGATATACATGTTTGTTTGGGTTTGTGGTGATCCCTTATGTGTGATAGGTGCACCTGTCAAATTATAGCCTTCTCCCGGCTACCCGTTAGTGGCCTTGGAGTTCCTCACGGACTCCCTCATGTGTTCACGGCTACACATGACCGCTTTGAGGAAATGCGTAGTACGTCCTGTTTGGATCCACCCAAACTATCTTATATGTGATCATGTGATATGCTTCTCTATGTTGTTTTTATATGTTATGTTGTTTTGTGAATGCTTTTGATAATTTGATTTACCACTTTATCTGTACTTATGTGATAGTTTGATGTGTGAATATTTTGATGTGATGAATTTGTTAAAAGTTTTAAATAAAATTGTAAAGGTTTTCATCAATGTGATGTTGTCTTTGAAAACAAGGATTTTTGATGAAGTGAAAGTGTTTTGATCAATGTAAATTGGCCTTGATAAGTTTGAAAGATTTTTATCAATCTAAAAGTTGCTTTGAGAATGAGAAATAAAGAATGTTTTTGCTTATTTCTTAATTATTAAGCTATTACCCACTGAGCCGTCGAGCTCACACCCCTTTCCTCCTCCACAGGTGATGAGCGGGAACCTGAGTTACAGTGTTGGGATTGAGGCTATTGGACCCCGAATCTTTTTGGTAAGCTAGGATTATTAAATAAGGATTTTTGAACGATTATTCATGAGTAAAGAAGTTAAGAATTCTTGAAATTTAAATGAAAAGGAAGATATGGTTTAAATACGAGATGGATTAATGTGGAATTAATTGACATGTTAATATGCTTAAGGTAAGGTGTCATGAAATTAGGTGGCATGATTTAATGGGATTCAATTATTGTATTTTGTGGACTTAATTAGCATGTTAAGGAAATGTAATTAATATGTTGATTAGACTAAGACTATATGACATGGATGAAGTGTATTAAGGTGTTATGCAGGTTATAAATGTATTAAGGGTTAAATGGGCCTTGGACTCAAGTTGGGCTTAAGTGGTGATATAAAAAGAAAAGGATTAAACGAGAGTAATGAGTTAGGTGGCATGAATTAATACAATTAAATGTGTTAGTTGAATTTAAGAGTTTAGAGTTAATTGGGCCTAAGAGAATAATGGGCCTAAATCAAATGAAAAGAAGAAGAAATGGTTTGGACTTAAGTGATTTAGTAGGATGAGAAGAAAGAAGGAAGAATAAGTGGGCTTAAGTAAGAATAGAAGAGGGTTTGTATTAAAAACCTAATGGGCTTAAGTTAAGATAGGCTTAAGTTGTTAGTAGTGTAAAAGAAGAAAAGGAATTAAATGAAGTGGACTTGGGCCTTGGGCTTGAGTAGTATGAGTTAAATGAAGAAGGAAAGAAGAAGAGGAGAAGAGTAGATGGGCTTAAAGGCAAATGGGCTTAAGTGACTTAGTAAAGGAGTATAAAAGGGAGGATTTAAGTAGGTTAGTAGGAAAAGAAGAGAGAGTAACGAAAATTAAAAGAGAGAGGGAAGAGAGATTTCGTGAATGGAGAAAGAAGGAGGAGAAAAAGAAGAGTTCTTGCTAGGGCTCCAAGATTCAAGAGATTTAAGAAGATTTTGAAGAAGGTTCAAGAGATAAAAAGGTGTAGGAAGAGTCAAGCTACAATCTAAGCCAAGGAACCTCTTATTTGAGCAAGGATTTGAGGTAAGTGATGAGTATAAGTTAGAGCTTTTGTTTGGGTTATGGTTGAGAAAACCTAGAAAATGAATGGGTATTGTGATTCCAAGATCAATTTCATGATTTGTGTCCTTAGGGTTGTTTCATATTTTGGATGACTTTTGATTTGGGGATTGTGTTGATTTTGAGGAAAATGGTGAGAGGCAAGAGGAATGGAAAGCAAGGGATGGTCATTGGAGCAAGATTTTCAAGCAAGGAATCATAAGGTAGGTTTTATGTTTATAGTTAAATGATGGGCCATTAATATATCTTTCAAAAAAATTACGAATCTAAAAATGCTTTCAAATTCATTGTTTTTAAATGCCTTGAGAAATTGCTATCATTGATGTATAATGGTATGAATGATTTGAAAATGTTATGTGAATTGGATGATTGATGATTTGATATGTGAATGTGGTTGTTATGTGATTTTGCTTGAGGAATGATGATGCATTGCATATGAAATGCTTTATGATGATGAAATGATTTATGAAAATTTACATGATTTATGCAAAAGAAGATTTCCAAGATTTTTGCCTTTGGGCAATCAAGTTTCAAGACATGATTATATGTTATGTGGGTTAGGTTAAGTCCACCCAAGAAACGTCTCGTGCACGATGACCATGAAGAAGCCTTCGCCTTTGCCCGATTGTGGCATAGGATGATCCAAGATACGGACTCTAAAGATTTGCCCATATAAGATCATTAAATGAGATTATATGGTTGCCAAGAATTGTGGACTTGCCAAACCATTATGATGTGTTAGGTGATATGTGTTATATGATGTGAATTGTGACAAGTTGAATTGCATTCATGATTTCATGAACTTTTTTTTTAAAAAAATGAATGATTTGTGATTTCAAGAAAATGACAAGAGCTCTTAGTTTATGATTTGATGAGCTTTTGAAAAATGAATGATTTATGATTTTAAGAAAATGACAAGAGTTTTGAAGAAAACAATGTTTTGTGATCTAAAGGAAATTTATATGGAAATGGAATTCTAAAACTGTTTTGTTCATTATTTGGTTATAAGCATAGAACCTTTTGGGCTCTCCAAGCTCACCCCCTATTTTTCCAAATTTTCAGGTTTTTAGCAAGAATCCAAGTGGAAGGGGATCAAGGCATCTTGTGCTTGTTTTATTGTGTAATTGAAGTTTGGTTATGTAAATGAATAGTTGTAATTCATATGAGCAAATTGAATAAGGTAAATGAGATATTGTTATTGGTCTTGGAATTTGGCTAGGAAATGCCAATGAAATTGTAAAACTCTTATGTATGATGATTAATGTAATTGGGCTTAAAATGCCCACTAAAGCATTGAATGAAGTATGACATGATTTGATGAAGATGGAATGAATGAGTTATGATTCAAAAGTGAATTTTAAACTCTAATGTATAACGCTTGATTGTATGACCTTTGATCTTTTGAGATGATGCATGAGATGGTATGAATATCACATGGGTAGGTAAATGTTATGAGGTTGGGATTGATGGTCATGCATGTGTAATGAAGGTGAGAATGAGGCTTGTGTGAGGTTGATTGTGCAAAGTCTTGTGGATGTGTTAAATTGGTTAGACAATAGAAGTTGGAAGTAGAGAATTACGATGGTTGAAAGTTAGCATGATGCATAAGTCTTGCTTATGATGATAGCTTGGATGGTTACCTATGAATTTAAGGTTTGATGGAAAAATCAATCAAAAATTGATAGAATGATAAAATAAGTTTGATGTTTGGAGTTGTTATGAAGTATTTTAGTAGTAGAGTAAGTGAATCTTGCAAAATTACAAGTAAATTTGGTATAAGGAATAAGTTAGAAAGCATTGGTGAAATGTTGTTGTTGTTATGACAGAAAGTTACACAGCCTGTGTAACTTTAGGTGCAGGAAGATGGTAGTGGTAGAAAGTTACATAGCCTGTGTGAATTTTCACACAAACTGTGTAAATTTCAGGTGCGAGAGGCGGCAGATGTGATGGGTTACACGACTGTGTGAATTTTCACACTGTATGTAAATCCATGGTGCAGGGAGACGCAGTAGCAGAAAGTTACACAGCCTGTGTGAATTTTCACACAGACTGTGTGATTTTCACACGGTCCATGTAACCTGATAATGACAGAATTTTGAATTTTGTTATTCACGAAAGTTGTAGCCCTAGATGTCTATTTTCTAACCGTCTAAGAACGAAGTCATTCCGACATCTATAGTGAAAGTTATGGCTTTTGCGCCAAAAGATGTTCAATTTGATTTTGGGTATGAGCATAGTCTATTTTTTTGGGCCGTAAATCACTCATCCAACCTCCAATTGAGGTGAGGTTTGAACCATTGGATTCATAAGACATATATCTTTCTCTCCATAAAATTTGGTATCATTTGGAGTTAAATTGAGAAAGTTTGCATTAAAGTAAGTTAAAGGCCGGTTAAGAGAGTATGTTTCCGGTATGAACTCTTTTAGGTTGTTGGAGTGTATCTTGAGTTATAGAACTCCGATTGGAGCGGTTCTTGTCTTAAATTAAACAAGAGTCATAAGGCTATGAATTACAAGAGAATTCCAAATGAAATTTAAGAGTTTAAGTTTTTCAAATTTGGTGAACGCGTAGTGGAAATAAGTTCAAGTATGATGATTAGGTACATGGGCACACTACGGAACTTTGGTAAGTAAATTTTGGGAGCGTTTTGAGTATGAGAATGAATTCATGATGTCTTTAAGGGTTCAAGGGATTAAGAATGAAAATTTTTTTTATAACCCTTGAAATGTCATGCGCTCAGTTTCACGATTTTGAGCAAGAGAGTTAGGTTCCGAGAACGGGGTCCAATATTTGTGGTAACAAAGCAAGAGCAAAAGTGGGAAGTTATGTGCAGTTGGGTCTCGGATCCAACAGTTGGGGTCCGGTCTACGGGTCGGGTCCCGACAGAGGCATCACCCCGATTTTTTCACTTAGAAGTTATTTTTTGAAATAAAGCATTAGGTTGCTTTTGGAGAATTGTTTCACTTTGGACTTTAACTTTTGTTATTTTGAGTTGTAATCGGGCTAGATGCCCTTTAAAGATTTGTATTGACTCATCTCCATGTAAATATAAGAGTTTTGAAGTTTAAAGTGTATCTTGTATATGTTTTCTAAGAATGTATGGAAGTATGATTGAAATTGATAAAAGCAAGTATGAGATGGTATTTTCTTAGGTTTTGAAATGTATAGATACCTAAGAGTGTGTTACTGCCATTGGAATTTGGGAAAATTGGATTAGTTTGAGTTGTGGAAGATTGGACATTGAGTTTCTCTATGCAGGTAATGGAGTTTAGATGAGGAAATTGAAGTTTGGCTAGTGGAATATTCTAAGGAGGTGCTGTCAAATTTTTACAAAATTTGATAGAAACTTCGCTTAGATTTTAGACCCTCTTAGTGTTTGAATTGAATGGAGGTGTCTTCTTGAAGATTATAGTATTTGTTGAGAGCTTTCCATCGATATAGAGTTTGTCACCTTTGGACTTAAAATGAAGAAGTTATGAGGTTGGGAGTGCATTCAGTTATTGTTCATAATGTGATTTTACTGTTTCATTAGTCCTAGTATGAGCAGTGGCTTTGAATGACTTTTTACCTTGTTTAATGATGAAAATAACTTTTTCATCCTTCATGAGAGTTGTAGAGCATCTTGTTATCTTTCCTTTGAGATATAATATGCAAGTATTGGAGTTAGGAGTAAAAAGTTATGAGAATTGGAAGATAACAGTTATAGTTCATTATCCTAGTTATATGGTTTGTATATATGATAGTTTCGATGATTAGTGATTGGAATTCATGGTTATGATAAACCAATTAAGTTAAAATTTGTGAAGTTGGTGAGTGAACTTGGAATTTGAAGTGTTATGAAGTGTTTATGCTTTAGAATAAGTTAAATTTGGAAAGTATACAAGTGGTTATGAAGTTAGGTTGAAGGTGAGATGTTTGGAACAGGTATTGGAGTTTTGAAAAATGGCATGTCCGTTAAACGGACAGCCTCGGGTGTAAAAACACCCCTTAGCCTGCCCATGTCCGTTAGACGGACTTGCATGTCCGTTTAACGGACATTCTCGAAGCTTTTGGACCACTTTCACCCGAATGTGTCCGCGGACATGGATGTCCGTTTAACGGACAACTATGGGAAAGATTGTGAATTTGGGAAAAGTTAGGGGCCGAATCTCATTTTGTGGTCTTCATGAAAGTTGTATATCTAGATGTCTTCTTTCTAATGGTTAAAGAATGAACTCAATCCGACATCTAGATTAAAAGTTATGATAATCGCGCCAAAAGCGTTTCATTTTCATTTTGGAAGTGAACATAGTCTATTCTTTTGGGTATAAATCCATCATCCGACCTCTAATTGAGGTGAGACTTAAACCATTAGATTTATAAGACACATATATTTCTCCCTACAAATATTTGTACCATTTGGAGTTAAATTGAAGAAATTTGAATTAAAATAAGTGAGAGGTCGGTTTGGAGATCATTTTTGGAGTATGAGCTCTTTTAGGCTTTTTGAGCATAACTTGAGTTATACAACTCCGTTTGAGGTGATTCTTGTTCCAAAACGAACTTGAGACATAAAGCTACAACTTATATGAATAAGTTAACTCATGATTTTGGTATTTAAATAACGTGCGCTCGCCATGAATGTAGAGTTACAACTAAGGATCCTGTAAGGAAATAAGCACAAGGCTTTAGGACTCCGGAAATTGGGCTCTGAAAATGGGTCCAATAGATGTGGAATTAAAGCAAGAGTAAGAGTATTAAGTTATAAGCAGTTGGGGTCCGGTCTCCGGATCGGGTTCCAACAGATGGTTACTCACTGAGTTTTCAAAACTCACCCAAAATTTACAATATTTTTTAGGCTCAAAAGAATTACCCCGTCAGGCAAACGGGAGTATAGCCATTGCATTCAAGTAAGAGGTAGAGGTCGGGATCAGTTGACATTTGCATTTGTATTTTCTTATTTTTGTATCATATGTATTCGAATATGTTTCAGTATGTAATATCTTTTAAGTGGAAAGGTTTGTAGATGAGAATGATATTGAGTGTAATAATAGTAAATGTGTTTTTGATATTATAAAAGAAAAGACTAGGCCTAAAATTTGATTGTTGATTTTTGCATATGCGTATATTGTTTTTTTTTAATTTCGTACTAACTTTAATGAATTTTGATTGTTCAAACATGCCACTTTTGAGGGATTCGCACTCGGACATCACTCAGGATGTCGGGGATGTGTCTTGCGAGAGTGAGGTGCTACAAAATGATTGTGAGTTCTTAACTGAGAGAAGGAAATATAACCAGCAACTTTAATCCCTTCTTACTCATGGTTCCTAATCGTTGATGCCACAGATTCAGTGAAGATTTCTCTTTGGCTGTGTATAGTTCTTCACCACCACTCACCTTTAAATGTGTCTTGTACAACATAACTCTCCTCGGGCTAACATCATTATGCCTTTGACTAATCGATGTCTAATAGGCACATAAAACTGACATTACACTCATAATGATTGACGATATTAAGGAGTCAGAAGCAAACCGATGCTTGTGACAAGAGTGAGATAAGTGTCAAACTTGTGACATAATTTTCAAAGATACATATAAATAGAGTTTCAATGTTGTTATGCTTCAAGTAAAATTTTATTGACTTTAAATTTATATGGAGATAGAGTTGTATTATCCTTAAACTTCTTACATATAACTCTAGTCTATAAATATCCTTATAAAGGTTATATAAAGATTATGGTTGTCAAATTATTCTATTTATATTATATTTTTTATAGTAATAAATAAGTCTAGCTCCTTACATGTAGACTTTGGTCATGTAACTGGTTAAACCACGTGAATTTTATATTTTTGCTTCATTTTTCTTCCTATATTACTTTTGTTTCCACGTATCAGAGCTATTGGTATCTTAATAGTTATCAGAGCTAAGGTTTTTCTATTATGATGTCTTTTCACAAGTTCAATATTAAAAAATTTAATAGATCGAGTTATTTACTCTATAGATGGTAAAGATGAGGATGCTTCTTGTCAGCAGGGATGCACAACAACATTAGAAAAAGAAGAAAAATGCTAGAGAATCTGGGGGTGTCAAAAAAGGAAAATATTTTATCAAAGGTGTACAACGCAATACTATTAAGTTTGAGAGCTGACGTTTTGAGAGAGGTAGTTGATGAAATAAATGTTATTTCATTATAGAAACAACTTGAAAGTAAATATTAGAAGAAATCACTTATGATTCCTTTATATCAAAAGTAGTATTTTTCTACCTTGAGGATAATAGATAGCCCATAAGTGACATATTATATTGATAATTTTAATCAAATCATCTTGGATTTATAGGCTGTTTGGGTTAAAATTGACAATTAACATTAAGGCATAATCCTTTTATGTTCCTTAACTAATTCATATGAAAATTTTGTTGATACTATACTCTATGGTAGGGAGACTATATTTGTCAGTGATATGAAAGATGATATGCAATATAAAGAATTGAAGAAAAAGCTCTTTTGCATATATGAATATGGATCAGCTTTAGATCTAGTCATTAGTAGAGGTAGGTACAAGTAAAATGATAATAGAAATAGGAGAAAGTCAAGATTTAAATAGAAGGCTAAAATTGTTTAATTTTTTAAATGTAAAGAAAAAGGTCACTTCTAAAAGGATATGCCCAAGTAAGAGAAAGAACACAAGAAAAAAGAAATAGATAGATACATACATGATGATGTGCTGCAGGAAAGCTTTTATGAAGAGGATGAAAGAGGGAGTGACGTTTTAACTGTAAGCAATTTTAATTCTGTAAATTAGTGGATGACAAACATGGGTGCATGTTATCATATGATTTTCAATACGAACTAGTTCTATTTTATAAAAGAATGTAATGGTACTATCAAATTGGGTAATGATGGAGAGCATGTTGTCAAAGACAGTAGTTTTAGTGTAGATCTAAATGCATGATATAATTATTAGAATATTGGATGCCTAATGTGTTCGTAAGTTTAAAAAATAAAATTTTATGGGTAATGTTAATAGTCAAAGATATAAGTTTCAATGATAAGTAGTTTAAGGTGGTGAAGGAAATGTTGAATATGGTGAAAGAAAAATTACAATGTTATATATGTCTTAATAAGATAGACAGTAATATATTTAGTGATGTCTCTCAATCTTTAAATCAGAATAATGATACTATTCAAGATATGTTATATTCAACAAGGTCATCTCGGTGAGCGAAAGATGATATAAATTCACAAGGAGAGCTTACTAAAAAATGACAAATATGAGAAGGTAGACTTTTGTAATTTTTATACTCTTAGTAAAAGTTCTATGATAGCCTTTGAGGATTTAATTTTTTGGGAGCAATATATGTTAGAGAAAACATATGAAAAAAATGTGACAAGATTAATAGTGAGTAGTACTAGTTCAAAAGTCATATAAGTGGAACTAGAATAACCTAGAATAAATGTTAAGGGAGTTGAAAATTTTGGTTCTACAAATGGAATAATATTAAAAAGAAAGCACTAGCATGATATAACTAAAAACATGGTGAGATGGATGATTAAGTAGCCAAGGAGACATGTTTGCAAAGACTCAGTTGTGTATGCTCTTACTATCAGTGATGAGATACAATTTTTTTTAAAAGACTAAGGAAAGTTAGGAGAAAGATAGACAGATGAGAGCTATGGTAAAGGATGTGAGGTTTCATAAGATTAAAAAATTAACTGCATCTGGTCAAGGCAGAGAAAATAGACATTAGACCTATACTAGTTAGAGATGTTAAGGAGATAGTCACCAGACTTATATTGGTTAAAGGTGTTAAGGAGTAAGAAGCAAATCGACATTAGTATTAAGATAAGATAAGTGCCACACTTGTGAATATAAAGTTAGATTATCCTTAGACTTCTTATATGTAAATATATTATACAAGTACCTTTATAAGAGTTGTAGAAAGAGTGTGGCTGTTAAACTATTCTCCTTATGATGTTCTTCTTACAATAATAAAACAAGTCTATCTCCTTACCCATGAACGTAGTTTACATAATTGGTCAAACCACGTAAATTATATGTTTTTGTTTTGTTTATTTTCTATGTTGCTTTTGTTTATGCAAAATTTAGTTAGAATAATTAGTATCTCAACAATGTATAAAGAAGAATTTGTTATTAAATAGTTAGCTAATAAATTGACATTAAGCTCCAAATATAAGGTCACCCACAAACACAGAGAAGCAACCTTAAATTGATTAGTTTTCATGTTTCTTATATAAATTCAATATTTTTGTTAGATTAAAATACATAACATTTTATTTTATTTTATTAATATTATTCTTTTCATTAGAAGCCACTCCTTTTTACTCCTTTCTTTTTAAATAAATAATTTATGAAATATCAACACGATAATAATTTTCAATTTACTAATATAAAAATTAAAATATTTTTAAATACTAAAACTGAACTTTAGTAGTGAATTCTAATCTTCAATTGTATTGAATCATATGTAATTTTATGTTACAATAATTTGAGACTTAGGCTGGTTCTCAAAAATTGGAATAGACAAGTATGCAACAATTTTTAACAGAATGTTAGGAGGGCTGAAGATGAATTGTTGGTCAAGGAAAGACTACTGGAAGAAGAGGCTCAAGAACTGCTAGGGAGGTTTATCATCTAGCTCAAGCTCAATACAAACAGATGCTATTAGAGAAAGAATATTTTTGGCGTCAAATATCTAAGATTCGATGGATGAAGTAGGGTACTTAAATACAAAATTCTTCCATGCAACTGTAAAAGAAAGAAGGATTCACACAGTTACTGATTCTTAGGGTATTCAGGCTAAAGGAGTTCATTATTTTAGTCACTTATTGCAAGATGAGGGAAATGATGTAGATGTTATAGACATCTTAGTGAATAAGGTGATTGAGTCAGTGTTGTTGGATGTTGAGAATGAAGACTTATAGAAAATGCCAATATTAGAAGAAATTCTCGACGTGATGGGACAGATGGATGGTGACAGTGCAGTAGGCCCAGATGCCTTCAATGGGAAGTTCTTTTCTCATTGTTGGGAGGTAGTGGAAAGTGACTTAATGACTGTAGTGCAAGAATTCTTTATGGGAGGAGACCTTCCTAGAGCTCACACATCTACCCATCTGGTACTAACTCCGAAGATTGTCAATGCATCTTCTTTTGAAAAGTAAGGGTGAATTAGTCTATGTAACTTCTTTCAAAAGGTGATCTCTAAGTTGATCGTAAATAGGCTACATTTGATTATGCCACCTCAATAAGTGGCTTTTTACCTGGGCAACTAATCTTTGATAACATTTTGTTTGTTCAAGAAATATGTTCAGAAATGAACAAAAAGATAAGAGGTGGAAATGTATTGCTTAAGTTAGATATGACAAAGGAATATGATAGAGAGTCTTGGCTTTTTCTAATTAAAGTTTTGCACGAGGTTTAGGGAGCAATTTATAGATTGGGTTTGGAGGTTGATTTCAAACTGTTGGGTTTTTAGTATTGGTAAATGGAGTGCCATCAAGCTATTTCACTCATCATGAGGTCTGAGACAGGGTGACCTTTTATATGTAGCTCTTGTTACTATTAGGGCCGAAGTTTTGACAACAGTACTGAATGATCTTCCACAAACAGTTGCATTTGCTATTTCTAGGGGTTGTCTTAGGGTGACTGATCGCGGCTCTGTCGATTCGACCTTACGATCGATCCTTGGAAACCGGTCAAATAAAATAAATTCCAAGACTGCAGTATAGGATGCAACCTCAGGTCGTCTCACTTAATTGGAACCAATATAAAAATGGTCTAATCTAGCTTAATTGTCAAAAATTGAAATGAAGTTGATAAAATGGGGGTTTGGTCTTTTGGTCTAAACCGGTAAAGCAATCAAAATTAAACAAAAAGTGTAACGAATGTTTTTGGTATTTTTCAAATAATGCAATAAACACACAATCAGATAAAATCAAATAGATAAAATTCCTCTTGAAAATGAGGCTCAGGCTATCACAGTTAAAAAATTGATTTTCAGGGATACAATCCACTAAGTTTCAGAAGAACAACCCTAAAGGACTCTTTAGGTCCAAAGATTTAATCAATGAACTCCATTGTTTAAATCTTTGTTAAAAACCTTAGTGTGAAAATTAGACAAGCAAATGCAATTGGTCGATTGAATAAAACACAACAATCTCAATCAAACACAACTAGGCAGATTAAAACCGTAGATGCAAAATCCAATGACATATATGAAACTTCATATATTAAGCACAAAAGTTCTACAGAATACTCGTCCAAATTTCAAAATAGTGTTCAACACATGATTAAACTATAACCATGCTAATCTAGCTACACCGATGCAATCTCTAAATCAGACATTACACAGATATAACTAAACTTTCGACACTAAATGATTACTCCCCTTCGAAGCTCTGTAAACTCAAGCCATTGCTACATCTTCAAGAGGACGGAAGGTTTAGCTACGCATGTCTCCGGTCGATCCCTCGGATGCTGGAAAATGAACGAGACTCATGTTGCAGAAAATGCTGACGGTGATGATGATGACTGTGGTGATAGTGATGGACGACGATGAGAATGTGAAGGTCTTCTGCTCCAGAGTCTGCGTTCCAAGCCGTCTCTCTCGTTCAGTATCTTTTCGTCTGTCTTGTCTCTCTGTGTGTTCGCCTCTCTCTTCGCATGCCCGTAACCTAAAAATGGAAGCTCTTATATGATGGGTCACGGGCTCGGGTTGTAATAGTGAGACAGACTTTTCATAAACAGGTCGGGTATCCGCTTTTACATCGCGACGAATAAGATAAATGAATTAAATTCGTCGCGACGTGTGCACTCGTCTGCTCGTCGCGTCGTCTGCATCGTCATGCGCCGCGACGTGTGGAAGTGTGTTCGCCGCGACGTGTGAAACGCCATGCGTCGCGACGTCTTGGACGAACCTTATTTGTTGACTTCGGCGTTGACTCCTTTGTTCCTGAAATTAAATAACAACAAAAACAACAATTTGCAGTATCAATTGTCCCAATAAAAATTATGGAAAAATAAGTATCAAATCATGACAATTTACTGACAAATTGGGAGTTGAAAGAATTCAGCATGAGGAACCAATTTAAGCACAAAAATCATCAATAAGGAGTCAACACATGCATAAGTAGCTATGAAAATGTAGCCAGTTTATAATATAAACTTGGCTCAATCAAATTCCCCCACACTTAGACCTTTGTACTCCTGGACAAAGTTTACAAGAGTAAAAAAGAATACAAGAGGAAAAGAAAATAGCACCCATACTCAAAACAATAAAATGAAATTGACTCAAGTTACTTCCTCAGAATTCAACCACAACAAATAAGAAGAAAGCTAACAGAATAAACACCAAAAGAATTCAAGTACAAGAGATTGAACAGAAGAGAAACTCTCAAGATATAGTGTTTACACTCAGCTCACTTGTGTCTAGGGTATTTTTTTCTCTCGATCTACTTAAGTCACCTCCTACCATAGGCTTGTGTCAATTCTATTTCTCCACCACAAAAACTATCATTTTGAAGATCAAGAGGACTTTGAGGGTTGTAATGTAGGGAAGGTTAAATGAATGGATGAAGTAGAAGAAAGAAAATATATGAGCATATGCACTAAATGCCAACTAATGTCATCAGTAGAATTCAAACTAAACATTTGCATAAACATAATGCAACATTATTCATTTCTTTCTTTCTCTTTTCTTTTTTTTATTGGACATTTTAGAGACATTGTCTCTTTCTGGAAACACAAAATTGCATTTTTTTTAAGTATTATTTTGAAATAAGCAACATAACCAATGACACCATAAGGATATGAATGCAAATGCTAATAACAGGAAAGCTCAAGGGCTAGCAATGGATAAGTGTGTAAGGGACAGTGTTTGGGAAAGGTGGTTAAAAGAAAGAACGCCTCTATCACATCAACAAAAATCCAGTCCATCAAGCTTCAAGTAAGAATTAAAACAAGTTCTGGAGAAAAATGAAATAAGAAGATGCACACAAAGATAGAATGAAAATGTTGGGCTCAAATATCCTTCCACAAGGGTATGATCTCTATGAACAATCTCAAGTCTTAAAAACTTAAAATGCCACTTTATTAGCATGCTTCCATCCACTTTGTATTGAAAACATTGAAAGTAAGATTTCGTCAAGTCAAGTTATCATTGAAAGGATGGAAGATGTTTTCAATAACTCAAGTATCGTTTTGAAACTAGTAAAGACTTTGAAAACAAAAGTCACAAAAGTCCGGTCTGAAAAATTTGAAATGAGTGGAAGAATTAAGCACGAATCATTTATGCATGAGTGTAAATCGTCATGACGTATAAAGGGTAACGTCATGACGTATGGTCGAATGAAGAGCGCTTAGCATGACGTATGGACACTCGTCGCGGCGAAGGAATGCAGAATGACAGAAAATGCACCAAGTTTATCAGCAGGACGCATCAATTAGCCACAATTCATATGTCCTCAATGAAACACAATAGCAACAGGCATGCAATGTGAAAAATAATAGGGAGACAACTCCCCCACACTTGAATCACACATTGTCCTCAATGAAGATGGAAAAGAAGCATAAATTCCCAGAAGCTCATGAAGGGGCATAAAGGGTGATAGGAAAAACGAAAAGAAAACAAAGAAGCTATCTATCTAAGAGCTACACAAAGTAAGTGCAAAACACAAAAAAATAAAGAAACAAGCAAAGGAGACGGGAAAACCTGATATTCATGGTGATTTTTGGTTCTCATAGTAGAGCTTCAAAAGATGACCGTTGACCTTGAGTCGGGTTCCAGTTGCCTCATGTAAAAGCTCTACCATACCAAAGTTGTACACCTTTGTGACCAAGTACGGTCCCTCCCAACGAGTATTGAAAGTCCTATGTTTGAAAGTGAAACGAGCTTTGAATAACAAGACTTTATCTCCCTCTTTGAAACTCTTCCTCCGAATGATCTTGTCATGCATCAATTTGGATTTTTCTTTGTAGAGTCGTGCATGCTCATATGCCTCAAACCTTAACTCCTCAAGCTCTTGAAGTTGCAACTTCCTCTCCATGCCGGAAGATTCCAAATCCATATTGCATTGTTTGATTGCCCAATATGCTTTGTGCTCCAACTCTACTGGTAAATGACAAGCCTTTCCATAAATCAAGCGGTGAGGGACATACCTATTGGAGATTTATATGCAGTCCGATATGCCCAAAGTGCTTCCTCGTGAAGGCTCCAATCCTTCTTGGATGGCTTTACTATTTTCTCCAAAATATGCTTCACCTCTCTGTTGGAAACTTGACATCCATTGGTTTGCGGGTGATAGGCGGTGGAGATTTTGTGAGTGACCCCAAATTTGAAAATAAGTTGTCAATGACTCTATTACAAAATGGGTTCCCTATCACTCACTACTGACTCTAGGTATACCAAACCGACAAAAGATGTTGGACTTAAGAAACTTAGACACGGCTTGAGCATCATCTTTTCTAGTGGGGATGGCCTCTATCCATTTTGACACATAATCCACAGCCAAAAGAATATACACAAATCCAAAGAAGGAGAAATGGACCCATGAAATCAATTCCCCAAACATCAAAGATTTCACAAAATAAGAGAGGTTGTTGTGGCATTTCATGTCTTTTCCTAATCCTCCAAAAGCGTTGGCATTTATCACATGACCGACAAAATTAAATGAATCCTTAAAAGGGTAGGCCAATAGAAACCGGACTCGAGGACCTTCCTAGATGTTTTTTACCTTTGAAATGCCCACCACAAACCATTGAATGACAAGTCGAGAGTACATCATCATGTTCTTCATGAGGAACACATCTTCGATCACTTGGTCCTTGCACATCCTCCACGAAAAGGGCATCCCAAATGTCTTGTCGAGCTTCACTTTTAAGCTTCTGAGCTTGTGCCTGAGACATAAAAGGAGGAGTCAGTCCAGATATTAGGTAGTTAACAATATGAGCATACCAAGGTTCTTTAACAATTGAAGCACATAGGACTGAATTAGGAAATGAATCATAGGTAAGGTCAGACGAATCCACTCCCTGTGTGTCATTGGGTAGCCTGCTCAAATGATCAGCCACGTGGTTTGCTGCTCCCGCACGATCCTTAATCTCGATATCAAATTCTTGGAGCAACAATGCCCACCTTATCAGTCTAGGCTTGGATTGTGGTTTCTTGAGGAGGTACCGAACAGCTGCATGATCAGTAAAAATAGTAACATGTGAGTTCAACAGATATTGCCTAAATTTTTCTAAAGCAAAAACTACTGCAAACAGCTCTTTTTCAGTGGTTGTATAATTGATCTGAGCTAGATCCAGTGTCTTCGAGGCGTATGCAATAACTCTTGGTAACCTCTCCTCTCGTTGTCCCAGCATTGCTCCTACAGAACAATTAGATGCATCACATGAAAGCTCAAAAGGTAAATTCCAATCAGGAGCAACTAAAATAGGTGGAGAAATGAGTTTCGATTTCAGCATATTGAAAGCACTCTTGCAAGAATCATCAAAGTCAAACTTTTCATCTTTTTGTAAAAGCTTGGAAAGAGGTAACGCAATTTTGCTGAAATCCTTAATGAAGCGCCTGTAAAATCCTGCATGACCCAAAAATGAACGTATGTCACGAATACAAGTAGGGTAAGACAAAGAAGATATAACCTCAATCTTAGCTTTATCCACCTCAATCCCCTTGCTAGAAATTAAATGGCCAAGCACAATACCTGCACTTACCATGAAATGACATTTCTTAAAGTTCAAAATCAAATTCTTTTCAATGCATCTTCGTAAAACTTTTTCAAGGCTAGACAAACAAGCATCAAAAGAATCACCATAAACAGTAAAATCATCCATAAACACTTCCATAAATTCCTCCAAAAATTCATAGAAAACAACCATCACACAACGTTGGAAAGTTCCTGGAGCATTACATAAACCAAAAGGCATCCTTCGATATGCAAAGGTGCCAAAAGGACATGTAAATGTAGTCTTGTCCTGGTCCTCCGGTGTAATGGGTACTGAAAGTATCGGAGAAACCATCCAAGAAAGCAAGATAATGTGACTTACTGCAAGTCGCTCAAGCATTTGATCAATAAATGGAAGAGGAAAATGGTCTTTTCTGGTGGCATCATTTAATCGTCTGTAATCTCTGCACACACGCCACGAATTTTGCACCCTGGTAGGGATAAGCTCATTCCTATCATTTTGACCTTTGTTATTCCACTCTTTTTGAGACTACATGAATCGGACTAACCCACGACTATCGAAATGGGATATATTATCCACGCACTCAACAACCGTTATTTCTTTCTTCACAACATCTAAGATAAGTGGGTTAAGTCTTCTTTGAGGTTGCCTCACCGATTTTGACCCTTCACTCAGTAAGATTCTATGCGTGCAAATGGCTGAGCTAATACTTGGTATATCTGCTAAAGTCCACCCTATAGCTCTCTTGTGTTTCCTCAAAACATTCATGAGTCTCTTTTCATCAGTGTCGGACAAGTTACTAGCAATTATTACAGGTAATTTCTGACTAGACTCAAGAAAAGCATACTTTAAGGTTGGAGGGAGAGGTTTGAGCTCAAGCTCGGGGGCTTTACAATGAAGGAGTTAATTGATGAAGTTGAGGAAAGAGATCACTCCCTCTTTCTTACGGCATTGAGTTTGACTCCTTGTAGGTGGTCGTGGCTAATCCCTCCCTTACGAAACATGAGCAGAAGGCCTTTTTCCAAGATCGGTGAATGTAATCCGAATTCAAAGAATCTTTTGTGACTCATATTTTGGCAAGCATTTTCCTCAACTAAGTCAATCATGTTCACACCCAAAAGGGAATAATCCTCATTTGGGTGCTTCATGGCCTCATACATATTAAAGCTCACCTGTTGGTCACCCACCTCCATGGTTATCTTCCCTTCCTTCATGCTAATCATGGTACTTGCTGTCCGAAGGAAGGGTCAAGAATCGGTGAAGTATCTGCCAACCTCATTAGACATGTCAAGTACATAAAAATCAGCAGGAAAAACTAGACCTTTAACCTGGACCAAGATATCCTCAATAATACCCTTTGGATGCCTAAATGACCTATCGATAACTGGAGAACAACGGATGTGGGCTTAATACTCTTCACTCCCAAGGCCTCATAAACCGACTTAGGCATCACATTTATCGCTGCCCTAGATCTAGCAAAGCTCACTATGGTCACCTTCCCTAAGGTGCAAGGGATGATAAAAGATCCGGGGTCCTGGCACTTTACAGGTATCTGGGGCTTGAATAATGCAGACACATTGGAACTCACCTGGACTCTCTCATTTGGCCTAAACTTTCTCTTATTAGTGCACAAATCCTTGAATACTTAGCATAGGCGGAACTCTCTTCACTAGATCAAGAAGAGGTACATTCACTTCCACTTTCCCAAACAAATCAATGATTTCTTTCTCATGTTGTTTCTCATTTAAGCGCTTACTCATTAAATATGAATTGGGAAATGGAAGGTCTTGAATACTTACCTCCTTGTCTTTACCTGCTTGCTTGCTTGACTCTCCATCTCTTGCTTGATCATTGGAATTCTCTGAAGTAGTTCCCTTGTTCCTTGAAGCTTGCTTTTTCTCTCTAAAAAACTCTTCTTCCTCACACTTTCGATCTCTTAATCTTATCCTGTGGTGGAGTCTGGCTCCTCTCAATCTCATCCTCACATGGCTCTTCATCATCTTGAGGCTTGAACCTCACTTGCTTTCCACTCCGAGGGCAATGGCATTCAAACTCTTGGTTCATCACAAGATTGAAGGAATGGCTCCCTTGCTTTTCTTTGATTCTCACTCATGTTGTTGGACAAGCGAGTGACATAAGAATGATGTTCTCTGCCTTGGTCTCCTATTGCTCCATTCTTTTCTCAAGGCATTGAATCGCAGCGATCTTTGAGGAATCTGTTGAATCAAAGAAGCAATTGCATTAAACTGGTTAGCATTGGAATCCCTCTCTTCCTTCATCAAGGTCATCATACCGTAGAGCATCTGATTGGTATCCTCCTTTGGTGGGACTACCAGGGCTTGCTGTTGATTGGGGAACTGGCTAGTGGAAGTGCCAGCTCCTCCTTGTGAAAATCTGCCCTGACCTCTGTTCTCCTCATTCCTCCAACTAAATCTAGGATTGGACTTCCATCCTTCATTGTAAGTGTTGGAGTATGGGTCCCATTTCCGATCCTGTCTGCCTTGATACATTGCCGAGACCTCTTCATAACGTCCTGGGCAAACGCTCGAAATATGCATTACCGACCCACAATTTTCACAACTAGGTGCGGTAAGCTCTGTTGAAGAAGTAGAGCGTTGTACATTCAAATTCTTATTTCGGCGGTGATGCAAGACAGTTGTGATGATATCAGACTCTCCAAAGAGTCCACTTTCGACTCTAGGCTCTCCATTCTTTTAGCTTGAGCCGTCAAGGCTCCCAACTCATGCACTCCTCTTTGATCTACGACCTCGCATCTTGCTGATGGTTTAAAGCCATCTTCTTTATCAGATCCCATGCTTCCAAGGTGTGAGGTCAATCAAAGATCCTCGGATCGACATCTAACATACCCTTCTCCGGCTCTTCAACCCATCATAAAAATCTTGCACCAATTGCTCATCAGGAATCTGGTGATGGGGGCATCTAGAAAGAAGGTCTTGGAAACGGTTCCAATAGTCATACAGTGACTCATCATAATCCTGGCGGGCTGAATAAATCTCCTTCCTCATGGAAGATGTCTTGGAAGCTGGAAAGTATTTCTCCAGAAAGGCCTTCCTCAGATTGGCCCAGCTATGGTAAGCATTGGCCACATGCCTCGGAAGACTCATATACCACTCTCTCGCTTTCCCTTCCAAAGACAAATGGAACACCTTCCACAACACTTGATCCAAAGTAGCTCCCACTGGCTTCATACTCTGGCAGATCATTGTCAAAGCCTGAAGGTGCATATATGGATCCTCTCCTGCCAAACCATGAAATTTAGGAAGTGAATTAATCAATAAACCCTTAATCTCAAAATTAACATCAAAATTAGGGCAAGCAGCTGTAAATGGATCATAATGCACATCAGATGTAGTTGCTTCCCTAATTGTCCTACGTCGCTGATTCTCATTGTTCTCTCCCACTCTCTCATGCTCACCATTCCCTCCATTAGTTCCATTTCTAGGTTGGTGAACAGGAAAATCAGGATTGGGAAAGATATTAGGATTCTCAGCCATGATTTCACTATCTCTCTCTACTACACTCCTTCTCTCTTGTTCTTTCCTCTCTTTCCTAAGTCTCCTCAAATGTCTCTCAACTTCAGGTTGGAACTGAACAAGTTTACCTCTCCTGGGTATGCACCAAAAAGCAATCCACAAACTAAGGAATGGTATCAAAAATGCTCACAGTCACACAAAATCAAATAAAAGTAAAATGCGATGAATGTGAGAGTATGGATGTATGAATGTATGTATGAGTGTGTATGTGTGAAAAACGTGTAAAGTATGAAATAAGATCAAAGTATGATGTATGCGTGTGAAAAGGGAAATCAAATCTATACTATGAACAAGTGTAAAAATCAAGCTATCTAAATGCAGTCAAAATTAATGATTCCTATTATCAACGACAAGTCATAAATGACAATGGCTATCCGATGGTAAACCAATTACTTGGTTCCCCGGCAACGGCGCTAATTTGATCGCGGCTCTGTCGATTCGACCTTACGATCGATCCTTGGAAACCGGTCAAATAAAATAAATTCCAAGACTGCAGTATAGGATGCAACCTCAGGTCGTCTCACTTAATTGGAACCAATATAAAAATGGTCTAATCTAGCCTAATTGTCAAAAATTGAAATGAAGTTGATAAAATGGGGGTTTGGTCTTTTGGTCTAAACCGGTAAAGCAATCAAAATTAAACAAAAAGTGTAAAGAATGTTTTTGGTATTTTTCAAATAATGCAATAAACACAATCGAGATAAAATCAAATTGATAAAATTCCTCTTGAAAATGAGGCTCGAGGCTATCACAGTTAAAAATTGATTTTCGGGATACAATCCACTAAGTTTGGAAGAACAACCTAAAGGACTCTTTAGGTCCAAAGATTTAATCAATGAACTCCATTGTTTAAATCTTTGTTAAAAACTTAGTGTGAAAATTAGACAAGCAAATGCAATTGGTCGATTGAATAAAACACAACAATCTCAATCAAACACAACTAGGCAGATTAAAACCGTAGATGCAAAATCCAATGACATATATGAAACTTCATATATTAAGCACAAAAGTTCTACAGAATACTCGTCCAAATTTCAAAATAGTGTTCAACACATGATTAAACTATAACCATGCTAATCTAGCTACACCGATGCAATCTCTAACTTCGGACATTACAGATATAACTAAACTTTCGACCTAAATGATTACTCCCTTCAAGCTCAGTAAACTCAAGCCATTGCTACATCTTGAAGAGGCCAGACGGTTTAGCTACGCATGTCTCGATCAATCCCTCGGATCTTTGGAAAATGAGCGAGACTCATATTGCGAGAAGATCTTGATGGTGATGATGATGTATGTGGTGATAGTGATGGACGACGATGAGAATGTGAAGGTCTTACGCTCCAGTGCGCTTCCAAGCCGTCTCTCTCGTTTAGTATCTTTTCGTCTGTCTTGTCTCTCTGTGTGTTCGCCTTTCTCTTCGCATGCCCGTTACCTAAAAATGGAAGCTCTTATATGATGGGTCACGGGCTCGGGTTGTAATAGTGAGACAGACTTTCCATAAACAGGTCGGGTATCCGCATGCGTCATGACGAATAAGATAAATGAATTAAATTAAATCGCGACGTGTGCACTCGTCTACACGTCGCGTAAATGCGCATCGTCATGCGCGCGGCGTGTGGAAGTGTGTTCACCGCATGACGTGAAACGCCATACGTCATGACGTCTTGACAGACCTTATTTGTTGACTTCGGCGTTGACTCCTTTGTTCTGAAATTAAATAACAACAAAAACAACAATTTGCAGTATCAATTGTCCCAATAAAAATTATGAAAAAATAAGTATCAAATCATGACAATTTACTGACAAATTAGGAGTTGAAAGAATTCAGCATGAGGAACCAATTTAAGCACAAAAATCATCAATAAGGAGTCAACACATGCATAAGTAGCTATGAAAATGCAGCCAATTTATAATATAAACTTGGCTCAATCAGTGACACATCTCTCCTATGATGATATTGTATTGATTTTTACGTATGGACTAAGATTGTCCCTCACAGTAGTCAGACAGACATTGGAAGAATATGAAAGGTGTTCTAGTCAGTTAGTTAGCATAATAAAAGTGGTTTTTATGTGGGCAAATTCTCTTAGACAAGACAAAATTTGATTGTCCATATCATTGGTATCCAACAACTTTAATCCTTGTTCACGTATCTTGGATGCCCCATTTATTAAGGAAGGAAAAGGTCTGAGTTTTTCAATAGATTGGTAGATAAAGTCACTTATAAAATATCTCACTGGGCAAGCAATCTGATCTCAATGGAAGGAAGACTGACTTTGCTTCAATCAGTTTTACATTCTCTTCCATTGCACATCTTGGCAGCAGTATTTTCAGAATTGGAAAAAATATTTGCAGATTTTCTGTGGGGGGTAGGTGAAGGAGGGCCTAAGCATCATTGGGTTGCATGGAAATCATTATGTCTTCTAGTGGAGGAAGATGGTATTGGTTTGTGGCATTTGTATGACATATACTTGGCTTTCTTAGCTAAGTTGTGGTGGAAATATCTAGTGGTAATTCCTTATAGGCATCCTTCCTAGTGTTTAAGTATGGAACTAGAGGCACTTCGGAGGAGATTCAACCTAGACTGATGGACTCTCTAACTTAGAAACAAATGCTCACTATTCATAAGCATATTCAAGCTTGTATTGTTCATTTTGGTAATAAACTCATTTGGAAGGACACCACCACTGGGTAATTCTCAATAAATTCTGAATATAACTGTGTTAGAGATATAGGTACGCGAACTATAATAGGTTGTAATATTTGGCATTAAGGGATTCCTATGAAAGTATCAATTTTCATGTTGTGCTTGTGGAAAAACAAGCTTCCTCAGGATATTTCCTTGCAAAGGCTAGGGATTTTTGGACCTTTGAGATACAATTGCTATCAGAATGGTTGCAAAGAATCTCTAGACCATGTGTTCCTTCTTGATGATTAGGCTAGGCACCTTTGGTGATTTTTAGGTATGCCCTTTGGTTTAGCAGATCCATGCTTTAGATATAGAGATATGTTAATACAGTGGTGGCTAGTTGGAGGCAATCTGGCTATGAGACTAGTGTTTCATATGATGCCATCCTTTGTTAGCTGGAGTATTTGGAAGATGCGTTGCTCACCAAAATTTGATGGATCACCTCCTCCTATCTCTTTGAAGAGATCATAGATTATTAGTTCTATCTCTTATGTTTTACAAGATACTCTTTCTTTAGTCATTTCAGATAAATAATGGCAAGATGTGGTGGAGGCTATTGAAAGATATGTTCGACCCCTCAAGATTTCCCTAGTGCATTGGTGTAAGCCCTCCTTATGATTTCTAAAGTTGAATATTGATGGTTCGTTGAGAGGGAGCCCAGGGCTAAGTGGAGGTGGTGGGATGGTTCGTGATGAGTTTGGAAGGTGTGTATTGGCATTCATGTTCCCTATGCAACATGTTATAAGTCTAGAAGTAGAAACATAATCTCTTTTACAAGGATTGAGGCTTTGTGTTGAAGTATTAGCCAATTCACGAGTAGTTGAGTTAGACTCCAAAGTTTTGGTTGACATGTGCCTTGGTAGAGCTCAGATTGCATGGAAGCTAGTGTTGGAGTTATGTAAATATAGTTCCATAAAAAAACAAGTGTATTTATATGTACCTTAATCTTCTTCAGTTAAAGTTTTGTAATGGAAATATTTATTATTAAAAAATAAAAGAGTTTGGTTTTAATGAGCATTATATATCTAGTCAAAAGGTACCAAGATTCTGTTGTAAGTAATATACATATATATAGAGATGTATGAGAAATATGTATATTATTAGAACCTAAATTAATGGATTTATAGTTCAATAATCAAGTTGGTCGCTTGATTATGGTTTAGACTGTAGTGTTACGATTTATCTCTATGTAAGTAACAGAGTTTATGGAGTTTACTTCAAGGGAATGATGAATTTCATATCATGATAGTAGTTGACTATCGATAATGGCACTATTAAATGAATCTAGAATCAAGTATGTTTTCAAGAATAAAGTGGGTCGTTATTTAATCTTAAAACATACAACTGAAGCATTTGCTTATTGTGGACCACAATCTTGATGAGTGTGAACTCGTATGTGTTTCATTATAATTCTTGATATGATCGTAATAGATTTTTTTTAAAATATTAATCCAGTGTTTGCATGTTGGAATTATTAATTGAAACATTTATCAAGGAACATTAACTCAAATAAAGCGTTTATAGTAATATCATCACTTCTAGATGTTTTAAGGAGATTCAGTGATTAAATTGGCGTCAGTAGTTTGATGGATTAGGTACCTATCAAGTCTTAACTCCAAAATGAGATCTTGTGTATTAATCACCATATAAAGTAAAACGGGAGATCTAGAAGGAAAAACTAACATAAGGGCAAAATGGTAATTTTACCCTTTATTGTGCGAATGGCTATAATAAGGTTCTAAATAGGGTTTGCAATTGGACATAACATATGTGTTATCATAATATTTAACAATTCAAGAGTTCAACTAAGTGTCTTTAGTAGAATGATATTTAGTTAATAAGCTAGAATAAATTTTAATGAGATTAAATTAATTCTAGGCTTATTGAAGCTTAAATTATCAAAGTCCAATAAGATTTTCCACTTGGCTTCAAGGAAGGTTATCAAGCTAAGTAAGAAATATAAATGGAGGTTTTAGAAGCCCATAATTGAACGTTGTGCTTGCATTGATTAATGGTTAATTAGAAGCCCAAATGTTCATTTAGAAATGGGCTAGACTTTGGTTTAATGTAATTGATTAGATTAATTATATTAAAACAAAATTTTTAAAGAAAGGAGTATCAATTTTGATTTTAATGGACTGATTGTACAGCTGCTCATTTGACATTAAATTGCTAAATAAAGATGGCCTTTACTATGGTTTATCATCATTAATTGGAGTTATGAACTTACCATTAAATAGTTTAATAGTTATCTTTTAATGTTAGCATATAACCTATTAGCATTCATTGGATTAAAGAAGAGAGATGTGCATTGGATGGACCATCTTCCTTCTTCAATCTTCCAAAACCGAAATTGGTAAGTCGTATTTAGGTTAATAGTCTTTTCATATAGCCATCTTAAAGATAAATGAGAAGAGTCTAATTTATTGGCTACTTTATGATTGATTAAAGTAAGAAGTGATACATTGGATGCTTCTCTCTTCTTCCATTCCATGCATAATCAAAATTAAGTGTGTAAGAAAGTGTTCTTGCATGGTTTGACTCTCTCTCTCCTTCCATGCATGAGTGAACCGAAATTTGCAAAAGAAAAATCTCATTTTTGGTTCATTTCTTCTAAGAAAATCTCCTCCAACCATTTCTTCTCTTTTCCCACCAAGGATTTTGTTAACCAAGTTTTTCTGGAAGAACAAGAGGTAAATCAAATTGGTTGAGGATACAACAATAAGGAGAGGATAGATTGACAAAGGAAAGGATTCAAAAGCAAAGGCTTTGGATACAAGAAGAAGGAGAGGATAGCGCAGCAAGAAATTAAAGTTGTAGCGAAGGAGTCGGTAATATCACTATCTTGTTTATGATTATTTTTATCCTTATACCATATCATGTATAGATTGTTGGGCCCCGTTTCGAAGTCTAACCAAGGTGTTGGACCCCGTTTCCAGAGCCCAACTATCCGATTCAGAGTCAAAAAGCGTAAACGGGTTTCCTTGTAGGATTTTTTCAACGAACCCTCACTTGATTTGAATCAATCCTTTTGAGTTCAAAGTCACAAGCTACCAATTTTTATGGAGAGGTAGAAAAATGTGTTAGAAATCCAATGCTTTAAGAATCATTCAATTTGGAGGTCGGACGAAGAATTATGGTCAAGAGAATCCAATATGTTTGTCCTTATTCCAACTGAACATGTCTTGGCCCGATTTCCATAAATTCTTCTATAAATGTCTGATTGATTTCTGTACCATTGGAAAGAAGACATCGAGATCTAAAACACTTATGAAGACCTAAAAGTGATATTAGGCCTCCAAACTGGTCAAAATCACGATTTACTGTAGCTAACCCGTGGATGTCCGTTAGACGGACATACACTGGCTGAAAAGCCATTTTTCATCCGAGAACGTCCGTTAAACAGACATCCATGTCCGCTTAATGGACATACACTGGGCTGAGGGTTCTTTTCACCCTAGAACGTCCGTTAAATGGACCTAGTGTCCGTTAAACGGACATGGGCGACCCAAAACACCTTCCAAAGCCCCTCCAATGCTTCCAACATCCATCCTAACACCATATACACTCATAAACTCCCCAAATTCAACCCTTTAAGTATAATAACACTCCACAAACATTCAATTACCAATTTAAATGCATTAAAATCCTAAATCTCAACTCAATAACTCATAAAAATACACAAACTCTTAACATTCGCCATAGTTGTCATGTTCATACCTCCCATACAACATCATCACTTATAAAGCTCATAACTCTCAACTTCGATACCCAAATTTTACAAACTTTATAGCGTTGGAAAGCTAAGAGGATAAATTAAAAAGTTTAAGAAGACTATTTTGCCCAATATGGCCTAAATCAACCCAGTTTTCTCCCATAAAGTCAACACACAATTTTCACCTCTATGAAAACCTGAAATAGGCATTGCACACAACAAGATAAACAAGCACATACACACGGGAACTTCTCAAGTCCTCAATTAATTTCCAATTCAAAATGAAATTCATACAAAGCTTTCATACATAACTTTAATTACATATCAAAATTTCATCAAAGTTTCAAGACAAGTTACAAAATGCATTGGATGCTCAATGTTCAATATGCTACTAAAGCTATCCAAAAGTCTAACTACTAACTTAGTACAAAAGCTAACTCTCTCGGAATGGTCCAATTGTCTTGCAAGGATTCACTGCTCTTCTCGATCTGCACTTGAGGAGTGGGAAAAATATTGGGTTGAGCTACACAGCTTAGTGACTAAGATATTTATAGCCATTGGCGATGAGCCATACAATCAAACACACACACACACACACACACACACACACACACATATATATATATATAAACATCCACATAAGCATACACTTCACAATGAAAGTTCAACATTGACAAATTCAATTCACATTTCACAATTCATAACATCATCGCATATTGGATGTAATTCAATTCAAAGCATAGCTTAACACATCAAAATGCAAATGCACAATCAAATGGCTCGAGGGTTCTGTGAAACAAAACGACGAAACCAAAGTTTACACCGTGAAAGAAACGAGTCTATTTTTGGATCTCGTGGGCCACAAGCGGGCAGCCGGGAGAAGGTTTTATGTCAATGTGCACGTGACTACAAAACAGTTCCTCTCTCACCCACACACAATCAATTTTCATACTCAAATCAATCGTTCATATTCTCATACTTTTCTTTATACAAAATGCCATGACACAATTCACTGACATAGCAAGATCGTACTCAACTGAATTATATCAAAGAGACATACATATTTCAATGCATAACATGCAATAAAACACATCATAATGCATTTTCCATATCACAACATTTGAAAGCAAGCCATTTAGCACATAATACACAAACAAGGCATTTTGCTCATATTACACAACAACTATAAATAAATTACCCACCTTGTACTCTTGGAATATCCAACTTCAATAGTGTCCTTCCTCTTACTCTTGGGTAGGTTGTCTTTGATTCCCTAACACAACCAACATTCTCATTTAATTCCAATTCAATTGGAAATTTCCCAAATTTCCATAATCTTAACAAAATAAAATTAACTCTAATCAAGCTCCAATTGAACCTACCCATAGTTTATATAGGTTAGAAAACTCAACACCTAGCTTAGAAACCCAAACACCTTATGGATCTCACCATCTTCTTCTTCCCCCAAACATTTCCAACACAAACCCCTCTTTCTCTCTCTACAACTTCTCATTCACAAAAACATAACCCATTTCTTAACTAAAGCATGAAGAAGACGATGAACTTACCTTGGAAAGCTTGATTCTTCTTCTTCCCACGAAATTTTCCTCCTTTTTCCCTAGCTTTTTCGAATTTTCTTCTCTTTTCTTCTCTCCCTCACGTTTTCTCTCTTCCTCTTTATGGCTTCCACGATATCTTCCTCTCCTCTTCTAATTTTTGCCCTTGTTGTTACTCCTTTCCTTCCAATATTACCCCTAACTTACATGGCCTTTCCAACTTTGCCCTTGCTTTGTCTTATATGGCTCTAACTACCATTTAAGCTAACTTAATTCTAACTTAAACCTAACCCTTCATTCTAATTCCAATTTCTAATTCTTCCCTCAAATTTCTAATTAATGACCCAATTCTAAAATAAAAAAATTAAACTAGCATACAAACATAAACAACTATTTAAGAAATTTATAGGAAATTTAGAAATTTGAAGAAATATGAAGAAATAAAGAAATAAAGAAATAAAGAAATAAAGAAAGGCATGTTTCATTTATTTGATGTTCTTTATGAATTGATATTGATCTTTAATCAAATTAATGAAGTCCATGATATATGACATAGCATGAAGGAAATTATGATGTGATCATAATCACGAGATTCCTATCATGTGCAATTATGTCAATATCTAAATTCTCCTAGTCATAGGATTAATGAGATGGACATCATTAATCAGACAGACTAGCATATGTTATACTCCTTGATTGGATCAGCGGTGGATCTCGAAGCTGTAAATATGAGATATTTAGAGTTGACATGTGGATGCTTACTAGCGGTAGTAAGTACATTGGATGACCTGCCATGAGATTATCACATGGATGTCCTATTCTAATGTCAGTGATAATCTCATCATAGCAATGGTGCAAGTATCCTTAGACTTGAGGTACTCAAGGATATCTTGGATACTGATTCTATGCTTTGACTCCATTCCTTGTTGCCTTTCAGAGGTTACCCATAGAATGGTGCTTGGGTACAGCTTGAGGTATTCGAAGGTAATTGAGTAACCAATAAAGGATTCATCACTTCTGTGATAGCAGAAGAGATACCACAACCTCTCGTCGGGATCATTACTTTAAGTCTCGGCGAGCATAAATATGTCATGAAGAGTGTCTTCATGGACATATAAAGTAATGAGTCTAAGGCAGAGGCGATATCACTTGGCTAGACTTAGTCTAGTAAGAGTTGACACTTTGACCATACTCATAACCAAGTGGGGTATAGGATGTTGAAAGGACGAATTGCACAAGAATTGTCATGGAAGGGTTCATGATCCGGTTCGTGATGAATTCATCAAACCAATTAATTTCCGGTCAATTGGGGGTCATGATGTGTTGCTAGACGCCGCTCATGACTTGCTCAGATTAAGTGTTAATCTAAGTGGCTAACATAACCGGGAACCTAAAGGGTCACACGCATAAGAGTGTTTCAGAGAACTCGTAAAATAGTTTTGGACTGAGTTCCAATATATGGAGAGCAAACGGATTAAATGGATCCCGATGAGATTGGGATATGTCCTGATGAGATCGCGACATCAATATTGCTAAGAAAGGTTTCCGGAGCTGTTTCAGTACCGGGGCCCGGTAGGTCGGTAGGACCGACCCCAGTTGGACTGGACCTTAGCAATTATATCTTAATTGATTAATTCATTATTACATTTATTAGCCCATGTGCACGTTTGAAAGAGGGAAGAAGAGATTAGCCTTTGACTTTTCAAAGTTGATTAATTTATTCCATTAATTAATGAATGGCTATTAAGCCATACACTTGGCCTCATCTTATGGTAGTCTTTTAATTGTTAAAAGATACATATAAGATGGCTTGGAGATGATGGTCGACGGTTTTGAGAGGATTAGAAGTTGAAAAACTTAATTGTTATGTTTCCTTTGAAAAGTTGATTTTCAAGTCTTCTTCCTCAAGCATCATCGGATCTTCTCTTCTTCTCCAAGTGTTCCAAAGTCAATCTCAAGCTCTCCAAGGACAGAGGTAGGGTCTAGCAGCCTTTACTTTGTTCTAGCTATTCCCGGGTCAAAAGGGTTTGTCCCGGTTAGGTTTTCTGATCTCTGCGTGGATACCTTTAGAGATAGTCTCTATTGGCTATTCAGGTTTGAATCTTCATACCGACACATAGATCCTGGCCTTCGGGAAGGTCCCGGTAAAAAAAATTTTTGTTTTCCGCACCTGGTACATGTGATGTACCTCCCGGGATTTTCCTACAGTGGTATCAGAGCCACTTGTGTCGTGTATGAAGCTAAAACCCTAGCTAGGTCGGACTTCCTATTTGAATTTGATGTTGATGCATGTATGCTGTCCAAATTTCAATTAATATAGGGATATGTTTTCGAAATTTTCTACCCATAATTGTTCATAACATGTTATAGAATATGTCTGTGAAAGATGAGAATTTATCAATTTGATTTGATATAGTTTTGCTAATTTATTCCCTAAGGTTCTAGATGCTATTTTGTGACACATTCTGTGAACAGGCATGTGTATAAATTCGATAATAAATTCTAGAAATTTTTTTTTTTGGATTGGCCTTCACCAACATGTCCCTAAGATGTTTGTAAATGTCTATGTGGTTGGAAAAGTGTTTTCAAGGTGATTTGCTATTTATTCACGAATTTATTATATGCTGTTGGGAATAGCTGTGTTGATGAACACAGATTTTGAATCGGTTTTGTTGCTTAGGTTGACTGAGTTTTTGATGGCTATAAATCCTGCAAAACTTCATGAAGAATTTTCGGAACATGTAGTAACCTGTATAATTTTCTCAGAATTTATTGAAATTTTTTCAATGATTATTTCGAGCAATGTGTAGTACTTGGCAGTTTTGTGAAAATTGCTGGGACTGTTTTGCTTGACATAATTGAATGTGTATTTTTCAGTTCCAATGCCTTGGACCATTTTTAATGTGATTGAAAATGAGTTATCTTGATGTAGTATGCTTTCCAAACTGAATTGCTTGAAGTTGGTTTTCCAAGAATTTTCGGATGCCGAATAGGTCACATTAGCGTCTCGTTAGTGTATTTCATTATCTTGCTTGTTTTGGCCTTCATAATTTTTGTGACTTGTGCCGAAGTAATTTGATAACGTATGGACTAGCTAGAGATGCTTAGGGTGATAATTTGGTTTTTCCTAAATTGTTTGGATATTTATGAGTAATGACTCATTTTCAAGCTTTTCTTGTATGGTTTGACTGTATATGGCAATCATGTAACAATGAAGTGTTCCTTGGTACATCAAATTAACAGATATTACCTTAGGTATGTTGGTATTGTGAATTGGGACTACACGGATTGAGAAATTAGCCGATTAGATAGCAATTTCGCCTGGATAAGTCGACTTACACAATGTACAAGTCGACTTGTCCGTCTGCTTTATGTAGACGTAAATCGACTTGCATGATGGTACAAGTCGACTTGTTAGGTACATTGATTACCTGAAGTCGACTTACATGCATAAGTCGACTTACACAGAGGCATAAGTCGACTTATACATACACAAGTCGAATTATAACATGCAAAGGAGGGATGATGGATGATTTTAGGTATAAATTCAATGTGATTGATGAAGTACCCTAAGTCATGCCATATAGTCATGGTGACTATAATCCTACGGCTTGGAGAAGAAGAAGATGAGACCTGAAAACCCTCAAATCATATGAAAACTAACGCCTTCCATTAATATGGTAAGAACCGAGTTCTTATAGGGTTGGGTTGTTGGTAAACCCAAGCTCGCTCTATCTGGATATGTCGAACCATGAAAATGTGATTTTCGGATTAATGGGTTGGTTTTCACTAAGCGTTGGTTTGTTGAGTAAACTCAAGGTCAGCGTGGACGAGGCGAAATTGGGTAGCATACATCGATGTATGCGCATCAAAGAGTTGATAACCCAATGTAAGTGCACACATCAACAAGTTGATAGCACTGATCGATAGTTGTTTCTAAGATGTAATTGGTATATCTGATACCTCTCGAGACATAAGGTGGCTTGTTGGGTAAACCCAAGGTCATTCTTAATGTCGGTTATCGATGATGCAATTGGTATGTTCGATACCTACCGATTGACCTAAGTTGTGGCTTGTTGGGTAAACCCAAGGTCATTCTTAGCAATATCGGATATCAACCCACTAGGACATTATGTCATCTTGTTTCTTTGGATTCGTAATGAGGGTTATGGATTCTATGAAACTAGTGGGAGATTTTTGCATATCATTCAAGTCCTTATGATTATGCATCTATTCCTATTCTAACATTCTTTCTCTCTTTCAGTTTAGGTTGGTTGAAGATGTCTTCCAGTGTGAACTTACGCCGCTAATGGATTCCAACAAGTTAAGCGGACCGAATTTTCTTGATGGCTAAGGAATCGAGAATTGTTCTCGGATCGAGGAACCAGGATACATCTAGATGTTCCACTTCCAGATGCACTCTTTGTCGATGCTTCGATGAGGATCGAAGGCATATCGTAAGCATCTAAAGAACGATGACATGGCTACTTGCATTATGCTTGCCTCGATGTCACAGAGCTGCGAAGCGACGAGTCCATGGATGCTCACACTATAATATTTCATCTTAGGGAGTCGTTTGATGAGCAAGCTCGATGCGAAAGGTTCGAGACCTTAAGGCTTCTCTTCACCATTAAAGATGACTCTGGGGACATCTGCATGCGGTATGCCACGAAGATGAATGGCTATATTGAGAGATTGGTCGTCTTAGGTTTTGTAATGGATTATGAGTTAAGTATAGACTTAATTTCGCTTAGATTGTCCGAGAGTTATTCACAATTAGTGTTAAACTATTGGATGAACCAAATATCCATAACAATACAGAGTTGATCAATCTGCTCAAAACATTGAAAGAACTATCAAGAATGATAGTAGCAAGTGCTAATGGTGGCTGCTTCTTCTTACGGTTCAAAGAAGAAAAGAACCCAAAGAAGAAGAAGGCCAAGAAACCAAAGGGAAGTGCCATCAAGAAGAAGACCAAAGAAGCTGCCCCGAAAGGAACTTGCTTCCATTGTGGTAAAGATGGCCATTGGAGGCGCAATTGCAAAGTCTATCTGGAGTCACTGAAGCAGAAGAAGGCATCAGATGCCTCAACTACTTCAGGTATATTTTTCATTGAGGTTAATACTGTTTCTGATCACAACATTTGGGTATTTGATACTGGTTGTGGCTCACACATATGTAATGATATGCAGGGCCTAAGGGACGATGAGCGACTCATGAAGGAGAAGTGAACTGCGTGTTGGAAATGGAGCAAGAGTTGCTACATTAGCCGTAGGAACCTATGTTTTGTCTCTCCCCACTGGGCTTGTACTCGAATTGGATGATTGTTATTTTGTACCCGTTTTGACAAAGAACATATTATGCATTTCTTGTTTAAATAAATTTGGTTTCCATTTGAATTTTAATAGCAATGGTTGTTCTATTAATTCTAATGGAATGCTTTATGGTCTTGGTACATTATGCAATGGAATTTACATATTAGATATGTCTCATCCAATTATGAATGTCAATGACACCAAAGCGGCATAAAAGAGATAATTTAAAGTCAACTTACTTATGACATTGTCGAACTTGGCCATATAAATGAGACACGCATCGCTAAACTCCATAAGAGTGGCGGTTTAGGGTCATTTGATTATGAATCATATGACACATGCGAATCTTGTTTATTAGGCAAGATGACTAAGTTACCCTTCGAGGAAAGGGTGAGCAAGCGATGGAGTATTAGACCTAATACATTCGGATGTATGCGGTCCGATGTCCATCCATGCTAGAAGTGGTTGTCGTTACTTCATTACCTTTATCGATGATTATTCTCGATATGGGTACTTGTATCGATGAGATACAAATCAAGCGTTGAAAAGTTCAAACAATTGAAATGAAGTAGAAAACCACTTGGTAAAAGTGTCAAGGCATTACGATCCGATCGTGGTGGAGAATACTTAGACCAACAGTTTGGATTATCTCGAGATAATGGCATTTTATCTCGATGGACTCCTCCTTACACACCACAAAGACAATGGTGTGGTTGAAAGGAGAAATCGAACCTTGTTGGACGTGGTACGATCAATGATGGGTTTCATACGATTACCAAAATCGTTTTGGGGTATCGCTGAGAGGCATTTGTTTACTTGTTAAGCGAGTTCCCTCTAAGGCGATTGATGTTACTCCATATGAGATGTGGACTAACGAAAACCTTATCTTTCTCATTTGAAAGTTTAGGGTTGTCCGCTTACGTGAAGCGGATTGATCGAGATAAGCTTGAAGCAAAGTCGACAAGTGTTTGTTTCAAAGCATCTTGTCTTCTTAGAGAAAGAGTTTCTTCGCAAGAAGGCGATGGGAACAAAGTCGAACTTGAAGAAGTTCAAGATGCTCAACAGACACATATCAAGCTGCACGAACTCGAGGCTGTCACTCATTCGGATGAAGTGCAGTTCAACCTTCTACTATACAAGAAGTTAAAGAAGTCAGTAGGATACCTTTGTTCCCGAGAGATATGGATTTCTAAGTGAGCAGAATGACGTATTGCTCATAGAAGATGATGAGCCTGCTACCTATGAAGAGGTTACGAAAAGTTCAGAGGTGAAAAATGGCTTTGTGCCATGAAAGTTTGAAATGGATTCCATGTACCAAAACCAAGTATGGACTTTGGTTTATGCACTGAAGGATAAAACCTATAGGGTGCAAATGGGTTTTCAAGAAGAAAACCGGCGTGGATGGTAATGTGATTACTTATAAAGCAAGGCTTGTGGCCAAAGGATTTAAATCGGAGACAAGGAGTTGACTATGGCGAGACCTTGACCGTAGCAATGCTTAAATCCATTCGGATACTCCTAGCCATTCTTGCTCATTATGATTATGAGATATGGCAAATGGATGTGAAGACGACTTTCCTTAATGGAAATCGGCGAGGATGTGTACATGACACAACCAGAGGGCTTCACTTCCATCGATGGCGAAAAGGTATGCAAGCTTCGTAAATCCATTTATGGATTGAAGCAAGCATCCAGAGTTGGAACATCCGTTTGATGAGTCAATCAAAGAGTTTGGTTTCTCACAAAATCCGGATGAACTTGTGTGTACAAGAAGGTTAATGGGACTGCAATCGTATTCCTTGTGTTATATGTAGATGACATATTATTACTCGGAAGCGATGTTTCTATGTTGCAATCAGTTAAAATTTGGTTGTCCAAACAATTTGCGATGAAAGACCTTGGTGAAGCAACTTTTATCCTTGGGATAAAGATTTATAGAGATAGATCGAAGAGGTTGCTTGGTCTTTCACAATCATCGATACATAGACAAGATGCTAAAGAGGTTTAGCATGGAGCAATCAAGAGAGGTTTCTTCCCATGTCTCATGGGATAACACTCTCGAAATCTATGTCTAAGACACAAGATGAGAGGATGCGCATGGATCGAGATCCGTGTCGTCTGCGATAGGATCGATCATGTATGCTATGTTATGTCGACGAGGCCCGATGTATCGTATGCTCCGAGTGTCACGGCGATACCAATCGGATCTGGTGAGGGTCCTTTGGGTGGTGTCAAGAATATGCTCAAGTACTTGCGAAGGACTAAGGATGTTTTCTTGATATATGGAGATGGAAATCTCAGTGGCGAGCATCTGGATGCCGTTTTCAATCGATAAGGATGATTCAAAATCCCGGTCAAAGTTATGTTTTCACATCGAGCGGCGGAGCGATCAATTGGAAGAGTTCCAAACAAGGCGATCTGCGATTCAACGACCGAGGCGAGTACATTCTTTGCATCGAGGCGTGAAAGGGAAGTATTTGGATCGAAGTTCATTCTTGAACTTGGTGTGGTTCCTAGTCGTGATGGGCCCATACTGGTTGTATTGTGACAACAATGGGGCTATTGCTCGAGCAAAGGAACCAAGGTCTCACCAACGATCTAAACACGTACTCCACAGATATCATCGATTAGAGATCATTCCGGAGGTGATGTCGCGATCGAGAGAATTCCACAGAGAGAACATTGTTGATCCGTTGTGAAGCCATTGTCACGTAAGAATTTTGATTCTCATGTACTCGCTTGTGGTATTAGATACCAAGGCGATTGGCTTTAGGTCAAGTGGGAGATTTGCAGGTGTAAGTCGACTTGTATTGAGATGTAAGTCGACTTATACCAGTTCGGTACTAATAAGTCGACTTGTATACCTATGTAAGTCGACTTATGCATGTACAGTACCGTGAGATTGTTAGAGTAGTGCCTTAAAGGCAATTCCCTTTAGCGCTTTTTGTTCATAGTCATGTACAGACTTTATGAAGAAATAAAGAAAGGCATGTTTCATTTATTTGATGTTCTTTATGAATTGATATTGATCTTTAATCAAATTAATGAAGTCCATGATATATGACATAGCATGAAGGAAATTATGATGTGATCATAATCACGAGATTCCTATCATGTGCAATTATGTCAAGATATCTAAATTCTCCTAGTCATAGGATTAATGAGACTGGACATCATTAATCCGGACAGACTAGCATATGTTATACTCCTTGATTGGATCAAGCAGTGGATCTCAGAAATTGTAAATACGAGATATTTAGAGTTGACATGTGGATGCTTACTAGCGGTAGTAAGTACATTGGATGACCTGCCATGAGATTATCACATAGATGTCCTATTCTAATGTCAGTGATAATCTCATCATAGCAATGGTGCAAGTATCCTTAGACTTGAGGTAATCAAGGATATCTTGGATCTTGATTACGTGCTTTGACTCCATTCCTTGTTGCCTTTCGGAGGTTACTCATAGGGTGGTGCTTGGGTGCGACTTGAGGTATTGAAGGTAATTGAGTAGCTAATAAAGGATTCATCATACGTGATAGCGGAAGAGATACCACACCTCGTCGGGATCATTACTTTAAGTCTCGGCGAGCATAAATATGTCATGAAGAGAGTCTTCATGGACATATAAAGTAATGAGTCTAAGGCGAGGCGATATCACTGGGCTAGACTTAGTCTAGTAAGAGTTGACACTTTGACCATACTCATAACCAAGTGGGGTATAGGATGTTGAAATGACGAATTGCACAATAATTATCTATGGAAGGGTTAGTGATCGGTTCGTGATGAATTCATCAAACCAATTACTTTCCGGTCAATTGGGGTCATGATGTGTTCTAGGCGCGCTCATGACTTGCTCAGATTAAGTGTTAATCTAAGTGGCCAACATAACCGGAACCTAAAGGTCACACGATAAGAGTGTTTGAGAGAACTCGTAAAATAGTTTTGGACTGAGTTCCAATATATGGAGAGAAAACGGATTAAATGGATCCCGATGAGATTGGGATATGTCCCGATGAGATCGCGACATCAATATTGCTAAGAAAGGTTTAGGAGTTGTTTGATCACGGGGGCGATGGCCGTAGGACCGACCCCAGTTGGACTGGACCTTAGCAATTATATCTTAATTGATTAATTAAGTAATTAATTAATTAATTATTACATTTATTAGCCCATGTTCATGTTTGAAATAGGGAAGAAGAGATTAGCCTTTGACTTTTCAAAGTTGATTAATTTATTCCATTAATTAATGAATGGCTATTAAGCCATACACTTGGCTTCATCTTATGGTAGTCTTTTAATTGTTAAAAGATACATATAAGATGGCTTGGAGATGATGGTCGACGGTTTTGAGAGGATTAGAAGTTGAAAAACTTAATTGTTAAGTTTCCTTTGAAAAGTTGATTTTCAAGTCTTCTTCCTCAAGCATCCTCGGATCTTCTCTTCTTCTCCAAGTGTTCCAAAGTCAATCTTAAGCTCTCCAAGGACAGAGGTAGGGTCTAGCAGCCTTTACTTTGTTCTAGCTATTCCGGGTCAAAAGGGTTTGTCCGGTTAGGTTTCGATCTCTGCGTGGATACCTTTAGAGATAGTCTCTATTGGCTATTCAGGTTTAAATCTTCATACCGACACATAGATCCTGGCCTTCGGGAAGGTCCCGGTAATAAAAATTTTTGTTTTCCGCACCTGGTACATGTGATGTATCTCCCGAGATTTTCCTACACACTAATGAAGTCTGGGTCCTTGTAGATCTACCACCAGGTATAAAAGCCATAGGGTGTAAATGGATTTACAAAAGGAAAAGAGGATCGGATGGAAAGGTAGAGACCTTTAAAGCTAGATTGGTAGCTAAAGGTTATGAGGAGATTTTTTCTCTAGTTGCTATACTCAAGTCCATCAGGATTCTTTTGACCATAGCAGCCTATTTCGATAATGAACTATGGCAAATAGATGTAAAAAATGCATTTCTTAATGGGGATCTTGAGGAGACCATTTATATGGCCCAACCAGAAGGTTTCATTGAGCCAAGTAATGAGCACAAGGTATGCAAGTTGCAAAGGTCCATTTATGGACTTAAGCAAGCATCTAGGTCTTGGAACATTAGGTTTGATAAGTCTATCAAAATCTATGGATTCATACAAAACCTAGATGAGCCTTATGTCTATAAAAGAATACAAGAAGGTAAGGTTACTTTCCTAATCCTGTATGTTGACGACGTTCTGCTCATTGGAATGATGTGAGAATGTTATCTACAGTTAAGGAATGAAACATTGGACTACGGTTAAGTGTATACTTAAATATCTTCGTAGGACAAATAACTTAATACTTGTTTACTCTGGAAGTAATCTTATTCCGACAGGATATACAGATTCTGATTTCTAATCAGATGTTGATTCAAGGAAATCAACTTCTGGTTCTATATTTACTTTAGGAGGTGGAGTCATAGTCTAGAGGAGTATCAAGTAATATTGTATTGCTGATTCTACTATGGAGGCTAAGTATGTCGCTGCTTGTGAAGAAACAAAGGAAGCAGCCTGGCTCCGAAAGTTCCTAAATGATTTGGAGGTAGTTCCAGAGGCAGAAAAATCTATTACACTTTATTGTGATAATAGTGGAGAAGTGGCTAATTCTAAAAAATCTCAGAATCACAAAGCTGTCAAACATATTGAGCAAAAGTATCATCTCATAAGGGAGATAATACAATGTGGAGAGGTGGATGTGGTAAAGATTCTTAAGGAGTAGAACCTTGTTGATCCGTTTATGAAGATGCTATCTCAAAAGAGTTTTGAGGGTCACCTAACAGGGATGGGAATGAGGGATATGTCAAACTTGCTTTAGGTTAAGTGGGAGATTGTTGGAGTTATGTAAATATAGTGCCCTAGAAAGTAAGTGTATTTATATGTACCTTAAGCAAGTGTACAGTTTGATAAGTTGAGGAAGTATAAGGCAGTGGACTTCTATGGGACCACTGAACTAGAAGAAGCCGAGACATGGATGTGGAAGATGAAACGGATATTGGAACAGATGGATTGTGAGGATGATGAGAAGGTTGAATATGCTACAAGGGGATGCTCTGCATTGGAAGTGAGATGAAGCCTCCAGTGCTGACATGGAAGGATTTCCTGACTACTTATAAGAGAAAGTACTTGTCTAAGGTTTATATCTAGCAGAAGCAGAGAGAGTTTCTAAGTCTCATCCAGAGGGAGATGATTGTCAGCGAACATAATTATCAATTTACGTAATTAGCCCGATATGCGGCTGAGTTGATGATGGTGAAGCGGCTAGGTGCCGAAGGTTTGAAGCGGGACTACATTTGGCCATCAAAGAGAAAGTGGTAGCATAGAATTTTTGTGATTTCCAACAACTAATTGAAGCGGCGCTAAGAGTGGAGAATGTAGAGAACATAAAGAGTGCAGTGAACAGAAACAAAAAGGGAGAGAACAGTTCAAGAGGGGAGGTGGTGCTCCTATGTCAAAGAGGAGTGTCAAGACTTTCCCTGTACAATTCGAGGAGAGGAGCAGTGGTGCAATTAGGTTTAGACAGGTGAGAACTATTTCTCATCAAGCCTCAACAACTGGAGGTAGTAGGAGGAGGGAAGGTGTAACATCCCGTTACCCAAGTTAAGGCTAAAACAATAAATGAGAGAAATTGCTGAGAAAGTAGGAAACACATTTCACGCCCATGCATAATATGACATACACATACACATGAATAGTAATTTTTTTTGCGCATGAAAATAATTGTACATACATTTATGAATAATTCTAGGTATATTTGGACTAAGTTATGATTTTTGGAAAATTTTGAGAACTTGAATTTTATTTGTATTGGAAATTTTATTGATTAGTGGAATTGTGATATTTTTGAATTTTGGTGAATTTTGATAAATTTCATAAATTAAATAGTATTTTGGAAAATAGGAAAAGAAATCAAAAGAAGATTTGGAGATACTTGGATTGTAAAGATGAGAGTTTGTAGCATCCCCCTACCACAAAACCCGAACCCGACATTGTGGGTGATATCCGAGTCCGTTTCCCGCGAGGGTGGCGTGCTAGAGCACTCAATCATTCAAAAATCGGTATAAATTTTTTTTGAAACCACAAACACAATATGCGAAAATCCATAACCAATTCAGGCCCGCTTTCCTTCATAAACATTTTCAATCAACACAATACAATAAAAAAAATTCAATAGCCATTTGGGCCCTTTGACAAATACAAAACACTTTAATCGTTTCAGAATTCAAATTTATACAAAAATTTGTGAAATATACAATTCAATACAAAATAGAGAAATGCAATGTAGACGTGAACTGATCCCGACCTCTATCCTTCACTTGAATACTGTAGGTATACTTCCGTTGGCCTAATGGGGTATTCTTTTAATCCTGAAAAATATTTGCAAATTTTGGGTGAGTTTGGTGAACTCAAGGAGTGACCATCATCGATGGCTCACCCATTCACATAACACATAATTCACATTTCACATAATTTCACATTTCACATTCAATTTCGCACTTCACATTCAATACACTTAATCATTCGTATTATGCATATGCAGTGCACATGAGACTCATTTTCTATCAGTTACTTTGTTGTGGTTGAGTGCCTGAACTATCCCATATAGGGCTCATTGATAATTGTCCCTTATCCTCTTGGGGAATATAGGGCTCATTAGACATTGAGCCTAAGACTCTGACTTACTTTTGAACTCGAGGCTCATTTTCACTTGTTGAGTTTTAAACTCTGATCGTTGGCTACTCTAGTCGTAACTAAAACTGACTTACTTTTGAACTCGAGGCTCATTTTCACTTGTTGAGTTTTAAACTCTGATCGTTGGCTACTCTAGTCGTAACTAAAATTATATTTGATGCATTTATGTAATGGAATGCATCAATCACATTTGCATGTTCCCATTCAATCTCATTCCCATATCATCGAACCTTAGTTCGGCATTCACCATTAAGTTGAGAGTCACACTTTCACTCACATGCAAATGCACATTCAAAACACATTTAATAATTACATTAAGTACACTTAGTCCATCCAATTCACATTCAATGAGCACTTCAATATTTCATTAATACAACACATTCATCGGACGTTTTGTCCGAAAATCAACACAGTCAATCACATTCACATACTCGTTCAGAAATCAATCAATACAAAATTTTAAACAAAACAAACAATGAAGTGAGACTATCTAGGTCTACTCACAGTACGTTCCAAATAGCATTTGCTTCCAATTTTGGATATGCCTGAATGCGGACGTTTATCCTACACATCCTATTTATGCAATACACCATTCACACACGTTACAAAACTCATTTACGCACAAACAATTATATGGACTATGTACAATGCATGCTCAATGACAATCCCGGGTACTTTACCAATTTCATAACTTAATTACTCATCATTTCTTTGACTCACAAACTCAATTCTTTGGTAATTTGATGTCAATAACTCATCCACTAATTTTTTCCAATATAAATCCGTATGTGTTTAGTGGAGAGGAAACAGAGTCTCTATATATGTATATGAATATATGTGTATTACTATCAATTATCTGTTTAACTCATGATATCTCCTCTTCATTACTATTTCATTTTAGCTCAACATATCATAACCCAATCAAAATCTATCATTTTTCATAATCATCAAAAGCAAAAACATTCACTACGTATATTCATCACATTTTCTGCATTACTGCACTTTCATTTTTCTTCATTTTCACCCTTTGCATTCACTTCACTTTCTTCTTTTAGCTATCACTTTAATCTTCCTTTCTCAGCTCTAAACATCATCATACACTTTTTCATTGATCTTTTAACTCCAAAAATCATTTCTACAATCTCTTATAACATTTTGATCATTAAATCCAAAGAAGATCATATATATGGCATACTCAAAATCTCCTCACTTATTTTCCAACAAATTTGAATATCATTGTTCTTAACCATTTAACAGTGAGCTAACGTGATGCATGCTTCATTTCATACAAAAATACAGAATCAAAACAACTTATTTGTTTAAAGCTCTAACATCTTCAGATCACGTGAACCCTAGTTCCTCGTGCAACCACGTACATCAACTTCAAAGTTGACAGAGGGGTTCGGTTTTTTTTGCTTGGGATAGAAAAAAGAAATATCAAAGTGGGGGTGATAACACACAGAGGAAAAAAAAGATTTGTTTTTGGTGAATATTTGATGAAAAACTCTGTGTTGGAGAAACAATAGAGAAAGAAGCTTCGAGAGAAAGAAATAAAGACAAGTACAGTAACTTGTCTTTCAAGGTTATTAAAACTCATCTTTAAAGCTGGGACACCTGTCCAATTTTTAGCCACTTATCCACTTCCTTTTATTAAAACTCACTTAAGTAAGATTTGTACTTAAGTTTAAAACTCAATAATACCACTGCAATCACAAGTTATAACCTATTAAATCACTTGCAATTTTTTTTCATAAAACATCATTTCAGGTCAACTTTGCATGTTCTTTCTGACCCTGATACTGAAGTTATTTCGTAACACTTTCTTCTAAAAACATATTACCCTATGTATTATGTTCCCATTGAAACCGAAATCATTCAATTTGGAATTCTACAGATCCATATATAATTAAAATACCGAAGTATGTTCTGTGAAACAACACCAGTTCACTGTTCCAATCGATCCCCTCACTTTAGTTCAATAAATATTTTTCAAATCAATTCATAATGCTACCAATATGTTTTTAAAGGTAGAAAAATGTCTTATGAATCCAATGATTTAAGAATCACTTCATTTGGAGGTCAGATAACAAAGTTATGGCCAAAAGAATCAAACAAAGTTTTGTCCTCAATTCATATTGCACCCATCGTGGGACAATTAACATAATTTTCACTAAAGATGTTGGATCAAGGTTATTATTATACGGTTTGAAAGGAGTCTTCGAGATCTACAACTTTTATGAAGACCTTGGAGACAAATTTTATCGTCTAGAGAATAAAATTTGGACCAGACGATACAAAATGAACAGTAACCACAGGAAGAAGATTATGAACAGTACATAGAAGCTGTTTTACAATTAGCATAACTCTCTTTAAAGATATCAAATTGAGATCATTCTTGAAGAGTTCAAAAGAGGACTTCAATATCTACATCTTTTATGAAGATATTGAAGACAAATTTTATCGCTTGTAGGGTCAAAAATAGACCAGACGATAGCATTAGACAAATAGTGTACAGAAGAAAAAGTTTCAGTCACATAAGCAAAAAGTAGACGAAGCACAAAGCAGACAAAGCAAAAAGTACACGAAACAGAAAGTAGACAAAACAGAGTCAACATAAGACAAAGCAAAGTGAACTTAAGATGATGCAACTCTTAAAACTAAACAGAGTCAACTTAAGACGAAGTAAAGCCAACTTAAGACGATGCAACACTTAAGACGAAACAGAGTCAACTTAAGATGAAGCAAAGTCAACTTAATATGATACAAAGTCAACTTAAGACGATGCAACTCTTAAGACAAAGCAGAGTCAACTTAAGATGAAACAACAATTCAACTTAAGACGATGCAACTCTTAAGACGAAACATAGTCAACTTAAGACGAAGTAAAGTCAACTTAAGACGATGCAACTCTTAAGACAAAGCAAAGTCAACTTAAGATGATGCAACTCTTAAGACAAAGCAGAGTCAACTTAAGACAATACTTCTTCACAGACGATACATTTTTATAGACGAAACCATCTATACTCCTGAGCATCTCCTCTTATAAGGATCATAACTTTCAACTCCAATGTCCAAAATTCTCATACTATATACCATTGGAAAGATAAAAGAAAGATATACAACTCTCAAGATGGAAACTTTATCTAATTCAGCCTAGATCAATACAAAATTTCCCCTAAATTCAGAACAAAATTTTACATTCATCCACCAATGTACTGCACCCAGTTCTCAACTTCATGACAAATTTTGAGACTCTTAAAGATAGAATTTAAATTCGATGTCTTCACAAGAAATGTGTCCATATGTTTCTAATTTAATCCAAATGAAGAATCATCTCATTTGGATAACTACCGAAAAAGTTATGGCTAATAGACCCAAACACACTCAGTGAATATTTTCCATATTAACTACCAATTTTGTTTTCAAAATCTTTCCTTATCACAGCTCATACCAAGATCACTCTTTATTCTCCCTCTATTTCTCATTTTCAATAAAATCACATTTAAACTCAATTATACCAGAAAGTTGTCAATGAATGCATGTACCATTATTTTTATGTGCAAAGATTCAATATTTATGTGCATGAGCATATCACATAATGCATAAGCATGAAACACATTTCTAATCTCTCAGTGAATCTCTCACATTTACAATTTTAACCTCAACGTAGGTAAGGGGATGTTACAGAGTTTAAGGGAGTTAGTTTCAAACGAAACTAAGTTAGAGCTTAGGTATTAGGAAAGTGACAAGTTTTACTTAGTTAAGTTGTTTTTATAATTTGTTAGAAGTAAGTTTGAGTTATCCGAGAGTTAAAAAGGTTAAGTGATATTTCTAAGTTCCCTTTTTCATAGTCACCTTCTCCGAATTTCTTTCCATACGCAGAGTTTTCCATCAAACTCCTTCCAAGAATTGACTTTTTTTTTTCATAGCCCTCACCATTTTCCCCACTGCTAAATGTTTCTTCTACCTTAAGAAAAACCAGAAGTTGGTTAGTGTTCTCAATGGATTACGTGTTCTTGCATGGAGTTTAGGGCTTTGGGATAGTTGAAGATTTTGGGATTTTTAAGAAGTAAGTATTGAGAAAATCTTTTAGAGTTATGGATTTATGAAATAAATTTGATGAATTACTGTTAGTTGCATGATCATGGTATTTACGTGTATATATTCATGAACACAGTGTTGATGGGATGAAAATTTTGGTTATAGTGTTAATTTAGTATTTGATGATTATTAGTGATCAGGTGATGTGGAAATGAATTTTGAAGTTTGAAATAGCAATAAAATGGTTTATAAGATGAGTGCAGGAAATCAAAGAATGGAAAGGTGGTATGCTCTGTTTTTCTGTTTCTTCACTGTGCATATATGTGTGTGTGTGTGTTTACGTGGGTAAGTGAATGCTTTAGAGATGATCAAGGAAATGATTTTTTAGTTGAAGAGCAATTGTAAGATAATGGTTTGAGATGAGAATGAGTGTTTAAATGGAAGTTGAGAGGAAGAATAGTGATTGAGAATGAAAGTTGAAAATGCAGAAAAGTAACAGAGTAAGAATAGGATGAATATGAATTTTTGGCTTTTCATGGTTTTTGATTAAACTTGTATATTTTGGAGTGGTATGAATTTATAGTAAATGGGTTTAATCAAATGGAGTGGAAAGACTTGAAATAAAAATTTGAAATATTAGTTTTTGAAAATTGAAAGTCTGAAAATTTTGGGAATGAATAATAGGAGAGAGTTGAATTTTCGATCTGAACTTCCATAAATTTTCTATGTTTATCTAGGCAGATTTTGACATAATTGTATATATTTCTCTTATCTTTCCATTGATATAAAGTTTGTAAATTTTAGAGTTCTAGATCAAAAGTTATGGAGTTTAGAAGTTGAGATGTTGGTGAAGAAGGAGAAGTGGAAAAGCATCGTCGTGCGAATTTTAAGATTTTAGGCCAAAAGCACCATCATGCAAAAGAACAATGGTGACATTGGGGGTTAGCCAAAAAGCATTGTCGTGCTTTTAAGTGAAGAGAAATTTGCATCGTCGTGCAAAAGCACGATTGTGCATTTGGGATTTTGTCTTTTACTGAACAGTCTTGCTTCTTTTGACCATAACTTCTTCTCTAGACCTCCAAATGACTTGATTATTGAACTATTGGATTTGAAAGACATTTTTCTACCTCTAAAAAAAATTGGTAGAATTCTTAATTTATTTAAAAAAAGAGTGATTGAAAAAAAGTGAGAGAATCATTTGAAATGTTATGAGCTGGTGTTGTTTTACTAAACACCCCTTAGTATTTTGATTATATTTGGACCTATAGGAGTCAGAATGAGATGATTTTTTATTTGGAATAAACTATAGAAATATGGATACAAATATTATGAAAAATTCGAATTATGATTTAGTCCCTAAGATATTGAATTTCTGGATGGAAGTTGTGCATAGTACACTATTTTTGAATATGAACGACCCAATAATGTTTGAGGCATATCTTCCAAATTACTAAACCAAATTGAGTGATTTTGGTATCAATGGAAAGATAAGACATAGAGGAACACTTTTCTATAAGATAGTATGAACAAATTACATCATTTTCACTTTCTAATTGAATGTGAACAATAGACCCAAAAGTGTGTATTGAAAAAATCTGAAAGTAAGCCAATGGGAAATGAATTATGATTTCAATGGTTTTAGTGAGGCTTAAACCTAAGTATAAATTATACTTAGATAAGTTTTAATATGGGAATGACTTTGTGATGAAATTTATGGATAAATATCTGGAATTGGCATGAACTTGCATTGTACATAGTCCATATACTCACGTATGCATAAATGAATGCTTATAATTGTGCGAAGTTATTAGTGTGTGTGCAACGTGCGTATTGCATAATTGTGATATGCAGGATAAATGTTCGCATTCAAAAGTTTCCAGAATTTGGAAGCAAATGTTAAACTAGAGTGTACTGTGAGTAGATCGAGATGATCTCATTTCATTGTTTGTTTTGTTTTGAATTTTGTATTGATTGATTATTGAAGTGCTACTTGTATATGAATGAGATGAAATAAGTGTGCATAATATGATTGTTAAATGCCAGACCCCGGTTTGATGACAGATGTGTTTTGAATGTGCATTTGCATATAAATGAAAAGTGATACTCAACTCTAATATTGAATGCTGGACTACGGTCCGATGATATGTGAATGTGAGTGAATGTGGATCATGCAAATGTGACTGATGCATTTCATTTCATAAATGCAGGAAACATAATGGTTGTTGTGACCAGAGTAGCCACCGATCAAAGCTTAAAGTTTAATGAGTTAAAATGAGCTTCAAGTTCAAAAGTGAATCAGAGCCTCAGGCTCAACGTTTAATGAGCCCTGTATCCCCTAAACGAAAAGGGACAGTTATCAATGAGCCCTATATGGGATAGTTTAGGTACTCTGTCACAACAAAGTAACAAATAAAAAGTGGGTCTCATGTGTACTGCATATGCATAATATGAATAATTATATCTATTAAATGTGAAGCGTGAAATGTTGTGAATGTGATTATGTGTTATTTGACTGGGTGAGCCATCGATGATGGTTACTCATTGAGTTCGCAAAACTTACCCAAAATTTGTAAAAAAAATTTAAGACTCAAAAGAATACCCTGTTAGGCAAACTGGAGTATAATTACTACATGCAAGGGAAAGATAGAGGTTGGGATCAGTACACGTCTGCATTAGTGTTATCCTATTCTTGTATAAATTTGTATTCCACAATTTTTGTAAAATAGTGTTTTGTATTTGTAATGGGCCCCAATTGGCGATGGAAATTCTATTGATTGTAATGTGTTGATTGAAGATGTTTATGAATGAAAGTGGGCCCAAATTGATTACTAATTTTTGTGTATTTGATTATAAAAAGAAAAAAAATTATACTGAGTTTTGACTGATTGAGTGTTCAAGCACGCCACCCTCACGGGACACGGACTCGGATATCCTTCAGGATGTCGAGCACATGTCTTGCGAGAGTGGGCTTTTATAGAAGGGGATAAGTCATCCATCCCTAAATGTGATCATTGTGGCAAGTTTCATAAAGGAAAATGTTATCGACTGAGGGGATCATGTTTTAATTGTGGGGAGAAGAGGCACACGGCTAGAGAGTCCCTGTAGTATTCTAGATGAGATGGAAATCAGATGTAAGCTTCAAAGAGGGCTAAGACGGTGGGACCCAAGAGTGCAATTGAAGTAGGAAGCTTTAGTGCAAGTAAGAAAGGAAATCCTCCAGGAAAATCGAGCAGACAAGCACCGAATAACGTATTTGCAATGACAAGGGAGGACGCAGAAACCACTCTGAAAGTTGTGACTAGTACATTTAAATTATTTGATAATTATGTTATTATTTTGATTGATTCGGAGTCTACCGATTCATTTGTTTCATCAATGAGAAATGTGCATGTTAGAAATTTGAGCCCATTAGATGGCACTTTGATGGTTAGTACCCCTATTGGATAATATATCATTATTAGTCAAGTTTATAATGATTGTGAGATATAAATTGGTGGAGAAAAATTAGTGGTGGATTTAATACCATTGAAGATGGGGGGATTAGATGTGATTTTGAGCATGGATACGTTAGAGAAGTATAATGCCAGTTTAGATTGCAAACAGAAGATGGTAAAGTTTGAGTTGTATGAATGTAGAAAGGTGGTGTTTATGGGGGACAAGAAAGTAAGTCCGTTTAGAGTTATTTCGACTCTGACTGCAGAGAAACTGATGAGGAGAGCATATGAAGCATTCTTGACATATGAGGTAGACACAAAAGTTGAGGGAGGAAAGTTAGAAAAAATTCATGTGGTCACGAAATTTCCAAATGTTTTTCCAGAGGAATTATCAAGACAACCACCACCTAGGGAAATTGAGTTTCCCATAAAGCTTCTTTCAAGCACAGCATCGATATCGATTCTACCTTACAGAATGGCTCCAGCAGTATTGAAAAAACTTAAAGGGCAATTAGAAGAGTGATTAAAGAAAAGGTACATTAAACCTAACTCTTCACCTTGGGGAGCTCTGATTTTTTTTGTGAAGAAGAAGAACGGATCGTTGAGGATGTGTGTGGGTTACAAGAAGCTTAATCACGTCACTATCAAGAATAGATATCTACTTCCATGCATAGATGATTTGTTTGATCAATTGCAAAGGGCAAGGGTCTTCCCCAAGATAGACTTGGGATCGGGTTATCACCAGCTGAGGATAAAGGATTCTGATGTGTCAAAGACTACCTTTAGAACACGATATGACCATTTTGAGTTCTTAGTTATGGCCTCTGGATTAATGAATACCCCTGTAGCCTTCATGGACTTAATGAATAGAGTCTTCAATCCATTCTTAGACCGATTTGTCATAGTCTTTATTGATGACATGTTGGTTTATTCTAAGAGTGATAAAGAGCACGAGGAACACTTGATGATTGCTTTGGAGACATTGAGGAAGGAAGAGTTGTATGCCAAATTTGATAAATGTGAGGTGTTTCTTGGACATGTAATTTCAGAAAAAGGAGTGCATGTGGATCCAAGAAAAATAGAAGCTGTGGTTAAATCAGAAGTACCTAAGAATATAGCAGAAGTAAGGAGTTTCTTGGGTTTAGCTGGGTATTACAAATGATTTGATGTAACATCCTACCCCCTATTGGAAGGGTAAAATAGTAAATTTGGCATAGGATGAGATGGATCGGAATGACTTAGGACTGTTCATGCATAATAGGATTGGTACACAGTATCATTTGTGCACATGAAATCACTGTACATGCATACATGACATTTCCGGTAGATGAGCCTAATGCAATTTATTGTGATTAACGTAGTTATTGTGTTTGAAAAATGGATTTGAAGTGCTCTAGATGTGTTTCACATTTTTAGGAATTTGTGAGAATTTTTCTGGAATTTTTCGAGGTACTTCCCCGGACCGGAAAAATTCCAACTGACTGACTGAGTGGATTTTTCTGTACTAAAAAGTTCTGCCTTATGGCATTGGATTATTGGATGAATAATTGTGGGAATGGTTTTATACCATTTGTATAAGATGGATTAAGATTAATTTGTATTAGAGTGTGTATTAGAGTTTGTGATTAAATCATGTTAATTAAGTTTTTGTCTTTTCTTCCTTAACTTGGACAAGTGTCCTATGACTCATCTTGTATTTATTTTATGTTGGTGTTTCACCATTCATCCACAACTCTTGCTTCTTGAAAGACTTAAAAACTCACCATGAAAGTTAAAAAACTTCTTATCATCCGAAAGTGCTACTCTTCTCAATTTGTTCATCTTGCTTCTAAGAGTTTAACCTAGCTTTCCTTGCAAAGTGATGATGAGGATAGTGAGCTTGTGAAGTCTACAAGAGAGGAAGCTTGCTTAAGGTAAATCATATGTTTTTATGATGGATTTATAGTTACTTGTGATGTTACTTAAGGTTAATTGCATGGCTAAGTTGAACAAAAATGATGATTAACTTGAGTTGGGATGGTTTGAGATTGCAAAGACAGATTCGTGGCTCCACTTGTCTAATTTGTTTGAGCCGTTTAACATTCGAATCTAGAGAAACTCAAAACATAGAAGTTTTAGAACTAGAGGTTTACTATCTCCATGAATTTTTCCACGATTTTAGGGTGAGCCAAATGAGAGTAATAGGCCCCTAATTGAATCGGGTTCAGAACACCAGCGAGATTGAACTAAGACCTGAAAGTTAATTGTTTGAGGACCTTAGAGTTGGAATTGGATGATGAGCTCTTCTTAAGAAATGTTCAAAAATGTGTCATTTAAGATATATATAAAGTAAAATTTAATTTGATAAGGATTCTGCTAGTTATGTCCAAATAAGTGAAGATTGTTCCTAACCTTAGTGATACAGAAGAGAACAGAAACAGGTCAGGTGTGTAAAAATCACAATAAATCCAATTTATATTATTTTCGAACCGGCTTTGGATATGTGATAGCCATATGAGTTTATGAAAAACTAAACTTTGAATCACCTTAATTGGATGTGAAATGAATGAGTTATAAGGCTTTAAGTCAGACAGGGTCCAATCTGTGACTGCATGTTAAAGCTGATTGTTAATGGAAGATTTGAATGTCCTTATTGACCGAATTAGACCATGGTTATAAAAGAAGATATGTAAAATTATGTGTTAATTAGAGGTCTGGAAAGTTTGAAAAACATTTTCCCAATGTATAGGGAGTTATGAGTTGTTAACTATTGACTGATTTTGTACATTGTGGTGAAACCTAGCCTAAGTGTCAGATTTGTGAGCATTCTGATTGGAAGCAATTTTAGCAATTTCTGTAAATTGATTTAGCTTGAGTGATCTTCTGAAGAGTTTTAAAGGAAGATATTATCTTGAAAATGGTATATAGCATGTGATGTTTGGAGATCAGATTTGGGAGCTATGAGTTTTCAAAAATGGAACCTGAATTAGGTTTTTAACTGTTGCCTGATTAGTCACTTGTTTGGCAGTTTTGAATTGGTTAGAGATGGAATTGACTCTTAAGCTCTTCGTGAAACTTGAATTATGTGGTTTTATCTTTCCAGTGGTATAAGGTAGTGATTTTTTTGACTTGTGTACAGGGAGTTATGCTTGATAGAACATTACTGTCCAGATTGAGCACTTTCAAGGGCAGTAGCATTCACTGAATTATTTGACCTAGTTAGCCATTGAATTTGATTTCATATTGTTCATGAAAGTTGTAGATAAAATTGTGATCTTCCTGAGCATATTTATTGTGTAATTTTTGACTGAAGAGAATAAAGGTTACTGAATTTGTAAAGTATTGCACTGTTTTGAGAGGTTTTGAGTAGGCAGTGGCTTTGACTGGATTTTTGTCACCCTTAGGGGTGAAATTGATTTTTGTGTTCTACATGAAACTTGTAGAGTTTTTCTTAATCTTTCCAAAGACATATGGTTTGTAATTTTCTGAATTGTGTGGGAAGAGTTATGAATGATTGAAGTTCGGTTTGGAAAAAGAATAAAAGGGGAGAAAGCATTTGGAACCTCGCCCCTCGCGAGGGCGACGACTCGCCCTCACGAAGCGAGGTAAGTTGCCGAACTCGCAAGGGCGACAGCTTGCCCTCGCGAGCTAAAAAGGAGAAATGTATATATATGTGATTTTTGTTTTAATTTTGGATTTATGATTTCTTTGATGTATAACTTTTCCGTCCGACGTCCGATTGACCTGATTTTTGAGGCATCGGTTTGTAAAATATTGAATTTCATTTTATGAGAAATTGGGAACTTTTGACGGAAATTGGCGTGGGTCGGTTTATTATTTTCGATCCTTTGTTTTATTTATTTTTGGATCTATAGAGGTCCGAATTGAGTACCGTCAGTGCCGATAGAATTCTAATTTTTAGACGAATTTTTGTGATTGAAAATTTGGATTTAGGGTCGGGAAAATCATGAACATGCATTGTACACATTTTAAGCGCTACATGTGCATTCTGAAATAATTCTGATTTGGATTTTGGTAATCATTGCATACTGGAACTGGTATAGAGGCACATTTGGAGCGTCGATCCACCGACGTCACTAAGACTTCCAGGTATTAGCTTGGAAGTATAGGTGAGTAACCTAGTTGGTTCCTCAATCTATATGTGATAAAAAAATTATGTGGTTATGCCATGTGGAGATAATGAAGGGCTTATGTGTGTTTGATTTTGATTGATTTCAGACCATAGGTATTCGAAGTATTGGGAACTTGTTATTGAAGTGCTATTTGTGTGTAACTATTTGTGAATGATTACGTTTGAGATCTCGGACCAAAGGTCCGAGTGTTAATGTCCGTGATTGAGAAACTTTATGCTTTCAATGTGATAGTCCGTGGATCGTGAATTATTGTGAATAGCGAGAATGAATTGTCTATTTCGATAAATTGGACTTGACTTCCAATGTGATATTGTAGAATTGTGATAAATGAATTCTATACGGTTAATTGATATGATCGTGGATCGAGTCGCCACCGAGAGCTATATGCTCAACGATTAATGAGCGAAAGGACGGTTTAGAACTTTATGCTCAACGTTTAATGAACGAAAGGACGATTCGAGCTTTATGCTCGGCGTTTAATGAGCGAAAAGGACGATTCGAGCCATAGGCCCACTTGATTAATCGTCCGGATTGGGACGATCTGAGGCAGCTTCGATCCACAACACGAATCGAAATGGAAATAATAGAAAAATGTTATGCATGTATTTGATTGTCGTGAATTGGGAAAATATTGAATCACTAAAATGAAATGGAAAATGTCATGTATTTAAGTAAGTATGCATTGAATTGACTTTGGATTGGGAAAGAGACAACATGCCTTGCATCTATGTGATACTGCTTTGAAATCTTTCTGATTATGCTTTTGTGAAAATCTATAAATTGCCATATGATATTCTAAATGTGCAATTGTGATAATCAGACGCTATTCGCGAATGCATGAATTGGGTGAACCATCGATGATGGTTCTCACCGAGTTCGCAAAACTCACCCAAAATTTGCATCTATTTTTAGGTCTTGAAGAATACCTCGTTTGACACGGAGTCTTGTATCTGAAGTGAAAGATAGAGGTCGAGGATCGATTCAGGTTGCGCATTCGTATCTTATCGAATTGTATTCCGTAATCATTGTGCAATAATGTTTTGTATTTATAATGAGCCCATTGTGGTTTTATTGTTTTACACATTGACTGATTGTAAATTATTATTGGATCACTGTAATAAATGAAAATGATTAATTGTGAACATGGGCTCAAGTTTCTTACTGTTTATGCCACGTTAATGAATGATTAAAAAAAAAAGAGAGGAGAAAATTTTATACTGAGTTTTTGGACTGAGTGATGTAGCACGTCACCCTCGTGGGGCACGGACTCGGATATCACCATCGATGTCGGGTTCGGGTCTTGCGGGAGTGGGGTGTTACATTTAGGTGGTATCAGAGCCCAGCAATACGAATGTATCTGGGCACAGTCTAAAACATAGGTCAAGTTGCATGCATTTGGGTCGTGTCATTGCAGACCGTAGTAACTGATCCCCAGTCTGAGTCGCACTAGTAGAAATCCTACGTGTGAACATGTGTTACGTGATTAAGTGTGAGAAAAGTGAGAAGGTATCAGAATGTGAACCCATGAAAGGGTATGAGCAATTGGGAATGGGAAAAAGGAAACATCGATAATGAGAATTAAAATGTACTGTGGTTAGAATGACTATGTTGGCTAGGCGATTAAGGAAAGAATTGATATCAAAGCGAGTCCTTGATTAATGTGGCAATATTACGGAGACAGAAAACGAATATGTCTAGAACTTGGAGAGGTCCACGGGAGATATGAGAAACATACTGGTTATAGTGGGCCTATGTGAAAGTAAATGATGAAGTAATTAGAGCTCTGACTGTATATGCGATGAAATGGGAAACATTGGAACTGAGTAAAACGTAGATGGTCCGATCAGGCAGATATTGTTTCACTGCATTTGTGTTCGATATAAGTAGATATCAGAGATAGATGATGATAGTGAGATTGTAATAAGATCAATATTGTACCGTAACGATCTACCTAGAACTGAAAAAAACTGAAAAAGCAAAGTGCCTAGTAGGGTAAGAAAAAGTAGATATGGTGAGATAAAAGTGTATAGATAAACTGAAATGAACTCGTGAAACGGGTATGATTATGAGCGCATAAGCTTGAGACTGAAATGGTTATGCGAATATGATGCTAAGAGTTTGGAGATCAGTATAATAAGATAGTAAGGGAAAAAGACAGACTGACAATTTTCTACTGATTGGGTATCGGGAAATTCGGGATTGGTTGAAAAGATGTATATGGACACAGAAATGGTAAATGGATGGGTAAATAGATAGAGATACAGTGGAGTATCTATGATTTTGTTGTGGTTGGGGACATATCCCCGAAAGTACTATCAATGTGAATACCCTATCGTGGATTGTTTGAGGAGAATAAAGAGAGACGTAGCAATAATGCGATGACATTGTATAAGCCAAGTGGATATGACCTTAAAAGGTCAAGCTGACATATGAATGATATGGGAATGAAACCAGGGAAATGAAAAAAAAATGAAAAAATGATAGTGATATATGAAAAGAGTTTTCGCATTTAAGTTGATTTACCATTGGGAGTATCTATTGGATAGTAAAGTTGATCATGATTAATGAAAAGTATGTGAAAGATACATGGAAATCATAGAGGAGATGATCGGTGAATGATTAGAGTGGCTATAAGTGTAAAGTTCATAATGGGTTAAAGTAAGATATAAGAGGACTGAATGTACCTTTATGAGAGGAAATGAACAAAAAAATAATAATATTATGGCATCAGTCCTCTATTTGAGGATTAGCATAAACGGAAAGGAGTTTTATGGAAGTCTGAATTGTATAGGTTACTAATTGGCTTCCGGATAAGATGAAATAAGTTCTGGTGAGGTGTAGATTGCGGAATAAGTGTTAAAGAAAATGTTTATGTGACTGTCACATGGAACCTTAGTGCAAGGAATGTTCTGATTTTTAAATTATGGCATAAAATTGTTCTGATTGAGATAGTGCGTATAGTTGGAAATGATTGAAAAGCAATTAGGGACACTAATTGGCCGATGAGACATTCGTGAACAGTATAATGACGGTAGCAAGACTAATGGTCAAACAAAAAGAAGTACGGATAAAATCAAAAGTGAAATTGAGTCATATCTCAAGAGGAGATTTAGACATAACAAGTGAAATATACGACTGAGGTTATTTGTATTGTGTGTACAGAAATGTAAAGTATCCAACTAAGTAAGTGGAATTTTAATTTGAGATGATTTTATTGCAATGTGAAGTGAATAGATCTCCATATGTGATGCAAAACTGTTGAGAAATCTTGATTTGAAACTAAGAAGAAAATAGTCCCGAACTGCGAAGTGAAATACTCAAATAAAGTGGAATTTATGGAAGTCCAAGTACGAATGACTAGGTATTGGCATATGTTGATGTGAATGAAAGAAAATCAATTGAAAAGAGAAAATGAGTAGAGACAATAAGTCCTAAAGGGAAACTGACGATGACGTGATGTAGTGTTACCTTCATAAAGGGATTGCAAATACACTACTTGTGGACTCAATGAAATTTTTTTTTGAATGATGTATGGTAAAGTCAACAAGACCCTAATAGGGAATTATGTGAGGTAAGAAAATGGTAGTGACTATGTTTATAGACGGAATGTGTTTGAAAGTGTTGAACAGTGAAAAGTAAAAAGAACTATATGAATAATTGAGGAATTTGATACTAAGGATAAGCATACCCTTGGAGAGTGGGCAGTGTGTGATGAACTGAGACATTATGTTAAAACGGTATAAGATAAATTGAATTGACTTTGATAAATGGTATTGGTGTTATGATCGCAATTGTTTAAAGTCTTGGAGACCTTAGATTCCTATAAGGATACATTGTGTTTATTCGAGGAAAAAGATGGGCATAAATGATTACTATACCGACAATGAATAGATAATGCTGCAATGAATAGATCAATTACAGATATTGGGATTTCCAAAGAATGTCAAGTAGATTATGGGTAATGGTAAAGTGTTACTGGAAAATTTAAAGTTGTAGATCTAGTGATACTGGATAAAGGTAAGAAAGGTTAAGAGTGCAGGAGTTAAAGTAGTGAGTCCTATGATGAGTCTGAATATGCGAGTGAAAACGGAAAAACAATATTGCATGCTTCAAAGAAGAAGTATGTGTACCCGACAAAAAGTGCTAGAACAAGAAAGTGAACAGTTGAAGCTAGACATTCTAGTAAGTATATGCGAAAGTGAAATTGAATAACTATGGGTATAGAACGAAGTGATTAGATTCAAGTGCGTAGAGGTTTGAATGTTCAATAGGAAAAGTGCTTAAGTATTTGGACTATAGAGGATTATAACCTCATGATATATTTTTGACTGAATGATTATAGAACTAATGGTGAGCACAAGATGGAATTGTACACGCTTGTATTACACACAAAAAAATGCCTAGCAAGAGGCAAAGACCAACAGTGAGTCGAGATGCTTGTGATGAGTGAAACAAAGGAAAGGGCTTAGGAAAACTGCATGGGATAGCTGGAGTGGATCAGGATCGGACTAATGAAAAAGAATTAAATATATATAGAAAAAGTGACATGTCAAAAGAACCTTGAATCTGGACTAAGAGTCAATGTAATATGAGGGGTAAATCGTTAAGTGGATTACCACGGTTATAGTGAAAAATAGAGATAAGTGCCACCGTGTTTGCATTCAAAGAAAAGGGAAGTGTCGCAGAGGAGAGAACCTATTTTATTGTAAGTATCATAGTGACAAAGTATACCCAGAATTGGCAAAAAGGGGTATTAATGAAGTTATTAGAATAAGTATATATATTGAGAAAAAGGTATTGAATGATAACAGGTTCGGAAATAGTGATTTAAGTCATAGTATTGGAACAAAAAGTAGTGGCTACTCTGAAAATGGCAAGTGAGATAGTTAAGATTGTGAGATCGCCAACTGACAGCCTTGTTGAGTCCGTCTACTGTGATGAGTAATAATGAGTTAACCAAATAAGTGACTGAACAACTGACTGAGTGTGGTTACTGTGACCTTTCGGAAAATGAATCATTGAGTGGAAAAGTGTATGGGACATGTAGGGTCATTTGATAACGGTCATAGTGAACCGTTGACTGAAAATTTCGAGGAAGAAATTTTTATAAGGAGGGGGGAATTGTAACATCCCACCCCCTACTGGAAGGGTAAAATAGAAAATTTGGCATAGGATGAGATGGATCGGAATGACTTAGGACTGTTCATGCATAATAGGATTGGTACACAGTATCATTTGTGCACATGAAATCACTGTACATGCATACATGACATTTCCGGTAGATTGGCCTAATGCAATTTTATTGTGATTAACGTAGTTATTGTGTTTGAAAAATGGATTTGAAGTGCTCTAGATGTGTTTCACATTTTTAGGGATTTGTGAGAATTTTTCTGGAATTTTTCGAGGTACTTCCCCGGATCGGAAAAATTCCAACTGATTGACTGAGTGGATTTTTCTGTACTGAAAAGTTCTGCCTTATGGCATTGGATTATTGGATGAATAATTGTGGGAATGGTTTTATACCATTAGTATAAGTTGGATTAAGATTAATTTGTATTAGAGTGTGTATTAGAGTTTGTGATTAAATCATGTTAATTAAGTTTTTGTCTTTTCTTCCTTAACTTGGACAAGTGTCCTATGACTCATCTTGTATTTATTTTATGTTGGTGTTTCACCATTCATCCACGACTCTTACTTCTTGAAAGACTTAAAAACTCTCCATGAAAGTTAAAAAACTTCTTATCATCCGAAAGTGCTACTCTTCTCCATTTGTTCATCTTGCTTCTAAGAGTTTAACCTAGCTTTCCTTGCAAAGTGATGATGAGGATTGTGAGCTTGTGAAGTCTAGAAGAGAGGAAGCTTGCTTAAGGTAAATCATATGTTTTTATGATGGATTTATAGTTACTTGTGATGTTACTTAAGGTTAATTGCATGGCTAAGTTGAACAAAAATGATGATTAACTTGAGTTGGGATGGTTTGCAGTTTAACATTCGAATATAGAGAAACTCAAAAAATAGAAGTTGTAGAACTAGAGGTCTACAATCTCCATGAATTTTTCCACGATTTTAGGGTGAGCCAAATGAGAGTAATAGGCCCCTAATTGAATTGGGTTCAGAACACCAGCGAGATTGAACTAAGACCTGAAAGTTAATTGTTTGAGGACCTTAGAGTTGGAATTGGATGACGAGCTCTTCTTACGAAATGTTATAAAAAGTGTCATTTAAGATCTATATAAAGGAAAATTTAATTTGATAAGGATTATACTAGTTATGTCCAAATAAGTGAAGATTGATCCTAACCTTAGTGATACAGAAGAGAACAGAAACAGGTCAGGTGTGTAAAAATCACAATAAATCCAATTTATATTATTTTCAAACCAGCTTTGGATATGTGATAGCCATATGAGTTCATGAAAAACAAAACTTTGAATCACCTTAATTGGATGTGAAATGAATGAGTTATAAGGTTTTAAGTCAGACAGGGTCCAATCTATGACTGCATGTTAAAGCTGATTGTTAATGGAAGATTTGAATGTCCTTATTGACCGAATTAGACCATGGTTATAAAAGAAGATATGTAAATTTATGTGTTAATTAGAGGTCTGGAAAGTTTGAAAAATATTTTCCCTATTTATAGGGAGTTATGAGTTGTTAACTATTGACTGATTTTGTATATTGTGGTGAAACCTAGCCTAAGTGTCAGATTTGTGAGAATTCTGATTGGAAGCAATTTTATCAATTTCTGTGAATTGATTTAGCTTGAGTGATCTTCTGAAGAGTTGTAAAGGAAGAAATTATCTTGAAAATGGTATATAGCATGTGAGTTTTGGAGATCAGATTTGGGAGTTATGAGTTTTCAAAAATGGAACCTGCATTAGGTTTTTAACTGCTGCCCTGATCAGTCACTGTTTTGGAAGTTTTCAATTGGTTAGAGATGGAATTGGCTCTTAACTTCTTCATGAAACTTGAATTATGTGGTTTTATCTTTCCAGTGGTTTAAGGTAGTGATTTTTTTGACTTGTGTACAGGGAGTTATGCTTGATAGAACATTACTGTCCAGATTGAGTACTTTCAGGGGCAGCAGCATTCACTGAATTATTTGACCTAGTTAGCCATTGAATTTGATTTCAGATTGTTCATGAACGTTGTAGATCACATTGTAATATTCCTGAGCATATTTATTGTGTAATTTTTGACTGAAGAGAATAAAGGTTACTGAATTTGTAAAGTACTGCACTGTTTTGAGAGGTTTTGAGTAGGCAGTGGCTTTGACTGGATTTTTTTCACCCTTAGGGGTGAAATTGATTTTTGTGTTCTACATAAAACTTGTAGAGTTTTTCTTAATCTTTCCAACGACATATGGTTTGTAATTTTCTGAATTGTGTGGGAAGAGTTATGAATGATTGAAGTTCGGTTTGGAAAAAGAAGAAAATGGGAGAAAGCATTTGGAACCTCGCCCTCAGGGGAGGCGAAGACTGAAGCTTCGCCTCTCGAGGGCGACGGCTCGCCCTCATGAGCGAGTAAGTTATAAACTTCATAAGGCGACGACTTGCCCTCATGAGCCAAAAGGAGAAATGTATATATATGTGATTTTTGTTTTAATTTTGGATTTATGATTTCTTTGATGTATAACTTTTCCGTCCGACGTCCGATTGACCTGATTTTTGAGGCATCGGATTTGTAAAATATTGAATTTCATTTTATGAGAAATTGGGAACTTTTGGACGGGAAATTGACGTGGGTCCGGTTTATTATTTTCGATCCTTTGTTTTATTTATTTTGGATCTATAGAGATCCGAATTGAAAATCTGCGTCGATGCCGATAGAATTCTAATTTTTAGACGGATTTTTGTGATTGAAAATTTGGATTTAGGGCCGGGAAAATCATGAACATGCATTGTACACATTTTAAGCGCTACATGTACATTCTGAAATAATTCTGATTTGGATTTTGGTAATCATTGCATCTTTGGGCGGTATAGAGGCACATTTGGGCGTCGATCCACCGACGCCACTGAGACTTCCAGGTATTAGCTCGGAAGTACAGGTGAGTTGTAGCACCCCACTCCCGACGAGACCCGAACCCGATATCCATGGTGATATCCGAGCCCGTGACCCGCGAGGGTGGCGTACTAGAACACTCGCTCGAAAATCCAGACATTACTTTCTATAACAAATCGCGAATTCTAAACTCAATTTTGGGTACTCATTCAATCCGCCCAATAGGATACACTCATTTTCAAAAGCCACTTAGGTCAATTTTACAAATACATAATAAACACTTTAGTACAAAAGTAAAGGCGTGCAATGCGGACACGAACCGATCCCGACTTCCGACCTTCACTTGAATCCTGCGCCATACTCCGTTTTGCTAACGAGGTACTCTTGATTCTGAAAAATAATTGCAATGTTGGGTAAGTTTGCGAACTCGGTGAGAAACCATCATCGATGGTTCACTCAAATCATGCATTACGCAAATTGCGTAAAGACGCACACGATAATAACAATTAACGATATTATATAACGAAGGTCGATGAGTCTATAATAGTTTGCTACGAGATACGATATCATTAGCAATATCTGATGGCGTAGAACAGTTCACATAACAAAGGTACGATGAGTCTATATCATTATCTGATGTCGGTAACAACATTTGATAGCATAGAGCGGTTTACGATGATACATCACAATTTTCTGATAAATCATGGCATCGCACAATTCGATGAATCACACAATTTGGCGATTCGATCGATCATGATATGATGCATATGAGACTCTTTCCGGTTATTGATGTTGTGCCCAAGTGCTCATCGAAGCTTGATGGGGGGCTGCGTCGAGATTTCTCCCTCGGGCTAAGCCGGATAATACGATATTCGAGCTCAGGCTCTTTTCAAATGAAATTAGCAACTTGGGGCACGTCCATTATCGATCATGCATTTATGCATGCGATGCAATATTCGATAATTGGTATTGATGATTGATGAAGTCACGGTGTATGGCTATAAAGCCCGATGTAATGTAAATCGAGAATTGATAATCCAATCCAATACGGTAAACACATACAATTCGATCGTACCCTTTCCAAAGAGTCATGCGGTCATACGGTGAAATTCACATTATTGATTCTATCTGAAGAGCATGCAATTGATCATACACATTTGATCTGTCTGATTCACCTTTATACATTTCGGTGGTCATACAAATGCAATTCGATCACATACAACTCGAAGAGTCATGTAATTCACATTGTCAAGTAATTCACGGTGAACATTTAGACACTCGAAATTTGAGAAACCAACTAGGTTACTCACCGTTACTTCCGAGCTATTGCACGAAGTCCCGGCAATGTCCGTGGAGCGACGATCCAAGCGGTGCCTCTATAACGATCTGATCTGGTCCATTACTAATCGCTCAATTAAACGATGCAATAATGCATATGTCTCTATGAAATTATGTCCAATTAAGTACAATCCAATCCAATAAAAGCGGTTCCTCGCCGCGACCTCGCGGCATTCGCCGACGACGAAGAGGCACGCTTCGCATGGCGTGAAACACGCTTCGCCGCGGCGTCGTCCTCCTCATGACTCGCCGCGACGTCTTCTGCCTACGTCGCGACCAATACATTTAACTCAATTCAATTTTATTAAATCGCGACGAAGCCCTAACAACCGATGCTCGTCGCGACGTCACGAAGACCAGTCGTCTTCTCCGATCGATTTCCGACCATTTCTCTCACTAAAACGTCCATTAACACCTCAACTACTCGATCAACCACAATAAAAGCCATAGATGTAATAAAATAAGTAATAACAACATTGAAGCCATTAAATCTTACCAATCACTGAATCGATCGCAAACCCTAAAATCTTTCTCAACACCGTCGATCTCCTCCCTCAAGCCTCAATCCACTTCATTTCCACAATAATCACAATAAACCAGTTAGCTTAACACAATAGGAGGGAAACCACAAGAAGAAACAACGATCCTCACCTATGAAGAAGGATCGAAGATCACCGTGGAGAGGGAAGAAGAGAAACTCGCAAATGCCTTAGCCAATTTTTCCCCAAATTTCTCAACCCTAGGTATTTATAGACCTAGGTCTCCTTATCAGTCCAAATTTCAGTCTCTAAATTTCAATGGCTCAAAGATATTTATTTCCTATCAGTCCACTCTAACTTTTCCATTGCCATCGGACGATTCTTTCAAGATTACTATCTGATCAATCGATCGGTCTCTCCAATATTTTCGGTCGGGCATTATCTCCTAATTTCCTAAATCTCCTATAAGCCACTATAAAATACGATTACACTTAAATTATTCTAAATCAATCATTTGAACCCAATTACTCACTCAATCATATTCCGGTCGATTCGATCGGTCTCTATATTACCAAAATACCCTTCGACGATAGCAGGATGTTACAATTCACCCTCTAATTAAAATTTCGTCCTCGAAATTTCATATACAATAGATCTCGGATAAGGAATTAACCCGCCCCTTCTATTCGATTCTCACTCACATCTTTATAATTAATCGCACGACCTCACATTCGGTGCGAAACACATCTATCGAGATCTTAACACATTTATTATTCCATCCATAAAACATTTTATCGATCTATTTACACATTTTGTCACTTAATTGCATTGATTCTCAATTTTCACAACACAGCTACAATACACAATCGTAACACTATCAGACAATTTCACGTTTCATTATAATCACAATTTAACCATATCTTTGAGCAATTCTCACAATTCACTTCCTCTCATGCATTGCCACTTTACACATATGAGGCGTACGCCTTTCACACTATCACAATGTATCACTCACAACACACGATCCGATGCTTAATGTAAACAAATTCCCATTTATGATCTGCAGATTGAGCATTTCCACCGTCCCGATTAGGGCACTTTTCTGTGATCACATTTTTGACAGCGGGAGAGCCCTCGGGTATGCACTATCGCCCACTCACATAAGGGATAGGAGAGCCCTCTGGGTATGCACTATTCCCTTTTACACTAATCGCATTCTTGGCAAGTAGGAGAGCCCTCTGGGTATGCACTACTGCCGTTATGGCCTTAGGTCGTTTCACTGATATCGAGCTCAAAGCTCTGATCACTAAGCTCCAGCCACAACAGTTTAATTACCGTTTATTATTGTACTAAGCATTTACTCACATTTACACAACCACTAGCACTTATCGACATATATCTAGCACTTCACTCGCTTATCACAGGTTGGGCGCTACTTATAATTTTATACACTCAATCACGATCACAAATGTTCACATTTGCACAATCAATCACATGTATCTCATTTCACTACACTTATCATATTCAGAACATTATTCACAGTCTCAGCACATTTATCTCACCGCTATACTCACTCACACTTGCACAATCACTGACACATATATTTATATATCACTTTACTCGCTTTTCACAATCAGAGCACTTACTCACAATTGTATACACTGATTCTCAATCACAAGTATTCACATTTATATATACAACACACTTGGTGCAATCACTAACACTTATCACATTTAACTCATTCACTTCACATTTATATCACTCACTTTTATACTTTCGAAACACAACACAAACATATACAACTCTATTTTCTTTTCACATCTGCAGTTAACATTCCCTTGATATTCAGTAATTCTCTTACACAATCAGAGTCATCTCATCAACATAATGTACACATTTTCAGTAACATATGGTATCTCTTACACTTGAGTCTTCACTAGGATGAGGACTCCAAAAATTAACTTTCACTTCATTTCAAAGTGTATCTCTTCAATGGTCACTTTCAAGTCAAATTATCGGATCAAACCTTATCACTCATTAACACTGTTCATAAAATCTTGTCAATCAACTATCTCTCCTCACTATCGATCAGCCACTCTTATTCCAATAGGAGCAGTTCATGCCATGCCTTACAAGATTATAACATTCCTTATGATGAGGCTCTACAGAGCATTTAAATAATGTCATTTATTTTAATATCTTGAACGCATCGCTATAATCATCACATCATATCTGAATATACACTTACATCAGTTTACCCATTAGTAGCCTATACTACTAAGGACACTTTAATCTCATTTAATTCTCGATAACCTTTCTCTTTTTGGTACCAGCTCTCGATCATTAATAGTCTCACTTCTTTCTCAATTGATCACTACAAACATTCTCGTGCCTTGCCCTAACTCATCTCGAGCTTGGGGCCACAGGAATAATAATCGGGCTTATTTAATAGGCCACCTAATTTCCTCTATAACATATTCACGCATATTATTCACTTATGCCCAATCATTTCACCCATAAGGGTGATCCCACTATCAAATGTACACTTCGGTGGAAATCAAATCTGAGCTCAACAACTTTCCTTTTGCACCGACCTCGTGCGAGAGGATCGAATACAATCTCTATTTATTTCCAATTGATCACTATAAACACTTTCATTCTATAAGAATCGAATCGCAATTATCCACTAACTCATTAATTTATTCTCATGCCATTTCACAAATAAGACACTTACGCTCCATATTTCCACTTGTCACGGGGCTCCATGATTAGGTGTGTATTCACTTGACAAATCAATTGAACCTATTCACTCTTTCACTGCTATTATCGGTATTTTACACTTTAATCTTTTCATAATTGTCTCATACTCACGAACTTTTCACACTCAACTCAATATCATCCTTTGATACTGATCATTCTTGATTTCTTACTAAGATAATTGATTCTCGGTCATAAATCATGATTTATAACTCTCATCACGGTAAGACAATCCCAATTGCAACTTCTATAACATAGAACACTTTATTTTCATCCACAATATACACTTGAACTCTTTTCATTTTCATCATATTTCTATTCTCATTTTCCTCTCTCAATCCATAACTATAACTTTATTTCTATTTCACATTCCAAAAGTATACTCAGTGAGAACTCTCATAGTGCATTTCATACTATAAATCGGCGATACCAAGACACAAATCTTCACTTATCAAATCAAACCATATACTCTTTTGGGTTTCATGATGTACACAACTTCCTTTTATCACATTCTCACATTATCATTTTCCTCACTATCTCTAATCACAGAAGCGATCGATACATGCTCATGCATGTGAATCATATGCTAGACTAGGGATCGATTGTCCTTTCTGCTATGACACGACTTAGATGCATGCACTTGACACATTTTCTCGTAGCGCCCATGTAAGATTGTACTGGCTCGATACCTAAATGTAGCACCCACTCCCGACGAGACCGAACCCGATATCCATGGTGATATCCGAGCCCGTGACCCGCGAGGGTGGCGATTAGAATACTCGCTCGTAAAATCGGTACATTACTTTCTATAACAAATGCGCGAATTCTAAACTCAATTTTGGGTACTCATTCAATCCGTCAATAGGATACACTCATTTTCAAAAGCCACTTAGGTCAATTTTACAAATACATAATAAACACTTTAGTACAAAAGTAAAGGCGTGCAATGCGGATACACGAACCGATCCCGACTTCGACCTTCACTTGAATCTGCGCCATACTCCCGCTTTGCTAACGGGTACTCTTCGATTCCAGAAAAATAATTGCAATGTTGGGTGAGTTTGCGAACTCGGTGAGAAACCATCATCGATGGTTCACTCAAATCATGCATTACGCAAATCATGCGACTGACACGACACAATAATAACAATTAACGATATTATATAACGATGTATGATGATCTATAATAGTTTGCTACGAGATCTGATATCATTAGCAATAATATCTGATGGCGTAGAGCAGTTCACATAACGAAGGTACGATGAGTCTATATCGATATCTGACAAGTAACAACATTTGATAGCATAGAGCGGTTTCTGATATTACATCACAATTCTGATGAAATCATGGCATCGCATAGTTCGATGTCGTCACACAATTTGGCGATTCGATATCATGTATATGATGCATATGAGACTCTTTCCGGTTATTGATGTTGTGCCCAAGTGCTCATCCAAGATGCTTGATGGGGGGCGCGTGAGATTTCTCCCTCAAGCTAAGCAAGACGATGCGATATTCGAGCTCTAGGCTCTTTTGGTGAAATTAGTAACTTGGGGCACGCCCATTATCCGATCATGCATTTATGCATGCGATGCAATATTCGATAATTCAAGATTGATGATTGATGAAGTCACGGTGTATGGCTATAAAGCCCGAAGGTAATGTAAATCGATAATTGATAATCCAATCCAATACGGTAAACACATACAATTCGATCGTACCCTTTCCAAAGAGTCATGCGGTCATACGGTGAAATTCACATTATTGATTCTATCAAGATGAGCATGCAATTCACCATACACATTTCAAGACTAATACTGATTCACCTTTATACATTTGGTGGGCATAAAGTGCAATTCGATCACATACAACTCAAGAGTCATGTAATTCACATTGTCAAGTAATTCACGGTGAACATTTAGACACTCGAAATTTGAGAAACCAACTAGGTTACTCACTGTTACTTCCGAGCTATTGCTCGAAGTCCCAAAGAATGTCCGTGGAGCGACGATCCAACGGTGCTCTCTATAAAGATACAATCTGGTCCATTACTAATCGCTCAATTAAACAATACAGTAATGCATATGTCTCTATGAAATTATGTCCAATTAAGTACAATCCAATCCAATAAAACAGTTCCCCACCGTGACCTCGCGGCATTCGCTGTGACGAAAGAGGCACGCTTCGCGCGTGCGTCGTCTCCCTGCGGCTCGCGCGACGCTCTTCTTTGCCTACGTCGCGACCAATACATTTAACTCAATTCAATTTTATTCTTCGCGACGAAGCCCTAACGCCGATGCTCGTCATCGCGACGATGCAAAGACTGTGTCGTCTTCTCCGATCGATTTCACCATTTCTCTCACTAAAAGCGTCCATTAACACCCTCAACTACTCAATCAACCACAATAAAAGCCATAGATGTAATAAAATAAGTAATAACAACATTGAAGCCATTAAAGCTACCAATCACTGAATCGATCGCAAACCCTAAAATCTTTCTCAACAAATCGATCTCCTCCCTCAAGCCTCAATCCACTTCATTTCCACAATAATCACAATAAACTAGTTAGCTTAACACAATAGGGGAAACCACAAGAAGAAACAACGATCCTCACCTATGAAGAAGGATCAAGATCACCGTGGAGAGGGAAGAAGAGAAACTCGCAAATGCCTTAGCCAATTTTCCCCAAATTTCTCAACCCTAGGTATTTATAGACCTAGGTCTCCTTATCGATCCAAATTTCGGTCTCTAAATTTCAATGGCTCAAAGATATTTATTTCCTATCAGTCCACTCTAACTTTTCCATTGCCATCGGACAGTTCTTTCAAGATTATCTGATCAATCGTTAGTCTCTCCAATATTTTGATTCCGCATTATCTCCTAATTTCCGAAAATCTCCTATAAGCCACTATAAAATACGATTACTTAAATTATTCTAAATCAATCATTTGAACCCAATTACTCACTCAATCATATTCCGGTCGATTCGATCGGTCTCTATATTACCAAAATACCGCTGTCGACAAGATAGCGGATGTTACATGAGTAACCTAGTTGGTTCCTCAATCTATATGTGATAAAAAAATTATGTGGTTATGCCATGTGGAGATAATGAAGGGCTTATGTGTGTTTGATTTTGATTGATTTCGGACCATAGGTGTTCGAAGTATTGGAAACTTGTTATTGAAGTGCTATTTGTGTGTAACTATTTGTGAATGATTACGTTTGAGATCTCGGACCAAAGGTCCGAGTGTTAATTGTCTGTGATTGAGAAACTTTTATGCTTTCAATGTGATAGTCCGTGACTGTGAATTATTGTGAATAACTGAGAATGAATTGTCTATTTCGATAAATTGGACTTGACTTCCAATGTGATATTGTAGAATTGTGATAAATGAATTCTATACCTGGTTAATTGATAACAGTCGTGACTAGAGCTGCCACCGAGAGCTATATGCTCAACGATTAATGAGCCCGAAAGGGACAGTTCAGAGCTTTATGCTCAACGTTTAATGAGTCCGAAAGGGACGATTCAGAGCTTTATGCTCAACGCTGAATGAGCCCGAAAAGGGACAGTTCAGAGCCATAGGCCCACTGATTAAGGCGCCCGGATTGGGACGAAGACATTCGATCCACAATACGTAATCGAAATGGGAAATAATAGAAAATTGTTATGCATGTATTTGATTGTATCGTGAATTGGGAAAAGTATTGAATCACTGAAATGAAATGGAAAATGTCATGTATTTAAGTAAGTTTGCATTGAATTGACTTTTGATTGGGAAAGAGACAACATTCCTTACATCTATGTGATACTGCTTTGAAATCTTTCTGATTATGCTTTTGTGAAAATCTATAAATTGTCATATGATATTCTGAATGTGCAATTGTGATAATCTGTACGCTATTCGCGTAATGCATGAATTGGGTGAATCATCGATGATGGTTCTCATCGAGTTCGCAAAACTCACCCAAAATTTGCATCTATTTTCAGGTCTTGAAGAATACCCGCTTGACACGGAGTCTTGTATGCAAGTGAAAGATAGAGGTCGGGATCGATTCGGTTCGCATTAGTATCTTATCGAATTGTATTCCGTAATCTTGTGCAATAATGCTTTGTATTTATAATGAGCCCATTGTGGTTTTATTGTTTTACACATTGACTGATTGTAAATTATTATTGGATCACTGTAATAAATGAAAATGATTAATTGTGAATATGGGCTCAAGTTTCTTACTGTTTATGCCGCATTAATGAATGGTTCAAAAAAAAAGAGAGGAGAAAATTTTATACTGAGTTTTTGGACTGAGTGATGTAGCACGCCACCCTCGCGGGGCACAGACTCGGATATCACCATCGATGTTGGGTTCGGGTCTTACGGGAGTGGGGTGTTACATTTGATGAGGGCTTTGCTATGATAGCAGCCTCACTTGCCAAATTGACAAGGAAGAATTAGAAATTTGTGTGGACAGAAGAATGTCAGAAGAGCTTTGAGGAATTGAAGAATAGGCTCACAACTGCATCAATTTTGGCTTTTCCTTTTGGTAGTGAAGGGTATATAGTGTATAATGATGCCTCAAGAAAGGTATTAAGGTATGTGTTTATGCAAGGAGATAAGGTAATTGCTTATGCTTCTAGGTAATTGGAATCTTATGAGATGAATTATCCTATGCATGACTTGGAGTTAGCTGCTATAATTTTTTCAATGAAAATATGGAGACATTAATTATATGAAGTCACCACAAAGGTATTTATAGACCACAAGAGTCTTAAGTACTTGATGAGCTAAAAGGAGTTAAATTTAAGGCAAAAAAACGTAGTTAGAGCTGCTGAAAGATTATGACCTGATGATATATTACCACATGAAAAAAGCTAATGTAGTAGCGAATGCATTGAGTAGAAAATCTACTATGGCATATATGAAGAAAGTATATTTGCCTTTGTTGGAGGAATTAGCCAAACTAAAGTTGACATTGAGGCAAGCTGAACCTGATTATATATTGGCTAATTTCATAGTAAGGCTAGTGTTGAATGAAAAGATTAAGGAATTACAGGAACAAGATGAGTAAGCAGGCTCAGAGAAGAGATTAAAAATGGTAAACCTTCTGAAATGGAGATAAGAGAAGATGGACTGATGGTAATAGGCAACAGATTATGTATTCTAGAAATGCAAGAGTTGAAGGATGAAATTTTTGATGAGGCATACAATGCTCCCTATGCAATGCACCTGGGAAGCATGAAAATGTATAGAGATTTGAAAGAGCACTTCTGGTGGAAAGGAATGAAGAAAGATATTGTAGAGTATGTTGGTAGATGCTTAGTATGCCAGCAAATTAAAGCAAAACATCAAGCGCATATTGGTAAGCTTAAACCTTTGTCTATTCCAGAATGTAAGTGGGAGAAGATTACAATGGATTTCTTGATGGGATTGCTAAGAACCAGTAGGAAGAATAATGCAATATGGGTGATTATGGATAGGCTAACTAAGTCAACACATTTTTTTCTAATTAGACAAACGAATTCTTTGAATGCTATGGCCAAGAAATACATAGATGAAATAATCAAGCTTCATGGGATTCTAAGTTCTATAGTTTCGGATAAAGACTCAAGGTCACCTCTAGATTTTGGGAAAGTCCACAAGAGGCTTTAGGAACTAAGTTACATTTTAGCATAGCTTTCTATCCACAGATTGATGGATAATTAGAGAGGATAATACGAATTTTGGAGGCAATGTTAAGAGCTTGTGTTATGGATTTCAAAGGCTCAGGGGATGATCATCTACTTTAATTGAATTTGTGTACAATAATTCCTACCACTCAGGAATTCAAATGGCACCTTATGAGACTTTGTATGGTAGGAGGTACAGAACTCCTATTTGTTAGGATAAGGAAGGTGAGAGCAGACTTGTAGGACCTGAATTGGTATAACTCATTATCGATAAGATTAAATTGGTGAAGCAGAGACTCAAGGCAGCTCAAGACAGAATAAAGAGCTATACGGATGCACATAAAAAGGGGATAGAATTTGAAGCTGGAGACAAAGTGTTTCTTAGAGCTTCTCTATGGAAAGGAGTGAGCTTCTCTATGGAAAGGAGTCTTGAGATTTAGCAAAAAGGGCAAGCTCAGTCCAACCAGTGGAGATTCTAGATTTGAAGGAAAAGATCTTGAGAAACAAGAATGTGAAGCTGGTTAAAGTCTTATGGAAGTATCAAGCAAGAGAGGAGGCGACATGGGAACTGTTGGAAGCAATGGAGGAGAAGTATCCACACCTTTTTATAAGCTCATGTAAGAATTTCAAGGGCCAAATTCATTAAAGGGGGAGAATTGTTGGACCCTAAATTTTTCTTTAATTTTTATTTATTTTATTATTTTATTTTCTTAGAATTTAGTCCATTAATTTAGCAAGCATGAATGGAAGTTGAAGTTATTAAATAAAGAATGTTAGAATTTAATTAGAGTATAGTGTGGTATTTAATGGACTAAGGAGCTAATGGGCATTACATAAATTAAGAGGGGTAAAATGGGAAAGCCAAAATGAAAATGTTGTCTTGAATTAAAAGAATGAAGAAGAGGAAAATAGTGGGGGTTAAAAAAAGAAGGGAAATCATGGAGAGAATAAAAAGAAGAGAAGAGTGCGTGGAAACTAGGGAAAAAGGAGAAAGAAGAAGAAAGAAGAGAAATCAAGCTTGTTAAAGGTAAGCTTCATCATTTTCTTCTTGCTTTGGTAGAAAAACAATAAGATTTAGGAAGAGATTGTGTTGAGGGTAAGGGAAGAAAAAAGAGAATTATGAAATCCTAGTTGGATGTTTAAGAATTTTCAACTAGGTTTTGGTTTTTCTAGTTTAGATAATCCATGGGTGGATTGAGTCTAAGCTTAATTTTGTTCTTGATTATCAAAACCTTATAGGTTTTCTTTTTTATATTGAATTGAATGGAAAATGTGTTTGATTGAATGATACTTGGTTTATTGAAGGGAACCAAGAAAACTCAAGACAAGAGCAAGAGGAAAGGCAATCTTGAATTTGAAATTTCAAGCAAATTAGGTGGCTAAGATGTTTATAGTTATTGTGATAATGAGTCAATTCTTGTTTGCTTTAGTGTTCAAATTGCTTGAATTGAATTGTTGTGATTGTTATGAAATGCGTGATGATTTATTACTATGATTATGCATTAAATGATGTTATGACATTTTGTATGGATCAAAAGAGGGAAAAGCATAAAAAATATAAAAATATGATTTTATGATGAAATGGATTTGAGCATAAAAATTTGCTTGTGATTGGGAAGGAGAGGAACCATTTCATTTGTCATATGTATGTTGACTAAAGCCTTCTCCCGATTGCCCACTTGTGGCATATAAGATCCTAAGAATTAGACTCATTTTATTCACGGTGTAAACTTCGATTTCTCCGTTTCGTTCCATAAGACCCTGATTGAGCCCAAGTTTAATATATAATTGGCTACACTTTCATGGTTTTTAATGCACTTTTTGACTCTTAATTCATGATTTTTGTGTTTAAATTAGTCTCTTACGGTGAGCTTATGTCTTATGCAATTTGCTAGTAAAATTGTACAAACTGACATTAATTGCATTATAATTTTTCTAAGAACAATTGATACTGCAAATTGTTATTTTATATTGTAGGAGAAAAGGAGTCAAAAAGGATTTGAAGAGTCGGCATGAAGTCCTTAAGGCACGTCGCGGCATGAACTAATCACCTCGCCGCGGCATCTCCGCGGCAAAATGTAACTCCCACGTCGCGGCGCAACAAACACACGATCGTACGTCGCGACGTCAACAATTCCCACGTCGTGGCGAGCAAGCCAGATTGTACATCCCAACGTCAACAAATCAACACGTCGCGACGAGCAAACCAGAGCACACGTCGCAGCGAATATTAATTCACACGCCGCGACGTCCAGACGGGTATTCAGACTTTAAATGAAAAAATCACTCACTGTACTGACCCGACCCGTGAACCATCCCTTAAATATTGTTGAATTAGGTTAGAACGGGCATCATCTTCTGGGGATCGACATACGGCAGAGAGAAGGGAGACGAGCGAAGAGAGAAGAAGAGGAAGCAACATCGTCCACCACCCAGGGTTGCCTTCGGGGTTCCCTGGGGATAATTTCACATAGGTTTTGTTGCCCATTTTTGCTGCCGACTCCATCATGGTAGCTTGGATTCGTCACGAGTTGTGAAGGTTTCGATTGCTATGCGTGGCTTGGCATTTCTTTCCTGTTGAAGATGCAGTGATGGCTGGAGTTCACCGAGCTTTCAAGGGGAGTAGCTTAATCTATAGTTTAGCTATGATTTATAAATGCCTAGGTCTAGGGTTTGTAATTTGTAGTGAAGCTATTTGATTATAGTTAAATGTTGGACATTTAATGCGTTGTTTGGATTGGTAGTTTACATTGTCAAATTTAACTACATTGTTATGAACAGCCGAGTTGGGGTTTATTGCTTTGCAGTTAGATTTGCTTAATTAGAGTTTAATAAGCTTTGAAAAATGTAAGGTGTTGTGGGTTTGTTTATGTAGAATTCTGTGCTTAAATATATGAAGTCTCATATATGTCAACTTGTGATCTTGCCGATTCTCTTTTATCTGCCTAGTTGTGTTTGATATTGAGTTGATGCTAGATTTCATTTGACCATTTGCATTGGCAAATCCACCTTGCACTAAGATGCTTTTAACAAGGTTTTAAGCAATGGAGTTCATTGATTAAACCCTTGGACTTAAAGAATCCTTTAAGGTTCTGAGGCTCAAGAGCACTCAATGAGGTCTTGAGAAATGGAGTCGAGAGTGACAGCAGTCCATTAATTAAGATCCTGGACTTAAAGATAGTTCTTTAAGGTTTACCATTCAAACTTAGTGATTTCTAATCCCACCGCACACACGAAGATGAGCTTAACGGGATCTTGAGCAATGGAGTTCATTGATCAAGATCCTGGACTTAAAGAATCCTTTAAGGTTCTGAGGCTCAAGAGCACTCAATGAGGTCTTGAGAAATGGAGTCGAGAGTGACAGGAGTCCATTAATTAAGATACTGGACTTAAAGATAGTTCTTTAAGGTTTACCATTCAAACTTAGTGATTTCTAATCCCACCGCACACACTAAGATGAGCTTAACGGGATCTTGAGCAATGGAGTTCATTGATCAAGATCCTAGACTTAAAGAGTCCTTTAAGGTTCTGAGGCTCAAGAGCACTCAATGAGGTCTTGAGAAATGGAGTCGAGAGTGACGAGTCCATTAATTAAGACTCGGACTTAAAGTGAGTTCTTTAAGGTTTACCATTCACACTTAGTTTTGAACCTGTGATAGCCAAAGCTCATTTTCAAGAGGATTTTATCACTTGTTTTAGTATTTTCTTTTCTATTTTCAAAAATCCAAAATACTTTTTACATGCTTTTAGTGTAGTTAATGTTTTCAAACAAAACCCCTTTTCCTCACCGATTTCACTTGCATTTTATGACATATAGGCTAGTTTAGGTCCATTTCATTAGGTTCCGATTAAGTGAGGCGACCGAGGTTGCATCCTATCTGCAATCCTTGGTATAAATTATTTTTGACCGGTTTCAAGGATCGATCGAAGGTCGAATCGACAGAGCCATGATCAAAATGGCGCGTTGTCGTGGAACCGCATGAAGTGGTTCTCTAAGTTAGCTTTGTCATTTTGTTCTTTGAGTGGAGTTAGGATTCTTTTCTTTTGGTTGCATTTTCATTTATAGCTTTCCTTCGTTTTTAATAGTTAGCATTTTACAGATTACACCTTTTGTGAAAGTTCGCTGAACCTAACTCTTACTATTTCTGCGACAATCATTTCAGGTGAATCTGGCTTAGTAGAGGACGACACGGACATGGAAATAGATGAAGTTGTTTCACCACAACATGGCCATCTGTCGAAGGTTTATCGGAAGTATCAAGAACCTCCATAACTCCCAGGTTCTCTTTCTTTCACTTGTTTACTTACTTAAGCCTCGTGTTTACTTGGGATATATATTGGTGCATTAGTTTGCTAAGTAAGTGTCAGGGAGAAACAACCTTTGTAGGAAAATAGTTTAGCTTTTAGTTTAGTAAGTAGCCTTTCCATTCAATAATTTCCCCCTTTTGAGTTCTATCTCTTGCCCTCCTGTTGTTGTGTTGAATTGTCCTTTGTGCTTCCTTCCCTTATGCCTTATCTTTTCTTGTTTACCATTGAGGACAATGTGTGATTTAAGTGTGGGGGAACTGTTTCCCTATCTATCTTTTGTATTGCCGACCTGTTGATGTCTTGTTAGTACATGTGTTAGCCAATCTTGCATTTTGTTAGTAAAAACTTGGTAAATTTAAAAATTTGCTGTCATTCTGCTGTTCCTCGCCGTGACGACAGGTCACACGCCGCGGCGAGGCTCACATTCATCACCTGTACGTCGCGGCATGCATGCTGCACGTCGCGACGTCCACCCATTTTTGCAGAATGAAAATTTTCTCAATTCAACTTCTACCGCATGAAACTTTTGTACCTTTTATGTTTCAAAGACCTTATAAGTTCAAACTGGTACCTGAGTTTATGAAAATTCCCTCCATTCTTTTAATGATAATTGGTCTTCGCTAATTTTACTTTTGATATTTTCAATACAAAGTGAATTATAGCATGCTAACAAAGTAACACTTTAAGTTTTTGAGACTTGAGATTGTTCATTAAGATATTACCCATGTTGGAAGGATATTTGAGCCTAAATTTTTCTTTGATATTGTGTGCATCTGCTTATTTCATATCTCTCTAGAACTTGTTTTAATTCTTAATCAAAGCTTTGTGGACTAGAATTTTGTTGATGTGATAGAGGCATTCTTTCTTTAACCCTTTTCCCCCAAATACTTATCACACAAACACTTATCACTTGCTAGCCCCTTGAGCCATTTTTATTTATGAGCACTTGCATATATGCACTCTTACATGATGTCAATAGTTTAATTTTATTATTACAAAAAAAAAGTGTTCCACAATGAGACAGAGAAGGTTTATAAAAAAAAGAGAATATACAAAAAAAAGCAAGAGCAATAACAATTTATGCAGTATATATTGCATAATAATAAAAGTGACAATTTTAGTTTATCTTTTGACATCGAGTTCAATATTTGCAGTGCATGTGTTCCTACTCTTTCTTTCTTCCATTCCATCCATTCATCTAGCCCTCGGTACATTACAACCTAAAAAAGTCCTCTTGATCTTCAAATTATAGTTTTTGTAGTGGAGAAATAGAATTGCTACAAGCTTATGGTAGAGAATGGCTTAAGTAGATTGAGAGTGAAATATCCCTAATATGTGAGGAGAGAGAGCAAACACCTTATCCTGAGTGACATCTCTTTTGTGCAATCTCTTGAATTAAATTCTTTTAGTGTTTGTTTTATTAGCATTCTTTTAATTTGCTTTGATTGAATTTTGATTAAGTGATTTGCGCCAAGTTCTTGTTATTGTTTTAAGCATGGACGATTTTTTCTTTCACAATTGTATCTTTTTGACTCTTATAAACTTTGTCCAGGAGTACAAAAGTTTAAGTGTGGGGGAATTTGATTGAGCTCAAGTTTAATATATAATTGGCTACACTTTCATGGTTGTTAATGCACTTTTTGACTCTTAATTCATGATTTTTGGGTTTAAATTAGTCTCTTACAGTGAGCTTATGTCTTATGCAATTTGCTAGTAAAATTGTACAAACTGACATTAATTACATTATAATTTTTCTAAGAACAATTGATACTGTAAATTGTTATTTTATATTGTAGGAGAAAAGGAGTCAAAAAGGATCTGAAGAGTCGGCATGAAGTCTTTAAGGCACGTCGCGGCGTGAACTAATCACCTCGCTGCGGCATCGCCGCGGCAAAATGTAACTCCCACGTCGCGACGCATCAACACACGATCGTACGTCGTGACGTCAACAATTCCCACGTCGCGACGAGCAAGCCAGATTGTACGTCGCGACATCAACAAATCAACACGTCGCGGCGAGCAAACCAGAGCACACGTCACGACGAATATTAATTTGCACGCCGCGACGTCCAGACGGGTATTCGGACTTTAAATGGAAAAGTCACTCATTGTACTGACCCGGCTCGTGAACCATCCCTTAAATATTGTTGAATTAGGTTAGAACGGGCATCATCTTCTGGGGATCGACATACGATAGAGAGAAGGGAGACGAGCGAAGAGAGAAGAAGAGGAAGCAACATCGTCCAACACCCAGGGTTCCCTTCGGGGTTCCCTGGGGATAATTTCACATAGGTTTTGTTGCCCATTTTTGCTGCCGACTCCATCATGGTAGCTTGGATTTGTCACGAGTTGTGAAGGTTCCGGTTGCTATGCATGGCTTGGCATTTCTTTCCTGTTGAAGATGCAGTGATGGTTGGAGTTCATCGAGCTTTCAAGGGGAATAGCTTAATCTATAGTTTAGCTATGATTTATAAATGCCTAGGTCTAGGGTTTGTAATTTGTAGTGAAGCTATTTGATTATAGTTAAATGTTGGACATTTAATGCGTTGTTTGGATTGGTAGTTTACATTGTCAAATTTAACTACATTGTTATGAATAGCCGAGTTGGGGTTTATTGCTTTGTAGTTAGATTTGCTTAATTAGAGTTTAATTAAGCGTTGAATAATGTAAGGTGTTGTGGGTTTGTTTATGTAGAATTCTGTGCTTAAATATATGAAGTCTCATATATGTCAACTTGTGATCTTGCCGATTCTCTTTTATCTGCCTAGTTGTGTTTGATATTGAGTTGATGCTAGATTTCATTTGACCATTTGCATTGGCAAATCCACCGCACACACTAAGATGCTTTTAACAAGGTTTTAAGCAATGGAGTTCATTGATTAAAGCCTTGGACTTAAAGAATCCTTTAAGGTTCTGAGGCTCAAGAGCACTCAATGGGGTCTTGAGAAATGGAGTCGAGAGTGACAGGAGTCCATTAATTAAGATCCTGGACTTAAAGATAGTTCTTTAAGGTTTACCATTCAAACTTAGTGATTTCTAATCCCACTGCACACACGAAGATGAGCTTAATGGGATCTTGAGCAATGGAGTTCATTGATCAAGATCCTGGACTTAAAGAATCCTTTAAGGTTCTGAGGCTCAAGAGCACTCAATGGGGTCTTAAGAAATGGAGTCGAGAGTGACAGGAGTCTATTAATTAAGATCCTGGACTTAAAGATAGTTCTTTAAGGTTTACGATTCAAACTTAGTGATTTCTAATCCCACCGCACACACTAAGATGAGCTTAACGAGATCTTGAGCAATGGATTTCATTGATCAAGATCCTGGACTTAAATAGTCCTTTAAGGTTTTGAGGCTCAAGAGCACTCAATGGGGTCTTGAGGAATGGATTCGAGAGTGATAGGAGTCCATTAATTAAGACCCTGGACTTAAGGTGAGTTCTTTAAGGTTTACCATTCACACTTAGTTTTGAACTGTGATAGCCAAAGCTCGTTTTCAAGAGGATTTTATCACTTGTTTTAGTATTTTCTTTTCTATTTTCAAAATCCAAAATACTTTTTACATGCTTTTAGTGTAGTTAATGTTTTCAAACAAAACCCCTTTTCCTCACCGATTTCACTTGCATTTTATGACATATAGGCTAGTTTAGGTCCATTTTATTAGGTTCCGATTAAGTGAGACGACCCGAGGTTGCATCCTATACTGCAATCCTTGGTATAAATTATTTTGACCAATTTCCAAGGATCGATCGTAAGGTCGAATCGACAGAGCTGCGATCAGACCCTTGAGCCATTTGTTTGTGTATTACATTTCAATCTATAAGCATGATGCATAGTTGAGTGTTATGTTGATGATTGTGAATTCCATGACATGATTTATGTGAGAATGTGTTGAACTATGAGATTGAAAGTAGGACTGTGGATAATTGAATTTGCTAAATGCATGAGATGTATACATATATGAATAAGTAATATGCTTGACATATGACTCATTATTACTAGCCATAAATATATTAGTCACTGAGCTTAGTAGCTCAATCCATTATTTTTCCACTCCTCGGGTGCAGAACGAGAGGATCATTGATCCTTACAAAATTTTGGCAAACTTTAATAATAGAGACTTTTGTAACTAAGTTAGTTATTTTTGGATAGCTTTATAAGCATATCAGCATGAACAATATTGTATTTTGTATTTTGTATTAAGCCAATAGTGTGGCTTTGATATGTAACTAAAGCTGTTCAAACTCTTTTATTTTGTGTATGTTCATATTATCTCTTGTGAATGAGATAGCAATAGTTGTGGTTGGAGATAGAATTGGATGTTGTTGGAATTAAGTTGTGTGTGTGTTTTGTTCTTGGATGTTGGTCATCTGGGTTTTGTTAGAGGTTTCACCATCGTGAGGCTCAAAGTTTGCCGTGATAAACCTTTCCAGAAGGGTGATCTATGCTCGATTTAAAGACTTCGCCGCGGCAAAGCCAGGAGTTCATCCAGCGTATTTGTCCCAAAGGGTGCATGCGCTAGATTTTGGGACTTCGTCGTGGCGAAGTAGCAAACTACACGAGAGGATACTTCGCTACAGCTAACATGCCACAACTGACACAAAAATTTCTCCTTACAAATTGAAGATGTCAACTTCCTTCTCACATGGTCCTTACCTAATCGTCGCGTAATGTTTCCTCGTAATAAGTATTGAGACCCGGGTGCCAACAAAATCGATGCTGCAAATGTCAAAATTTTCACATAAAAGCAAACGAGTTTGTGAAAATTAATCCTTAAGGGACAGGTTACTTGACCGTTGGCATCTATCATAGGATTTGCAGAAGATATATGCATCTTTGAACAATGTTGGTCAGTAGAAGCCACTCTCCATAACTTTATGAGTTGTCTTTTTCACTCCAAAATTTCCTCCGTAAGTGTACGAATGGCAAAAGGCTAAAATTGATGATGATTCATTTTTCGGTACACACTTCCTTATAACTTGATCTGTGCAGTGCCTCTAAAGATATGAGCCATCCTATACATAATACTTTGATTCACTCCATAGCTTATCCCTCTAAGCCTTTGACAAACCAACAGGTAATTCATTAGTTGTTAAAAATTTAACAATGTCTGCATACTATAGTGGTGTCGTATCGACAAAAAATAATTGCTAATCCAGAAAGGTTTCTCATTGAGGGATATCATCTTCTTCCTTTATCAAATGGCTGAGATGGTCTGCCACCACGTTTTCTGCCCCCTTCTTATCTATGATCTCCAAATCGAATTCTTGAAAGAGGAGAATTCGTCTTATCAGCCTCAGTTTTACTTCTTTCTTTGTGAGCAAGTATCGTAAAGCTGCATAGTCTAAATAAACAATCACTTTAGCAAATACGATCAAAATTTTCCCAAAGCAAAAACCACAGATAATAGTTCTTTTTTAGTAGTGGAATAATTCAATTGAGATGGGTTTAAAGTCTTTGAAGCATAGTAGATGGCATGTAAAGCTTTTCCCACTCTTTGTCTTAGAACCGCCCCTATTGTATAATCACTCGCATCACACGTGATATCGAAGGGGAGGCTCCAATCTAGCGGTTGAATCATCGATGGGGATATTAGAAGCTCCTTAGTTTTGTTGAATGCTTCCTTGCACCTCTCGTCAAACTTAAAGAGGACATCTTGTTGAAGAAGCTTGCATAGTGGTGCGACTATCTTCAAAAGTTCCTTAATTAACCTTCAATAAAAACCTACATGTCTAAGAAAAGAGCGGACTTCCCTCACAGTAGAGGGGTAAGGTAAAGATGAAATAAGATCAACTTTGGACTTTTCTACTTCAATACCCTTAGCAAATATCACATGACCTAAAACTATACCTTGATCCACCATAAAATGACATTTTCCTAGTTCAACACAAGATTAGTTTCTATATATTGTTCCAAGATAATGGCAAGATTCTCAAGACATTCATCAAAAGAAGATCCATATACATTAAAATCATCCATGAATACCTTGATAATCTTATCAACATGTTCAGAAAAAATGCTTACCATACACCTTTGAAACATGGCAGGTGTGTTACATAATTCGAATGGCATCCTTCGATAGGTAAACGTACTAAATAGGCATGTAAATGTGGTATTCTCTTGATCTTCCAATGCAATCGGGATCCCAAGATAACCTAAAAAGTCATTTAAAAAGCAATAATAGTCATAACCAGCTAATCCTTCAGGCATTTGATCAATAAAAGGAAAGGGAAAGTGGTCTTTACAAGTAGTAGAATTTAACTTTCTATAATCAACACATACTCGCCACCTGGTTTGCACTCGAGTGGGAATCAACTCACCTTCCTAATTTTTCACAAAGGTGGTTCCAAAGAGGACAAAACTTACCCATTTACTGTCGAAAATTGGGTAGATAACCCCAACATTAAGAAGCTTCAACACCTCCTTCTTCACAACTTCCATCATTGGAGGATTCAACCTACACTAAGCTTGCCTTGTAGATTTTGCATCCTCCTCTAACAAAATGTGGTGCATGCATATGGAAAAGCTTATCCCTTGGATATCTGCGATAGTCCACTCGTTGGCCTTATACTCTCTCAACATTCGAACCAACCTCTCGTCTTGATTTGAAGTCAACTCCGCCGAGATGATAACTGAGAGAGTCTACTTATCTCCTAAATAAGCATACTTCAGATGTATAGGGAGTGGCTTCAACTCCAATTCTGGTGCCTGCACATCAGAAGGTAACAACTTCTAGTGAGCTTCAGGTAGTTGTATAGAAGCCAAATCATACCTTTTTGGAGAGCTTTTCAATGAGTCCAAGGTGGCTGCCATTTCCACAAGCTCTTCTCCCGTCTTAACATTAGTGTTGGCTTCTACTTCCATATCTTAATTAAAACCAATTTCAAATGATCCCTGTAACTTAATTTAAACATTTCCTGCACCAAAGAATCAATCACATCAACAAAAAAAAACACAATGATCATTAGAAGGATGTTTCATGGTATCAAAAATATTGAAATAAATCACTTCCCCATTAAATTCCATTGTGAGGGTGCCCTTACGAACATTTATCTTAGTTTGAGTCGTATTAAGAAATGGTCTCCCCAACAAGATAAGTATCGGATTACATGAGGTGTCATCATTAATATCTACAATATAAAAATCTGCAGGAAATACTAAGTTATTCACCTGTACCAAAACATCAACAACCACACCATCAGGATAAGCATTAGTGCGGTTAGCCAGTTATATGATTACACTCTTTTTTTTAGAGAGCCTAACTTTAAAGAAGTATAAATTGAATGAGGCATCACATTAATAGAAGCACCCAAATCCAACATAGCTCTATTGATCATAGTATTACCAATTTTGCAAGGAATGGTAAACATGCCTAGATCATGATATTTTGAAGGCATCTCCTTTCTGAATACTACCGACACATTCTCACCCATCATCACTTTCTCATCACCCCTCGGTTTCCTCTTATGTGTACATAGTTCTTTGAGAAATTTGGCATACCTTGGTACTTGCTTAATTGTTTCGAGCAAAGGTATATTGACTTCTACCTTTTGGAAAGTCTCCAATATTCCTTTGTCCTTATCCTCCTTGTTTGGTCACGCCAATCTGCTCGGGACCCTCAATCTCTTCCTCATTAGTAATCTTTGATGGGGTTCTTTTGGGACTCTCAATCTCCTTTCTACCCCATAGGGTTATGACATTGAACCCTACTTTTGGCAATTTTCTTCCACCTTGCGATTCTAGGTGATTGAACCTTACTATCATCTGACCCATTTGGTGTTCCTTGCTTTATTGGCTTGCTTTTATCTCTTATCGGATTTGTTGTAAACCCTATTGCAACTACTATTGCATATCCTGTTGAAATTGCAGATTGTTAACAGCAAGATTCTTAACAAGTTCATCTAAAGATGTACCTGAACTGGAAGAAGAAGTTCCCTGTGCTCTTTGTTGCTTTGGTTGAAATCCTTGTGCTCCTTGCGGCCGATTTTGGAATTAATTTTGCTGTCAGTTCCCTCCATAACTCAAGTTAGGGTGATCCCTCCAACTTGGGTTATAAGTCTACGAGTATAAATTGTATTGGTTCGAGATTCACGTACTCCATACTCCCCTCTTGCAACGTTCGGTACTCATCAGTTGGATGACTCGTGTTTGAACATATCCCACAAACTTTCACTTGTGCCTATCCAATTGCAATCTGTATCACAAAAGATGTTAGTTCATTTAAACGATGTTCAATGAATGAAGTGCTTACCTCATTTACTCGTCGAACATCATTGCGAGTGTCGAATTGTTGGGTGTTAGTAGCCATACACTCAAGTAATATCCTAACTTCAATGGGAGTCTTCTCAAAAAGTGCCCCACCGCTCGCTGAATCAACCAAACTCCTCTCCGTTGATAACAATCCTTCATAAAAATATTGGATGAGAAGTTGCTCCAATATGTTGTGGTGTGGACAACTGGCATATAACTTCTTGAGCTGCTCACAATACTTGTAAAGATATTCTCCATTGTGTTGCTTAAAACCACATTTCTCCTTCTGAATACTTGCTATCTTTGAGACTGGAAATATTTTCCCAAGAACAATCTCTTCATCTCTAACCAAGTATTCACGCTTCTAGTTAGTAAGTCAAATAGCCAATCCTTTGTTGCATTTTTTAGTGAGAACGTGAAAGCTCTCAACATGATATGCTCGTCAGTCACCCTGTGAGACTTCATGCTCAAACACACCACATCTAGTTCCTTAAGATGCTTATGTGCATCCTCACTTACAAGACCATGAAAGTTAGGCAATAAATTAATTAATCCAGATTTTAACTTAAAGGTAACATGTTTAGTGAAAATTTGGAAATGTTAATCATAATGGTCTTTGAGTTAAATCGGGTGTAGCCAACTCCCTTAAAGTTCTCGAATTTACCATTGTGTCTTTAGATTCTGATTCCAATTCATCTACCAAAGTTTGTAAACGATCTAGAAGGGGGGTTGAATAGATCTTTAAATCTTTTCGTAAAGTTCTACAATAAAATCAGAAGTTGATTTACACAATAATAAATTGAACAAATTTAAATGTAGAGAATAAGGAAGAAGAGCAAACACTGTTTTTAAAGAGGTTCGGTGCTAAGACCACGTCCTCTACCTAAGCTCCCACTTAGGATTTTGCAAACCACTTTATTGCACACTTTTTAGTTTAGTGTGAACTCTTACAACACCACTTGATTTCCGGCTCAAGCTACCTTTACAACTGATTTGTTTTCCGGCACAAATCTTACCTCCTAAGCGATTTTTCACTAATCACTTAACTCACAATAATAATGGGATAAAGATGAAAGCAATAACTCTTAGTACAAAAATGAATGGAATTCTGACCAAGCTAAGAGTAGTATGAGAGCAAATTCTTGGAACTATAATAGTATATTTTGATTTTTGCATTGCACTCATTTCCCTTGATGTTTCTCTATTTATTAGCAGCCTATAAGATGATTATAGTCGTTGGAGGGGTTCACTAGCTGTTGCTTGATTGCAAATAGACGTTCCTTAACTTTCTCTTTCCATTTGTGAATGATTCGGACGCATCTTGTTCAGCTCTACATGATAGTCGACTAGTCGAGCTGTGATAGTCGACTAGTCGAGCTGTGATAGTCGAATAGTATTAGCATTTTTCACTGCAGCTTTAACTTCGCTCTTCGATAATTCGACTAGTTCCATGATAGTCGACTAGTGTTCCTATTCAATTGATTTGTAGTCGACTTGTAACTTATTAGTCGACTAGTTTCAACTCCCATATGATGATCTTTAATTAATTAGTCGACTTATGAAATACTGGTCGACTTGTTGCTGACTCCAACGGATATGTTCGATCAAATCTTCTATAATCTTCATGTTTAATGACTCTGGCATGTTGAAAATTATTTCCTTATTGATTTCACCATGATTTATCAGCTATCTTGATTTATTTCAACCCACAACACCTGAAACAATTTCTTAACCAATTCTATACATTTTATTATTATCAAAACATAAGTGGGATTTAATTTGTCAACCACTATTGGTCCAACAATCTCCCCCTTTTTGATAATGACAAAACACTTAAAAATTGTTTAAGAAATGAGAACAAGGAAATATTGATCAAGGTTTTTATACCTTGTCATTTTGGTTAGAAGTCTCCCCTTCAATCATATAAAATTTTGAATTTTATAACCTTGTAAAATCAGATTTGTAAAATTAAGTTGGAATCAAGATAATCTCAAATCAAGGGCATTTTAACAAACTCCCCCTTAATCAAGTAACTAAAAAAAATCCAATTTCTAATTTTACTCCCCCTTTTTGTCATAATCAAAACAACTAATACAAATCAACAAGAGGAAATAGATAAATCACAAATAGTTATTAGTATGAAGAACAACACAATTATAAAGATGAGAAATTATCACAATCACATTAAACATAGAAACAAGCCTCAAACACCAAAAGTCTTAAGCAGTACTCAACAACAAATAGAGAAAACTTCAAACACTAGAAAGAACATAATGAAGTATCGGTCTAGGCGAAATGCAATAACCATCAACGTGAAGAATCATCATGTCTACAACCGAGCTTGTCAAATATTTTCTTATTACTCTTCTCTAGGTGTATAAGCATGCTTTTTTGTTCATCAACCCGGTCATTTAATTCTTCCAATTGGTCTCGAATCTCTCGAAGGTCATCATGAGACACCTCACTCCTTCGGACACTACTTGGTCGGGAGCTACTAGGGCGGTCACCTGCCCTCTTAGATCGTTGCCTCCTAGGTGCTTGTTCACCTTCTAAGGTCAAACCCAGCTTCTCTACACGGTAAGAATAAACCCATCCTCTCTCAATTGTTTTGACCAATTTCATACTGCGGAGATTATAGGGAGTAAATCTCCAACTCTGAGGATAGGGATAATGGTCATAGGCATTTAAGTTACATTTTTGTAGCTTGGCAATGTGAGTTATCACGGCTCCATATGGCATACCTTTATGTTTGCCTTTTTTCCTTTCAGCTCACCCCTTAGTAAATTAGCCTTCTTTCTCATCATCTGTATAATCAAGCTTGGAAAATTTATTTTTCTCCCTTCTTCCAAGTGCCACAGTATCTCCTTATCCAAAGATGTTATATGATTATTGCTCGCCTTCTTTGGATACACCACACGATTGATAGCATAGTGCAGTAGTCTATAGTTTAAGGGCAAGTCCATTGCCTCAAAAGGTGGTGAATGGTCGGAACATAATCGAGCAAGCAGATCATCACCTTTTGCTTTAGTGTAACTGAAATTTTCCTCAACCTCTTCATCCGTGTCACCATTTTCATGTCTTAAAATATCAAAATCTAATAAGGAAGCACTAGGCCTAACTCCACCAGTAGGCAATTAAAACCCTCTTGACAAATAATCTTCACAAACAAACATTTCTCTGCCTTAAATAGTAGATTTCAAGTGTGTACCAGTATCCACATGACTCCGAATTACCACAAGATTTACATAAAATTCCCTCACCATGTGCTCATAAATGTTATCAGTATACCCCAAGAAATAACGCAGTCCATAACTTGTGATTTCAGAAAATAAATCCATGTATTCACTATGCTCTAACTCAACCCAGTCAAATCTCATAGATGGAATTAATACCTCTGTTTTAAGCACCGTGTAATAAAGGCTTTGAGCTTCACGGGAGATGAACCTTGCTTCAACTTCCTCATTTTCTCGATCACCACCTCCTCTTGAAGAAGACCCACGTATTCTTGGACTTCTTGGAGGAGTGGCTGTCTTCTTCCCTTTTTCAGTAAATTTCCTTGAAGCCATTGTGAGAAATGGACTGATTTAAGAGGGATAGAAGAAAATTTCGAATGTTAGGGTTTAGGAAAGTCGAAAGGGGATTTTAAGGGAAGGAGGTAGGATTTGAAGAATTAATCAAGGGTTTGGTGTTTGTGAGGATCGATTTGATAGTGGGTATGAAGATTTGGAGTGTTGGACCCCGTTTCCGGAGCCCAACATCAGACACGGAAGCGCGGTGTTTGGTGCGTGAGGGGAGGCCTTGGAGTTGATACATATAAGTTAAAAGAAGAAAGGAATCCCTCGGAAGCACAAGCGGGTGATGCCGTATCGTGTGATGTCTCGCCACAGCGAAACTTCTCGGGTAGCTACGCCGTGGCGAGCAATTGAGCCCTCGCCACGACGAACGAAAGAATAAAGGGGGTGAGCTATAAAACTCGTGGGAACATATTTATAATATAGACATAAGCAAAACTATTTTCAAAAGATAACTCATTGCCGTGATACACTTTTGAAACCATAGTAATTGAGCATGTAAAAGTCATTATCTCGCAATGCTTGATTTTTAAACAATTCATGAGTAGAATTTAACACATGTATGCATGAAACATGATAATAGATCATAAGCACATAAGCATAGAAGAATGGTTTGGGTTAGTCCAGGTTCATGACGCACTACACATTCCCATCGAAATGGTCCTGTGTAGTCTTAGTTTCTTGAGGGAGTACTTGTGGGGAGCTCCGTGTCACTAGCGGATAGGCGGGAGAAGCCTTTACATTGGTCAACGTGCATGTGATGGTTCTTGAGGGACTACCAAAAACTCACATAATATGCATGGTTCAAAATCTTGTAAACTTGTTGCCAAACTGGCACTTGCTTGTAAACTTGCTTTTCATGAACTTGATATCCTTGTATAAATCATTTCGAAGAACTTGATTTCATATGCATGTATTCTTTGAAAAGAGAAACTCTTTTTGAAGCCTTTTTCATCAATCATGAATGCAAATCATATAGCAAACATATAATCATTTCACAATAGCAAATAAGGCAACATTAATGATGCAATTTAAATCATTAAATCTTTCTTGATTTGAACAAAACAATGAGTGACTTATTTACTCTATTATAAACGTGTACCCACCTTGAGTTCCTTGCTTATAAGCTTGCCTAGGAATGTCTTTCCTCTTGTTCCTCTTGCTCCTCTTGCCTCACTTGATTTCCTTCTACAATAACCAAAATCCCATTCAATTTGGTGTAGAAATCGGAAAGTCATACTTCAACAATTCGAACTATAACTAAAGCTGAAACAAAAATTCTATGCTTAACTTCCATCCAAAATTTGATATCCTTATAGACTGATTCAGAACTTCATCCCTTCACAAAACTTGTATCCCTATGTCTCTAGTTTACAAGGAATCAAAAATCATCTCATTTGGACATCTACATCAAAAGTTATGCCCAAAATACCAAAATATATCGGTGCAAGAAAATGGGTCCTCGCCGCGGCGGAAAGAAGCTCGCCGCGGCGAGAAAACTAGAGCGTGTCGTGGCGAGGGCATGAGCACGCCGCGGCGTGCGAGCCTAGAATCCTACCAAAACTTGATTTTTCCACATTCTTCAACCCTAATCCCCCCATATTTCAAATATAACACACCTAAACCCTAAATCATGTCTTGAACTTCAGTTCTAAACTCATTACAACCTTAAAATCAATCACAAACATAAGAAGATCATCAACCCAAAGAGATTTAACCCTTTTTCATAAACCACTCAACCACCATTTTCCTACACAAGCGAAGCTATATTAGGGTTTCATCCAACCAAAACAAGAAGAAAATAGGCTAAACTTACTTGATGATGCTTTAATTCCTTTAAAATCTTCAAGGATTTGCCAAACCTTATTTTCCTCTTCTCTTCCTTAAGCCACCAACGACACTCTCTTCTTTCTCCCTTCACTTTCACTCTTTCATTTTTCTAATTCTTTCACTTAGGCATTAATGGAATGAGCAAGGACCAATTTTCCCCTCTATGTAATGCCTTAGCCTCTCACACTTAAGTGATCTTCCCATATTGCCCTTAGACACTTTTACTCTTTCATTTTCACTTACACCATACTATACTCAACTTAATCTTAATTTTCCATTAATACTTCCTATTCAATCACACTAAATAATAAATCACACAATCAAAATCAATTCATACTTAATAACATCAATTTAATAATAATAAAAAAAAAATTTGGGGCCTAACATGGAGAAAAACAGGGGAGAGTAGTCGACTAAGAGGGAGAATTTTCAAAGAAGAGGGAGATAACCTTTTCGGAGATTTTGGGGAAAAAGAGCTTTTAAAGGGGATCCAGATGACTTATAGTCGATTGGTATTGGGTTAGTCGACTAGAAAAAATAAAAGGAAAGGTGGGGGTTATTTGATAGAAAGATAGTCGACTGGTCGTGTCCAATTAGTCGACTGGTTTTTAAAAAAATAGGTGTATTAGTCGACTGGTCGTAAACTGTTAGTCGACTATAACTATTAGAGAGCAGACTAGCTCGAATAATTCCTCTACCTCAGTCGACTTAAACTCCAATTAGTCGACTAGAATGTTGTCAAACTTCAAATCAATCACATTTTGGCCTAGGTATTGATCATGATGAGGTGTTCTTCAGATGAATTGCACATTTGCATAATATTTTGACCGTTTTACTGTTCTAAAGTATGCAGAAAATTAAAATCAACCAAAGGAATTTAAATCACACATACGAAGTTTCAATTTGATGTTCACAAACATATCTTCCTTAAGGGGTTTAGTAAATATATCAGCTAATTGGTCACTAGATAAAACATGTTTCAAACAAATGTCACCTTTCAAACAATGATCACGAATAAAATGATGTCTAATTTTTATATGATTCGTTCTACTATGCAAAATTGGATTTTTACTCAAACAAATTTCACTGGTATTATCACAATAAATAGGAATATTTTTAACCACAATACCATAGTCAAGCAATTGATGTTTGATCCAAAGAACTTGGGCACATGCACTTCCAGCTGCTACATATTCAGATTCAGCAGTGGAAATAGCTACACTAACTTGCTTTTTACTAGCCCAAGAGATCAAGGATGATCTTAAGAAATGACATAAGCCACTAGTGCTTTTTCTATCTACTCTACAGCCACCATGATCAGCATCACTGTAAGCATATAAATCAAATGATTCACAACTGGGATACCCTAAACCATGATTAACAGTTATACTAAGATATCTAAAAATTCTTTTGCATGCACTCAAATGAGAAGTTTTAGGACAAGATTGAAATCTAGCACACAGGCATGTAGCAAACATAATATCAAGTCTAGAAGCAGTAAAATACAAGAGGGAGCCGATCATACCTCTATAAAGTTTTTGAACAATATCTTCCTCATGTTCAGATTTTTTCAAAACCTGATTTGTTGCCATTGGTGTTGCTGCTACTTTGCATCCTTCCATTTTGAACTTCTTTAGAAGCTCCTTGGTATATTTTGATTGGTGAATGAAGATGCCATTATTGTATTGTTTGATTTGCAACCCAAGGAAGAATTTGAGTTCTCCCATCATGCTCATTTCAAATTCACTTTGCATTAAATCACTAAATTCTTTACACAAAAATTCATTAGTAGCACCAAACATAATATCATCAACATATATTTGACAAATCAGCATATCTTGATCAACATGTTTAATAAACAAAGTATTATCAATCTTACCACGAATGTACCCATGTTGAGTTAGAAAAGTACTTAACCTCTCATACCATGCTCTAGGTGCTTGTTTTAACCCATAGAGTGTCTTCTTGAGTTTGTAGACATAATCCGGATGTTCATGATCTTCAAAACCAGGTGGTTGTTTGACATAAACTTCCTCTTGAATATATCCATTTAGAAATGCACTCCTGACGTCCATTTGATTTAATTTGATCCTTTTATGCAATGCAAAAGCACATAATAATCTGATTGCCTCCAATCGAGCCACAGGAGCATATGTCTCATTATAATCAAGGCCCTCTTCTTGATAAAATCCTTGAGCTACTAACCTTGATTTATTCTTGATTGCTTCACCATTCTTATCATATTTTATCCTATTTACCCACTTAACTCCAATGATAGTTTTATCTTTTGGTGGAGCTACCAAATCACATACATTATTCCTCTTGAATTGATTAAGCTCTTCTTGCATAGCTAATAGTCAACTTTCATCTTCAAGAGCCTCTTTTATATTCTTTGGTTCCACTAATGAGATGAAGGCTGAATTGCTCGTGTGTTCATAAACATTCTAATGAGATGAAGGCTGAATTGCTCGTGTGTTCATAAACATTTCTTCTGGTTCTCAAACCATCATCCAAACTGCCAATAACTTGCTCCATAGGATGATTCTTTGCTTTTGCCCAAGTTTTGGTGCTTGGTACATGATCTTCCTCATTTAGCTTTAATTCTTCAATCTTGGATTCCACTTCTTCAACTCCATTTCCTAAATTTCCTGCATCATCATCAAAACAAACCTTTCTCATGGGTGAAATCATATCATTGAATTTAACATGAATACTCTCTTCAACACACTTAGTTCTATTATTATAAACTCTAAAAGCCTTACTAGTTAGAGAATAACCAAGAAATACACCAACATCAGATTTTGAATCAAATTTTCCTAAGTTATTCTTTCCATTATTATGAATAAAAACTTTGCAATCGAATGGGTGAAAATATGAAATGTTGGGTTTCTTACCTTTCCATAACTTGTATGGTGTGTTGTTTTTGTCTCGTCTGAGATGTACCCTGTTGATAACATAGCATGCGGTGTTGATTGCTTCCGCCCAAAATGCTTTAGGAAGACTATATTCATTCAGCATCGTTCTACTCATTTCTTCAAGTGAGCGATTCTTCCTTTCTACAATACCATTTTGTTGTGGTGTTCTAGGTGTTGAGAAGTTGTGCTCTATTCCATATTTGTCGCAAAGCCTTTCGAATGGTTCACACTCAAATTCACCTCTGTGATCGGTCCTTATTGCAACAATTTTCAAATTCTTTTCATTTTGAACCAACCTACACCACTTAGTAAACTCGTTAAAGGCATCATTTTTATTTGTAAGAAATCTCACCCAAGTAAATATAGAAAAATCATCGACAATTACAAGAACATATAATTTACCACTTAGACTAGCATGCCTAGATGGTCCTATCAAGTCCATATGAACAAATTCAAGAATGCGAGATGTACAAATTTCTTTCTTTGGTTTGAACGATTCCCTAACATGTTTGCCTTTCAAGCAAGATTCGCATAGGTGATCTTTAACAAATTTGATCTTAGGCAAACCTCTCACGATATCATTTTTAGAAAGTTTAGAAATTAAAGGCAATGGTGCATGTCCTAACTTTCTATGCCATAAAAATGCATTTTCTTCTAATGTCACCAAACATTTTTCATTAAAAGAACTATCATCATACAAATCAACAATATACGTATTACCATGTCTCAAACCAATGAATGCAACATTTTCATCCTTCTTAACCATACAATGAGATGATTCAAATGTCACATTAAAATTCATATCACATAATTGAGAAACACTAAGCAAATTATGTTTCAAGCCATCAACAAGCAAGACATTGTCAATGGTAGGCAAAGGTTCCTTACCCACTTTACCAATACCAATGACTTTATCTTTGTTGTTGTCTCCAAATGTGACATATCCTTAATTTTTTGGTCTAATTTCTGCAAATAGGCTCTTGTCTCCACTCATATGCCTTGAACATCCACTATCAATATACCAAGTGCTTGATGAGTTTTCATTCCTTGCTTGTACCTGCAACATAAACATTCTTTCTTCTTATAGGTACCCAAGCCATTTTGGGTCCTTTTTGGTTAGTTATATAAACCACATTAGGAGGTGTGATACCTTTTTCCACCCAGATTTTCTTAACATTAATACATCTTCTAATACTCTTGCAAGCAATTTCTATATGACCATCTTTCAAACACTTAGCACATTTAACAACTTTTTCATCTTTAGTGAATTTAGAAATCAAAGAACAATCTCTATCAAATGGATCATATCCTAAACCATGTCTAGAAATAGAATATCTTTGTAAAAATAACATCTTTTCAAACTTTTCATTTCCATTAGAAAATTTTCCAACCACATAGGAAAACTCCTTTCTAAGTCTATCAAGCTCACAAGTAAGATTTTCTTTTTCAGCAAGGCATGCAGAATGATCTTCCTTAGGGAAATCTAAATCATCAATAGTCTCATGTAAAATACTATTTTCAGCAACTAGTTCTCTTATTTTCTTTCTCAATTTCTTGTTGATCTCAATAGCTTCTTCAAAATCGATTTGTAAAGCATTAAAAGAATCTCTAAGATCTTGATCAATGAAAGTTACCTCATCTTCATCATCACTTGTTGAGGAGCTATTTGCCATAAGTGCTAAGTTGTTTTCATCATTACTTTGGTATGCTTCTTCATCATCACTCCAAGTGGCTACTAGGCTAGCTTTCTTTTTCCCTTTATCATACTTGTCATTTTTCTGGAAATTTGAAGTGAAAGATGAGCTTTTACATTCTCTAGCATGATGTCATCTTTTTTCACATTTCCAACATTCTTCATTGCTCTTCTTTTCTTCATATCCCTTAGATCTTCTTTCCATTGTGTATTTCTTTCTTTCTCCATTTCTTTCACCACTTAATTCTTTCCTCCTATTTTTGAGTAGTCCTTTGAACTTTCTCAAATTTCTGGCATACATGGCTATCTCTTCGTCTTCTTCTTCTTCATCTATTTCTTCATCACTTTCATCAAGAGAAGAAGCATTAGCTTTTAAAGCAATTGAATTTTGTAACTTACCTCTTCCTCCTCTTGATTTGAGAATGATCTCATAGTTGATAAGAGATCCCACCAAGGCATTGAATTCTAAATGATTGAGATCCTTAGACTCCATAATAGCGGTGACTTGAGAGCCCAATTCTTTCGGTAGTGAGCGTAGAATCTTCTTCACCTTTTCGCTATCCGTCATATGCTTTTCGAGGTTTCCTAATCCATTTATGATTTCTGCAAAACAATCAAGCATTGTGGAAATAGACTCACCTTCCTTCATGACAAACATTTCATAGTCATGGAGAAGCGTGTTGATCTTTGTCTCTCGAACTTGGTTGGTTCCTTCACGAGTGATACGAAATCTTTCCCACATTTCTTTAGCACTCATACATGAGTTCACTCATTTTCTTTCCTCAACCGTGAGAGCACAATAAATCAATTTCATATCTTTTGCGTTTATGTATGCTTGCTTCCAATCATTGTCGTCATACTCCAGCTTCGTTTTCATCTCACCATTTTCTTTCAATAGTGCTTGTGGACCGAAGATGACGATCTTCCAATATTCTACTCCCTCACTTATAATATGATATTTCATAGGATTTTTCCAAGAAGAGTAGTTAGTACCATTAAACAAAGGAGGACGATTATTTGTGTTACCTTCTTCGCTAAGTTATTGTGTGTCATCCCTGGATACTTCTGCTTTGATACCAATTGTAAATGATCTAGAAGGGGGTTGAATAGATCTTTAAATCTTTTCGTAAAGTTCTACAATAAAATTAGAAGTTAATTTACACAATAATAAATTGAACAAATTTAAATGCAGAGAATAAGGAAGAAGAGCAAACACTGTTTTTATAAAGGTTCGGTGCTAAGACCTACGTCCTTTACCTAAGCTCCCACTTAAGATTTTGCAAACCACTTTATTGCACACTTTTTAGTTTAGTGTGAACTCTTATAACACCACTTGATTTCCGGCTCAAGCTACCTTTACAACTGATTTGTTTTCTGGAACAAATCCTACCTCCTAAGCGATTTTTCACTAATCACTTAACTCACAGTAATAATGGGATAAAGATGAAAGCAATAAATCTTAGTACAAAAATGAATGGAATTCAGACCAAGCTAAGAGTAGTATGAGAGCAAATTCTTGGAACTATAATAGTATACTTTGATTTTTGCGTTGCACTCATTTCCCTTGATGTTTCTCTATTTATTTGCAGCCTATAAGATGATTATAGTCGTCGAAGGGGTTCACTAGCCGTTGCTTGATTGCAAATAGACGTTCCTTAACTTTCTCCTTTCCATTTGTGAATGATTCAGACGCATCTTGTTCAGCTCTACATGATAGTCGACTAGTCAAGCTGTGATAGTCGACTAGTATTAGCATTTTTCACTGCAGCCTTTAACTTCGCTCTTCGATAAGTCGAGTAGTTCCATGATAGTTGACTAGTGTTCCTATTCAATTGATTTGTAGTCGACTTGTAACTTATTAGTCGACTGGTTTCAACTCCCATCTGATGATCTTTAATTAATTAGTCGACTTATGAAATACTGGTTGACTTGTTGCTGACTCCAACGGATATGTTCAATCAAATCTTCTATAATCTTCATGTTTAATGACTCTGGCATGTTGAAAATTATTTCCTTATTGATTTCACCATGATTTATCAGCTATCTTGATTTATTTCAACCCACAACACCCGAAATAATTTCTTAACCAATTCTATACATTTTATTATTATCAAAACATAAGTGGGATTTAATTTGTCAGCCACCATTGGTCCAACAAAGTTGACCTTACTTCCCTACGCAATCTCTGCAATGTTCTCTCGATCTCCAGATCAAGTTGCTCAATTTCTCTACGAGGAGATCTGGTAACTATCATGCACCAACACTAACGAATAATTAAAAATTAATAAGTAACAAAAAGAATGATTATAAACAAATATATTCATAAAACATCAACTAAAATCATATTCGAAAATTAAACTACAACAGTCCCTAGCAATGGCACCAAAATTTGACAACGTGTGTTGAGTGCACCGTAAAATTTACCTAACTCTGTGCACTAAAATTTGTAGTTATAATGAGTTGGGATCGAATCCATGGGGAATGTTCGGTTAATTTCCTTAACAAAATTAATTGATGCAAGGAAAATATATGGGGGGATTTTAGATTTTAAGCAATTTAGAAATTAAAGTAAAAGTAAACTATCGAAAACAAATTAAAACAAGCAATCAAAAATCAGAAAAGTGTCAAATATAAGTAAGGTCTGGTTCTAAGGTCAATATCGGCCTAAACACAATCAAGCATATTCCATCATCCTAACATCTTTACAACTCTTTTCGGACTATTAATCTAAGACTAATGGAATGCTCTACTAATCTCAGTTTTCCCTTAGGTTGTGTTTCATCAAGATACGATCATTAATTAAACCTAACTACCGAATAACCTAGGATACGATCTCTAAATTCAATTTGGCAGCCACATTACAAATTAGAAAACGATCAATATAGGAAGTAACCTCACACGTTCGGGTTATCTAATCTAAGTTATGTTGTTCCTAATGATTAACAATCATTAGATGTTACTTACAAACATCAAAAGTAACGATTATGGATTACATTCAATGTTTTAGCAATAGGATCGAAATAAAACAATAAAAATAACATATTAAGATCATTCATTCCAAAATCAATCAAATGAACACCAACAATACAACAATCTGAAAAGAAATTCCAACCTTAAAATGATAAAATAGCTAAACTATGACTTGGCGTTGATATTCCCGTTGAACTAGTATCGGGAAGCTCGCCTTCCATCTCCATTTTTATGCTCTAAGCGTGAGTCATCTTGTCTGTATGTTTCGGTGGTGAAAAGAACGAATAATAATCTTTAGAGCCTCCAACTTTGTTATCTTTCATGCTAGTGCTCTCCTATCCATTGATTTGACAAATGAAGATGGTGGTCCAAGGCACTATTCATATCTCACTCCCTATCTCGCAAACTCTCTTCTGTCGCCACCCCCATTGCTGTAGCTTTGATGTGACAAATAAAGATGGATGGAGCACCCTTCTGTCCATGCTTGTTTTAAAACCTCGCTCTCTTTCCTCTTGAACATTGCCTTTAACGCAACATACACATGCAACACTAGCGTTGCCGTTTAATGCTAGTGTATGTATGCAATGCTAGCATTGTCGTTTAACGCTAGCGTTTAACATTAAATGCTAGCAATGCTAGCTTCCTTCTACTTTGGGTTGTTCCCTCCTCCATAATGCACGTTGTTTCACCTAAAAGTTACATGTCGTTTTAAGCTTGTGCTAATGCCTTCACGTTGCTGTTTTGTTCAACATTTATCTACCTATTTCATGCTTTGCTCCTCACCATCTTCATACATTAAATCACGTTGCATGGAGCTGTCACCTTCCTTTGTCCATTAATTGAATTTCTAACTTACATGGCTATTAATTCACGTGAATATATGCATGAAATTTCCACACACAATCTAACAGCTCACATTCTTTTCTTCATGTGTTCATTTTTCTTGTCTTTTAATTTTCTTTGTCTCACTCCATGAAGACAAGTGAGTATTAATCTTTGGAAAATGACCCATATATCGTGCTTTTGACTCACTTTAACTTCTTTGCTTCTGACTTGTGCCTATAATCACAAATGAGTCAAAGTGAGTATCTTAAGCATTTCTAAGACATTAATTACTAAATGTAGCATATCAAATGAATCAAAATTTAAACACATATCAAAGCACTTCTCAACGACCTTTACGATGCTCCTTAGGAGGAAGGTTAGCTGGATTACATGAACGAGGGAGGCATGCGAAAACACTAAGGCAAAAATGGGTAAGTGGGATCGAACTTGGTACTAATTTTGATAGAGTCTCAGACCTTGTAAAGATTGACTCGACTCGGGCCAACGACTTGGCCTAAGCTTGGATGAATGCACCACGACTAGCAGACTTATTTTAGGAAGCATTGGATTAGGCTAGTGTGCTATGTAGGCTTCGACAAGATCACACTGCATCATCAATGGATAGAGATCGTAGGGAGATTCTTGACGATGTGGCGACAACTAGGAGCTAGTATTACAGTGGGACTCAACATTTGAAGATAGTGGAGATCTTCGAGGATAAGAATGCTAGTTTCTTATTTAAATGTAAACTCTATCTTTTTGTTATCTTATAGATTCTATCTTATCAGTTGAGTCCTATTGGATGGGGGTATCATCCAATTGGTCCACGTGATGTAATATGATAAAGATAGACGTGATCTTAGGACGATCTTAGGTAGTTCAGTTTAAGTGAGATTCTGAATGTAACTTGGCTTCCAAGTTAAAGTTCCTATATATAGTTCATTTGAGTTTTGCTATCCTCATTCAGCAAGAGAGAGTTTTCCTTGTATTCTTTTGAGGGAAAGTAATATAAAAGTTGGTTTTACCGTATCTCTCTCGTTTCCTTATTCCCTTTATTTTCTTATTGTTTTTGTAGCATTGTTTCTTTGAGTGGTAGGTAAACACTTTGAGGATTGTTAAAAGTTGAGTCTGGCTTAAGCGGATCTAAATGAGATTGACGTTCAAAAGGTGTTGGCGATCAACTTCGGTCAAAGTTTGCGTCCCAATTATCCATTTTATCAACCAAGTATGTTTAGGTAACGTAAGTTGTTACTGGAAATTCATTATAGAATGTCTAGACTTTTGGTTTTGAGCCTTCTAAAATATCATTTGTAACAACTTGTAATAATTTGGCCTTATGTGCCTTTTTACCCTACAGAAGTGACAAGTAGATATAAATTTTCGCTTCCTCCTTAAAGTTTCTTCTTGGACAGATCTGGCTGCATCATTTTTCTCATCAACTGACTTAAAGCAATCACCTTAATAGCTAATGCCTTGAAGATCTCCTTTAATTTACCAATTTTCAGCAACTTTTCTATTTTTCAATACTTCCATATAACATTCTTATCCCCTTTTTTTTTTAATACTGACCAGCTTCAACTTTGTTTCATTTAACTCATCTTTTATAGATATCAACTTCTTTTCTAGATCTTAAATGGTGTTCTTTATGATAGAGTTTTCCTCCTTCAGCTTCTCTTTTTCTTACATGTTTGGACCCATTTAACATATATTAAATCATAAACTTTACAAATATCCTCCCTTTTATAATCTGAATCACTATCATCATCATCATAATCTGAACATAAACTTTGGAATGATTCATCTGTGTTTTCTTGGAGTTTGGATTGATTCATCTTTGTTTTTGCCATCAATTTCTTCTCTAGTTGCTGTTAAGCAAGCAACTGGATTTCTTCTATATAAAGCAACCTATACAAAACTATTGCTTACAAATTCTTCTTCACTTTCACTGTCACTTTCAGATTCATTCTCACTCTAAGTAATTGTATAAGACTTCTCTTTTCTCTTCTTCAAAATGTTAGTACATTCAGTTTGTACATGTCTGAAGTCTTGACATTCATGACATTGAATTTTCTTTACTTTTCTTTCACCTTTTTAAGTTTTAACTTGTTGTTTGAAATTGTTATTTGATGAGCTCACACCATTTTGCTTAAACACGGTTTTGTTTTTCTTCAACTTCTTTAGTCACTTGTTGAAATTTCTTATCAATAACATCATATCCTCATTCTCATCATATTTCATCTCCTAAGTCATTCACGATTCTTCCAACCTTAGCTTATAATGTCAATCCTTTGTTCTTATCATGTTTATCTCTCAACAAATTCATCTCAAAGTTTGTAAGAATCTCAATTACCTTATCTAAAGATAATTCATTGATATCATGGGCTTCTTCGATGGCTGCAATTTTCGATATGAATCTTGGAGCAATGATCTCAAAGTTTTTATGACAAGTTTCAAATTCGAATACTTCTTCCCAAGCTGATGTACTTGTTTGGCAATGTCATGCAACCTCTCAAGAAATTCTTCGATAGTTTTATTTTCATCCATCTTCAGCTCTTTAAATCTAACGGCCAACATTTGAAGTTTCAAGGCTATCACAGATTTTGATCCCTCGTGTATTGTTTACACAGTGTTTCACGCCTTTTTAGCTGATTCACAGGCTGATATCATTACAAAACAACCTTCATCAACTGCACTAAAGATGGTGTGCATGGCTTGAGAATTTTTAAACGCTCCCTCTTCTTCAGTCCTTGTCCATTCACATGAATCTTTAAGAACTACTTCTCCCTTTTCATCGATCATCATCGGATGTGTCCATCCATTTAAAACTGAGTTTCATACTTTTGTTCTTTATGCTTGAATGAATACTTTTATCCGTGATTTCCACGTAAGATAATTGGATCCATCTAGCGACGGTGGTCTGGTGATTAATGTTTCTTCTCTTGTAGCTATAATTACGAAATACATATCTGCACCAACTTGATGTACCAAATTTTGATTCGGTGAACCTCGCTTTGATACCAATTAAAAATTTGAAAGGACGTGGTTTTGTAAAAATTTTGGTTCCGCCGCAGCTAATTTAAACTATATTTACGGTTGTTTGATATAAAGTAACTATGTCAACAACTGTAATTTTTCTAGCACAAATGAAAAATAGAAAAATTAAATGCAAAATAATCAAATCAACACCCGATATTTAGTAACACAATTCGATACACCTTATTTATGTCTACAAATCCCTCACCCAACTTAATTTTAAAGAACAACAATAGTTTTATTCAAGACATTATAGAGCTAACTCACCCTATGCTTGACACTATCCCTCGTTCTCATAACTTGTGAAAGTAAATCATACCCAATAACACGATCACCTTGTATTAACCTTAACAGATGATTTTTTAACAATAATATTTAATAATAAATATAAGAATTAAACAACTCAAGTGATTGACACAATAAGCACATAAAAAAAAGACACTTGAGATAAGAAAACAACTCCAGTAAAAATGTAGCTTCATCAATTGAAAGTGTGGGAAGTGGTAGAACAATATTTGCTATAAATCTCTGAAAATAATTAGACCAATCCGCACACAATAACTCTAAGAAGATGTTAAGTTTCATCACCGAAATGTCACAATATATAACTACTCATGACCCATGTACTGGACTTATTTTCACTTAAAACAATAACGCAACTATCCAGAAAATTCACACACGTAGTGAGAAAACACAGCTACCCAAGATGGATAAGATCACCGAAAAATCCCACAAAAAATACACATGCATACACAACAAAGAATCCACACTTTTTCCTCTCAAAAGAACTGATGAAGAAGCTATCCAAAAATCCCAGTATATTTGTGTAGAACACACAAATAACATATTATAAAAATCACCAAAAATTATCCCTCAAAGATAGCTCAAAATATCGAAAAATATAACTGTCAAATCACCATATAGTAGTTGTTTTTCCACACAGATAGAAACAGTATAGCTCAAAAAATTCACGCAACAAGTAAGGAAAACACAACTATCCAATGTTGATAGGATACCTGAAAATTCAGCTGATGGATAGATCTATTGAACATAGGCTGTCAAAGATAATCGTAAGATCATCGAAAATCCGCACATAATCTTCATCAAGATATGGTGATTTCATCTCAATGAAATCCTATCTTCACTAGAATTTATCCCAAATAAACCTTATCTTTAAGAATCCCGCACAAGATATAATGCTCATCATAATAATATTACACAAATAATCAATTATGTCCAATTATAAATAATTCCCAGAATAAATTAATAAGATATCATAAAACATAACTTAACAAATACTATATTTCCTATTTTTCTTGAGATAAATTGAAAAGTGAAAGTTGAACGTCTTTAGTCATGCAAAATACAGGAGGTCCAGCTTTGCCGCTCAGTTGCTTGCTGCTTGCTAAAAAACTGACCATATTTATTTAATCATTTCGATGGGTCTTCTCTTCCATCGTATGAAGGAAAATCTAGCTTTACAAAATAAGGTTGCATTCTAAGCATCCCCTTGATGTAAATTCTAATCGCACATGTGCAGGTACCTTGCAACTGCTAATTTCATGCTCGCATCCAAGGACGGAGTCGGACTCAACTTTAAGGGGAGGCCGGGAGCCAACATTTAAAGGGGCACTTATATTTTTAAGGGGGGCCATTTATATTTATAATTTTAAAAATTTTAATTATATAAATAATTTAAAAAAAAAATATTTGAGGCCCCCCCTCCCTAATACATGGCTCCGTCCCTGCTCGCATCTTTGACGCCACAAGCCTTCTCGAATCTATTATGTATTATCAATTCTCAGTTGCTCGATACACTTCTCCAACATATGTTTCGTCATCTCCATTATTTGATTTATCTGGTTGCTATTATCTCCCATAACTCCAAACTTTAATACCAAAATGTTGCCAGCATTAGACTGAGATTTAATTAGGAGTCGAACGACGTCTCTGTTGCTATTACCGTCACGCAAACAGACGTGGAAATGTTTCGACACAACCAATCCATTACTAATAATAATTAAATGAACCGCCCAAGACCAGCATAGCCCCACACATAAACGCAATCTATCTAAAGTCGTACGTACGTTGCCAAGAGATTGGCATTGACAAATTGGAGGAAGGAGCCTTAAAACTCATGGTTGTGAGTTGTAAGAATTAGTTCAATGGCTCCGTAAGTTCAGTTGAAAAAAATTAGCAATTACGTGAGCGAAACTTCGACCTAGTCAGGTAGATTACCAAGCCGCAGCAAGAAAAGAATACCAAAAAATGACTTCAAAAGGCATACAGATACGCATTATTGGGCCAGTCAAGTGGCAAATCTTAAAGAACATCTCAAGATCAATTACATACCAGCAACTTGAATAAATCGTCCTCTTAGACAAAAAAATATTCATCCTAACATGCCACTTACAAGGTAGTATACAACCATGGAAATGGCGTCTGCACATATAACATGCAAACAGAAATCCTCAACACAGAAATATCTCTTGAATGCGAGGTGAACAGCACTCTTTTCAAATTTAACAAGCCTCAAATCCCAGAAAAAGGCACAGCAGATAGATTTTAATTATGAGAAAAAAAACCAAGGGAAGCAGAGAGGCTTGTTTTAGCTCCGTCTTTCTCTCCATACCTTAAAGCTGTATGTGACGTAGATCAACCAGCACAAATGTATAAAATTCTACAACTAGATTTGATGTTACACAATTCATACAGTTTTCTCAATCCACAAGACAATTTGAGGCACCGTCTTATTTTACAAGAGAAGGCACTATGGGTTTTGGTATTTCAGATGCCAAACATTGTATGGGGCAAGTGGATTTCAATCATAAGCATACCTATATGCTTGATGAGGCAAAATACACATGAATTTAAGGATTGTTTTCTTCCATACGCTAAATCAAAAAAATAAAATATCGCATTTGCATACTGTCGAAGCAGTTGAATTCCATATATGAGACGAAGATTCTACTATGTCAAGCCAACAAAACACATAGCAGACCAGCATAGATTTTGGCAACACCATAAGACATGGATATAACCAGAATGCTAGATGGGAACAGTCAGTCCAAGCCCCCCGCCCCCCATGGATTTCCAATGGGGCCTTTGGGTTGGGGCAAAAACCAGTGGCACTTCCGACATTGCTTCCTCAATCACAAGTAGCTAAATAACATCGATTTCAACATCAATATCACCTTATCGCACATCATTTTTCTCACCTAACAAATTTCTATAAGAAGAAATGCTGCGCTGACAGTTACAAAATATAGAAGTCTATATCACAACGGTTGTAGTGATTAGACCTGAAAAAGTATTGAGATGGAAGCTGCACATAGGATAAAGTAGGAACTAGGAACTAAACACTGTCATCTCACTGATGGTAATATGAACAGGGACAAAAAGGAAGGTAAAATTAAACAGGTTAGGGTTTCCAGAAGTTACATATAAATGTGTAGCGTTTCCAATTCCTGCACAAAAAGAGCTAGTAAGACTGAAATAAAGAAAAGATTACCCACTTCCATACTTCAACATTTGGTTAAGAAGACAAGTCTCCTCTCCTTAGTTGCTGTATTGCGGTGTACAGCTTCCTTCGAGGTCCAACAGCAAATACACCAATCTCTTTGAGATCTTCCAAAGTAAGTAGTGGCAAAGCTTCATCATCCACTTCATGCATCTCAAAAACATTAGCATACTTACCAAACCCCTGATCCTCTAACCATCGTCTCACGTTATTTATATCATCACTTCCAAACTTCATACCATCATATACATGACCAGACATTGGAGATAGATTAGTTTGTTGATAACAAACATCTTCCTCCAATAAAGCATTGAAGTTCTGTAGTTGCCTTGCATCGTAGGCAGGTTCATCGATGCCACAGTCCCAACCCTCTTTGCTTGTAGCTGGTGTTTCATGACCTGAGAAGTCATTAAAGCAATTGGTAGGATAACAATCATTGAAGCCATCAGATTGGAACGGTTCAAATTCCTTCATACCAAAGCCTTTTCCATCTTCATTGTTAAATTGAGGACTAAGTTTGGAACTCCAGACACTACCAAAATCATTATTGTTCCTTAAGGTGCTACGGCCTCGGCGCTTCATGACCCTAGTCTTCCTGGATATGGTACCAAAATTGAATTTGGACTTCACCACATCTATGTCATCAGAATTCACCAGTTCAAGACCTAATTTGGAGTTGGGGTTCTTATTCTCTGTGTTCTGCAAATCAGTTGAAATCCTTGGAGACACACCGGGTTCGGAAGCTACAAACTCAGAAATAGTTTGGTCAGCAAACCCCCAGCCCGAATTGTTTTCAGTGTCACTGCGGCTCAGAAAATCAGTTTTATATCTCTTTTGCCCCAAATTTCCCCTGGTCTGTTGAGAGAACCCACATGCAAAAGCTGCAGAAATATCCCCAATTTCTCCTAATCTAACATTAGGGCGCCTTTGCCTTTTCGAGTTCATATTTAGGACCAACATTTTTCACAAATCCCTAGAACTCAAAACCTGTAGAGGAAACCTACAATTGAAATTTCAGAATCATCCAATTGAAAAACGTAGCTGCAAACATTAAAGAACACAAGTTCATAGAGAAAAAACAAATGAAGAAAAGAGAAGCAAAAACAGATAGAGAACCAAATTCAAGCTATACCCATGTTAGAACTAATAAAGACTCTAGCCACAACCACATTAAAGATGCATAAAATAATGAGAAAAAAGTAAGTGCTATTCATGAACACAAAAAGGGTAGTGAAGAGATGAATAAGAACCTTGCCAGACAGTAGAAGTCAAATTAAAGTTTGAAGTTCGAACTTTTTCATGTTGCCCTGTGTGGAAAGGTTCAAGAACTGAGCTTTATCAAAATTTAAACTTGCCTTGCTTTACAGGGTAAAAGTACAGAAGCTGGTTGTTTTCTACTTGTCTGTGTGTGCAAGCTTTTTTTTTTTATGCAAGTCTGTGTGTGCGAACTTCAGATTAAGATTAGATAAAGATTCCAACTTCGGAGACAAAGATTGAGGTATCATTTTAGATGTAATGAGTGAGTCAAAGCGTAAAGTTGTCCTTGTCTGCCAAGTCAACAAGTCAATAAGCAATGATCAGATGTACTCGAGTACATTAACAACTGTGCAATGTTCATACCACGTGTAAGGGAAGAAAGTTGTGCTTATCCAATTAGTACCTCTGAAATGCTTTAGTGGGTAGAATTAGAAAACTCTGAGTTCGACTTGATGAAGTTTTAATTTAAAGTCATCTCAAGGATATGATTAAAGAATTAAAAACACGTCAAGAAGATGCTTGAACTATCTAGTTTAGTCAAAATCAAGCATTTCTTACCCACAATTTTCCAAGCTCCGAGTAAATAATTAGCCTTCATGTTTATGAAAATTAAACACATATGTTATGAAGATTATTTATCATTTGAGTGTAGATCCAATATTTATTCAGGAAAATTAAGTTTAGAGTCTATTAATAATAAACTAATTTATAAAGATTATTAAGACTCTTAAATTTCTAAAAAAGTGTGCAATACTTAAAACATCTCTCCAATAAAGTCCTCTAAATAATATAATTATTTGATTACAATATGCAATTTTAGAATTCGATTATAATTTTTATTTATAAATAACATGCCGTAATGGAAAGTTAAATATGAAAAAACAAAACTCGACTTCCTCGTTTTCTTAAAAATGTCTTAAGGAAACTTGCACAAATTTGGCACAACTTTTCTGAAGTACTGCCAAATAGCCTGGGTTACTTGCGTATTTTGTTGGATCATATTCTTCCCAGTGAATTTGAACCTGAAGGTTGTATATCCCGATTAACTTGTAATTTAGCAACAAAATAATTTAAAGATATTTTATATCATGTACATATTTAACTATATGTGATAAAGTTTATATAGGATAATTATATATTGTGCAAATGAAATTATGATAAAATTATAATTATGAGATTCATATTGTATTTATGTCTTATCCTAAAATTATTTTTAGCGATTGTTCTATTAAGATTGGGCATTAATAGAATATAAAAAAATTAACACACGTTAATTTTTATGAAGGAAATAATTGATCTTATAGATCAAAGTATGAAGATATTCAAACAAACAAATGAGTACTTGTTAGAGAATAAGTTCACTGAACTGATCCCATATGAGAAATCCATTTGAAAATTATTTGTATGTTTATGAAAAATTCTTGTTGTTATAATTTTATAAGTAATTATTTAACTTGAGATCACGAAAGTTATCTTGTATAAGGATTACGATGTTTTGATACTATTTATAACATATTCTAGTCAATAATAGCTCAGTTGATAGTCATTTGATGTAGCATAAAACATATAAAAGTAATTAAATGATCAATATATGATTTATTATCCTAAAATAATTAGAGAGAATGTTTCATTGTTCTCAATAAGTATTGGTTCGAGAAAATTCTTGTCCAATGTAGAATGACGCTTTATAAATGTTATTAATTGAATCAATAGCTAATGATAAAGAACTAATATGATTGGGCTCAAAATAGAATAGTCATTAATTATATGCTCTATGTCTAATTAGAATATTATATGATGAGATGATTGAATTATACTGAAAAAATTATGCACGTAAAGGTTAATCAAAATTACTTTGACATTTTTAATATTTGCAAGGTCATGATGTATCGCTAAACGTTATTCTTAATCTATGGATATAAATTGTTTAATTAGAGAGTTAAAGATAAAGAGTTTAATTTATCTAATCCTAAGTATAATTTAGGGTTATATTTTGTATCTATTGCAATATATTTAGGAACCTAACGAATAACATATAAAGAATAGGTTGAAGAGAGAAAATATATTTTAATCAAGTTCAACTTGGTCATAAAGTTTAAGAAATTTTATGATTAAATATGAAATATTTAATAAATAATCATCAAAATGAGATATTATAAGATATTGAATCTTATTTTGGCATAATTGATATATAACTAGTTATAATTTTAATTAACATTTAAATGAAATTAGAATTTAATTTTAATTAAATTACTAAAATATTCAAAACTTATTATAAATAGGCTTACGTTCTAAGGAGTTAACGGTCATTACCTAACCCTATTTGCAATAGTTGTAGAGTTCTCTCATTTAGTTATATAGATACTGTTAGACATCGCATACTTGTATAGTTATGATAGTTTAGATGAGCCAGTTTTGAAAATAGTTCAAGATATACGACAACAAAAGGATCAAGTTTTGAAATAAGGTAAGAATTAAGATTCATATTTTATTATGATTTAATTGTTAATTATTTTATAGAATTTAAATACTCTTGGATTTCAAGAAATTAAATACAAATCATTTTCATAATTATTCCGCTGCACATGAGATCAAATTTCAGTTGACTTCTTACCATTGGTATAAGTCACTTTAATTATATGATTTGATTAATTAAACTGCTTGATTTTATTGATCTTTAATTATGAAATTGAAATTATAAACCTTAAAATTTTGATTGAGATTTTATTAATATTAATATGAAAAGTTTATATTAAAATTGTTGAAATCCTAAATTCAATTTAGAATTGAAATTACAAAATATTATAATTAGAAATTTAAAAATCAAACTTGAAATGTTAAGAATTGACCTACGTGCATAATCTTGTTGGTTACCGTGATTGAGTTGGATCAATTAATTACAGTAAAAACTACTTTTGATTAGCACAATGCCAACTTCCTAATGCTTTAGAAAACAACAAACTGTAGCCTCATCTTCTGTTGAAGTTGAATATATCTCTGCAACTGATGCCGCATGTGAAGCAATTTAGCTAAGAATAATTTTAGAAGACCTAAAGCAATGTCCAACAAACTTGAGCTCAATTTTTCCCCGAGTCACTCCAAAATTCTCTTAGGCATAGGAAATTAAGGTGGGGTGTTAAAATAAATAATTTACAGTACTCAATTTATGTGGAAAAGAAGTTGAAGCAGCCGACTTAATTCTACAATGTTCTAAGTTTTTGATTGCTTTGATGAGTTGGACTCAGAAATTTGTCAAACCAAGTCAGCTAAGACTAAGAGCCAAGAAATGTGGCATTGAATCTGAAGTCAATTTTGGTCAGAAGCTACTTTATTCATTAACTCCAACGAAGGATAGAAGAGCATGGGTTCTTAATGTATTCACTTTGAACTTGTCTTTTTGCTATAAAATAAACAGAAAAATCCAGAGAGTTTTCTACAATGTATTGTGGAGTCCTAACTATCAAGTTAGGATTCTTGTATGCCTACTTAAGTGCACTTGTCAAGAGAATGAAAAATCAAATGAAAATTAACAAGATGATTCCTTGTTAAAGCTTGTTCCATCCTTCTACCGCCCAACATCCCCCGCTTCTGTGGGAAGTGGGGGTTTTCTACACTTGCCCAATGACGAATCAAGTGCCAGTACTTAGTCCTGACACCCAGCAGAAACCCATCCTTAACGTTGGAACATGTCAATAAAAACAAAATTTATGAAATCTGAGGCAATGGAGGACATGCTTGGCTGCTGCCGCTTGCTAATATGGTCAACTTGGCTGAATTTCCTTCTTCTTTTCTCTGAAAAGCAATCGATTTTATATTGTGGGAGGGGGTTTTTCCAGAAAACTTCACAGGAAGGCGTGGGGTTGACATACGTGCTTGGAACCTGAGATTGATTTTCTTCTGTGTTCATAAAAAGTATGCCTCCATTGCAAGTCTAAACAGCTCTTGGGGTTAACTTTTCTCGTCAACTTTCTCAAACTTGCAGAACGACAAGAAAGTGAGTTACAGAACACATCAGACGAGTATTGCCACCTAAGTCACAAGAATTAATCAGCATTTGTAGTAGATAACTTGGGGAGAAAACAATGCCTGAATTTTATGCAATTAGGTACAACAGCCTTTTTGCATTTTCTCACCTTAAACCCTGTCAAAGAAAACATCAAAACACAGCTTGTTTACACATAATTGTAAACTAAACATGCTAGAATCCAGCGTTCTACCTTTGTAGACTAGCAGGATATAAGCTGAGGCAGACATTCAAAAGAGGCACTCAAATTCTCTAACTTGTCACTCAAATTCTCTTTAGAAAATTATTATGTAAAATAGGAAATTGATGGATAAGAACGTTAGGCTTGATCCAAGGGAACGAATACCCTTCTGTACCACGAAAAACAAAACGGTGTATCGCCTACATATTGACCAGTACCATAAATTTGGAAAACAGTAGGGATTTATTTGCAATTTTCGAAAATTTAAACCTAAATTCCCCTTCTCTGTTGCTTCCCTCACTCAGACACTCACTCTCCCTCAGACAAGTACCATAAATTTGGAAAACAGTGGGAGTTGAATGATTCGCGATTTTGTGATTTAAATATTGAGGTTGAATGAGTCACGGTGTTGTTTTGGTTTTGTGATTTGTGTGAGTTGGATTGGATTGCGTATTGGAGTTGAATGATTGCTTGGTTGATTTTTGGTTTGGTTTTGAAGATTGGTTTAAATTTAACCGATTAAGAGAAATTTATGATAAGTTTTTTTATGAATAAAATGTACGGCCTGATCTGAATATGTGATGATATTGATGAATTGAATTTATTCAATTGAAAGTTTGTAAGTTGAAAGTTGAAACAACTTAAATTGAAATTTTAAACTAAGAATATTAAAGTTACAAACTTGCGAAGACTTAAAAAATTTATTTCATATTTGGGTATTGGCTTTAGGTAAATAATTAATTGAGTATAAAATTATGCAATTGTAAATTAATAATAATTTGGTTGTAGTTAGTAATAGTATCTGGGTATTAGCTTTGGGTAAATAATTGATTGAGTATAAAATTGTTAAGTCAAAATGACTTTACGATTAATTTTGATGAAAACCAAATAATGATGCAGAAAGCGAAATGAGACGGAAGCAGATAAAAATGAAACGGAAGCAAAATGAGACACAAAGCAGATAAAAATGAGACAGAAGCAAAATGAGACGCATAGCAGAAAACAGAAATGAGACGGAAGCAAAATGAGATGCAAAATCGAAGACAGAAATGAGACGGAAGCAAAATAAGGCGATAAAAATAAGACGAAGCGAAGCCGAAAATGAGACGAAAGAATTGAAGACGAAGAACCAAATCAGTTTGAGTTAGTTACAGAACTCCACTGAATAACTGTTTCTTTAAAGAACAAGAAACAAGAAGAAAGAAACAGTTATCAAGAAGCATTTGAAGACGAAGACTATAAATATGAGTCGAAGTGGAAGATTGAAAAAATTAGTGATTTTCAAAAACCTAAATATTGTATTTGTGCGAAACATGAGAGCTATATTTTCTGTAACAAATCTCGCAATATCTTTCTGTAAGAAAGAAGAAAAGCTGAGAGCCTGAAGATGCTAAGTGAGAAAAAGAATACTTGTTGTAAGAGACCTGAAGAGGCTCGATGAAAAAAATACTTGTACTTTTGTGAAGTATAGTGAAATCTCAGAAGGGATTCTGAGGACTAGACGTAGTCCACGATTTGGGGTGAATCAATATAAAATTACTGTGTCGATTCTCTTTTTCAATTCTTAACTCTTGTTTCTAGTGTTGATATAAATACTTCATAACATTGTTTGTCAATCGTTTTGAGAAAGCAAAATTTTAAAAAGGAGATTGTACTAAAAATTTGAATACACAATTCAACCCCCCCTTCTTATGCATTTTGTATATCGAATACTAATGTGTGATTCACTTCAATTGGTATCAGAACTCGATGTCCAAGAACCACCATAACAAAGTGTGGATAAAGATCCACGGTAGAGTCACATATATATATATAGCTTAAGGTGCCCCCGTAACTAGACCTCCAGCGTTCAATGGAGAAAACTATCATTACTGGAAAGACAGGATGCGGCTCTTTATTGAATCTACTTATATTGATCTTTGGGAGATAATAGAAAATGGATCGTATACACCGGTAGATGAAGAAGGAAATGTCATTCCACGAATCAAATGGTTTGTAAAACAAAAAGCAAGATTCCAGCTAAATTAGAAGGCCAAGTTTTTCTTAAGCTGTTCCTTAAGCAGAAGTGAGTACGATAAAGTTCACGGATGCGACACTGTGAAGGAGATGTGGGATACGCTATCCATCGCACATGAAGGCACAAATCAAGTAAAGGAGTCCAAGATAAGCATTCTTGTACACCAGTATGAGATGTTCAAAATGAAGGACGAAGAGTCTATCGATCAGATGTTTGGAAGATTTCAAACTATTATCAATGGACTTAAAGTTCTCAGTAGAACGTACAACAATCAAGATCACGTTAGAAAAATCCTAAGAAGTTTACCGAAGAGATGGAAACCAAAAGTTGCAGCCATACAAGAAGCCAAGGATTTAAGCGTATTGAAGCTTGATGAATTAATTGGAACTCTAAAGATACATGAAGTTGAACTCGATGCAGAAGATAAGCCTAGACGGGACAAATCCATAGCATTGAAGGCTGGACAGAAGAATCAAAGGAAGAATAGAATGATTCCAGAATTTCTCTGTCTCTAGAACCCCACAATAAAATGGAGTTGTTGAAAGGAAGAATAGAATGATTCAGGAAATGGCAAGGACTATACTGTTTGAGATGGATCTTCCTAAGTACTTCTGGGAATAAGCTGTGAATACAGTGTGTTAGATTCAAAATAGAATTCTTCTGCGACCTTTGTTGAAGAAAACTCCATATGAGTTATGGAATGACAGGAAACCTAATATATCCTACTTCCATCCATTTGGTTACAAGTGCTCTATATTGAATACAAAAGAAAGTCTGGATAAATTCAACTCTAAGAGTTATTCTAGAATGTTTCTAGGCTATTCTCTATCATCGAAAGCCTATAGGGTTTACAACCTTACCTCTAAGATTGTTGAGGAAATCATTTATGTCAAGTTTGATGATATTTCTCAACCAAGTAGGAGAGATGATCCTAATAATGAAACCCTATCAGTACCTTTGGTTGATAGTGAAGAAGTATCACCATCAGAAACTTCCTTAGACAAAGTTGAAGATATTCCTGGGACTCTTGATTTGAAGAGAGATTGGAAATATAAGAGTTCTCATCCAAAAGAGTTGATTATAGGAGAGACCTCATAAGGTTTGCGGACTAGGTCCAAATTCATAAGAGAAGCAAATATTGTATTTATTTTTGAAATAGAGCCTAAGAAAATTGATGAAGCTCTTCAAGATGAAGCTTGGATTTTAACCATGTAAGAGGAGCTGAACCAGTTTACTAGGAATAAATTTTAGTCCTTAGTTCCCAAACCACCGAAAAAGTCCATCATATGAACTAAATGAGTTTTTAAGAATAAGCTAGACGAATCAGGAAGAGTGAGTCACAACAAAGCAAGATTAGTAGCACAAGGCTATAATCAGCAGGAAGGAATAGACTACAATAAGACTTATGATCTGTAGCAAGACTAGAAGCTATTAGGATATTGCTTGCATATGCTGTTTGTCACGATATAATCTATTTCAAATGGACGTGAAGAGTGCCTTTTTAAATTGCTTTATAGATGAAGAAGTTTATATGAAGCAACCTCCAGGTTTCGAAGATGTCAAGAAACCGTATTATGTCTATAGACTTCATAAGGCTTTGTATGGCTTGAAACAAGCTCCTCGAGCTTGGTATGATCATCTGAGTTCTTTTCTTATTGAGAATAAGTTCACTGAGGTTAGGTGAATAAAACTTTATTTAGAAAGTGCATAAAGAATGATTTTATTATTGTTCAATTTTATGTTAATGATACTATTTTTGGTGCTACCTCTGAAATGTTATGTACTAATTTTAAAAATTTGATGAAAAATGAATTTGAGATGAGCATGATGGGTGAATTAAAATTCTTTCTTAGGTTGCAAGTTAAGAAAACCGAGGAAAAGATTTTTATTCATCAACAGAAGTATGTGAAGGAACTATTGACAAAATATGATATGGAAAACGTAAAACCAATGTCAACCCCGATGCATCCTTCAAACCATTTGTCCAAGGACGAAACTGGTAAGAAGGTTGATCAAACTTTGTATAGAGGGATTATTGGTTCCTTACTTTACCTTACAACAAGCAGACCTAACATTTTGTTTAGTGTTTGTTTGTGTGCAAGATTTCAGGCAGATTCTAGAGAATCTCATTACATTGCTATTAAAAGAATTTTGAGATATCTATCAGGTACTATTGATATTTGCTTAATGTATGAGAAAGGTAAAGATTTCAGGTTAATTGGTTACTGTGATGCGGATTATACCGGAGATAGGATTGATAGAAAACGTACGAGTGGAGGATGTCACTTCCTTGGCAATAACCTAGTCTCGTGATCAAGTAAGAGGCAAAGCTCAATTGCTCTATCAACTGCAGAAGCCGAGTATATATCAGCCGCAAGTTGCTATTCACAGACGTGGATTAAGTACCAGCTAGAAGACTACGTACTACAAGAAGAAGAAATCCCAATCTACTGTGACAACACAAGTGCCATCAACCTGTTGAAGAATCCCATACAACATTCGAGAGTTAAACATATCGAAGTCAGACACCAATTTCTACAAGACTACGTTCAAAGAAAGATCGTGAGTCTTCAATTTGTTGAGACAAATCATCAGTGGGTGGACATCTTCACTAAGTCATTAAGTGAAGAAAGATTCAGAGAAATCAGACGAAATCTTAACATGGTGATGTTAAGTAATCAACCGTCTGACACGTCATGACCCAGATGAAAAAGTTGAAAAAGTTAACGGTAACCATAACCGTGAGTTACAACCGGTAACATCCGTTAGAAGAAAGTTTGGAAGGAAAGTTTCTCATAGCCTTGAGAACTCCACCTATTCTAGAACACTCATGATATACTCTGACAATCGACCTTTGAAAAACCCTCAACAAAAACCTTTCATTACTCTGTTTGGATTTCAAACTTTCCTTGCTTACACTCACAACCTTAGAAACCGACTTCACCTCTTTGAAATTTTTTTCTATTTTTAGTTCATTGTTAACTAAAAGAAATGGAGACTGCCATGACAAGTGGAAGACTTGTTGATTTTGACTCCCTGAAGCAGGACAAGATGGATATTAAACTAGAGATTGTAGAAGCCGGATGGAGGAATTTTTTTCAAGTTCGATAGATAGTCTATATGAATGAAGTTTATGAATTCTGGAAGAATATGGAAGTGGTAGCCGATACTCTTGTATCTTCGGTGGATAGATTGTTGATTATTGTGACCATGAAGATAATTAAGAAGGTCACGGACTGTCCATTTGATGGAGAGAAGCTCACAAATAAAGCTAGATGGATGACACAGGCTAGCGTGATGGAAACCCAGACCAATTTGCAGTTATATGGAAGCAATGATCCAAAAGAGAAGCAGGCGTCAAATCTTGTTCCAAAGGCTAGGGTATTACACTCAGTTTTTTTTCATTGTGTACTACCAAGAACAGGATCAAGGCATTTGGTAATAACGCTAGATGAACAATGCTTATTTCATCTATTAAATCGTTAGCCTATCAACCTTCCATTCCTTATTTTTCATTATATGGTAAAGTCTAAGAAAGACTCGACCGCTCTACCATACGGAATGATGCTAACAAGGATATTCAGAGACTCTGGAGTAAGTCTGGAATGGGAAAACAGGATGAAGATGAATATCAAAAGTGTCATCAATTCTGCAACAATTAGTAAAATGGGTTTGAAGAATCTGAGAGATTAGAAGCAGGTTCTAAGACGAAAGCTAGGATTGAGGGGGAGCGTGCTAAAAAAGAATCTCCCTCAACAAAATCAAAATCTCAATCTATTGAGAGAATACTTGCAGAAGGAGAAAAGGAATCGTTAAGAAAAACAAAGGGAAAGACGATATCTCTTAAAGAAGGAAGCCAGGTGCAACAAAAGGAGACAGTGACCTTGAAAAGAAAAAGGGATATGTTACTTTCGGAGAAGCCGAAGCAAGCTGACAATAGAGGATTAGTTATTGAAGGATTAGTTATTCGGATAAGACAATAGAGGATAGCAAGTGACAATACTACTGTATTGAAGGATTAGTTATTCAAGGAATTACAAGAATTATACATGAGCAAAGTGAGTTTTGAGGTTATATCTATTAGTGTTAACAAGCAACATGATATCAATGAGAGACTTAGTGTATATTGAAAAAGTGTGCAAAATATATGTGGCTACATTATCGAGTTTAGTAAAAAGAATTTTTGAGGAATTCACGATTTTGCTGTCTATGACAAGTTCCCACGAGAGATTAAGACACAATCTATTGCAATAGTAAATTGATGTTGTGTACTTAAGGACAATTGTAGTCTTATGAGCTGAATTTGGACTTATGTCTTGAAAGATGCTATGCCAGTAATGGAAATTTGATTTACCTATAAATAGACAGACTAGAAGAGATTAATGAAAAACGGGAATTGGAAAAGATTGAAGGATTATATAAAGGGACCTGTCCAAACACAGTCATTGTTCCGATCAACAGTATTGAATAGAGCATCGCATAGCAGAGTGCCACAAATGTGGATATTAGGTTACCCAAGTAAGTGTAAGAAAGTGGGTATAGTGACAAGTTAAAGTGGAACAAAGAGGAACAATTTACCAATAATGGAATAGTAATATCAGTTTTGCAAAAAGGAATTAAGAAAGCTCGAACTGTGGATTTGAGGTTTTTGATGGCATAAAATATATGTGTACTAACAAATCACGAGAGGTCCTTGTAATTGGACCTCAAAAGAGCAAATTGGCAGCTAACAATGTCGACCTGAGTGATTATATGTTTAAGTCCTTTGTAACGGGACTAGTAGAGAAGGGTAGAAGGCGCATATGCTTGGAATATTTCAGCATATAAGGTATAGTGCAAAGTGATTACAGCCAAACTCATTATTTTTCTGGATGAGACAACAAAAAGAGTTGGTCACCCTGAGTAAAAGTCAGAGCAAATTTAGGATACCATTAGTGAGCGAAGTGGTAAGTGAAATGGTTTTAAAATTTTGAATAAAGTGGTTTTGAAAGAAAAAATGGATTTTGGTGGATTACATAGAAGTTGTGATACAGAGTGATAAGGGAATCTAAGTGTTAAAAAAGTGGTTCAGATTAAATGGTGGCAAATGGGACTATAGCTTTATAAGTGATTTTATGGCTAAGATTGTCTTATTGTAATATATATGTGAGGCTGAAATTGGTATTAATGAGTTGAATTTTATGAAACTCAACAGTGGCATAATTGACAAAGTATGATATCTAAACAGAGAATTGAGAAACCTATTGATAACGGCGATTGTTATGTTATATAGGGAACATCGAATAGAATGATGAAATGAGAAATAAAAGAGTGTATGAGAAAACAGTACCCCTATCGTATTCAGTGTCAAAATGAATTTCGAGGACAAAATTTTTATTAGGAGGGGAGAATTTCAACATCCCATCACCAATAGGAAGGATAAAATAGTAAATTTGGATCGGGTTGAGATTTTGTACATGTATTTCGGCATACATGCATAAAATGGCCTCTATACAGATATGAAAAGTAGTTTTTGAAAATGCACAAGATTTTACATGCACTCGTGACAATTCCCGACTATTGTGTCTTTGTGAAAAATGTGAATTTGTGTGTTTGAAAAATTGAATTGGAGTGATTTATGTGTATTCTGCATAAAATTGCAAAGTGGGTACCGATGAGATTTTCGGTATTGAAAATGACTGTCCAATTGACACTCCAATTAAAGACATGATTTAGGAATTTTGTTTTAGCATGAGCCATTGAAATTTGGAGAGATTTATGAAAGTCAAAGTGAATGAATTGATTGAATTGGAAATTGATAGGCATGAAAGTGAGCGATTCTGAAAGAATTGAATCTCAATTCAGTCCCTAAGAGCCTGAATTTCTGAATTGAAGTAGTAAAGTTATAAGAATTTGTATAAAGGCAATTTGGGTAAGATACTTAAGATTATAAGGCTTAAGGTTAAAGGAAGGGGCAAAATGGACTTTTCATAATTAGTAAGGGTATAAAAAGGGAAATTAGGGTTGGTGAATGGGAAAAAGAGGAGGAACCGTGGAAGAAGAAGAGGAAGAGAAGAAGAAAAAGGTTTTTGACTAAATCACGAAGAGTCTACGAATTTTGAAAGCCAAATCAAGTAAGTTTAAGCCTCTTTCCTCTTGATTATTTGATTGATTCTTGTTTTGAGTGTTAAAAGTTATAGAATGGGTGATTTACATGTTTGGTTTTTAGGGTTATCGTGTATGGATGAATTTTGATTGTTTTGTGAACGATATTGGTTTTAAATGAGTTGAAAATGGAGTACAAGTGATGTTTAAGTGTTTAGATGAATTATGTTTTGAAAAATGGGAGGAATTGGATTGAAATTGTTAAGCAATTAGGTTTCGGGAGGCTTACAGGATTCACACGCCGCGACACACGAAGACGTGCATGCCGCGGCGCAGGCAAACGTGAACGTCGCGACGTAGGCTATAATGAACACCGTGGCGCACACTTGTGCCCTCGCCACAGCGAGCTTTCTCACGCCGCGGTGAGCTACTGTTCCCGGACAAGTTATGTTTTGGTTTTTAAACCATAACTTTTTATATCGATATTCAAATGAGACAATTTTGGATTTGTTATGAACTAGAGACAAGGGTCTATACGTTTATGAAAAAGAAAAGTGTTCAATCAATCTTTTAAAGTTCTCAATTTTGGATGGAAGTGTAGTGTAAAATGTGGTTTCGAACAAAAAATAGTTCGTTTCTATTTGGACAATAATTTTTGAATTTTTTGAAACAAAGTGAACGATTTTAGTGTCTATTGAGTTCTGATATTGAGGAAAGGTTATGATGGGGATTTTTGGGATAGTGCCGGAATGTCAGGAAAGTGCATAGTATATATCTTTAAATTTCTACATGTGCATTATTGCTGAATTGGACGATGTGTTAAATAAATGTGTTTTGACTCGTAATAGAGACACATTTGGAACGTCATCCCACCGACGTTGCCGAGACTTCCAGGCATTAGCGCGGAAGTCAGGTGAGTGACCTAGACGGTTCTCCAATTATTAAATGTTATAATTCAGTGATTTTAATTCTCTGGAGTATAATGGTGGGACAATGTTAATGGTGAACTCTGGACAGAAGGTCCGGAGTGTTGGGGTGATATGATATAGAAGTGTTATGAGTATGTGAAATTGTGATTGTGTTTTTAATGTGACAAATTGTGAATCAATTCTCCGATTGTGATAATTTGGAAATGATTGTGATATAGGAATACGTGAACAAAGTGATTGAATTGTGGCACATGCCGTTTATACTTGAATGTAAAATTAGTTAATGACAGTTGTGACCGGAGCAGCCACTGATCAGAGCTTTTAGCTCAACATTATATTGGGGCCTTGAGCCCCACAGTGATTCAGAGCCTCTGACTCAACGATAAATGAGCCCTTAATGGGACAGTTCTAGAGCCTATGGCTCAACGATTAATGAGCGCTTAATGAGACAGTTTCAGAGCCTATGGTTCAACGATTAATGAGCCCTTAATGGGATAGTTTCAGAGCCTATGGCTCAACGATTAATGAGCCCTTAATGGGACAGTTTCAGAGCCTATGGCTCAACGATTAATGAGCCCTTAATGGGACAGTTTCAGAGCCTCTGGCTCAACGATAAATGAGCCCTTAATGGGATAGTTTCAGAGCCAATGGCTCAACGATTAATGTGCCCTTATAGGGACAGTTCAGGCGCTCGGTCACAACACTGAAATAAATTGAAAAAGTGTTACATGCTGCATTTGATTTGATATGTTTGATTGAATGATAGGAAAAATTCCATATATTTATGTAATAACAGTCATGGGGTACATCTAATTGTAAAATATATGACAATTTGTGATATGCCTAGTGTTGTATGAAATATTAGGGCTGTTGACCAGAGTTGCCACCGATCAGAGCTTTTAGCTCAACGTGCGAAAATGAGCTTCGAGCTCATGAGTGATTCAAAGCTTCTGGCTCAATGTATAATGAGCCCCGTATCCAGCATTGGATAAGGAACAGATACTAATGAGCCCTTCAATGAGACAGTTTAGGCACTCGGTCACAGCAAGATGATAATAAATGGTAAGTGAGTGAGATATGTATGTATCAAAAATGGGATATATGAATGTGGATTTCTGTAAGTGTGTAAATGGGAAATTTTGTGAAAGTGTATTATGAGATAAAGTTAGATGTATGTGAATTGTAAAATGAGATCAAATAGACAGAAATGTGAATATAGGTTATGAATTGATTTTGTTACATGATTGAGCGGACCATCGATGATGGTCACTCATTGAGTTCGCAAAACTCACCCAAAATTTGCAATTATTTTTCAGGACTCAGAAGAATACCCCGTTAGGCAACGGGTGTATAGTGATCGCTTGAGAGTGATAGAAGAGGATGGGATCAGTTGTGTCTGCATTAGTGTGAGGACCTTGGTGTTATATTATGGTGTATTTATAAGAGGACCCTCGTGGTCATCACATTATTTACCGGTCATGTTTTGTAAGATTTGTTTTCCACAACATATATAATGTAAGTGTATGTATGTTTCAAAAAAAAATTATACTGTGATTTGATTGAGTGATGTATCACACCACCCTCGCAGGGCTCGGACTCAGATATCACGATCGATGTCGGATCTGGGTCTTACGGGAGTGAGGTGTTACACTGTTACTGGTAGTGTTCCATCTCAAGACCAAGAAGAAGTACCTGAACCTGATGTAAGGAAGAGAAGAAGGCAAATGACTAGTTTTTTTGCATCACAAACAACTCTTAGAGCCCAACCTTCAATTCGTTGTAACACCCCACTCCCGCAAGACCTGAACCCGACATCGACGGTGATATCCAGGTCCGTGCCCCGCGAGGGTGGCGTGCTACATCACTCAGTAGAAAACTCAATATGACTTTTTTTTTCTTAACACATACTCACACATATTATCGTGAATGCGAAAAACAATTTATATAAACAATTCAATGGCCTTGGGGGCTTTTTTACATTTACAATTTATTTCAGTCAATTGACTTTACAACATGTCCAACTTAGTAATACAAAAGTCCAAGAATAGAAATACTAAGACAGACGCGAACTGATCCCGACCACTTCTCCGCTTCCTCAACCAACAGATGTCATACGCCTGTTGCCTAACAGGTATTCTTCTAAGTCTGAAAATAGATGCAAATTTTGGGTGAGTTTTGCAAACTCGGTGAAACCATCATCGATGGTTCACTCAATTCATGCATGTTCAATCAGCTTACCAAATATCACATACAATCACGATTCACAAATGTAATCTCAAATAATACATACCATTACATTTCACAAATGTAAGGCATATCACCTTTCATACAATCCAAATTCAATCATACCATATATGCAATGCACATGAGACCCTTTTCATTTTCATTACGTTGTTGTGACCGTGCGTCTGAAACTGTCCCAGTAACGGGCACATTGCGTTGAGCCAGTGGCTCTAAAACATTGGGCTTGAAGCCCTAATACATTGAGCCTGAGGCTCTGAATACGTTGGACCTAAGGTCCTGTGCATTGAGCTGAAAGCTCTTATATACGTTGGGCGTGATATGCCCTGATACGGTGGCTGCTCCGGTCACAACTGCCTTTATCTGATCATGTCCTTATGCATGAATGCATATGTTCCAATTTCTATTTACAGTTATTTCTATCACTTACATTCAATGCCATTTCCTATTTCTTCGGACCTTCGGTCCGGTATTTCAATCATATATTTTTCCAATTTATTGCATCATACCATATCGCATTTAAAAGTCACATCCAATGTATTGAAACAAACAATTAACACTTCAATATCAATTTTCCATTTCCTCGGACCTTTGGTCCGAGATCTCCAATATAAACATTCACACATAGTTACACACAAGTAGCACTTCGTTATCTCATTCCAAATATTTCAGACACCTATGGTCCGAAATCAATCAAAATCAAACACACATAAACCCTCCATTATCTCCACATGGCATAATTGCAAAATCTTAAACACATAAAGGTTGAGGAACCAACTAGGTTACTCACCTTTACTTCCGAGTTAACATCTGGAAGTCTTAGTAACGTCGGTAGATCGACGCTCCAAATGTGCCTCTATAACAAACAGAGAGGAATCCGATCACTAATTATCCAATCCGAACTAGTATAATGCACATGTAAGTGTATAATGCATATTCATGAGATTTCCGGCCCTAAATCCAAATTTTTCCCGTAATAAAAATTCCATCAAAAATTAGAAAACTATAGCCACTGACAACACTCAATTCGGACCTCGATCGGTCCAAAAATAAAGAAAACAGTGACCATAGAACAATTTCCCGGGGCCACGTCAATTTCCTGTCTAAAAATTCCCAATTTCTCACAAAATGAAATTCAATATTTCACAAATCCGATGCCTCAAGAATCAGGTCAATCGGACATCGGACGGAAAAGAAATTGACAAAAGAATCACCAAAATTCAATTTAAACCATTAATATCTATATATATACCTAACCCTTATTCCCTTCTTTAATTTCTTGATTTCCAATCCAACTTTCAACACCAATAACTCATTACACACAATTCAGAAAATTACCAACTATATCTCATTGGAAAGATCATAAAACCCTCTACAATTCTCAAGAAGGCCATAAAAATCAATCTCAGCCCTAAGGGTGTCAAAAATCCCTTCAAAGCTACGACCTACTCAAATCCCATTAAAACAGACCAGTACATTGCAAATTCCATAACTCTCTGATTTTTCAGCCAAAAATTACCACATAAATATGCTCAATAAGTTCACAATGTCATCTACAACTTTCATAAACAACCCAAAATCAAATTCACTTGCTAACTAGGTCAAACAATTCGACAAAGCATCTGTATACAAAAATTAACCAATCTGGTCAGTAATTTCCCAATCAGCATAACTCTTAGCAAAAATGTCACAAAATCCACTACCTTATATCCCTGAAAAGATAAGTTCTCAAACTTCAATTTTCATGAAGAACTCAATTTCCAATTCAATTTCTAACAATGTCAAAACCGTTGTGGAAGTTACTGCCATGATCAGCAATTCATAACCTAATGCAGGATCAATGTTTGCAAAATCATAACTCCCAAATCTGACCTCTAAAAATTACACACCATATATCATTTTCAAGATAATTCCTTCCTCTGTAACTTTGCAGAAGATCACTCACACTAATTCAGTTCACATAATTAGCTAAAATTGCTTCCAATCCGCAAGCTCACAAACTCAACACTTAGGCTAGGTTTAATCAAAATGCTCAAAACCAGTCAATAGTAATCAGTTCATATCTCCCAATATACATCTCGAAAAATATCAAGATCAGTGGAAATGGAAAGCTAACTCAATATGCTACAACTTCCATAAAGACCATTTTCCCAAATTCCATCTCAATTAATTTAGAAAAATCAGCAAAATAATCAGGTCATATATGCGGGTACTGTTCACAGACCCTACAACCAGAAACTTTCCATGCAAAAATTCACCTTCCTAACATTACAATTTAACAACACCTATTTCACACAAATTTGAAGCCAACATCCCAAAGTTTTATTAGGCACAAACCTCACCTCATTTTCTCAGCTACACAATTAGTTATGACCAAAACATTGCAATAGGTCAAATTGCATTTTCCAGCTTTTCAACATTAACCTAACTCCTATCATTTCTAACACCAATAACACATCACTAAGCATCCATTTATACCTCTAATTCAACTACAAATTCATCACAACATATACTTATATAATTATTCAAAAGTTGGCAGCACCCACATAACCAATTTCCATAATTTATTTCCATTCATTAAACATCATAAACATCATTAAAACATCTCTTTCACATTCTTTAACTATCATAACCCATTCCCTCACTCAAGCATAGTCTTAAACCCATACAAACCTACCACTTTCATGATCAAATAAATGCATAAATGATCTCCATGAATGATTTTAACTACCATAAGAATAAATACAAACATAAATTCTCACCTTAAACAAGTTCAAGCTTTCAAATCTCTAAGTCTTTAAACCTCTCACACTTCCTACCTTAATACCTCATCCATGGCTTCCATAAGCATAACCAAGATCATCATCAACTCAAGGCTTTAGCTTGGTCTTAGGTGTGCAAGGAAGAAGCAAGCAAGAAACCAAGGCAAACCTTCTTATATGGAAAAGAAGAAGAGAATTCGAAGGAGAAAAATCACACCAAAGAAGAAAAGCAAGGTTTCGGATGATGGAGAGCAAATGGCCTTTCAAGTGACTTTATTTAATCCTAGCCTAAGAAGAAGGTCGTAGATGAAGACTAACATAAGACAAAGTTAATTAATGAGAAGACACTTGGCTATTTAAATGGGAAAAAGACAAAAACTAGTTAATCTTAGTTAATTTAGCACTAATCCCAATTAAACTCTAATCATGACACTAAAATAATTTCCTAACCTCAATTATCCAATAATCTAATGCCATTAGGCAATCCCTTTTCAGCACAAAAAAGGCTCACTCAATCAGTCAGTTGGAATTTTTCAGTCTGGGCACGAACCTCGAAAAATTCCAGAAAAATTTCCATAAATTCCTAAAAATGTAAAACACTTAATGGCGCACTCCAAATAATTTTCCAATTACGATTATCCCATAAATTTCACAAAAAGTCTCAATTTGAAACCTAAGCCGGAAAATGTCATGAATGCATGTTTACCATGTGTAAGTGCAACAACCCATCAGTCATAGAGGCTATAAAGCAGATGCGATGCCGAGCTATAATTTAATACTCCTAGCCCGTCCCAATTTACCAAAATATCCTTCCCATAGGAGATGGGATGTTACAATTCTCCCCTCCTAATAAAAATTTCGTCCGCGAAATTCATATACGGTTGATCAGGAAGGCAGGGGATTCTTTTCGATTAATACACTCTGTTTCCCACTGATTTCGCTACACGACCACATTCGGTCAATGAACGGAGATCAAAACAATCAACGACTCTATTTCCCTTTCTCAAGCTTTTCATTATTTTACTGCTTTCTCATGATTATGCGCAACGTGTCACTTTTCAATATCATCACTATCAATAACATAAATATCGAATCTTAACAATATTTCCAATTCCATCTATGAACCACTTTGTGAATCCGAATCATCTTTTAGGTTTTAGCCTAACTTACCAATCCATAATTCGATTCATACCACAATCACATAGAGGCCCTGTTAGCCCCAAAAAAAAAAATTTTATGTAATTAAGCATGATTAGAGTAATTAAGTAAATTATGTTAACATTAATTAACTTGACATTGAGTAATACGAGTTGGCATTAAAGATGTTAGGTAATGAGTTAGTGGAATTAAATGAATTGGTGGGGTTTTAATGAGGTAGGAAAGAAAAGAAAGATAAAATGGGCTTAAAGATAATTGGGCCTAAGTAAGTTGTAGGATAAAGAGGAAGTAAGGAGGATGTAGGAAAAATGAAAGAAGAAGGAATTAAATGAAGGCTTGGGCCTTTTGGGCTTAAGTGGATTAGAGAAGAAGTATAAAGGAGGAATTTAAGTGAGTTAGTGTAGGAAGAAGTGAGATTTACTGAAATTTAAAGGAGAAGAGGAGAAGTTTACGTAGAAGAGGAAAGAAAGGAGAAGAAGAAAGGAGCTTGCTAGGGTTTTGGCATTTCCATGAAAGTGAGTGAGTTTTTGAAGAAAGAGCAAGAAGAAAAAGTGAAGAGGAGAGTCTAAGCTTTATTTTGATACAAGAAACCCTTGGGTTGAGTAAAGATTCAAGTTAAGTTATGAAATGTAGTTTGAGTTTGGCTTGATTTTATGGTTTAGAAAGCTTAGAGAGAAGATGGGTTTAGTGATTCTAGGGTTGATTTCATGATTAAGTTTCATTAGGTTTTCAATTTTAGAAACCCTAAATGATGTGAGGTTCTTTCCTTGCCATGAATGAAGGAGGACAAGAAAGAAGAGGAGAACAAGAAGAGGAACTTCCTTAGGCAAGCTTAAGCAAGGATATAAGGTGGGTTTCACTTTTATCTTTATGTTAGTAATGCTTAAATATTATCTTAACTAAGGAAAATTAATGTTTTTCCAACTATCTTAGAATGAGCATTGATTGACTTTTGGTTGTGTATAAATTGATGGATGATTGCCATTAGGTGAGAAATTGATTAGTGCATGACATTGCTTGAAATTGCCATAAATTGGATGAGCATGAATGAGATCATGAAATGTGAGCTAAGCATGAAATGTGCTTTAAGCATGATCAGCTTTATGGAGGCTTGAATATCCATTTTCAGAAAATTAGTCAGCGGACAAGACAAGTCCAGCTTTTATGCATGAAATAAAGTGTTATGTGGGTTAGTTAAGTCCACCAGCAGAGTCACGTGCACGTCGACCAGTATAGCCTTCGCCTTACGCTTGATTGTGGCATAGGATGTTCCTTTTAGGACTCCTCAGATATGACTACACTTGTGTAGCTCATCAAGAACCCGTGGACTTTTGAACCATCACTATGTGTTTACATGTTAGCGTATATTTTGCAAGAATGAGAATGATATGAAGCATGAACATTATGTTTTGAGATTGATAAATTTCATGAATTGCATGATTTCATGATTTTTATGCAAGTTGCTAAAAGTATGATTAATGAAGCAATGTAGCTTATTAGCCTAAATATAAATGTGTCACCCACAGATAAAGCTCACCCCCACCTTCCCGTCCCATCTCCAGGTAAAGATCGGGATCATGAAGAATGAGCTCAAGGCATACTTCAAGAATTATGTTTTTGATGTATTTCAAGCAAATTGTTGTAAACAATGCTTTAGAAGCATTTTAAGAAAAGTGTAGTATTTTGGAAGTGTATTTCGAACTATGTTGTAAAAAGGGCTTAAAATGCCCACTAAAGCATTGTAAGCTACTCACTTTGAACGTAAATGAAATGCAAGAATGCTAAGTTCAAATGTATTTTGAGAAATCCATGCATGTTTAAGCCAATTGCATCATTATTATAGTTTGGATATGATAGATGATTAAGAGTGTGGCTGTTGCTTCGAATGGTGTTTGAAGATACCTTAGGGTTTAATCATGTTATATGAGGTTGTATGATGAGTCTTACGCAGGTGGAAGTATTAGGATTGATAAATTGGATAGATGTACTTTCAAGGGAAGAGCTGTCAAATTTTCCCAAAATTTGATGAACTTCGCCTCGATTTTGACCTTCGTAGGACTTGAATTAGATAAATGAGCCTTCATGAATATTATAGTAGAAGGTTAGAGCTTTCAAGGGTATATCGTTTGCTAAATTTGGAGTTCGGAGTTAAAAGATATGAGCCTTACTGAAAAGCGAAGGAAGGAAAGCGAAGATAGAAATCGAAGATAGAAAAGGAAGATAGAAAGCGAAGATAGAAAGCGTAAGATAGAAAAGGAAGGAAGGAAAGCGAAGATAGAAATCGAAGATAGAAAAGGAAGACGAAAAGCGAAGATAGAAAGCGAAGATAGAAAAGCGAGAAGATAGAAAAGGAAGGAAGGAAAGTAGAAGATAGAAATCGAGAAGATAGCAAAGCGAAGATAGAAAGCGTAAGATAGAAAGCGAAGATAGAAAAGGGAAGGAAAGCGAAGATAGAAATCAAGATAGAAAAGCGAAGATAGAAAGCGAAGATAGAAAGCGAAGATAGAAAAGCGAAGGAAGGAAAGCGAAGATAGAAATCGGAAGATAGAAAAGGTAAGATAGCAAAGGAAGATAGAAAGCGAGAAGATAGAAAGCGAGAAGATAGAAAAGCGAAAAGAAGGAAAGCGAAGATAGAAATCAAGATAGAAAAGCGAAGATAGAAAGCAGAAGATAGAAAGCAGAAGATAGAAAAGCAGAAGGATGGAAAGCAGAAGATAGAAATCAGAAGATAGAAAAGCAGAAGATAGAAATCAGAAGATAGAAAAGCAGAAGATAGAAATCAGAAGATAGAAAACCAGATGATAGAAATCAGATGATGGGAAAAATAGGACGCTGTAGAATGTAGGAGATAGAATCAGTCTTTGTAGTCTTCATGAGAGTTGTAGATCTAGATGTCTACTTTCGTATGGTGAAAGAACGAAAGCATTTGGAGCTATAGATTAAAAGTTATAGGAAATCGCGCCAAAGGAGTTTCAATCCGATTTCAGAAGTGAGCATGGTCCAATGTTTCGGGAATAATTCTCTCATACGACCTCCAAATGAGGTGAGGCTTGAACCATTGGATTTATAAGACACATATCTTTCACTCCAAAAAATTTGGTATCAATTGGAGTTAAATTGAGAAAGTTTGTTCTAAAACAAGTGAAAGGTCAGTTAAGAGGGCATGTTTCGGGTATGAATTCTCTTAGATTTTTGGAGTGTATCTTGAGTTATATGACTCCGATTAAGGTGATTCTTGCCTCTGTGTGAACGTGAGGCCTTAAGCTGCATTGTTATGAACAGGTCTAAATGTGATTTTGATGATTAGGTAGTGTACGCTCATCACCCTTATGGAACCACAACATCAAACGCTGCAAAGTAGGGAGCGCAAGCTTTAGGGCTCCGAAATTTTGGGCTCTGGAAACGGGTCCAATAGGTGTGGAATGTAAGCAAGAGCATGAGCGTAAATGTTAAGGTATAAATAGTTTGAGTTGGGATCTGGTCTCGGGATCGGGTCTTGACAGGCCCCTTATCACGAATTCAATTTCCCTATCAAACCACAAATCTCATGACATTTGTCACCTCAGTGTGAATCAATTCGATTCATTGTCACCATCTTAAATTACTTATCCTATCACTTTATTGCCCTAATCACATAATATAGGGATACGACTCCTTTTTAGCAATAAGACCCCTTATACCCTTTTCGAATGGTGACACCAATATAATGATTGTCATGCCATAATCCCTTTGCACTATACAACAATCTCATATCTCAACGAAATCCAAAAATACCTGTTGGTTAATCACACATGTCATCGTTCACTTTGACAGACTATACCATCAATTGCTTTTCCACAATATTTTGACTAGAACATAACACTTCGATTGTTTCTTGTGCTTTCTCGAACCATTCACTTATAATCATTTGATTTCTCATTCTAACCTTTCAACTACTCTTTCAATACGCTCTTGCTAGAACATAAAGCGTCAATCATTCCTTACGTTTTCACTAACAGCTTTCCCGTAATGAGTATCACCCATATTTCTTAATTTGAACTATACCTATCATTTTCCTCAACAATTGGAGTTAATTCCCGTTCCTTAATACGGTTTATAATTTCTACATCCTCATTTCGGATTTTGCCAATCCGTTTTGATGCACACCTACTTTGAAATTCCCATAACTAATAACACTTTCTTTTGCCCCTTTTGTGATAACTTTAGTGCCCAACTTTTGATTTTGTGCAATTGAGATTTTGTTCCGTTCAATCCATTGAGTTGCACCATTGGCTTAGTCTGGAGTAATCAGCCGCTAAATCCTTTTCAAATCATTTAAATGCATAAACTAATTCAATCGTTATCAATTTGCATATTTATAGACATCTCCCAACTATATCTGTACGATTAATGTCTCCAAGCCTTTAGGCCACACTCAGTATAACAAATTGCAAATCATCCATCATGATACCGCCCATGGAAGTATATTCACCCCAAGGTACATAAAATCACTTTATACAATTTCAATAGATCACATCATACCCTTTACTGGGACACTTCAGTAAATATAATAATTTTTTTTTGTCTCCTTTATGATCATCAGTCATAACATTCACACGTTTTCCTCAAATATTCTTGTCAATTTACTACAACCAGAAAATCTTTGACAATTTGAGCGTATCCAAAGATTCCATTAGTTCTCATTAATTCCAAATTCGCATACACATATCTTTTGAACTTTCGCATTTTATCACTACTTATATCTTTATTAATTCTCCCAATATCCCATGTTCGCATACTAATCCATCCATTATTCATTCAATCAGATTAAGATTCACTCTTAAGAGACTTGCATGTCAACCAATTTCCTCAACTATACCAATTCATCTATTCCTTATGCTTATATCCATTATCCACTCCAAACACAATTTAGACATGTTCCTTTTCAGTAATACAATAACCTTAGTTGACTCCTAACTCTTTCATTATCGAACGCCTCTAATGAGGAACAATTTTCGTTTAATTTTTCTCATCATATCATATTCTGCCACATGTTCCTTACCTAAATTTCTCCACATAATGCAATTTATTTACGATAGATCACCCACTGACTTGAATAAACAATCGTTATATCGATCTCGTACTTTCAAAACATAATTACACAAAGTATACACGAACTTTTAATCCCCTCAAATTCGCAATTAATATTTTCTTAATATGCAGTACTTCTCTTACATAATCAAAGTCATCTCATTAACGTAATGTACACTTTTTCAGTAGCATATTTTTATCTCTCACGATTAAGTCTCTGCTAGATTTAATACAGCTCATAAAACTTTATCAATCAACTATTTTTTTTTCCATCACTATAGATATACATATCAATTACCCTTGATACTTCACAAAGATCAATCTCTGAAGAGCACTTAAACAATTTCTTTCCCTCTACTATCTTGCCATCATTACCCTAATCATCACATCCTATCTGACAATATATCTCTATAGTCCCATCAATTTGCCCGTTAATAGATCGTACTGCTAAGAATACCTTAATTGTATTTACTTCTCAATAACCATTCTCTTTTTGGTACCAATTTTTGATCATGGGGACCTTACTATATTCATGTCCCTCTTTTTATTCCCTCAAGCTCACTACCAATGCGAACAACTTTAACTGTCTCACTTCTTTCTCAATTGATCATTCTGAGCATTCTCATGCCTTACTCCCACTCATTTTGAACTTGAGCTACCGGTATCATAATCGGAGCTTACGTAATAGGCCACTGATTACCTCCTATATCATGTTCACGCAAATTATTCATTTATGCTTGCTCATTTCACCCATGAGGGTAGTCCCACTATCAGAGATACACTTATGGTGATCATATAATCTGAACCCAATAATCTTCCTATTTACACCCGTCCTCGCTCGTGAGGATCATATACAATCTCAATTCATTCACAACTGATCGTTATAAGCACTTTCATTTCTTCTTCTAACTCATAAAGTTTTTTTTTTCCGACAAGAATTCTGGCTAGCAATTATCCATTAACTCATCAATTGCAGCTTAATATTTTCACTTACCATAGGGAGCCCATAATTAGGTGTGCATTTACTTAGACAGATCAATTAAACCCGAACAACGTTTTCATCTACCAATTTCATTGTCATACATGTCAATCTTTTCATTATTACGCCTCTATTAATTCATAACTTCAATGATATACCCAATATAACTCTAACATTGTATTTCACAAGATATCCGTCAATGCTAGTATACTACTATTCATCTGTCTGGTCGAACCATACACTTTTTCCTATTGTACGATATCAATTTCTTCCTTTGATCACATTCTAACACATTATCCTTTTTCTCACTTCTTCCAACCGCCTACACGACTGAGACATACTTATACATACGTCTTGTATACTACACTGGGGATCAGTTGTCACTGTCTGCCGTGACATGACCTAAATACACATAACTTGACACACACATTTTTTTTTTCAGAAAGCCCATGTAAGATTGTACTTCTGGGCTCTGATACCACCTAAATGTAACACCCCACTCCCGCAAGACCTGAACCCGACATCGACGGTGATATCCAGGTCCGTGCCCCGCGAGGGTGGCGTGCTACATCACTCAATAGAAAACTTAGTATGACTTTTTTTTTCTTAACACATACTCACACATATTATCGTGAATGCGAAAAACAATTTATATAAACAATTCAATGGCCTTGGGGCCCTTTTTACATTTACAATTTATTTCAGTCAATTGACTTTACAACATGTCCAACTTAGTAATACAAAAGTCCAAGAATAGAAATACTAAGACAGACGCGAACTGATCCCGACCACTTCTCTGCTTCCTCAACCAACAGATGTCATACGCCCGTTGCCTAACGGGGTATTCTTCTAAGTCCTGAAAAATAGATGCAAATTTTGGGTGAGTTTTGCGAACTCAGTGCGAAACCATCATCGATGGTTCACTCAATTCATGCATGTTCAATCAGTTTACCAAATATCACATACAATCACGATTCACAAATGTAATCTCAAATAATACATACCATTACATTTCACAAATGTAAGGCATATCACCTTTCATACAATCCAAATTCAATCATACCATATATGCAATGCACATGAGACCCTTTCCATTTTCATTACGTTGTTGTGGACCGCATGCGCTGAAACTATCCCGAGAACGGGCACATTGCGTTGAGCGATGGTTTCTGAAACATTGGGCTTGAAGCCTAATACATTGAGCCCGAGGCTCAATACGTTGGACCCGAGGTCTGTGCATTGAGTGAAAGCTCTCATATCGTTAGGCGTGATATGCCCCGATACGGTGGTGCTCGGTCCACAACGGCCTTTATCTGATCATGTCCTTATGCATGAATGCATATGTTCCAATTTCCATTTACAGTTATTTCTATCACTTACATTCAATGCCATTTCCTATTTCTTTGGACCTTCGGTCCGGTATTTCAATCATATATTTTTCCAATTTATTACATCATACCATATCGCATTTAAAAGTCACATCCAATGTATTGAAACAGACAATTAACACTTCAATATCAATTTTCCATTTCCTCGGACCTTTGGTCCGAGATCTCCAATATAAACATTCACACATAGTTACACACAAGTAGCACTTCGTTATCTCATTCCAAATATTTCAGACACCTATGGTCCGAAATCAATCAAAATCAAACACACATAAACCCTCCATTATCTCCACATGGAAAAATTGCAAAATCTTAAACACATAAAGGTTGAGAAACCAACTAGGTTACTCACCTGTACTTCCGAGCTAACATCTGGAAGTCTCAGTAACGTCGGTAGATCGACGCTCCAAATGTGCCTTTATAACAAACAGAGAGGAATCCGATCACTAATTATCCAATCCGAACTAGTATAATGCACATGTAAGTGTATAATGCATATTCATGAGATTTCCGACCCTAAATCCAAATTTTTCCCGTAATAAAAATTCCATCAAAAATTAAAAAACTATAGCCACTGATAGCACTCAATTCGGACCTCGATCGGTCCAAAAATAAAGAAAACAGTGACCATAGAACAATTTCCCGGGGTCACGTCAATTTCCTGTCTAAAAATTCCCAATTTCTCACAAAATGAATTTCAATATTTCACAAATCCGATGCCTCAAGAATCAGGTCAATCGGACGTCGGACGGAAAAGAAATTGACAAAAGAATCACTAAAATTCAATTTAAACCATTAATATCTATATATATACCTAACCCTTATTCCCTTCTTTAATTTCTTGATTTCCAATCCAACTTTCAACACCAATAACTCATTACACACAATTCAGAAAATTACCAACTATATCTCATTGGAAAGATCATAAAACCCTCTACAATTCTCAAGAAGGCCATAAAAATCAATCTCACCCCTAAGGGTGTCAAAAATCCCTTCAAAGCTACTGCCTACTCAAATCCCATTAAAACAGACCAGTACATTGCAAATTCCATAACTCTCTGCTTTTTCAGCCCAAAATTACCACATAAATATGCTCAATAAGTTCACAATGTCATCTACAACTTTCATAAACAACCCAAAATCAAATTCACTTGCTAACTAGATCAAACAATTCGACAAAGAATCTGTATACAGAAATTAACCAATCTGGTCAGTAATTTCCCAATCAGCATAACTCTTAGCACAAATGTCACAAAATTCACTACCTTATATCCCTGAAAAGATAAGTTCTCAAACTTCAATTTTCATGAAGAACTCAATTTCCAATTCAATTTATAACAATGTCAAAACCGTTGTGGAAGTTACTGCCATGATCAGCAATTCATAACCTAATGCAGGATCAATGTTTACAAAATCATAACTCCCAAATCTGACCTCTAAAAATTACACACCATATATCATTTTCAAGATAATTCCTTCCTCTGGAACTTTTCAGAAGATCACTCACACCAATTCAGTTCACATAATTAGCTAAAATTGCTTCCAATCCGCAAGCTCACAAACTCAACACTTAGGCTAGGTTTAATCAAAATGCTCAAAACCAGTCAATAGTAATCAGTTCATATCTCCCAATATACATCTCGAAAAATATCAAGATCAGTGGCAATGGAAAGCTAACTCAATATTCTACAACTTCCATGAAGACCATTTTCCCAAATTCCATCTCAATTAATTTAGAAAAATCAGCAAAATAATCAGGTCATATATGCGGATACTGTTCACAGACCCTACAACCAGAAACTTTCCATGCACAAATTCACCTTCCTAACATTACAATTGAACAACACCTATTTCACACAAATTTGAAGCCAACATCCCAAAGTTTCATTAGGCATAAACCTCACCTCATTTTCGCACCTACACAATTAGTTATGACTAAAACATTGCAATAGGTCAAATTGCATTTTCCAGCTTTTCAACATTAACCTAACTCCTATCATTTCTAACACCAATAACACATCACTAAGCATCCATTTATACCTCTAATTCAACCACAAATTCATCACAACATATACTTATATAATTATTCAAAAGTTGGCAGCACCCACATAACCAATTTCCATAATTTATTTCCATTCATTAAACATCATAAACATCATTAAAACATCTCTTTCACATTCTTTAACTATCATAACCCATTCCCTCACTCAAGCATAGTCTTAAACCCATACAAACCTACCACTTTCATGATCAAATAAATGCATAAATGATCTCCATGAATGATTTTAACTACCATAAGAATAAATACAAACATAAATTCTCACCTTAAACAAGTTCAAGCTTTCAAATCTCTAAGTCTTTAAACCTCTCCACACTTCCTACCTTAATACCTCATCCATGGCTTCCATAAGCATAACCAAGATCATCATCAACTCAAGGCTTTAGCTTGGTCTTAGGTGTGCAAGGAAGAAGCAAGCAAGAAACCAAGGCAAACCTTCTTATATGGAAAAAGAAGAAGAGAATTCGAAGGAGAAAAATCACACCAAAGAAGAAAAGCAAGGTTTCGGATGATGGAGAGCAAATGGCCTTTCAAGTGACTTTATTTAATCCTAGCCTAAGAAGAAGGTCGTAGATGAAGACTAACATAAGACAAAGTTAATTAATGAGAAGACACTTGGCTATTTAAATGGGAAAAAGACAAAAACTAGTTAATCTTAGTTAATTTAGCACTAATCCCAATTAAACTCTAATCATGACACTAAAATAATTCCCTAACCTCAATTATCCAATAATCTAATGCCATTAGGCAATCCCTTTTCAGCACAGAAAAGGCTCACTCAATCAGTCAGTTGGAATTTTCCGGTCCGGGCACGAACCTCGAAAAATTTCAGAAAAATTCTCATAAATTCCTAAAAATGTAAAACACTTAATGGCGCACTCCAAATAATTTTCCAATTATGATTATCCCATAAATTTCACAAAAGGTCTCAATTTGAAACCTAAGTCGGAAAATGTCATGAATGCATGTTTACCATGTGTAAGTGCAACAACCCATCAGTCATAGAGGCTATAAACTGTATGCGCATGCCGAGCTATAATTTAATACTCCTAGCCCGTCCCAATTTACCAAAATATCCTTCCCATAGGAGATGGGATGTTACATTCGTAGTGTAATGAAATCAAGAGATGTGATTCACAATGTCGATATGGAAGTAGCTAGATGGTGGTATGATATAGTTTCATCATTCAATCCTTCTCAATCTTATTATTATCAACCTATGATAGATGCAATAGCCTCTTATGGTCTGAGATACAAATGTTCTTCGATTGATAACTTAAGAGGTAAACTTTTGAATTATTTTGTTTTTTAAATTAGAAGGTATTTGGCATAAAGAAGAGTGAATTAGCCTACTTATGAATGTTCAATCATGTGTGATGGTTGGATAAATAGGAGATAAGAGCCTATTATTAATTTTTTTTGTTTATTTGAAAAATGACTCTATGTTTTTGAAATATATTGATGCATCTAGCCTTATTAGGAATACTGAGACTTTTGTTTGCGATATTTAATGAAGTTGTGAATGAAGTAGGGCTAGAAAACATTGTTTAGTTTATTATTGATGATGATTTTTCTTATAAAGTGGTAAGATAAAGGTTACAAAATAAGTATAATTTTTTTATGGACTCCTTATGTTGCAAATTGCATTGACCTAATGTTGGAGAATATAGGGAATCCTAGGTATTTTCCTGTTATTGATGAGACTATACAAAAAGCTAAAAAGGTAACAAATTTCATCTATAATCACGCCTGGGTATCGAATTTAATGAGAAAGGAATTTACCAATAATTGGAATTTGAGTCATCCTAATGTGACAAGATTTGCAACAAATTTCTTATCACTTCAGTCTTTTGTTATGATGAAAAATAAGTTAAGAAAAATGTTTATAAGTGATAATTGGAATGCATCTAAGAATGCTAGGTCTAATGCTAGAGTGGAGGTTTGTAAAATTATACTGGAACATAGAGAATTTTTTTCTTAATGTCAATTTTTCATTCGAGTTTGTGAGTCTTTGGTGAGGGTACTTCGCTTAGCTGATAGTGAAGAAAAGCCAACAATGAGATTTTTTTTATGTCATGGAGAGAGCGACAGAAGCAATAAAGGTCAATCTGAAACATAGACCTTCTTTGTACACACCATATCTTTCAATCATTAATGATAGAAGGGAAAGACGATTTTCTTCTTTGTTATTTTCAACTGGGGCGTTTTTGGATCCTGGTGTCTATTTTAGACTGGATTTTACTAAGCAAGCTAAAGTTAATAGAGAAATGCTTTAAACCATTACAACAATTGTTAGCATTGACATGATACAAGATCTCTGAAGCTCACAAATAGAGCTTTATAAGTTGTCTTATGACATTTTGGAATGCCAATTGTTATTTGACAAAAAGGAAAAAATTTCTCCAAGTATTAGTTGTTTCCTTTTTTATTTTTTGAAATTAATTAACACTTTATTTTGTTTATAATGCTACTGTTGTTATCTTACGACTTACAGTTTCTTGGTGGGATCAATTTGGAATTGATGTTCTAGAATTGAAAAGGTCTACAATTCCAATTTTAAGTTAATGTGTGAGCGCCACAGGCTGTGAACAAAACTGGAGCACATTTGAATTTATCCACTCCAAGAAAATGAATAGATTAGAGCATAAGAGGTTGAATGACTTAGTTTTTTGTTACAATTTAAAGCTTCGGGAAAGGTGTTTTATTATCATTATTAATTTTGATATAATTTCTTATAATTTTCTAATAATTAAATTTTATTGTTTATTTGGAGTCTTAGTAGTACAAGTAGTTCAACTGATCTAATTTCTATTGATAATATTGATCTTTTGACAGATTGGGTTTCTAAAGAACCAAATTTGGTAGATATTAATGACTTGGTGGATAATCTTGGATGAAAAAGCATTGACATGTCATTTAGTGCATTAAATTTGAATGATAATAACGATGAAGCTCCTCTTAGTGATGAAGATTTTATAACAAATGATAGTTGGAGTCAGTGCAGTTATAATGAGTATCCTACCATAGACGATTGAATTTCGTTCTAAGTTTTGTTTTTCCTCTTCTTTTAATTTTACTTATATTTCATATTTATGTTAAATTCTATATAAGTAATGTAATTATAAATGTTTTTGTTTCAAGTTTAAATTATATTTGATTGTTTCCTCATCACGAACTCTTGTTGTAAATTGTAATAGTTTAAGAGTTAAGGATATTTATTGTTCTTTTTATTGGATATTTTGATGTAATTAATATTTATTAAAATGATGAAATTGTATTATTGCAATATTTTAAATACTTTGTATTATTCTTAATTTTATATTTTTATGATGATGATTGTCTTTTTCATATTAATTGTGGTTATTATCTATATGTGAAACATTTAAAATTATTGTTATTTATTTATTATTATGATTTTTAGAGATAGGGCTTGTGTAAAATTGAAAAGTATACAATACAACTGTACAATATATTAATGGACTATTTTGTAAATTTTAAAAATTTTCAGAGATTATTTCATAAATTTAAAAAATTACCCGAAATGGTACCTAGTATTGACCGATACCAGTACAATACTATATTAGAACCCAATCTAATACCAAATATGGTATAGTATTTGCAACTTTGGCTTGATCAAATGCTTTTCTGTAAGTACTAGTAAAATCAGTTTAAATGCCTCTACAACTTGAGGGGTGTTATGTTTCAGGCTTCAATAGCTAACAAAGTGGTCTTTATTTTACAAGGTAAATGCCTCCAAGATGAGTGTCATACCATATTCTCTTCATAGACCTAACCTAAAATTTAAGGGCATCCTTACCATGATAGATTCTTACTTAGGGATAGTATTGTTCTTGTTTTGGATTAACTTGGTTGTTATAAATGTTGAAAAATCATAGCAGAATTAGATTTCGCTCATAACGAAATAATTGTGAAATCTTTTTTATTTGATTTTTGAATATCAGGATTATTTAAAATTATATAAAATGATTAACATGTAAATCATAATAAAATGAATCTTAATTTGTATATTTTTCAAGTTTGGTATTTTTCTTGTTGTATCTTTCGAACTATTTTTGAAATTAACTCATCTTAACCAAATGAATGAACAAGTATCTTTACTCTAATAGTATTTGAGCGAGTTAAGAGAACTCTATAATTTTTGCAAAGAATGTTAAACAAGTAGTATTAACCTTTTAAAGTTTGAGTCTATTTATAATAAATTTTGGATATTTTAGTAATTAATTAAAATTAAATTCTAATTAGAAACCAATTATATCCAAGTAAGAGTCAATATCTCATATTGATATTTATTCATTAAATATATGTTATTTAGTTATAAAGTTTCTCAAATTTTACAATCAAACCCAACTAGCTTAAGATATCTTTCTCTCTTCAACTCATTCTTTTGCGTATGACTCATTAGGTCTCTAAATATGTTGATAATGAATATAAATTATAACCTTAAATCATATTTAATATTAGATAAATTAAATTCATTTAATCTTTTTAAATCTTAAAATTAATTAATATATATCCATAGATCAAGATTAATATCTAGTAACAGATCATGACCACTCAAATATCTAGGAAAGTCAAAGTAGTTTTCTTTATCCTGTATGTGCATGATTTTTTTGTATAGTTCAATATGTTTATCTTGTAATGTTCTTATTAGACATAGAATATAGAATTAATGTCTATTTTATTTGAGTCTAATGTAGCACCCCACTCCCGCAAGGCCTGAACCCGACATCGATGGCAATATCCGAGTCCGTGCCTCGCGAGGGTGGCGTGCTAAAGTACTTAACACATTCAGAAATCGGTATGGATTTTTTTTTAAATCACAAACACAATATGCGGAAATTAGTAATCAAATTGGGTTCATTTCATTCATAAACATTTTTAGTCCATAATACGATCAATAAAATTTCAATAGCCAATTGGGTCCATTCACAAATACAAAACACTTGAGTCATTTCGGAAAACAAACTTATACAAAAGTCGTGGAAGATACACTTCAACACAAAATGAGAAAAATACAAATGCAGATGCGAACTGATTCCGACCCCTATCCTTCACTGAATGCTGCAAGCATACTCCCGCTGGCCTAACGGGGTATTCTTCTGATCCTAAAAAATAATTGCAAATTTTGGGTGAATTTTGCGAACTTAATAAGCAACCATCATCGATGGCTCACCCAAATCACATAACACATAATTCACATTTTGCATATTTCACATTATTTCACATTTCACATTCACACACATTTCACATGTCGGGACCCGACTCGTATACCGGACCCCAACTATTGGATCTCGTGACCGGAGTCCAACTCTTAAGTTGCTAGTCGACTGGGATAGATGCTGGTCGACTGGGATAGATGCTGGTCGACTGGGATGGGTGTTTTTGCTGATTTTAGTCGACTGGAACACTTTATAGTCGACTGGAATACTTTATAGTCGACTGGAACACTTTATAGTCTACTGGAATACTTTATAGTCGACTGGAAACATTTGTAGTCGACTGAAACTTACGAAAAACAAACTCCGCTCTCCGAATAGTCGATTGAAACACTTTATAGTCGACTGGAACACTTTATAGTCGACTGGAACTTACGAAAAATAATCTCCGCTCTCCGAATAGTCGACTGAAACATTTTATAGTCGACTGGAATACTTTATAGTCGACTGGAAACATTTGTAGTAGACTGGAACTCTTTATCACCTTGTCTTGTGGGGTTTATTTCACAAAACCCTTGCAAGATTCACTCACTCCACTACTAAAATACTTCATGACAACTCCAAACATCAAAATTATTTTATCATTCAACCATTTCTTGATTGATATGTCCATCAACCCTAAATTCCCACATAACCATCATAACTCTCAACTTCCCACTTCTAACCACTTGACACTAGCATCTTTCAAAGCTCATAACTCCTCATTCCTAGCTCCAATTGAAGAAAATGATACACCATTTTAAAGATCTAAGCTTAGGCTACACTCTACAAGGAGATCTCTCAATTCTATTCAAACACTAAGAGAGTCTAAAATCAAAATGGAAGTTGCTGCACAATTTTTGGGAAAATTTGACAGCACCTCCCCTATTTTATTCCTAACCCAATTCTTCAATCTAAGACTACAACCTGCACCACAATTCTATATTCAAGGGCAGCAACCACACTCCTAACAGTTACCTACCTATATTTTACTCATGCCATCTCATGCATCATTGGAACACTACTAAATCAAACGTAATAGCATAGGGTTTGAAATTTCAGTTTTGAGTTACAACTCAATTTCATTTCATCTTCATCATATCATGGTCATTTAATCATGTATCATACAATGCTTTAGTGGGCATTTCAAGCCCAATTACAATGAAGCTTCAAAATACAATATCATTCTCAAAATGCGACTAAAGCATTGTTTTACAAAAACCATTTCAAATACAAAACCAAAAGAAAATCTTGGAGTAAATGCCTTTAAACTTGCTCCTCGGGATCCTGCTCATTTCCTGGAAAATTTGAGGGGGGTGAGCTTTCGCTCTGTGGGTAACACATTTATATTGATATATCAAGCATGTCCATTTAATTATCCATACATTTAACAATCTTTCAATGAAGTCATAAATCATGCATCATGCAATTTTCATCAATACGTAAACATAATTTCTCATAATTCAAACATTCATAATTCTTGCATTTTCATGTAATCACATATGAAACACATCAAATGGCTCGGTAAGTCCATATTCTTGGCAACCATATAGTCTCATTTAATGAGCTTATATGGGCAAATCTTTAGGAGTCTAAAATGTTGGATCATCCTATGCCACAATCGGGCAACCGGGCGAAGGCTTTCATGGTCGACGTGCACGTGACAGTTCTTAGGACTATACCTTACCCACATAACATAATAATCATGCATCATACAACAAAATTGGACTGTTCTTGTCCAATTCATTGTTTCTTTAAAAATCATCTTCTTTTTTCATACATCATTCATGCTTTTCATCATATTCATTTAACAAGTTTCTCCAAAACAATTTCAATCGTCATCATACAATGTACATTTATAAACATCATGATTCCATCCTCAACCTTCATAATTTCCTAACAACAACAACATCAAGCATTTAATACAATCATCAATGATTTACAACAACCACATCCAACATTCAATCACAAACATTTAATACAACTACCAAGTAATCAAAACTCATTAATGTCATGCATTAATTTATATTTATAGCTTATATACATAAAGATAAATATGAAACCCACCTTATATCCTTGCTTAAACTTGCCTAAGGAAGTTCCTCTTCTTGTTCTTCTCCTCTTTCTTCTTTCCCTTCATTAAAACCGAAAACCCATAATCACTTAGGGTTTTAAAATTGAAAAACCTAATGAACTTAAATCATGCTATAAACTTTAGAATCACTAGACCCATCTTCTTTCTAAGCTTTCTAAACCATAAAACCAACAAAAGCTTAACCTTAATCAAGAAGCTTACCTTGAATCTTTAGCTAACCAAGTGATTTCTTGGTTCAAAATGTAGCTTGAACCTTCCTCCACACTTTTTCCTCTTGAACTTTCTTCAAAAACCTCTTGAATCTCTTGGAAAATCAAACCCTAGACATGTTTTTCTTCTTTTCTTCTCCTTTTCTCCTCCACCACCGAAACTTCTTCCTCTCCCTCTCAATTTTCGGTAGCCTCCCTCTCTTTTCCCTACTACTCACTTATTTCTTCTTCTTTTTATACTCCTTACTCACTTAAGCCCAAGGCCTAAAGCCCATTCACTCATTCTTCCTTCCTCCCTTCTTATTTCCTCCTTATACTACTCAAGCCCATTTTATTTTCTCTTCTCTTTGTAAGTGGTAAGTCGACTTGTACCATGTGTAAGTCGACTTATGCTTGCTCGGTACCGATAAGTCGACTTGTACATTGGATAAGTCGACTTATTCAAGGACGGTACTGTTTATTTGTGCCCTAAAGGCAATCCCCTTTAGCGTGTTTTATTCACAGTCGTATGCAGACTGAATGAATAAATAAAGAAAAGGCATAATTCATTAATTTGATGTTCATGAACATTGTTTATGAATTGATTGGATCTTTAATCAAATTAATGAAGTCCATGATATATGACATAGCATGAAGGAAATTATGATGTGATCATACTACTGAGATTCCTATCACGTGCAATTATGTCAAGATATCTAAATTCTCCTAGTCATAGGATTAATGAGATGGACATCATTAATCCGGACAGATTAGCATATGTCATACTCCTTGATTGGATCAGCGGTGGATCTCGTAAACCGTAAATATGAGATATTTAGAGTTGACATATGGATGCTTACTAGTAGTAGTAAGTTCATTGGATGACCTGTCATGAGATCATCACATGGATATCTTATCTAAGTGTCAGTGATAATCTCATCATAGCAATGGTGCAAGTATCCTTAGACTTGAGGTACTCAAGGCTATCTTGAATCTTGATCACTGCTTTGACTCCATTCCTTGTTGCCTTCCGAGGTAACTCATAGGGTGGTGCTTGGGTACAGTTTGAGGTATTCGAAGATAATTGAGTAGCCAATAAAGGATTCACCACTTCTGGATTAGCAGAAGAGATACCCATGGCCTCTTGTCAGGATCATTACTCGGAAATCTCTGGCCAGAGTGAATATGTCATGAAGAGTGTCTTCATGGACATATAGAGTAATGAGTCCTAGGACGAGAACTGTTATCACTTGGGCTGGACTTGGTCTAGTAAGAGTTGACACTTTGACCATACTCATAACCAAGTGGGGTATAGGATGGTGAAAGGACGAATTGCACAGTAATTGTCTATGGAAGGGTTCATGATCTGGTTCGTGATGAATAAATCAAACCGATTACTTTCCGGTCAATTGGGGGTCATGATGTGTTGCTAGATACCGCTCATGACTTGCTCAGATTAATTGTTAATCTAAGTGACCAACATAACCGGGAACCTAAAGGGTCACACGCATAAGAGTGTTTCAGAGAATCTGTAAAATACTAATTAGACAGAGTTCCAATTATGGAGAGCATTAGGATTAAATGGATCCCGATGAGATTGGGATATGTCCCGATGAGATCGCGACATCAATATTGCTAAGAAAGGTTTCCGGAGTTGTTTCAGCGTCGGGGCCCGGCAGGCCGGTAGGATCGACCCCAGTTGGACTGGACCTTAGCATTTATATTCTAATTAATTAATTAAGTAATTAATTAATTAATTATTATATATATAGCCACCTTGCACGTTGGAATGAGGAAAGAAGAGATAAGATGGTTGAAAAGTCAACATTCATTACTTTATTCATTAAATAAACTAATGGATATAAAGCATCCATTTGTAAGCATCTTATGGTTAGTCTTTTAAGAGTTAAAAGATACAAATAAGAAGGCTTAAATGGAATATGATGGTCGTGGGTTTTGGAAAGGAGAGGAAGAGCAAAGTTTTCTTAAGGGTTAAGGAAAAGCTTTGAAAGAGTTTCATTTCCTTCTTCTTCCAAAGGCATCATCGATTCTTCTCTTCTCCAAGGCAAGGGTTCAACGTGATCCAAGCTCTCCAAGACAGAGGTAGGCTCTAGCAGGCTTTATTCTGTTCTAGCTATTCCCGGGACAAAGGTGTTTGATCCGGTTAGGTTTTCTGATCTCTGCGTGGATACCTTTAGAGATAGTCTCTATTGGCTATTCAGGTTTGAGGTCTTCATACCGACACCTGGATCCTGGGTTTCGGGAAAGTCCCGGGAACAAAAAATTTTTGTTTTCCGCTGCCGGTACATGTGATGTACCTCCCGGGATTTTCCTACAGTGGTATCAGAGCGTCTGGTGTCATGTATGAAGCTAAAACCGAAGCTAGATCAGAAACCCTAAGTGCTGTTGATGTTGATGCATGCATACTGCCTGATTTTTGAATTTATATTGTGATATATTTTTCGAAATTTTTCTGCCCAGGAATGTTCATAACATGTTAGAGAATATGTTTATGAATTTTCAGAATTTATTGATTTGATTTGATATAGTTTTGCTAATTAATTCCCTAAGCTTACAGATGTTGTTTTTGAAACGATTCTGTGAACAGGCAGTAGTATAAAATCAAGAATAAATTCTAGAAAAATCTTTTTCTGGATTTTCCTTCACCTACATGTCTCTAAGATGTTGGTGAATGTCTGTGAGCATGGAAATTGGATTTCAAGGTGATTGTATATTTATTTTCGATTTTATTCTATGCTGTTGGGAATTGCTGTGTTGATGAACACAGAATTGGAATCGGTTTTGTTATTTTGTTTGACTGAGTTTTTGATGGCCTAAAATCCTGAAAACATTCAGGTATTATTTTCAGAACATTTAGTAACCTATATAATTTTCTCAGAATTTATTGAAATTTTTTCATTGATCATTTCAAGCAATGTACAGAACTGGACAGTTTTGGTGAAAATTGTTGGGACTGTTTTGCTTGGCTTGATTGAGTTTGCTTTTTCAATTCCAATGCCTTGCAGCATTTTTAATGTGATTAAAAATGTGTTATCTTGATGTAGTATGATTTCCAAATTGAATTGCTTGAAGTTGTTTTTTCCAAGAATTTTTGAATGCCAAATTGGTCACATTTGTGTCTCGTTAGTATATTTCATTTTCTTGCTTGTTTTGGCCGTCACAAATTTTGTGACAAGTGCCGGAGTAGTTTTGAGAGTGTATACACTAGCTTGAGATGTTTAGGATGATAATTTGGATGTTCCTAAATTGTTTGGAAATGAATGAGTTTTGACTCATTTCAAGCTTTTCATATAGTTTGACTATTTAAGGCTTTCATGGTTCAATGAATTGTTCATTGATACATCAAATTTATCAGATATTACCTTAGGTATGTAGGTGTTGTGAATTGGAATTGCAATGATTGAGGTATTAGCCGATTAGAAAGTATAGCAATTCTTTTTGGATAAGTCGACTTATACTATACATAAGTCGACTTGTTCAAAGTTTCTGGATAAGTCGACTTGTATTGTACATAAGTCGACTTGTTCAAAGTTTTTGGATAAGTCGACTTGTACTATACATAAGTCGACTTGTTCAAAGTTCCTGGATAAGTCGACTTGTTCAAAGTTTTTGCATAAGTCGACTTATATTAGACAAGTCGACTTGTGTGTGGGCAGGAGCATAAGTCCACTTATATCGCATAAGTCGACTTGTGTGTGGGCGGTGGCTTAAGGCGACTTGCATTTGATGTAAGGCGACTTATGACATGCTCTAGTTGGATGATGGATGATTATAAGGACTGATTCAATGTGATTGATGACACCTAAATCATTCCATATAGTCCTAGTGACTATGATCCTTCACTTGAGTCTAGAGTTTCTAAATCCCTCCTCAGATATGAAAACTAACGCCTTCCATTAATATGGTAAGAACCGAGTTCTTATAGGATGGGTTGTTGGGTAAACCCAAGCTCACTCTATAATGGATATGTTCAAACCATGAAAATATGATTTTCGATTAATGGGTTGGTTTTCACCGAAGCGTTGGTTTGTTGAGTAAACTCAAGGTCAACGTGGACAGAGGTGAAATTGGGTAGCATATATCGGATGTATGCGCATCAAAGAGTTGATACCAATGTAAGTGCACACATCAACAAGTTGATAGACTGATCGATAGTTGTGTCTAAGATGTAATTGGTATATCTGATACCTCCCGAGACTTAAGGTGGCTTGTTGGGTAAACCCAAGGTCATTCTCAAAGTCGGTTATCGATGATGCAATTGGTATGACCGATACCTACCGATTGACCTAAGTTGTGGCTTGTTGGGTAAACCCAAGGTCACTCTTAGCAATGTCGGATATCGACCCACTAGGACATTATGTCACTTTGTTTCTCTGGATTCGTAAAGAGGGTTATGGATTCTAGGAAACTAGTGGGAGCCATATGAATATCATGCAAGTCCTTATGATCATGCAGGCATATCTATTCTATCATTCCTTCTCATTATCGCGTTTAGGTTGATTGAAGAAGTCTTTCAGTGTGAATTTATGCTCTCCTTTCTGGACCGATTTTCTTGATTGGCTAAGGACTCTGAGAATTGTTCTCAAATCTGAGGAACTGGGATATGTCCTAGATGTTCCACTTCCAGATGCACCTGCTGTCGATGCTTCTGATAAGGATCAGAAAGCATATCGTAAGCATCTAAAGGACAGTGATATGGATACTTGCATTATGCTTGTCTTGATGTCACCAGAGCTGCAGCAGCAGCACGAGTCCATGGATGCTCACTCTATAGTATTTCATCTTAGGGAGCTGTTTGTTGAGCAAGCACGGTCTGAAAGGTTCGAGACCTCGAGGCTTCTCTTCATCATTAAAGATGGCTCGGGGATATCTCGCATGCAAGATGCCCTCAAGATGAATAGCTATATTGAGAGATTGGCCGCCTTTAGATTTGTAATGGATTATGAGTTAAGTAGATACTTAATTCGGTTGGATTGTCGATGGTTATTCACGGTTTGTGATAAACTATCGGATAAACCAAATATCCACAACAATTCTCGAGCTAATTTATCCGCTTCATGACAATGACCGAAAGGTGCTATCAAGAGAGATAGCAAGTGCTAGTGGTGGATGCTCCTTCTTCCGGTTCTAGAAGAAAACCAAAGGAAGTGCCATCAAGGAAAACCAAAGATTCTCGCCCATCACTCTGGGACGAGAAGCTGTTATCACTCAATGGACTTGGTCTAGTAAGAGTTGACACTTTGACCATACTCATAATCAAGTGGGGTATAGGATGGTGAAAGGACGAATTGCACAAGAATTGTCATGGAAGGGTTCGTGATCCGTTCATGATGAATACATCAAACCGATTACTTTCCGGTCAATCGGGAGTCATGATGTGTTGCTAGATACCGCCATGACTTGCTCAGATTAATTGTTAATCTAAGTGGCCAACATAACCGGAACCTAAAGTGGTCACACGATAAGAGTGTTTCAGAGAATCGTAAAATAGTAATTGGACGAGTTCCAATTATGGAGAGCATTAGGATTAAATGGATCCCGATGAGATTGGGATATGTCCCATGAGATCGCGACATCAATATTGCTAAGAAAGGTTTAGGAGTTGTTTCATTGTCGGGGCCGGCAGTTAGTAGGACCCAAACCCAGTTGGATCGACCTTAGATTTATATTCTAATTAATTAATTAAGTAATTAATTAATTAATTATTATATATATAGCCACCTTGCACGTTGGAATGAGGAAAGAAGAGATAAGATGGTTGAAAAGTCAACATTCATTACTTTATTCATTAAATAAACTAATGGATATAAAGCATCCATTTGTAAGCATCTTATGGTTAGTCTTTTAAGAGTTAAAAGATACAAATAAGAAGGCTTAAATGGAATATGATGGTCGTGGGTTTTGGAAAGGAGAGGAAGAGCAAAGTTTTCTTAAGGGTTAAGGAAAAGCTTTGAAAGAGTTTCATTTCCTTCTTCTTCCAAAGGCATCATCGATTCTTCTCTTCTCAAGGCAAGGGTTCAACGTGATCCAAGCTCTCCAGATGAGGTAGGCTCTAGCAGGCTTTATTCTGTTTAGCTATTCCCGGTCAAAGGTGTTTGATCCGTTAGGTTTTCTGATCTCTGCGTGGATACCTTTAGAGATAGTCTCTATTGGCTATTCAGGTTTGAGGTTTTCATACCGACACCGGGATCCTAGGTTTCGGGAAGGTCCCGGGAACAAAACAAAAAAAAATTTTCCGCTGCCGGTACATGTGATGTACCTCCCGGGATTTTCCTACACTCTTTTCATTTCATTTGGACCCAAAGCCCAATTAACACATTAAATTACTTCCAATTCATTTAAATCAACTAACACATTTAATACATGCTATCTAACTCATTTAATCACATTCATTTATTACCTAACTCATTTAATGTCATATGCTAATTTATGCTAACTTTACTAAATACTATACTAATTCACCCCATTAATCTAATCATGCTTGATTTATCATAAAAAAAATTTCTGGGGGTAACATTTCTCCCCCCTTAAGAAATTGCGTCCTCGAAATTCTTACCTGATTCACTGAAGAGGTGTGGGTACTGCTCCTGCATTGCATCTTGAGGCTCCCACGTCGCCTCTTCAACTGCATGATTCCTCCATAGGACCTTGACTAGCTTGATTGTCTTGTTCCTGAGGATCTTATTCTTGCTATCCAGAATTGCCGCAGGTGCCTCTTCATAACTCAGATCATCACTCAGTTGAACTTCCGAGGTCTGAATAATGTGAGAAGGATCTGATCTGTACCTCTTCAGCATGGAAACATGGAATATATCATGAATCTGCGACAATTCTGGCGGCAATGCCAATCTGTAGGCCAACGGCCCAATCCTCTCCAATACTTCATACGGACCCACATAGCGAGGACTTAATTTCCCCTTCTTACCAAATCTCATAACTCCCTTCCATGGAGAATCTTGAGGAACACTTTGTCACCCACTGCATATTCCATTTCTTTTCGATGAGCATCAGCATAGCTTTTCATCCTATCCTGGGCTGCCTTAAGTCGCTGTTTGATTTTATCCACTTTCTCAACTGTCATCTGGACCAACTCTGGTCCCACTAGCTTCCTCTCACCTTCCTCATCCCAACATATGGGAGTCCTGCATCTCCTGCCATATAGGGCTTCATAAGGAGCCATCTGAATGCTCGAATGGTACGAATTGTTATAGGCAAATTCGACCAACGGCAAATGATCATCCCATGCTCCTCTGAAGTCCATGACACATGCTCTAAGCATCCCTTCTAGTGTCTGAATTGTCCTCTCAGATTGACCATCCGTCTGAGGATGAAACGCCGTACTGAAATTCAACTTAGTTCCTAATGCTTCCTGCAGACTTCCCCAAAATCTTGATGTGAATCGAGGGTCCCTGTCGGATACTATGGAATCCAGAACTCCATGCAACCTTACCACTTCATCTGTAAAAACAAACTCCCCCTTAATCAAGTGACTAAGCGAAGGAGTGGAATATTGGAAGATAATTATCTTCGGTCCACAACCACCGTTAAAAGAAAATGGTGAGTTAAAAACGGAGATGGAATACGATGACAATGATCGGAGACAAGCTACATCAACGCTTAAAGCGATGAAGCTAATCTATTGCGCCTCACAATGAGGAAAGAAATCAAGTTAACTCGTACCGGCGCCAAGGAAATGTGGAGAGACTTGAGTTACTCATGAAGGGACAAATCAAGTCCGGAGACAAAATCAACACGCTTCTCCACGACTACGAGATGTTCGTCATGAGGAAGGTGAGTCAATTTCTACAATGCTTGACCGCTTTGCAGAAATCATAAATGAATTAGGCAACCTTGGGAAACATATGATGAGATAGCGAGAAGGTGAAGAAGATTCTTCGCTCACCGCCAAGGAATGGGATTCTCAAGTCACCGCAATTATGGAGTCAAAGGATCTCAACCATCCGGAATTTAACGCTTTGGTGGGATCACTCATCAACTATGAGATTATTCTCAAATCGAGAGGAGGAAGAGGTAAGCCACAAAAGTCGATTGCTTTAAAAGCTAACGTTTCTTGATAATCTCCATTCCATTTTTATCAAATTGGAGCGTTGGAGCTGAATCTGTGCTTCAATAAGTCGACTTGTCGAATACATAAGTCGACTTGTTTCAACCATTTAAGTAAAACTTGTAGCTCCGCTCTCTAATAAGTCGACTTGTTATATATAAGTCGACTTGTTTGCCTCGATAAGTCGACTTGTTCCCAATAAGTCGACTTGTGTGAATTCATCTTCATATGTAAGTCAACTTGTATTGTGTAAGTTGACTTGTTTAGCCATCTATGGTAACATCCGACCAAATCCTTTATAAACCTCATGTTTTATGTCATTTTCACTTAGAGGACAACTCCCATCTGATTCTTCAATGATTTGGACAACTCCCATCTGATTCTTCAATGATTTGTCACTTACTCATCTTGATTTGCACAATTCTTTTGTTAAATATCAATCCAAAATACCTGAAACAATTTCTTAACCAATTCTATACATTTTATTATTATCAAAACATAAGTGGAATTAATTTGTCAACCACCATTGGTCCAACATCATCAATATACTTCCTGGTTAAGACTTACAATGAATCTGTTTGCTTGATTGCCAGAAAATGGGCTGACTTGGTCAACCGATCAACAATAACCCAAATGGCATCATGCTTCTTGCTGGTCCTAGGTAAATCCATCAGAAAATCCATCGTGATCCTTTGCCACTTCCATTCAGAATGGACAATGGCCTTAGCATGCTGAAGGTGCCGGTGTTCACCTTGACTTTGCGACACACTAGACATCCGCCACATATTCAGCCACATCCTCTTCATGCCTTTCCACCAAAAATGTTCCTTCAAATCTCAGACATTCGGTGTTGCTGGGTGCATGGAATAAGGCGATTGTGTGCCTCATCCATGATCTCATCTTTAATCGCTTTATCATTGAATACATAACCTGCTTCCACTACCATTAGCCCATCATCCCTTACTTGCACTTTCGATCGCCATCGTGTTGAATTTCATGTCTCAGCTTACTTAATTTTGTATCCTGCTCCTGCAACTCCTTGACCTTCTCCCTAAGGATAGGTCTCACCCTAAATTGAGCAAAAACACCATCTGATTCATCCTGCTTTAAACTGTTCTTCAACTTGGCCATCTGTTCCAACAAAGGCAAGTAAACTGATTGCACATAAGATATGGATGATTTCCTGCTCAAAGCATCTGCCACTACATTCGCCTTGCCTGGATGATACTCTATCATCAGGTCATAGTCCTTGAGCAACTCCAACCATCGTCTCTGCCTTAAATTCAACTCTTTCTGACTCATAATGTACTTAAGACTTTTATGGTCCGTGAAGATCCTAGTCTGAACCCCATATAGGTAGTGTCTCCAATTCTTTAGGGCAAAATTATCGCCGCTAACTCCAAGTCATGAGTCGGATAATTTAACTCATATCGCTTCAATCGCCGTGAAGCATAGGCTATTACCTCGTCATCTGCATCAAGACACATCCTAAACCCTTCCTCAAGCATCATCAGACATCGTATACCCCGGTCTCCATTGGCAAAACCAATCTTTGGAGCACTTGTCAACTGCTCGAGCACCTCAAAGCTCCTCCGACATTCCTCACCCATATGAATCGCTGATTCTTTCTTAATGACTTAGTCATAGGGCGCTATCATCGAGAATCCTTCCACGAATCTCCTATAATAACCCGCCAAACCTAGGAAGCTTCTTACCTCTTTCACTATCTTGGTCTCTTGCCAATTTCATCGCTTCTACTTTCCTGATCAACATGGATCCCTTTGTTGGAAATCACATGTCCAAGGAAAACTACTTCACGCACCAAAATTCACACTTGCTAAATTTGGCATACTGACTCCCGCCTCTATCAATCTCGCAATACTATCACGAGATGTTGTTCATGCTCTCCTTCATCCTTAGAATAAACCAGAATGTCATCAATGAACACAATGACAAACCGATCTAAGAATTCATTCAACACCCTATTCATCGATCCATGAAGGCAATTTGGAGCATTGGTCAATCCGAAGGGCATGACCTCAATTCATAGTGCCCGTAACGGGTCCCAAGGCTGTCTTGTTTACATCGACTCCTCGATTCAAGTTGATGATAACCCGATCTTAGGTCAATCTTGAAAAGACCCTTGCTCCTCGCGGTGATCAAATAAATCATCTATCCGTGGCAACGGATACTTGTTCTGAATCGTCATCTTGTTAAGCTTTCTGTAGTTTATGCACATCCTCCATGTTCCATCCTTCTTCCTAACAAACAGGACCAAAGCTCCCCAAGGTGAAGAACTCGGCCTGATGAACTGCTTCTCCAATAATTCCTGCAATTGTTCCTTGAGTTCTCTCAACTCAACTGGAGCCATTCTATAGGGTGGTATAGAGATTGGCGCGGTTCCGGGAATCAAGTCAATTTCGAACTCAATTTTTCTCACTGGCGGCAACCCTGGTAATTCTTCTGGAAATACATCAGGAAACTCCCTCACAACCTAAAAATCTTCTAGTCTGCCCACATTCACTTCTGGATCCACTACATGTGCCAAGAAGGCCTCACACCCTTGACTCATCATATTGTCAGCTAACATAGCCGAAATGATTCTCGGCACTGGCAGCTTCCTGTCCCCCTTAAAGACCACTTTCTGACCATTGCCCAGATCAAACTCTACTTCTTTCAAACTACAATCTAGCTTCGCCTTGTACCTCTCCATGACATCCATCCCCAATATAACATCCAATCCTTGAAGGTCTAGAGGTAGTAGGTCTACTACCAGTCTAGCACCGTCAATATTAAGCTCACAGTTCTTATAGATCAAACTAATCACCACCTTACTCCCTAAAGGAGTACTAACAACCAGAAAGTTGTCCATAATCTTGGGACACACAACATGCAAATTCATACTTGCATATACAAATGAATGGGTGGAGCCAGTATCAATCAACACATAAACAGGTAGATCAAATAGTATAGCCATACCCGTCACTACTTCCGGAGCGGCTGCAGCTTCTTCTCTGGTCATGGCAAAGACCCGAGCTGGTGCCTGACCCTTTCCTCTAGGTCTCCCTACCGGATATGCCTTCCTTGCAGTTCCTGAACTGCCCACATCATGTACTGGCCGAGATGCCACTGTTTCTGCTCTTCTTGGGGCTCGAGATCGAGACCTTCCTCGCCTCGACCGTCTGGGACAATCCTTGATTCTGTGCCCCCTTTGACCACAGCCAAAACATGCTCCTATCTTCAGCAGACATTCCCCTTTGTGAAATCTCCCACAGTGATCACACTGGGGCTCCTTTACTCTGTCCATCCCAAGGCTTGCTACACTTGAAGCTTGCCCGACATAGCCCTAGGCTGCTTGCTCTGAGTGGGGCCACTGCTGTCCACCTCACTCTGTGTATGATGAGTTCTAGTGCTCCTCGCAGGTGCTGGAACACTCAGCCCTTTTTTAGAGAACTTCTCTCTGTTCTTCCTCTTCTTAGTCACTTCACTTACGATGTTCTCGAATTTCTCACCAAGAGCAAGATCCACCAATGCCGGTAATCACGGAAGTTGTGGATCACCACCTTTCCCGGATCCCTAGGTGCAATCCACCTCAAACTTCCGACACTTGTCTTCTTCTTGCCACGATATTGGTCGATATCGTGATAACCGAGTGAACTTCAATTCATACTCGCCACACTCAACTCCTCCGAGCGAGATTCAGAAATTCCCTGGCCTTATCTTGCATGTAGACCATCGAGAAATACTTCCTTCGAAAGGCCTCTAGGAATTCCTCCATGTCAAGATCGGAGGTACTTCCCGATCATGGGCACCGACTCCCACCAAAGGTAAAGGCATCCCTCGCATAAGCTAACCGATAGTCGAGCTTCTCATCATCAAGACACTTCATCTCGATTCAGACCTCTCGGTCCTCTTCAACCATGCTTCGCTTCCTGGATTAGCAATCCCATTGAAGTCAATCGCCCATACTTCCGGAGCTTATCATATCGCCCGCCTCCTCTCATCGAGGTCGGTACTTGAGCTGTCTTCCTTGGCCCATGGCATAAGTGAAAGCCTGGGCGAATGCTTGGAAGAACTGGGGATCCATAGGGTTCACTTGAGGAGGAGGCGGCGGAGGCGCCTCATGTTGCACACTTGGTGCATCAGAGTCGGAGACAGGGAAGGTCCCTGCATCCTGCAGAACATAAGACTCATCCGTACTTCCGTGCTGAGAGCTGGGCCGAGATTGAGCTCCTCGAGTTCTTTTTCGAGGCGGCATTACTCCTTCAATTTAAAAATCAGTGAAAATCTTTAGTTCACATAAAACAAGTTCAATTCATGTAAGTCAATTTGAAACAAGTCAATTCACTCATTTGAAAGCAATGTTGTATGTTATGCATTTAAAACAATGCACATAATTCATATAGTTCATGTAGGAGGATGCATGATGAATTGACCGTTAGACAATCCCACTAAGGTTCCTAGGAGACCCTAAACCTGGTTTTGCTCTGATACCACAGATGTCGGGACGTGACCCGTAGACCGGACCCCAACTATTGGATCCCGTGACCGGAGTCCAACTCTTAAGCTGCTAATCGACTGGGATAGATGTTGGTCGACTGGGATGGGTATTTTTGCTGATTTTAGTCGACTGGAACACTTTATAGTCGACTGGAATACTTTATAGTCGACTGGAACACTTTATAGTCGACTGGAATACTTTATAGTCGATCGAAACATTTGTAGTGATCGAACTTATGAAAACAAACTCCGCCTCCTAATAGTCGATCGAAACACTTTATAGTCTAATCGAACACTTTATAGTCGATCGAACACTTTATAGTCGATCGAACTTACGAAAAATAATTCCACTCTCGAATAGTCGATCAAACACTTTATAGTCGATCGAATACTTTATAGTTGATCGAAACATTTGTAATGATCGAACTCTTTATCACCTTGTCTTGTGGGGTTTATTTCACAAAACCCTTGCAAGATTCACTCACTCCACTACTAAAATACTTCATGACAACTCCAAACATCAAAATTATTTTATCATTCAACCATTTCTTGATTGATATGTCCATCAACCCTAAATTCCCACATAACCATCATAACTCTCAACTTCCCACTTCTAACCACTTGACACTAGCATCTTTCAAAGCTCATAACTCCTCATTCCTAGCTCCAATTGAAGCAAATGATACACCATTTTAAAGATCTAAGCTTAGGCTACACTCTACAAGGAGATCTCTCAATTCTATTCAAACACTAAGAGAGTCTAAAATCAAAATGGAAGTTGCTGCACAATTTTTTGGGAAAATTTGACAGCACCTCCCCTATTTTATTCCTAACCCAATTCTTCAATCTAAGACTACAACCTGCACCACAATTCTATATTCAAGGGCAACAACCACACTCCTAACAGTTACCTACCTATATTTTACTCATTCCATCTCATGCATAATTGGAACACTACTAAATCAAACGTAATAGCATAGGGTTTGAAATTTCAGTTTTGAGTTACAACTCAATTTCATTTCATCTTCATCATATCATGGTCATTTAATCATGTATCATACAATGCTTTAGTAGGCATTTCAAGCCCAATTACAATGAAGCTTCAAAATACAATATCATTCTCAAAATGCGACTAAAGCATTGTTTTACAAAAAACCATTTCAAATACAAAACCAAAAGAAAATCTTGGAGTAAATGCCTTTAAACTTGCTCCTCGGGATCCCGCCATTTCTGGAAAATTTGAGGGGGGTGAGCTTTCGCTCTGTGGGTAACACATTTATATTTATATATCAAGCATGTCCACTTAATTATCCATACATTTAACAATCTTTCAATGAAGTCATAAATCATGCATCATGCAATTTTCATCAATACGTAAACATAATTTCATAATTCAAACATTCATAATTCTTGCATTTTCATGTAATCACATATGAAACACATCAAATGGCTCGGTAAGTCCATATTCTTGGCAACCATATAGTCTCATTTAATGAACTTATATGGGCAAATCTTTAGGAGTCCAAAATGTTGGATCATCCTATGCCACAATCGGGCAAATGCGAAGGTTTTCATGGTCATACACGCACGTGACAGTTCTTAGACTATACCTTACCCACATAACATAATAATCATGCATCATACAACAAAATTGGACTGTTCTTGTCCAATTCATTCTTTCTTTAAAAATCATCTTCTTTTTTCATACATCATTCATGCTTTTCATCATATTCATTTAACAAGTTTCTCCAAAACAATTTCAATCGTCATCATACAATGTACATTTATAAACATCATGATTCCATCCTCAACCTTCATAATTTCCTAACAACAACAACATCAAGCATTTAATACAATCATCAATGATTTACAACAACCACATCCAACATTCAATCACAAACATTTAATACAACTACCAAGTAATCAAAACTCATTAATGTCATGCATTAATTTATATTTATAGCTTATATACATAAAGATAAATATGAAACCCACCTTGTATCCTTGATTAAACTTGCCTAAGGAAGTTCCTCTTCTTGTTCTTCTCCTCTTTCTTCTTTCCCTTCATTAAAACCGAAAACCCATAATCACTTAGGGTTTTAAAATTGAAAAACCTAATGAACTTAAATCATGTTATAAACTTTAGAATCACTAGACCCATCTTCTTTCTAAGCTTTCTAAACCATAAAACCAACAAAAGCTTAACCTTAATCAAGAAGCTTACCTTGAATCTTTAGCTAACCAAGTGATTTCTTGGTTCAAAATGTAGCTTGAACCTTCCTCCACACTTTTTCCTCTTGAACTTTCTTCAAAAACCTCTTGAATCTCTTGGAAAATCAAGCCCTAGACATGTTTTTCTTCTTTTCTTCTCCTTTTCTCCTCCACCACCGAAACTTCTTCCTCTCCCTCTCAATTTTCGGTAGCCTCCCTCTCTTTTCCCTACTACTCACTTATTTCTTCTTCTTTTTATACTCCTTACTCACTTAAGCCCAAGGCCTAAAGCCCATTCACTCATTCTTCCTTCCTCCCTTCTTATTTCCTCCTTATACTACTCAAGCCCATTTCATTTTCTCTTCTCTTTTCATTTCATTTGGACCCAAAGCCCAATTAACACATTAAATTACTTCCAATTCATTTAAATCAACTAACACATTTAATACATGCTATCTAACTCATTTAATCACATTCATTTATTACCTAACTCATTTAATGTCATATGGTAATTCATGCTAACTTTACTAAATACTATACTAATTCACCCCATTAATCTAATCATGCTTAATTTATCATAAAAAAAATTTCTAGGGGTAACATCACAATCACTATCACCCTTCGTATTCAATTCACTTAAACATTCATACCATACATATGCCATTTGTGTAAGACTCACTTTCGTTCTTATTGTTATGACTGAGTGCTTGTCACCACATATCTGAAATCATCGCCCGTAGGCTCGGCCAGAAGTAATCATCGCCCATAGGCTCAATCGTATCAGTAATCACAGAGCATAGCTCTACGTGGAAGCGCTTCATACAGGCAACACAAGTCACAACGCCTTTATATTTCATGCATTCATGAGATGGAATGCATCACTTACATTGCATGCTCTTATTCAGTCACAATCACTTATCATCGGACCGTAGTCTGGCATTCAACATATAGTTGAGAATTTACACTTAACTTGCATGCAATATCACATTCAAAGTACACTTAGCAAACACTTCAGTGCACTTAGTTCATCTTATTCACATACAAATAGCACTTTAGTATCCAAATCACAATCACAATCATCGGACCTCCAGTCAGGAGCCTAACATAATCAAACACATTTAGAATTCAATTAATATCGAAAAGGCAAACAGAACAAACAATAGAATAAGACCATCTAGGTCTACTCACAGTACACTCCAGATTGGCAGTTGCTTTCAAATTTTGAGAACGCTTGAATACGAACACTTGACTTGAACAACCTATTTATGCAATACACAATTCACACACGTTACAAAACTCATTTATGCACAAATAGCTATATGGACTATGTAAAATGCATGCTTAATGACAATCCCAGGTACTTTAACGAACTTCATATCTTAAGCACATTCTCATTTCATAACTTAATTACTCATCAGTTCTTTGAACTAGAACCTCAATCCTTTGATACTTTGATATCAATAACTCATTCACTATTTTGCTAATATAATCCCATATGTGACTAGTTGACAGGAAAACATAGTATATAACTATGTATATATATCACTATCAACTTTCTGTTTGAAGTTTAATATTTCCTCTAACTTTCACTTTAATCATTCTTTCACACCATTACACACTTTCATTGATCTTTCAACCCCAAAATTGATTTAACACTACCCCATAATATTTCTGTCATCAAATCCAAAGAAAATCACCATGTGTGGCACACTAAATCTCCTTACTCATTTTTCAAAAAATAAGAATATCATTGTTCTTAACCCTTATCAGTGAACTAACGATGGATACTTCATTTCATGCAAAACTACGTAATCATAATAGGCTTATTTGTTTGAAGCTCCAACCTACAACCATCACCAAGCACTAACATTTTCAAATCACGTGAACCCTAGTTTCTCATGCAGCCTATGTACCTCATCTTAAAGGCTGGCAGGGGGTTTGGTCTTTTCTTGGAATAGAAGAAGGAAATATCATAGTGGAAGTGATGACAACATAGAAAAGCAAGGTTTAACTTCTGGAAATGTTTGATGAAAAGCTCCGGGTTGGAGGAGCTTTAGATAAAGAAGTTTTAAGAGAAAGAAATGAAGGCCAGTACTGTGACTTCTCCTTCAAGGTTATTTAAAACTCCACTTTAACTAGGACACCTGTCCAATTCTTAGCCACTTATCCATTTCTAGATCTTTCCATTGACATCAAAATCATTTAATTTGGTTCAGTACTTCGGAAGATGTGCCTCAAATATCTTCGGATTGTCATATTCTGAAATAGTGTACTATGCCCAACTTCCGTTAGGACTTAAATATCTTATAAACTGAATCACAATTATACTCCTTGAGACAATTGTAGGTCTATCTCTAGTCCACTCCAAAACAATAATCGTCTCATTTGGAATCCTACAGGTCGAGATACACTCAAAATACTGAAGTGTTGTTCAGTGGAATAACCCCAGTTCATAAAAATTGAGAGTACACTCACTGTACCCGTTCCACGTTTTTCACTCAATCTTGCTCAATTCATTTCAAATGGCTAAGATTTTTAGGTGGAGATGTAGGGAAATGTCTTACGAGTCCAATGGTTCAAAAATCAATTCATTTGGGTGCCTAGAGAAGAAATTCTGGTCAGAAGAAAAGACAAAAGATAGAAAAACACAGAAGATATCAAAAGACAGAAGGAAGGGAAAATTTGCTATAACTTTCCCTACAGATATCGGATTAAGATGTTCTTTAAATAGTTCGAAAGTGGACTTCAAGATCTACAACTTTCATGGAGACCTCGAAGACAAATTCAGATCTACAACTTTCATGGAGACCTCGAAGACAAATTCTATCTTCTGAGGGGTCAAAATAAAATAGAAGATATCAGGTAAATAGCAACCCAGAAGAAATGAAAGTCAGAAGGAGTGAATGGAAGATGATATAAAAGACAGAAGAAGTGTATCATCAAAATACAGAAGATATCAAAACACAGACGATACAACATATAGAAGAAGTGTATCATCAAAATACAGAAGATATCAAAACACAGATGATACAAAAGATAGAAGAAGTGTATCGTCAAAACACAAAAGGTATACAAAGCACAGACGATATAAAAGACAGAAGAAGTGTATCCTCAAAACACAAAAAATATCAAAACACAGACGATACGAAAGATAGAAGAAGTGTGTCGTCAAAACGTAGAAGATATCAAAACACAAATGATACAAAAGACAGAAGAAGTGTATCGTCAAAATACAAAAGATATCAACACACAGACGATACAAAAGATAGAAGAAGTGTATCGTCAAAACACAGAAGATATCAAAACACAAATGATACAAAAGACAGAATAAGTGTTTCGTCAAAACACAGAAGATGTTTGTGCACAGTAACACAAATGGAGTTTTTGCACAATAACACGTAAGAGAGTGCACAAGAATACGTATGAGTTTGTGCACGTCAGAATATTGGACCCCGAACTTTTCTTAGAATTGTGAGTTATAAATTGGCATTAAATGAGAAATCTGTGATGAATTATTCATGTGCAAAGAAAAAGAAAATTCAAGAATGTAAATTGTTATATGAGATTAAGATAGGTGATATATGCTTTTGTTATTGATGTTTATGATTAATTATGGCCTAAAATGGTGTTTTGAGTTTAAATGGAATTGATAGTGAGTGAATTGCTTTAAATGGAGTTGAAAAGCAAGAAATGAATAATGAAAATGTTAGATTTTTGGAGAATTGAAAATCTGAAATTTTGAGGATGAATAATAGCAGAAAGTTGACTTTTTGATGTGAAATCTTTGTGAATTTTTCTAGGTTGATTTAGGCAGAATTTGATAAATAATCTTCATGAAAGTTGTAGCTTTTGTTGATATCTTTCAATCGCTATGAAGTATGACATTTTTCGATATCGGTATTGAAAGTATGATATTTCGAATTTAAGTGTATTTTGCTTTGTGTTTAGAAAATGCTCATAGAGTAGATTGTGTGTAATGTGTTTAGGGGAAAATTCTGGACTCTTTGTTTTGGCCGACCGATCAACTCTTTGTTTTTGACGATCAACCGATCCTTTGTTTTGGCCGATCGATCCGACCGTTTGTTTTGGCCAACCGATCCGATCCTTTGTTTTGGCCGACCGATCCGACCTTTTATTTTGACCGACTGATCTGACCTTTGATTTGGCCGACCAATCGACCTTTTGTTTTGGCCGACCGATCCGACCCTTTGTTTTGGCCGACCGATCTAACTCTTTATTTTGGCCGACCGATCTGACCATTTTGTTTTGCCTGACTTAATCCGACCCTCTCTCACTCTTTTGCTTATATCTTTTCCGTCCGACATCCGATTGACTTGAGTTTTGAAGCGTTGAATTCATAATACATCCCTCTACCTATTTGATTAAATTGAAATAAAGTGTTAAGAATGCATGAGGGGCAAAATTGGAAGAACACTTACGGTTTTAAATTTCAAAGTTTATAAGGAAGGGGAAATGGGTCTTTTCTCATTCACTAATGGCACTTTTGGAAATAAGAAGAGTGAGTCTTCGTATGAAAGGAAGCAATGCACGAAATTGTTAAGTTAGAAAGAAAAGAAAGAAGAAAGAAGAGAGAAGAGTGAGAGCTTCGGATGGAGAAAGGAGAAAGTAGAAAAGAGAAGCTAGGTTACGATTTTTGTTGGGCTTCAAGAGTGATTTGAAGTAGATTTCAAGAAGGAAAAAGGTGGAAGAATATGAGAGCTTCCATATGAGCTAAGAAATTTTGAATTTGGTGAAGAATCAAGGTAAGGTTGGATTTTGATCTTTGAATTTTTAAAGAGATTTTGGTTTAGATAGCTTGAAAATGTTATGGGTTTGAGTTTTTTAAAGTTAATTTTGGTGATTATGCCTTATGTGATGTTCAATTTAAATTCCTATTGGTTAGGGATTTTTGCAAGTGATGAAGGAAATTAGAGAAGTTGTGGAAGCAAGGAAAGAGGAGTGTGAACAAGTTACAAGCATGGAAATAAGGTGGGTACCATGTTTATGATTTGACTTATAAGCCAATTATATGTTTTCAAAAAAATATCAAGAAAGAAAATATTTTCGAATTTCATTGTTTCCGAATGATTTTGAAAAAATTTGTTACAAAGGTTAAATTCATTGTTTTATATGACTTGATCAATTATGAAAATTGTTGCATTCTTTGTGTTTGATTGATTGGGAAAATTGTTATGTGAATGTTCGAATGAATGATTACGAATATGTTATGTGAGTTGGAATAGGCTTTGCAAAATTGTGAATGTCAATGTGTCTGCTATGACACGATTATGAAAAATTAAGTTTTCAAAATATGCCTTCAGGCGATCCAATTTTCAAGTATGAACTGTATGTTATGTAGGTTTGGTTAGGTCCCATAAGAGGGTCAAGTGCACTTGTCCTGCCCGCTAGCGACATTGGAGTTCCTTTTAGGACTCCCATAAGTTCATGGCTACACTGGACCGCTATGCGGAAAAGTGTAGTACGTTCTGTTTACGGCTACACAGGACCGTTATGTAGGACTGTGTAGTACGTTCTATTTTCTGGACCGACTCATACCATTTCTGATGTGTTATGTGTTTTTGTTTCTGTTAATAAATGTGATGCATTCATGTTCTTGAATTGTTTATGAATGATTTGAAAAATTAAGAAATTTTGAGAAATAAACATTTGATAATTTCCTACCGTGACATTTCTATAAACTGGAAATGAGTTTTGTTTTTGAAAATGTATTTGCTTATTATTCAGTCATAAATATGTTATCCACGAGCTGTAAAGCTCACCCCCTCCCCTTTCATCCCCATCTTCAGGTATCGAGCAGGAGATCAGATGAAAGAAAGTCAAGATACCTGCGTGTTTAAGTATATGATGTGTTTTGAAGCTAATTTGTTATAAAAATGAGAACTTAGGCTTATGTTGTGTATTTTGGAGATTTTTTTGTATCTTTGTATTTTGGTTTATGAAATTGATGTTGTATTTGTGGCTTGAAAATGCCACTATTATTTAGTAATGCATTTAGTTTGGAATGATGTAAATGATTTATGAATTTGTATAAGGACTTGAATTATGAAATTGTGTAATGATTATGATTGATTTTGATATGGATTCCGGATAAGAGGTCCGATGACTGTGGTGATTGAGCTGAATTATTGAAGTGCTTTGGATATGAATGTGTTTGATTGTATTGGGATTCCGGATAGGAGTTCCGATGATCGTGTTGATGGATTGGAAATATTGAAGTGCTTATTTGTGTATGATTTGTGGGTATATTGATATGTGTGTATAAAGTGCCTTATGGCCAAAGGAAAAATAAGATTTTGTTTACATTGATAGTTATGATTCGCATTTGAAGGATAGAATAATTGAGCTTATGGAATTAATGAATTCCAAATGGGAAATTGAATTGCTCTGTATGAGATTGAATAAAGAATGAAAAAAAATTATACCGTATTGGATCGGTTTGGTCTTGAGTTTCCAACGCTAGTTTTCTAAGGTATGCTTTTCGGATGTTGGAATTTGTCCTTCAGTTAGATTGAAGGGTTTCGTTTCGCTTTGTTATCCGTTCTTTCACTTTCTGCCACTTTGTTTTTCAATTTATGTTTCTGAGGTTGGGTTTTGAAAATGGAGCCCAACAGTAACACAGAAGGAATTTATGCACAGTAACATAGAAGGAGCAAAACTTAGAAGAAGCGGAGCAAAATATAGAAGGAGATGACGTCATCACAGAAGAAACAAAAACACAGAAGAAGTAAAAAAAAGACAGAAGATACAACTTTTGAGAAAACGAATTCCTTTAATCTAGCCTAGATTAAACCATACTTTCCTTCGAATACAGAACATGTATTTTCTACAATCATTCAATGTCTACACCCATTTCTCAACTTTATGACAACTTTTGAGATTCATAAAGATCGAATTTAAATTCAATGTCTTCACAAGAAATGTAGCCATAAGTTCGTAATTTAATCCTAATCATGAATCTTCTCGTTTGGATAACGAGAGAATCGGTTATGGATAACAAATCGAAGCTCACTCAGTGAACATTTTCCAGATCAATCTACTTCTCATTTTCAATCAAAATAACATTCACAACAATCATACCCAGAAGTTGTCAATGAATGCATGTACAATTATTATTATTATTATTTATGTGCATGAACATTTACTATTCAATATGTATGTGTATGCCATCTTATGCATGAGCATGGAACGTGTTTCCTACTTTGCCAGCACTTTCTCTCATCTATAAATTTTACCTTGGCATGGGTAACGGGATGTTATAATTCTCTCCCCCCCCCCTTAATAAATTTCGTCCCTGAAATTCACTCCTAATTTATCAATACGGTAGAGGTTTTAATTCCACATGTTCCCATATACTTCTTACTCAAATACTTTCTTCAAATGACCACAACTGATAGACTTACCACTTATTTAACTATCACACTAGCTTGACTATTTCATCGATATTTTCCAAGTTACCCACCAAAACTTTACTTTTTACACTGCTAATCTATCTCTGTCGATCATATCATTGTTTCTTAACCTATTCACATATCACAAATAATGAATCTAAGACACCTTGTATCAGTAACACTAACTCATTATCATTTTCATACAGACCAATTCACAATAGCTTAGCTTATCCTTTATCCAAATCTGAGCACAACTTGGTCAGGTGACACTCTCGGAAGTATTTCATCCCTTGCTTGCTATTTTACAACCCTTTAGTGTCAACACACTCAACTCTTATATCTATCTCACTATATTTCATATCTTCGATGTTGATCCACTTATCTCATTTCTCCTTCTTGAGTCACTTTACTCCTATTTCAGCTTCATCCCCCTCACTAACAGTGTCTCACATTTATTGTAGCCTTATACCATTGTAGGCCCTCTTCATCTCAACATTCTATACTTTCCATTGCACTTGGTTTTGATAACCTCAAAATCTAAAACTATGATACTCTACCATTGAATTTTTCTATTCAATGTACTTAATTGCAACACTGGCTTTATTAGGAAATACTTATTTGCTTAATCAAAATCTTTCTGTAGCTCTATTCATTATCTTAGCCTTACTTTCAATTCTTTCAAACTCCATAATTTCTTCAAAGTTACATGATTCTGTACAATCAAGAAATGACTATGCACATCTGATGTCTCCAAGACCTCAAAGCGATTATTATCATAGCACTTCTAAACCATGTATCAAAATCAACTCATAAGTCTTTAATTGTCTCATGCATACCAAAACCACTTTATACCATCGCAACAGATTATATCTTAATCTCTAAAGTGAATTTTCATTATATGCTGCTTAATCTTTAAATCCAAATGACATATTTCACATTGAGGCTAGAGTTTACACACTTTATCATTCATACGGTTTACACACTTTTTCCTCAAATGTTGAAAAGTATTTTTCTTAACTGTTCAAATACATTCAAGACCTCATCCATGACCTTCATCACTTACTGATTTGATCTCACTTGGGTCACTTAGATTCCCAGTTTCTTGAAAATGTTAGAGTATTGATAACTCCAACAGATATAATCCCAAGTTTCCTTGTACCTAAAATTTAATTCCTACAATTCCTTAAATGACTAATTCCTCAATGGAGGTAATATTATCTCATGTCATTTTCAGTTTTTCACTTGACTTCTTTTCTCTAATGATTTTCACTTTTCATTCGATTTCCTTTAATTTACATCAACTTATTCAAATGCCTATTCATTCACACTTGTTCCTCCACACATTTCAATTCATTTGAATACTGCACTTTGTGCGTTGGTAACACATTCCTCATATTCAATTTGTATCTCCTAAACATATATGCACAGAATATAATGAAACCTAAGTGCTCTTCACATTAGTAGTAGTGTCACCTCCAATTGAATAATCCAATCACATAATTGGATACTTTACATCAAACCAAAATGCATACACTTTCCGTTGCATACTCCACTTCTTAGGCCTGAATCTCCGCTTGGGATTCAACTTATTAATCACCTTTGAGTTTTTAACTACTCATTTTTTATTATTCCCTCATTGTTCATTCTTAATTTGAATCATTGGTTTATTGAAACCATCTCAATGAAATTCTTCTTTAGAAGAAGATTTCTAGATACTATCCTCAAGATCATTCCATCATTTTCCATAAATGTCTTTTAAGACAACTTACCCATTAATAGCTTTCATTCGGGATACTGCAATCTCATTTGATTTAGGGAAACAATTTTTTTCCATTTGTATCTATCCTTGATTATGGGGACTGTGCGACGATTGCGCCCTTTTTCTTTTTCACAAAATTCATTACTCATAGCATCATCATTAACAACCTCAATCTATCATTTATTGATCACAATTAGCACTTTCATGAATTACTCTAATTCATCATAACTTTAAACTATAGGCACACTGACTAGCACTACCCAATAAGTCTTAGATGGCGTCCTATATTATCCCACATATATCACACATATGTGCCCAATATTCTCACTTGTCATAATAATCCCATTATAAAAAAGTACACATGATAACAACTAGCTTAACTTTGGGAGGGGCTTCCGCTGACCTCTTTATCATTTTTGGATAACCCCTATCTTATAAACATTGCTAGCTTTATCCTTACTATACATTAGTCACCTCTTGTGAAGCCAATTTTGTCTATCTCAATCCCTTTCTTTTCTCTTTTCTTCATTTCTATCTTATCTTCCAGTCATCACTCATTTTATCCTTCATAAGAATATCCTTGATCACTTTAGAATATCTGACGCATAATAATTACGAGATTCTACTCTCAAATTCCACAAACATATTCTTATACCGAATCATAACTTCTACCACAATAATCACACAACCATTCTATGTCCAAGTTCAACCTTTCAAGGTCATAGGAAAAATTTATTTCCTTTCGACTTAGCTTGAACACTTAATATCATTATTTCTACTTATATCCTTATTTTCCTCAAATAATCTATGACAATACATTCACATTTATATCACATTTGAGGATATATCCTCACAGTACAATTTTGGTGTTATATTTAGTAATACATCCACCAATACGATTGTGTTAACTCGTTGTCTATCATATCCAATCATATACTATTTCTTGTTTGCAAATATCCACAACTTTCATTTTCTCACATTCTGTCACATCATCATGTTTCTCATTATTTTAATCAACTTAAACACTTAACACATGCTCAAACGTGTAACTCATACTCATATGACTCAAACTAGGGATCAATCGCTACCGTCTACTATGATATGACTAAAATGCATGTATCTTGACACATATTTCAGAATGCCCATGTAAGATTGTACTTCTGGGCTCTGATACCAACTAATGTAGCACCCCACTCTCACAAGACCCGAACCTGACATCGATGGTGATATCCGACTCTATGTCCTACGAGGGTGGTGTGCTAAAGTACTTAACACATTCAGAAATCGGTATGGGTTTTTTAAAATCACAAACACAGTATGTGGAAATTAGTAATCAAATTGGGCTCATTTCATTCATAAACATTTTTAGTCCATAATACGATCAATAAAATTTCAATAGTCAATTGGGCCCTTTCACAAATACAAAACACTTGAGTCATTTCGGAAAACAAACTTATACAAAAGTCATGGAAGATACATTTCAATACAAAATGAAAAAAAAAACACAAATACAGACGCGAATTGATCCCGACCCCTATCCTTCAATGAATACTGCAAACATACTCTCATTGGCCTAATGGGGTATTCTTCTGATCCTGAAAAATAATTGCAAATTTTGATTGAGTTTGGCGAACTCAATGAGCAACCATCATCGATGGCTCACCCAAATCACATAACACATAATTCACATTTTGCACATTTCACATTTCACATTCACACACATTTCACAATCGCTATCACCCTTCGTATTCAATTCACTTAAACATTCATACCATGCATATACTATTTGTGTGAGACTCACTTTTGTTCTTATTGTTGTGATTGGGTGCTTTTCACTCACATATACAGAATACTGGCCAATAGGCTCAGTCAGAACAGAATACTGGCCTATAGGGCTCAGTCAAAGCATAATACTGACCCATAAGGTTCAGTCAGAACAGAATCACAAAGCATAGCTGTTGGACCCCAAACTTTTGGTAAAAATTAGAAATATTAAAATGAATTTAAATGAGAAAGAAATTGGTGAGAAAATTTATGAATTTAAGAAAATTTGATGAATTTAAGAAAAATTTATGAGAAAATAATTGTTTAGTTGTGATAACTTCAATATTTGAGTCGATTTGTATGGGTTATGAAAGTTTAAGAGAATGAGTTGATTTGAAATGGAAGTTGAAAATTGAGAAATAAAGAGAAAGGTGAGAAAAATTGAAGAATTAAGAAAAGTTTGACTTTTTGAGGTTAAAAGTTAACTTTTGATTTAGGCCAAATTGAAGAAAATGATTTTCATAAAACTTGTAGCTTATGTTGAGAGCTTTCCGTCGCCATAAAGTTTGATATTTTTCGATATCGGGAGTAAAAGTTATGATCAGTTAAAGTTTTGTAAAAATGACCATAAGTGTATATTTGCGTGTGCTCGATTTTGAGGCCACTCGTCGTACAGATTTAGTCTAAATTGAAATAAGTGGTCTTTATGAAAGTTGTAGCTTGTTTATCAATCTTTTCGACGCTATAAAGTATGCAATTTTTCGATGTGGGATTTGGAAGATATGAAATTTGAAAGTTTAGAGTTTGTTTAGGTGATGTTTAACAGGGCAGTAACTTTGACTAGGTATTTGACCCCTTTAGAGATGGAATTGAGTTTTGAGTTCTTCATGGAAGTTGTAGAGCTTTCTTTTATCTTTCCATCGACACCAAATTTGTCAAATTTGGAGTTCGGAATCAAGAGATATGATTTTTGAAAAATTCAGATATATATATATATATATATATATATATATATATATATATATCTGTGTGTGTGTGTGTGTTTATACATATATACATATCTCTATTCTTATTTCTTATTATGTCCCTATTTCAATCTTTTGCTTATATCTTTTCCGTCCGATATCCGATTGACTCAGTTTTTGAAGCGTTGGATTCCTAATACAATTAGTTACTTTTTCATGGGGTATTATAATTTCTAGGAGATTAAATGGAAAGAAATTGATTGAATCAAAGTCAGAGGATTGGTTAAAGGTTATGAGTTAGATAATTTTCTGAACATGGTTCAGTATTTTGCAAAATTCGGGATCTGTGGAGATCCAATTGAATTGATTCCTGAGGCATAATAAAATAGAGACATGGGGCTACAAATCATGTGATGGAATCGAGTTTCAATTTAGTCTATAAGGTTGTTAATTTTTGAGTCGAAGTTGGTGTTACTGTTCAGTGGCAGTTTTGTATGGTCTGTACGTATTTTAGCCATAACTTCCTCAATTCTGAACTGAATTGAGTGATTTTGGTGTCATTTTAAAGATGAGACACAGAGGAATATTTCTGTAGAAGAAAGTGTTACCAAATTATTTCATTTACCTGCTCAAAATATCGAAGTAAGATGTCAGATTTTTAAGAATGTTTCAGGGGCAGATTTGGAAGAGTACATAAGGAGTTAGGGAAATAGGCTAAAATGGAGGGACATATGGGTCATTTGACACTCTTTTAATGACCTGGCAGAGAGGGTGTCGTTTAAGGGATGGGAAGCACAATTCTTACAAGGAAATAGAACAAAAGAAAGAAGAGAAATAAGAAGAGAGGAAGAAGGAAGCATTCGGTGGAGAGGAGATGAAGAATGAAGAGAGAGAAAAGATGGGTTTCGAAATTTTTAAGGCTTATAGCATGATTTTTACATGGATTCAAAGGAAAAAGGAGGGAAGGAGGTGAAAGCTTCCTTCCAAGCTAGGGCAAGTTCGAAAATGGTGAAAAATAAGGTAAGAGAAATTTGTGAGCTTTGAGATTGTCTTGAGTTTTTTGTTGTTTTAGCATGGAAATGATATGGGTTTGGATTTTCTAAGGCTAATTGAAATGATTATGCTATGATGATGGTCAATTTTGGATGTCTCTAAATTAGGGATTTTTGGTCTTGATTTTAGGGATTTTCGATTTAAGTGAGGATTGGAGGAATTGAGGCTTTAATCAAGTTCCGAGCATGGATTCGAGGTGGGTAATATATTTATATATTGAATTATATGTCAATTGTATGATTTCGAAAATTCAAGAAAGGAAAAATGTTTATAATTATTGTTTTCAAATGTTTTAAATTAATTGATCTTGGGAATGATGTACAATTGTTAGATTTATTGTTTTGAATGTTTGGAAATATTATTATCCTTGTTTTGAGAATTTGATTAAATGATGTAATTGTTATGTGCATTGTTTTTGAATTATTTGATGTATATTGTTAAAATAGTTTATGATTAAATTATTGTTTTGGAATGATTTAAGAAATTTAGTTTTGATAAATGTTAGTGTTTTGGAAAGATGTAAGAAATTGCTAAAATTGTTTAAGATTAAATTTATTGATTTGGAATGAATTGTTTGATTTTATTGTGTTTGATTTATTGAGCATTTAATTATGTGTTTTCAAAAAAATTATTGTTTATATTTTGAAAAATCAAGAAAGAAAGGAGTTACTTAATTTTATTGTTTATGATTTCGAACAATTGTTTTCGAATGACTAAATATGTTTGTGTTTTGAATTATAAGCAAATTAAGTGATTTGAAAAATCAAGAAGCAAAATATTTATAAAATTATTGTTTATATGAATGTTTGAAAATGTTGATTTCTAATGATTAAATTTCTTGCTTTTGGAATTGTTTATAAAATGTTGCTTATAAAAATGTTGGAAAATTTTGACTTCCGAATGATTAAATTCATGGCTTTTAAAATTGTTTATAAAGTATGGTTTATGTTAATGTTTAAAAATATTTGCTACACTTGTTCGGATGATTTTGATAAAATCGATACAATTGTTACTTTCTTAGTTTTGAATGAGAAATTGATGTATTCTTTGACTTTGAGGTTTAAAACTCCTTTGGATTTGAATGCTTGAAAAATGGTTATGGGATTTTGCAATGGTGGAATTTATGAAAGAATTTGTTTGGAAATTATGATTGTGCATTTTGACATACGAATTTTGAATTATAGGTCAATTTTGGTGATTTTTGAAAAAAATCAAGAAAGCAAAATTGTTTTTGTAGAGGTTTGAAAAATTATGATTACTATTTGACATTATTATTTCTGAATGATTAAAGTTATTGTTTTAAAATGATTTTGATGATTTTGATAAAGTGATAAAATTTATGAAATTCTTTATTTATGATTGAATTGAGAAATTATGAAAATTGTTATAAAGGTTAGATTTATTGTTTCAAATGTTTTTAATAGATTGCTAAATTTTCTAAAATTTCTTGATGTTTGAAGGATGTTATGAATTATGAAATTGATTCTTTTGTTACAACTATGATATAAAATGATTTTGATGAATTATCAAAATGTTGCATTCTTTGTTTATGAATGGTTGTGAATTGAATATGATTTTGTTTGCTATGCGATTGATTGATGATTTGTGATTGCATTTAAAATTTCTATATGATTTCATGTGAATATGTGAATGTGAATGTGTCAAGTATGTCACGATGTGAAAAACAAGATTTTGAAATACACCTTCAGCCGTTTCGATTTTGAAGCATGAATAATGTGTTGTGGGTTTGGTTAGGTCCCTTAAGTATGAGTCAGTGCACTGGTCTCGTTTTTAAAAGGCTTCTCCCACCTGCCCGCTAGTGGCATTGGAGCTCCGTAAGGACTTCCATAAGTTCACGGCTACACCGGACCGCTATGCGGGAAGGTGTAGTATGTTCTGTTCACGGCTGCATTGGACCGCTATGCGGGACTGTGCATTACGTTCCGTTTGGACCAAAACCAAACTATTCTGAAATGTTATGTGCTTTTTGATTTATTTATCATGTGATGCATTTATATGTGCTTGCATTCATGTTTTCGATTATATTTATGAATTTTGAAAAGCTTTGGAATTTCGAGGAATGAAATTTTGAGGTTTGAAATTGTGAAGAGATTGGAAATTTCGGTATAAATGTTTTGAAAAGTGGAAAGATTTAAGAAATAAGTTTTTGAAAATTTTGCTAAATGGCAAATGTTTTGAAAATTGATTTTGCTTATTTTTCAATTATAAATATGTTATCCACGAACTATTTTAGCTCACCCCCCTTTCATCCCCATCTTCAGGTTTTTCAAGCAAGAGATCGGGTGGAAGACGGTAAAGACATTAGTTTTGCATGTTTTTGTAATAGGGTTATTTTGGATTTTTGGTCCTTGGTTTTATACCGTGGCTTGAAAATGCCACTTCTGTTTTGGTTATTGGAGTATGAGATTGAAGTATGAATATGTATAAGAATGATGAATTTTTGTAGGGAATTGAGTTGTGTATGATTATGGCAATGGATTATATAAGTAAATTCTAGTTAGTATATATATGAATGTGTTTGTGATTGAGATATAAATGTGATTATTATATGGGTTCCGGACGAGAGGTCCAAGGATACTGCTTTGTGATTAAGATTATTGGAGTGTTTTAGAAATAGGATTGTGTTTGTGTTTACTGAGATCCCGGACGGAGGGTCCGGTGGATTTTGATGATTGTGTGTTTGTTTGGGAACTTTAGAAGTGTTTATTTACCATTTGCAGGTTTTGGGTTAGGATAAATGCAGCTGTTATGCTGCCGAATTTTTGTTAATTTGTGTATGGATGGTTTTGGAATAAGATATGTGTGATTTGTTTGTATGGCAAAGGCAATTTAGAATAAGAGTTTTATAGATGGGTTTAAGTTATGCATGATTAAGAGAAATCTAGTAATTTGAGATTATGGAATATTATGGCAAAAGACATTTGAGATTCGAATGGATGAGTTTCCAAATAGAAATTTTGATCGGGTAATTGAATACAAATGAAAAAGAATAAATGTTATGAGAAAGAAAAAAAAATCATACCGGATTTCGGATTAGTCTTAGGGTTTCCAACGCAATGTGACTTCTTTTCTAAAGCTTTTGTTCACGGATGTCGGATATTCATTTTGCTTTCGGTTCCTTCGATTTCGTTATCGAGTTTAGGATTCGTTCCTTCGATTCCTTTATTCCACATTTTGTTATCCGATTTGTTCGATTCAATTTGAATTCGATTCCGTCGATTTGCTTTCGACACTTCCGTTTATGACTTCCGTTCCGATTTTTTTTTCGCTTTGTTCTCTGTTTTACGTTCTCTTTTTTTCGGCTGGGGTCCGGTCCTGAGATCAGGTCCCAACAATAGCTCTACGTGGAAGCGCTTCATACAGACAACACAAGTCACAACGCCTTTATATTTCATGCATTCATGAGATGGAATGCATCACTTACATTGTATGCTCTTATTCAGTCACAATCACTTATCACAGGACCGTAGTCCGACATTCAACATATAGTTGAGAATTCACACTTAACTTGCATGCAATATCACATTCATAGTTCACTTAGCAAACACTTCAGTGCACTTAGTTCATCTTATTCACATACAAATAACACTTTAATATCTAAATCACAATTACAATCATCGGACCTCCTGTCCAGAACCCAACATAATCAAACACATTCAGAATTTAATTAATATCGAAAAGGCAAACAGAACAAACAATAGAATGAGACCATCTAGTCTACTTACAATACGTTCCAGATTGGAATTTGCTTTCAAATTTTGGGAACGCCTGAATGCGAACACTTGACCTGCACAACCCATTTATGCAATACACAATTCACACATGTTACAAAACTCATTTATGCACAAATAGCTATATGGACTATGTAAAATGCATGCTCAATGACAATCCCAGGTACTTTAACGAACTTCATATCTTAAGCACATTCTCATTTCATAACTTAATTACTCATCAGTTCTTTGAACTAGAACCTCAATCCTTTGATACTTTGATATCAATAACTCATTCACTATTTTGCTAATATAATCCCATATGTGACTAGTTGAGAGGAAAACATAGTATGTAACTATGTATATATATCACTATCAACTTTCTGTTTGAAGCTTAATATTTTCTCTAACTTTCACTTTAATCGTTCTTTCACACCATTACACACTTTCATTGATCTTTCAACCCCAAAACTGATTTAACACTACCCTATAATATTTCTGTCATCAAATCCAAAGAAAATCACCATGTGTGGCACACTAAATCTCCTTACTCATTTTCAAAAAAATAAGAATATCTGTCTTAACCCTTATTAGTGAACTAACGATGCATACTTCATTTCATGCAAAACTAGGTAATCATAATAGGCTTATTTGTTTGAAGCTCCAACCTGCAACCATCACAAAGCCCTAACATTTTCAAATCATGTGAGCCCTAGTTTCTCATGCAGCCAACGTACCTCATCTTGAAGGTTGGCAGGGGATTTGGTCTTTTCTTGAAATAGAAGAAGGAAATATCAGAGTGGAAGTGATGACAACATAGAAAAGCAAGGTTTAACTTCTGAAAATATTTAATGAAAAACCCCGGGTTGGAGGAGCTCTAGAGAAAGAAGCTTTGAGAGAAAGAAATGAAGGCCAGTACTGTGACTTCTCCTTCAAGGTTATTTAAAACTCCACTTTAACTAGGACACCTATCCAATTCTTTGCCACTTATCCATTTCTAGATCTTTCCATTGACATCAAAATCACTTAATTTGGTTCAGTACTTTGGTAGATGTGCCTCAAATATCTTCGGATTGTCATATTCCAAAACAGTGTACTATGCCCAACTTCCGTTAGGACTTAAATATCTTATAAACTGTATCACAATTATACTCCTTGAGACAATTGTAGGTCTATCTCTAGTCCACTCCAAAACAACAATCGTCTCATTTGGAATCCTACAGGTCGAGATACACTCAAAATACTGAAGTGTTGCTCAGTGAAATAACCCCAGTTCATAAAAATTTAGAGCACACTCACTGTACCCGTTTCACGTTTTTCACTCTATCTTTCTCAATTCATTTCAGATGGCTAAGATTTTTAGGTGGAGACGTAGGGTAATGTTTTACGAGTCCAATGGTTCAAGAATCAATTCATTTGGGTGCCTAAAGAAGAAATTCTGGTCAGAAGAAAAGACAAAAGATAGAAAAAACACAAAAGATAACAAAAGACATAAGGAAGGGAAAAGTTGCTATAACTTTCCCTACAAATATCGGATTAAGATGTTCTTTAAATAATTCAAAAGAGGACTTAGAGATCTACAACTTTCGTGGAGACCTCAAAGACAAATTCTATCTTCTAAGGGATCAAAATAGAACAGAAGATATCGGGTGAACAGTAACCCAAAAGAAACGAAAGGTAGAAGGAGCGAAAGGCAGATGATACAAAAGACAAAAGAAGTGTATCGTCAAAACGCATACGATACAAAAGAGAGAAGAAGTGTATCGTCAAAATACAAAAGATATCAAAACACAGATGATACAAAAGACAGAAGAAGTGTATTGTCAAAACACAGAAGATATACAAAACATAGACGATACAAAAGACAGAAGAAGTGTATCGTCAAAACATAGAAGATATCAAAATACAGACGATACAAAAGACAGAAGAAGTATATCGTCAAAATACAGAAGATATCAAAACACAGACGATACAAAAGACAGAAGAAGTGTATCTTCAAAATACTTAAGATATCAAAACACAGACGATACAAAAGATAAAAGAAGTGTATCGTCAAAACACAAAAGATATCAAAACACAGATGATACAAAAGACAGAAGAAGTGTGTCGTCAAAATACAAAAGGAGTTTGTGCATAGTAACACAGAAGGAGTTTGTGCACAGTAACACAGAAGGAGTTTGTGCACAGTAACACAGAAGGAACAAAACTTAGAAGAAGCGAAGCAAAACACAGAAGGAGATGACGTCATTGATGATAAAAATTTTGAGAAAATGAATTCCTCTAATCTAACCTAGATTAAACCAGACTTTCCTTCGAATACAAAACATGGATTTTCTACAATCATTCAATTTCTGCACCCAATTCTCAACTTTATGACGATCTTTGAGATTCATAAAGACCAAATTTAAATTCGATGTCTTCATAAGAAATGTAGCATTAAGTTCCTAATTTAATCCTAATCACGAATCTTCTCGTTTGGATAACGAGAGAACTGGTTATGGCTAACAAACCGAAACTCACTCAGTGAACATTTTCCATATCACTCTACTTCTCATTTTCAATAAAAATCACATTCACAACAATCACATCCGGAAGTTGTCAATGAATGCATGTACAATTATTATTATTATTATTATTATTATTATTATTATTATTATTATTATTATTATTATTATTATTATTATTATTATTTATGCATGAACATATACTATTCAATATGTATGTGCATGCCATCTTATGCATGAGCATGGAACGTGTTTCCTACTTCGTCAGCGCTTTCTCTCATTTATAAATTTTGTCATGGCATGAGTAACGGGATGTTACATCCACTCATATTAATTATCCATTATTAGTAAATAATTCAATTAATGATATCTGTAAATTATTTTACAAAGTGTTATTCCACCTCGGTCAATGATTTCTCTAATCGAAAACAATGAAACATTCTCCCTAGTCATTTCTAGATAATGAATCATGTATTGATCATCGCTTAACTAGCTTTGTGTAGTTCATATTATATCCATAGATTATTGACTGAGCTATCATTAATTAGAAAAGGTTATAAGTAGTATCAAAATATAGCTAGGGTATAAATCAATAATTAAAAGTATAACTTCAATGCATAGATCTCTTTAGAAGAGGGAAGCCACTCCCGAAGCTCAAAACTATTTGCCCTATCGTTGCAATTAAACTAATGGTGTTATTAACGGGTAGGTTGGGCCTTAATAAAACACGGATAAGCGCTAAATTTTCTGACCCGTTAATATTATGTTGGGTTAGCATTGTAATTTGAATCCAATTTTACGTTATCAAGCGTTGGAATGAACTTGGTTTCTAACATTAAGGGGAAAAGACTTGGAGCTTTTTGGATGTTGTAGTTTATTTGATTCTTCAAATTAGTTCAATATTTAAAAAATAAAGGTCTCATATTGTGTAATAAGAATGTGCGACCTGGTTTAAAATGTTAGACACCCCGCTCTTCTGAATCACGAGCTCGACGTCCTAAGTGACATCTAGATACGTGTCTCGCAAGGGTGGCATGCCCCCACCAGGATGACCTACTTTTACTATATCCGAATAGAAGTCGACCTTAATCATTTTGCATCAGCCTTGGGACAATTGGCAAAACTGTCATTAGGGATATCGGGTTAAGATTCTCTTCGGACGATTTCAAAAAAGACTTTGAAACTTATAACTTTGAGGAAGACCTTGAGGTCGGATTCTATCTTCTGAAGGGGTCAGAAATGGAATTGAAGAAACACAAAACAAAAGATAGCAAAATACAGACGAAGCAAAAAGATAGAAGAAGCAAAAGACAAAAAATAGCAAAACACAGAAGAAGAAAAAGACAAAAGAAACAAAACACAAAAGAAGCGAAAAGGCATAAGAAGCAAAAAGACATAATAAGCGAAAAGACAGAAGAAGCAAAACACAGAAGAAGCAAAAAAAATAGAAGAAGTGAAAAGACAGGAGAAGCAAAACACAGAAGAAGCGAAAAGGCAGAAGAAGCAAAACACAGAAGAAGCGAAAAGACAAAAGAAGCGAAAAGACAAAAGAAGCGAAACACAAAAAAAGCGAAAAGGCAGAAGAAACAAAACACAGATGATGTAAAACACAGAAGGAGATGACATCATCACAACGGAAACACAGAAGAAGATGACGTCATCACAGAAAAAGTAAAATACAGAAGATGTAAAATGTAGAAGAAGATGACGTCATCACACAAAGAAGCAACAAGGCAGAAAAAAATATCTTCCATTTTAAGGGCCATAACTTTCAACTCTAACATCCAAAATTTTCATGCTAAATACTATTGGACAGATAAAAGAAAGACTTACTACTTACTAGAAGACACATTTTCCTAACTCAGCTTAGATTAACCCAGATTTTTCCATGAAGTGAGAAAACGAATTTTTTCTTTATGAAACTTGAAAATTTCAACATATAAACTTGAGAGGGTCATGAGTAAATATGCAACCATTTGCATCAAAAGATAAAGTTTTACAAAGCTTTAGTAGGCATTTCAAAACGCAAATACATTAATACATCAAAATCCCAAAATACCAAAAGATACATGATTGGCTCAAAATGCAACTAAAGCCTTGCTTTACAACTTGCTTCAAATACAAAATAATCAAAAACTAGGAGTGTTGCCTTGCCCTTTTGACCTACTCGATATCCTGCTTATCACTTGAATGTGTGGGAGGAGATTAGGGAGTGAGCTTAAAACCCGTGGGTAACAATTTTATAATTTGACACAAGCAAAAACATTTATAACCAATTTTCAATGCAGAAATTAATGAGTATGCAAATCATGAATGCATCAATTAAATCAACTTGTCATAGACACATAAACATATCAAATGGTTTGGGTAAGTTTAAAATATGACGAGCTACACATTTCCAATGTAATAGTCCTGTGTAGTCATAAATTCTTGAGGGAGACCTTGAGGGAGCTCCAAGCCACTAGTGGGAAAGCAGGATAAGCTTATACTTGGATCAACGTGCACGTGATGGTTCTTAAGGGACTACCACAAACCCACATAACACATAGGTTTTCAAAATCTTGTAAGCTTGATGCCCAAAATGGCACACTTTCTTGAAAATTTGCTTTTCACATGCTTGTTATACCTTAAAAACTATTTTTAAAAGTATGGTTTCATAATCATGCATCATTTTTTAAAATAACTTTTCATAATTCATCACACAACTTATGTATTAGCATGTATCACAATCTTGCAACATTTAAAAACATTAAATGCACATGAATGAGGTAGTTGCAAAATTTATTTGTTTTCATTTCTTGACAGAAAACTTTTATTAACTTATTACTTAACTATAAAAGTGAAACCCACCTTGAAGTCCTTGATTTTGGCTTGTTCAAAAAGGCCTCTCATCTTACTCCTCTTGTCCTTCTTGATTCCTTTTTTAACATAAATATAATTTCCACATCAATGGAAATTTCCAGATGAGAACACAAAGAAGCTAATGTATAAATTGATCCTAGAACCCTTAAACTCATGCATCTACTAAGCTCTTGAAACCAAAATCCTTCCAACAATCCAAAGCCTTAAAATGTTCTTACCTAAAATCTTCTCTAAATGAAGAATGTTTGATTCAAAAGAAAGCTCTTATCTTCCTCTATATTTTTCCCTTCTTGCTCGCTCTCAAAATCCCTCTTGAAGGTTGAGAAAATCAAAACCTAGCTCAAACCTCTCTTTTCTCTCTAAACCCATGACACTCTCTCTCCCTTCTTTCTTATTTTTGTGCTTTCTCTCTTCTTTTTATCCTCACCAATGCTTTTGGCTTCTAAAATGCAAGCCAATAAATTCCTCTTCCCATTTTGCCCCTCCTTCAAAGCCTTAAAGCCTTCCTACTTAAGTGTTCTCCCCAACATACCCCTTATGCAACTTATCACTTTAACTTTAATTCAATTCACCTATGTAACATAATCTCATTAACATTAACATGCTAATTAATTCCAACGTACAATAATCTAGCCAGATCCTAAAATTAATCTAATCATGCTCATTTATCATGAAAAAAATTTGGGGGCTAACAATTCTCTCCCTCTTAAAAGAATTTTATCCTCGAAATTCATACCTGAGTCACTAAAGAGTTTTGGATACTTCTCCTTCATGGTTTCCAAAGGCTCCCATGTGACCTCTTCCACATAATCATTTCTCCACAAGACTTTGACCAGTTGAACTGTCTTGTTCTTGAGGACCTTCTCCGTGGTGTCCAAAATCCCCACTGGAATCTCCTCATAACTCAGATCATCACTCAACTGAACCTCAGTAGTCTGAATGATGTGGGAGGGATCCGACCTATACCTCCTTAGCATGGATACATGAAAGACATCATGTATCTATGACAATTTTGGTGGCAGCGCCAACTTGTAGGCAAGCGGTCCAAGCATCTCAGGAATTTCATAGGGACACACATATCTCAGACTTAACTTGCCCTTCTTGCCAAATCTCATGACTCCTTTTCAAGGAGACGTCTTAAAAAATACTTTCTCACCGACTTCATACTCCATCTCCTTCCAGTGTGCATCAGTATAACTTTTCATTCTATCCTGAACCGCTTTAAGCCTTTGCTTAACTAACTTGACCTTGTCTACTGTCATATGAAGTAACTCCAGCCTTATTAGTTTCCTCTCTCCTTCTTCGTCCCAACATATCGGAGTCCTACATTTCCTTCCATACAGTGCTTCATCTGGAGCCATATGAATGCTCGAATGGTACAAATTATTATAAGCAAATTTGACCAATGGAAAATGTTCGTCCCAAGCTCCTTTGAAATCCATCACATGCCCTAAACATTCCCTCAAGGGTCCGAATGGTCCTCTCAGATTGACCATCCATCTGGGGATAAAAAGCCGTGCTAAAATTCAACTTGGTTCCCAAAGCCTCTTGTCCCCAGAATCTTGAAGTAAATTGAGGATCCCTGTCAGAAACTATAGAATCTAGAACCCCATGCAATCTAACTATCTCATCAATATACTTCTTTGTCAAAACCCGCAAAGAATATTTCTATTTAATTGCCAGAAAATGGGTTGATTTTGTCAACTGATCAACAATATCCCAGATGGCATCATGCTTCCTACTGGTCTTGGGCAAACACATCAAAAAATCCATGGTTATCCTTTGCCACTTCCATTCAGGAATGAAAAATGGCCTTAACTTGCCTGAAGGTACCTGGTGTTCAGCCTTGACTTATTGACACACTAGACACTTACTTACATATTCTGCTACATCTCTCTTCATGTCATTCCACCAAAAATGCTCTTTCATATCTCTGTACATCCTAGTGCTACCTAGGTGCATGGCATAAGGCGCATTATGTACCTCATCTAGTATTTCATCCTTCACCTCCTTGATATCTGGAATACAAAGTCTACTTCCTACAACCATGAGTCCATCATCCCTTACTACCACTTTAGATTTCTTGCCATTCTGAATTTCTTCTCAAATCTTACTCAATTTTGCATTCTGTGCTTGTAGCTCCTTAACTTTTCCCCCAAGTATTGGTCTCACTCTAAAAGTAACAATAATACATTCAGGTTCCTCCTGTTTCAAACTTATCCTAAGCTTAGCCATCTCCTCCAATAGCAGTAGGTAAACTATTTGAACATAAGCTATAGAGGATTTCCTACTCAAGGCATCCGCTACCACATTCACCTTTCCTGGATGGTACTCAATCAACAGATCATAATCCTTGAGCAACTCTAACTATCTTCTTTGTCTCAAATTCAATTCCTTTTGGCTCAACAAATACTTAAGACTTTTATGATCGATGTAAATCCTCGTTTGCACCCCACACAGATAATGTCTCCAAATCTTCAAGGCAAAAACTATTGCTGCTAATTCCAGATCATGGGTCGGGTAATTCAGTTCATAAGGTTTTAGCTGCCGCGAGGCATAAGCTATTACTTTATCTTCTTACATCAACACACAACCCAAACCCTTTCTCGAAAAATTACTGTATACTGTATAACCCTTATCTCCCACAAGCAAAATCAAAACTGGAGCACTTGTTAATCTACACTCGAGCTCCTTAAAACTTTTCTGACATTCCTCACTCCAGATAAACTTCTGATTCTTCCTCAATAACTTCTTCATCGTAGTAACTATCATAGAGAACCCCTCAATGAATCTCCTATAATATCCTGCCAGACCCAGAAAACTTTTCACCTCTGTCATTGTCTTGAGTGCATGCCAATTTACCACTGCTTTAACCTTCCTTGGATCAACCTATATCCCATCTTTCGAAATCACATGCCCAAGGAATATTACTTCATAAAGCCAAAACTCACATTTGCTGAGTTTGGCATAAAGCTCCCTCTCCTTCAATATCTGCAACACAATCCTAAAATGCTCCTCATGTTTCCCTTCATTCTTAGAATACACCATAATATCATCGATAAACACTATGAAAAACTGTTCCAGATACTCCCTGAAGACCTTATTCATAAGATCCATAAAAGCAACTGGAGCATTGGTCAGTCCGAATGGCATGATTAGGAACTCGTAATGCCCATATCGGGTCCCAAAGGCTGTCTTGCTTACATCATACTCCTTGATTCTGAGTTGATGATAGCCTGACCTGAGATCAATCTTAGAAAAGACCTTTGCTCTCTGTAGTTGTTCAAACAGATCATCACTTCGGGGCAGAGGGAACTTGTTTTTAATGGTCACCTTGTTGAGTCTCCAGTAATCTATACACATCCGCCATATTCCATTCTTCTTCTTAACAAACAAAATCGGCGCTCCCCAAGGTGACAAACTTGGTCTTATGTAACCCTTTCCTAACAAATCCTTCAAATGTTCCTTAAGCTCCCTCAGCTTAGCTGGAGTCATTCTATAAGGTGATATAGAGATGGGTGCGGTTTTGGGAATCAAGTTGATGGCAAACTTGATTTCCCTCACTGGTGGCAAACTAGGTAAATCTTCTGAAAACATGTCTGAAAATTCCCTAACAATTAGAAGGTCCTCTAACCTCTCTTCATTCACATCAGTGTCCACAACATATACTAAAAAGGCTTAACACCCCTTTCCCATCATTCTGTCAACCAACAAGGCAGAAATAATCCTCGGTGATGGTGTTTTCCTGTCCCCTCTGAAAATCACCTTCTCACCGTTGCCCAGGTCAAATTCCACCTCCTTAAGGATACAATCTAACTTTGCATGATACTTCTCCATGGCATCCATTCCCAGTATGACATCTAGCCCCTTTAGATTTAAAGGTAATAAGTCCACTACCAGCTGAGCACCCTCGATGAAAAACCAACAACCCTTATAAACTTGACTTATAATCACATTCCTCCCTAGAGGAGTACTAATAATTAAAGGACTATCCAAAGGCCTCAGATCAACATCATGTAATGTCATGCTTGCAAAAACAAATGAATGCGTGGAGCCAGAATCAATTGAAACATATACTTCAGAATTAAATAACTGAGCCATATCCGTGACAACTTCAGGTGCGGTTGTAGCTTGCTCTCTAGTCATAGCAAATACTCTAGCCTGTGTCTGACCCCTTGGCCTCCGTGGAAGAATAGTCTTCTTTGTAGCTCCATAATTGCCCACCTCTATGAATGGTCTAATTCCTACTGTTTCTACTCTCCTTGGGGCTTACAACTGGACCCCTCTTGCCTTGTTACTTGGGGACAGTCTCTGATCATGTGTCCCTTCTCTCCATATCGAAAACATGCTCCAAGTAAGCTAAAACCTTCTCCTTTATAGAGCTTCCCACAATGTTCACATTGAGGGTTCGTGTATCTGCTTGTTCCCGTCCTTCCAAGGCCTCCTACACTTGATGCTTGCCTCGAGACTGCTCTTGTCTGCTTGATTTTTATAGGACCACTGCTTCCCACTTCACTCTGAGTAGGGTAGCTCCTTGTACTCTTCTCAGGCCTTAGGGCACTCATTCCTTTCTTAATAGACTGCTCTCTATTCTTCCTCTTCCTGCTCATTTTATTTTTGATATTCTCCAGTTTCTCAGCCTGAAGTGCCGCATCTACCAATTGCTGGTAGTCACAGAAATTATGGATCAACATCTTCTCCTTGATCCCCATATGAAGTCCTCCCTTAAATTCGCAGCACTTATCTTCCTCATTGGCAACAATGTTGGCCGTATACCGTGACAGCTGGGTGAACTTCAGTTCATATTCACTCACACTCATGTCCCTCTGTGTGAGATTTAGAAATTTCCTGGCCTTCTCTTGAATGTAGACCCTCGAGAAGTACTTTCTCCTGAAAGCTTCCAAAACGTCCCTCCATGTCAGCACCGGAGACATAGCCTGACTGTGGGGTACTGATTCCCACCAATAAAGTGCATCCCTTGCAACAAACTAACTGCATAATCCAGCTTCTCTTTGTCGGAGCACTTCATCTAAATCAGGACTCTTTCGATCCTCTTCAACCATGCTTCAGTCTCTTCAGGATTAGTGGTCCCGTTGAAATCTATAGCTCCATAGTTGCGGAGTTTATCATACTGCCCACTCCCCTCCACTAGAGCTGGCACTGGAACTTGTGATCCTTGCCCACGGCATAAGTGAAAGCCTGAGCGAAGGCTTGAAAGAATCGTGGGTTTATAGTAGACATGGGAGGAGGAGGCGGTGGCACTTCATGTTGCATTTTATGTGCCTCGGAATCAGGAGCAGGGTGTGTCTCGGCATCTTGCAGGATATAGGATTCATCTGTGCTCCCTTGGTGAGAGCTAGTTCGAGACACAGCTCCTCGAGTTTTCATTTGAGACTGCATTTTTCATTCCTTCAATATAAAACTAGTGAAAATCTTTAGTTTATATAAAAATAATTTCAAATAATGTAAAACAATTTAAAAACCATGCACTTTGCTTACTTAAAAATAATGCATGTTCATTTCATGCCTTAGACTACCCACCAAAATCCTAGGGTACTCCTAAGCCTACTCGCTCTGATACCATAAGTGTTGGACACCCCGCCTTGCCCCCACCAGGACGACCTACTTTTAATATATCCGAACAAAAGTCGACCTTAATCATTTTGCACCAGCCTTGGGACAATTGGCAAAACTGTATTTAGGGATATCGGTTTAAGATTCTCTTCGAATGATTTCAAAGAAGGCTTTGAAACCTACAACTTTGAGGAAGATCTTGAGGTCAAATTCTATCTTTTGAAGAGGTCGGAAATGGAACTGAAGAAACATAAGACAGAAGATAGCAAAACATAGACGAAGCGAAAAGACAGAAGAAGAAAAAGACAGAAGATAGCAAAACACAGAAGAAGCAAAAGACAAAAGAAGCAAAAAGACAGAAGAAGCGAAAAGGCATAAGAAGCAAAACACAGAAGAAGCGAAAAGGCAGAAGAAACAAAAAGACAGAAGAAGCGAAAAGACAGAAGAAGCAAAACACAGAAGAAGCAAAAAGGTAGAAGAAGCAAAACACTGAAGAAGCGAAAAGGCAGAAGAAGCAAAACACAGAAGAAGCGAAAAGACAGAAGAAACAAAACACAGAAGAAGTGAAAAAGGCAGAAGAAGCAAAAAGACAGAAGAAACAAAACACCGAAAAAGCGAAAAGGTAGAAGAAGCAAAAAGATAAAAGAAGTGAAAAGACAGAAGAAGCAAAACACAGAAGAAACGAAAAGGCAGAAGAAGTAAAAAAACAGAAGAAGCGAAAAGACAAAAGAAGCAAAACACAGAAGGAGCGAAAAGACAGAAGAAGCAAAAGATAGAAGAAGCGAAAAGACAAAAATACAGAAGAAGTAAAACACAGAAGGAGCGAAAAGGCAAAAGAAACAAAACACAGAAGAAGCGAAAAGACAGAAGAAGGAAAAAGACAGAAGAAGCTAAAAGGCAGAAGAAGTAAAAAAACAGAAGAAGCGAAAAGAGAGAAGAAACAAAACATAGAAGAAGCGAAAAGGCAGAAGAAGCAAAACACAGAAGAAGCGAAAAGACAGAAGAAGCAAAACACAGAAGAAGTGAAAAGGCAGAAGAAGCAAAACACAGACGATGCAAAACACAAAAGGAGATGATGTCATCACAAAGGAAACACAGAAGGAGATGACATCATCACAGAAGAAGCAAAAAGGCAGAAGAAGCAAAACACAGACGATGTAAACCACAAAAGAAGATGACGTAATCACACAAAAAAACACAGAAGGAGATGACGTCATCACACAAAAAAGCAACAAGGCAAAAGAATATATCCTCTATTTTAAAGGCCAAAACTTTTGACTCTAACTTCCAAAATTTTCGTGCTAAATATTGTTAGAAAGATAAAAAAAAGACTTACTACTTACTAGAAGACACATTTGCCTAACTCAGCTTAGATTAACCCAGATTTTTCCCTGAAATCAAAAAACAAATTTTTTCTTTATGAAACTTGAAAATTTCAACGTACAAATTTGAGAGGGTCATAAGTAAATATGCAAATATATACCATTTGCATCAAAAGATAAAAGTTTTACAAAGCTTTAGTGGGCATTTCAACTCGCAAACATATTAATATAACAAAATCTCAAAATACCAAAAGATACATGATTGGCTCAAAATGCAACTAAAACCTTGCTTTACAAACTTGCTTCAAATACAAAATAATCAAAAACTAGGAGTGTTGCCTTGCCCTTTTGACCTACCCGATATCCTGCTCATCACCTGAATGTGTGGGAGGAGATTGGGGGGTGAGCTTAAAGCCCGTGGGTAACAATTTTATAATTTGTGACAAGCAAAAATATTTATAAGCCATTTTCAATGCAAAAATTCATGAGTATGCAGATCATGAATGCATCACTTAAATCAACTTGTCATGAACACATAAACATATTAAATGGCTTGGGTAAGGTCAAAACATGACGAGCTACACATTTCCAATGTAATAGTCCTGTATAGTCGTAAATTCTTGAGGGAGTCCTTGAGGGAGCTCCAAGCCACTAGCAGACAGGTAGGAGCAGCCTATACTTGGGTCAACGTGCACATGATGGTTCTTGAGGAATTACCACAAACCCACATAACACATAGGTTTTCAAAATCTTGTAAGCTTGATGCCCAAAATGGCACACTTTCTTGAAAATTTGCTTTTCACATGCTTGTTATACCTTAAAAACTATTTTTAAAAGTATGGTTTCATAATCATGCATCACTTTTAAAAACAATTTTTTATAAGTCATCACACAACTCATGTATAAGCATGTAGCACAATCTTGCAACATTTAAAAATATTAAATGCACATGAATGAGGTAGTTGCAAAATTTATTTGTTGTCATTTCTTGACAGAAAACCTTTATTGACTTATTACTTAACTATAAAAGTGAAACTCACCTTGAAGTCCTTGATTTTGGCTTATTTAAAAATGCCTCTCCTCTTGCTCCTCTTGTCCTTCTTGATTCCCTTTTTAACATAAATACAATTCCCACATCAATAAAAATTTTCAGATGAGAACCTAAAGAAGTTACTGTATAAATTGATCCTAGAACTCTTAAACCCATCCATCTACTAAGCTCTTGAAACCAAAACCCTTCCAACAATCCAAAGTCTTAAAATGTTCTTACCTTAAATCTTCTCCAAATGAAGAATGTTTGATTCAAAAGAAAGCTCTTATCTTCCTCTATATTTTTCCCTTCTTGCAAGCTCTCAAAATCCCTCTTGAAGGTTGAGAAAAATCAAAACTTAGCTCAAACCTGTCTTTTCTCTCTAAACCCAAGACACTCTCTCTCCCTTTTTTCTTATTTTTGTGCTTTCTCTCTTTTTTTATCCTCACCAACGTTTTCGACTTCTAAAATGCAAGCCAATAAATTCATCTTTCCATTTTGCCCCTCCTTCAAAACCTTAAAACCTTTCCACTTAAGTGATCTCCCTAACATACCCCTTATGCAACTTATCATTTTAACTTTAATTCAATTCACCTATGTATCATAATCTCATTAACATTAACATGCTAATTAATTCCAACATACACTAATCTAGCTAGATCCCAAAATTAATCTAATCATGCTCATTTTGTAGCATCCCGTTACCGTTGTGAGGGTTATTTTGGTAAATTAGTATGGGTAGGACTGTTGCTGCATTTATTCATTGAACATTCATTGACCTCTAGCTTTAGAGGGATGAATTAATTGCACATGCATATGCATAGTGACATGCATTCATGATTTTCCGGCATTTTAATTGTGATTATGTTTTGAATTGAAAATTTTGAGATAATTATGTTAGATATGATTTATTTGGGGTTTAAGAGATAATGTGGATTGAATTTTTGGATTGGAAATCGAAATTGGAGTATATGATCGTGTGTTTTACATTCTTGAGGAATTATAGGAATTCTTCCAAAAATTTTAGTGTTATGGGTCTGGACCGGGAAAATGTCTTAGAGACTGATGGATTAGATTCCGGTTCCGAAATTGATTGGCAATTGGCTTGGAAAATTTAGATTTGTGAGTTTAGGAATTTTTATGATGAGCCATTGAAATTTAGAGACTGTAATTGAATGAATTTGAGGACTATAATCTATAGGTTTTAAATCAACCATTTATATTTATACTTAAGGTTTTGAAATCAAAGAGAGACAAACTTTCCTTTCTCCTTCCTCTTCCTTTGACGATTCGATCTTGTCCCCTATGGAGATTTTGCTTGTTTTTCCTTTCTTTGTGGTTGAAGAGCTGCTAGAAACTGTGGAGAGTTTGATGTTTGGATTGGCTATGGAGGATCACATTGGATGTTAGAGGATTGAAAGATTTTCATAGATTTTAGGGTTTAAGAATCGAGCTTCGATTTGGTAAGTTTTATGGCTTTAATGTTGATATTTATTGTTGTTTGATGTATTAATGAGTTTAAATGCTAGAGTTGTGGGTAGTTGAGTGTGTTTAATGCTGGTTTTAAGAGTGAAAATGGCAGAGAAATCAATTGGGGAAGAAGACGTAGCTGCACGTCATGACGTCTGGATAAAGGCCACGCCGCGACGAGAAAATGTGTGCTCGCCGCGGCGAGCCACTAGAGACGTCGCGGCAAGCGAATAAGTTTCACGCCGCGACAAGTCATTTGTAGGCATCGCGGCGAGGCGCAAGAGAAGTGTTCGCCGCGGCTAACGTTCCCACGCCGCGGCGAGCGTCCCTTTCCACGCCGCGGCGAGAGATCCTTGGCCGCGGCGAGGGACAAATTCTGAAAGGAATCAATTTGCTTTTTGGGGCATATTTTATAGTGTAGACCTCCAATTGAGGCGATTATTGATTCGTTATGAACTAGAGAGAGAGGTCTACAATTGTGGTAAAGATTGAGAGTTCGAATTCTAATTAGCGGGATCGCAATTAACGAAAGAGAGTCAATTTCAATTCCTAGTGCAACTTAAGAGTTATGTTTTTACAAATTGGAGTTTAATTGGGGACTTAAGTGAGTGAATTTGAACCTCGGGAATGCTATTGATCTAGTAAATAGTGAATTTTGGTTGTGAGTCAAGAGATAGCTAAATTGGATTTTGGCTCCGGAAAATCATGAACATGAATCGTACAACTTTGAATTAAGACATGTGCATTATCGAATTTTTTTGATTGAGCATCTAGTGATGAGAATTTGTTTAAATTGTTATAGAGGCACCGTTGGATCGTCAGTCCACGGATATTGTTGGGACTTCCAGGCAGTAGTTCGGAAGTTACAGGTGAGTAACCTAGTTGGTTCCTCAATTTTTGTGTGTTAAATGTTCTATGAATATGTGAGTTGTTTGCCAAGGTGAGTGTTTGTAACTGTGAAATAGACGTGCTGAAATTGTGAATAAATGTTCTGAATGCGATAAATAGAATCGATTGATATATATATGTTATTGATTGTGCAAGTGTGAGTGCATGCTAGGCATGATTAAAATCGTTAAATAAACAGTTGTGACTGATGCAATTAGCGATTAGAGCTTTAAGCTCGATTATCAGTGAAAGGGCCTAAGGCCGAAAGGGAATAGTGCATACCCAGAGGGCTCTCCTATCCCTAATGTGAGGGAGCAGTAGTGCATACCCTTAGGGCTCTCCTACTTGCCTAAAAATGCGATTACTGTGTAATGTGCCCGAATTGGGACAGTATTGACGCTCAGTCACAACACTGACATAAAATGAGAATTGGCATGCATTATGCATCTAACTGTATTGTGCAAATTGAGAATGCGTGTATTATGTGGCGATTGTGCAGTGGTATACCTGATTTATGTTATTGTGAAAATGTGTAAATTGTCTTATAGTGTTTCGAATGTGTTATCGTGTGACTATGTGAAATATCGTGTGTATATGCATGAGTTGGGTGAACCATCGATGATGGTTTCTCATTGAGTTCGCAAACTCACCCAACATTGCAATTATTTTCCAGGACAGCGTTAGTAGATTCCTAGCTCCCGTGATAAACTCTTTCTGCCGTGAGAGTGCGTGGGCAAGTGAAGCGATGGCTCACAGGTCGGTCAGCTGGGATGATTTTTGGGGATGACTTAGTATAGACTTTTGTATCCGTTTCCTTTTTGAGATACTGTATTGAGACTGTAGGGGACTGATAGACTTGTCTATATTTCAGTTAGTAATGTGAAATGAAAGATTATTGTGATTTTAAAATTTAGTAATTTGCTTAATTCGGTTTAAATTGTATTGATGCCATGCGAGTGTTTAGTGATTGTTTTCATTAGTAACACTTCCTTGCTGTGGGATATACGTTGGAACGACCCACGGGTGTCCCGGTGCGTACCCTACGGTAAGGGGGCGCTACATTAGGTAGTATCGGAGCATGGTTTGGCATCTTTTGGGCATAGTATATTGTAGGCTTGAATTTTTAATGAGAAAAGCATAAATTGATCATATTCTTGTTTGTTATAGGTCATCCGTTCTTGGAGATCAAGTGGATCAACCAGCTGACCTAGGATCAGTGGGAGCTAGTAGAGAGTCCTCTATGCCTCATTCTGAGGAGTTACCTCCTAGAGTTCCCGTGAGACGGGAGAGGAGGTATGATAGGCTACGCAAGCAAGGAGTTGTTGACTTCTATGGCAGCACAGACCCTGCAGAGGCTGAGGGATGGTTGGAGAGGACAGAGAGAGTCCTCGATCAGATGGACTGTGACTCTGAGGAGCGCTTTGACTATCAGATTTCTACGCTTGAGGTCCGCTTATCGGTGGTGGAAGACTATTCCGGCGATTCCGGCCAGCCTTGCATGTTATCATGGGATGATTTTCTGAGGGCATTCAGAGATAACTTCATGCCCAAGGTTTATTTAGAGATGAAGATGCAGGAATTCCTTGAGTTGAGATAGGGGTCGATGACAGTAGCGGAGTATGAGGTGCGGTTTAATGAGCTGATGGGATATGCTTCTGTCTTGGTTGCTTCAGAGTCTGATAGGTGCCGAAGATTCGAGGGAGGGCTTAATATGGAGATCCGTATCAGGTTAGCCCGATCAGATATGGGTACCTTTCAGGAGAGCTGCAAAGAATGAGAGTCGGCGACTCGAGGCGTAACCAAGCCTGAGTCTGGACAGGGCCCCAGGGGTAAGAGACCGAGCGACAGCCTGTGGTAGTGAGTAGAGGATTGATAAGCACGGACGGATCCTTGGTCATCTGGAGGAGGTAGACGATCCATTTGGGCGGAGGGCGATTCATTCGGTCTGGTAGTGGTCGTAGCGGTGCTAGAGGTTCAGGCCAGAGTCTTCCGCTGTGTGAGTATTATGAGAGGAGACACAGTGGGGAGTGATGGAGATTTACTGGAGCGTGTCTCAAGTGTGGCTCCATGGACCATCAGATCCGGGAGTGTCCTTATACTGTAGAGGCCCAGTCCATTATGACTGGTAGATCAGGCAGCAATACCACGGTGCAGCAGAGCTGTGGAGGTGGATCGAGATTTAGGGGCCGAGGAAGAGGCCGAGGCCGAGGAAGAGGCCGAGGCCGAGTTGAGGGATCTGTAGTGAGGACTAAGAGACTGAGCAGCCGACAGCAGTCCCAGGCTAGAGTCTATGCCATGACTCGGCAGGAGGCTCAGGATTCTCCAGATGTGGTAGCTGGTATGCTTCTGATCTTTGACTTTGAGGTTTTTGCTTTGATAGATCCAGGATTCACGCATTCGTTTGTTGCACCGCATATGGCATGTAGACTGCATTGTGATAGGGAGAGATTACAGAATGGGCTAGAGGTGAGTACACCTCTAAGTAGTAAGACAGTTTTGGGAGAGGTCTACAAGGGGTGTCCGATTGTGATTGATCAGGTAGAGTTGAGTGCAGACCTGATAGTGTTGCATCTGAGAGAGATAGTTGTGATTTTGGGGATGGACTGGCTTACTGCGCATAGGGCTGTTATGGATTGTTGTACCAAGGAGGTCGTGTTAGAGTCTCCTGGTCAGCCTATAGCTGTTTTTCGAGGTATTAGTCAGGCAGTGCCAGCCAGGATGATTTCGTTTCTGAGTGCCTTAAGGTTGATGCAGGGAGGTTGTGAGGCCTATCTGGCTCACGTGGTTGATTCTAGAGTAGAGCAGAGGCTACAGGATATTCCCATGATCAGGGAATTTCCATATGTGTTTCCCGATGAGTTACCGAGTTTGCTGCCGGAACGGGAAACGGAGTTTGGGATTGACCTCGTTCCAGGTACCGCTTCTATATCTATACCTCCATATAGGATGGCACCGGTGGAAATGAGGGAACTTAAGACTTAGTTGTAGGAGCTTCTGGATAAGGGATTTATCAGGCCGAGTGTTTCACCGTGGGGAGCTCCAGTGTTATTTGTGAAGAAGAAGGACGGGACTTTGAGGCTGTGTATCGATTACAGGCAATTGAATCGGGTTACAGTTAAGAATAAATATCCACTGCCTAGGATCAATGATTTATTTGATCAGTTGCAGGGAGCTCAGGTGTTTACTAAGTTGGATTTGCGATCTGGATATTATCAGTTAAGGATAGCAGAGGTCGATGTGCCTAAGAGTGCTTTTAGGAGCAGGTACGGGCATTTCGAGTTCCTAGTGATGCCGTTTGGGTTGACTAATGTCTTGACAGCCTTCATGGCCTTGATGAATAAGGTCTTTCAGCCCTACCTGGATCAGTTTGTGATAGTATTCATTGATGGCATTCTGGTACATTCGAGGAGTAAGCAGGAGCATGCGGAGCATCTGATGATTGTTTTGCAGATTATGAGAGAGAGGCAGCTGTATGTCAAATTCACTAAGTGTGAATTTTGGCTTGATGAGATAGTATGTCTAGGGCACATTGTGTCTGGTGAGGGTATCCGGGTGGATCTTCACAAGATTGAGGCAGTGAGGAGTTGGGAGATCCTGAGGAATGTGTTTGAGGTTCGGAGTTTCCTCGGATTAGCAGGATATTACCGGAGGTTTGTCGAGGAGTTTTCAGTGATCTCATCCCCTTTGACAAAACTTCTGAGGAAGAATGTGGTCTTTGGATGGACCGATGAGTGTCAGAAGAGTTTAAAGGAGTTGAAACATCGGCTGACTTCGACGTCGGTGTTAGCTTTGCCATCTGGAGCTGGAGGCTTTGAGGTTTTCAGTGATGCCTCGCAGCAGGGTTTAGGATGTGTTCTGATGCAATATGGGAGAGTGATAGCTTATGCTTCGAGACAGTTGAGGTCTCACGAGATGAATTACCCAGTGCATGATTTGGAGTTAGCAGCAGTTGTGTTTGCTCTGAAGATCTGGAGACATTATTTATATGGTCAGACGTTCCAGATCTTCACCGATCATAAGAGTCTGAGATATCTGTTGAGTCAGCGAGAGTTGAATTTGAGGCAGAGGAGATGGATTGAGCTACTGAAGGATTATGACTGCACTATTGAGTACCACCCAGGGAAGGCCAATGTGGTGACAGATGCTTTGAGTAGGAGATCTCACATCGGTCTTTGATTTGATTAGTAGATGCCTAGTTTGATTGGTTGAAAGCTCGAATGTGCAGATGGATTTGGGTCAGGATGGAGCTCTGTTAGCTACTTTGAGGCTTAGACCGATGTTGCAGGATCAGATCAGGAGGGTTCAGGATCAGGACCCCGTGTTAGTGAGATTGATAGATAGAGTCAGATCAGGATTGCTTTCTGATTTTGAGTTGAGAGATGGGACTTTGTGATTGGGACAGAGATTGTGTTCCAAATGTGGAGGATTTGAGGCGAGAGATTCTAGAGGAGGCGCATGTGGCTGCCTATGCTATGCATCCTGGTACTACCAAAATGTATAATATGCAGGTGTAAGTCGACTTGTATTGAGATGTAAGTCGACTTATACCAGTTCGGTACGTGTAAGTCGACTTATTCGTGTACAGTACCGTAAGATTGTTAGAGTAGTGCCCTAAAGGCAATCCCCTTTAGCGGTTTTTGTTCATATTCATGTACAGACTTTATGAATAAATAAAGAAAGGCATGTTTCATTTATTTGATGTTCTTTATGAATTGATATTGATCGTTAATCAAATTAATGAATTCCATGATATATGACATAGCATGAAGGAAATTATGATGTGATCATAATCCTGAGATTCCTATCATGTGCAATTATGTCAGTATCTAAATTCTCCTAGTCATAGGATTAATGAGGATGGACATCATTAATCTGATGACTAGCATATGTTATACTCCTTGATTGGATCAAGCAGTGGATCTCAGAAACTGTAAATATGGGATATTTAGAGTTGACATGTGGATGCTTACTAGCGGTAGTAAGTACATTGGATGACCTGCCATGAGATTATCACATGGATGTCCTATTCTAATGTCAGTGATAATCTCATCATAGCAATGGTGCAAGTATCCTTAGACTTGAGGTACTCAAGGATATCTTGGATATTGATTACGTCTTTGACTCCATTCCTTGTTGCCTTCGGAGGTTACTCATAGGGTGGTGCTTGGGTGCGACTTGAGGTATTGAAGGTAATTGAGTAGCCAATAAAGGATTCATCACTACGTGATAGCGAAGAGATACCACGCCTCTTGTCGGGATCATTACTTTAAGTCTCTGGCCGGAGCATAATTATGTCATGAAGAGGGTCTTCATAGACATATAAAGTAATGAGTCCTAAGGCAGGAACTTATATCACTGGGCTAGACTTAGTCTAGTAAGAGTTGACACTTTGACCATACTCATAACCAAGTGGGGTATAGGATGTTGAAAGGATGAATTGCACGGTAATTGTCTATGGAAGGGTTCGTGATCTGGTTCGTGATGAATTCATCAAACCAATTACTTTCCGGTCAATTGGGGTCATGATGTGTTGCTAGCGCGCTCATGACTTGCTTCGGATTAATTGTTAATCTAAGTGGCCAACATAACCGGAACCTAAAGGGTCACACGATAAGAGTGTTTGGAGAATCAGTAAAATAGTTTTGGACGGAGATCCAATAAATGGAGAGCAAACGGATTAAATGAATCCCGATGAGATTGGGATATGTCCCGATGAGATCGCGACATCAATATTGCTGAAAAAGGTTTTCGGGGGTTTATCCCATATCGGAACCCGGTAGGCGGTGAGGACCGACCCAGTGTGTTGGACCACTTCAGCATTTATTTATATATATATATAATTGATTAATTAATTAATTAATTAATTAATATATGTGTTGAAACGTGGAAGATGGAGGAGGAGGCTAATCCATTTAACTTTATATTTATATATATATATAAAGTGGCTTACGTGGGACTCTCTCCACCATAAGCCTTGAATGTGTCTTTTAAGTGTTAAAAGACATATGAAAAGGAGAGTTAGATGAGGATGATTCGTGGGTTTTGGAATAAGAGTAAGAAGAAAGGATTTTTGGAAAATCCTAAGCTCTTCTCTTCACACCATCGTTCATCAAGCTTTCTTCTCCATTGATTCAAGCTCTCCAAGGACAGAGGTAGGGTCTAGCAGCCTTTACTTTGTTCTAGCTATTCCCGGGTCAAAAGGGTTTGTCCCGGTTAGGTTTTCTTATTTCTGCGTGGATACCTTTAGAGATAGTCTCTATTGGCTATTCAGGTTTGAATCTTCATACAGACACATAGATCTTGGCCTTCGGGAAGGTCCCGGCGACAAAAATTTTTGTTTTCCGCACCTGGTACATGTGATGTACCTCCCGGGATTTTCCTACAGTGGTATCAGAGCCACTTGTGTCGTGTATGAAGCTAAAACCCTAGCTAGGTCGGACTTCCTATTTGAATTTGACGTTGATGCATGCATGCTGTCCAAATTTCGAATTAATATAGGGATATGTTTTTCGAAATTTTTCTGCCCATAATTGTTCATAACATGATATAGAATATGTCTGTGAAAGATGAGAATTTATCAATTTGATTTGATATAGTTTTGCTAATTTATTCCCTAAGGTTCTAGATGCTGTTTTGTGACACATTCTGTGAACAGGCATGTGTATAAATTCGATAATAAATTCTAGAAAAACAATTTTTCGGATTGGCCTTCACCAACATGTCCCTAAGATGTTTGTGAATGTCTATGTGTATGGAAAAGTGTTTTGAAGGTGATTTGCTATTTATTCACGAATTTATTCTATGCTGTTGGGAATAGCTTTGTTGATGAACACAAATTTTGAATCGGTTTTGTTGCTTAGGTTGACTGAGTTTTTGATGGCTATAAATCCTAGAAAAATTCATGAGGCATTTTCTGAACATGTAGTAACCTGTTTATTTTTCTCAGAATTTATTGAAATTGTTTCAATGATTATTTCGAGCAATGTGTAGTACTTGGCAGTTTTGTGAACATTGCTGGGACTGTTTTTCTTGGCATAATTGAATGTGTATTTTTCAGTTCCAATGCCTTGGACCATTTTTAATGTGATTGAAAATGAGTTATCTTGATGTAGTATGCTTTCCAAACTGAATTGCTTGAAGTTGGTTTTCCAAGAATTTTCGGATGCCGAATAGGTCACATTAGCGTCTCGTTAGTGTATTTCATTATCTTGCTTGTTTTGGCCGTCATAATTTTTGTGACTTGTGCGAAGTAATTTGATAACGTATGGACTAGCTAGAGATGCTTAGGGTGATAATTTGGTGTTTCCTAAATTGTTTGGATATTTATGAGTAATGACTCATTTTCAAGCTTTTCTTGTATGGTTTGATCAGTATATGGCAATCATGTAACAATGAAGTGTTCATTGGTACATCAAATTAACAGATATTACCCTAGGTATGATGGTATTGCAATTGGGATTACATGGATTGAGGAATTAGCGATTAGAGATAATAGCAATTTTAGTTGGATAAGTCGACTTATACAGGACATAAGTCGACTTGTTCAAGGTCTTGCCATAAAGTCGACTTGTATCATGATATAAGGGGACTTATGCGTGAAGCGTAGGGCATAAGGCGACTTGCATTCTTTGTAAGTCGACTTGTGACATGCTCAAGAGGGATGATGGATGATTATAAGGAAAGATTCAATGTGATTGATGAAACCTAAATCATTCCATATAGTCTGGCGACTATAACCCTTCAACTTGGAGTCTAGAGTTGAGATCCCTCCTCGGTATATGAAAACTAACGCTTCCATTAATATGGTAAGAACCAGAGTTCTTATAGGGTTGGGTTGTTAGGTAAACCCAAGCTCGCTCTATCTGGATATGTTGAACCATGAAAATGTGATTTTCGGATTAATGGGTTGGTATTCACTAAGCGTTGGTTTGTTGAGTAAACTCAAGGTCAACGTGGATGAGGCGAATTGGGTAGCATACATCGATGTATGCGCATCAAAAGTTGATAACCCAATGTAAGTGCACACATCAACAAGTTGATAGCACGGATTGATAGTTGTGTCTAAGATGTAAGTGGTATATTTGATACCTCCCGAGACATAAGGTGGCTTGTTGGGTAAACCCAAGGTCATTCTTAATGTCGGTTATCGATGATGCAATTGGTATGTTCGATACCTACCGATTGACCTAAGTTGTGGCTTGTTGGGTAAACCCAAGGTCATTCTTAGCAATATCGGATATCAACCCACTAGGACATTATGTCATCTTGTTTCTTTGGATTCGTAATGAGGGTTATGGATTCTATGAAACTAGTGGGAGCTTTTTGCATATCATTCAAGTCCTTATGATTATGCATCTATTCCTATTCTAACATTCTTTCTCTCTTTTCGTTTAGGTTGGTTGAAGATGTCTTCGGTGTGAACTTACGCCGCTAATGGATTCCAACAAGTTAATCGGATCGAATTTTCGATCGCTAAGGAATCGAGAATTGTTCTCGATCGAGGAACTGGATACATCCTAGATGTTCCACTTCCAGATGCACTGCCGTCGATGCTTCGATGAGGATCGGAAGGCATATCGTAAGCATCTAAAGGACGATGACATGGCTACTTGCATTATGCTTGCCTCGATGTCACCAGAGCTGCGAAGCAAAGACGAGTCCATGAATGCTCACACTATAGTATTTCATCTTAGGGAGTCTGTTTGATGAGCAAGCTTCGATGCGAAAGGTTCGAGACCTCGAGGCTTCTCTTCACCACAAAGATGGCTCGGGGACATCTGTCATGCAAGATGCCCTAAAGATGAATGGCTATATTGAGAGATTGGTCGTCTTAGGTTTTGTAATGGATTATGAGTTAAGTATAGACTTAATTTGGTTGGATTGTCCGACGGTTATTCACGGTTAGTGTTAAACTATCGGATGAACCAAATATCCACAACAATTCTGGTGATCAATCTGGCCAAGACAAGTGACGGCACTATCAAAAATGATAGAAAGCAAGTGCTAATGGTGGCTGCTTCTTCTTCTGGTTCAAAGAAGAAAAAGAACCTAAAGAAGAAGAAGGCCAAGAAACCAAAGGGAAGTGCATCAAGAAGAAGACCAAAGAAATTGCCCCGAAAGGAACTTGCTTCCATTGTGGTAAAGATGGCCATTGGAGGCGCAATTGCAAAGTCTATCTGGAGTCACTGAAGCAGAAGAAGGCATCAAATGCCTCAACTACTTCAGTATATATGTCATTGAGGTTATCTGCTTCGATCACAACATTTGGGTATTTGATCTTGGTTGTGGCTCACATATGTAATGATATCACGGGCCTAAGGACGATGAGATGACTCATGAAGGAGAAGTAGAACTGCGTGTTGGAAATGGAGCAAGAGTTCTTTGCATTAGCCGTAGGAACCTATATTTTGTCTCTCCCACTAGGCTTGTACTCGAATTGGATGATTGTTATTTTGTACCCGCTTTGACAAAGAACATATTATCATTTCTTGTTTAAATATTTGGTTTCCATTTGAATTTTAATAGCAATGGTTGTTCTATTAATTCTAATGGAATGCTTTATGGTCTTGGTACATTATGCAATGATATTTACATATTAGATATGTCTCATCCAATTATGAATGTCAATGACACCAAACGGCATAAAAGAGATAATTTAAAGTCAACTTACTTATGGCATTGTCGAACGGCCATATAAATGAGACACGTGTCGCTAAACTCCATAAGAGTGGCGGTTTAAGGTCATTTGATTATGAATCATATGACACATGCGAATCTTGTTTATTAGGCAAGATGACTAAGTTACCTTCAAGGAAAGGGTGAACGAAGCGATGGAGTATTAGACCTAATACATTCGGATGTATGCGGTCCGATGTCCATCCATGCTAGAAGTGGTTGTCGTTACTTCATTACCTTTATCGATGATTATTCTCGATATGGGTACTTGTATCGATGAGATACAAATCTGAAGCGTTGAAAAGTTCAAACAATTCGGACATGAAGTAGAAAACCACTTGGTAAAAGTATCAAGGCATTACGATCCGATCGTGGTGGAGAATACTTAGACCAACGGTTTGGATTATCTCGTAGATAATGACATTTTATCTCGATGGACTCCTCCTTACACACCACAAAGACAATGGTGTGGCTGAAAGGAGAAATCGAACCTTGTTGGACATGGTACGATCAATGATGGGTTTCGCATACGATTACCAAAATCGTTTTGGGGTATGCACTAGAGCAGCTTGTTTACTTGTTAAGCGAGTTCCTCTAAGGCAGCTTGATGTTACTCCATATGAGATGTGGACTAACAGAAAACCTTATCTTTCTCATTTGAAAGTTTGGGGTTGTCACGCTTCGTGAAGCGGATTCATCGAGATAAGCTTCAAGCAAAGTCGATAAGTGTTTGTTTGTAGGATATCCTAAAGAGACCATGGGATATCAATTCTACCTTCACGAGGAACAAAAGGTGTTTGTTTCAAAGCATGTTGTCTTCTTAGAGAAAGAGTTTCTTCGCAAGAAGACAAGGGGAACAAAGTCGAACTTGAAGAAGTTCAAGATGCTCAAATAGACACGATCAACCGCTCGAACTCGAGATTGTCACTCATTCGGATGAAGTAACAGATTCAACCTTCTACTACACACGAAGTTCAGAGGTCAAGTAGGATACGATCGCCCTTAGAAATATGGATTTTCGTAAGTGAACAGAATGACGATTGCTCATAGAAGATGATGAGCTGCTACCTATGAAGAGGTTACGAAAAGTTCGAGTCGAAAAATGGCTTTTACGCCATGAAAGCGAAATGGATTCCATGTACGAAAATCAAGTATGGACTTTGGTGATCGCACTGAAGGAATCAAGCCCATAGGGTGCAAATGGGTTTTCAAGAAGAAAACCGACATGGATGGTAATGTGATTACTTATAAAGAAGGCTTGTGGCCAAAGGATTAAATCGAGACAAGGAGTTGACTATGACGAGACCTTGACCCGTAGCAATGCTTAAATCCATTCGGATACTCCTAGCCATTACCGCCATTATGATTATGAGATATGGCAATGGATGTGAAGACGACTTTCCTTAATGGAAATCTGGTCGAGGATGTGTACATGACACAACCAGAGGGCTTCACTTCCATCGATGGCGAAAAGGTATGCAAGCTTCAAAAATCTATTTATGGATTGAAGCAAGCATCCAGGAGTTGGAACATCCGTTTTGATGAGTCAATCAAAGAGTTTGGTTTCTCACAAAATCCGGATGAACACTGTGTGTACAAGAAGGTTAATGGGACTGCAATCGTATTCCTTGTGCTATATGTGGATGACATATTATTACTAGGAAACGATGTCTCGATGCTACAATCAGTCAAGATTTGGTTGTCCAAACAATTTGCCATGAAGGACCTTGGTGAAGCAACTTATATCCTCGGGATAAAGATTTATAGAGATAGATCAAAGAGGTTGCTTGGTCTTTCACAATCATCGTACATAGACAAGATGCTAAAGAGGTTTAGCATGGAGCAATCCAAGAGAGGGTTTCTTCCCATGTCTCATGGGATAACACTCTCGAAATCTATGTGTCCTAAGACACAAGATGAGAGGATGCGCATGGATCAGATCTCGTATGCGTCTGCAGTAGGATCGATCATGTATGTTATGTTATGTACGAGGCCCGATGTATCGTATGCTCTGAGTGTCACGAGCAGATACCAATCGGATCCTGGTGAGGGTCACTGGGTGGCTGTCAAGAATATCCTCAAGTACTTGCGAAGGACTAAGGATGTTTTCTTGATATATGGAGATGGAAATCTCCAAGTGAGCGGGCATACGGATGCCAGTTTTCAATCTGATAAGGATGATTCAAAATCCCAGTCAGGTTATGTTTTCACACTGAACGGCGGAGCAGTCAGTTGGAAGAGTTCCAAACAAGAGACGACGGCTGATTCAACGACCGAGGCAGAGTACATTCTCTGCATCGAGGCCAAGAAAGGAAGCTGTTTGGATCAAGAAGTTCATTACTAAACTTGGTGTTGTTCCTAGCTGTGATGGGCCCATACAGTTGTATTGTGACAACAATGGGGCTATTGCTCAGGCAAAGGAACCAAGGTCTCACCAACGATCTAAACACGTACTCCGCAGATATCATCTGATTCGAGAGATCATTGCCAGAGGTGATGTCGCGATCGAGAGAATTCCACGAGCGTAACATTGCCGATCCGCTGAAGCCATTGTCACAGAAGAGTTTTGATTCTCATGTACTCGCTTATAGTATTAGATACCAAGGCGATTGACTTTAGGTCAAGTGGGAGATTTGCAAGTGTAAGTCGACTTGTATTGAGATGTAAGTCGACTTATACCAGTTCGGCACGTGTAAGTCGACTTATTCGTGTACAGTACCGTAAGATTGTTAGAGTAGTGCCCTAAAGGCAATCCCCTTTAGCGCTTTTTGTTCATAGTCATGTACAGACTTTATGAATAAATAAAGAAAGGCATGTTTCATTTATTTGATGTTCTTTATGAATTGATATTGATCGTTAATCAAATTAATGAAGTCCATGATATATGACATAGCATGAAGGAAATTATGATGTGATCATAATCCTAAGATTCCTATCATGTGCAATTATGTCAGTATCTAAATTTTTCCTAGTCATAGGATTAATGAGACTGGACGTCATTAATCCGGACATACTAGCATATGTTATACTCCTTGATTGGATCAAGCAGTGGATCTCAGAAACTGTAAATATGGGATATTTAGAGTTGACATGTAGATGCTTACTAGCGGTAGTAAGTACATTAGATGACCTGCCATGAGATTATCACATGGATGTCCTATTCTAATGTCAGTGATAATCTCATCATAGCAATGGTGCAAGTATCCTTAGACTTGAGGTACTCAAGGATATCTTGGATATTGATTCTGTGCTTTGACTCCATTCCTTGTTGCCTTTCAGAGGTTACTCATAGGGTGGTGCTTGGGTACAGCTTGAGGTATTCAAGGTAATTGAGTAGCCAATAAAGGATTCATCACTACGTGATAGCGGAAGAGATACCCGCCTCTTGTCGGGATCATTACTTTAAGTCTCCGTCGGAGATAATTATGTCATGAAGAGGGTCTTCATGGACATATAAAGTAATGAGTCCTACGACAGGAACTTATATCACTTGGGCTAGACTTAGTCTAGTAAGAGTTGACACTTTGACCATACTCATAACCAAGTGGGGTATAGGATGTTGAAAGGATGAATTGCACGGTAATTGTCTATGGAAGGGTTCGTGATCTGGTTCGTGATGAATTCATCAAACCAATTACTTTCCGGTCAATTGGGGGTCATGATGTGTTGCTAGACGCCGCTCATGACTTGCTCAGATTAATTGTTAATCTAAGTGGCCAACATAACCGGGAACCTAAAGGGTCACACGCATAAGAGTGTTTCAGAGAATCCGTAAAATAGTTTTAGACAGAGATCCAATAAATGGAGAACAAACGGATTAAATGGATCCCGATGAGATTGGGATATGTCCCGATGAGATCGCGACATCAATATTGCTGAAAAAGGTTTTGGGTTTATCCCATATCGGGACCCTAGAGGTAGGTAGGACCAAACCCAAGTGTGATTGGACCACTTCAGCATTTATTTATATATATATATATAATTGATTAATTGATTAATTAATTAATTAATTAATTAATTAATATATGTGTTGAAACGTGGAAGATGGAGGAGGAGGCTAATCCATTTAACTTTATATATATATATAAAGTGGCTTACGTGGGACTCTCTCCACCATAAGCCTTGAATGTGTCTTTTAAGTGTTAAAAGACATATGAAAAGGAGAGTTAGATGAGGATGGTTCGTGGGTTTTGGAATAAGAGTAAGAAGAAAGGATTTTGGAAAATCCTAAGCTCTTCTCTTCACACCATCGCTCATCGCTTTCTTCTCCATTGATTCAAGCTCTCCAAGGACAGAGGTAGGTCTAGCAGCCTTTACTTTGTTCTAGCTATTCCCGGTCAAAAGGGTTTGTCGGTTAGGTTTTCTCGATCTCTGCGTGGATACCTTTAGAGATAGTCTCTATTGGCTATTCAGTTTGAATCTTCATCTGATACATAGATCCCGACCTTGGGAAGGTCCCGTGACAAAATTTTGTTTTCCCTTTGGTACATGTGATGTACCTCCCGGGATTTTCCTACATAATACCCTTAAGTTGCATTTTTGGTGGCCAGGCATGAAGAGGCAAGTAGCAGAGTTTGTTTTTCGGTGTTTGACGTGCCAGCAGGTTAAGGCTGAGCACCAGGCCCCAGTTGAGAGATTGCAGTCATTACCCATTCCGGAGTGGAAGTGGGAACGAATTACTATGGATTTCATTATGGGATTGCCTAGGACGCCGAGGCAGCATGATGCGATCTGGGTCATAGTGGACCGGTTGACTAAATCGGCTCACTTCTTACCAGTGAGGGAGAGCAACACCCTCGATCAGTTGGCCCAGAAGTATGTAGCAGAGATTGTGCGACTGCATGGGGTCCCAGTATCGATAGTGTCAGATAGGGATCCCAGATTTACTTCAAGGTTCTGGAGGAGTTTGCAGTCGGCTATAGGTACGAGGTTGAATTTCAGTACATCATTTCATCCTCAGACAGATGGGCAGAGTGAGAGGACAATCAAGACTGTTGAGGATATGCTGAGAGCTTGTGTATTAGAGTTCAGAGGTGCATGGGATCAGTATCTGGCTCTGATTGAGTTTGTGTATAATAATCAGTACCAGAGCAGCATTGGGATGGCACCGTATGAGGCCTTATATGGGAGGCCGTGTAGATCACCTCTTTACTGGGATGAAGAGGATGTGAGTATGCTCCGGAGGTATCGATCAGACCCGACTTATGTGATTCCGGCTCAGGAGATTGAGATAGCTAGTGATCTGAGTTATGTTGAGGAGCCGGTGCAGATTATCGGATCGCAGGTCAAGCAATTGAGGAGCAGGGTAATTCCTTTGGTGAAAGTCCTATGGAAGAACCACTCATCCGAGGAGGCAACTTGGGAGATTGAGGAGCACATGAGGAGGCAGTACCCTCATCTGTTCGACCGGTCAGGTATGAAATTTTGGGACGAAATTTTTATTAGGAGGGGAGAATTGTAGCATCCCGTTACCGTTGTGAGGGTTATTTTGGTAAATTGGTACGGGTAGGACTGTTGCTGCATTTATTCATTGAACATTCATTGACCTCTAGCTTTAGAGGGATGAATTAATTGCACATGCATATGCATAGTGACATGCATTCATGATTTTTCGGCATTTTAATTGTGATTATGTTTTGAATTGAAAATTTTGAGATAATTATGTTAGATATGATTTATTTGGGGTTTAAGAGATAATGTGGATTGAATTTTTGGATTGAAAATCGAAATTGGAGTATATTATCGTGTGTTTTATATTCTTGAGGAATTATAGGAATTCTTCCAGAATTTTTAGTGTTATGGGTCTGGACCGGGAAAATGTCTTATAGATTGATGAATTAGATTCCGGTTCCGAAATTAATTGGCAATTGGCTTGGAAAATTTAGATTTGTGAGTTTAGGAATTTTTATGATGAGCCATTGAAATTTAGAGACTGTAATTGAATGAATTTGAGGACTATAATCTATAGGTTTTAAATCAACCCTTTATATTTATACTTAAGGTTTTGAAATCAAAGAGAGACAAACTTTCCTTTCTCCTTCCTCTTCCTTTGACGATTCGATCTTGTCCCCCTTGGAGATTTTGCTTGTTTTTCCTTTCTTTGTGGTTGAAGAGCTGCTAGAAACTGTGGAGAGTTAGATGTTTGGATTGGCTATGGAGGATCACCGTGGATGTTAGAGGATTGAAAGATTTTTGGAGATTTTAGGGTTTAAGAATCGAGCTTCGATTTGGTAAGTTTTATAGCTTTAATGTTGATATTTATTGTTGTTTGATGTATTAATGAGTTTAAATGCTAGAGTTGTGGGTAGTTGAGTGTGTTTAATGCTGGTTTTAAGAGTGAAAATGGCAGAGAAATCGATTGGGGAAGAAGACGTAGCCGCACGTCGCGACGTCTGGATAAAGGCCACGCCGCGACGAGAAAATGTGTACTCGCCGCGTCGAGCCACGTGAGACGTCACGGCGAGCGAATAAGTTTCACGTCACGACGAGTCATTTGTAGGCGTCGCGGCGAGGCGCAAGAGAAGTGTTCGCCGCGGCGAGCGTCCCTTTCCACGCCGCGGTGAGGGACAAATTTTGAATGGAATCAATTTGGTTTTTGGGGCATATTTTATAGTGTAGACCTCCAATTGAGGAGATTATTAATTCGTTATGAACTAGAGAGAGAGGTCTATAATTGTGGTAAAGATTGAGAGTTCGAATTCTAAGTAGTGGGATCGCAATTATCGAAAGAGAGTCAATTTCAGTTCCTAGTGCAACTTAAGAGTTATGTTTTGACAAATTGGAGTTTAATTGGTGACTTAAGTGAGTGAATTTGAACCTCGGGAATGCTATTGATCTAGTAAATAGTGAATTTTGGTTATGAGGCAAGAGATAGCTGAATTGGATTTTGGCTCCAGAAAATCATGAACATGCATCGTACAGCTTTGAATTAAGACATGTGCATTATCGAATTTCTTTGATTGAGCATCTAGTGATGAGAATTTGTTTAAATTGTTATAGAGGCACCGTTGGATCGTCAGTCCACGGATATTGTTGGGACTTCCAGGCATTAGTTCGGAAGTTACAGGTGAGTAACCTAGTTGGTTCCTCAATTTTTGTGTGTTAAATGTTCTATGAATATGTGAGTTGTTTGCCAAGGTGAGTGTTTGTAACTGTGAAATAGACGTGCTGAAATTGTGAATAAATGTTCTGAATGCGATAAATAGAATCGATTGATATATATATGTTATTGATTGTGCAAGTGTGAGTGCATGCTAGGCATGATTAAAATCGTTAAATAAACAGTTGTGACTGATGCAATTAGCGATCAGAGCTTTAAGCTCGATTATTAGTGAAAGGGCCTAAGGCCGAAAGGGAATAGTGCATACCCAAAGAGCTCTCCTATCCCTAGTGTGAGCGAGCAGTAGTGTATATCCTGAGGGCTCTCCTACTTGCCTAAAAATGCGATTACTGTGTAATGTGCCCGAATTGGGACAGTATTGACGCTCAGTCACAACACTGACATAAAATGAGAATTAGCATGTATTATGCATCTGACTGTATTGTGCAAATTGAGAATGCGTGTATTATGTGGCGATTGCGCAGTGGTATATCTGATTTATGTTATTGTGAAAATGTGTAAATTGTCTTATAGTGTTTCGAATGTGTTATCGTGTGACTATGTGAAATATCGTGTGTATATGCATGAGTTGGGTGAACCATCGATGATGGTTTCTCATTGAGTTCGCAAACTCACCCAACATTGCAATTATTTTTCAGGACAGCGTTAGTAGATTCCTAGCTCCCGTGATAGACTCTTTCTATCGTGAGAGTGTGTGGGCAAGTGAAGCGATGGCTCACAGGTCAGTCAGCTGAGACGATTTTTGGGGATGACTTAGTATAGACTTTTGTATCAGTTTCTTTTTTGAGATACTGTATTGAGACTGTAGGGGACTGATAGACTTGTCTATATTTCAGTTAGTAATGTGAAATGAAAGATTATTGTGGTTTTAAAATTTAGTGATTTGCTTAATTCGGTTTAAATTGTATTGATGTCATGCGAGTGTTTAGTGATTGTTTTCGTTAGTAGCACTTCCTTGCTGTGGGATATGCGTCGGAACGACCCACGGGCGTCCCGGTGCGTACCCTACGGTAAAGGGGCGCTACACATTTATCACGAAAAAAAATTTGAGGGCCAATATAAAATGTGTCGGGAGTTAGTTTCGCAAAAAAAATTGATAGAAAGGTGAGTCCATCTAATAAAATATGATAATTTTTTAAGAACATTAAATCATGATTTGCATGTTTTTATCTCTTAACTAAATTCTTTTTTGTAGTAGTAAGAGATAATTTTATCGTTTAAAAATATTGACAAAAATGAAAATGATCAAAAATTAACAAATTACAACAGCACGTATCAAATAAATTGATTTAATTACATATCTTTTAATATGAAAATAAATAAATTATTTTATTAAAATTTTAATAACTAAGAGGATCAATTTCTCATTTTATTTCATAATTTATAATTTTATAAATAATTGTATTTAATTAATTTTATAATTAACAAAGGAAATTTGTAAAAATTCTTACTGTTTTACTATTGGTTCATATTTACATCTCATTACGTACATTTAAAATTCAATAATATTTAATTATGTAAATTTAATTAATAATTTATTAATTATCATATTCCATTAGTAATAATATATAAATTTATCATTTTATTAATAATTATGTTTAGTGTTTTAATGTAATAATAAATCATTTTATTAAATTTTTATTTATTATTTAATAAAACTACTAAATAAAATAATAATGTTTATTTTATTTATAATATAATTCATTCTTTATAAACAATAAAATTGTAAAATTATAAACTATAAAAAATCTATTAAAATAATAATCATTCGATACAACGAGTCAATGAGACAAAAATAATTGTGCTAATTCTAGCAAAATGATATGATTGAAAAATTTATCAACAATATCATTAAGTCAACAATATTATAGAAAAATAATTTATTTATTTCTAATAATAATATTATTATTTATTAATAAAGTAAAATAACACTATATATTGTATATTATAATTTTATTATAACTAATAATATTAAATATGATAAATTAATAAAATAATATTTTTAACAATTTTATTTATTAATAATATTAATTTTTAATTTATTTAACAATTATGATCTTTAGGATTTATTAGTTTCTAATTACTTTCTATGACATGATTCTCCACTCAACAAAAGTTCGTCATCCGAATCTTTTGTCAACATTGTTAAGGAAATATATGTATCTCTACTAATTCTAAAATTTTTAAAGTATATTACATTTTAGAATCAAGAACATTAAAATAATTTTTTATATTTTTGATATTTTAAATATCAGAAAGTATTTTTAGTAATTTTATATATTATTAACATTTTTATAATAAATAAAATAACACAAAGCTATGACACCGTATTATTATATTGTTTTTGGTTAGGCCAAGGGTCTGTGTGACTGTGATCCCTTATTTATGTTCCAGCTTTTGACATATTATTCGTTACCCTCTTAAAATTCGGTTTGATGTCAAGTGTAAAGGTAATGGCATACAATTATGTGACTCATGGGCTGTTCATTCATTATATGTATCAAGTAATATTAGTAGATTTATGGGAGTTGAGCAGGTTCTTATCAAAGTTCCTGCTCTCTTAAAAATCAAATTAAATCCGTATAAGAACGCTTTAACAGCCATCAGAACACGATTCTCACTAAACTGAAACAGTTGAGAGATGGTGGCTTCATACTTAACAGAAATAGGACCTAAACAATACATACAAGTTTACACGACAAGAGGAAGCAGGTAATTAAGCTGAAGCACACACCGACACTCTTCGTTCCTGTCTCCTGCTTTCTGCACTGTCGTTTATTCTATTCACATTCACACGTATAAGTTTACACGACAAGAGGAAGCAAGTAATTAAGCTGAAGCACACACGGACAACAGTCTTCGTACCTGTCTCCTGCTTTCTGCATTGTCGTTTATTCTATTCACATTCACATATTGATTTGATTTTGAGTAGCAAGCGCTAAATGACATCATCTAGCATTCTCTAACCCCGAGAGCATATACATGTGTAGAAAGGCAAAGGCTAGCTGATATACTTATCAGATGGAAGACTCTATTCTGCTTGGACTTAAGATTTTTAATCAAATTAAATGATTTATAATATAATAGAATATAAATAGATATAATATTAGAAAATTATTATTTGAAAGATATGGAAGATTTCATAATATAATATAATGAAATGTTATTTGGAGCAAGGGTTCATAATATAATATGGTGAAATGTTGTTTATCATTTTACATTTTATCATAGATTTTTGAATTAGAGGTAAATCATTTTAATTGTTTATGATAAAATAGAATATAATGTGAAACTCTTCATTTCTATTATATTTTATTTTATTTTATTATAAACTCTTTTCTAAACGATTGAATAATATTACATTTCATTAATAACTACTCAATTAAATATAGCCTGAGCTTTCATTTACACATAACTTTACATTGAAAATTAAAAATTTTATGATAATTTTACTTTATTTTTAAGGAAACAAAATTGCAAAATTTGATTTGAAATAAAATATTGTTTGTCTTCACACAGAAATTTTATGACCTTGATTGATAAGGTATACGTGTTCATTCAAGCATTTGAGATATACATATTTTTTTAAAAAACTAAATAAGTGGTAAATAGTAAAATATCATTTTATTGAGGAATTTGACATGACATTTCCACTGCTTAAATTATTTTATATCGATATTTCCAAATCTTATAGTTCAATCCTACCAACCTTGTTAAGAATTCTTAACATTTAAATATTATTATGTTTCGAATTAATATTTTTATTTGATTAAAAGGATTTCGTTCAAAGTTTAATACTATAACTTTAGTTAGTTTTAAATTCTTAATTTTATTTCAAAAATAATATCATGCTTACTTCTGTGATAAAACTTTTTTACGTGCTAAAATAAAATCCAAACTTCGTGGCCATTTGTAATTTGTTTAAATAAAAGAAATTAGTTGAGAAAATAGTGGTTGAAGAGCTACTCCAAACAATGAACAGAAAATTGAACGCCATGACTGATAGGATGGCTTGACCTGGATTTGCCACCGTCTCAAAAGACCAATCAAACAGCCTCGTAAATTAATAGAGGTAAATAGCAGTTAAGCACTATTTTGTTAATCCTTCAACAAAATCTTTGTAGACACGTAGAACAAGGAGCACTAGTTGATTTCTAACCTTACGTCGTAAAAGTCGGTTTAGCAATCAGTGTGGTCCACGATTTATAAGATCACGTGCTGGTTCTTTTGGTCTTGGTGTAATAGTAACCTTTTTTAGCCGGGCTTTACTTAGCCTGTTGAGGGCTACCAAAGCATCATGGACTATATCGAATGGATCGCCCGGGCAAGGGCTATGGAAGCCCGTGTGTATCCCACCCCGCACTAGCCAGTAGGGTCTCTCGTGGGGTGGACCAAGCCTGCCATCAGGTGGGTGAAGGTTAATACGAATGGCGCCGTGCACTCGAGTACCCGGACGATTGCTGCTGGGGGACTTATCCGTGACTAGCAAGGGGAATGACAAGAGGGGTTTCAGCATCACCTCGAAGGGGGTTCTCCGTTGTCCGCAGAGTTATGAGGAGTATTCTCGAGCCTCACCTTGGCTTGGGATCTAGGATTTCGCTAGGTGGTGCTTGAAGTCGACTCCCTAGAAGTCATTAATATTTTCTCTGCTCCGCCCATTTTTCTAACAGATATTTCTTTTTTGGTGACAGGTATCCAGCAGCTGTTGCAACGGGAGTGGTCGTGTCAACTCCAAAATGTTTTCCGAGAAGGAAATCAATATGCAGACAGTCTTGCTCGTCTAGCGGGCCGCTCACGCCTTGGCTTACTTATCCTTCAAGCATCCCCTTTGAACCTCTAGGAGCTCCTTCACCAGGATGCGCTCGACGCAGTCTACCCTAGGACTTTAATGTAGATCTCTATTTTTCTTTTTCCTCTGGTAACCAAAAACAAAAAAGAATTATGGAGTAAAGCTACAGAAACTTCATTGCATCGCTATTATTTCACTTCACTTGGTTCCCAACGTTTAATTTGTGGTTCACTTCTATACAGGTTGAGTGACCCATCGGATCATTCCAATGTAAAACTCCATTATATTAAAGAGCTGTAGTATAGTCTCTTTCTTAACTTTTTCAGGTAGATTTAGAAAACAAAAATCAATTATGGCAACACTTTTATAATTATCATAATTATAGACAGGTTATTAATATTAAAATTGTTTTTTTACAATGTTTAGGTTAAATTTATTCCAGTTACATATTCTCTGAGTATATCTTCCAACAAATATAGATTTCGGACGTGTGGGACACCAATATCGATATCTTAGGAACTATGCCCCAATTGGTGTTGTTTGTGTAATTTGGTCGCCAATTTTTGTTTACATTTCATCTTCTTTGCCCATATTATATAATTGATTGGTGCTGTTGGTGGTTGATTCCATTTTTAATTACATCATACACCATACATATGCGTTCTGCCGACTTCTTATTGGTCCAATCATGATGTTCTCCTTCTCCCACATCTTCGTTTACATTTTATCGGCTTCATTTAATACTGACCTTCGTTGTTCAGAATTTGGTAGAGTAAGCATGTCTAAAAATTCCTTTGATTTTTTTAATAATTATTTTAAGCAATATTTTAAAAAATAGATCTAAAGTTAAACTAATAATAATCAGGACATAAAAGATGTAAGGATCAAATTATAAATTCCTAATAAGATTGGTTTATAAATCGTATTTTCTAGTAAGAACATGCATAGACGACATTTGGAGTTTGTTTCTAATGTCGTTGATCGGTTAAGTAGTTATATTCATTCAATCTTTGCCGTACCTTGCAAAGAGACCGATAAACTTCCAAGTCTTGTTCGGGAGAGCAGTAGAGCTTCTTCATTAATATATCTGCTTTTCCAAATGTCATTCTCAGTGTCGTTTTGGACTCATCATTAATTGCCACACTTTGTTGATAATATCATATCTTGAATTTGACTACCTTTGCTTTGGCCTTTGAGTACAGAGCCTGTTATACTTTTCATAAAGACATAATGTTGACAGACAACTTCCTTTTGGTGTATACGGTTATTAACCCAATTATTTTGGATATAACTTACAATTAAGATCGAAGATAAAAAATGTATGCATGAATTATCCAAGTAAGTTCATCACTTCTATCCAATATTTTAAAACACAATTAAACTGTTAACAAAAATTATTAAATAAAATTAATTAAATTATTTATATATATATAATTATTAATTTATTAAAATAAACTGATTAATTAACAAATTGATTAATTTTAACAACAAAATTATTAAAATATATCAAGCTAAAAATTAAATGATTCAAAATTTTATCGATACAACCTTATTAGATTTTTAATTATTGCTTTCATCGTTTCTAATAGTCCTACTATTTGCTTTGTTTGTCCTCACTTTTATTAACTTCATGGATAGAAAAAGTAAGTAAATAAATAAATAAATAAGATATTTTCACATTCTTCGTATGCCCGTTGAATGAAAACAACAAAAACAGGAATCATTATTTTACTTAATTATTTTCCTATATAAAAATTATTGAGATTCAAATTTTTATCATTTTCCTCATAAGTTTTTTCATCATTAAAAAAAAAGGGTAAAGCATAGAGGATGGTTCTGCCGGATTTTGGCGGAACTGAACGTTACCGTTTGGATCCATGGAGTCGGCTGCTTGCTATAGTAATTTCGACGTGAATATCCCTGCAAAACAAAGAAGGCACGTCGAAGGTTGTGTCCCGATTAGCCCCTTCGACGCTCAAGTTAGTCTTTTTCGATAAAGATGAGGTCGTCGTATGCAGAGAAGAAGGGAATTGTGATTACGTACCTCTTTTCTGGCAAAGTTGTACCTTATATACGAAGTAATATGTAGCGCCCCCTTACCATAGGGTATCCACCGGAACGCCCGTAGGTCATTCCGATACATATCCTACGACAAGAGACCACTACCGACAACAACCACTACACTCCTCATGGCATCACAATCATAAGACAGTAATAAGACATTGACCACTTTTTAAAACCAAATTAGATTCCATTTCATTCACTCAAAACTCAGTAATTTACAAACTGTCAATATGTTTAGTTTACACATGCTCCAAAACACTACTCACTAAATGACATACTGTAATGTACAAAAGACAGATCTAACTACAGGTCTCCAAAAGAAAGCCCAGCTGACCGACCTTTGAGCCATCGCTTCTCTCGCCAATCCACAAGATACTCTGGCTCTGACTCGAGGGAGCTATCTGTCTACACTTAGGCTGAAAAATATATTGCAATTTTGGATGAGTTTGCGAACTCAATGAGAAACCATCATTGATGGTTCTCCCAATTCATGCATCATATAAGCATGATACAAGACTCATTCAACAATTATACAAAACACACGATTGAAACAATCACAAGACAATTACAGATACGATCTCGAGCAAGATATAAAGAACCGGTCAAAATATTGCCAAATATTCATCCAAGATGCAATGCACATGTGACTCTTTTCCATTCATTTCAAGATTGTGACCGAGCGCATAACAATGATCAAGATAGACGTCGGGAGAATTATCTCCGTCGAGCTCGAGGCTCGGTTCAAAGATATCGAGCTCTAGGCTCGGTTCAAGATCTGATGGCGCCTCGGTTCACAACTTTCCTTTAATACGATGTGATGCATTTGTGCATGAATGCACATGGTCCATAGCGAGAAACATGGTATTTCACGGTCAATATTCATTCAATTATACGGCCTCATTAAGCGATCAATAAAATCACATGTAGTCCACGTAATCCCGTAGGCAATCAATTCACAGTAATAATCCATGTAATCCCGTAGGCAATCAAATCACAATAAACATATAGATTGGAATAACCAACTAGGTTACTCACCTAATAACTTCCACGCTAGTGTCGGAAGTCTCGCCAAGTCCGTGGAACGATGGTCCACTTGAGCCTCTATAGCAAATTAAATGAATAACCATTACCATCGGTATAAATGACTAAACAATGCACATGTAATCAGTCAAATGTGTATAATGCATGTTCATGGCATCCCGCCCTAATTCAATAATTCCCATAATAGAATTCTATCAAAATTAGAATCTATAAAGGCCGACGGCGCAATAATTAGGACCTCTATATCGGACGTCGGACGGAAAAGTTATTCACGAAAGAAACCAAAAACTCAACAATTTATATTTTTATATATAACCCTTATTTCCCCCTTTATTTTCTGATTTCCAACCAAGCTTCCAACAACCCTAAGGGTGTCAAATATCCTATCAAAGCTACTGCCTACTCAAAATGGATCAACACAGGACAGTATCTTGCTAATTCAAGAACTCACTGATTATTCAGTTAAAAATTACCACAAAAATATGGTCAATAAGTTAACAATGTCCTCAACAACTTTCATGAACAACCCAAAATCAAATTCTATTTCTAAACAAGTCAATTAATTCATTCAATGTTACTGTCCCTGAAATCCTCCAATTTGGGCAATAACCTTATAACAAGCATAACTCCCTGTATACAAGTCAGTAAAATCAGAACTTTATATCCCTTAAAAGATAACATCTCAAACTTCAATTTTCATGCAGCACTCATCATCCAATTCGATCTCTATCAATTTCAAAACTGTTATGGAAGCTACTGTTATGATCAGCCATTCATAACCTAATGTAGGGTCAATTTTTGAAAAATCAAAACTCCCAATTCTGACTTCTAAAAATTACACACCATATATCAATTTCAAGGTAATCTCTTCCTCTACAATTCTTCAGAAGCTCACTCACACCAATTCAGTCCACATAAAATGTTAAAATTGCCTCCAATCCGAAAACTCACAAAATCACACTTAGACTAGGTTTCATCAAAATGCTCAAAACCAGGCAATAGTAATCAGTTCATATCTCCCAATATACAACTCTAAAAATAGCAAGATCAGTAGCAATGGAAAGCTAATTAAATATGCTACAACGTTCATGAAGACCATTCTCCCTAATTCCATCTCAATTAATTCAGAAAAATCAGCAAAGTTCATATGTTGTGGTTTCGGTTACTGTTCACAGGCAATGGAACAGTAACTTTCCATTCAAAAATTCACCCTTCTATAATTAAAATTCAACAACACCTATTTCACACTAAATTGAAGCCAACATCCCAAAGTTTCAGTGGCCACAAACCTCACCTCATTTGCATTCCTACACAATTAGTTATGATTAAAACAGTAAAAGCAATTAAAAACCCTAATTTTCCAGATTTGGTGTTAACCTTAGCTCTATCATTTCCAATGCCATTAACACATCATTAGACATCCAAATAAATACAAATTAGGTCTTACCACATTCCTACATATACTAAATACCTCAATTCATATGCTAGAATAGTCATCCATATTCAATTCAAAATCAAGCCATATCACTACTTTCAATTCATCATCACCTAGCCTTACACCCATTTCTTCAAACCATATTAGGCATCACTTTAATGCATGCATGAACCTAATACATGCTCTACACCTTTTCTTAATTACTCCTCTCTACCATAGCATTTAATTCCATATGAAAGACATCATTAAAACTTAAACCTTAAATAAACACTTACCTATTAAAAAGCCTCCTTTATAGCTTCAACAACCAACTTCTAACTCCTACACCAAAGTACCAACCTCCTTCCCTTCCCAAGTATGCACAAAGCTCATCTTCTAGCTTTGATGGAATATAGAATAAGAGGTATCTTGAAGTTGTGAAGTAAGATGAGGAAAGAGAACCAAATTTTCGATGGTTTTATGTAAAGAGGAGTGTGTGTGTTTCGGATGGAGAGTAACAAGGCATAAAAATTCATCTTTCCTTCTTTTAAAACAAGCCAACACCGAGAGCATGGAGGAGAAGCATTAAATGAAGCTTTATAAATGGCAATTTCTCATTGGTCCACTTATATAAGAAAAGTCAAAATATTATTTCTTTAATCCAGATCAAAATTTTACCCCAATCCCCTCCAATGACCCTAATTTCAGTCCCAAAATAATATACCCAATATTACAGTACCAATGGGTGGCGATTTTTGCTACCGAGAATCGACCGGTTCGCCAATTGGTGATTTTTTCGGTCCGGGAATTGTCTCCGAAAAAATCCAGAAAAATTCCTAAAAATCCCTAAAAATGTAAAACAATTTATGGTGCAGTCCAAATGATTTTCCAAACTCAATTACTCCATTAATTTCACACAGAAGTTCAATATAAAACCTAGGCCGGAAACTGTCATGAATGCATGTATACTATGTGCATGTGCAACCAATCAGTAATCAGAAAGGCTATATGCTGTATATGCATACCGAGATATAATTTAATATCCCGAACCCGTCCTAATTACCAAAATACCCTTTTCCTATAGGAGAGGAGATGTTACATAATAACTAGGTTTAAGTCTTTACGTGTTTGCATGGGAGACTCTCACCTACGAGTGGGCCAAGGAGATCGTGGATTGGACCTAGGCTTGACATAGGTATAAGACTGGTATTTGGAGAACGGACCGATCGGCCCATGGGTCGTTATGACTGGGTGCAGGCCCAGCACGACCGACCCGACCATAAACCCCCTACTCCTCGAGTTTGAGTGGAGAGAAGGGTCGAAGGAGTATGTTAGGATTTTGTTGCTCGTCTGCTATCTTATAGCTCGTGACGGCTCTTTCCCTTGATCGACCTCTCTCTTCGCGTCGATCGTCTGTATTCGTATTCCGCCTTCCTCTATCATTTCTATCATTCCGCCTCCAATTCTGTCGTCTGTTGTTGGATCGACCGCTCTTATGCTCGTTATCTCAATCGGCATTTTACTCGTTCCTCACAAATATGCCTAACGTTCCCCTATGTATGAGAAATTCGATTTCTCTTTTCAATTGCCAGCAATTTTTCGTGTCATGACCAATGTCTTTGTGGAAACGACAGTATAGATCGGGGTTCCTATCCTTGGGGAGAGTCTTCATCTTTTCGGGTTCTCGGATATTTTCCCCATCTGCTCTCATAGCCGCCAGGACTTCTGCATATCGCCTGTTGAGCGGGGTGAACTCCTATCAATATCTCTGTCGATTGGTTGGCTTTCTCCAGCTCGACTACCTTTTTGTCGCTTGTGCGAACCACCGGATCTGTCATTTGGCGAGCGATCATCCGTTCTACGCTTTGTATTTCTCAACACTTCTTCGAGCTGAATGTACCTATCTGCCTTGTTTCTTATTTCCTGAACGGATCGGGGTTGATAGAGGGATAACGACTTTTTGAACTCCTCATCCCTCGTGTTGTTCATAAGCGCTGCCAACATTGATAAGCAAGTGAGGTCGGGGACCTCAATCGCTTCATTATTGAACCGAGTGATGAACTCCTGCAAACTTTCGTTCATTCCTTGGGTCAATTGCATCACCTCCAAAGCTGTCTTCTGTGGCCGCTTACTGGTGGCGAACTGGTTCAGGAATAATAACATAAAATCTTCAAAACATGTGATACAGCTCGGGGGTAGGCTATTGAACCATCGCCGAGCTCCCTCTTGGAAGGCCGTACAAAATGCCTTACACTGAATGGCGTCCGGAACGCAATGTAGATTCATCATGGATTGGAAGTGCTGTAGGTAGTCCAAGGGGTCGGTCTTTCTATTGTATTTTTCAGGCGTTGGTATTTTGGTGCCGAGCGCCGGAAGGCTATCCAAGATTCTCGGGGTAAAGGGAGAGTTGTACTGTGTCGTCGGGCGATCAGGGCGGAAGCTCATGGCTGCATTAATCCGATCATCCATGATTTTCTCTAGGTCTTCGGTTGGGTGGCGATCGATCGTCATGCTGGTCTGCCGTGCAGACGGCTGCTGTTGTGTCGCTGAGACTGCAAATCTGGCGAATCAACAGGTCAGCCGCTTCCTCAATTTGTTTTCGGGTGAGGGAGGTGTGTACAGGCGGAAGAGGATCTGCATCAGAGAGGCGCTGGAGATTCGGGCGCATGTTGGTTTCAGCGTTATCCTCCAGGGTTGCGCTCTGTTCTTCTTGTTTTAAGGTTTGAGGTTGCGGTTGATTATTCGAGTCTGAAGATTCCGTGCAGGAAACATGAGGTGCAAGCGGTAGGGTTGTAGGTAATTGCAAACACATGCGTTGCATCGCCAGAGCCGCGACAACAGCTATATCAGGGTTTGTCGCCGCCGCCTGACTGATCTGTGTGTTTCTGGACGTGGTGCCCTGAAGTCGGGCCCCACGGTGGGCGCCAATTGGTTCTGCCAGATTTTGACGGAACTGAACGTTACCGTTTGGATCCATGGAGTCGGCTGCTTGCTGTAGTAATTTCGACGTGAATATTCCTGCAAAACAAAGAAGGCACGTCAGGGGTTGTGTCTCGATTAGCTCCTCCGACGCTCAAGTTAGTCTTTTTCGGTGAAGGTGAGGTCGCTGTATGCAGAGAAGAAGGGAATTGTGATTACATATGTTGGAACCCCTCCCCGATGAGTCGCGTGCCCGATGTCCTACGTGACATCTGGACGCACACAGTTGCATGCCCGACGTCCTACGTGACATCTGGACGCACACAGTTGCATGCCCGACGTCCTACGTGACATCTGGACGTGCATCTCACGAGGGAGGAATTCTTCGTCACGAAAGAAACCTCAAATTGAACTTATTTTAACGTCATCCAAACAAAACTTGATAAGTTCACCCTAATTATCACCCAATAAAATTTATCTGCTTAGGACCCATAACTAAATCCTAAACCTAAGCTAAAATGAAATTTCATATCTCTCGATCAATTAGAATCAGAAATCGCCTCAATCGGATCTCTATAGTTCACAAAATCACCCGAAATCGAAATTACATTCAAAACCGTCACGTAATTGACTCTCTTTAATAATATCCGTGAATTCCGACCCAAAACCCGACACTCTCATTTTACTAAAAAGGGGTTTAAAATTTTTTTAGAAACCCAATGCTTCGAAAACCGAGTGAATCCGGGGCCAAACGAAAAAGTTACAAACAAAAGAGTGAGAGGAGGATATTTAGAGATTAGGCGTGGGCACGTCTAAGGGGTATGAAAATTTTTTTTCTTCTGAAGATAATGCTTCAAAAATCGTGCAAATCGGAGGTCAAACGGGGGAGAAACGAATAAAATAGGAAACGGGGTTTAAATGCCCCAAATTGAAAATTCAATTGTTAAAACTAATGACCGAGAGGGCAAGCACAGGCCCGAGTTTTTGCTATGACTCGTGAGGAGGCTGCAGCCGCACCGGAGGTTGTTACTGGTATGGCTCAGCTCTTTCATTCTGCTGTGTATGTTCTGTTTGATTCTGGTAGCACCCATTCCTTTGTCTCTGCTAATATGGTATTGCCTGGTATGCAATCAGTTCTATTGGATGATTTTCTGCTTGTTAGTACTCCGTTAGGAAGGAATGTTATTGTGTGACGGATTTGGATATAAATCCGTTTTTGGGCGATTTTGTGATCTATAAAGATCGGATTGAGGCGATTTTTGATTCTTTGTAACCGAGAGATATGAAATTTCATTTTAGCTAAGAATTGGATTTAGTTATGGGCCCTAAGGATTAACTTTATTGGAGGAAAATTAGGTAAAATCATCAAGTTTTGTTCGGATGACGTTAAATTAAGTTCATTTCGAGGTTTCCTTCGTGGTGAGGAATCCCTCCCCCATGAGATGCGCATCCAGACGTCACGTAGGAAGTTGGGCACGCGACCCATCGGGGAGGGGTTCCAACAACATACCTCTATTCTGGCAAAGTTGTACCTTATATACGAAGTAATAACTAGGTTTAAGTCTTTACATGTTTGCATGGGAGACTCTTACCTGCGAGTGGGTCAAGGAGATCGTAGATTGGACCTGGGCTTGACATAGGTATAAGACTGATATTTGGAGAATGGATCGATCGGCCCATGGGTCGTTATGACTGGGTGCGGACCCAACACGACTGACCCGACCAAAGGACTATACGTGAGAGATTCACATCATACAAATTGATAAATTTAAAAAATTATTACAAACTTAGTAATAAATATATATTACAAATTGATAAATTCTGGAAAGGGATTAATCCAATTTGCTCGTGCTCTATAACCATCAACTTATTGTTGAACCTAAAAGACTATAATTAAATAGACAAGCGTTTTTATTGTTTTCTAGATGCATATATAAGCATTTATGTCGGAGTCTTTCCTCAAAAATCTTATGCTTTTCATTAAATTTTACACAATTGTAACGAAATTCAATCCAAGATTTTACTAAAATCATATGAAGTTTTTTTTTGTTTTTTGTTTTAAAAATAAAGGAACGATTATAAGGAATAACCTATTAAGTGTCATTTTAATCTGAAAGTAAAAGTTCAAATCAAATCCTCGTCTAAATAGAATGGAGTTAGAGATAACATAGAGCCAACTAAAATATCTCAAAGTTGGCTAAACGAATGTTTTTTTTTTTTTTTAACACAAAAGGAAATTATCTATTTACATGCGCATAACCCACGAGGTTAGTTAGTGGCGTCTATAGCAATTTTGTGTTCAAACAGTAACTCCAGCCTAGAAACGAACCTATACAAATACGAAATTATACAAAATTGTTCACTTATAGCACACTCAAAGACGAAAATGTTTCTCATTAGTGAAGAAAGTTGATCCATTTCTAGATTGCTTATGCTATTGGCCATCAGCTGACGACGCAAAAGGTTCTGAGATATCAAGGCTATAACCAAAAGAAAAACTCTACTTGCTGCTTTTTCATCCGACATTCTTCTTTCCTAGTAAGTGAAAATTTCTCATTATCCGAGGAATCTTAGACCCAACAACCGTGAACATTATCATCTTCCACTACCACTATATATGTGTCTTTTATGATCTGTAGTGGTTAGAAAAAGAGAAAACTTTCGTTGTTTAACAAAGATTTAAGAATGTAATATGACTATTTTATGTTCTTAACAAAGTTTCTCTCTGTTCATTGTCGTCTGTATAGAGGTGCTTTTCTCATTTACGAACATTCAAGTTATGATAAAGGTTGCTTGTAATTATTTTTCATTGTGATATATAAAAATTCTATATTTAAAAGAATTACATCATGTTTGTACTATAATATTAGTTACGAAAAATAATTTGTTTGTTGTTTCTTGGAAATAATAAAAATCCATCAAAGGATATTAAATTAAATTAAATAATAACAATAGTATGTAATAATAAGTGAAAGAGAGGCTTATGACGAAAGTGATTGGGTACCTCCTCTCCCTGTACATGCACACTTCCTCCTCTACTCGTGAATCACACTCTCCTAATCATATTGTTCGTACTTCGCAGCGGCCATCATGGTGCAAGCCACAACTTTGACAGACCGGATAGCGCGTGAATAAGCAAAAAGTGTGACTTTAGTCTCAATCAACGGTAGTAACACGTACGTCCCTTCAACTCTGTCTTAACGGAGCTACCGACATTCTGAAAGACCAAGACCAAATCCCATCCCTTTGTGGCTAAAATAAACACATTTATAAGAATAGGTAAGTTAGAATTGCATAATTACTTTGGACGGCGTTTCTTATGGTGTCGTGAGCTTTATTAGGAATGGAAAGTGAAAAAAAGGGAATCATGTGATGTTTGATGTTTCAACCTTTTAATACTTAATTAATTAATTGTTTTTTCCCCAATTGTGAGTTAATCTATATTTGTTCTACTTTTGCATTAAGAGCACAAATTATTACAAAACAAAACTTTTCTCCTACCAAATGCCTTTTTTTAATTATAATACCTGTCCAGACGCAAATTTGCGAGCCATAAATAATAATTAAGAGACCTTTTCTCAAAAATAAAAGAAAAGAAAGAAACCTCAGATTTATGGTTACCATGACAAATGTCCCACAGGAATCTCGATCTCAACAAAAGAATAAATAGGAGATCTCCGATTGTCCGATCCTGGAGAAATTATCGCGCATTTTATCGCGACATATTGTCGGCGTATCAAGTATCAAGTATCAACAACCGCAATAACCATACGATGATCGATCATAAGATCGCCGCCGTCTGAAACAGCCACGTGTATCAAACCACGGCTAGATCAATAGCCACGTACCAAAAAGTTAAACTTCTGATCGGACCCTACGTATAGGGCTTGAAGCTGGCACGCATTAATTGGCTAGGTATGTTTCGTTATCTCTTAACCATGGTCAGATTCTACTTAACCGTGGTTAATAATAGTTTTTTTATTGTTTCTTTTTTTTCTTAACATAAAAAAGACAAATAATAAAGAAACCAAAATCCAAATGTGATCGAAGTGAAGGATCGTGCGGTGCCTGTCTGCTTTCACACCAATCCATTAGCTTTTCTATCGCAACCGCATCGCATCGCGTCCATTGTTGATGGTGTTCTGTAATAAATTCCCAAATCTATTGTGTCTCTCTCCTTGTCGATCTTTTCCTTGCTTTCGTTTCTATTTAATCGTGCACGCATGGTTTGGTAACCACCGGCGCGATTTTCCGGCGAGTTGTGACTCTCAGTTTTCTCGCCGGGAATTTTGAGGAGATCGTGGATGAAATTTGGAATAGTTGATTTTTATTGAATGAGTGAGTGAATTAGGGTTTTCGTTATTTGGCAAGTGAAAAGTTTCGCTTTTGAGGAACATTTTTGTGTTAATTTATGTTCTGGTTATCGGAAATAGAATTGGGCTTATTATTCTGGGGTGCCACAATGGGGGGATCTTGAAGATTCTGAATAGGGAAAACAGAGCACGCAAGGAAAGTTTGGATCTTAAGTGGGAAAGTTAGGCAACAGGTGTGAATTTGGTTAAATCATAAAACCCGTTATTGATAGTGCATTGCTTAGGAAGAAAAAAGGAGGTCTGTAGTTTGGTGAATGGGAGATGTGCAGGTGTGAAAGAGAGAATATTAATCGTAAGGAAAAGAAAATGGGATTGGTGAAAAGTGTGGAAAAGGTAAAGAAGAGCATATCAAAGTCGACAATGAAGATGTGGTTGATACGCGCCACCACGTCGGTGCTGTTGTGGACTTGCATCGTTCAGTTGACGACCATCGGAGAGATGTGGGGGCCTAGAGCTTTGAAGGGTTGGCCATCTTGTTTCTCTCATGAAGCCTCCGCCATCTCCGTCTTGCAGGAAAAAGTCCCCGCTGTCCCTGCTATGATTTTGCCACCTAAGAGTGAGTCGTAGTAGTTCATTCATTACTATTTGTTAATAAATTCACTTTGGGATCATTGAAAAATGAAAAACGACGGTTTTGATATTGATAATTTTTGTTGTGTGGGAAGTAAATGCCTTCAAATCGGGATGTTTATGGGTGGATAGCTTTTGGTGATGTTTGTGAATTTGCGTTTATTTGGTTTTTGCATTTAATTTTAAATTTACTGGTTATTTTGTTTCCTGTAGGGGTGTATAAGAACAATGGATATCTGATGGTTTCATGTAACGGAGGTCTTAATCAAATGAGAGCAGCGGTGAGTTATTTGCGTAGCGTAATTTGCTTGCCATTGGTTCCTTATCCTCTTAATGGATTACTGTACTTTTTGAAACATTCTCAGTCCGCACATTTATGGGGATTAATTAGTGTTTCTTTCATCACTTTACGTTTTTACAGATTTGTGATATGGTGGCTATAGCTAGACATTTGAACGTCACTCTTATAGTTCCAGAACTGGATAAGACCTCATTTTGGGCCGATCCCAGGTGTGTTAACTTATCATTTAATAAGTTTAAATCCGTGGCATATGTCGTTTGATTTCTTCCAGCTTTTTATGACAACTCAACCTTTCCGGATTACTTTTGATGACATGACAGTGAATTCCAAGACATATTTGATGTGGATCATTTTATCACCTCATTGAGAGATGAGGTTCGAATATTAAAAGAATTGCCTCCCAGGCTAAAGAGAAGAATGGAATTGGGGGTGACTTATACAATGGCACCGATTAGTTGGTCAGATATTTCTTACTATCGTAATCAGGTTGGTTAGTGTTTAAATCTTTTCCATAAATACTGAAATTCATTGTTCTAAGGCGTAGTGGTTGCCTTATTACATCCACTTATCAACCTTAAAAACTGTGTTGCCATATTAACTTTGGACATGTACTGTTGTCGTCTATGGATTTATTAACTTATAATTTTTTCCTTTTCTTTTTGGCTATGCTTGCAGATTCTTCCTTTGATATGGAAGTACAAAGTTGTGCATCTAAATAGAACTGATGCGCGATTAGCTAACAATCATCAACCACTTGAGATTCAGAAGTTGCGATGCCGTGTAAATTTTAGTGCTCTTAGATTCACTTCTCAGATCGAGGAGTTGGGTAAGAGAGTAATCAGGCTTCTAAGGCAAAATGGTCCTTTCTTGGTGCTTCATCTTAGATATGAAATGGACATGTTGGCATTTTCTGGTTGTACTCAAGGATGCGATTGGGACGAGGTAGAAGAACTGACAAGAATGAGGTGAGCTTGGTGGATACCTTTCTCCAATATCCAGTACCAGGTGTCTGAAGCGCTAACTTAATATTATATGCTAATTTGATAAATTTCTTATGTTAACAGATATGCTTATCCCTGGTGGAAGGAGAAGATAATAAATTCAGACTTAAAAAGGAAAGATGGATTATGCCCTTTAACACCAGAGGAGACAGCCCTTACATTGAGGGCTCTGGACATTGATCCAAACATGCAGATCTATATAGCAGCTGGTGAGATATATGGTGGAGAAAGGAGAATGGCAAGCCTTTCAACAGCATATCCTAGAGTGGTTTGTAACTTAAACCTGTACCCTAACCGGTTAAATCTGTGGGAACTATTGTTATCCATGATTTTAATTAGTTGCGTTTGGTTTTACTGAAACAGGTCAGGAAGGAAACTCTGTTGGAACCTTCAGACCTCAGGTTCTTTCAGAATCACTCCTCCCAGATGGCAGCATTAGATTATCTGGTTTCACTGGAAAGTGACATATTTATCCCCACCTATGATGGAAACATGGCTAAAGTTGTTGAAGGCCACCGCAGGTACATTTCGGCTATCAATCAATATTTTGTCATATCTGATTAGTTTAATGATATAATGTTGTGGGATTCACTCCCATTCCAGTTTTAACTTTCTGCATCTGTCTGAGGAACAAAAACTTGTGTATGCCCCTACATTGAACCTAGGTATTATTTTGTTTTTAGTCATCATCTTGCCCTTGTTTTTCTTTGGAATAAACGTATCAATGAGGAGATTTTTGACATAAGAATCAAGATTTTTGACATCAGAATCACACTTACCTTGTTTACATTGTCTAATGTATTTCAGATTTCTTGGGTTCAAGGAGACAATTTTACTGGATAGGAGGCTTTTAGTTGATCTAATAGACAGATACAATAATGGATCTTTGAATTGGGATGAGTTCTCCTTTTCTGTAAAACAAGCTCATGCAGAGCGGATGGGGAACCCAACAAAAAGGTTGATGATTCCAGACAGGCCTAAAGAAGAGGATTACTTCTATTCCAATCCAGAAGAGTGTTTGCTATCGTCAAATGATCAATTTAGTAGTACGTGATAGTTGTTGTATGAGGCTGTGACATACAGATGTTCTCCCACCGGGCTGGCAATTTACTGCAAATCATAAAACAGTTCTTTATTTGGAGATGGGAAAGTTACGATTGGGAAAGTTTTTATACTTGAAGAATGCCTGAGATGGTCAAAAGAAGCAGCCGGGGGACATTGGCATCTTTACTATATGCGAATAATTGGATTCTCATGTATAGAAGCTAACCTGCCATTGCAGGGTGATGACAGTCCACAAAACTGCGTTTGTACACTGGGGGATGCAAATATAGTTGTGACTTACCGGATCTCTGGCTGCCTGGAAGGTTAAGTTCTCCTCCTTCCATTGTACGTTTTTGTTTATTTTTCAACATCCATAAAATCTTTTAGTTCCTACCGAATATCACACCCCTGAAATTTATCTGTTCAGTGTTATCATTTGGCTTTGTTATTTTCACCCCGACTCTCATTTTTACAGATCGGTGCATAAGTGTTAGATATGTGTTATAATTAGGTTCACATATTAAGTGGACATAACCTTTGATTTACTGGTTTTTTGCAATTAAATAGCAAAAACTGCAGTGAGTCAAAAGGATGAGTTCCATATTAAACAAAAACATCAGGCGCTGGTAAAGCAGGTATAATTTTCATTTTTGCTCTAATTAAATGCAACATAAGGTTTCCTTGCCTGGCACGTCGAGCAGGTATTCCAATCTCGGTTGGAATTTGTTATGAGTGTCTGGTACACATAAAACTATATATACATGAACGTATCACCAGGCTGACAATAAACTCTATCACTTTCTCTGAATTGTTACAATGAAAAACAAATATGATCAGAAGAAGATTAGGGAATGATTTCATTGAAACAATTATGAAGTGATTAATTGGCGTGTCGTCACAGCTGAGAAAAGAAGTTGAGTGGTTGCTTGCATGTCCTCCCGCACCAAACTGGTCGGCTGGGAGTGCTTGTTTGTTATTGGAAGAAAAGTTTGACAAGACAATAGAGATGGGCATTCGCGTGGGGGCCATCAAGTGCAGAGAGCCTTCCATGTCGGCCTTTCGACCTCTGAATGAACTCTATTACACATTCTGAAGTTGGATTTATGATCCATAGATCCATAACAATTAGCTGCTGCGTGGGTCACGTGGCATGGTCCATCCAATCACGTGCTTTGGTATTGGGAAACTCAGAAAGTTTGCTTTGCCAATTATAATGACTGGTTTTTCTTGAAAAGAAATTGTGTACTGCCCGACAAATCTTAATTAACTGATTAAAAAATCCACGAGACAATGATACTGAGTCTGCTTTTTTACCAAAAACTAGGGGAACACTTCGATGCAAAGACATGGGACATCTTGTGAATTACGTTTTGTCTTCTACTGACATGTCTAATAATTTAATCGCAAAAAGTAGCAACTCAATGATGATTAACCTTAATCATCATTTTTTGTCAAAGAGGGTTTGCAAAACATAACATTCAACGTCACCCTGTACTACTCACATCACATCTTTCTAATTCATACAGCCAAACGTTGTGCCTCATCAAAAACAACATGAACAATATTATAAGTTATATTTTTCTTTTTATTGTAAATTTAATATCCTCCCTCAAATCTCTTTTAAAGGTACCCAGCCCAACCATTTCGTTATTCTATCTGATGAGGCTACCGAAACAAACGTGGAAACTACAAAACAAATAGGTCTGAAGTTGATAAGGTAGAACGTGAAGATGAGAAGGACAATATTAATATTAATGAAAATATAGGGAGAGAAAACCTGTATCTGTTATTCGTTAAACATTTCTCCTCCACACCACACCAACGACTATAATAACCATTGGGGATGGTAGCTAATTACAATGCAACATGCGTGTTATTTACACCACATCGTTCTCCTTATTAGCCTGTATACAATACTACATCGTTTACACTTAACTCTTTACATTTCACTCTTCAGCTCTATCGTTTCCCCAGAACCTTGTCCACAAGGTTGACATCTGGAAATCTTTGCCGCATGTCGTAAAAAAATTCACAAGAGAGATCGTTATCCTTTGAAGGCTACTGCTGAACTAAAATTTATACAGCCCGTCGATTGTTACGGTTAACTAACTAGTGTCGACGATCAATAATAGCTATCGGAACACGACAAGTTATGTGGTCGTATTGGTGAAGATATTGCAGAATCAGACATTCTTCGCTTCAGCTGCGAAACGTGGAAAGCATGATGGATCTTACTTTCTACAGGTAAATCTAGCTAATATGCCACAGCTCCTACCTTCCGAACAATCTTGAAAGGACGGTAAAATAAAGCCGCCAACTATTGCAATTAACGTCTTTTAATGCTCTGAGCACAGTAAGGTTGCAGCTCAAGATACACATAATCATGTAATACGTAGTGTGAGCCTTATATAGTATCTCGGATCTACATGAAAAAATTCAAAACGAAGGTAATGTGGAATACTTAAATTTTGGTTTCATCTTTGATTTCGATGTCGATTCTGAGCTCCAAACATCTCTAAATCTCCCGGAACTTTTAGTGGAAAGTGTTCACCGAGACACGAGCTAGGTTTTTTTACAGTTTGCTCAATACGAAAGCTCCCTTAACGAGTTAGGGATTCCTTATGCTTTCGATTGTTACGAGTAACTGCAAAAGACCTTAACTTTTATATAGTTTCCATATCGGGCTTCCCCATTACAAGACTGATATGGACCTGGTCTATGCTAATCGGGACTCATTTTTCACCCGAACTTCGACCCATTAATCTAGATCATTTATTGGGTCACTTTATTATCTTTATCTGGATCAAATGGCGCAACTTAACCGATAATTTATTTAAAAACCAAAATAGCAATTAATGTTGTCCAACTTTATGGGACATAGACAAAATTGTCCCTAAGGACAAAAAAATGTCTAACAATCTCTCCTTTAGACAAGCATTAATTGCAGTAGACTCTAGTTTAAAAATAATTTAAAAACTCGGTTAAGCTACGCTACTATATTAGTCGACTAAGTTTTAAAAACAAAACATTTGATCCAAAGATAACGAAAGTCTATTATTCTGTCCCGCAAGGCTTTCAGTACTGAAAAACATTAGATGCATGTGTCCTGTGTAACATAGATCCAACACAATCACAAATACCTAATACCTCACTTACATGAATGAGAAAATGGAGTATGACAAACTACGATAATACCTTTATGATCTAAAATGTATCATCTTCGTTTGTAGGTCTCGATTTTTTCAACTTTATGCTAAACTGCGTATGCTAAACTGCATTAGAGAAATCCTGTCTTCTCTCACCGAATGCTAAACAACATTAGAAAAAACTTTTATGTTCTCTATTTGAATGCTAAACTGCATTAGAGAACCTTTATGAGATTAAAAACTTATATCCCCCTATGTCATGTCAAACTTTATAGATATCTATGCTAAACTGTATGCGTCTAAATGACATAGGCACAAGGTCAATCTGTATATATGCCCAATGACCTTCAAATGCTTAAGATTGACACAAATCTTAAGACTTTTATACATATTATGACAATGTATGATGACACGTAATATTGAGGATAAACGATGATCATCTTTATCAATAATCATCATACTATCATAATACTTTAAAATGTACAAATGTACATAGAGCAAACATAACAATATCCTTAACTAAGAGTGTCTAAGGACGTCAAAACACCCATACTGTATACTTGTATTATAAACACAAGTAGGTGAAGTCCTTTAGTTAAAGGATCGACTCACAATTCCTCAGTTCTTAAATGCTCCAAACTTTAATATCACATTTTTTGTATCATCACCTTTATGACCAAATAATTGAACTTTAAATGCTATGACCCTGTGATATTCTTCATTATCATTAAACAACATTGTAAGAAGAATGCCACAATAAAACCAAATGGGTCTAGCCACTGAATGGACCACAGACCACTCAGAAAACAAATTTATGAGCTAAACCATCTGTGAAGCAGCCCTTTAACATGCCTAGTCAAGGAAGTTACACGTGTCTCTATGACACACTTCTACGACATTACACCATCTGCAAACTTGAACTGTAACCTTAAGTGAACTTTCGATCATCCGAATACATAGCTAACTTTAAATCTGAATTCCCTACGAGATTTAGTCTGTTGACTTTTTTATATGTCAACCTATAATCCTTGATTCCTTCAAGTATCTCAACGTTTCCTAGATTGCATTCCAAAAGTCTATAATTGGATTAACCAGATATTGACTAAAAAGTCGAGGAGTGAATGCAATGCCCTATCTAGTACATAACCGAGCATACATCAGCTATCCACCGTACTAGAATACGAAACATTCCTCATATTCTCTCTCTTTACTTTATTCTTTGGGTACTGTACCAAAGATTATCTCTCACTGTGAGAGATAGGTGTTACGACAGGTTTACTGTTAACCGTATTAAACCTTTGTAACATATACTCAATGTATGCATTCTTTGAGAGGTCTGACGAGTGTTGAGATATGTCCTGGTGAATCCGAATATCTAGGACAGAAGATGCTATACTAAGGTCCTTTATGTCAAGGTTCTTGATCAAAAGTTGCTTATCCTCATACAACAAGGTCAAGTGACTTGATGTGAGCAATTTAGCATCCTCATGTAGTCATAGGAAGATAAATTTTCTCCCCATAACTTCATAGTACAGGCATCCTTTGACCTTATTTTCCATGAAGTCGGAAGAGGCCATAACCTCACCAAATAAAAGGAATCACTTTCAGGAGGTTTACTGTAAACCATATATTGATTTAAATAACTCGCAAACCATGTCAGTACAGTCTGGATCCTAGGACCCTACATATTGTACCGTATAGACCACTTCATAAAGGTTTTTTACTCAGGAAGATGGTTTTGACAGCTTTCTGATGTAACTCTATATCATCATAAGCTATAATTACTTTTATCAATCAAAATGTATTCTACGAGGATACGAGAGAAAAGGAAACACAAAGTCAACCTTTTTCCCTAAGTGAATCTTTATGCAATTGAGCGAGCCTTTAAACCATTGAACTTTATCCTGAAATCCTTTAGGTCTTAAACTTTATTTACAATTGACAAGCTTGCAGTTCCTGATGCAAATCAACTAGCTCCCAAACCTTACTATGCTTTATGGCTTGCATCTCGTCATTCACCGCATCCCACCACACATCTGCATTGGGTCCAGAAACAGTTTCTGTAAAAGTGATTGGATCTGTAATATGTCTAATAACATAATCCAGTACACCTGACTGATAGACTATGTTGTCAGATGGGATAGCAGGTCCTCTTAATCTAGTGGATTTACTTAACCATATTAGAACTTGTACCCCCAGGAACCCCTTTGTGTACAGGTATGGGTTCCTGTTCCTGTACAGGTATGGTACAAAAATCTAGATCCACCGGATCTAACTGTATGAGTAGTGGATACGTGACAACTGTAGTATTCGTCCTGCTATCATCCGAAGGGTCAAGGGGCCCACCATCTTCATAAACATGATATTCCAAAAACTTAGCTGTTTATAATTTCACTATTTTGTTCCCTCCTTCTCTACAGTAAAATCTGTAGTCCTAAAGTGGTTTAGATATTTTACTAAATAGCAATGAAAAGAACGAGCATGCAATCTTTCTTTATAAGAATTATCCTACCTCAGTAGGGTAGCCCTTTACACGAATGTGCACAAGGCTGAGTTTTTCAACTTTTAGATTATTAGGTAGATTAGTCCTGCTCTGCATTGACTTATTTAAGTCCTTTAGGGTCCTATTATGCCTTTCGACAACACAACATTTTGCTCAAAACTACTCAGTATAGTGAACTAAGTCACTATTCCAGCTGACTCCATATATCTGACAAACAGACCTTTTAAAGTCCTGAAACATCATGTTTGCCATGATATTCTCCTCTATGGTCAAATCTGACTATCTTGATGAATTTTTCCAATTGGTTCTTAACCTTCAGTCTTTAAGTAAGAACACACGACTTTGATGGGAATAATCATTAAGAAATGTCAGAATACTTTTAGAATTGTACAATGCAATTATATAAGGTCTACCGAAATCTTTTTGTATCAGACTCAACAAGTTAGAAGTATGAGTTGACCTCAATGTCCTTATTAGTTAACTTACCCCTGCAATCATCAGCACATGTTTCCAGATCATCTTAATCTAGAATTGAGAAATGCTTTCCTTGATCAATCTCTCAACCCTAGTTCTGGAAATGTGGCTTAAACTTTTATGCCACACCATATTTGACTTCTCTTTCATCTGGTCCTCATAACTTGTTTAGCAAGATACGAAGAAGTATATATCTAATTCGGAGTAAGACAACAAACCATATGACAAGAAAGTTGTACCTTTATGTTTTGCATTAAAAAACAACTATACAACAAAAGTATTAAATGCAAAACGTCAACCTTCAGTGTCCTTAATTGATCAAAAGATCATATATAAAATATGTCATGTAAAAACCAAATGAACCTTACTATAAAGTTCAATACACACATCCCCTATAGATAGTACTTCCACCTCTTTATTGCTGTGAACCATCAATTTCTCCTTCCCTTTATTTGGCTTTATCCTGGATATGAACTAATGCATTGTGGGACCACCTTGATCAGATGTTCTACTAAATAGCCACCTTTACTTAATGCGACTATCGCAAATTAGATTCATAATTGATAAACCAAAGAATAACCTGATGGTCATAGTCTTTCCTTTAAACCTCATACTACTTGTTTCTTCATGTCCTAAGGACCTTTACCAGAACTAGTTTGACCAACATTAGCATGTGGAGAAGATTTGAACCTTCTACCTTTGAACTTAATGGGCTTCATATTTGTCTTCCCTTAAGCTGCTTCCAGGGCTGTAGGAGTAACAACTTGAGTTTCTCCACCTCAGCAACACAATGGGATATCAAAGCATTGAAGTCTCAATATCTTAACCTATTGTAAAAATGAATTATTCTTGATATGTACTCCATTACTCCCCTTTTCTTCTGTATACTTTATGGAGAATAATACTTTCATCAAGGTACTTGTCTCAGCGCCAGATGAGACTGTGTACTTCTGGGAGACTTTATCAAAAAACTCCTTCGCTATGTCTATGTCCGAAAGTCCACTTTGCAGATGGTTAGGTATTGATTTCTTAGTGGTTGTCAGATATAATCTGTTAGACTGATCCTAGGCTTCATAGGCTACTTTATGAGTTGTCAAGCTCATGGATGTAATTGGAGATGGCTTAACCGTTCGTATGGCCATTTGAACTACAGCTATCTCCATAACCTTCAAAACATTCTCCGTCCAATTCTTTAAATTGAAACCAGCAAGGGTTTCATTGGTGACACTGATTTAGTTGACTGAAAAGGTGACTTCAAGATGATAATATTTAAATCAGCATAAATGTAGGACAACAACGATACTAAAGTCATTAAATAGTATCTTTCCTGAAAATCCGATCACACATATTATGAAACACCTTTGAGCTGAATACATACATAATATATGCAATTACACTTCCACACATAAAAGCGATCGGAGTACAAACCATCAACTCTTATAACACTACCACCTTTAGGTGAATAGATCACTTGAGCAACAGTTTTCTTCCATCAAATGCCTTTATGCACATCTCAAAATTTTATGTAAGGCCAACACCTTTGAGCAGAATAACCAAACATAAAATCAGAGGCATCCTCTAACATGCAAGCAAAACAATTCATAATACTGACTTGAAAGGTCACTTTGGTGACTGCATTCTCGACAGCACCCAAAAATTCCGCAAACATAAGGGATACATCTTTATGTCATCCTCACATTCTTTATGGGCATATTGTATGTGTCAATGCAACCTCAATAAATGCAAAAATCCGAATGCACGATCTCATTGTCACATACACGTACTGAAGGCATTCTCCGAAAACTTCATTCGAGACTCTCATAAAAATATCTCAATAGAGTGACTATCGTGCATCACCAGATACTGAACCGACCTCTTGAGACACGAGAACCTCATGCATCTCCCTTATGGCAAGTTCATTGCACGAAAATTCACTCAAAAATGGCTTTAGAATGTCTCAATTCCTTTTCTGATTGATTATCATGCAATCCCGAACATTGAAAATGAGGCCTGAGATACGAGAACCTCATGTATCTCCCTCATATGAAGTTCAAAGCATGAAAATTCAATCGAAATCGGATTCATAATACCTTACCTTTTATGAAGTTAAACTTTAATTTATTACTAATGTAACAAATCCAGAAAAATAGAAAAAGGTTATTTTATAAATTTCCCGGATCCAAAAACTAACCTAAAACACCCCGGGGTATCTTTACGGGAAATCTAAAAATTTATTTTTTAATGAAAAACACTGTAGATGATGTCAGCGGCTGACGTCAGACGTAATGTCGGTGCATGTCGCACGAACAGCACGTGCGCTGCACCTGCGCGGCCAGACAGACGCAATATGCGTCTGGCGTGTGCGCAGCACGCGCCATCCATGCACAGACGCGCGGACATTGTGCGACGCGTGCACTGCACTCACCGACACATGTCATGCATCGGCTCCAACCACGTGTCATCGGCGTGGACGGCCCGGATGGGCTTGTGTCACGAACGCGCCCGCTGTTCCATGCATGTCAGTGCGCGAGTGTGAGCCACGCGTGCGCTGCACACGTGACACACGTCCCTCACCAGTTAGAGATGTGTGTCGGAGCGCGATTGGCTCGTGCGTCACATGCGCCGATCGTACACAGGCTCTCCACCCACTCCAGTAGAGTCGAGCGCGTGCAGTGCACGCACCCGACGGTCTCCGACGCTTCTGACACCGGAAGCAATTTTCAACGTCCTAGAAGTACATTTTTTGCTCCGTTCGGCCAGTTTTCAACCTGTTTTTTGTAGCTAACCTTATGTATACCACTTTTACGTAATTATATATATATAAAAACTGAAAGACGAATCAAAAACTAAGGAAAATCAAATAAGATGAAAAAATGAAAAACCTTCGTTTCTGACAATCCGATCGCATAACCGCTCTGATACCACATGTAATACGTAATGTGAGCCTTATTACGTATCCCAGATCTACATGAAAGGATTAAAAATGAAAGTAATGCGAAATACCTAGATTTCAATTCTATCTCTGATTCTGAGCTCCAAACGTCTCCAAATCTCCCAAGACCTTTAATGGAAAGTGTTCACCAAGACATGGGCTAGGTCTTTCTACAGTTTTTTCAATACGAAAGCTCCCTTAATGGGTCAGGGATTCCTTATGCTTTCGATTGATATGAGTAACTACAGGAGACCTTAACCTTTATATAGCTTTCATATTGGGCTTCCCCATCACAAAGCCGATATGGACCCAATCCACTCTAATCGGGACCCATTTTTTACTTGGACTTCGACTCATTAATCTAGATTATTTATTGTGCCACTTTATTATCTTTATCTGGATCAAATGGCACAACTTAACCGATAATTTATTTAAAAACCAAAATAGCAATTAATGTTGTCCAACTTTATGAGACATAAACAAAATTGTCCCTAAGGACAAAAATATGTCTAACAAATCACCCACCACAAATTTTCTCTCCTGTCGATGATGATCAACCATTTGCTTCATGCAATGTTGTGCTTGTTGAAAATTAAAATGAAAATGAAATATGTTAATCATAGCTTCTTTATTTACCAACACTTGATCCACTGCTAAAACAAAAGAGTATTCAAATAAATACAGAGTATATATTGGAGGTCGAAAACCATACATAGATTGAAATGGAGTAACATTAAAAGCCTAATGAAAAGTAGTATTATACTACCACTTCATCAATGATAACCAATGACTCCAATTTGCTAAACAATTCAAAGTCATGCAACGTCGGTAAGCTTTAAGGGTGCGATTAAGCACCTTTGATTGTCCATCCGATTGAATATGGTAAGCAGTGGAAATTTGAAGCTTTGCTCCTTGAAGACGGAACAATTCCTTCTAGAATGTACTTGTGAAAATAGCATCTCTATCACTGAAAATTGTTTGAGGCATACCATGCATCTTCAAAATGTGACCCATGAAGAGTTTAGCAATTTTTTCAAATTTATATAGATGACAAAAAAGCAAAAAATGAGCATATTTGCTTATTCTATCCAAACTGAAAATATTACCTAGTCTCCCTTTGATAATGATAAACCTTCCAAAAAATCCATGCTAATGGCAGTCCACAGATGATGATGATGTTGGGAAATCGGGTTGGGATTTGATCTGAACTGCAACGGAATAATTGCAAAACGTTTTCTTAACTTTTGATTTCCCGAAATCAAGATCTATTTAATTCTATAAAATAATTAACACGAATCAAATAAAGTGAAAATTTAATTCGTATCTTATTTCGAAGCTTTATCTTTATCTTGATGCATCCCTCGAACATTTTCTGAAATCGATCCATCTTAACCACCGTAGCTACACAAGTGTCCGACCTCTAGCGATATCCACAGAACAGGTTGAGAGAACTCTGTACCTTTTACAGAGAGAGTTAAGCATGAAGTGGTAGCTCCATAAAGCTCAAGCGTATTTATAAAAAGCTTTAGACGTTTTAGTAATTTAATTGAAATTAAATATTAATTTCAATTAAACTTTAATTAAATTACAAATAATTCTAATTAAATACCAATTATGCCATTCTAATTAAATACCAATTATGCCCAAATAAGATTCAATATCTTATATTGATCCTTATTTATTAAATATCTCATATTTAATCATAAAGTTTTTCAAACTTTATAATCAAGTCCAACTTAATTAAATCAACTTTGCTCTCTCCAACCCATTCTATATGTCAAACCCATTAGGTCCCTAAATATGTTGACAATGATTATAAATTATAATTCTAATTCATAATTAGAAATAGATAAATTAAAACTTTTAATTTATCTATAATTCTCCAATTACACAATTTATAATCATAGATCAAGATTGGCGTCTAACAACGCATCATGACCACCCAAAATATTTAGGAATGTCAAAGTAGTTTTGACTAACCTTTCTGTGCATGATTTTTCTGTATAATTCAATCATTTCATCAATCAATGTTCCAATTAGACATAGAGTATGTAATTAATGTCTACTATATTTTAAGTCCAATTATATTAGTTCTCTGTCATTAGCTATTAATTCAATTAATGATATTTATAAACTATTTACAAAATATCATTCCACCTTAGCCAAGGATTTCCTGAATCAATATTAATTGAGAACAACGAAACATTCTCTGTAATTACTTTAGGATGATGAATCCTATCTTGATCATTCAACTATCTCCATATAGTTCATGTTATATCCAATGACTATCGTTTAAACGACCTTTGATAAAATAGATCACGAGTAGTATCAAAACATAACAACCCCATACAAAATAACTTTGATGAGCTCAAGTCAAAGGATCACTTATACAATCATCAAAATGAGAATTCCATATAAATACAAGTAATGTTCCAAATGGATTTCTCATATTGGGTTTATTCAGTGAACTTGTTCTCTAGCAAGCACCCATACGTTTGTTTAAGTATCTCTTTACTTTAACCTATAAGATCAACTACTTCCTTCATAAGGAAAAACAAAATGTGTGCTAGTCTTTTTTCATTATATTAATGTCCAATCTTAATAGATCAATGACTAAGAACATTTAGGAATAATATATGAATGCAATATGAATCTCATTATAATTTCATTTACAATGTACAATTATCCCATGGACTTTATCATATACATCTAAACATGTATAAGATCAAGAATGTCTTTAAATAATTTGTCACTAAACTACAAGCAAAGCGATTGGCTGTAGGGCATAAACCAACAATCTCCCACTTGCACTAAGCTAATCGCTTAAGTATCTTATACTATATCAACATATGACAATTGTTCTACTACTTGCTTAATGAGAGAATTCTATATGATTCTCTATAGTGAGCACTTGATTAAATCTTACAACTCCTATATTAATTATCATCATAATTAATACAATTTGCCTAAATGCATTTTTGGATCTTTGATGAGACATTAGCTCTTTATGCATGCCTAATGGCTCTAATGTTTTGTAGTACATATTACTGTTTTGAACAATGTAAAGAAACTATATCAAGTTCACTAAAGAACTTGTTGATCCAATTAATCACTTCTACTGTATTATGGCTTAATTAGCAACCACTGCTACGTTGGAACCTTTCCAACCCTAAATGATATTGTTTTAAGTAAATAAACCTTAATTAGGATTTTCTTCTAAAGTTATATCCTTACCATCTTGAACTCAAATATCAACTCATACATAGACTAGGGGATATCTTTGATACTTCAAAAGTATCTGATATCTCAAATACTAATCATCTTTAGTACATTATCTATGCACTTGGACTTAGAATAAGCTAACAACGTCTAATCTATCTCTACATATCTAATTCCCAAAATTAAGCTGTTACCTTTTCATATCCAACAAGAGTTGTTCTTGTACAATTATATGTTCAACAATTGAAAGTTAGAACTGTTGTTCTCTATGAACAATATGTCTCCATATACTCCCACTAAAGAGGAAAACTATACTCCCACTAAACTTCTTGTAGAATTGATAAATTCACAATCATTTCCAAAACAAACTTTTGAATTCATCATGAAAGTGAATTTTTTAGTATCTTGTAGCCTTTCAACTATACATCAAATGTATCATTAAAGACATTAGTTCCAATTAGATGTATAGTTATGAGGTTTGAACCTTTTAAATTCCTTCTTACTCCCACTACTTATCTTGAGAACGGTTCTCCTATAAGCATACATTGAATCAAACAATTTGTTTAATGGGTTTGTAAGATTATATCCAACCTTTTGGATATCTCATAACCTTTTATTATCCAATTTAGTTCTAAACTAAATGGATTATGTATGTTTCAACCAAGCATCAGTTTCTAGAATCTTTAACTTTGACTCTTTTAAAGACCTAGCATTTCATATCTAATATGAAATCTAGCTAATTGATTCAACTGGAACTGTAGAAGGTAAGTTATTGTTTTAGGCATCGCTATAGAAGAAATAATATTGCATCCTACAATATCTCATAGTGTATGTAACTCCTTACATAAATCCGTAGCTTTGTGAAATTTTGTTGTGAAGGTACTCACCAGAGAATTTTATTCCCTATAGATAACTGATAATTTCAAACCTACCACAACGAACTCATTGAAGTGCTTTAGCATTCTCAATGCTTAATTTCTATTTAGATTTAAACAGTTTGAACTTTTCAAAAATTTAAATCATCATTTTATTTAATACATATGACTATATCACGTAAAGTCAATAGTAATATAATAAAATATCATATTATCGTTTTATGAATTGTTATTCCATCCAATATATCACATGTATAAAATTTAACAATTCAATACCATCTTCATCCTTTCACCAAAGGTTGATTTGGTTATTCTTCAACTTTACAAGTTTCACAAGTTCCATACAATTCATAATCAAAAGGATACACATATCCTTGTATGTAACTTTATGATTTCATTTTATTGATTTAACCAACATGGCATAAAAGGATTGTCTCAGTTATCTAACGTATTATTCTTGCTATTTATGTTAAGCATAAGTCTCCTTTAATCCAACACATACAAACTCTTTGTATAAAATTAGATCAACTACTTTTACTTAACAATCTAATTCGAACTATGCATTGCACATTACAATAATGTTGAATCTAAGTTCAGTATCAAATACTCATAACCATGAATTAGAAATACATATGATCTCTATTATATCACATATAGGCAAGAAAAATCATGCAATCATTTTCTTTTAATGACAACTATTATCATACTGTTGCTAAACCTTTAATTGTACTCCACAATTATGCTTTTAGTAGGCTAAATTAAATGAAACAATTTCATCAAGGCACTATACCTTTTAGCGTACTATACCTTTCAGCCCTACTCCATTCAACCCCTTGCATTTTTCTATCATAGTGTTGACATACATCTTACATATCGTGGTCAAATTTTATGAGACATTTGTCAACTTAAAATGTCAATACATTTTTGCCATCTATATGATTTTGACATTTCTCTAAAACTTTGTCACCGAATCCTCAACAGTGATTATAACACAATAATATAATGGACATACAATTTTCTATCCAATTTTTAAGAACTCTTCTTAAACATATCCTATGTCCAAGAACTTGGTTTCACTAACTTAGTATTAACTATATGAAATAAGGTAGATTCCACTAAGAACAAAATAAATGTAAGAAAGAAAGTAATCAATTATATGCCATGATTACCAAATAAGATTAGGACTTTAATCATGCATTTGGTTACTTCCACTATTTTATTTGAAATAATAGCCTTCACTACTATTCGGAAAGATTACTCTAATCTCTCTAGTAGGCTAGGATCCCATTCAAATATAGTTGACCTTGAGTTTACTCAATAAACTAACTAGACTTAAATTATGTAGATAACAACTTTATCAATCACATCTCATGTGACTATTAGATCTGTTAGGTGACAACTCTTGCCAAAACATATCTTATATATCATTCCTAACCCTGCCTCTAAATTCATGTGATCATGAGTTTGCTCATCCAAATCACACAAATTTAGTTAAGTAGAACCTATTATTATAATATTAAACATATTCGGGTTAAAGGGGCCTTGAATTTACTCAACATGTCTTACAATAAACAAAACTCTGGTTTATTCTTATAACAATGAAAGGTAACAATCACGTTCTTAATGTGTACTTAATATTTTAACGAGAAATTTTAATTTCATTTGTCTCATCAAACATAAATTGCATGTAAATATCACATATGTAAAACATACAATTTATCATGCATCTTTATAAATATATCAACCATATAAATAAATTATGCAACTTATGCACTCATAATCAAATTTTATGCATCAAATATCAAGCTTCGTATGATTCTAGTTATTGATTTTCATAATCTAAAATAACATTTCCAACTCCTTGGAAAAACTTACCTTAGATTAAAACCATTGATTCCTAAATAAATTAAATTTCTATTCCAAATAGAAATTTAATTTGATTGAAAACAATTTTCAAATGTAATTGAAAACTATTTCCAATTTTATTGACTCCTTTAATAATAATTTAATTGAAATTTTTTCAATAAAATTTACTTCTTATTATTATAATTTAGAAAACTCTTTTCAAAATTATATAAATAGCAAATTCTATTCCAAATAGAAAATTATTTCTAATCTAATTAAAATTATTATTTTAATTATAAAAATATTTTCTAATATTAAAAGAAACTACTTTCAAAATTAAATAAAACACTTTTAAATTTAATTAAGAAATTCTTTATATAATTTATTTAGAGATTGATTTCTTAATAAATTAGAATTAATAAATTAGAAAATCTTTCTTTAATAGATTAGAAAACCAATTTTCAAAAATATTAAAGAGAACTCCTTTTCTTGATAAATAAATGAAAACACTTTCCAAATTTTAATCAAGACAATATCCTTTCTAATAAATCAAGAAAATTATTATTTATAAATAAAGAAACAATTTCTAAATAAATAAAATAATAATTATCTAAACAAATAAAATCATAAATTTAATTTATCTCAATCAAATTGAAATAAATAAATTTAATTAAGAAACTACTTTCTTAATTATTTTAAAAATATTTTCTTAATTTTAAGAAGTCTAATTAATTAATTTCAATATAATTGAAAATAATTAATTCTAATTTTAGAAACAACTTTTCATTTAATTAATTTCAATCTAATTGAAACTAATTAATTCTAATTTTAGAAACTACTTTTCTAAAATTAATTAAGAATCAATATAATTATTAATCATAATCAAATTAAGAAAATAATTATCTTAATTTTGGAGTTGAATGAATAAATTAATTTAATTTAATAATCCAATCCCTTGAAAAAATAAACTAAATTTCAAAGCAGTTTTAATAAAATTAACCATTTGAAAACATTTTTCTAAATTAGAAAAACATTTTTCAATACCATTCTTCTAGTTCACCGTTCTTCTCTGTGAAAGCTTTATTCCTTATTAAGTATATATACTAAGAGCGACCGGATGGACGACCACGGAATAGATCCCTATCGTCTATTTAATCTAGCGGCTTATATTTCTTTATTTTTGTTTATTGAATCTTGTGTCTTCGTGCGATATACACGCAATCTTTTGACCCAAATATTTCCTCTTTTGCACGCAATCTTCTGACCCAATCTTTTGATGCAATAGTTTGTCAGACGACCGCGCTTGTGACTACTTAAAGAGCGAATGGGATGGACGATCACGGAATAGATCCATGTTGTCTCCTTTCTCTGTCTTTGTTTTTCCTCTCCGCCATTGCCTTCCTCTGCTTTTTCCATTTCAGCTGTGGTTGTCGTAGCTGTTGTTGGTGTCGAGAGAGTATCAGTGGTTTCGACGTGAATCTAGCACGTGAACCTACCATAAGGTTGTTGACCAACTAGATGTCGGATGTTGTAACCGCATCGTCTCTTTAAGCTTTTTTTGTTTTCGTGTGTACAGATGTTTTCCGAGTTTCGTTGTTGTTGTTGTTGACTGTTTTCAGGATGGCTCGAATAAAGAAGACGTAGTGGAGACTTCTAAAAAAGAGTGCCTCAAATAAAGAAGGCGTAGTGCAGACTTGGATATGACGAGATTTATCATAAATTGCAAAGCTGCTACTTCACCACCAGCATCCTCTTTCCTTGTACATATATTTATCTCATGTCAGAAAGGAACTCCTCTGTCAAAGCAGAGGTTCATCTACTTTAATCTGAAAAAGGATGCCTGGAACAAAGAAGGCGTAGTGCAGACTTGGATATGAGCAGATTCATCGTCAGTCTATGTCCATATAGCAGCTACTTGTGATGCAATAGGAAGATTGTAAATGCGTTGACAAAGAGTTTCTTGTAGTCATAAAGTTTTAGAAGACGTAGTGCAGATTTGAATAATTTAGTAACTGCACATATCGCTTCGTGCTATTTTTCAAGAATGTGACATCGCTTTGTAAAGTTTTATGTGTCTTTTTTCTGCTTTATGTCTTACTTCAGTCTGCTTTTCACTTTTCAATATCTGACTTCGATCATTTCACTTCTATCGTCTCACTTCTATGGTCTCGCTTCTTAATTGGGAGGTGATTTGCTTTTTCTATCATCTCGCTTCTTAATTCGGAGGTGATTTGCTTTCGTCTGCTTTCCATCGTCTACTTTTCCTCCCCTATGCTTTTGGATAACTTTCGTCTAGATGAAACATCATATGAGCAGATTTATCATGTTGCCATTTCAAGAATTGTAATATTAGATAGCATAATATGGTAACTGCACATATCGCTTCGTGCTATTTTTCAACGTCTTTATTTCATCGTCTTACTTCGACATCGTCTTACTTTCGCTTTGTCTAACTTTTATCGTGCTACTTTGGTTCAACTCCGTCTGTTTTTCTACTTTCCTCTGTTTTTCAGCTTGCGTCTGCTTTTGCTTTCATCTGCTTATCGACTTCCGTCTGTTTTTCTTCTTTCGTCTGCTTTTCATTGTCTTACTTTGATCGTTTCACTTCTTTGAAAGTTAAGATTAAGAGTAAAGACGAAGTGAGAGTGAGATGATAACAATTGATCTTTCTTGTACTCGTTCATAATGCGTGAATAAGTTTTTGGGTAACACTTTGAAGTCTCTTTGTCTATAAGATACCTCTTTAGACAGATGAAGAAGAGAAAAATAGACGGAGTTGAGAAAGTAGACGAAGTTAAAAATAGATAGAGTTGAAAAAGTTGACGAAGTTATAAATATAGACAGAGTTGAAAAAGTAGACGAAGTTTAAAATATAAACGGAGTTGAAAAAGTAGACGAAGTTAACAATACAGACGGAGAATACAAAAGTCAGACAAAGACACATCAAATTTGCTATTAAACATAATGGACACTGGAGTAGGAAACTCGAATGCTTAATAGAATTGATCCTGATATTAGGAATATAATGGAGTGACGCCGCACTTCAGGATTTCTGTACTTCCATGTTCATCTAAATTGAACTTGAACAAGGCTACATCCCCTAACGAATAACCTCCACTTCTGCATTTAAATCTATCTCCTATATTTTGGACACATCCAACCTTATGCTTTCCGCTACTTCCGCTCCCTAACAAATAACAATCAAATATTTCTTTTTAGTTCTTATACAATGAACCAATATAAAAGGATGTAAGGATTTTATTATATTTGTTTTCTCAAGAAAATTTTCTACTAGTTATTGGGCATATTCTGAAAGAAAAAAGAATAGAAATTTTGGTTTTAAGAAAATGAAGGAAAATAGAAGTAAAAATGAAAAATAGGTTGATAAATATAGTATCGAGAAAATTATTCTAATGATGATAAAATTATTCTTACAAACTAGAATATATTCTAACATGTTTCATTAAAATAAAGTAGATTGAAAATAATGATAATGTTTTATTTATAAGTAACAAATAGTTGAATGGGCAAGTTTATTATCACAAGTGCAACTACAATATAATTTGGAAGAAGTTTAAAGATGTCTTTATACAATCCTAATATTGAGATTCTTTCATTTAAACTCCAATTTATGAGCAAGTACCATACATTTAATATTATTATAGACATAAGAAATATCATATATTAGAATAGTGGCAAGTTTATTATCACAAGTGCAACTAAAATAGAATTTGGAAGAAGTTTAAAGATGTCTTTATATAGTCCTAATATTGAGATTCTTGCATTTAAACCCCAATTTACTGGGAAGTATCATACATTTAATATTACTATAGACATAAGAAATATCATATATTAGAATAGTTTAGTAATCTTATTTTGAATATTAATGTCAACTCGTAGTTATCATTATTAATGGATCTAGCAATCAATCTACTAGATGCTAACTAATTTACAAAGTAAAAGCAATATTAACTTGAAAGTAAATTCGCTTGATCACACACACATATCATTTCTCTTAATCGTTAGCATAAAAGCAATATTAACTTGAAAGTAAATTCCCCTGGTCACACACACATATCATTTCCCTAATAATTAGCATAAAAACAATATTAACTTGAAAGTAAATTCGCCTTATCACACACATAGATCATTTCCCTTAATCATTAGCGTAAAACCTAATGTGTGTAAAACCTAATGGCTCATCCCTAGCATTAGTTGGATGTTCTTTTCTTTCCTTAGTGGAAATAATTTATAGAAGCTCGGATCCTTCGTTTCAATAAATATCTTCCACCCCTGTTATACCACAATATAATGACATTTTTAATAAAACCCAACTTTTTCATTTAAACATGGTGTTGGCTTTGCTTTCGCCTAAGCCAAGCCGATGCATTCTCTTTCCTTTGCTTTTTTTCTTCTAGCCTTCACTTCCCCTTCTCCACCTTTAATTTTCTTTGATCATGCACTAAATAGAAACATGAAGAAAAGAAAGGCTGGTTATTTTGAGTTCCTTCCCATGTCGATCTAATATATGAAATCATTCTCCATGTTATTCTTTTTCTTTATTATGATCTTCTCTTTTTTTTAAAAAAAAATTCTCTTGGGTTTTTCTTCTTCGGAGAAGATGAATGGGATTCTTCAATTCAATTAAAAGATGGAAAAATAAAAAAAGATTAAAATTTTCAAACAAAGATTGTAGATTTTAAGGAGAGGAAAAGGAGATTTTCATCATATGGGGATGATGAAGAAGAAATTTGTAAAAGATCTATGTGTTGGTATCCTAGTATTTTGTAAATGAAGATGAAAGAACTTAGCTGCATAAATTTTACCACCTTTTATCATGTTTAATTTTTGTTGATATTTTGCAGGGTTTGTTTACGAAAGTCTATGTCCCTTTCATCATAAATCTGTACACGTTGCTTTTGTTTTCTTTCTCTAAAGTGAAGGTGTAGGCATTATAAAGCCATTTTGGTGCCTACAAATCTCCAAATCAGAGATGGGCACAAGAATTCAATAATTTCCTCTAAAGTCTCCATAATTTCTTACCCCTGATTACTCTAACTGCAAGCCCATGAGTTGGAAATGCAAATGTGGAGACCTCATTTTCAACCCATGATAATTTCTTTTCTTTTTGTCTTTTATTTTTCTTCCAAAGTTCCAGTTAGTTCTTGGAAATCAAGTGCATGAATGAATAGTTTCAGTTTCTATAACCATCTCTGGCCCTACTTCTTTTCCTTCTGATTTAATCAATTCTAGATGGCACTAGGAAGTTTTGTTCAAAGGATTCTTACAACATAAGATTTCTACATAATCTCATAATAAAAAACTATAATGTTAGTGAAAATTTGGGCCTTTGCTTGAGTATGCATTTCTTATGTATCTTCGTTATTATTCTTTTAAATAAGATGAGACTTGAATGAATTTTCTAAGTGTATGTTGGCCTAGTAATTTTCAAATTTTCACTGAAAAAAAGATGCCAAATTGCCTTATGTAGTTTTAATATATTGACTTTTTCTGTTTGTTTAATGTTTAGGAACAAAACAATAATATGAGCTTAAAAAACAATAATTATGGCTTCACATAATATTGCCTTTATAACATGAGTTAAAGTCTAGTTGGTTAAGATAAATGTATGCATATAGACTTATGCTTTATTTTAATCCAAGATATGCATAACTTTTTTTATGTTAAAAACATGTGGTTGTTTAATGCATAGGAGGTAAAACTTTTTGGATGGGTTTTGCTCAAGAAGAGTATTCATGTTTTTTTGTCTATCTTCTTAATGAACGTGCTTATTTTTCTAGAGGCAACTAGTTCAACTTCTCTTTGCTCTCTTTGGTGCATATTCATGGAAAGTTGGAGTTAAAGCCAATACTTGTATTAGAATTTTCTAGCTCATAAGTGTAAAGATCCTTTGTGGTGATTATAATTGTAGATTGTGATTTATTCTTAAAACTAACTAGTGTTGATATGTTTTTAAGAATGCTACTTTCAAGATTGTAACCTATGAAGACACATCTATATACAACTTGTTGTTTTTGTCCATTCCACCATGAGTTTCTCGCGACTTCATTTACATTGTGGTTTCATTTATATTTTCATTTTTGCTAATATTTTCCCCCACAATGTCATCCCTGAAAAAAATTAAAAGTTCGTTGTTTTCTTTTTTTGTCCACACCATTGTCAAAAGTTTCATGACAATCTCAAGAATTAAACATTGCACACTTTTGCACAAGAAATTTTTGTAACTTAAGGATTTTTCATTTATAGAAATATATAATAATGAGTATATAAAAATTACATAATAATGAGAGTATAAGAAAGAAATTTCCAATTTTCAGTAGGAAAAAAAATGTGTACCTCGTCGATAAAGATGCACAATTTAACTTAAACACTCTACTTTCTTTTCACTTTATATTTACTAAACATGCCTCCTAGACATGGAAATACATAATCTCATGTCTCAACAAAACCACCTATATTAGCACTATCGTAGTTAATAGTACTGTTTTGTCATAAGTTATTTATTATCACATCACTCATACCGTGTGGTTGTTGTGCCTAAGAATCATTAAAAAAAACAGTATCATTAGTAAATTGTGAATAAGTTATTAAACAAAATGTTGTTATTAATAGTATTCTGGAAAAAGATAAATACCAATTGGGATTTGGTCATGTTCTTAGAAAATAGAACACCTTCAATACAATTTGTTTGACTTAAATTAGCAGAGACAACCTATCATCAAAAAGTTAAAGAGTATATAATTAAAATATTGTTAAAACATTGAATATTTTTATTAAAAAGTAAGCATGTACCTAGAGAAATTATTTAGACAAATAATGTAGTTAGTGAATTTAAACTATATTTTAGTTATCAATACAAATCTTAGTTGCTTGCATTTGATTTGCATACTAAGAAAACAAAGAAAATTAATGAGAAATTAAATAACACATGATTGTTGTAGTTTAAAATACCAATCAAAACTCAAATTTATTATATCTTTGATAAGGAATTATATATTGACTTGATGTAGTTTGAAAGTTTTCTCTCATATCTTGTCTCACCCAAAAAAAGCAAAAAAGAGTATCGTTATATAAGGGACATAAAATTTAAGAATATAAAATTTCTTTCAATAACACTTTAAGATTATATGGTAATGTTGGTACTGAGGCTATGACATTTGTTAGAGCAATTTGAACGTTTTTTGTTACACCCTATCACACATATAAAATAGAAAAAAAATATCATTATATAAGGGACGTGGAATTCAATAATTAAAAAATTTACAAATAAAACCTTAAAATTAAATGGTAATGTTGGTGTTGCAATTGTAAGATTTACTATAGTCTGAACTTTTTTTTTATTTCCTTTTTTTCAAAGCCTTCTCCAAGCCACCCCTCATTCTCTTGCCTAAAATAGTTCTCTTCTTGATTTTGATTTCTTTAATTCCAATACTATTCTTTTCACAAATTTCAATCCTATTTTGGTTCAAGTGATCTATTATAACACTTGAATATTGAACCATCTTTCACCTTGTAATCTAACAATGGAGCTCGCATTTGAGTGTTGGATAGTTGATCCATTACCTTGTAGTATAGCATCCACGATTTCCAATATCTTCAAAATACAATATTTAACAATTTTGTAAGTCTCTTCACTATTAGCTACTTTTGTAACCAATTGAACATATAGCCCACATAATTCCTTATACCACATCCTTTGACATATCTTGGGATCCAAATTACTCTGAATTGGGATCTCTATAATATTTTTCACAGTAAAAACTTTCAAAACATAAGAACAAAATATTCCAACAAACTTGAATTTCTACATCTACAATCAACTTTTCCATTTGATGAATCATAAGTAACTATATGATAATAGCTCTTCTTATAAGGAGTAATTTGATATTTTGTGATTGAAACCTACCAAAAACTTTCAATATAAGAATAATGAGAATTACACCATTCATTTAGAAAGCACTTGGCATCTCAGAAGTATAAACACTTGTTGCATATTTCAAAATTTCAATTAGATACAATAATGAGAGAATACTTGTACGTGATTTAAAATTGGTCTTTAACTCTTCATATCTACGATCTTTAGGAGTCTTTCAAAGTGATGAAAAAACTCCAAGAATTTAAGTTTGATAAGTTACATACCTTTTTACAACAATATTCATGCTCTCAATTCTTTGTGTTGTCGTCATGTTTGCACCAAACATTTTTCCATACACTAAAGCTCATTTTTCCTTTATCCTAAACATGCGCCTCAACTAATCATTTCTTCAAGTTCGTATTTGCACAACATATCATTCCATGCATTTACAAAATCTTCCTCCTCTTCAAAATCATATATACATGAGCAGAAATCTCTACCAAACTCTTTTAACTTAAAGAAAATACCACTTAAATGGATGGCGACATTTTGATAAATTTGCTAAATAGATAAAAGATAATGATTTTCAGGCAATCTTACGTGATGTTTGGCTGAAGGGAATAGCATTGCTATTAATAACGTATTCCTCAGTCATTATTAAAGTTGTGTTTGGTTAAACACAAACACAGAATACCCATTTTTTAGGAATATTTATTCTTCAATTTTGTAGAATGCATAAAACTAACTCCTACCTATCTTTATCTAATCCATGAATCTCTATTCTTCTAAATCTAAAATTTGTTATTCTTCTTACAAATTTATCCTTCTTACAAATTACAATAATAATAATAAATTTAATTTTGTATAATATAATATAATAATAACAAAATTAATAATAAGAATAATAATAATAATAATAATATTATTATTATAAAATTAATAATAAGAAGAATAATAATAAGTAGAAAATTTATAATAATAATAATAATAATAACAACAATAAATAATAATAATAAGATTATTAATTTCAGTATAATAAAATTAATAATAAATATTATATAATAATAATAATAATAATAATAATAACAACAACAACAACAACAACAATAATAATTAATAATAATAATAAGAACAAAATTTAAAATAATTATTATAATAATAATAATAATAATAATAATAATAATAATAATAATAATAATAATAATAATAATAATAATAATAATAATAATAATAATAATAATAATAATAATAATAATAATAATAATAATAATAATAATACTAGTAGTATAGGCCCGACTCAAACCGGCGACACTTAGCAGCTTCACTGAACATTATCTCCGAAGCATACCTTGACAATTGGGTAAACCGACGCTTATACTCAGCAACTGTCATCTCCCTCTAGGTGAGACTCAAAAACTCCCTCTGCTTCTGCTGAATGTACACCTCGGACAGATACTTCTTCCTGTAAACAGCCAGGAAGTCTTCCCATCTCAACCCTATCGGCTTCAGCTGACTCCCCGGTACACACTCCCACCAATGCAAGGCATCACTCTGGAGTAGACTGGCAGCATAAACCACCCTCTCATCATCCTCACACTCCATCTGATCCAACACTCTCTCGGTCTTCCTCAACCAGGTCTCAGCTTCCTCAGGATCCGTGGTCCCGTAGAAGTACACCGCTCCTTACTTCCTCAACTTGTCAAACTGTCTTCCCTTCTTAGCTGGGGCTGACTCAGAAGCTTGGGGCATTTGTCCCATAGCCTGAACAAAAGCTTGGGTAAATGCCTGGAACAGTCTCGGGTCTAAAGCAGGTACTTGCTTAGACTGACTAGGCGACTGCTGTGTCTGAGATCGGAGGGGCTCACTACTTTGCCCTCAAGAAGCCTCAGCCACTCCCGGGGCTACGGACTCATCCGTGCTCTCCTCTCTCAGAGGAGAGTCAGGTGCAATAGAACCTTGCAGAACTCCTAGTGTCCTTCTACGAGGTGGCATCTTACTCCTTCAATGAAAATATTTATGATTAGCTAAAATTCTTTTAATCTTAGTTTCTATATGTATGCATGATATGCATGTCACTTAATACAAACAATCAACTCATAATGCAAAAATTTAATCACATAGCAAAACAATTTCCCTACTATGCATCCTAAGCCTAGGAGTGAACCTAAGCTCTGATACCAAACAATGTTGGACCTCGTCTCTGAGGCCTAACATTCGGGAACATAAAAGCATAGAAGACCCAAAACCGACAACATATTGACCCCAATTTGGGTAACTCGCAAAAGGAGAAATGGATCGGCTTCTTAAGGAAATTTGTTCCTCATATTCTAACGATTCTAACGCCACTGAAAACGCTCAATTCGAATTAGAAATAAAAAAGTTATGGCCAAAAGAAGGAAAAGGGTCATTCGCCAGAACCGACCCCAAAGCGCTTGGCTTTCGCCCACCGATGTTAAGTCAAACCAGACTTCACGATTAAATAATTTTGATAATAAACAAAGAGAAATATACGGAAGAAAAGCGACGATACAAAAGGCATTTAAAGAAAAATGCGAGCGGAAGAAAAAGCGATTTATACAAAAGCAAACGAAAGAAAAGCGAGCGGAAGGAAAAGCGGGCGATACAAAAAAGTATTTAAAGAAAAGCAGGCGGAAGGAAAAGGCGATATACAAAAGCAGATTTATACAAAAGCAGGCGGAAGAAAAGGCGATACAAAAGCATTTAAGCGAAGAAAAAGTAGGCGGAAGGAAAAGGGCGATATACAAAAGGCAGGCGAAAGAAAAGTAGGCGGAAGAAAAGCGGGCGATACAAAAGCGCATTTAAGCTTTACGAAGACAAAAAGCGACGATATTGAAAATAAGGCGGAAGAAAGAAACATCGTTTAAGGCGATTCTGAGCTAAACTGAATAACCGTTTCTTTAAAGATTCAAGAAGCGAGATAGTCAAGAAAGCAGTTGAAGTTCACTATAAATAAGAGTCGAGATTGAAGAAGAAATAACTTTTGGAAAAAGTGAATGAAACTCTGTGTATTCAATATCATCATATCGAGAAAATTGCGAACTATTTTCGAGTGTATATTGTGAAGAGCAACTCTTTTGTAAAAGCTCTTTATCGTTTTTCATTTTGAAAAAGTGCTCTGAGATAACTGAAGAGGCTAAGAGTAAAAGAATACTTCTTTGTTAAGAGACTGAAGAGGCTCGATCTAAAGAATACTTGTAATCAGTTTGAGATAGTGAAAATCTCGAAGAATATCGAGGATGGACGTAGCCCACGGTTTGGGGTGAACCAGATAAAATTGTTGTGTTTCTCTCTCTAACTCTTACTTTTCTTAAATCGTAGTTTTCATTATTAACAAAGTTTTTCAAACTAGTTAAGAATTGATTTACGATAAGTTTTTCGAAAGAACAAGCAATTGTTATTGAAGGGATTAACGAAAAGTTTATCACAATTCAACCCCCTTCTTGTGTATCTTGGTCATATTATTACTCAATATATTAACGTATGATTTACTTCAATTGGTATCAGAGCGAGGTGTTCAAGAATCACTCTAATAAAGTGTTAACTAAAGAAAATGGTGGAATCACACGATATTGCAGAAGGAGCCTCTACCACCGGACCTCCAAAGATTCAATGGTGAAGACTACCACTATTGGAAGGATCGGATGAGATTGTTTATCGAGTCTACTCACATTGACCTTTGGGATATCATCGAGAATGGACCTTACACACTGAAGATGATGATAAAATCCAATTCCACGAGAAAGATGGACGGTGAAAGCGTAAAGCAAGATTTCAACTAAACTCCAAAGCGAAATTTTTCTTGAGTTGTGCATTGAGCATAAGCGAGTATGACAAAGTGCATGGATGCGATACTGCCAAAGAAATGTGGGATACATTATCAATTGCACATGAAGGAACAAATCAAGTGAAGGAGTCCAAGATAAGTATTTTGGTGCATCAGTACGAGTTATTCAAGATGAAAGAAGAAGAGACCATTGATCAAATGTTTGGAAGATTCCAAACAATTGTTAATGGGCTAAAAGCTCTTGGAAGAACGTACAACAGTCAAGACCATGTTCGAAAGATTTTGAGGAGTCGCCAAAAGATGGAGACCCAAAGTAATCATTGCACAAGAAGCCAAAGACCTAAGCGCATCAAGCTTGATGAATTGCTTGGATCGTTGAAGATACACGAAGTAGAGCTTGATGCGAAGATAAGCCCAAAAGAGAAGTCCATAGCGCTCAAAACAAGTCAAAAGAATCACAAAATCCGAAGAAGAAAACAAAAGGAATACATCAAAGGCGTTAAAGATTGAAGAAGCAAAAGATGATGATTCCAAAGAAGTCGAATCTGAATCAAGTGATGAAGGCGATGAGCTATCTTTCATTTCAAGAAAGATAAGAAGAATGTGGAAAAGAAGTCCAAAGGAAATTCAACATTTAGAAGGAACAATGCAAAGACGATGAAAAAGTCGATAAAGCATCCATTACCGTTATGAATGCAAGGAGCGGGACATTACAAGTCCGAGTGTCCAATGTTGAAAAGACAACCCGAAGGAGTAGAGATAACAAGAAAAGCATGATGGCAACGTGGGAAGATCTGGATTCATCGTAATCGATACAAGTTCACAAGCGTCGAACATGCTAACATATGTCCGGTAGTCAAGAAGAAAGTGATGAGGAGGTAACTTCCACTATAATGATATACAAGATGCATATTCGTAATTGTTAGAGGATTCTCATGCTATTCTCGAAACAAGACAAGCTGTTGAAGAAGAAATATGTAGAAAACCTCAAACATACTCATGAGATAGAGTGAGAATATAAGTTTGAGAAAGCAAGTTGAGGAATTGAATAACAACAAAGTTGTAGATAGATCTCAAGAGATTAATCAATTGAAGCGAGAATTAATAATCTCTCAATTGATCTAGCTAAATTTACAGATAGTACAAAAAGATGAATGAAATGATAGGAGAATCTGAGACATCCAGGGATAAAACTGGATTAGGGTTTACTAAAATAAGCCCCAAAGATTACGTAGTAAAATCGGTTGCTCAAAAAATAAGAAAAGATATCAATCAGATTTTCGAAAGGTCATCAACATTATCATTCTACACATCATTATCATTCATTACATCGTACTAACCCTAAAGGACCCAAGAGAATCTGGGTACCTAAAAATAAAATAATATCTCCTACAGAAATCCTTCATTGGAAGAACCAGCAAGCACCATTGGTATATGGACAGTGGATGCTCGCGTCACATGACGGGAAACAAGTCTATGTTCCTAAATCTTCAGTACAAGAAAGGAGGATCAGTAACTTTTGGAGACAACCAACAAGGAAAGATAATCGGGTTTGGTAAGATTGCGAGCATAAGGAGTGATCATGGAGGAGAATTTGAAAATGAGAAGTTCAGAGTATTCTGCGAAGAAAAAGGAATTTTTCATAACTTCTCTGCCCCAAGGACTCCACAGCAGAATGGAGTTGTTGAGAGGAAGAATAGGACGATTCAAGAGATGGCAAGAACAATGTTGCGAGATGAATCTTCCTAAATACTTCAGGCAGTCATCAATACAAAGATGCTACATTCGTAATAGAGTCTTCTTGCGACCAATGTCAAGAAAACTCCTATGAGTTGTGGAATGGAAGGAGACCAAACATTTCTTATTTCCATCCTTTTGGCTGCAAGTGCACTTTTCTCGAATACAAAGAAAGCTCGGACAAATTTGATGCAAAGACACTTTCCGGAATTTTTCTAGGCTATTCTCTCACTTCAAAGGCATTTAGAGTCTTCAACCTCACCTCAAAGACTGTTGAAGAAACTATTCACGTTAAGTTCGATGATAGCTCTCAACCCAATAAGGAAGAGGAATCAGAAGATGATCTTACATACGAGTGCCCTTGACGCAGTGTAAGGAAGTATCTTCATCAGGAACACTTCATGATGAAAAGACAGATATCTCTAAGAATTTTGAGTTAAAGAAAGATTGGAGATACAAAAGCTCTCATCCTAAAGAGTCAATTATCGGAGAAACCTCAGAAGGTGTAAGAACAAGGTCCAAGTTCAGAAGAGAAGCCAACGTGGCATTTATATCTGAAGTAGAACCTAAAAAGATTGATGAAGCTCTAAAAGATGAAGCATGGATATTAGCTATGCAAGAGGAGTTGAATCAATTCAGTAGGAATAAAGTCTGGTCCTTAGTTCCTAAACCTGAAAAGAAATCCATTATGGTACTAGATGGATATTCAAGAATAAGCTAGACGAATCAGGAAAAGTAAGTCGCAACAAGGCAAGATTAGTAGCACAAGGCTATAATCAGCAGGAAGGAATAGACTATAATGAGACATATGCTCCAGTAGCAAGACTTGAAGCAATAAGGATACCGCTTGCATATCTTTGTTTGCCATGACATAAAGCTTTTTGGATGGATGTAAAAGTGCATTTCTGAATGGCTTTATAGATGAAGAAGTCTATGTCAAGCAACCTCCTGGATTTGAGGATATAAAGTATCCAGATCATGTCTACGCACTTCATAAAGCCTTATATGGATCAAACAGCTCCTAGAGCATGGTATGATCGTCGAGCTCATTTCTTATTGAAAATGGATTTACTAGAGGTAAAGTTGACAAAACTCTTTTAGGAAGAACTTGTATAATGATTTTATTATTGTGCAAATCTATGTTGATGATATTATTTTGGTGCCACCTCAAAAAGTTATGCATAAGCTTTGAAAATATGATGAAAATGAATTTGAGATGAGCATGATGGGTGAGTTAAAATTCTTTCTTGGATTGCAAGTAAAGCAAACTAAGGATAAGATTTTATCCATCAACAAAATATGTCAAAGAATTGTTGTCTAAATTTGATATATGCGAGTGTTAAAAGTATGTCTACACCGATGCATCCTTCAAACTTGTTGTCGAAAGACAAAAGTGGTAAGAAGGTGGATCAAACCCTATTTAGAGGGATGATTGGTTCTTTGCTTTATCTTACAGCAAGTAGACCTGACATTCTATTCAGTGTATGCTTGTGTGCAAGGTTTCAGGCCGATCCTAGAGAATCTCATTACATAGCTGTAAAACGAATTTTGAGATATCTCGCAGGTACTACTGATCTTTGCTTAATGTATGAGAAAGGTAAAGATTTCAGGTTGAATGGATATTGCGATGCGGACTATGCCGGTGATAGGATTGAAAGGAAGAGCACGAGTGGTGGTTGTCACTACCTTGGACCAAACCTGGTGTCATGGTCAAGCAAGAGACAAAGCTCGATTGCATTATCAACCGCAGAAGCTGAATATATGTCTGCCGCAAGTTGTTGTTCACAATTACTGTGGATCAAGTATCAATTGGAGGACTACTCAATACAAGAGGAAGAGATTCCAATATACTGCGACAACACCAGTGCCATCAGCTTGTCAAAGAATCCAATTCAACATTCAAGGGTGAAGCACATTGAAGTTAGACATCATTTCTTGAGAGATTACGCTCGAAGAAAGTTGTCGATCTACAATTGTGGAAACGAAATTTCAGTGGGCAGATATCTTCATAAAACCACTAAGTGAAGATCGCTTTAAAGAAATCAGACGCAACCTCAATATGGTGATGTTAACGGACCAATCATCTAGTTTTTCGCAAAGAAGAAACAGATAGACGGAGGAGTTAACGGACCAATCATCTGGTTTTTCGCAAAGAAGAAACATATAGACGGAGGAGTTAACGGATCAATCATCTGGTTTTTCGCAAAGAAGAAACAGATAGACGGAGGAGTTAACGGACCAATCATCTGGTTTTTCGCAAAGAAGAAACAGATAGACGGAGGAGTTAACGGACCAATCATCTGGTTTTTCGCAAAGAAGAAAGCAGATAGACGGAGGAGTTAACGGATCATTCATCTGATTTTTTAAAGACAAAGACAGAAAGACGGCAGAGTTAACAGATTGATCATCTGATTTTTCAAAAAGAAAGACAATGAAACGGTGGAGTTAAACGGCGTTGACGGTTTCAGACTTAAAACTTCTTTCACAAAGAAAATTTTAGAGGGAAAAAGTCATCAGATCATCGAGAAGTACAATCGTTCTAGAATTTGCTATAAAATCCCTAAAATTGACGTTTGGGATCTCTAACAAATTCAGAAATTGCTAGTTCTCTGAAATCTCTCTGAAAATTCTTCAAGCGAGTTCCTATTCACTCAGAATCAACAAGATGAATGTCAAGCCCATTTTGCGAGTTGATCCAGAGCAAGCCGGGAAGATTGGTAAACTTTGAAGATCTAAGAAGGAACAAATGGATATAAATAGGAGATAATAGCGGCAGGATGGAGAAACTTCTTTCAAATACGAGAGCAAGTTTATCTCAAAGAAGTTTATGAGTTCGAAACATACTAAAGCGTGGATAATACAATCGTATCATATGTAGAAACACTCCTGTTATAGTAACCAAGGAGTTCTTGGAAAGAGTCACCGAATGTCCGAGTAGTGGAGTTCAACCTACTAACATGGTGAAATGGATGACTAAGTGAAGTTGAACGAAGATGAAGTTACTCGTCAACTTTATGGTCGAACAACCCAATGAAAGAAGAGCCTCTTAGCTTGTACCAAAGGCAAGGGTTTTGTTTCTTTGTTTTGTGTGATTGTGTGTTACCTAGGATAGGTTCAAGACATCAAGTCACTACTTTGGATGAACAATGTATCCTTCATCTCCTGAATCACCAACCAATAGATTTACCATTTTTGATTTATCAATATATGGTTAAATCAATAAAGGATACAAACACTCTCCCGTATGGGATGTTGTTGACAAGGATGTTTAAAGAATCAGGAATCAGATTGGAGTTAGGAGTCAGACAGAAGGTATCTGTAAGAAGTTATATAGATTCTACATCGATTGCCAAAATGGGTCTGAGATTTTCAGACAAACAAGGAGCAGAAGAATCAAGGAAAGCAACAACTGAGGGGGAGCCTAAACCGAAGAAATCCTCTATGAAGGAGAGAAGATCACACTCTCAGGAGTCGAAGTCAAGATCTGCTCGATTTTTGAATCGGTGACTTAAAGCGGAAAGGGAACCTTTGGTGAGTGACATTCATAAGCAAGCAAGAACGCCACCCACAAAGGAAGCTGTATGACGAAAGAAGCCATCCTTCCAGAGATTCAAGCAAACCAAAGCATTATGAACGAGCGAGATCAAAAGCTACAAAATCATCATCATCAATCCTTGAGAAAGTTTGAAACTCAATCTCAAGGAAATGAAGGAAAAGGAAAGTAGAAGAACACGAGAAGAAGAAAGTTCAATCCAAGAGGTCACCAAGGTTAAAGAAAATGAGTGCAAGAAAAGAAGAAAATCCAACAACAGAGGCAAAGGCTAAGAAGACAAGGCTAGAAGAAACTGTTGTTGACATTTCTAAAAATCTGCTGCATGTGCTGTTAGTCTTTGTTGATGATGTCTTGAAGTTAATATGGAAGTCGCCATGAAGCGATTGTGGAAGCCGTTAAGGGTAATATTAAGGATTCTCACAAAATTCTTAATAATCCAATTTTGAAGAAATAGTTCCTACTACTTTTCAGTCCACACTTGTCCATAAACAAGTTGCTACACATGTTTTGGAACGAAGGCTACTTCAAAAGTTGTAAGTGTGATGACTAATGTTCCATCCAAGTATTTAACTCTCAAAGAGAAAGATGGGAACATAGATTGGTTGTAAGAAAGGAGAAGAAGACCAAGTCGGTCATCATCGAGACAAACCCAAGAGATTTGTCAAAGCATTCTTCAAATCAGAATATGATAATGGCATTTCTCATCCATTGGATAGGGGTTACAAAATTTCTATGATCAATCAAGAGAGTTGGGAGAGAACCATATCCACCAGAGCCATTTGGAGAGCGTATCACTTCTTATCCTATATCGAAAAGACAATAATCAAGGTGGTACCTGATCTTCAACCACCAAATTTTGTTGAACTCAATTATGAGAAACTAAAGCTGAAAGTTCAACCTGAGCCAGTATTGGATGACATGTCTTCTGATCAGATTGAAGAGGTAGTAAAATTGATTGATGAAGCATGTAAGGTGAAAAGGAGTGGTAAGTCCATCTGCGTGTATCAAGATCCAGGACCAAGTCTAACTAAGGCCACAGTAGATGATCCACAGGGAGGCAATATCAGAATGGGTCAAGATTGTTACATTTCGATTGGCAACTCAGAATGTTGTTTTACTATAATACAGAACATTCTGCGAAATCGACCTCTGTGGGAGATCACTTCAATTGCAAAAGCTATGCCATGGTTTGGACACACTTTTCAACGAATAAGAGATTCCTATGATCTTGATATCAATGAACAAGCTGTATTTGTTCCTCCTCCTCTTCTGCAAATCATTGAACCAAATGTCGTTAACAAGGAAGCTTATACAACAACAGTGGCTATCGTTGAAAAGCAAGTTGTTAAGACAGTACCCTCGACTGCAGATGAATCATCAACTCTAAAGAAGCATGTTCAGAAGCTTGATAAAGATATGAAGAAGATTAAGAAGATGCTGAAAAAGTTGGTGAAGCAGATTGGAAAATAATTTTTTGATCAATAACAAATAGGGGGAGAAGGGAGAAGGAAGAGAGAAGGGAGAAGGAAGAAATCAGCTGGAAGGATGAAGATAATTTTTATCTCAATACTTCAGATAATTCACAAGTATATGATACTTTTCATATTTCTCTAAATTACAAGTATTTGTTATTATCAAAAGGGGAGAATGTTAAGTCAAACCGGACTTCACGATTAAATAATTTTGATAATAAACAAAGAGAAATATATGGAAGAAAAGCGAGGCGATACAAAAGGCATTTAAAGAAAAGCAGACGGAAGAAAAAGCGGGCGATACAAAAGGCATTTAAAGAAAAATGACGGAAGGAAAGCGGGCGATACAAAAATGTATTTAAAGAAAAAACAGACGGAAGGAAAAGGCGATACAAAAAAGCATTTAAAGAAAAAAGCAGGCGAAGAAAAGGACGATACAAAAGCGCATTTAAAGAAAAGCAGGCGGAAGGAAAAGCGTACGATACAAAAGGCATTTAAAGAAAAACAGACGGAAGAAAAGCAGACGATACAAAAAGCAGACGGAAGCTTTACGAAGACAAAAAGCAGACGATACGAAAATAAGACGGAAGAAAGAAACATCAGTTTAAGACAGTTACGGGAGCTAAACTGAATAACCGTTTCTTTAAAGATTCAAGAAGCAGATAGTCAAGAAACAGTTGAAGTTCCGACTATAAATAAGAGTTGAGATTGAAGAAGAAATAACTTTGGAAAAAGTGAATGAAACTCTGTGTATTCAATATCTGCTTATCTCGAGAAAATTGCGAACTATTTTCGAGTGTATATTGTGAAGAGCAACTCTTTGTAAAAGCTCTTTATCGCTTTTTCATTTTGAAAAAGTGCTCAGATAGCTCAAGAGGCTAAGAGTAAAAGAATACTTGCTATTAAGAGACTCAAGAGGCTCGATCTAAAGAATACTTGTAATCAGTTTGGAGATAGTGAAAATCTCAGAAGAATATCTGAGGACTGGACGTAGCCCACGGTTTGGGGTGAACCAGGATAAAATTGTTGTGTTTCTCTCTCTAACTCTTACTTTTCTTAAATCGTAGTTTTCATTATTAACAAAGTTTTTCAAACTAGTTAAGAATTGATTTACGATAAGTTTTCTGAAAGAACAAGCAATTGTTATTGAAGGGATTAACGAAAAGTTTATCACAATTCAACCCCCCCCTTCTTGTGTATCTTGGTCATATTATTACTCAATATATTAACGTGTGATTTACTTCAACCAGCGCCTGGGCGCTCGGCCTGCAGGGGAGATCGCCTCGCAGCCCGACCTTTCAGACTTCGAACCCTTATAACTTTTGATTCTGAGCTCCAAATTAAACACGGTTTGATTCGTTGGAAAGCTAAGAGACAGCTCTACCATTTTCAAGAAGGGCTTAAAGACAAACTCGGCCACTAAGGAAATCAAAAGTTTACTCTAAGACCGATTGACTAGCTTCTCCTAAACAGTACCAGAACTTGCAAGTACCATAAATTTTGACCCTAAACTCCAAATTTTACAAACTTAGTGTCTATGGAAAGGTAAGAGAATGCTCTACAACTTCCATGAAGATCAAAAGGACAAAATCCAACTCTATACAGGTCGCATATAGATTCAAAATTTCTGCTAATACAAATCCATCATTTTGGCAGCACCTGCACTCCACTTCAGCACTCACATTCCACTTCAACACTCACATTTTCCAATTAACACACCCTAAAATAGCTCATAATACATCATGGACAAGCTCTACAGCTCGCCTACCACTCTCAATAAGACTAAATGATCCTATTCGATCTATGACAGACCAGAAATTGCAGCACTGCTCAATATACCCAAATTTAACCACATGAACACATCAGCCTAGAATTTCAACAGCTCCTAAACCTTAGCAAATTTCCAGCGAGCTCTCCCAATACAAAACTCAACAACAACTTAATGATCAAAAGACTCATACATATACCCTTTTCAAGGTCAAGCACAGATCGCAAATCAACAAATTCACATAATGAAGAGAGTACTGGAGCTCTCAATCTCTTTATCAATCATATGAGTTCAAGCACAGCTTTAGCTACATATCAACATATTCATCAAGAGTCAGTACAAAAATACAAAATATGAGATGCTCAATGCTTAATATGCTTATAAAGCTATTCCAAAAGCTAGTTACTAACTTAATACAAAGTGTCTAAAGTTTCTTGGAGTTATGCCCGATGCCTTGCAAGGTTCCGCGATCAACTAGAATTTACACATGAGGAGGGAGAATGGGGTGAGCAAACACGGCTCAGTGGCTAACACCTTTATAGCCATCAAGTAATGAGCCATACAACACATAAAGAATCCGAAACATTTGCAATCTATCATATGAAACACAAATAACTCAACTCCATCACATAAATCATAAATTAACCAAAATCATCACATAAAGCATAACATGAAATCTTATATCAATTAAAACACATATTATGCATCATAACACCAAAATGATGAAATGCACACAATTGGCTCGAGAGTTCCATAAACACGACGGAAATCGAAGTTTACCGTAAACACGACGAGTCTGATTTTTCAAGATCTCGTGGCCTCAAGCGGGCAGCCGGGAAAAGGCTAGGGGGTCATCGTGCACGAGACTTAACGAAACAGGTTCTCTCTCGTCCAAACACAACCAATTTATGCTCACATATTTAAACACAAGAATAGCATTTTATGCTTCTTTCATTCTATCGAATCATCGAAATTTCATACTTTTCTTTCAAATCAAAGGAAATACACTTTCAATATACACACAAATTAACAAAGATTGCACACATAGGGCATTTGCCCATTACACAAGAACTATAAAAATGTTACCCACCTAATGTCAGAATCTGAATTCAAGATTGCTTTTGCTCCTTGTCTTGAGTGAGGTTTTCTTGATTTCCTTCAATTAAACCATACTCTATTCAATAAATACATTCTAAAAGAAAGGCATAGCATTCATAAAATCAAGAAAAGGTAAAATAAGCTTTAAACTTAACCTACCCATAAGCCATCTATGCTAGAATAACCAAAACCTTAGCTTAGAAGTCCCCAAAATCTATAGATCTTACCCTTCTCTTCTATCCTTCTTCAATCTCTACACAAACCCTAACTTCCATTATATCCCATACTTGAATCTAACCTAAACAAAGATGGAATTTACCTTCAACAAGTAGTTTCTCTTCTTTTTCCTCTTCTTTCTTCCTCCCTTCAAGCTTCCTACGGCTCTCCCTTTTCTTCTTGGTTGAAACCCTCCTTGTCTCCTTGGTTGAAACCCTCCTTGTCTCCTTGGCTCACGTTTTTGCTCTTCTCTTCTTTTCTTTTGGTTCACGACACTTTGCTTCCTCCCTTCACTACTTAATTCATTTAACTCATTTATTTATCAACTTAAGTCCTCCTCCAATACTACGTAATTTTAAGCTCTCCCTTTTCCTCTTACAATGCTTTTGGGCTCTCCTCCTTCTACTTATCCCATTAACCTCTAAAGCCCATTCTTTCTCACATGCCCTTATTTTTGTCTCATATGGCTCTACACATCCAAACCTACTTCCAATTAATCCAATTAATTCTAACCCTTCACTTTAACTTTAAAATTTCCAATTCCCAATCATACTAACTAATTTCAAGACTCAAAGAAAATATATTTATATATATACACATAATTAAAACAATTAAAGCAACAATAAAGAATAAGCCAAGTAAATCAATAAATCAATAAATAAATAAAAATAAAAATTTTCGAGACCCAACAATAAGTTCGAAGCTGATACAAATCATTAACCGATCCTGAAGTAATTGAATTAGTTCACTAGTGTCTCACATCATGTCTGAGGCTGCTTGTCTGATTTGTCTTGCATCTTCATACAGGGGATGATCTGCTGAAAGTTGATACATAGGATCTAGATATGTGTTGTGTGCGTGCTTATTACGTGCAATTGTGTTAGTTTTTAATTATTCAACTTCTTCTTTCACATAAGTAGCTTTGATGAGTCGGTTGAGAGTATGCTTGCGTTGGAAATACAAATAATCCATGCTAATGCTGAATGAGCAATGATGAGAATGATAGAAATAGTAAAATAATACTAAAGGTGTTAAGATATAGAAATAAACAATCAATGCTCATACCTGTTTCTCTTTCACTTGACGCCAATCCTAGGCTATATGCGAAGAAACGATGAACACAAACAGAGTGTTTATTTAAAATCTTAACTAGTTGTGTCCTCTGAAGGGTTACATTACTGCTATATATAGCAGTTTGAAAGAACTAAAGGCCAAAAGAGAGCCGACGACACAACATAAAGAAAAAGTAAAAAGAAAAGAAAGATGATAAAAGCAAAAGTAAAAGAAAGAAATGACACAACTATTCTAACTTTGTACAACTGTTAGGTCCATAGGACCTACATTTTTTCTTTGCTAGTAGTGCTTCGTGTCGTATGTGCCGACACTTCTTATTCCTCAATGATAATTAATTCGTCATCATCATTGGTCAATTCTTCCTGAGATGTTGATGCTTTTAAGGTAGTGGGACAATAGTTACATTGATGAGCTAGATATTCTCTTAGCTGCTTACAAATTTCTTCTTTCCATGCACTGCTTATTGGGGCAAAAAAGTCATCAAACTTGTCGAATGGTAGTTTGAACTTCTGAACAATATTTAGTGCTCCTGGTGGTATTGGCATTTTGTATGCTGAGGTCATCAGTATTTGTGATCCTCGAAAATTGATTTTGATTGTTGCTTCCTTATCAATACGATTGCACTGGTTGTACACACCTTTGAGACAATTCAAATTGAGTTTGTTAACTAAATCTCAATTAAATTCATAACGAGGTGGCTCGTCTACTGGTGGATATAGTTGATTGTTAACTCCAACTTGTAGAAAAGCAATCCTTGGTACTTTTATAGTTGCTTTGGTGGCATTTTCGGCTTCTGACGCTTCAAAAATTAGATAGCTACTGTAAATCTTGATGTACATTTCTCGATCTTTTTCAAAGAGATCCTTATAGTTCTTGAGTGCATGAATTAATCTTGCTGGAAAATCTGATAAAAGCTTTAAATCTTGAATGTAAATGGTATCAATTAGTCCACTTTGAAATAGTAGATAAGTTGTTAATGGAACAGCTCCGGGGAACACAATAGCCTTAGGGCCATATCTTCCACGACTCTGAGGATAATACTGGAATTGTTTCATTTCGATAGTCCATTGGTTGAGTGCTTGAAAACAATCCACAAACATTTCTGAAGTGAGTACCCTGGCTTCTTCTTGGATGGTCTTTGATGGTACTGAATGAATTCGTTCCAAATCAAATGTAATCTAAGTTGCCAGTATCCAGATTTGGCATCTAAAGTGGTAAACCATATATGTCCTTTGAGTTTGTTGATAATATAGTCTTTTCAGGGTAGTTTATAGGCATCTCCTACTGTTGCTTCATTTAGCTTTCTAGAATTGATAACCATTCTTCTTTTTCCTCTTTTTTGTTCTGTAGAATTGTTAACATAAAAAGCTGATGCTGAATGTTTACTCATACTTGGATTTATTAGACCTTTATTTAAAAGTTCCTTACATTCTTGAAGAAACTCTTTTACATCTTGAGGAGTATAAGGAATATTGTTTTTAATGTTAATTTCTTGATGAGGATCCTTGAGTTTTATTTCTATGAGTTTATTATTATGATTTTTCTTTGGATCCAAAGGGTTTTCACTACAAACTTGATCTAATAAAGTATCTACTTCTATTATTGAGAAGATAAAAATATAAAGAGTTAAGTTTTTGGTTAATAGTTTAATTTTTGATAATAAGTGGTATGATAGATAGGATTAGTAGAATAATTGATTTTTGATGAAGTTCTTTGATATATGGAGTTTTAATGTAATATAATGTAGGTATTGACAAAAGGGTTGTAGAGTTTAAGAAAATTATTTCCAATAATCAATGGTATTCTGATTCTTGTTGATATATAGAAGGGATCATAAAAGTATAATTTCCTATGAGTATATTATTGTAATAACTTACATTCCAAATGAATTTAAAACTTCCATCAACTATTCTAATTTGTAAAGGTTTATCTAATTTTTCCCATTTTTCTAAAAGAATTTTAGAGGCAATGCATATAGTAGCTCCTGTGCCTATATAAGCATTTACTTTAGTGTTCTGAATACTCATTTGAATAAAAGTTGTATTCGAATTCAACTGGTGATTTTGAGGCTTCGCTTTGTAGAGATGATTCATTCTGTTGTGAGATGTCAGATTTTAAAATATAAAGAGTGTTATCTGTATCATAATCTGATTCAATTGGTTCTAATTGATGTTGTAAAGCAGAGTGTAGAATTTGTATTTTATTGGTATATTTTTTTCTCATTCTTCCTAGGACATTCATTTGCATAATGTCCTTCTTCCTTACAGAGCCAACATTTACAGTTTTTCTTCTTTTGAGGACAATGTTTTTGTGAAGGTTTAAAAAGTTTATTTTGTCTTTGTCTCCTAAAATATTTGGGGTAGGTTTTTGGTTGATATGGTTGTCTTCGGTATTTTTTCCATCGATATGGTCTATAATTTCTAGAATATCGATCTGCTCGATATCTAGGTTTCCTATATTTTCTAGTAGATTCACAACCATATTGTTGTGGTACATTGGCATTTTGTGAACAACAAGGATGTATATGTTGATGTTTCAATGTTTGTTTTAATTTGGTTTCTAAGCAATCTTCTACTAATAATTCTCTGGTAAGATAAATGGCTCCTCCTAGATTATGGGCAATTGTATGATCATTCGTTCGTTCTTGAAATTTTTGTTGTACTTTAACATTAAAAGGATAAGGAAATTTTTGAATGAAGATGTGAATATACATTTCTTGTTCGGATCGTGATAATTTATAATAATGCGTCTGGAATTCACAAATAAATCTATCAAGATAATAGATATCACAAGTATTCATATTATTTAAATGTCGTAAAGCTTTTAATCGATTGACTCTATCAATTTCTACTTTATGAAAAATTATATCTTTTCCTAAGAATTCCTTGTAAATTTCATTGCCAATTATATCAAAAGTTTCTACATCGGTTCTTGTATTTTGATAATGAGGAGTACTTTTTAAAGCTATTTCATTTTCTTGTAAAAAACTTTGTACAATTCCTGTTGTTTTATAAAGAGCAAAATTCCATACTGAATCTTTATTATCTTCTAAATCTCCAAAAGGTTTTTCTACTTGTAATAGGAGTTAAATGCGATTAGAACATTAAAAGAATAGATCTTCTGCATTAGTTGTACAATCTAAATTGAGTATTCCTTCGGAACCTAATTTAATATGTTTTGGTTGATATTCAGAGGGATATTTTCATACTTTAGATCCTTTGTAATAATAACCCTGTTGATTAAGAAAATTTTGTCAATCTTCTGTCCATGAATAATTAGTTGGTTGAAATTCCTTTTTTCTTTTATCTCCTGTTAATTTTGCTTTGAGTTTTAATTCTCTAGCTTTAGTGTTTTACTGTTGAATGAATTGGTGAAGATAATAATAATAATAATAATAATAATAATAATAATAACAACAACAATAACAACAACAACAACAACAACAACAACAACAACAACAACAACAAGAAGAAGAAGAAGAAGAAGAAGAAGAATAATAATAATAATAATAATAATAATAATAATATAATTAATTTCAGATAATAAAATTAATAATAAAATAATAAGAATAATAATAAGAATAATAATAAGTATAAATTAATAATAATATAATTAATTTCAGATAATAAAATTAATAATATTAATAATAATAAGAATAATAATAAGTATAATAATAATAATAATAATAATAATAATAATAATAAAATAATAATAATAATAATAAGTATAATAATAATAATAATAATAATAATAATAATAATAATAATAATAATAATAATAATAATAATAATAATAATAATAATAATGAGTTTAATAATGTAAGTAAGAATAAAATTGATAATTTAATAATAAGTAGAAAATTTATAAGAATATTTAATAATAATAAGAATAATAAAGTGAATAATAATAATAATAATAATAATAATAATAATAATAATAATAATAATAATAATAATAATAATAATAATAATAATAATAATAATAATAATAATAATAATAATAATAATAATAATAATAATAATAATAAGGACATTTTGGTCTTTTGTTACTTATTCATTTCTTATTCCAAGTTTATATTTTCAAACCAAACATTGGAATAGAAATTCTTTCGTATTCTATTTTCTAAACTAAACAAAGTAATACTCATTCTGTTCTATTCCTCATCTCTTCTATTATTAAGAATAACTATTCTATTCCATTTCTTGAACTAAACACGTCGTTAGTGTTAGAGTCTTTGCCATTGCTGCACCTTGGTCTATAAGAATAGTTTTAAGTCTTTTTTTACTCATAGCTTTTGCAAAAGTATCAAATAACCATTTCAAATGTGAAGGATGTCTCACCATATAACAATGCAACATCAAAGAGTGTAGTCTTCTTGTAATGATTTACACCTATAAATAATGCAAGGGAATGACCTTCATTGTTCTTCTAGGTAAGTTGTGTCAAAGCAAACCACATCACCAAAATTTGAGTAATCTGCTTTCATCTTTGCATCTGGCCAAAAAATATTGGTTATTAAATCATCTACATCAACTTTGATAACGTAAAAAAATTCAGATCATTAAATTGCATTTTGTGCAAATATTCCAAAACACCCCTTATATATCCTCTTTTTGCATCTCTTGTTCTTTTAGACCGTAAATAATTTTGTATGAAACCTAAGTTCTTTCCACCATCGACTTGCCTAACCATGAGATCAGCAGATGCCTTTGGTGGGATTCCTACATTATTTGTCATTTTAATTTGCATTGCTATAAATAAATTTATCTTTCGATGAGATTTATGTTAGTGCGTCATGTTTGGACTCAAGAGATAATGACTATGCTCCTCAATAAACTAAATCACATAGGGTTTATGCTTTTTTGACGACTGACTTTCATTTTAGCTTCACAACCAAACCTTGTTTCAGGGCATGTTGCTCTTGCATACATATCTCGTTTGTCTTTTCCTCATTTACCTTTAGCACGACAATAAAACATTCTGTCATGAAGTTTTTATATTTATCTTTTTGGTTTCTACTTCTCCTTATTCAAACCTGACTTCTTTAGCATATGTCAAATATAATTAGTAAGCGTCTTCTTTTATCTCAAACTCCATTCCAATTTTTCGTATTAATTCTTTGGATACAAATAAGCTGGTAACTTGCAAATCCTGATTACTGCTTAAACTCATGACAACTATAAGCTCATTTTCACCTTCACTCTTGCCAACTTCATTACCATCTTCAAATTTTAACCGATAACAAGACGAAAATAAATCCACCATAGAATTACTAGCTTTGATCCTAAAGCAAAGACCCGAAAAGACGAATGAAAAAAATTGTAAATGGATACTTCACTTTTATGATATAGAGAACAAAGTGTAGAATTCACAATTTAGTTAAGAAGCAAAAATCAATCCTTTAGCATTAAACTTAAATAAATATCTACCAACTGGTGCTAAACAAATTCTTTTTAAAATGTTTGTGGATCCATCATACTACACAATCTCCAAGAAACATTTACATACTAATCTTTCTTCTTTTTGTTTACTGGAACAATTAAATGAGCTTGAGCTGTAAAAGTTATTATTTTCCTTTTTCAACAAAAGAAGATTAACTAAAATGAGACAAACTTTAAAAAAATGCACCATTAAAGGGGAAAAATGCTAATTCCTTTTCCAGAGTATGATGAGAGGCAAACACAAAGGAAGCAAAGAGAACGCTTGTGAATGATTCAGAGTACAGGAAAGCTTGCTCTAAATAATTTTTTGGAAACAGAGTATAGGAATTTGAGGAGCTTGTGAATGATTCAGGGGACCCGGTAATTACTGCATCTTGGATAGTGTTTGGGAATCGAAAATTCAGGTAAGCTTCAATTTTATAGGCTCTTCTGGTGCTGGGCTCAAACACTTTCATAACGAAACATAAGTTTCAGAATCGTTCAAGCTCAAATCAGATGGCTTATTGAACTTATCATGAATCTTGTCACCACCTCCCTAGTAGTAACTTTTGATTAAATCAAAAAATGGGACACCATTGCGAAGAACGCACAATAATCACTGTAAGAAATTTCTGCAACAAAGGCATTAAAGAAACTAAAGAGGAAAAAGAAGCAAAACAATACAACATAAAACTATGATAGTTAACTTGAGTTTCGGAAATAAGAGAGTTGAGAAGGAGTTCTCGCTGCAACACTTAGAGAAAACTAGTCAACCCTCACAAAATGATCATTCTTTATCATTAACATTATTCCCACAACAAAATCTTTATAGTTCTAATTCTATCCATAAAAGGTGCTGCCTTTTGATTGATTTTCTTGATATTGATTTGCTTATGCATGAAAGAGTTGCCAAAATCTCCTTCCAAGCCCCATAGTGACATGTTCCTCGAAAAGGTAAAATATTTTTAAAAAATCCATAGAAGATTAACATTGAAAAATATTGATAACCTATGAAATAGGAAAGAATCAGTAAAGAAGAACTTGCTTTTGGCAATGATGAAGCTTTTTACCCAAAAAAAAACCCTTAATATAAAGGATGAACTTAAAAACACCGAAACTGAAGAAATATGCCAGTGATTTTAAATCACGTGTTAGCTATATCCAATTTTGGGTTTGTTTGAGTGGATTTTTCTTCCAAGGTTTTCAAGGGTTTTCTTCCTTGAGCATACATAAAAAGTGTTGAAAAAGTGTGAAAGAGACACAACTTGCCTTTTTAAGTTTCTCTGCTTGGCATTCCCACGTATTGGTAAACTAGAAACAAAAAAAGAAAAGAAAAAGAAAAAGAAAAGGCCTCGGTGTTGTGGCAGAATAGCGTTAAGACAGATTTATTGAAACAGAGGAACTGAACTGAATTTATAGGGACTGTAATGGTTGAATTAAGAATACACCTCACTTATTCTAATAAACATTTGAACGCAAAAGCTCTTAGTTGTGGAGATACCAAAGAGAGGAGGCCAATTACTGTTGTGCGCTAATCTTTGGTACAGTACAAGTATTAATCATACTCACTATTTCGTCTCTTGACCTTACAATTCTGATAAAATCAGTTATACTTGATATCATTCTTAGTGAAATGATAAATGAAACGGATGCGTTAGCCCTTACCAAATCGTGTACATAGTTCCCTACAAGGACTGAAATTCTGAGGAAGCTCCAGCAAAGTTACCATAAGTTCAAAGAATACAAAAGACTGAATACTGCACAAGGCCTCGAAGGTCCATCTCCCACCCAATTGAAAAATAAGGCTTGAGAAACAAAGTCGCTCCACTTCAGTAAACAGATTTGCTCATCCTGGTGTGATCAGTAAATTACAAATTTAGAAAAAAAAAAAAAAAAGGCTATTGTCTGGTAACATTACATGATGGAAGCTTTGAATGAATAGGCAGCTTCTCAATGCTTAGAATTGACGCATCTATGACAACACAAAAAAGTTGGATAATACATGTCTGTCAGAATCCCTGTCCATCCTGACAAACTGAAGGTAAACTACATATACAATCATGATGAAGACATGATAAACCCTCCAAAACATGATGGAGGCTTCCAAAAATGAATAAATTTAGTGAAGAAAAGAATATTATGATGCCGCTGTACTAGCCTTTACTTGTCTTGAGCTTCTTTAAGGCTTGATGAGATTCCTCAGAAGTAGAAATCCTTGTCCTGGTTGTCACTTGATTGCCAGAGGAAGCATGGTTTTCCTAATCCAAAATGATAACAAAGACCATGAGTCACTTGTCCCATAGAATGGAATACTACTGAAGAAAAATGGAAGTTGACATTCTAAGCAACTTTAGAAAACCTTAAGGGTGGATGTTGTAGCAATTGATCGGCCACCTGCTTGCTTCCCAAGCTCTATTTGCACTGAGATGCTAGCTTGTGACAAATCCACTCCAGAGCCCTGTAGTGCTTGTGTCAGAGTATTTAGCAACCTGTTCAGTGTCACCAGCTATGCCATTTAATTCATAATTCAACATACTCTTAATAAAAAACAAGAATCGAGAAAGCTGAGAGTTGTGTTCAAGAGTTATAACTATAACCAAATGTCAGCAGACTTTCTTATTTTAAAACCATAGTTATCCAGAGTTTAACATAATTACTTCACAGATATTGCTTAAAACTTTCTAAAATTTGAAGAAAGCGAATCTAAACTGTAAGCATGGTACAAATAACAAGTCATAATACTTTCACATCAGGTAGGCTAGAGCATCACAGAGAGAGATCATCACTAGTCATGAAAACAAATGGCATAAGAACCAATCGGAAGACAGAGTAAACACCTTCGACCACTTTACAAAGTAATGCAAAAATATTCGGTGCTGGATAAGGTATTTTTCACATTTGCAAAAGGATTAATTTTGCTTAAAAATTCAAGAAAAAAGAAGAAATTCACCTGAACAAGAAAAAATAAAAAGAAAATTAGATCATTCAAATGAAGAAAAAAGTACACCAAAGTTGGTGGCTGGTGGAAAGGATCATGTGAAAGTGATGAATAGTTAAACATAACTCACCCCCTCGAGTAAACACTTGACACATTAACTGTACCACCTTCAATCGTCAGATCCTCTTCTTTCTGCTTATCAGCAGCTCCATCAGCCACAGTTGATCTGATATTACACAATTGAGCTTGAGGTTGATTTCCTATGTTCTCAGAGAATCCTCGTCCAGGTGGAAAGTTAGCAATGCCACTTCTGGTAGGGCAAAAGAAGTTTGAAGGAAGTGATGTTGGAAAAGACACAGCTCTGTTTATTATTCCAGGATGATCAATTGCTTTGAAGTTAGTAGGAGAGCTCATGTCAGATTCTGCTGGGTTCTGAGTTCCTTCAGGAATAGGAGACACAGTAATGCTTTTCTCATCCACCTTTGAAGAGAACACTAATCCAGGGGCAGATTCACTAATCATAATTTGAGATTGATCAGCATAATTCTCTGCTTGCCCGTTATTGATTTTCTGTATCAAATGAATGGGATATCAGCTGTCTGGTTGTAACATCACCATGGATCAATGGGGATGGAATTACATTTCTTTTCATACCATAAATACAATATATGCACAAGTTCAGGGATTACCCAAGGCACCAACTTCGCTGGTTCATTATTCCATCCTCCGTATGATCCTTCATATTTATGTACTTTCTCCTGTAAAAACTGAATGTACTCAATAACCTGCAGAAAGAATAAAAAATTCAATCATTCAACATTTTTTCACAAACAGAAGTTTCGACTATAAATTTAGTTACCTCTAATAGGAAAGACGCCTTGTCTCTCTTTTGATCACTATGAGGAATGAGTTTTCTCAACGTCTGAAACCTGCACAACAGTTTTCAAGTTCTAGTGGGCAGTGGATTTATGTTTACTCAGAAGACAATTTGCATTCACCCCACGCCCATAGAAGTTAACCGTGCTGATAATCTCTCAAAGGGTATCTCATTACATGGTATTATGTAGTGCCACTAAACATAACTTTTCTTTTTGGGGATGTAACACCAAGCACAATTAACATAAAGTATTTACTTTGCCATAAAGGCCCTTGCTTTTACTATTTGACGTCCAGCATAATTTCGTACTTCCAGGAAAAGAATGGTTATGAAACATTTAAAATTTTGGAGAGAAACCTTTGTTATAACAACAAGATAAGGTGTTGAAATCATGCCTGTCGTTTATTTTGCTCCGTCTACGTTGTTCTGTGGCAGAATGTTTAGACCGGGGCGTGTTAGCTTTCTGATTACTGCTCTTCCCGCCTACTGTAACCCTCAGATCTCCTGCAAGTTCAAAGATGTAAACGGGAAAGAAATGGATGATAACGTGGCAATCAATTGAACAGACAACTCCAGAATCACACACAAAAATAGAAAGAAAAACCATTTAAATCCTTTTTCAAAGAAAAGAAACCAGTTGTGAAAAGAATAGAGTACCATTGTGTACCGGAGAAGGGCTTTCTTTCTTAAAAACGATCTCTTCGTCTTCGTCTAGATCGTCATCTTGGTTGCTAATTTTGGCTGAATTTATCATTTCCATAAAGCTCTGGTTCTTCTGTCCCGATGGCCTGTTTAAAAGTTTAATCTCATCATTAAAAAAAATGGATATTAATTATGACATTACTTGTGATGAGAGACAGAGAATGAACAAAAAAAAAACTTCAAATAGGAGAAGAAGGGGACAAACTGAGAAGTGAGGGAGCTAAATCCGTTGCCATGGTTATTGGATGAAGCTTGTGACGGCCTCTCAGGCGTCGACCACCCCGCCTTGACTGCCGTTTCTGCTACCCACCGCCAAAAAGAAAATCGAAATTCAGTACGCTATATGAGAGATAAGACGTAAAATCAAGACCTTGATAATTACTAATTAGATCATTGACATATAATCTCACATTTCTTTTCTTCCCGGCTTGCAGTCTTTCAAATGTCATCATGGTATTACATTCACTCTTTAATTTTGTTTTCTGATAGTATTAGCATACATAATAATGAATTAGTAGGATATATAACTGTCATAATCACCGCATATGTAGTCATTACTCTATCGTCTCCTCAACATCCACAATAATGTTCAGCTTCAGATACGAAACTTTCTACTCTCGCCCGAACTCATGCAAGTTCTTAACGACAACCACATACATCTTCCTCTTTTAATTTAACATCAGCTGAGTAGTATTTTCTGAGTTCTGACGTCCTCACACTGGGCTCTTGCCGAAAGCTAATGCTGTTATAGCTACTTCCAAACGTGGACTGGGTCTAGGATGGACCCCGAAAACGCTTTTCGCATTAATGGCCTACGTCGCTAGATCCCAAACCAACTTTCCCCCAAATGACAAAACGTTTTTGTCACCGTTTAGCTTATAACCATAACACCGGAGATAAAAAGTTAAAAAGGTGGTGCTCACTTTTCCCTATAAGCCCAAAATTTCAGAGCGCAGTTCTGCTTAAGCCGAATTTAAGTCAGTATCAAAGCCACGTACCCCACAAAACCCAAGTTACCAAGCCTTTGGTGGTTAATGGACTTTTTGCATGCTCATGGAAAAAATGCAAAAGTATGCAATAGTAAGAGCAAATACTACTCTATAAACTCTATCCAAGAAGCTTACCTCTTATGATATTGGATCTCTCCCCAACATTCTCCTTCCCTGTCTTTCCCTTCTTTGATGCAGATTCTTCCCATAGCGTAAATCCACTTCCAGTGTAAGAACTGCAGTTGGAATTCTCGTCGTTTCTTTCAGTACTACTTGCTTCTGCTACCGTATACCCAGCGGCCTCAGGCTTTGGAACTCTTTGATTAAAGTAAGAGACGTGGCTTATACTGTAGGTCCCAATGCCTCCAGGAAGGATATGTTCCTCCGAGGACGGCGGTGCAGCTGGTGGAGGCTTTTGGAGAGTCGAAATCTCGTCGGTTTCTTTTTTAGTACCAGATGTCTTCCCTACCCATTCCAATGGTCGAAGAAAATCGTGAGTCTTGAGGTACCCACCTGTTTATCACCACAAAATCAATCAAGAAAATACTTCCACTTGACAACTTATGTTCATTCATATAATATATAAAAACGAAAAATAAAAACATTTCCCGATTCCATGTTGAAGCTTCATTTGTGTTTACAATTTGCATAAATATTTGTGCATATGAACTGGGTGCAGCGCTCAGGAGATAATTTATAGAATTACTAAGAGAAACAAAAATAATCAAGAAATGCAACTCGTAGCCAACAATGTCCAACTTGGATAGGAAAAATGAAGTCTTGTAAAAAATGATTGTCATGTTCTTCAATTCACCGACCACTCATTTCAGGCTAATTAATTGGGACATGTGATTTCGTCATTTAATGTGAACTTGAATCAACAAACGTAATTATACTTTTATAGTCTAGATTTCTTGTAAAATTAGAGAAGGATTAATTAAGGTTTTTATTTAAGTGAAAATAGCATGCAATGCATCATATGCAAAAATGTGCATCATGTGGCAATGTCAAACCAATGTCCAAGTCCACAATGGGATGGGACCCAGCCCACACAAAAATCCCCCATACAATTCTCCAATATGATGGTGTTCATTACTCGGTTCCTTTTTTAGATTTTAGCAAATCATACTTGGGGCGAGTCCCCACCCTAAACTCATGGTCCAGATCTTATGATTCAATTGTCCACACCCAAAATCCCAGTCGGTCATAAAAAGTAAAACGCTCATAAAGATACTAAAATCAGCAAAAAAAAATTGTTTGTGTACCGAAATGTTGTTTCTATTGCACCAACAAATTGATAAAATAAATCAGAAAAAGAGGGTGGAAAACATGAAAAGAAAATGAGTACCTTGAGAAGTTGGTTTTGGATCTTGTTGTATTGTTGGATGAGCATACAGTGAGAGAAAGTCATTCGTTTGTTTCCTTGCCCCTGCGGTAGAACATATTCTTATGCTTGTTAAATCATAATTCCAATCCCGATTTTCATGCTTTCTACTAATCTCTGAACAAAATAAATACAAATTTAACTTCTTTCTAATACCTTCTGTTCCAAGGTGACGTTGTTGAGGAAGCTCCATCATCCAAAACCAGTGTAGATTTTATTTTTAATTTGTTATATCACTGAATTTTGGTAACGGATAGCCTCCGGAAAAAGCTAAATTTATCTATAATTCTTTTCTTGCAATTGCTTCTTCTCAGATGCGTTTCACTGAGAAGAACAGAAGTTTGGAGGGAGATATGGCGCCTCCGCCGAAGATCGGAGGCGCATTGGCTTGTTTCAACAAAATCGAGTCTTGATTCAATGTATTGCAGTTGCAGTGTACAATTTTCTTTGAGAAAATCTTGTGTGGAAATAACTCAAAACTTCACACGAGAAACAACTAACCAGAACTCCGAACTACCTAATTGGACGAACCTGCCATAGTATTACAATAACTGAACATCAGAATTCAAAGTACCAAATACTGATATTACCGAATTATACATAATTCTAACTCCAACCAGGGAAAGAATCACCAGCAATTCAAAGAAGATCTAGAAGAGCAAGTTTGAACCATCGGAACCGATATTCAAGAGAAACCAAACGAAAATGTTCTAAAAACTGCTACTGACCTGAGATTTGAATTGTGAAAATAAGAAAAGACGAGTTCAAACGGCGAAGTATTAAATAATCGAACCCCACAGCTTAATAAGTCCAACACATAAAAACTTTTGATTAGCCACAAAGAAATGCGCAAAGGATCTCCTGGAATTCCACCAAAAATTGTCTCTTCTTTTGCCTTCTCTCTTTTTTTTTGTTCCTCCTCGTCAAAAGATTTTCCTACTTACCAAACAGTGCTTGCGAAAGAATAAGGCTGCTTGAGGTTGGAGAAACTCTCTCTCTCTCTTCTCTTCTCTGTCTTGGTGTGCTTTTGCTTTAAGATCTTTTTATACATTTGATCTTTGCTTGGGTTCGTCGTTTTCCGTTACGTGAAAACGTTGTTTTCTTAACGTCGTTAGTGTCACGGATTCTCATCAATAAAATAATAATATTTGAACTTTCTTAGTATTCTATATGTTCGGCAATCCCGATACTGCTTGGTTTTATAATTTGGGTTAGATAATGTGTTATTATGCTTCGTAAACATGGAATTGGTGGCGACACTTGCTCAGGGATTTACATTTAACATTGCAATCAATTATTACTACACAAAACTCTTTTTATTAGCAGCAAAGAAGATGAAACGTCACGTGCTCTACACCTCTACCTTTTAGTGCCGCGAAATGCGGGGCTTTCTACATTACTTTGTTGTCGTTTTGGTATTGGCTCCCATGTGCATGTCCAATTACTTTATGTTTTCCCATATAAAATATGTATTTTTGTTTTTTTCCCCAAATTTCACTTATTAGAGGCACAGGTGGATGAAATCTACAAGATAACACCCATTCAGTAAAACAAAAATTCTTTGAATTTGGTTTTATTTTTATTTCTATTTTCTTACCTTTTATTTTAAACAAAAGATAATTTTATTTGATTGTTGATTATTTTGTTACTATTAATAATTAAATGTTCGACAAAAATAAATTAATTTTATGAATTGATTAAGTAAATTTTATTTTAATCTCTCATATAACATTTATTATATTTTATTAAAATTAATTAATTAATTAATTAATTAAGTAAAATTTATTTATAACCTAATATTTATTTGTTAACATATATTTTAATTCTTACAGCCAAATGTATTTATAATTCTATGTACTTCAAATAATTATCAAAATTTTAGATATTTTAATTTAATTAAAACTAAATATTAAAGTAAATTATGCATATATAATTTTATTAACATTAATATTAAAATAAACATTTATTTAATGATTAATTACTTTATGATAGCAATAAGAACATAAAATTTATGATTTTTCATAAATTATAAAATTTAAACTAAAAACAACAGTTGAAAACCCAAACAATCGCAACAAATTAAATGCTCTCCATTTTATCATATCTCAAATTAAAACCACTTTAACTTAACCCTTAGCCTACCTTTTATGCACCCAATGTTTGGAACATAAAAATATATAATAGATTGGTGGTGTAAGAATAATCAAGAATGGGCCATAAAATCATTGTTTTTAATATGTTGTAATTTCAATGTTGCTAATAAATTAATTTGGAAATTACTACTTTGACACAAATACGTTCATATAGAAATAATAAATCATTAAGATAATGTCAAATTTTAATTTTATGCTTTTATTAATCCATAATTAATTATTATTCTCTAAATTTTGACTCCATCAAATGTATTTACTAGCAATTTTTCTTATTAATTAATAAATGTTGTTGAAATATAAAATGGGAGTTTGTCCCACATCGGAGAAAGAGAGGAAAGAAAATTAACATATAAGTCTAGTTGACTACTCCACCTATCACCAATTGGTTTTATGATAAAACCTCACTTAGACTTATATGTAATCTAACTTTCTTTCTCGTGTGAGCCCGTAGGCTAATTGTAAATTCTAACAAATATATTATCATCAGTCAATCTACTTGATTAAGTAATTATATATAACACTGTTTTCGAACGCATGATTGGTTTAATTATATCACCGGCCATGGGTGACTGTAAATCGGAGTTTTGGCTCCAGAGGGAAGAAGCTACTAAGACAAAAGCCAACGGTTTAAAAGATATAAACATCCCTTTGCTTCTAAAACGTAAAGAGGATGCGAAACTGAAACCCACATGCCCACGTTACGGCCAACCCATGAGGTTTGCATCATGCATGAGTATGACTTTCTCCCTCGCATAACTAGCTGGTTACTAATTTTCATTTTCGATCTTGGAATGTATCCTAACAGCTGATGAATCTTATTTGTTTTTTCTATTTTAATTATTAATTATGCATGCCCCAACAATCATGATGAGCATCCACGTTAGGACGCCCTTTTTTCAAATTAATAATACTTTGATAAAAATGCAAGCTAGCTAGCTAGCTAGCTCAGTGTGGCAATATCTTTTATTTATTTATCACATATTTATACTAAAAGTAAAGGCCGCAAGAACATGGCTCTCCAATTCATAGTACGGTTCTCTTCTTGATATTATATGTACTTAAGTTCCCTTTGGTCGTAATCGGACATATTAAACAAGTAATGTTTCTGTCTTCGGTGATCCCTATAAGATATGCTGTCTACGTATTTAAATTTATTTTATTGGCTCTATTCTATAATAATAATAACTAGCTACTGTACTAATCTATCTCCGTCTTATTAACAACCATCTACAATATATTTTGTATGAAAACCTGTTTATATTTTAAACACAAGTGCCAACTTTTCTCCTAAGAGAGACGTGTTGATGATGGACATTGAAATTGAACCTTCCATCAAACGTTTACTGGAACCCCAAATGTAATGCACTTAGCTGCCAGTCGAAAACAGTGGATGTTTCCAAGGTCTTTAAAGCTACGTATGGTTTCTGTGATTGATATGTTGAGACAGAACGAAACAAAAATTTGGAGACAAAAGAATAGAACAAAATTGAAGGTAGTGAGGTATTTAATTGTGATGGACAAAACAAATAATATTGTGTTCTTCTCGATAACAGAAATGTGTTTTGTTGCAGTTGACGGAACATAAAAAATAGTATCAATGATTAAAGTACCACTGCAGTATAATATGATTGAAAATATGTTATTCATTGATTATTTTAAAATGAATGATTTGTATTAGTAAAAAAATTAACAAATAATAATAATAATAATAATAACAATAACAATAAGAAATTAATTTCGAATAATAATAATAATAAGATAATTAATTTTGTATAATAAAATTAATAATATTAATAATAATAAATAGAAAATTTATAACAATAATTGATAATAATAACAATAATTAATTAATTAATTAATAATAATAATAATAATAATAATAATAATAATATTATTATTATTATTATTATTATTATTATTATTATTATTATTAATTGTTTATGTAGGAAGAGGGGTATTTCTACAAGTTGCTTATGTGTTTTGTTTCTGTCATAGGGACAAGAAATCTTGTCCCACGATTTTGAAAAGAACAAAAATTTTATATTTTTGTGATCTAAATTCGAAACAAAAAAAGTTGGGTCAACAACCAAACACTGCGAGACATAGGATTTTTATGTTTTGTTATCTGTCTCTACTAACGGAGACAATAACCATACGCTAGGTAAGTGCAAAGGTTGAGTTTAGTCTTGAAATGAGATTGGCTATTTAAGACGGATCATTTCCAGTGATGAGAATGTCATCGACATATACCAAAAAGTAAGTAATAGTCCTTGTCGTTTTGTGTATGTAAAGATTTGCATCGAAAACAGAGTTTAGGAAGCCCCAGGATAGAAGTGCTTGTTGCAGTTTATGGAACCAAGATCTTGGGGTTTGTTTGAGCCCATAAATAGCTTTGTTTAGGCGACAAACATGGTGGGGATATCTGGGGTCAGAGAATTGGGGAGGTTGGGACATGTAAACAGCCTCAGTTAGGTCCCCATTAAAGAAGGTGTTGTAAACATCAACCCGCCTGATGGACCAATTATAATGAACAGCTAATGAAAGGATAATGCGAAGGGTAGATGCTTTGATAATTGGGCTAAAGGTTTTGTCAGAGTCAATGCCAGGGGTTTGATGAAACCCCTTGGCAATAAGTCGAGCTTTATATTTAAGAATTGTGCCATCTAGTCGGTGTTTAATGCGAAAGACCCATTTAGAACTGATCACATTATAGCTAAGAGAAGGAGCAATAAGCACCTAGGTGTAGTTTGTGTGAAGGGCAGTAAGCTCATCTTGCATGGCAGCAAGCCATTTTGGGCTTGAAATGGCTTTTTTGACAGTGGTGGGTTTTGTATTTGCGACTGTCATGTAAAATTTAGGTTTAAAGATCCCATATTTGGATCGGGTTGTCATGGTATGGGTTCAGTGCATAGGACATGACTCAGGTTGAGGTTGAGATAATGGAGAAGATGAGGTACGTTTAGCAGTAGCTAATGGACAGGAACTTTGGGTATTTGTAGTTTGGTTATTTTGATGTGTGCTGGTAGGGAAAGTCTGTATATGTTTAGTGACTGGCAGTAGTGTAGTAATGGGTGAAGAAGGCGTGTAAGGAGAAGAAAAATTAGAGGAAGAAGAGAATAGTTTAGAGTAAGGAAATTGTACCTTATTGAAAATTTCATGCCTGATGATGGGGTGAGATTTTGTAGATAAGTTGCGTACTCAAAGGCCTCTTGCCAAAACTTGAGAGGAAGATGAGCATGACCTAGCATGGTTAAACCGGTCTCAACTATTATTCTGCGCTTTCTCTTAGGGACCCCATTCTATTGATGAGTGTATGGGCAAAAAAACCTAGTCTGAATGCCTTGTAAAGTTAGTATTTTTTGCAAACTAAAATATTCTGCACCCGTGTCTGCTTGAAAGCATTTTATCTTAAGATCCAACAAATTTTCAACCTGTAGCTTAAATCTCATAAATGCATCAAATAGATCAGATTTCAGTGTTAGAGGAAAAATCCAGGAGAACCTACTAAAGGCATCAATGAATGTAACATAGTATCTGAACCCTATAGATGAAAGGTATGGGGCTGGTCTCCATATATCCGAGTATATGAGTTCAAGAGGTTTAGTAGCTGAGATTTTTAATGGAGTGAATGGTAACCGGTGCATTTTGCCAATCTTACATGAGTCACAAAAATCTAATTCAGAATTGAGATTAGAGGGATACAATTTTCGTAAAATAAGATTGAGAATTCTTGAATTTGGGTGTCCTAAACGGACATAAAAAAATAAAGAAATAAAATATAAAATTTAAGTTATTTAAATAATAAAAAAAGATGAAACAAGAGAAATATGACTACGTGACCAAAAACTTGGTTCAAGGAATTATAGAAAGAGACCCCTGGCATATAAACAGTGTAGCTATCTTCCTACAGATGTGGAAACAAGGAGTTAGACTAGAGCAAATTCTTTAGAAGCAAGTGTCGTTATAAATAAACTTCTGCAAAATTCCTTTTGAATATTGAACGATTGAAGGCTCAAGCTCTCTAGCAAGCTATATCAGTCAACCATTGTGCATGGACAAAGCAACATTAAGAAGGAAGAGGGTTGGGTATGCACTCATCTGTGTAGGTGTAGAGCTAAAGCTTGAACTTCCAGACAAAATTTTCCTTTTCAAGATAGGTGAAAATGATCAACTCATTGAAGATATGGTGAAAGTCACATACCAGTGGAGAGCTACCCCCAATAGGAAAAAGCTTGGTGTCCGACAGGAAGGTTATTCTCAAGGGGTGATCATGAAGAACTAAAATATCCTTTACGGCATTAGGAGTCTTCTAAGATAAATGAGGAAAAGGACACAGAGGGTGACAAACTTGTACCACGGAAGGTGCCCCTAGAGAAAGACGTTGGTCTACAATTTTCTAAGGTTATAAGGTCTCCTACACAAGGTTCACCATTGACTCAAAACACTAAGGTCACAAAGAACACCCTTATAGAGTCTCATGAATATGATGACACTCAAGGGGAAAATTTAGTGTCACAATTGGAGCTTCAAGAGAATTTTACTATGGTGGAAAGACAAAAGTTAGGTAGAAAATCAAAGAAACAATCCAAATGACCAACAATGACCATTTTTTCTTGGAATATAAAGCGATTGAATGACGTGAAGAAACAAATTTTGATTGCTGACTTTATAAAAAATAAGAAGTCGTTGATGTTCGGGCTGCTCAAGACAAAACTGAAATCAATATCTTGTTCAAAGCTTAGTTTCATTTCAAAAAACCGTAGTATGATTACAAACTATTCCCACCACCACCTTGGACGCATTCTAGTGGCTTTCAAACCCACAATGTTAAAGATAGTTCACTCTTACGTTTCCACTTAAAGTATTAGCGTACAGGCGAACATAAAGAATATGAGAACAAGCTATATCAATTTTATTTATGCTTCAAATATAGCATTTTAGAGAGAAGCTTTGTGGAAAGAGTTGTAGGACATCAAGAGAAAAATAATAGGCCCATGGTTAATCTTAGGAAATTTTAAATACACCCTATATGCCTTAGAATCGAAAGGGAGTCGATGCAATGCAACTCTTAGCAAGGAGTTACTTACCTGCCTATTTAAGATTGAGGTTACCAACATAAAATATGTAGGTTTTCATTTCATATTATCCAGCAGGCAACAACACCCTTGGACCATCCGTAGGAAGCTAGATAGGGTGCTCAGGAACAAGGAATAGTTGGCGACACACTTTAAATGTTTCATGAATTTCGGTGAAGCATTTTGCTCGGATCATAGCCCTATCAAGGTTCATGGTTTAGCAATAAAAAAAGGTTTAGCTAACCCCTATTAAATTCTTCAACCATCTTGTAAATAAAGAGGGCTTTTAAGAAGTAGTATATGGGTAAGAAATTGTCGAAAATATGATGATTTGTTTAATCTATCTACTTTAACAAAAATACATTTTTACAAATAGAAAGTGGGAGTCCTTTGATGAAATCTACGTAATACCATCCCAAACTTAAAAGGGAATAACGAGTGGTTAGAGAAGTCCAGCTAGATATAGAGTTTTACTTTTTGTTCATTGACAAGTATAATGTAAGGCAACGTAATTCTTTACTGTTTAATACATAGATATCTAATAAAACTACTGTGATATTCTCTTGCAGGTGTGTAAGACATCTAGATATGCACTAATAGGGAATTATGGAACTCTTTTAAAAGTTGTTGGGAAACATTAGATTGAGGAGGCAAGACCACCCGATTTTTAAAGTAAATCAATAAGTTGTGCCATCGATATTGGTTACTTGTATTTTCAATTGAAATTTTACTATATTTTTTCATATAAGAACTATCATTACCTTAATTCTTTATTTTGCACAATTAAGTGTGAGATACTGATAAGGAATTAGGGGTATGACTACTAGCTACCCTTGATAATGCATTGGCATCATTGTTCTTTTGACCTAGCTTATGTTTGATTTCATAATCATAGCCCAATAGTTTAGACACCCATTTATATTGTCTAAATGTCAAAACATAATGTTCTAATAAATAATTGAGGCTTCTTTGATCATTTTGTTCCCTCTGATCTCGTTCTCGATCCAATGTGGAGACAAGGTATGTTCGTTATACCGTTTATGACTCGCTTAGGAATCACCAATTCATAGGGCAGTTGGAGTATTACAAGAGGAACTATAACGAATCTGGGTATTTAGAATTATGAAGGTGTGGCTGGAGCGCATATTGTATTTTTCAACTTTGTCTAAATTGCGTGAATTGTTACTAGTATTTCTTTCTCATAAATGGACAATGAAACATTTAATTTCTAACTCAGGAATACAATTGACTAACTATGTTGTCATAAAATCACCCTATAACTCTGATCGAAGCATCTGATTTAATGACAAATGGTTCATTGAAATTTTGCATTATAAGTGTTGATATGGTAGTCATGGCTTGCTGAAGCTCTTCGAAGGCAACTTTCATTTCATTATGCCACTCAAAATGACCCTTTTTTAGCTAGTTGGTAAATGTCCTTGCTATAATTCCATAATTACAAACAAATTTGTGATAATATCTTGTCAATCCTGAAAAACACGCAGCAAAAAATCATTAGTAGGCTTAGGCCAATCCAACATAGTTTGAATCTTTGCTTAATCAACCTTAACTTCATGAGGAGCAACAATATGACCTAAGTATTCCAATCATAGTTTCTCCTTTTGACTAAAAAAGTTGCTTTTTTCCACCTTTAAAAGTTATTTTAACATGTTCAAGATGCAGGCTCCAATTATGGCTATAAATCAAGATGTTATCAAAGAAAACAAGAAAGAATTTGCCAAGTTAAAGGCAAAATATGGAATTCATAAGCATAAAAGGTCGATAGTGCATTACAAAAACTGAATGGCATCACCAAATATTCATTGTTACCATTATGCATACAAAAAATAGTTTTTATAAATGTCTAGTTTTTGTGCTCGTACCTAGTGGTAACTTTCCTTTAAGTCAAGTTTGGTGAAATAGGTAGTTCTATGGAGCTCATCTAACATATCATCAACTGTAGAATATGAAATATGTCTTTGATGGTTACAACATTAAGTGTTATAGTGTTAGTGAGAAATTGCCTTGACTCATCTTTCTTTTCAACCAATAAAATAGGAGATGAAAATGGAGTAGTGCTAGGTCTTATAGGGCCTAATTTTAACATGTCATGAACTTCTTTTTCAATTTTCGCTTTTCAAAAATAGATAAACATATATAGTCTCACATTGATAGGCTCAGTGCCTTTTTTAAAATTAATATGATGATTAGCTTCTCTTGTAGGTGAAAGTTTACTCGACTCTTGGAATACATCTTCAAAATTTTCCAAAAATTGTTATGTTTTAGGATTAATATTTAATAATTTCAAATCAATAATGGGTGGTAAATAAATGACAAACATGGAACCTCTTTGATAACTACTTTTACCATTGTTGGTTAAGTTAAAGGTATATCCAACCCCTGCAATTTTTTAGTTTTATTGTTCCACTAAAACTCCATTATCAATTATCTTAAATTGCATGTCACTAGTCCCCAATTGCTCCAAACAATAGACGCATAGGAATAAATCTAGCCTAATTAGAGGTAAGACATATAGAGTGAGGATAAAAGGAATTAATTGGAGATCAATTTGGACATAAGTATATCAATTTTGGCCTGATCCGACTCAATTTTGCCCTAGGTTGACCAAGCCACGGGCTAAAATAGTTCGACCAGACCAGCTAAAGATCGAGCAAGAGCCAAGCTGGGCCAGGCTGTGACTCGCTCAAAACAACTAAAACAACATCGTTTTGTAAGTTTTTTACTTAAAAAATAAGGATAGGTCATCACTACCTGGCTCGCCCGTGGCCCATTCTACTATGGATCGACCCGTGGGATCCAACCAGGGCATTGACATCCCTATTTGGACGTTTTCAAATTTGCCTTAACACTTTAATGATTTTCCATTCGCCACTTTTACATTAAAAGGTTTAGTGGTAGTATAAGTAATTGCAATATGTTGGCAATCTTCTTACTAATGGAATTATAAGTAGACCCATTATCAATCTAGATAACCTCTACATGTATACCAATCATTACCACATTGCTTTGTAGGATGACCAACCAAAGAGTGTACGTAAAGATATCTCAGGTTGTAGCTCTATTGATCATTAATTGCCTCCTCTTTTGAACCTTCATTGTTGCCTTCTAAGATTAGAAGTTAAGGCTCTCAGCACCTATATCTTGTTGTAAACTTCTCGTCACAATTAAAGCACAGCCCTTACATCCTTCTTTTTTGCATTTCATCCCAAGTGAGCTTCTTTAAAGGCATAGTCATTTTGGACTTTGTTGGAGAAGAATAGTCAACAACAATTTGGTTAATAGGCTGTTGAAATTTTCTTTGACAAATTAATTGTTTCTCATGAGACCTTGCATGGCTAATAGCTTCTTTTGAGGTTTTCAACTTGAACATCCTTATATCATCAACAATTTCAACTTTTAGTCCCCCTATGAATGTTTCAACTAAATCCTTTTATGTCTGTCCTTGTACATGATTACCTAACCTTTTAAACTCTTTTTGGTATTCACACAGGGAGTTAATTTGTGTGATTTTTTTAACAAAGCTTCATTAAAGCCCTCGTGGTTGGTAAGATTAGACCAATCCCATAATTCCTCATAAATAATCCATCAAGTTATTTCCATTTTTTCATCCTTGTGCATGTGTTTTAGCTATGTCCACCACATGTTGGCTTCCCCTTCAAGATGGTAAGAAGTTAAATATACCTTATGTGAATCCACGATGCCTTGAAATTCAAAGAATTGCTCTACTCAGATAAACCATTCAGTAGGATCATCTCTAGAGTATTTAGAAAATTTAAGTTTTATTAGCTCAAAGGAGAATAATGAGAGAGTAATTTCATCACTTTCTCATGACTTTTCTTTTTTGCTTTTAGAATGCCTAGTAAAGGAATTCCTATGGCTAGAGGAAGGTTATTTCCTTAAAAGCAAGGCTTTAGTTGTCTTGCTCAAAGTAATCTCCAATTACTATAATTTTGTAGTTACACTTTCTTTAAATTTGCTTAGGTGGTTTTAGACAGTTCTAAGTGTAGCATTTAAATTTTCTATCTGTTCCATGTTTGTGGTCAATTGTGGCGCTCTTATACCACTAATACTTCCCAATCAAAGCTCTGAGATTTTTATAAAGATAAGTTTCTACTCCAAGTGAGAACAAACCATAAGAATTTTAATTATAATTAGCTTTTTTGTATTACTAACTTTGAAAGAGTTTAAATAACACTTGGAAATAATAACTATTCCTAATTCTCATATCACATCTATAAGAAATAAGATAATTACAACAATTAAAAATAATAATCAGTTAATATCAGCAGCTAAAAACAAAACTACTTGTCTTATTCTTTAGCAAACTAGTGTGCACGATTAATAACTTTGGACTTCTTCTTCGATCACAATCTCTCCATTACAAGGCTTTGAATGACTTTCTATATGGGTTACATAGCTTGACATGTTGACTTTATAATCTAATTACATTGGATTCTTTTTAGATACTCGTCCAAATCTTCTTGCCTTATCATTTTACCTAAGGGGATAAGTTTAATTCTTGAAGATTTGTAACACATAAAGAAATTCTAACTTCTAACTATCGCCTACTTTCACTTTACCACAATCCTTATAGCCTCAAATGCATAAATAAACAAGTATATAAGCTTAAATAGGATAAAATAAGGCCCCATCAATTTTTTCTATAGTGATAATGGCCTATAATATGACTATAACAATTTTCATGCTAAATAAAAATATATAAGTAAAGCAACACGTTTTATGAAGCATTATATAACGTTAAATTCAAGATAAATATGTATACTTTAATTGACAACTATTGTAAAAAGCAAATTAACCACTTGAAGGAATCATAACTGAAATGAAAAAGGTAACTTAAAAGCTTGAGACATAGTATTTTTTATAATGTCAACCTTCCTAGCTCTCTTTATATGCTACAAAATGAAATAGAATATCACCTAAACATTACCAAAAAAAAAAGTGAAAATATAGAAGCATAAAGAAGGAAGGTTTAAAGCAAAAGGCATAATTTGCCTCCCAACATTGAGTAAAATGTCTAAAATATAGCTCCTATCGTTATCTATGGTACCAATTCACCCCTGAACATTTACAAAAATAAAACAATTTGCCCCAAAAAAAAGTTCATTTCATCAGCTTTCTGATAGTTAGATTTGAGGCCCCTGTTATTTGAGAACACGTGGCATGCCAAATCAACTAATATGTTAACCTGGTAGCTAAGTGTCATTTATCATTCAATTTTAAGTTTCAGATTTTAGTTTAAAAAAAAACAATGTTAATATTCTAGTTTAACCTAAAATACTTGATACCCATACTTTATAAATCCTTAATCTAAATGTTCATCTTCGTCGTTCTCCCCCAATCTCTTTGATTACGAGATTTCTTTCCCTAAACTTGTTCCATATGGAAGTTGTTTAGGCCTCCACTCTTTGTAGGTTGTGTTGGGTGTTCTTTGGTGCATTTTCGACAAATCTATCTTTAAGAACTTCTACGCTTGAAGAACCAAACATAAATCTCTTTGAAACTATGTTGTCCTTAACAATCTCAAAATATAAGATCAAACCATTCATTGTTTATAGGATGAACAAGCATAGTTAAATTAAAACAAGGGACTTAACGATAGAGTATCTAATAAGTAATGACAACCTAAGTGTTCAAGAACATAAAAGAGGATATAGCATCTCCTACCTTACGTGAAAAATCGAGCCAAATAGACATTCCAGCACACTAAAAGTAGGTGATTTGGTAGAAAGTGAGAGAATCGATATTTACATTATCTATTTCAAAAGGCAAAAAATTGTTGATCTCATTATAAATTGGATTTAAAGAAAATCCATGATTTTACGTCTGGCCTTAAAGAAAATCCATGATTTTGCATTTAGCCTTAACTTTAACGCAATGAACTCCATTATCATTACATTCAACCTTCTCATCCAAAGTTAAATAGAAGAACATGTAATGGAATCTAAAATCAACCATTTTTTAGAACAGTAAATGTCGAAGCTTCGTCGTAAAGAAGAGAAGGGAGACAATTTGGAGAAGGCGATGAAAGGGGAGATGACGATCATATTAAAAATATTGAGGACAACTAGAAAGTTTGATTAATTAGATTATGTTAATGAGATAAAAAAATTATTAAAATAATATATTCTTACCATTTTATAAATGATGTGATAAAAAGAATGATAGAGGAATAAGTCTATTTAATTTTTTGTGTATACATAATTGAATTTGGATATTTTGAAAATATTAAAATTTATTTTGAGAGGGGGAACATTGAAACAAGTGGTAAAAATTGCTCCTTCATTTTCAAAAAGTTATATATTCGAATTACGGAAATAATTTTTTTGTAAAAATGAAAAAATGTTGTGTATGTTGATGATCCTTTTTATGAAATATCAAATTTTAATTTATACTTTAACGAAAAACAAACCTGTCTTTATTAAATATAATCGGAGAGAGACGGGTGCTGCAATAACGTGAAAAAGTGATACGTAATCATTTTCGTGTTTTGTGGTCACAGACGCAAATGGTGGGCCACATGAGTTGGCCCCATGACTCACGTGTAGAGATAACCAAGACACATTATATCTTTGTTTTTAAACTCAGACCGGATCGGTCGGTCCGATCGGTGACCGGTCGGTGGTCCGGTCCGATTTATTCCTCAAAACTGGCTATAAATTGATCCAGTCTGAACCGGTCCAACTATTTTATTTATTTATTTATTTTTTAAATTTTTTAATATTATATATAATTAAATATAATTGTTGCATAATAATTACGTCACCCGGTTCGACCGGTAGTTGAATCGATCGAACCGGTGACCAGTAAGACCACCGGTTCAATGACCGATCCGGATTTCAAAACATTGCATTATATGATAACATATAAATAGCAATACTTGTGACCAACCCACCAAACCAAACGATTAGTCAGGAAGGGAATAGAACCCAATTATGTCAACTAAAACTCCACTTCAAATTTATAAATTTATACTGTAAAAATTAAAAAAAAATTCGATTGTTAATCCAAAATACTATTAACGAGTGCATTATATAATGTCTCATTAACTATGAATCCTATATTTAAGCTTATCACTTAGTGCATCCAAGGAAACTAATCAAAAGATTCGGATAGACGAGGACACGAAAAATTGAAGTGGTTCATTGAACCCATTGCCACTGCTTTTGCCTTTCCTTTCTCAATTATTGTTATTTGTCTAAATACTAATTCGCAATAAATTCACCCAACGGCAACGCCCTCATGTTATATACAGCAATAACTCCTGTTTTGGTTCCACGAATAAAAGCCAGGGATTCGTTATTATCGACCTCTCACCTCGATCGCTTTTTCCAATGACATTCTCATCCACGTTGCATGTGTTCTCTACATGCAAAATTGTAGAAGTGATATAACATTTTGAAGAAAGTTATTTGTCAGTAGATACCCTAAACGTTTAAAGTTATTATTGAAATAAATATATTTAAATTTCATGAAATATAGTAAAAGACATAAAACCTTGCATATAATATCAAAACTCTAGAAAAACTTTCAAATATTTAAAATTTCCTAAATTTTTTATATTTTGGTTAAAAATAATGACAGAACACATATCAAATATGAACTAATTAAATATTTTTCATATATCGATTCAACTCAATTCTTAAATTCAAACTAAACTCATTAAATCTAATTCAAATTAATTAATTATTTATTTATTTATGATCGAGATTAAGAACTAAGTTAAGTTATTATATTATTGACTTTTAATTCATCTTTTTGTTGTTAAATTTTAACTAAAAACTAAAAGAAGAGATTTGCTTAGAAAATTAAAAATTAAAGGAATTTTTTCAAGATTAAGAAATCTTTCTAATATTTTTAAATTACGCGTAAAGTTTACACCTTTTTCTCTATAATATAATATAAATATAAAGTTAACAGCAGATAAATTCCGAGAGCAGTTAGAAGTAACATGAATCTAAGTCCCTTTGGATGGGAATGTACATCAGTACATGCGTGCGGACAGAGGCAGTGCAAATTTGGCATATAGTACATGCACAGGTGTATATAACAACAACCAGGCCCGGATTGGCTGGAAAACAAGATAAGGAGCCAAGTGACCAGCAGTTTACTAGGTCGATGTTGGGGAACAAAGGTAAGCGCGTAAACAGCGCAAGTAACCCCGGAGACTAACATAACTTTGGGTTCCATGTGTCATTAAAAAATGGACATTCCTTCCTTTGCCGAGAAATCGGTTTAGGGATCAGTTAATAATTATCATTATCTAGATAATGGCCCACTTTCCAACTTCTTTAATTGCCTAAGTTATGAGTTTTCTCGATGTCAGCCAAAAGCCCAAAACAATTGTCACGTCGTCTGCCAGCTCACGGTTGTGTTTAGCTTTTACTTTGAAATCCCGTTTTCTAATTGATTAAATTAGGGATATCATTGTACCTTTAATTTGTTTTAAAGGAGGACTGGAAAGCAAAGATATTAATAATGTGACATGACATGACAGAACACCCCTACCTTCTGCTAAAAAGTAAAAACAGAGAAATAGAGAGAGAGTGTGAGGGTCTACTATAATACAGTCGAGCTTGGGAGAGGGAAACAAGACGTAGCGCACGTGGGGGGAAGGGGTTGATAAGAGAACAGGTCACGTGCATCCATCCCCTGCCGTTCATCTGCCACACTACCTGCCGGGTCGCGTGCGGTGGGGACCTCTCTCTACTTCTTCTTCACAACTCCAGCAAATCTCTTATCCTTTCACCTCCTACTCCTTCCGTTAACTCGATCTTCCCCTGACTGCTCTCTCCTCTCAAGTCAATCATTCTAACCTCTAAAACGAGATTTTTGAGATCGATGAATTTCATAACTTTGAAGTCCAACAAATTGAAATGTTTTTACTTGGATGAAATGCAAATTCTGTCCAAGTCCTTCAAACCCAATGCTTAAACTATTTGAGTAAAATTATAATGAAAAAGAAGAGAGAGAGAGATTTCAGTGTTTGGACAAAAGATCATTTCGAGCGTAGATTAACTTCCAGTGCAAAGGTTTATGCGAGGCATCAAAGTAAAAATTATGAAAAAGTAAAGACTGAGGAGAGAGAGATCTAAATTACTTTGCGGTTGGGATATTTTAAATAATAATAACCAAGTGTACGTGACAGCACGTGGCGTGAGAGTATATGTCTTTGTCTTTCGCTTTCCTCTTTCTCGTGAGGGTGTCACGTGGGGGTGATAATTGGGACCCACTTGTTACCCCTCCACAAAGAAGGTCAGTTGGGGCATGTGCACTCCGCGCTCCCCTCCCAATCGACCTGACCTGTCGTTCATGGGTCTTTTCTTTTTAGTTTTTAGTTTTTAGTTTTTACAATTGATTGATGACACGGCCGTCGTCCTTCCACCATTTTGGCTGGTGTTAACTGGTTCCACGTGGCCCCACTCAAACGTCTCACCATTCTGCGTCAAGGTCAAGCCCCATAATTTCCTTCGTAAAATACAAGGACCACTTCCACGTCCGAATGACATGGGCTGAGTCTTTGATTCGAATAGTAAGTAATAACTCAACCTGTGCTATTCTTTGCACCTCAGGATAGTAGCAGTCGCACTCACCCAGGCACGTATATCCAGTTGTTTCAAGCCCTTCGCCTAATCTCTCTTCTTAAAATAACTAGTTTTGTTTATAATTTTGAGATCATAACAAGAAAAAGAAAAACAGAAGATTGTAGTTAAATTTGTTAGCAAACTAATAAAAGATAAAATATTGGATTCTACTCTATTTTGGCCTTTTTTTTATTGGTCCTAAATCTTTAAAATCTCATCCTAAGAGCTCTAGAGAAGGTAAATCTAGAACTTCAAGATTCTTCAGTATTTCACGTAGCCTATACATTTCTGCACACAAAGAGTCGTCACATACTTGATTGATCAACTGCTAGCCTTGCTCAGTATCAAGTTCCCAACAACCTTCAAGTTCTCTAGTAACTTCAACTCTCATACTATCGCTGGAAGTGAGACATCCGTAATTGATCCGATCAAAGAGCTTTGCCCAGAAGATTATCAACAGAAATTTTTTTAATTTCTCCTCCTTTAACGTGACTCGAACTCAAGACCGCCTATAAAGAAGAGCCTTAAGAGTTTACACCATTTAAAACATTTTACACCATTTAGGTCATTCTGTTAGTGTTTGGTATCTTTTCAATCCCAAATCAGAAAGTTATAAAAGGGAGCTCTCCCCTCCTATTGTAATCATCCCAAAATTTGCATCTTTTCTCCCACATTAAATAAAAGAGAGTCATTTGAGTGGTACTCCGGAGACGTAGATATAATTGACCGAATTCTGTTATCAAATTTTCTGGGTGCGTTCTTTCCTTATTTCTTTTATTTCGCATTTATTTTCTCGTTTTTTTCAAGTTGTAACATAGTATTCAATATTATTTGTCGGGTATATTTGTATCTGTTAAGTCAAACTAGACTTCACGTATTAAATAATTTTGATGATAAACAAAGAGAAATATACAAATGAAAAGTAGATGGATGCATAAAAAGAAAAAGCAGAAGGAAGAAAAGCAGAAGGAAGAAAATCATAAGAAGAAAAGCAGAAGGAAGAAAAAGCAGACGGAAGAAAAACAGAAGGAAGAAAAGCAGAAGGAAGAAAATCATAAAAAGAAAAGCAGAAGGAAGAAAATCATAAAAAGAAAAGCAGAAGGAAGAAAAGCAGAAGGAAGAAAATCATAAAAAGAAAAGCAGAAGGAAGAAAAGCAGAAGGAAGAAAAAGCAGAAGGAAGAAAAACAGAAGGAAGAAAAACAGAAGGAAGAAAAAGCAGACGGAAGAAAAAGCAGAAGGAAGAAAAACAGAAGGAAGGAAAAGCAGAAGGAAGAATAACAGAAGGAAGAAAAAGCAGAAGGAAGAAAAGCAGAAGGAAGAAAAAGCAGAAGGAAAAACAGACGAAAGAATATCAGACGATACAAAAATTAGACGGAATCTTTACGAAGAGAAAAGCAGACGATACAAGAATCAGACAGAAGAAAGAAACATCAGTTCAAGACAGTTACGGAGTTAAACTGAATAACCGTTTCTTTAAAGATTCAAGAAGCAGATATTCAAGAAACAGTTGAAGAACTGATTATAAATAAGAGTCGAGATTGAAGTAAAAACGACTTTTGAGCAAAGTGAATGAAACTCTAAGTATTCAAGATCGACTATCTCGAGAAAAATTGTGAACTATTTTTCGAGTGTACATTATTAAGAGCAACTCTTTGTAAAAAGCTCTTTATTAGTTTTCATTTTGAAAAGTGTTACTGGTAGCTGAAGAGGCTAAGAGTAAAGAATACTTGTTGTTAAGAGACTGAAGAGGCTCGATTCAAAGAATACTTGTAAGCAGTTCGGAGATAGTGAAATCTCGAAGGATATCTCGAGGATGGGCGTAGCCACGGTTTGGGGTGAACAGGGATAAATTGTTGTGTTTCTCTCTAACTCTTACTTTACTTAAATCGTAGTTCTCATTATTATCAAAGGTTTTCAAACTAGTCGAGAATTGATTTAAGATAAGTTTTCGAAAGAACAAGCAATTGTTATTGAAGGGATTAACGAAAAGTTTATCACATTCAACCCCCTTCTTGTGTATCTTGATCATATTATTACTCAATATATTAACGTGTGATTTACTTGATTGGTATCGAGCAAGGTGTTCAAGAATCACTCTAATAAAGTGTGAACTAAAGAAAATGGTGGAATCACACGTATATTATTGAAGGAGCCTCGGTCACCGGACCAAAGCATTGATGGTGAAGACTACCACTATTGGAAGGATCGGATGTGATTGTTTATCGAGTCTACTCACATTGACCTTTGGGACATCATCGAGAATGGACCATACACACCTGAAGATGATGATAAAAATCCAACTCCACGAGAAAGATGGACGGCTGAGCAGAAAGCAAGATTTCAACTAAACTCCAAAGCAAAATTTTTCTTGAGTTGTGCATTGAGTAGAAGCGAGTATGACAAAGTTCATGGATGTGATACTGCCAAAGAAATGTGGGATACATTATCAATTGCACATGAAGGAACAAATCAAGTCAATGAGTCCAAGATAAGTATTTTGGTGCATCAGTACGAGTTATTCAAGATGAAAGAAGAAGAGACCATTGATCAAATGTTTGGAAGATTCCAAACAATTGTTAATGGACTAAAAGCTCTTGGAAGAGCGTACAACGATCAAGACCATGTTCGAAAGATTTTGAGGAGTGCCCAAAAGATGGAGACCCAAAGTAACTGCTGTACAAGAAGCCAAAGACTTAAGCGTACTGAAGCTTAATGAATTGCTTGGATCGTTGAAGATACACGAAGTAGAGCTTGATGCGGAAGATAAGCCCAAGAAAGAGAAGTCTATAGCGCTCAAAGCAAGTCAAAAGAATCACAAAATCCAGAAGAAGAAAACAAAGAGGAACACATCAAAGGCTTTAAAGATTGAAGAAGCAAAGGATGATGATTCGATGAAGTCGAATCTGAATCAAGTGATGAAGGCGATGAGCTATCTTTCATTTCAAGAAAGATAAGAAGAATGTGGAAAAAGAAGTCAAAGGAAATTCAACATTTAGAAGGAACAATGGCAAAGGCGATGAAAAGTCGATAAAGCATCCGTAACATGTTATGAATGCAAGAAGCCGGGACATTACAAGTCCGAGTGTCCAATGTTGAAAAGACAACCCAAAAGGAGTAGGGATAACAAGAAAAGCATGATGGCAACGTGGGAAGATCTGGAGTCATCAGAATCAGGTACAAGTTCAGAAGCGTCAGAACATGCTAACATATGTCTGGTAGCTGAAGAAGAAAGTGATGAGGAGAAATCCTTCGTTGGAAGAACCAGCAAGCACCATTGGTATTTGGACAGTGGATGCTCGCGTCACATGACGAGAAACAAGTCTATGTTCCTAGATCTTCAGTACAAGAAAGGAGGATCAGTAACTTTTGGAGACAACCAACATGGAAAGACAATTGGGTTTGGTAAGATTGGTAAGAATTCCCATGCATGCATTAACAACGTACTACTAGTTGATGGTTTAAAGCATAACTTGATAAGTATTAGTCAATTATGTGATTACGGTTTGAAGTTACTTTCAATCAAAAATTTTGTGAAGTCGAAACAAAGATGGTTCCATCTTCTTTTCACCAAAAGACGAAACAATCTTTACAAAATTGATTTAGGCGATTTTCGGTCTCAAAATATTTCATGTTTTTATCTATCGAAGATGAAAGGCGATCCGCATAAAAACTAGGTCATGTCAGTTTTAAACATATTTCAAAACTTTTGAAACATGATTTGGTAAAAGGTTTGCCACAAATTCGTTTTGACAAAGATTTCTTTTGTGAAAGTTGTCAGAAAGGGAAACAAGTTAAAACCTCTTTCTCTTCAAAACATTTCGTAACGTCATCTAGACCACTTGAGTTGTTACATATGGACTTATTTGGTCCAACAAGAACAATAAGTCTTGGTGGAAAGAAGTATGGACTTGTGATTGTTGATGATTTTACAAGGTTTTGTTGGATACTTTTTCTATCACATAAAGATGAGTCTTTCAAGTGCTTTAGAAACCTTTCCATGAGGTTACAAAATGAAAAAGGAATGTCTATAGCCAACATAAGGAGTGATCATGGTGGAGAATTCAAAAATGAGAAGTTTAGAGTATTCTCGAAGAAAATGGAATTTTCCATAACTTCTCGCCCCAAGGACTCCATGACAGAATGGAGTTGTTGAGGGAAGAATAGGACGATTCAAGAGATGGCAAGAACAATCTTTGTGCGAGATGAATCTTCCTAAATACTTCAGGCATAAGTCATCAATACAAAGATGCTACATTCGAGAATAGAGTGTTCTGCGACCAATCTTGTCAAGAAAACTCCTATGAGTTGTGGAATGGAAGGAGACCAAATATTTCTTATTTCCATCCTTTAACTGCAAATGCACTATTCTCGAACACAAAGGAAGCTCTGGACAAATTTGATGCAAAGACATTTTCAGAATTTTTCTAGGCTATTCTCTCACTTCAAAGGCATTTAGAATCTTCAACCTCACCTCAAAGGCATTGAAGAAACTATTCATGTTAAGTTCGATGATAGCTCTCAACCCAATAAGGAAGAGGAATCGAGAAGATGATCTTTATTACTGTTGTCGTGACTTGATGCAAGGAAGTATCTTCATCAGAAACACCTCATGATGAAAAGACAGACATTTCTAAGAATTTTGAGTTAAAGAAAGATTGGAGATACAAAAGCTTTCATCCTAAAGAGTCAATTATTGGAGAAACCTCGGAAGGTGTAAGAACAAGGTCCAAGTTCGTAAGAGAAGCCAACATGACATTTATATCTCAAGTAGAACCTAAGAAGATTGATGAAGCTCTAAAAGATGAAGCATGGATATTAGCTATGCAAGAGGAGTTGAATCAATTCGAAGGAATAAAGTCCGGTCCTTAGTTCCTAAACACGAAAAGAAATCCATTATTGGTACTAGATGGATATTCAAGAATAAGCTAGACGAATCGGGGAAAAGTAAGTCGAATAAGGCAAGATTAGTAGACAAGGCTATAATCGCAGGAAGGAATAGACTACAATGAGACATATGCTCCGAGAAAGGCTTGAAGCAATAAGGATACCGCTTGCATATCTTTGTTTGCCATGACATAAAGCTTTTCAGATGGATGTAAAAGTGCATTTCGAGCGGTTTTATAGATGAAGAAGTCTATGTCAAGCAACCTCCGGATTTGAGGATATAAAGTATCCAGATCATGTCTACTGAGACTTCATAAAGCCTTATATGGATGAAAATGGACCCTAGAGCATGGTATGATCGTTTGAGCTCATTTCTTATAGGAAATGGATTTACTAGAGGTAAAGTAGACAAAGCTCTTTTAGGAAGAACTTGAATAATGATTTTATTATTGTGCAAATCTATGTTGATGATATTATTTTTGGAGCAACCTCAAAAGGTTATCATGAGCTTTGAAAATATGATGAAAATGAATTTGAGATGAGCATGATGGGTGAGTTAAAATTCTTTCTTGGATTGCAAGTAAAGCAAACTAAGGATAAGATTTTATCCATCAACAAAAATATGTCAAAGAATTGTTGTCTAAGTTTGATATGTGCGATGTTAAAAGTATGTCTACACCGATGCATCCTTCAAACTTGTTGTCAAAAGACGAAAGTGGTAAGAAGGTGGATCAAACCCTATTTAGAGGATGATTGGTTCTTTGCTTTATCTTACAACAAGTAGACGACATTCTATTCAAGATGTATGCTTGTGTGCAAGGTTTCAGCCGATCTAGAGAATCTCATTACATTGCTGTAAAACGAATTTTGAGATATCTCGCAGGTACTACTGATCTTTGCTTAATGTATGAGAAAGGTAAAGATTTCAGGTTGAATGGATATTGCGATGCGGACTATGCCGGTGATAGGATCGAAAGGAAGAGCACGAGTGGTGGTTATCACTTCCTTGGACCAAACCTGGTGTCATGGTCAAGCAAGAGACAAAGCTCGATTGCATTATCAACTGCCGAAGCTGAATATATGTCTGCCGCAAGTTGTTGTTCACAATTGTTGTGGATCAAGTATCAATTGGAGGACTACTCAATACAAGAGGAAGAGATTCCAATATACTGTGACAACACCAGCGCCATCAGCTTGTCAAAGAATCCAATTCAACATTCAAGGGTGAAGCACATAGAAGTCAGACATCATTTCTTGAGAGATTACGTTCAGAAGAAAGTCGTCAGTCTACAATTCGTGGAAACAAAATATCAGTGGGCGGATATCTTCACAAAACCACTAAGTGAAGATCGCTTTAAAGAAATCAGACGCAACCTCAATATGGTGATGTTAACAGACCATTCATCTGGTTTTTCGTAAAGAAGAAACAGACAGACGGAGGAGTTAACGGACCATTCATCTAATTTTTCAAGAAAAGACAATGAAACGGTGGAGTTAAACGGCGTTGACGGTTTCAGACTTAAAACTTCTTTCACAAGGAAAAGTTTTAGAGGGAAAAAGGCTGTCAAATCATCGAGAAGTACAATCGTTCTAGAATTTGCAATAAAATCCCTAAAACTGACTTTTGGGATTACTACCAAATTCAGAAATTGCTAGTTCTCTGAAATCTCTTTGAAAATTCTTCAAGCAAGTTCCTATTCAACAGAATCAGCAAGATGTATGTCAAGCCTATTTTGCGAGTTGATCCAGGATCAGGATGGGGAAGATTAGTAAACTTCGAAGAACTAAGAAAAGAACAGATGGATATAAATAGGAGATAATGGCTTTGGATGGAGAAACTTCTTTCAAATACTAGATGAAGTCTATCTCCAAGAAATTTATGAGTTCTGGAAGAATACGAAATCAGTAGATGATACAATCGTGTCATATGTAGACACACACTCTGTTATTGTAACAAAGGAGTTACTGGAGAAAGTTACTGAATGTCCAATGGATGGAGTTCAACCCACTAATATGGTGAAATGGATGACAAAGCTCAAGATGAACGAAGATGAAGTTAGTCGTCAACTCTATGGACACAATAACCCAACTGAAAGGAGAGCCTCTTGGCTGGTGCCAAAAGCAAGGGTATTGTTCACGATTCTATGTGACTGTATCTTACCGAGAATAGGTTCAAGACATCAGGTCACTACCCTGGATGAACAATGCATCTTTCATCTTCTAAATCATCACCCAATAGATTTACCATATTTGATTTTTCAGTACATGGTAAAATCTATAAAGGATACAAACACCTATCCTTATGGGATGTCACGACAAGAGTGTTCAAAGAATCAGGCATCAGATTGGAAAGGGGAATCAGACAGAAGATAGCTGTCAAAAGCTATATAGATTCAACGACTGTTGCTAAAATGGGTCTGAGATTTCCTTACAAAAAAGGAGAAGAAGCACCAAGGAAAGTAACAACTGAGGGGGAGCCAATACCGAAGAAATCTTCTATGAAGGAGAGAAGATCACACTCTCAGGAATCAAAGTCAAGAAGTGTTCGATTTTTTGAATCAGGAGACTTGAAGCGTAAAGGGGAACCTCTGGTGAGTGACATTCCTAAGCAAGCAAGAAGGTCACCTAGAACAGAAATTGTGCGACAGAAAGAAGCCAGTGCATCCAGAGATTCAAGCCAATCAAAGCATTATGAACGACAGAGATCAAAAACTACAAAATCACTATCATCAATCCTTGAAAAAGATTCAGAAACTCAAGGAAATGGAGGAAAAAAGGAAAGAAGAAGAACCTGAAAAGAAGAAAGCACAATCCAAGAGGTCACCAAGGTTAAAGAAAATGAGTGCGAGAAAAGAAAAAAGTCCAACAACAGAGACAAAGTCTAAGAAGGCAAGGCAAGAAGAGATGTTGTTGACACTCTGAAAAAGTCTGCTGCAAGTCTTTGTTAGTGTTGTTGATCTGCTTTGAAGTTAATATGGAAGCCGCATTGAAGCGATTTATGAAGCTATTACGGGTAATATTAAGGATTCTCACAAAGTTCTTAATAATCCAATTTTGAAGAAGTAGTTCCTACTAATTTTCAGTCTACACTTGTCCACAAACAAGTTGCTACTCGTGTTATGGGTAAGAAGGCTACTCAAAAGTTGTGAGTGTGATGACTAATGTTCCATCCAAGTATTTAAGCTGCTCACGAGAGAAAGTTGGGAACACAGATTGGTTGTAATAGAGGAGAAGAAGACCAATTACATCATCATCCGAGACAAACCAAAGAGATATGTGAAAGCCTTCTTCAAATCGTTGAATATGATAATGACATTTTACATCTGTTGGATAGGGGTTACAAAATTTCTATGATCAATCAAGAGAGTTGGAAGAGAACCATATCCACGAGCCATTTGGAGATCGTCTCACTTCTTATCCTATCTTGAATAAAGACAAGAATCAAGGTGGTACCTGATCTTCAACCACCAAATTTTGTTGAACTCAAGTATGAGAAGCTGAAGTTAAAAGTTTAACCAGAGCCAGTTGTGGATGACATGACTTCTGATCAAATTGAAGAGGTAGTAAAATTGATTGATGAAGTATGTGAAGAGAAAATGAGTGGAAATTCTATCTGCATATATCAAGATCCAGGACCAAGCCTAACTAAGGCTACAGCAGAGGATCCACAGGGAGGGACTATCAGAAAGGGTCAGTATTGTTCTGTTCTGATTGGCAACTCAGAATGTTGTTATACTATTTTACAGAACATTCTGCGAAATCGACCTCTGTGGGAGATCACCTTAATTGCAGAAGCTATGCCATGGTTTGGAAGCACTTATCAACATATACATGATTCCTATGATCTTGATATTCATGAACAAGCTGTATTTGTTCCTCCACCTCTCCTACAAATCATTGAAACAAATGTCTTTAACAAGGAAGCTTATACAACAACAGTGGCTATCGTTGAAAAGCAAGTTGTTGAGACAGAATCCTCGACTGCAGATGAATCATCAGCTTTAAAGAAGCATGTTCAGAAACTTGATAAGGATATGAAGAAGATTAAGAAGACACTGAAAAAGTTGGTGAAGCAGATTGGGAAATAATTTTTTTTGATCAATAACAAATAGGGGGAGAAGGGAGAAGGGAGAAGGAAGAAATCTGCTGGAAGGATAAAGCAGAAGTTATTTTTTTATCTCAATACTTCTGTATAATTGATACTTTTCATATTTCTCTAATTCACAAGTATTTGTTATCATCAAAAAGGGGGAGAATGTTAAGTCAAACCAGACTTCACGTATTAAATAATTTTGATGATAAACAAAAAGAAATATACAAATGAAAAGTAGATGGATGCATAAAAAGAAAAAGCAGAAGGAAGAAAATCATAAGAAGAAAAGCAGAAGGAAGAAAAAGCAGACGGAAGAAAAACAGAAGGAAGAAAAGCAGAAGGAAGAAAATCATAAAAAGAAAAGCAGAAGGAAGAAAAGCAGAAGGAAGAAAATCATAAAAAGAAAAGCAGAAGGAAGAAAAGCAGAAGGAAGAAAAAGCAGACGGAAGAAAAACAGAAGGAAGAAAAAGCAGAAGGAAGAATAACAGACGAAAGAAAAACAGAAGGAAGAAAAAGCAGAAGGAAGAAAAACAGAAGGAAGAAAAAGCAGACGGAAGAAAAAGCAGAAGGAAGAAAAATAAAAGGAAGGAAAAGCAGAAGGAAGAATAACAGACGGAAGAAAAACGAAGGAAGAAAAGGTAGGAAGAAAAAGCGAAGGAAGAAAAGCGAAGGAAGAAAAAAGGAAGGAAAAAGCAGGCGAAAGAATATCGAGCGATACAAAATTAGACGGAAGCTTTACGAAAGAGAAAAGCGATACAAGAATCGACGAAGAAAGAAACATCGATTCAAGAGCGATTCTGAGTTAAACTGAATAACCGTTTCTTTAAAGATTCAAGCGAGATATTCAAGAAACAGTTGAAGAACCGATTATAAATAAGAGTCGAGATTGAAGTAAAACGACTTTTGAGCAAAGTGAATGAAACTCGAGTATTCAAGCATCGACTATCCGAGAAAAATTGTGAACTATTTTTCGAGTATACATTGTTAAGAGCAACTCTTTACAAAAAGCTCTTTATTAGTTTTCATTTTGAAAAGTGTTACTGGTAGCCCAAGAGGCTAAGAGTAAAGAATACTTGTTGTTAAGAGACCAAGAGACTCGATTCAAAGAATACTTGTAAGCAGTTCGGAGATAGTGAAATCTCGGAAGGATATCGAGGATCGGACGTAGCCACGGTTTAGGGTGAACCGGGATAAATTGTTGTGTTCTCTCTAACTCTTACTTTACTTAAATCGTAGTTCTCATTATTATCAAAGGTTTTCAAACTAGTCAAGAATTGATTTACGATAAGTTTTCTGAAAGAACAAGCAATTGTTATTGAAGGGATTAACGAAAAGTTTATCACAATTCAACCCCCCCTTCTTGTGTATCTTGGTCATATTATTACTCAATATATTAACGTGCGATTTACTTCAGTATCGTTGTGTTCAATTTATTTAGGTGTATTTATTGTTCGTGTATGTACACGTGTTAGGTTGTGATAAATACAACGTGCACGTAATTTCTATTTAGAAGATCGAGGTTTAAGTGGGATCGTTTGTGACCCCACCGTCATTTCCTAAAATTTTATGTATCTTTTCTCCCACATTAAATAAAAGCGAGCCATTTGAGTGGTACTCCGGAGACATAGATATAATTGACCGAACTCCGTTATCAAATTTTTCGGGTGCGTTCTTTCCTTATTTCTTTTATTCCGCATTTATTGTCTCGTTTTTTCAAATTGTAGCATAGTATTCAATATTATTTGTCGGGTATATTTGTAGTGTTGTGTTCAATTTATTTGGGTGTATTTACTGTTCGTGTATGTACATGGGTTAGGTTGTAATAAAGACATTGTGCACGTAATTTCTATCTAGAAGATCGAAGTTTAAGTGAGACCGTTTGTGACTCCTCCGCCCTTTCCTGGAATTTTATGTGGAATGATAATACTGTCTTAGGAGTCTGTTTAGTGGTCTTTCCTGAATATTACCGAATCTGTTCACTTCACTAGTTGTTTATCTTAGAGGGAAAAATTATTCGATTTTTCCAACAAGTGGTATCAGAGCTAAAGGTTTGTCCTTGGTTTGTTTGTAATTTTTGTTATATTGAATACTATATTTTGAGTCTATAATGACACATAATGATTAAGAAGCACTAGGGACATCGACTTCTTCGTCATCATGGTCGAAGATTCCGTTGTCAAGTTTGAAATTGGTGGTGGAGATATTTGACAGTATTGGCTATTTCAGCATGTGGCAAGGGAAGGTTTTTGACTCCCTTGTCCAGCAGGGTCTTGACATTGCCATTGAAGAAAAGAAGCCAGAAGATGTTGAGAATAAGGATTGGAATATCATAAATCGTTTGGCATACGGAACAATTCGATCATGTCAGTCTAGAGAGCAGAAGTATGCTTTCAAGAACGAAACTTCTGCACACAAATTATGAAAGGCATTGGACGACAAATTTATGAAAAGGGAGGTTGGTAGTTATAAAAGGGAGCTCTCCCCTCCTATTGTAATCATCCCAAAATTTGCATCTTTTCTCCCACATTAAATAAAAGAGAGTCATTTGAGTGGTACTCCGGAGACGTAGATATAATTGACCAAATTCTGTTATCAAATTTTCTGGGTGCGTTCTTTCCTTATTTCTTTTATTTCGCATTTATTTTCTCGTTTTTTTCAAGTTGTAACATAGTATTCAATATTATTTGTCGGGTATATTTGTATCGTTGGGTTCAATTTATTTGGGTGTATTTATTGTTCGTGTATGTACACGTGTTAGGTTGTGATAAATACACCGTGCACGTAATTTCTATTTAGAAGATCGAGGTTTAAGTGGGATCGTTTGTGACCCCTCCGTCCTTTCCTAGAATTTTATGTATATTTTCTCCCACATTAAATAAAAGCAAGCCATTTGAGTGGTACTCCGGAGACATAGATATAATTGACCGAACTCCGTTATCAAATTTTTCGGGTGCGTTCTTTCCTTATTTCTTTTATTCCGCATTTATTGTCTCGTTTTTTCAAATTGTAGCATAGTATTCAATATTATTTGTCTGGTATATTTGTAGTGTTGTGTTCAATTTATTTGGGTGTATTATTGTTCGTATGTACATGGGTTAGGTTGTAATAAATACATTGTGCACGTAATTTCTATCTGAAGATCGGAGTTTAAGTGAGACCGTTTGTGACTCCTCCGCCCTTTCTGGAATTTTATGTGGAATGATAATACCGTCTTAGGAGTCATTTAGCGGTCTTTCCTGAATATTACCGAATCGGTTCACTTCACTAGTTGTTTATCTTAGAGGGAAAAATTATTCGATTTTTCCAACAAGTGGTATCAGAGCTAAAGGTTTGTCCTTGGTTTGTTTGTAATTTTTGTTATATTGAATACTATATTTTGAGTCTATAATGACACATAATGATTAAAAGCACTAGGGACATCGACTTCTTCGTCATCATGGTGAAGATTCATTGTCAAGTTTGAAATTAGCGGTGGAGATATTTGTGATATTGGCTATTTCGGCGTGTGGGAAGGAAGGTTTTGACTCCCTTGTCCAGCGAGGTCTTGACATTGGCATTGAAGAAAAGAAGCCGAAGATGTTGAGAATAAGGATTGGAATATCATAAATCGGTTGGCATGCGAACAATTCGATCATATGCATCAGAGAGCGAAGTATGCTTTCAAGAACGAAACTTCTGCACACAAATTATGAAAGGCATTGGACGACAAATTTATGAAAAGGGAGGTTGGTAGTTATAAAAGGGAGCTCTCCCCTCCTATTGTAATCATCCCAAAATTTGCATCTTTTCTCCCACATTAAATAAAAGAGAGTCATTTGAGTGGTACTCCGGAGACGTAGATATAATTGACCGAATTTTGTTATCAAATTTTCTGGGTGCGTTCTTTCCTTATTTCTTTTATTCCGCATTTATTTTCTCGTTTTTTTCAAGTTGTAACATAGTATTCAATATTATTTGTCGGTTATATTTGTATCGTTGTGTTCAATTTATTTGGGTGTATTTATTGTTCGTGTATGTACACGTGTTAGGTTGTGATAAATACACCGTGCACGTAATTTCTATTTAGAAGATCGAGGTTTAAGTGGGATCGTTTGTGACCTCTCCGTCCTTTCCTAGAATTTTATGTATCTTTTCTCCCACATTAAATAAAAGCGAGCCATTTGAGTGGTACTTCGGAGACATAGATATAATTGACCGAACTCCGTTATCAAATTTTTCGGGTGCATTCTTTCCTTATTTCTTTTATTCCGCATTTATTGTCTCGTTTTTTCAAATTGTAGCATAGTATTCAATATTATTTGTCGGGTATATTTGTAGTGTTGTGTTCAATTTATTTGGGTGTATTTCTTGTTCGTATGTACATGGGTTAGGTTGTAATAAATACATTGTGCACGTAATTTCTATCTAGAAGATCAGAGTTTAAGTGAGACCGTTTGTGACTCCTCCGCCCTTTCCTGGAATTTTATATGGAATGATAATACTGTCTTAGGAGTCTATTTAGCGGTATTTCCTGAATATTACCGAATCGGTTCACTTCACTAGTTGTTTATCTTAGAGGAAAAAATTATTCGATTTTTCCAACAAGTGGTATCGAGCTAAAGGTTTGTCCTTGGTTTGTTTGTAATTTTGTTATATTGAATACTATATTTTGAGTCTATAATGACACATAATGATTAAAAGCACTAGGGACATCGGCTTCTTCGTCATCATGGTCGAAGATTCCGTTGTCAAGTTTGAAATTGGCGGTGGAGATATTTGTGATATTGGCTATTTCAAAGATGTGGCAAGGAAGGTTTTGACTCCCTTGTCCAGCGAGGTCTTGACATTGCCATTGAAGAAAAGAAGCGAGAAGATGTTGAGAATAAGGATTGGAATATCATAAATCGGTTGGCATGCGGAACAATTCGATCATGTATGCATCAGGGAGCGTATATGCTTTCAAGAACTAAACTTCGCACAAAATTATGAAAAGCATTGGACGACAAATTTATGAAAAGGAGGTTGGTAGTTATAAAGGAGCTCTCCTCCTATTGTAATCATCCCAAAATTTGCATCTTTTCTCCCACATTAAATAAAAGAGAGTCATTTGAGTGGTACTCGGGAGACGTAGATATAATTGACCAATTTCATTATCAAATTTTACGGTGCGTTCTTTCCTTATTTCTTTTATTCGCATTTATTTTCTCGTTTTTTTCAAGTTGTAACATAGTATTCAATATTATTTGTCGGGTATATTTGTATCGTTGTGTTCAATTTATTTGGGTGTATTTATTGTTCGTGTATGTACACGTGTTAGGTTGTGATAAATACACCGCGTAACGTAATTTCTATTTAGAAGATCGAGGTTTAAGTGGGATCGTTTGTGACCCCTCCGTCCTTTCCTAGAATTTTATCTATCTTTTCTCCCACATTAAATAAAAGCAAGTCATTTGAGTGGTACTCCGGAGACATAGATATAATTGACCGAACTCCGTTACCAAATTTTTCGGGTGCGTTCTTTCCTTATTTCTTTTATTCCGCATTTATTGTCTCGTTTTTTCAAATTGTAGCATAGTATTCAATATTATTTGTCTGGTATATTTGTAGTGTTGTGTTCAATTTATTTGGGTGTATTTACTGTTCGTGTATGTACATGGGTTAGGTTGTAATAAATACATTGTGCACGTAATTTCTATCTAGAAGATCGGAGTTTAAGTGAGACCGTTTGTGACTCCTCCGCCCTTTCCTGGAATTTTATGTGGAATGATAATACTGTCTTAGGAGTCTGTTTAGCGGTCTTTCCTGAATATTACCGAATCGGTTCACTTCACTAGTTGTTTATCTTAGAGGGAAAAATTATTCGATTTTTCCAACAAGTGGTATCAGAGCTAAAGGTTTGTCCTTGGTTTGTTTGTAATTTTTGTTATATTGAATACTATATTTTGAGTCTATAATGACACATAATGATTAAGAAGCACTAGGGACATCGGCTTCTTCGTCATCATGGTCGAAGATTCCGTTGTCAAGTTTGAAATTGGCGGTGGAGATATTTGACAGTATTGACTATTTCAGCGTGGCAAGGGAAGGTTTTTGACTCCCTTGTCCAGCAGGGTCTTGACATTGCCATTGAAGAAAAGAAGCCAGAAGATGTTGAGAATAAGGATTGGAATATCATAAATCGGTTGGCATGCGGAACAATTCGATCATGTATGCATCACAGAAGCGAAGTATGCTTTCAAGAACGAAACTTCTGCACACAAATTATGAAAGGCATTGGACGACAAATTTATGAAAAGGGAGGTTGGTAGTTATAAAAGGGAGCTCTCCCCTCCTATTGTAATCATCCCAAAATTTGCATCTTTTCTCCCACATTAAATAAAAGAGAGTCATTTGAGTGGTACTCCGGAGACGTAGATATAATTGACCGAATTCTGTTATCAAATTTTCTGGGGTGCGTTCTTTCCTTATTTCTTTTATTCCGCATTTATTTTCTCATTTTTTCAAGTTGTAACATAGTATTCAATATTATTTGTCGGGTATATTTGTATCGTTGTGTTCAATTTATTTGGGTGTATTTATTGTTCGTGTATGTACACGTGTTAGGTTGTGATAAATACACCGTGCACGTAATTTCTATTTAGAAGATCGAGGTTTAAGTGGGATCGTTTGTGACCCCTCCGTCCTTTCCTAGAATTTTATCTATCTTTTCTCCCACATTAATTAAAAGCGAGCCATTTGAGTGGTACTCCGGAGACATAGACATAATTGACCGAACTCCGTTATCAAATTTTTCGGGTGCGTTCTTTCCTTATTTCTTTTATTCCGCATTTATTGTCTCGTTTTTTCAAATTGTAGCATAGTATTCAATATTATTTGTCGGGTATATTTGTAGTGTTGTGTTCAATTTATTTGGGTGTATTTACTGTTCGTGTATGTACATGGGTTAGGTTGTAATAAATACATTGTGCACGTAATTTCTATCTAGAAGATCGGAGTTTAAGTGAGACCGTTTGTGACTCCTCCGCCCTTTCCTGGAATTTTATATGGAATGATAATACTGTCTTAGGAGTCTATTTAGCGGTCTTTCCTGAATATTACCGAATCGGTTCACTTCACTAGTTGTTTATCTTAGAGGGAAAAATTATTCGATTTTTCCAACAAGTGGTATCAGAGCTAAAGGTTTGTCCTTGGTTTGTTTGTAATTTTTGTTATATTGAATACTATATTTTGAGTCTATAATGACACATAATGATTAAGAAGCACTAGGGACATTGTAACACCCCACTCCCGTAAGACCCGAACCCGATATCGTTGGTGATATCCGAGTCCGCGTCTCACGAGAGTGACGTACTACATCAGTCGATTTAAAATTCAGTATACTTTTTTTTTTCTTTTCTTTTTGTAGCCATTAACTCCACGTTCACACGGCAAACACAGTAAGTAATTAAAATTCGTGTTCAATAAAAACCAGCCAGATTATTACATATCATCCAAGAATAATTACAATCGGTCAAAGTCTTGATAAAACATTAATACCACAATGGCTTAGTAAAATACAATGCCTTGTTATACAAATGATTGCGGAATACAGTTTACTAAGACACTAATGCAGACATGAACTGATCCCGACCTCTAACCTTTACTCATCTACAGTAGACATACTCCCTTGTCAACCGGGGTATTCTTCAGGACCTGAAAATTAGATGCAAATTTTGGGTGAGTTTTGCGAACTCAGTGAGAAACCATCATCGATGGTTCACTCAATTCATGCATGCTCAATCACTTGCCAAATATCACATACGAACACAGTTCACAAATGTAATCTCAAATAGTACATACCATTACATTTCACAAATGTAAGGCGACGCCTTTCATACAATCCAAATTCAATCATACCATATATGCAATGCACATGAGACCCTTTCCATTTTCATTACGTTGTTGTGACTGTGCCAAATCGCCCCGAAGCTTGGGCACATTGCGTTGAGCCAATGGTTTCAACATTGGGCTTGAAGCCCTAATACATTGAGCCCGAGGCTCAATACGTTGGACCCGAGGTCTGCGTTGAGCTGAAAGCTCATATACGTTAGGCGTGATATGCCCCGATTCGTGGTCGCCTGCCACAACCGCCTTTATCTCGATCATGTCCTTATGTATGAATGCATATGTTCCAATTTCCATTTACAGTTATTGCTATCACTTACATTCAATGCCATTTCCTATTTCTTCGACCTTGGTCCGTATTTCAATCATATATTTTCCAATTTATTGCATCATACCATATCGCATTTAAAAGTCACATCCAATGTATCAAAACGGATAAGTAACACTTCAGTATCAATTTCCCCATTCCCTCGAACCTTTGGTCCGAGATCTCCCATTCACAAACAGTTACACACAAATAGCACTTCGTTATCTCATTCCCCATATTTCAGACACCTATGGTCCGAAATCAATCAAAGTCAAATACACATAAACCCTCCATTATCTCCACATGGCATAATAGCAAAATCTTAAACACATAAAGGTTGAGGAACCAACTAGGTTACTCACCTATTACTTCCGAGCTAATGCCGGAAAGCCTCTGTGACGTCGGTCAATCGACGCTCCAATTGGACCTCTATATGAATCAGAAAAAGTACGAATCACTAAATATGAAATTTGTGCTAATGATGATGAGATATGTATGTTCATGGCAATGGAACAGGAACTTTCCCATTCAAAAATTCACCCTTCTATCATTGAAATTAAACAACACCTATTTCACACTAAATTGAAGCCAACATCCCAAAGTTTCAGTGGCCACTAACCTTACCTCATTTGCATTTCTACACAATAAGTTATGAATAAAACAGTAACATCACTTATAATTCCAACTTTCCAGATTTAAGGTTAACCTTAGTTCAACCACTTCCAATGCCTTTTTCACATCACTAGACATCAAAATAAATACAAATTAAATATTACTCCAGTCATACATATACTAGGGTTAATACTGAAAAATTTACAGCATTAAATTCCTCAATTCAAAGACTCAAATAATTATCCCTATTCAATTCAAAATCAAACCATATCATTAATTTCAATGCATCTTCACCTAACCTCATACCCTTTCCTTCAAATCATAATAATCATCAGTTTAAATGCCTACATAAACCTAATACATGCTTTAAACCCTTTTATTAACCACCCCTCACTATCATGGCATTTAATTCCATGTAAAAACATCATCAAACATCATATGAAACTTAAATTCCTTTACTTACCTATTAGCTTCCAATCCTCACTTCTTCTCTTCAATTCTTTCCTATACTTTCAAACTAATCCCACCAAGACCAAGCATGCATCTCCTCATCATCTAACTTTGATGGATTAAGAGATGGTAGCTTAAAGTTGCAAAGAGAGATGAGTAAAAGGGCAAAATTCGATGGTTGCAAATGAAGAGCTTGTTTTGTGTTTGAGTGTATGTGTTTCGGATGGCTTTTACAAAAGCCTAAAAAAAAATCAATCTTCTCCTTACCTTTAAACACATACATATCCGAGAGAGAGTGAAGAGAGGCATTTAATGTTGCCTTTTAAATGGCAAATTATGATTGGTCCACATATTTAAAGAAAAGTCAAAATATATTTGTTTAATCCAGTCCCAAAATGTTACTCCATTTAACTCCAATGACCCTACTTTCAGTCTCAAAATAAAATACTCAATATTATAGTATCAGTGGGTAGCGATTTTTGCTCTGAGAATCGAATTTGGCTCATTAATCGACGATTTATCCGGTCCGAAAATTTCCCCGAATTATTTTTCTGAGAATTAATGAAATTCCCTAATATTATAAAGCAGGTAACAGTGCACTCCAAATGATTTTTCAATCACGACAATCACCTTTTCTACCCCAAAACATATTTAGGCCAGTTACCGGCGATTTTGCCGGTCCGGGAATTTTCTCCGGAAAAATCCAGAAAAATTTCTAAAAATCCCTAAAAATGTAAAACCAATTATGGTGCAGTCCAAAAATTTTTCCAAACTCAATTATCCCATGAATTCCAATAAAATTGCTTTAGGCCCAATTACCGGGAATGTCATGAATGCATATACCGTAATTCCATATACACAATTGATACTGTGTATCAATCCTATTATGCACGAACAGTACTAATTATTCCTTACCAATCTCATCCTATGCCAATTTTACAATTTTATCCTTCCAGGAGGGGGTGGGATGTTACAGACATCGGCTTCTTCGTCATCATGGTCGAAGATTCCGTTGTCAAGTTTGAAATTGGCGGTGGAGATATTTGACAGTATTGGCTATTTCAGCATGTGGCAAGGGAAGGTTTTTGACTCCCTTGTCCAGCAGGGTCTTGACATTGCCATTGAAGAAAAGAAGCCAGAAGATGTTGAGAATAAGGATTGGAATATCATAAATCGGTTGGCATGCGGAACAATTCGATCATGTCTGTCTAGAGAGCAGAAGTATGCTTTCAAGAACGAAACTTCTGCACACAAATTATGAAAGGCATTGGACGACAAATTTATGAAAAGGGAGGTTGGTAGTTATAAAAGGGAGCTCTCCCCTCCTATTGTAATCATCCCAAAATTTGCATCTTTTCTCCCACATTAAATAAAAGAGAGTCATTTGAGTGGTACTCCGGAGACGTAGATATAATTGACCGAATTCTGTTATCAAATTTTCTGGGTGCGTTCTTTCCTTATTTCTTTTATTCCGCATTTATTTTCTCGTTTTTTTCAAGTTGTAACATAGTATTCAATATTATTTTTCGGGTATATTTGTATCGTTGTGTTCAATTTATTTGGGTGTATTTATTGTTCGTGTATGTACACGTGTTAGGTTGTGATAAATACACCGTGCACGTAATTTCTATTTAGAAGATCGAGGTTTAAGTGGGATCGTTTGTGACCCCTCCGTCCTTTCCTAGAATTTTATGTATCTTTTCTCCCACATTAAATAAAAGCAAGCCATTTGAGTGGTACTCCGGAGACATAGATATAATTGACCGAACTCCGTTATCAAATTTTTCGGGTGCGTTCCTTCCTTATTTCTTTTATTCCGCATTTATTGTCTCGTTTTTTCAAATTGTAGCATAGTATTCAATATTATTTGTCGGGTATATTTGTAGTGTTGTGTTCAATTTATTTGGGTGTATTCTTGTTAGTGTATGTACATGGGTTAGGTTGTAATAAATACATTGTGCACGTAATTTCTATCTAGAAGATCGGAGTTTAAGTGAGACCGTTTGTGACTCCTCCGCCCTTTCCTGGAATTTTATGTGGAATGATAATCTTGTCTTAGAGTCTGCTTAGCGGTCTTTCCTAATATTCTTGAATCGGTTCACTTCACTAGTTGTTTATCTTAGAGGGAAAAATTATTCGATTTTTCCAACAAGTGGTATCAGAGCTAAAGGTTTGTCCTTGGTTTGTTTGTAATTTTTGTTATATTGAATACTATATTTTGAGTCTATAATGACACATAATGATTAAGAAGCACTAGGGACATCGGCTTCTTCGTCATCATGGTCGAAGATTCCGTTGTCAAGTTTGAAATTGGCGGTGGAGATATTTGACAGTATTGGCTATTTCAGCATGTGGCAAGGGAAGGTTTTTGACTCCCTTGTCCAGCAGGGTCTTGACATTGCCATTGAAGAAAAGAAGCCAAAAGATGTTGAGAATAAGGATTGGAATATCATAAATCGGTTGGCATGCGGAACAATTCGATCATGTCTGTCTAGAGAGCAGAAGTATGCTTTTAAGAACGAAACTTCTGCACAAAAATTATGACAGGCATTGGACGACAAATTTATGAAAAGGGAGGTTGGTAGTTATAAAAGGGAGCTCTCCCCTCCTATTGTAATCATCCCAAAATTTGCATCTTTTCTCCCACATTAAATAAAAGAGAGTCATTTGAGTGGTACTCGGGAGACGAGATATAATTGACCAATTACATTATCAAATTTTACGGGTGAGTTCTTTCCTTATTTCTTTTATTCGCATTTATTTTCTCGCTTTTTCAAGTTGTAACATAGTATTCAATATTATTTTTCGGTATATTTGTATCGTTGTGTTCAATTTATTTGGGTGTATTTATCAGACGTGTATGTACACGTGTTAGGTTATGATAAATACCGCGCACGTAATTTCTATTTAGAAGATCGAGGTTTAAGTGGGATGGTTTGTGACCCTCCGTCCTTTCCTAGAATTTTTGTATCTTTTCTCCCACATTAAATAAAAGCGAGCCATTTGAGTGGTACTCCGGAGACATAGACATAATTGACTGAACTCCGTTATCAAATTTTTCGGGTGCGTTCTTTCCTTATTTCTTTTATTCCGCATTTATTGTCTCGTTTTTTCAAATTGTAGCATAGTATTCAATATTATTTGTCGGGTATATTTGTAGTGTTGTGTTCAATTTATTTGGGTGTATTTTGTGCTCGTATGTACATGGGTTAGGTTGTAATAAATACATTGTGCACGTAATTTCTATCTAGAAGATCGGAGTTTAAGTGAGACCGTTTGTGACTCCTCCGCCCTTTCCTGGAATTTTATATGGAATGATAATACTGTCTTAGGAGTCTATTTAGCGGTCTTTCCTGAATATTACCGAATCGGTTCACTTCACTAGTTGTTTATCTTAGAGGGAAAAATTATTCGATTTTTCCAACAAGTGGTATCAGAGCTAAAGGTTTGTCCTTGGTTTGTTTGTAATTTTTGTTATATTGAATACTATATTTTGAGTCTATAATGACACATAATGATTAAGAAGCACTAGGGACATCGGCTTCTTCGTCATCATGGTCGAAGATTCCGTTGTCAAGTTTGAAATTGGCGATGGAGATATTTGACAGTATTGGCTATTTCAGCATGTGGCAAGGGAAGGTTTTTGACTCCCTTGTCCAGCAGGGTCTTGACATTGCCATTGAAGAAAAGAAGCCAGAAGATGTTGAGAATAAGGATTGGAATATCATAAATCGGTTGGCATGCGGAACAATTCGATCATGTCTGTCTAGAGAGCAGAAGTATGCTTTCAAGAACGAAACTTCTGCACACAAATTATGAAAGGCATTGGACGACAAATTTATGAAAAGGGAGGTTGGTAGTTATAAAAGGGAGCTCTCCCCTCCTATTGTAATCATCCCAAAATTTGCATCTTTTCTCCCACATTAAATAAAAGAGAGTCATTTGAGTGGTACTCCGGAGACGTAGATATAATTGACCGAATTCTGTTATCAAATTTTCTGGGTGCGTTCTTTCCTTATTTCTTTTATTCCGCATTTATTTTCTCGTTTTTTTCAAGTTGTAACATAGTATTCAATATTATTTGTCGGGTATATTTGTATCGTTTTGTTCAATTTATTTGGGTGTATTTATTGTTCGTGTATGTACACGTGTTAGGTTGTGATAAATATACCGTGCACGTAATTTCTATTTAGAAGATCGAGGTTTAAGTGGGATCGTTTGTGACCCCTCCGTCCTTTCCTAGAATTTTGTGTATCTTTTCTCCCACATTAAATAAAAGCGAGTCATTTGAGTGGTACTCCGGAGACATAGATATAATTGACTGAACTCCATTATCAAATTTTTCGGGTGCGTTCTTTCCTTATTTCTTTTATTCCGCATTTATTGTCTCGTTTTTTCAAATTGTAGCATAGTATTCAATATTATTTGTCGGGTATATTTGTAGTGTTGTGTTCAATTTATTTGGGTGTATTTACTATTCGTGTATGTACATGGGTTAGGTTGTAATAAATACATTGTGCACGTAATTTCTATTTAGAAGATCGGAGTTTAAGTGAGACCGTTTGTGACTCCTCCGCCCTTTCCTGGAATTTTATGTGGAATGATAATCTTGTCTTAGGAGTACATTTAGCGGTCTTTCACGAATATTACCGAATCAGTTCACTTCACTAGTTGTTTATCTTAGAGGGAAAAATTATTCGATTTTTCCAACAAGTGGTATCAGAGCTAAAGGTTTGTCCTTGGTTTGTTTGTAATTTTTGTTATATTGAATACTATATTTTGAGTCTATAATGACACATAATGATTAAGAAGCACTAGGGACATCGGCTTCTTCGTCATCATGGTCGAAGATTCCGTTGTCAAGTTTGAAATTGGCGGTGGAGATATTTGACAAGATTATTATTTCAAAGATGTGGCAAGGAAGGTTTTGACTCCCTTGTCCAGCGAGGTCTTGACATTGCCATTGAAGAAAAGAAGCCAGAAGATGTTGAGAATAAAGATTGGAATATCATAAATCGGTTGGCATGCGGAACAATTCGATCATGTCTGCTTCAGAAGCGTAAGTATGCTTTCAAGAACGAAACTTCTGCACACAAATTATGAAAGGCATTGGACGACAAATTTATGAAAAGGGAGGTTGGTAGTTATAAAAGGGAGCTCTCCCCTCCTATTGTAATCATCCCAAAATTTGCATCTTTTCTCCCACATTAAATAAAAGAGAGTCATTTGAGTGGTACTCCGGAGATGTAGATATAATTGACCGAATTCTGTTATCAAATTTTCTGGGTGCGTTCTTTCCTTATCTCTTTTATTCCGCATTTATTTTCTCGTTTTTTTCAAGTTGTAACATAGTATTCAATATTATTTGTCGGGTATATTTGTATCGTTGTGTTCAATTTATTTGGGTGTATTTATTGTTCGTGTATGTACACGTTTTAGGTTGTGATAAATACACCGTGCACGTAATTTCTATTTAGAAGATCGAGGTTTAAGTGGGATCGTTTGTGACCTCTCCGTCCTTTCCTAGAATTTTATGTATCTTTTCTCCCACATTAAATAAAAGCGAGCCATTTGAGTGGTACTCCGGAGACATAGATATAATTGACCGAACTCCGTTATCAAATTTTTCCGGTGCGTTCTTTCCTTATTTCTTTTATTCCGCATTTATTGTCTCGTTTTTTCAAATTGTAGCATAGTATTCAATATTATTTGTCGGGTATATTTGTAGTGTTGTGTTCAATTTATTTGGGTGTATTTTTGCTAGTGTATGTACATGGGTTAGGTTGTAATAAATACATTGTGCACGTAATTTCTATCTAGAAGATCGGAGTTTAAGTGAGACCGTTTGTGACTCCTCCGCCCTTTCCTGAAATTTTATGTGGAATGATAATACTGTCTTAGGAGTCTGTTTAGCGGTCTTTCCTGAATATTACCGAATCGGTTCACTTCACTAGTTGTTTATCTTAGAGGGAAAAATTATTCGATTTTTCCAACAAGTGGTATCAGAGCTAAAGGTTTGTCCTTGGTTTGTTTGTAATTTTTGTTATATTGAATACTATATTTTGAGTCTATAATGACACATAATGATTAAGAAGCACTAGGGACATCGGCTTCTTCGTCATCATGGTCGAAGATTCCGTTGTCAAGTTTGAAATTGGCGGTGGAGATATTTGACAGTATTGGCTATTTCAGCATGTGGCAAGGGAAGGTTTTTGACTCCCTTGTCCAGCAGGGTCTTGACATTGGCATTGAAGAAAAGAAGCGGAAGATGTTGAGAATAAGGATTTGAATATCATAAATCGGTTGGCATCGGAACAATTCGATCATATGCATCAGAGAGCGTAGTATGCTTTTAAGAACGAAACTTCGCACACAAATTATGAAAGGCATTGACGACAAATTTATGAAAAGGGAGGTTGGTAGTTATAAAGGGGCTCTCCTCCTATTGTAATCATCCCAAAATTTGCATCTTTTCTCCCACATTAAATAAAAGAGAGTCATTTGAGTGGTACTCCGGAGATGTAGATATAATTGACCGAATTCTGTTATCAAATTTTCTGGGTGCGTTCTTTCCTTATTTCTTTTATTCCGCATTTATTTTCTCGTTTTTTTCAAGTTGTAACATAGTATTCAATATTATTTATCGGGTATATTTGTATCGTTGTGTTCAATTTATTTGGGTGTATTTATTGTTCGTATGTACACGTGTTAGGTTAGTGATAAATACACGTGCACGTAATTTCTATTTAGAAGATCGAGGTTTAAGTGGGATCGTTTGTGACCCCTCCGTCCTTTCCTAGAATTTTATGTATCTTTTCTCCCACATTAAATAAAAGCGAGCCATTTGAGTGGTACTCCGGAGACATAGATATAATTGACCGAACTCCGTTATCAAATTTTTCGGGTGCGTTCTTTCCTTATTTCTTTTATTCCGCATTTATTGTCTTGTTTTTTCAAATTGTAGCATAGTATTCAATATTATTTGTCGGGTATATTTGTAGTGTTGTGTTCAATTTATTTGGGTGTATTTACTGTTCGTGTATGTACATGGGTTAGGTTGTAATAAATACATTGTGCACGTAATTTCTATCTAGAAGATCGGAGTTTAAGTGAGACCGTTTGTGACTCCTCCACCCTTTCCTGGAATTTTATGTGGAATGATAATACTGTCTTAGGAGTCTGTTTAGCGGTCTTTCCTGAATATTACCGAATCGGTTCACTTCACTAGTTGTTTATCTTAGAGGGAAAAATTATTCGATTTTTCCAACAAGTGGTATCAGAGCTAAAGGTTTGTCCTTGGTTTGTTTGTAATTTTTGTTATATTGAATACAATATTTTGAGTCTATAATGACACATAATGATTAAGAAGCACTAGGGACATCGGCTTCTTCGTCATCATGGTCGAAGATTCCGTTGTCAAGTTTGAAATTGGCGGTGGAGATATTTGTGAAGATTGGCTATTTCAAAGACGTGGCAAGGAAAGGTTTTTGACTCCCTTGTCCAGCAGGGTCTTGACATTGCCATTGAAGAAAAGAAGCCAAAAGATGTTGAGAATAAGGATTGGAATATCATAAATCGGTTGGCATGCGGAACAATTCGATCATGTCTGTCTAGAGAGCAGAAGTATGCTTTCAAGAACGAAAATTCTGCACACAAATTATGAAAGGCATTGGACGAAAAAATTTATGAAAAGGGAGGTTGGTAGTTATAAAAGGGAGCTCTCCCCTCCTATTGTAATCATCCCAAAATTTGCATCTTTTCTCCCACATTAAATAAAAGAGAGTCATTTGAGTGGTACTCCGGAGACGTAGATATAATTGACCGAATTCTGTTATCAAATTTTCTGGGTGCGTTCTTTCCTTATTTCTTTTATTCCGCATTTATTTTCTCGTTTTTTTCAAGTTGTAACATAGTATTCAATATTATTTGTCGGGTATATTTGTATCGTTGTGTTCAATTTATTTGGGTGTATTTATTGTTCGTATGTACACGTGTTAGGTTATGATAAATACACCCGCACGTAATTTCTATTTAGAAGATCGAGGTTTAAGTGGGATCGTTTGTGACCCTCCGTCCTTTCCTAGAATTTTATGTATCTTTTCTCCCACATTAAATAAAAGCGAGCCATTTGAGTGGTACTCCGGAGACATAGATATAATTGACCGAACTCCGTTATCAAATTTTTCGGGTGCGTTCTTTCCTTATTTCTTTTATTCCGCATTTATTGTCTCGTTTTTTCAAATTGTAGCATAGTATTCAATATTATTTGTCGGGTATATTTGTAGTGTTGTGTTCAATTTATTTGGGTGTATTTACTGTTCGTGTATGTACATGGGTTAGGTTGTAATAAATACATTGTGCACGTAATTTCAATCTAGAAGATCGGAGTTTAAGTGAGACCGTTTGTGACTCCTCCGCCCTTTCCTGGAATTTTATGTGGAATGATAATACTGTCTTAGGAGTCTGTTTAGCGGTCTTTCTTGAATATTACCGAATCGGTTCACTTCACTAGTTGTTTATCTTTGAGGGAAAAATTATTCGATTTTTCCAACAAGTGGTATCAGAGCTAAAGGTTTGTCCTTGGTTTGTTTGTAATTTTTGTTATATTGAATACTATATTTTGAGTCTATAATGACACATAATGATTAAGAAGCACTAGGGACATCGGCTTCTTCGTCATCATGGTCGAAGATTCTGTTGTCAAGTTTGAAATTGGCGGTGGAGATATTTGTGAAGATTGGCTATTTCAAATGTGGCAAGGGAAGGTTTTTGACTCCCTTGTCCAGCAGGGTCTTGACATTGCCATTGAAGAAAAGAAGCCAGAAGATTTTGAGAATAAGGATTGGAATATCATAAATCGGTTGGCATGCGGAACAATTCGATCATATGCATCAGAAGCGTATATGCTTTCAAGAACGAAACTTCGCACACAAATTATGAAAGGCATTGGACGACAAATTTATGAAAAGGGAGGTTGGTAGTTATAAAAGGGAGCTCTCCCCTCCTATTGTAATCATCCCAAAATTTGCATCTTTTCTCCCACATTAAATAAAAGAGAGTCATTTGAGTGGTACTCCGGAGACGTAGATATAATTGACCGAATTCTGTTATCAAATTTTCTGGGTGCGTTCTTTCCTTATTTCTTTTATTCCGCATTTATTGTCTCGTTTTTTCAAATTGTAGCATAGTATTCAATATTATTTGTCGGGTATATTTGTAGTGTTGTGTTCAATTTATTTGGGTGTATTTTGTTAGCTCGTATGTACATGGGTTAGGTTGTAATAAATACATTGTGCACGTAATTTCTATCTAGAAGATCGGAGTTTAGGTGAGACCGTTTGTGACTCCTCCACCCTTTCCTGGAATTTTATGTGGAATGATAATACTGTCTTAGGAGTCTATTTAGCGGTCTTTCACGAATATTACCGAATCGGTTCACTTCACTAGTTGTTTATCTTAGAGGAAAAATTATTGATTTTTCCAACAAGTGGTATCGAGCTAAAGGTTTGTCCTTGGTTTGTTTGTAATTTTGTTATATTGAATACTATATTTTGAGTCTATAATGACACATAATGATTAAGAAGCACTAGGGACATCGACTTCTTCGTCATCATGGTCGAAGATTCCGTTGTCAAGTTTGAAATTGGCGGTGGAGATATTTGACAGTATTGGCTATTTCAGCATGTGGCAAGGGAAGGTTTTTGACTCCCATGTCCAGCAGGGTCTTGACATTGCCATTGAAGAAAAGAAGCCAGAAGATGTTGAGAATAAGGATTGGAATATCATAAATCGGTTGGCATGCGGAACAATTCGATCATGTCTGTCTAGAGAGAAGAAGTATGCTTTCAAGAACGAAACTTCTGCACACAAATTATGAAAGGCATTGGACGACAAATTTATGAAAAGGGAGGTTGGTAGTTATAAAAGGGAGCTCTCCCCTCCTATTGTAATCATCCCAAAATTTGCATCTTTTCTCCCACATTAAATAAAAGAGAGTCATTTGAGTGGTACTCCGGAGACGTAGATATAATTGATCGAATTCTGTTATCAAATTTTCTGGGTGCGTTCTTTCCTTATTTCTTTTATTCCGCATTTATTTTCTCGTTTTTTTCAAGTTGTAACATAGTATTCAATATTATTTGTCGGGTATATTTGTATCGTTGTGTTCAATTTATTTGGGTGTATTTATTGTTCGTGTATGTACACGTGTTAGGTTGTGATAAATACACCGTGCACGTAATTTCTATTTAGAAGATCGAGGTTTAAGTGGGATCGTTTGTGACCCCTCCGTCCTTTCCTAGAATTTTATGTATCTTTTCTCCCACATTAAATAAAAGCGAGCCATTTGAGTGGTACTCCGGAGACATAGATATAATTGACCGAACTCCGTTATGAAATTTTTCGGGTGCGTTCTTTCCTTATTTCTTTTATTCGCATTTATTGTCTCGTTTTTCAAATTGTAGCATAGTATTCAATATTATTTGTCGGGTATATTTGTAGTGTTGTGTTCAATTTATTTGGGTGTATTTACTGTTCGTGTATGTACATGGGTTAGGTTGTAATAAATACATTGTGCACGTAATTTCAATCTAGAAGATCGGAGTTTAAGTGAGACCGTTTGTGACTCCTCCGCCCTTTCCTGGAATTTTATGTGGAATGATAATACTGTCTTAGGAGTCTGTTTAGCGGTCTTTCTTGAATATTACCGAATCGGTTCACTTCACTAGTTGTTTATCTTTGAGGGAAAAATTATTCGATTTTTCCAACAAGTGGTATCAGAGCTAAAGGTTTGTCCTTGGTTTGTTTGTAATTTTTGTTATATTGAATACTATATTTTGAGTCTATAATGACACATAATGATTAAGAAGCACTAGGGACATCGGCTTCTTCGTCATCATGGTCGAAGATTCTGTTGTCAAGTTTGAAATTGGCGGTGGAGATATTTGACAGTATTGGCTATTTCAGCATGTGGCAAGGGAAGGTTTTTGACTCCCTTGTCCAGCAGGGTCTTGACATTGCCATTGAAGAAAAGAAGCCAGAAGATTTTGAGAATAAGGATTGGAATATCATAAATCGGTTGGCATGCGGAACAATTCGATCATGTCTGTCTAGAGAGCAGAAGTATGCTTTCAAGAACGAAACTTCTGCACACAAATTATGAAAGGCATTGGACGACAAATTTATGAAAAGGGAGGTTGGTAGTTATAAAAGGGAGCTCTCCCCTCCTATTGTAATCATCCCAAAATTTGCATCTTTTCTCCCACATTAAATAAAAGAGAGTCGTTTGAGTGGTACTCCGGAGACGTAGATATAATTGACCGAATTCTGTTATCAAATTTTCTGGGTGCGTTCTTTCCTTATTTCTTTTATTCCGCATTTATTTTCTCGTTTTTTTCAAGTTGTAACATAGTATTCAATATTATTTGTCGGGTATATTTGTATCGTTATGTTCAATTTATTTGGGTGTATTTATTGTTCGTGTATGTACACGTGTTAGGTTGTGATAAATACATCGTGCACGTAATTTCTATTTAGAAGATCGAGGTTTAAGTGGGATCGTTTGTGACCCCTCCGTCCTTTCCTAGAATTTTATGTATCTTTTCTCCCACATTAAATAAAAGCGAGCCATTTGAGTGGTACTCCGGAGACATAGATATAATTGACCGAACTCCGTTATCAAATTTTTCGGGTGCGTTCTTTCCTTATTTCTTTTATTCCGCATTTATTGTCTCGTTTTTTCAAATTGTAGCATAGTATTCAATATTATTTTTCGGGTATATTTGTAGTGTTGTGTTCAATTTATTTGGGTGTATTTACTATTCGTGTATGTACATGGGTTAGGTTGTAATAAATACATTGTGCACGTAATTTCTATCTAGAAGATCGGAGTTTAAGTGAGACCGTTTGTGACTCCTCCGCCCTTTCCTGGAATTTTATGTGGAATGATAATCTTTGTCTTAGGAGTCATTTAGCGGTCTTTCACTGAATATTACCGAATCGGTTCACTTCACTAGTTGTTTATCTTAGAGGGAAAAATTATTCGATTTTTCCAACAAGTGGTATCAGAGCTAAAGGTTTGTCCTTGGTTTGTTTGTAATTTTTGTTATATTGAATACTATATTTTGAGTCTATAATGACACATAATGATTAAGAAGCACTAGGGACATCGGCTTCTTCGTCATCATGGTCGAAGATTCCGTTGTCAAGTTTGAAATTGGCGGTGGAGATATTTGACAGTATTGGCTATTTCAGCATGTGGCAAGGGAAGGTTTTTGACTCCCTTGTCCAGCAGGGTCTTGACATTGGCATTGAAGAAAAGAAGCCAGAAGATGTTGAGAATAAGGATTGGAATATCATAAATCGGTTGGCATGCGGAACAATTCGATCATGTCTGTCTAGAGAGCAGAAGTATGCTTTCAAGAACGAAACTTCTGCACACAAATTATGAAAGGCATTGGACGACAAATTTATGAAAAGGGAGGTTGGTAGTTATAAAAGGGAGCTCTCCCCTCCTATTGTAATCATCCCAAATTTTGCATCTTTTCTCCCACATTAAATAAAAGAGAGTCATTTGAGTGGTACTTCGGAGACGTAGATATAATTGACCGAATTCTGTTATCAAATTTTCTGGGTGCGTTCTTTCCTTATTTCTTTTATTCCGCATTTATTTTCTCATTTTTTTCAAGTTGTAACATAGTATTCAATATTATTTGTCGGGTATATTTGTATCGTTGTGTTCAATTTATTTGGGTGTATTTATTGTTCGTGTATGTACACGTGTTAGGTTGTGATAAATACACCGTGCACGTAATTTCTATTTAGAAGATCGAGGTTTAAGTGGGATCGTTTGTGACTCCTCCGTCCTTTCCTAGAATTTTATCTATCTTTTCTCCCACATTAAATAAAAGCGAGCCATTTGAGTGGTACTCTGGAGACATAGATATAATTGACCGAACTCCGTTATCAAATTTTTCGGGTGCGTTCTTTCCTTATTTTTTTTTATTCCGCATTTATTGTCTCGTTTTTTCAAATTGTAGCATAGTATTCAATATTATTTGTCTGGTATATTTGTAGTGTTGTGTTCAATTTATTTGGGTGTATTTACTGTTTGTGTATGTACATGGGTTAGGTTGTAATAAATACATTGTGCACGTAATTTCTATCTAGAAGATCGGAGTTTAAGTGAGACCGTTTGTGACTCCTCCGCCCTTTCCTGGAATTTTATGTGGAATGATAATACTGTCTTAGGAGTCTGTTTAACGGTCTTTCCTGAATATTACCGAATCGGTTCACTTCACTAGTTGTTTATCTTGGAGGGAAAAATTATTCGATTTTTCCAACAAGTGGTATCAGAGCTAAAGGTTTGTCCTTGGTTTGTTTGTAATTTTTGTTATATTGAATACTATATTTTGAGTCTATAATGACACATAATGATTAAGAAGCACTAGGGACATCGACTTCTTCGTCATCATGGTCGAAGATTCCGTTGTCAAGTTTGAAATTGGCGGTGGAGATATTTGACAGTATTGGCTATTTCAGCATGTGGCAAGGGAAGGTTTTTGACTCCCTTATCCAGCAGGGTCTTGACATTGCCATTGAAGAAAAGAAGCCAGAAGATGTTGAGAATAAGGATTGGAATATCATAAATCGGTTGGCATGCGGAACAATTCGATCATGTTCGCTCAGAGAGCGTATATGCTTTCAAGAACGAAACTTCTGCACACAAATTATGAAAGGCATTGGACGACAAATTTATGAAAAAGAGTGGTCAGAATAAGCTCCTTATGTAAAAAAGATTGTTCCAATTTGATTAGCGACCAGGTACTACTATGAATGAATACATCACTATGTTTAATCAGTTAGTAGCAGACTTGTTGAATTTGGATGTGAAATTTGAGGATGAAGATTTGGCTTTGATGTTGTTATCATCTCTTCCCGATGAATTTTAACACTTGGAGACTACGTTACTTCATGGAAAGGAGAATGTGTCTTTAGATACTGTATGTTCTGCTTTATATAGTCATGAATTGAGAAAGAAGGATAAAATGAAAAACAAAACAGATACAACAGATGAAGCATTGGCAGCAAGAGGTCGTTTACAAAGCCAGTCAAAAGGGAGAAGAGGAAGATCCAAATCAAAACGCTGAGTTGTCAAAGCGTGTGCTTTTTGTCATGAGAAAGGACATTGGAAGAAAGACTGTCCAAAATTGAAAAAGAATGGAAAGGCTTCGAAAGATGCAAATGTTGCAGAGTGTAAAAGTAACGCAGAATCATATATCTCTTTGGTGGTTTCACCTTTAGCATCGCATCTAGACGAGTGGATTTTAGATTCAGATTGCTCCTACCATATGGCTCTTATCTGAGAGTGGTTCTTTGATTCTGAAGAACTCGATGGTGGGATTATTTACATAGGTAATGATAATCTATGTAAAACAACCGGCATAAGTTTAATCAAGTTGTGGAATCAAGATAGATCCACCAGAATTTTGAGGGATATGCGATACGTGCTAAAGTTAAAGAAGAATCTTATCTCTTTGGGGACTTTAGAATCAAAAGGCCTAGTTGTAATGAAGTGAGATAGAATTCTTAAAGTGACTTCAGGACCATTGGTAATGTTGAAAGGCGTTAGGAAAGACAATCTGTATTATTACCAAGGTAGTACAATGATTGGGATGGTAGCAGCAACAAGTTCAAGCAGTAAGAAGGATGTAGAGGCAACAAAGCTGTGGCATATGTGTTTGGGACATGCTGGTGAAAAATCCTTGCAAACCCTTGCCAAGTAAGGATTGTTGAAAGGCACGAAGACTTGCAAATTGAAATTTTGTGAGCATTATATTTTGGGAAAACAACGAAGAGTGAAATTTGGCACTACTATCCATATACCGAGGGAATTATGGATTATGTACAGTCAGATGTATGGGGACCTTTTAAGACTCCGTCACTTGGAGGTAGGCATTATTTTGTCACTTTTGTTGATGATTTTTTCAGAAGAGTATGAGTGTTTACTACGAAGAACAAAGATGATGTGCTTGGGATTTTCCTTGGATAGAAAACTCGGGTTGAAAACCAGAAAGGAAGGAAGATCAAGTTTCTCCGAATAGACAGCGGTGGAGAATACAAGAGCAATCCTTTTTTAGAAGTATTCCAAGAGTGTGGCATACTCGGAACTTTACAGTTAGAAAAACACCACAACAGAATGGGGTGTCGGAGGTATGAACAAGACATTAGTGGAGAAAGTTTGTTGCATGTTGTTTAATGTTGGGTTAGGTAGAAAATTTTGAGCTGAGACTGTGACATACACTCAACATTTTGTCAATTGCTTGCCTTCGTCTGCTATAGGTGGTAAGACTTCTTTAGAGATATGGTCCGGAAAACCTGCAATAGATTATGATTCTTTGCGTATTTTTGGTTTTATTGCATATTATCATGTGAATGAATCAAAGTTGGACCCATGAGCAAAGAAGACTTTATTTATGGGCTTCAATGTTGGAGTTAAAGGATACCGTTTATGGTGTCTAGAGTCAAAGAAGACAATTGTCAGTAGGGATGTTATCTTTGATAAATCTGCCATGTTAAATAAGGTAACTCCAGAAGGGGCTGATGGTACTTCCCAGTAAGTGGAGAGTATGCCGAAACAGGTGGAGTTTGAACAGACAATAGTGATCCCAGCAAAAAGCACTACTAGTGACTCTTCTATGACAAAAGAAGAATCAGTTGAGGAAGAGGTTCTGACCCAAAAACCTCCGCAGCAATCAAAGTCAATTGCCGCTAGAAGGACAAGGCGAGAAATTCAAAAACCTGCTCGTTTTATTGACATGGTAGCTTATGCACTTCCAGTTGTTGATGATGTTTCATCTATCTTCCCAAAAGTAATCCGAAGTTCAAAAAGTGGAAGATGGGCAGGTGCAATGGAAGAGGAAATGCAATCTCTTGAGAAGAACAAGATATGGAAGCTGACACAACTACCGAAGGGAAAGAAGGAAATTGGATGCAAATGGGTATTTGCAAAGAAAGAAGGATTTCTTGACAAAGATGATATTCTCTACAAGGCAAGGTTGGTGGTTAAAGGCTACACTCAGAAGGAAGATATTGATTATAATGAGGTATTTTTTTCCAGTTATTAAACATTCTTCCATTAGAATTTTGTTGGCCTTGGTAGCGCAGTTGAATTTGGAGCTAGCTCAACTTGATGTGAAGGCTGCATTCTTACACGGTGACTTGAAGGAGGAAATTTATATGTCTCAGTCAGATGGATACAGGGTTCCTAGTAAAGAAAACTGGGTTTGCAAACTGAACAAATCATTGTATGGACTGAAGAAATCTCTAAGGTAGTGGTACAAACGATTTGACAAGTTTATGAAGGGTCAGAAATACACAAGAAGTAAATAATATCATTGTGTGTATTTGCACAGACTTCAAGATAGGTCTTACATCTACCTACTTGTATATATTGATTGCGGCAAAGAACCAAAGTGAAATTGACATATTAAAGGCTCAATTGAGTAAAAAGTTAGAGATGAAGGATTTAGGGAAAGCCAAGAAGATTCTCGACATGGAGATAAGTAGGGACAGAGAGAGATACAAGCTTTGGTTATCATAGAAGCAGTATTTGAAAAAGGTATTACAACGTTTTGGTATATATGAAGACTCAAAACCTGTTATTACTCCACTTGCTCTTCATTTGAAACTAAGTAGCCAGTTATCTCCAAAGTCATATGAAGAGCGAGAATACATGGCAAAAGTCCCATATGCTAATGCAGTTGGAAGCTTGATGTATGCAATGGTGTGTACAAGACCAAATATTTCATAGGCTGTTAGTATTGTAAGCAGGCACATGCATGATCCGGGTAAGGTTCATTGGCAAGTTGTGAAATATATTCTACGGTATATCCTAGATACCGTAGATGTTGGTTTAGCATTTGAGCAGGATGAATTACTTGGTCAACGCATAGTTGGATATTGCGATTCTAACTATGTAGGTGACTTAGATAAGCGACGGTCTACAATTGGCTATTTGTTCACTTTAGCGAAGGCGCCATTTAGTTGAAAGTCTACTTTATAGTCAATGGTGGCTTTGTCTACAACAGAGACATAGTATATGGCTATTACAGAAGCTGTGAAAGAGGCAATTTGGCTTCATGGGTTGTTTAAAGACTTGGGAGTTGGTCAGAAACAACTTGAGGTATATTCTAACAGTCAGAGTGTTATTCATTCGGCAAGGAATCAAGTCTTTCAAGCGAGAAGAAACATATTGATGTTCGCTATCACTTTGTGCGGGAAATTCTGGAAGAAGAGGAGATACTTATTTAGAAGATTTAAACTATAGAGAATCTTGTAGATATGCTAACCAAGGTGTTTACAAGAGCCAAGTTTGAATATTGTTTAGACTTAGTAAATATCTTGCACATTTGAGTAGGCGCCTGACGGTGTAAATTTGGAAACACCATGAAGACTGATTTTATTATTTGTTTGATTGAGAAGATTTATATTTAGTGGGATAAGAAATTGTGCCAAAGTGGAGATTTGTTACTATTTGGCACCTTTTCAATCCCACATCGAAAATTTATGAGTTTGGGGGGGGGGGGGAGATTGGTAGTGATAAAAGGGAGTTCTCTCCTCCTATTGTAATCATCTCAAAATTTGTATCTCTTTTTTCACATTTAATAAAAGCTGGTTATTTGAGTAGTGCTCCGGAAACGTAGGCATAATTGGCCGAACTCTATTATCAAATTTTCTGGGTGCGTTCCTTCCTTATTTCTTTTACTTAACATTTATTGACTCGTTTCTTTTCAAGTTGTAGTATAGTATTCAATATTATTTGTCAGGTATATTTGTAATGTTGTGTTCAATTTATTTGGATGTATTTACTATTCGTGTGTATATACGGGTTAGGTTGTGATAAATACATCATGCACGTAATTTTTGTCTAGGAGGCCGAGTTTTAAGTGGGACCGTTTGTGACCCCTCTGTTCTTTCCTGATATTTTACATGGAATGGTAATATTGTCTTTGGAGTCTGTTTGGCGGTCTTTTCTAAATATTACTGAATTGGTTTACTTCATTGATTGTTTACCTTAGATAGAAAAATTACCCGATTTTCTCAATCACATTCCTCATTGTACTGTGAGATTTAAGACACTGTGAGATTTAAGACGCTACAAGTACTACTTGTACTCCTTATCATGTTATCACAACGCACCTTAAGCTTATACAATTGTTAGAATAACTATAAAACATCCTCCTCGAGTGGCACTTGGAAACATTCTATTACGGGCCTTCTCTGCATAAGGTTTGTATAACCCGGGATAAGAACCTCAAAAGGACATGTTGAAACATGGTCAAATAATAAGAAATCGGACATATTTAACCCATTTATAAGTGACAATGTTTAATATTTTCTTTTCCGAAAATAAGCAACATAATCACCTCATCATACTCCAGGTGTTCATTTCTGTATGCATAACGGAATATATGACATGCCTGAATCATTCCTTTCTTATCCCTCTTGTATTTATCTCTATCTCTTTAAAAGACGAGAATTTGGTTTGTTGACTTTTTGTCTTAATCTAATCTCTTGGTCCTTGCGTTATTGCTGTAAGTTCTGTTCCTTGGTTGCAGAAGTGTTCTATGGGTGGGTAAGAAGAAAGTGAGATTGTTTTTCATGAAGATGCCTTAATGCACATTCAAAACTTTTACCAAATCCATTCACAACAAAATAGTAGCTTTGCAAGAGTTAAAAGTCTAAAAAGATGTACTAAGCTGCTAATGATAACCTCTATGGCTTGGTGCGGTGGCCGTACAGATCATGCCATCTACTTTACACGCGCCTTTGACCAACAGTTCAAAAATTTGTTCAATAATATACAAACTAGAAGCATGCTATCTACTTTTCTCCTTGAATAATAGAAACAAAGATATGTAAATGATAAAGCTCGGTACCTTGGCAGAAGCTTGATGAATGATAACAATGTTATGATTGAGCATCAGATAATTTCTTCGAGAGAACATGCTTTATGTTGGGATTAATTCAAATTTTAGAATTGTTTAAATTCTTTTAGAATAGATCTTAGATTATCTTAAGAATCAGTTTGATTTATGTCACATGTTTAATAAGGTTATTTAGTTGTCAAAGTCTTTAGGAAGTTAGTAAGTTGTTGAGTCATGGTAGTAGTAGTGGGTGGTTTTTATTAATATTTTTGTGACCCATGTTGTCCACTATGTGTAAGCCTTATATAAGGCCTTGTTATGATGATTTAATTGATGTGTGTGAGTTAATATCATTTCCTTTGATCTCATTGTTCTCATCTCCTCTACTAACTCTTCTTTTTATCGTTTATGTTCTAAAATTCTAACATGGTATCAGAGCCATAGATCCTTGAGGGACCTATAAGGGATTAATGTTTTGTAAGTTCAAGAGAAAAAAGGGCAATGAGAAATCAAGAAAATGAAACGATGGTGGAAGGAGTTGTTCTCATCTCCTCTACTAACTCTTCTTTTTATCGTTTATGTTCTAAAATTCTAACATGGTATCAGAGCCATAGATCCTTGAGGGACCTATAAGGGATTAATGTTTTGTAAGTTCAAGAGAAAAAAGGGCAATGAGAAATCAAGAAAATGAAACGATGGTGGAAGGAGCCTATCAAACAAAATTTGAAGTGGCTGAAGAAGAATCTTTTTTGAATTAGTTAACAGAAAGTGCTCAATAATGGTAAGATGATGAGAAAGTGCATCATACAAATTTGATGACGGTGGTGAGAAGTGCACCAAGATGTGTTTGGAGAGACGTGCTTCAATATTTACAGGTTGATGAAAAGGGCATCAATGAGAATTTGATGAAGAGAAGTGCTTCACATAATATTATGAAGATTAGAAGAGATATGCTCCATCTAGAAAATTTGAATTAAGAGGGAATGCTGGGAATTAATTCAAATTTTAGAAATTGTTTAAATTCTTTTAGATTAGATCCTAGATTATCTTAAGAATCAGTTTGATTTATGTCACATGTTTAACAAGGTTATTTAGTTGTCAAAGTCTTTAGGAAGTTAGTAAGTTGTTGAGTCATGGTAGTAATAGTGAGTGGTTTTTATTAATGCTTTTGTGACCCATGTTGTCCACTATGTGTAAGCCTTATATAAGGCCTTGTTTTGATGATTTAATTGATGTGTGTGAGTTAATATCATTTCCTTTCATCTCATTGTTCTCATCTTCTCTGCTCACTCTTCTTTTTATCGTTTATGTTCTAAAATTCCAACACTTTACAAAATCCTTTACAAAGATGCAATAGCATTCTTGGCAAGAATTTGACATCAGAGTTGACTTATGGAGTTGCTAGAACTATTCATAGTGACTGCATACAGATCTTGGAAAGGAATGGGAAACATACCTTGAATGCCCAACGCCACACGCCGCCAAAATGGTATGTGTGGCATGCCTTGCAACTGCTTTAAAAGAATCCACTCCTGCAAAAGTGAGATCCTAAGTACAAAATTTTTCTTTATTTCATTGTAGAAGGAAAGATAAATTGATCAACTTATGGTCTTACCCAACTTATTTTTGCTAGTTAGCAGCTTTAAGTTAAGCTTGACAATAGACTGTATCTCCCTTCATGCCTCGTCATATTTTAACACATTGCTTTTTGTACAACCATTCATCAGATTAAAAATTTCCCCAGGAATATTTGACTTGAGGGCGGAAGATGAAATGCGTTCCATATTAGTATTAAGTGAATCAGAAGCTCCTTCCACTAACACACTCAAATTTCTCAAGCTGGCCAGATCCATTCTCTTCCTTCTTGACATTTGGTGTAGTTCCCCTTGAAAGCATCCGTACAAGTCTTTCACCACTTTGATGAAAAACTTCAACTTGATTGCAATTCTGCACCTTCCAAGATGATACGCAAGTCAAACATGCTTGTGAATTCCTAATTGGTAGCCTGTCGATAGACCCTATGATTTCAGTAGTCCTCGTGTTAATCTGATTTTGCTTTTCCAAGTTCAATGTGTTTGCTTTTCAGTACGTTTTCCAGCAGAAGAGTGCTTGAACTGCTTCCCTAATGTCTTGAAAGTACTTTTCCCAAATTGCTGGCATTTCGATATATACAGGCTAGAAGGGCAGTTATTTATTAGAATTTTGCCATTTCCATGGTTGGAAGGATACTCAGACACCTGAATATCACTGTTGCTCCTTTCATAAGCATGCAGCATAGGCTTTGCCTTGTCCATCATTTTCCATGCACTGTCAATATCCTGGGATCTACTCTCCTGTCTACCAGGTAAGGCACCATGGACTGTCAGTTGCTGACCATCTGTGGAAGATGAGGTTTGTAGCCAGCCCAAATTCTCTGGTGCTTGGACATCACTCTTACGTTTTTGACATATCTTGCGACTAGATTGCAGGGAGCTGGAAAAGAAGCTGAAGGATCCAGTCTGGAAGTCATTAGAATTTCTTCTCAGTGCACTTCTGTAAGCTTGCACATTTTGACATCGACTCAATGTTCTAACACCTACTTGCACTTCATTATTTGCAACACCTTGAGGTGTTCTTCCACTTGCTTGATGAGTTAGATCACCATGACCAGTTACTATGTTTTTACTGGATTTCTCTCGGTTAGAGATAGGAGAAGGGGAAAGCCTACTTCCTACCTTCCCATACAACGGGACATTTGATTCATGGACAATGTCAGAAATGGAAACACTTGACTCAGCCAACTCCATCACACCGTAGTCGTCAGAGGAAAAACGTGATTCACTTATTTGCATGACATCAAACTTCACACCAAAGAATGGTGGTTTGGGTGGGCCCGCAGCTAGAGGTTTTGTCCCTTTTGGTCGTCTAGGTTGTCTACCTCCTATCCCCATTTCTTGGGGGGTCTTGGGAGTCGAACCTGGGACCTCAGGATTTTGTTGGGTGCAAGACTCACGTCTCTCACCGCTGAGCTACGTTTTTCTTTGTTTATTTCTTGTTTTTACGCAACTTTGTGGGTACTTTTTTCGCCCCGCCGATCGGGTTTTTAACTTGATCCACACCCTCACTATCATCAATAAAGGGCTTTTCAGACTTCTCGGCAAGAAGGAATTTTGTTAAATTTGGCAAAGAGTAAAAAATCCCATCGACGTCGCTCGGCCGGGTCGCCAAGACAAGATCCTTAGGAGCACAACTCAGCCTCGACTATAGATCGACCAGGTTGTCAAGACAAGATCTTTGGAACCATCGATCGACTTCGACATAGCTCGGTCGAGTCTCCAAGATAAGATCCTTGGGACCACAGCTCGGCCTCGACTATAGATCGACCAGGTTGCCAAGACAAGATCCTTGGAACCATCGATCGACTTCGACGTCGCTCGGCCGGGTTGCCAAGACAAAATCCTTGAGACCACAACTCAGCCTCGACTATAGATCGACCAGGTTGCCAAGACAAGATCCTTAGAACCATCGATCGAGTTCGACATAGCTCGGCCGGGTCTCCAAGATAAGATCCTTGGGACCACAACTCGGCCTTGACTATAGATCGACCAGGTTGCCAAGACAAGATTCTTGGAACTATCGAACGACTTCGACATCGCTCGGCCGGGTCGCCAAGACAAGATCCTTGGGACCACAACTCGGCCTCGACTATAGATCGACCAGGTTGTCAGGACAAGATCCTTGGAACCATCGATCGACTTCGACATAGCTCGGCCGGATCGCCAAGACAAGATCCTTGGGACCACAGCTCGACCTCAACTATAGATCAACCTCAATGCCGTTCGGCCATGAGCAACTTTATCAAATCCTACTATAGATCGAAAATAAAGAACATAAACGCGAAAAATGACTTCGAAATGATGAAGGAAAAAAAAAAGAATTTCATTTCTTTGAATCCGTCCTGGCCACAAGCCCGACCAGGTGAGCTTTAAAAGTCAGCAGAAGGAGAGCTACGAACAATCGAGGGAATAGGAGAAGCCTCGGAGGTCGGTGGATGCACAGGAGAAGCCTCAAAAGTGGACGGAACAATCGAGACAGGAGCAGGGTCTAAGGGAGCAACCGGAGGAATATCCTCATGAGAAAGCTCTTCCTCCTCAGAGCTAAGATCCAGCTCCTCATCCGGAACAAGGGTCCGTTCTCCCTTGACCCTCTCCTTCATATCCTCCAAAGAAAGGCCGAGAGCTGAGGGAAGAAGCGGCTCGGCATAATCCTCAAATGAAGGACACTCCGACCCATCAGGAACGTGAACCTTGTGGCACCTCTTCAGGACCGAGAGGGTTAAATCACAGGCAAGCTCTAAAAACTCCTCGTTTAGAAACCGCATTTTCCATCGTTTTATCGCATCGATCCTCTGCCTCTTGATAGAGCACCGCAAATCTCTCAACACATCCTCGGTCCTATATCTACCCTCCACTGCTGCATGACAGTCCTGGAGGTACTTCTTACTACGCTCCTGCTCCGTCTCCATCGCTCAGTCCTGGAAGAGGTCTCTCTCTTCCTTAGCCTCTGAAAGCTCGCCCCTCAAAGTGCTCACCTGCTCGAGGAGGTCATGCACCTCCTGGTCCAGCGACTGAACAGTCCCGTCGAGCATTTCGATACGTCGATGCATCGAGGAGACGAAAGCCGGCTCCCTAGCACAGGTATAGATGACACGGGCCGATAGCTCCTGATGAGTCAGTGAGTCAATGCGCTCCTTGTCCACAGGGGGAACGATCTTCTCGGCAAGATGAAGAGCCACATCGAGATCAGCGAGCGATGCAGTCTTATCCAGAGTGATCGCTGGCTCCCATTTATCAGCGCTCGCTGCTCGCTTCGTCCCCTTGCCCTTGTCTGACCGGGCAGTAAGCTCTCCCACTTTCTCCTTCTCCTTGCCTTGGTCCGAAGGACGAGAAGACTGACCATCAACCCGGACGGTCCTTTTTCTCTTAAGAGGTGGCTCCACCTCCTCTTGCTCCACTTTCCCGCGCACGTTGGTACGATCGGCAGCAATGTCGACACGACAGGAAGGTCCTCAATGGACGGAGGAGCCAGCAACACCGCATGACCTGGCTCCACCGGCAGAGCGGCACCTTCACCGGTCTCTGCCTCCTTCCTCTTTTTCTTCCTTTCGGCCTGCTTTTTGAATTTAGGGGGTTGGGAGGACCTGGGGAAATTTTCTATCCTCACCATGGCTACACAGCAATAAAACGGGTTAGAAAGCGAAACCAATACTTAAAAAGATAGAAAATAATTCAACCATGAAGGGTCAACCAGACCGGACGGTCTCCTCTCCTAGCCCGCTAATTTGTGGCGGGGGGATGAGTAAAAAGGAATTGGCCGAGGCCCCCTTGTGATACCCCATAATGAACCGAGCGAAATCGTATTGACCGAGCTCCTTTATGTGCCCGACCACCTCCCACTTTTCTCTACTAAGAGATATACTCGACGTGTCGTTCCACTGTTCGGCTAAAGGATACCTCCATGGTCGGTACTCGAAGGAGGATCCTGGGGATTTCACAAAGAAATACTTTGTCCGCCAAGCGGAGATTTTCGAGGCTGTCCCGGCCGGGCGATATTGGGCATCTCTGTACAGCAAAGAAGGGATCCCGGCCCCAGAGTTCGGACTCTGGTTCATCCTCAAAAAGTGACGCAGGATGCCAATCGAAGGAGGGCAGCCGAACTGATGGCACAGCAAAGCCAACCCATTGATAAACCTCCAGCCGTTCGGAGGAATTTGGCTCGGCATCAGCTGATAGGCAGCACACACCTCGTCAACAATCGGGGGTACAAGAGCCTTATACCACCCACCGAGAAAAAACTATCGGAGACAGCAAAATACCCACTCAGGTTGCTGTGGATTCGTTCGTGATTGAAAGCCAGCCTGGGTTCCCAGGACAAAGGGATGCTATTTCTAATAACCGACCGATTCAACTCCCCCACGATCATCGTCGATGCATTTCTCGGTGGCTCCTCCACAACCAACCCATCCTTTTGCTCTCCTCGAGATTTCTTCAACGTCTCTTACCATACTTCTAGAACTGGCCGCCGACATGTTCACTAAGAAGAAACCTTTGAAAAGACTTTAGAGAAGGAGACGAAGGAAGATGACGTACCTATTTAGTGATTTGAGGTTGAGAAATCAAATGACGGATTGAAAGAAATTTCTGGGAACCGTAAACGAGAAAGAGCAAGTGAAAGCAGAGTGTAAGGTGGAGAACGAAAGCAAATGTAAAGAACTCTGCAACCCATCGACCCTGAGTACTTATAGGAGACCGGTCGAAGGGATGCCCAATCAAAGCTCGACACATGGAGAAAATCTGAGCCAAGCTCAGACACATGGCAAAATCTAAGCAGAGGTAAATTAGGGTTGTTCGAAATCCGGAGCGGCGTGGTGATTGAAAGGACGTACATGACAACTATACAACGGTTACAGGGAAGATTCGTTTTAGATTCTGAAAATTCGTCAGAGAGCACGCGCCGTTAGTAATAATTACATAAAGTACCCTCACGCGCTCGGCAAAACTGTTCGCCCACACTCTCCTTGTACCATCCCATCACCGATGGGAAGGGTATTTTAGTAAATTGAGACCGGTTAGGAGTATTGAATTAGAACTCGGTATGAACATACATCATATAGCCTCTATAACTGATGATTGTTTTGCATGTGCACACGGTATACATGCATTCATGACATTTCCGGCATAAGTGTTTAATAGAGATCTTTTGTGAAATTTATGGGATAATTGTATTTGAAAAATTATTTGGAGTGCACCAGTGAGTGTTTTACATTTTTAGGGATTTATGGAAATTTTTCTGAAATTATCCGAAAAAATTCCTGAGCCAAGCAAAATCGTAGATAAATGGCCTAAATGTGTTTTTGTTGTGGAAAATGTGGTTTCGTGTTTGAACAATTATTGGGAGTGGACTGTTATATGTTTTACAATTTTGGGCAATTTAGGTAATTTTCAAAAAATGATTCGGGAAATTTCGGATAAGGAAAATCGCCATGATTTAATCCAGGTCAATTTTGATAGCTTAAAATTGCTACCAAATGGTACTGTTATTTTGGATATTATTTTGAGAATTGTTATAGAGCCATTAGCATTAAGTGGAATTAATGCTCTTTATAAAATAGGATTAACTTTATGAGAGTTTGGGATTGAATTATGTTAATTAGCTTAATGGTTTTTCTCCCTAAGTGCCAAGTGTCCCATTTTCATTTATTAGCTTTGTCTTATTCTTCCATGACTCTCGATATTTCTTCAAGGATATAATTAAAACTCATTTGGAAAGACTCCTCCTCCTTCATCCAAACTTGCAATTCTCATCATTTGTGTTCTCTTCCTTCGATTATTGCCTTCTCCTCCCACATAAGTTCCACTTATTATTTGCTTGTTTCTTCACTAGTCACAGCCAAGACTCTACTTAAACCTTGAGTTAATGATAATATTAATGATGCTTATGATAACATTGGGTGAGGATTGAAGTAGAAGTGGAGAGTTTGAAGACTTGAGGAAATTCAAGTTTGCAACTTGTTAGGTGAGAATTTATGTTTGTATTTATTTCTTATGGTAGTTAAAATCATTCATGGAGATCATTTATGCATTTATTTGATCATGAAAGTGGTAGGTTTGTATGGGTTTAAGACTATGCTTGAGTGAGGGAATGGGTTATGATAGTAAAAGAATGTGAAAGAGATGTTTTAATGATGTTTATGATGTTTAATGAATGGAAATAAATTATGGAAATTGGTTATGTGGGTGCTGCCAACTTTTGAATAATTATATAAGTATATGTTGTGATGAATTTGTGGTTGAATTAGAGGTATAAATGGATGCTTAGTGATGTGTTATTGGTGTTAGAAATGATAGGAGTTAGGTTAATGTTGAAAAGCTGGAAAATGCAATTTGACCTATTACAATGTTTTGGTCATAACAAATTGTGTAGGTGAGCAAATGAGGTGAGGTTTGTGCCTAATGAAACTTTGGGATGTTGGCTTCAAATTTGTGTGAAATAAGTGTTGTTGAATTGTAATGTTAGAAGGGTGAAATTTTGCATGGAAAGTTTCTGTTTGTAGGGTCTGTGAACAGTACCCGCACATATGACCTGATTACTTTGTTTATTTTTCTAAATAAATTGAGATGGAAATTAGGATAATGGTCTTCATGAAAGTTGTAGCATATTGAGTTAGCTTTCCATTGCCACTGATATTGCTAATTTCTGAGTTGTATATTGAGAGATATGAACTGATTACTAGTGACTGGTTTTGAGCCTTTTGATGAAACCTAGCCTAAGTGTTGAATTTGTGAGCTTGCAGATTGGAAGCAATTTTAGAAAATTATGTGAGATGAATTGGTATGAGTGATCTTCTGAAACGTTGCAGAGGAAGGAATTATCTTGAAAGTGATATATTGCATGTAATTTTTAGAGGTCAGACTTGGGAGTTATGATTTTGTAAACATTGAACCTGCATTAGGTTATGAATTGCTGATCATGGCAGTAACTTGCATGACAGTTTTGAAATTGTTAGAAATTGAATTGGATTTTGAGTTCTTCATGAAAATTGAATTTTGAGAACTTATCTTTTTAGGGATATATGGTAGTGAATTTTGTGACATTTGTGCTAAGAGTTATGCTGATTGGAAAATTACTGTCCAGATTGGTTGATTTCAGTAGACAGATTCTTTGTGGAATTGTTTGACCTAGTTATCAAGTGAATTTGATTTTGGGTTGTTCATTAAAGTTGTAGAGGACATTGTGAATTTATTGAGCATATTTATGTGGTAATTTTTGGCTGAAGAATCAGAGAGTTATGGAATTTGCAATGTACTGTTCTGTTTTACTGGGATTTGAGTAGGTAGTAGCTTTGAAGGGATTTTTGACACCCTTAGGTGTGAAATTGATTTTTATGGTCTTCTTGAGAATTGTAGAGGGTTTCATGATCTTTCCAATGAGATATAGTTGGTAATTTTCTGAATTGTGTGCAATGAGTTATTGGTGTTGAAAATTGGCTTGAAATCAAGAAATTAAAGAAGGGAATAAGGGTTAGGTATATATATAGATATAAATCGTTTAATTTGAATTTTGGTTTCTTTTGTTAATTTCTTTTCCGTCCGACGTCCGATTGACCTGATTCTTGAGGCATCGGATTAGTAACATTGAATTTCATTTGTGAGAAATTGGAAATTTTAGCGAGAAATTGACGTGGACTGGGTAATTATTCTATGGTCTTTGTTTTATTTATTTTTGGACCGATCGAGGTCCGAATTGAGTGCTGTCATTGGCTATAGCTTTCTAATTTTTAGAGGAAATTATTATGACGGGAAGATTTTGGATTAGGGTCGGGAATGCCATGAACATGCATTATACACGTTTTAATGATTCCATGTGCATTGTTTGGTCATTCTAACTATACGATTAGTAATGTGTACTTATTTTCATTGTTATAGAGGCTCGGTTGGAACGTCGTTCTACTTGACGTTGCAGAGACTTCCCGCAATAACTTCGGAAGTAAGTGGTGAGTAACCTAGTTGGTTTCTCAGCCTTATGTGTTTATTAATTATATGCACCGATGCCACGAGGAGTTAAGGATGGATATTTGTGTGATTGTTTTTGATTGATTTGGACCATGGGTGTTCAAATATTGGATTAATGATATTGAAGTGCCAATGTGAGCAAATGTATGAATGAATTAAATTGGAAATTTTAATGAATTGAATGGTGAATGCATCGGTGAAAATAAATTGAATTGCATATGATCGAGATCTTGGGACTAAAAGTCCAAGACATAATGGAAAATGAGTGATAGTGAAAATGGTGAGAATTGGAAATGAGACATGTGCATTCATGCATAGTAAATGATCAGATAATTGGCAGTTGTGACCGGAGCAGCCAACGAACTGCCGTGGTATCGCTTGCCCCCTGAGGTGGTACATACCATGAGGGCTCTCCCACGCAGTGCTCGGATACCACAGGCTCATTTGATCGTGGCTTGGGCCCACGAAATATCATATCGAACCGAGCCTCGAGCTCGAGGGAGTTAGTGCATACCAGAGGGCTCTCCTACTCCCTAGATGCGTCGATTCTTGAACATTGATAGCGCTCGATCCACAACACCGTAACAAAATGAGAAGAGTCACGTATGCATATTGCATATATGAATGTTTAAATGTGAATTGTATGAAAGGCGTCTTGCCGATAATTGCGAAATTGGAGTGCATGTGATTCTTGATTGTGATAATATATGATTTGGTGTGATTGTTTGAATATGCATGAGTTGGGTGAACCATCGATGATGGTTTCTCACCGAGTTATAAACTCACCCAATATTGTAAATATTTTTCAGGATCGAAGAGTACCCGTTAGAGCACGGAGTATAGTCTTGATTGCAAGTCGAGTTAAGGTCGGGATCGATTCACGCCCGCATTTGTGTCTTTTGAATTATATGTAAATTTGTATTTTCGTAAGATTCGTACTGGTATTGCTGAGTGCCCGATTGATTAATGTTGTATTGTAATTTGATTTCCGAAATAATGTTCTGATTGAAAATGATTTCGTATTAGAACGGGCCCAAATTATTTACTGATATTTGCGCACTCGATGGGTTAAAATTTTTTTTTTATATATTACCAAGTTTTTAAACTGTATTGACTGCTCTAGCATACCACCCTCGCGAGTCGCGGGCTCGGATATCACCGTCGATGTCGGGTTCGGGTCTCGTGGGAGTGGGAAGCTACACTCCTGGTACGAGCTACCACGCAATAAGTGTCAATGCCGACAGATCGGGACGCTCAGCCGACTGATCCTAATACGAGCATTCACGCACTATGCACTAATGTCCAATCAATTGGACCTAACACGAGCTGTTCCATAGACGAGCTACAAGATTGATAACCGACCGATCGGGCCTACCTCGAGCTGTCTAACAGACGAGATACAAGACCCTTGTATACTCCTTTGACCCTTCTCTTTGCTTAGACTCAAGGAGTAGGGGGCTTATGGTCGGGTCGGTCGTGCTGGACCCAAATTCAGTCATAACAACTCATGGGCCGATCGGTCCATCTCCTAAGGATTGGTTTGACGTCTATCGGCTAAGCTAAGCCCAGGCCCAGTCCACGTCTCCACCGTCCATTCGTGGGTGGAAGTCTCCCATGCAGACGTAAAGACTTAAACCTAACACCTACTCCATATATAAGGTACAACTCTGCCATAATGGAGGTATGTGATCATAACCCTAGTTCTCTCTGCTTATAACGATCCCACCTTCACCAAAAGACTGACTTGAGCGTCGGAGGGGCTGATCGAGAAACAACCCCCGACATGCCTTTCTTGTTTTGCAGGAACCTTCAAGCCAGAATTCTCGTGTTCAGCAGTCGATTCCATAGATCCAAATGACAACGTGCAGCCACGCCAGAACTAGGCTGAACTAAATGGTTATCAGGATTCACGATCATGATCATCATCTCTTTGAATGCTGTTATGTTCAGTTCTAGAAACAGTACATTCATGGCAAAACCAATCGCCTTCAGGTACAGTGGCTCCAAGGCCAACACAGTAAGTATGAACAGCAGAATCACAAAGATCGCAGAGTAATAGAAGAGATTCATCTTCCTGACTAAGGCACACAGTGCATTTAACTTCCGCATAGGGATCAAAAAACCCAATTGTTACGTTTCCAGAAAGATGGTAAGCCTAAAAAGTGACACATTACATTTTAATTTGGGTGATAGACATATAAACAACTATTACATAGATTTTAAAGAGAGAAGCAAACAAAATTACACAATTCAACAATGTCAACCACAAAGAACCGAGATCTCAACGAAAAAAAGTTGAATTTTGAAGTCATAAGGACCAAAAAAATCAAATCCTAACACAACTCTTAATCGCAACAAACACACACACACACCTGATCGCACTTCGGGACATTAACGACGCGTTTAGATGTAAAGATGCCATCTTTTGGAGGTCAACGGATGGAGGTCAAGCGGCGCTAGCATATGGGGCAACGGGACTCAACCTTAGCCCACTCCCTGATGCAATCAAAGCAGAAGTAGTAACCTCTTATTGTACTAACCTCTTATTGCCTTCCTGCTCTCCGACAAGCAAATCCCTGTTATGTAAAAATTATAGCGTCGATTGAAACACGTTTACAAATATTCAGACACAGAAATGATTGTGAGAAAGACAAACAAGAAGGATCACAGAGTGAAGAGAATTAAGAGAATGACATTGATTGTAAGTCCAGATATAACGTACAATGTTCTGAAACCTATGATATATTCTCTTTAACATTTATTCCGTACGCTGGCGTACCCGATATATTCCCCTTCTCTTATTATTAAATGTTGCGTAATACCCTGCAACTCTCGTATTGCGTCGTTCCATGTTTAAAGGTCTTTGTCTTCCAAATTTGCCGTAATAATCTCCTTCCCCTTAACATCCTTGTCAATTAAGTTAATCTCCAGAAAGTGCTTTTAAAGATCAAAAACATATTCCCAGGTAGCATTACAATGCTCCCCATCAGACTACTGGATTAGCCATTGCTTGATTGCCCTGTTGTTCCTCTTGGTAATACGTCTGTCTAGGATGGCTACAGGTACTCGCTCTGCTAGCGTCATGAATTCTGGTAACACTGTAGTAATGCGAGATTGACCCTTATGTGCCTTTTTAAGCTGAGACACGTGAAAAACTAAGTGTATTGTTGCATGAGCCGAAAGTTCCAGCTTATAAGTTGCCTTCCCAATCCTTTGGGTCACTTTGTAAGGACTGTAATAAAATGGTGCTAATTTCTGACTACTTCGGCGTTGGAGTGATAATTGTTAGTATGGTTGTAGCTTCAACATAATCATATCTCCCTCCTGAAATTCCCTGTACGTTCGCTTTGCATCCGCATATTGCTTCATACAATTCTGAGCCCTTTGCAAATGGAATTTGGTGATGTTAAGCATTGCTTCCTGACTCTGTATAACGTTATCAACTTCCATTACCTTGGAATCCCCTGCAATGTACAGTGTATATAGTGGAGGTAGATACCCATATAAAACTTCGAATGGTGTGGTGTCGATGACAGTCCGATAGGTGGTGTTGTCCACCACTTCGCTAAAGTTAGTCATTCCCCCCACTTTCGAGGTGATTTGGCTCAGAAACAACGTAAATAGGTCTCCAGTATCTTATTCACGGCCTCGGTTTGTCCATCTGGCTGTGGATGCTAAGCCGTCAAGTACTTCAAGTTAACTCCTTGTAGCCTGAACAATTCCTATAAGAACTTGCTTAAAAACACTAAATCTCTATCGCTAATTATTGACTTAGGCATCCCATGCAATTTAAACACATTGTTAAGAAACAATTCGGCAATATCGTAGGCAATATAAGGATGTTTCACTGATATAAAATGGGCATATTTCATGAACCTATCAATTACCACCAAAATCAATAACTTACCTCTTGAATGTGGTAACTCTTCAACAAAATCCATACTCAACTTCTTCTAGCTTCCCTCTGGTATGCTGATCGGTTGGAGTAGCCTCAGATATGCTGAGTTGTCGTACTTATTACGCTGGCAATTCATGCAATTTTGCACACCCCTGTCCATTCCCTTCCAATAGAACATTGCTTGTAATTTTTTTGTGGTTGCCACCACCCCTGCATGACTCCCATGGCATCATCGTGATTGTTGGCGAAGGGTTGAATTAGCTTCAATCATCAGACACCCTTTCCATCTTAGTAACCCTTTCTTCGATTCGTATACATTAGTGTTAGCGGTGCCAGCTTCTAGCCTTTCGATCAATTCCTGAATGACGTCGTCCTCCTGGAAACTTCTCTTAATGTCGTCTAACAATTCACTCTGTATTTTTGACACAGATATCATCAACATTTCGACGTTTGTAACGAGTTTGCAGCTACATTCTCCTTACCACTGCAATGTTGTACCTCAAAACTGTACCCCAGTAGTTTCGGTAGCCAAGATTGTTGAAACGGTGTTGATAACCATTGTTCCAATAGGTACTTCAGGCTTCGGTGATCTGTTCGGACAATGAAGGGTTTAGGGGTCAGGTAATGGTGCCATTGTTTGATGGCAAAGAATTACTTCTTGTATATGGATAGCCCTTGACTTCTTGGTGCAAGTGATTTGCTTAAATAAGTGATGGGATGTCCCTCTTGTTGCAACACTGCCCCGATTCCCTACCTGCACACATCGGTTTCAATTACAAAGGTTTTGGAAAAATTGGGCAATGTCAGTACCGGCGCAGTCGTAATTGCCTTCTTTACCGTTTCAAATGCTCTCTATTCTTCCTGCTGCCAACTCCGATTGTCCACCTTCTCCTTTGTTAGTAATGCTGTCAAAGTTTTCGCAGTGGCTCCATAATCCTTAATAAATCTCTGATAGTACCCAGTGATACCTAAGAAACCCCGCAGATCTTTATTACACTAGGGTGTCAGCCAATCCTCAATCATTTTCACCTTCCTTAAGTCTATGGCTATCCCTTCTTTTTAAATTGTGTATCCCAAATAATCGACTGGACGAGCTCCAAAAACACATCTCTTCCTTCTTAAAAACAACTGATTGTCCAACAATGTATTAAGTGCCACTGATAAGTTTTCTACATACATCACCAACGAAGGACTGTAGATCAAGATGTCGTCCAAGAAAACCAAAATGAAGCGGCAGAGGTAAGGTTTAAACAATCCGTTCATCAATTGTTGGAATGTAGAAGGTGCGTTTGTTAGACCGAAGGGCATTACTAGAAATTTGTAATGCCTTCATGCATTTTAAAGGCTGTCTTCGGTATATCCTCGGGTTACATGCAGTGTTGAGATATGGTGCTTGATAATCAGCTTTGGACTTTACACCAAGTCCACGATTGCAGATAAATACGTTGTAACGGCGAAGTCACGTTATGTTTTTTGTATTCTCCTGGGCATATAAATACATTGTATTCTCCTAATGTACTGATATTGAAAACAATTCACAGTGAATAAAAAAATCCTAGCCACCTGTAGACGTAGCCATATTTTGGTGAACCACATAAATCTATGTGTTCATTTATTTTTTCACACTGTTCTTTGATTATTGTGATTGATCATCTATAACAACTAGTATCAGAGCCAGGTTCGTATCAAAACAATATGAAAAGATGGAAAGCACGAAGTTTCAAATTGAGAAATTTGATGGAAACGATTTTGGTTTCTGGAAGATGCAGATGGAAGATTATCTGTATCAGAGAAACCACCATGAGCCCTTATTAGAGATGAAGCTAGAAACCATGAGACGGGAGGTTTGGGATATGAAAGATCGACAGATGCTAGGGTTGATTCGTTTATTGTTGGAGAGAGTTGCCTTTAACATCGTTAAGGAGACAACAACTGCAGGAGTACTAAAGGCGCTGTCTAACATGTACAAAAAAATGTCGGCTATCAATAAGGTATATTTGATGCATCGTTTGTTTAATCTAGAGATGTCTGAAAGTGGATATGTCGCAGATCATATTAACGAATTTAATATGATTATCAGTCAATTCAGTTCTGTTAATATTAATTTTGGTGATGAGATTAGAGCCCTAATTTTGAAGTCCTCTCTACCTGAGTTGTGGGATACTATTATTTTCGCAATTAGCAGTTCGTGTGGGTCTGCGAAGCTATAGTGCGATGAAGTCTGAGATGTTGTCTTAAGCAAGAGCATTCGCAAAAGGGAAATCAAAGATTCATCTGGTAACGCACTCAGTGTCGAAGGAAGGGGCAGGAGAAAGTCAAAGGGAGGTCATAGTAAACATAGTCAATTGAAATCAAAGAAGAAGAAAGATCAGAGGAACAATAAGTCTCATAAAGATGATGATTCTGTATGCTCTGCGGAAGAAATTGGTGATGTTTTAATTTTTAATGTGGATAGTCCGGTTGACTCCTGGATTCTTATTCCAGTATATCATTCCACTCTTCTCCGAGTAGAGAGATATTCCATAATTTCAAGTTTGGAAATTTTAGGAAGGTGTATCTTGTTGATAACAAAGCCTTGGAGATTGTTGAAAAAGGGGATGTGTGTATACAAACCTTAGGTGGAGGTAGATGGAAGCTGTAGGATGTCAGATATATTCCTGACTTGAAGAAGAACCTGATTTCTATTGGTCAGTTGGATAGCATGGGTTACAGGGCAGTGTTCAGGGAAAGTTTTTGGAAAATTATGAAGGGAGCTATATTGATAGCACGGGGTACAAAATCTAGAACTTTATACAGTACCGCAAGGTGTTCGAATATGGTTGCTATAGTTGATAGTACATCTAGCTCGAGTCTGTGGCATAACAGGCTAGGATATATAAGTTAGAAGTGGATGACGATGCTTGCTTCAAAGGGGTATTTGTAACGTTTAAAATATGTTGATATGGGTTTTTGTGATAGTTGTATTCTAGGACAACAAAAATAGGTTAGTTTCACAAAGGCTAGCAGAGAACCAAAGGCAGAACGATTAGAACTAGTACACACAGATGTGTGGGGGCCATCTCCAGTCTCCTCTCTTGGTGGTTCGAGATACTACGTCACTTTCATTGATGACTTCAGCAGAAAGGTATGGGTTTACTTTCTAAAAAGTAAGTAAGATGTATTTGCTACCTTTAAAAGGTGGAAGGCTGAAGTTGAAAATCAGATTAGGTTGAAGATCAAATGTCTAAGGTCTAATAATGGTGGAGAGTATGATTCTATAGAATTCAAGAAGTTCTGTGCTGATGAGGGAATCAGGTGCAATAGGACAGTTCCAGACAAGGCAAGACAGAATGAGATTGCTGAAAGGATGAACATAATGTTGAATGAGCGAGCAAGAAGCATGAGACTACACGCTGGGCTGCTAAAAATGTTTTAGGTAGATGCAGTGAGCACGACAGTTTACTTAATAAATAAAAGACCTTCAGTTCCTTTGGGTTTCAAGATGTTAGAAGAGGTTTGGTCAGGTAAAGAGGTAAAATTTACGCACCTGTGAATTTTTGGGTGTGTTGCCTATGTTCATGTTGATCCAGAGAAGAGAGACAAGCTTGATGCAAAGGCTTTGAAGTGTTATTTCATTAGATATGGTTCAAATCAGTTTATATACAAATTTTGGGATGAAAAGAATAGGAAGATCTTGAGACACTATGATGTGACATTTGGTGAGAATGTCCTGTATAAGGACAAGCTTGGGGTACGATCTGAAGATGCAAAAGAAGTGGGAGCTGAGGTAGAGTTACAAAAAAATCCAGAAAATATTGTTACAGAACTCAAACAACAACCAGTCACACCCGAGCCAGTGTTGAGGAGATTTACCAGGGTTATCAGGCCACCAGAAAGGTATTCACCATCTTTGCATTATTTGTTGTTGACTGATGGATGGGAACCAGAATCCTTTGATGAGGCTTTGCAGGTGAAGAATTCGATCAAGTGGGAACAAGCCATAGATGATGAGATATGGTCACTTGAGAAGAATGACACTTGGGAGTTAACTGAGTTACCTGCAGAGAAGAAAGCTTTGTTGAACAAGTGGGTTTACAGGATTAAAAATGAAACTGATGGTACAGTCAGGTTCAAGGCTCGATTGGTAGTTCAGGGATATTCACAAAGGAAAGGTATTGGCTATACTAAAATATTCTCTCTTATTATGAAGTTAACTACAATCAGAATTTTGTGGAGTATTGTTGCAGTAGAGGACTTGCATCTTGAATAGATGGATGTAAAAACAACATTTTTACATGAAGATTTGAAAGAAGCAATCTACATGCAACAACTTGAGGGATATGTGGTTTTTGGTAAGGAACACATGGTGTGTAAACTCAAAAGGACTTTGTATGGATTGAAGTAAGCTCCAAGATAGTGGTATAAGAAGTTTGACTCCTTCATGTTCAGAAACGACTTTCATAGGAGTGAAAAGATCAATGTTATTGCACCAAAAAGTTTATTGACTCCTTTTCTATATTACTCTTGTATATGGATGATATGTTGATTGTAGGTTCAAGTATGGAGGAGATAAATAATTTTAAAGGGAGACTGTCATCAGAGTTTTAGATGAAAGATTTGGGTGCAGCAAAGCAGATTCTAAGGATGAGGATTTCCCGAGACCGGTCTACAGGAATTCTAAATCTGTCCAAGGAGCAGTACATTGAGAAGGTGTTGTCCAAGTTCAGAGTTGATGATGCTAAGCCCAGGAGCATGCCTTTGGCTAACTATCTCAAATTGTTAAAGGAGCAATCACACAAGACAGCGGAGGATCGTGAGCAAATGGCAAAAGTTCCATATGCCTCTATAGTTGGGAGTTTTATGTACGCTATGGTCTACACTAGCCCTGATATAGCATATGCAGTGGAAGCTGTGAACAAATACATGTTAGATCTAAGGAAAGAATATTGGGAAGTTGTGAAGTGACTTCTGAGATACTTGAAAGGAACAGTTAGTATCTCACTTTGTTATGGGAATGGAAAAGTAGTGCTGGAGGGTTTTGTTGATGCTGATCTTAGTGGAGACCTGGATTCAAGCAAGAGTATATCCGGGTATGTCTACACTATAGATGAGACAGTAGTGAGTTGGATGCCTAAACTTCAGAAGTGTGTCTCTATGTCATCTACAGAGGCTAAATATATTGCAGTAGCTGAAGTTGGTAAGGAGATGATATGGTTGAATGATTACTTAAAAGAGTTGGGTAAGAAGCAGCATGACAAGGTTCTCTTCACTGATAGTTAGAGTGCCATACAGTTGGTGAAGAACCCAGTATATCATTTTAGAACCAAGCACATCCGGCGTAGGTATCACTTCACTCACAGTTTGGTAGAAGATGGTGAGATGTGTTTGAAGAAGATTGATGGTGCTAAGAATCCAACAGATATGTTGACTAAAGGTGTTGATGTTGGGAAACAGGGCTATGCAAGGCCTCAGTTGGTCTTTTACCATAGAGTGAGAGATGTTGCGGCTAGGTGAGTTTTGTTAGGTACATTGGCATAGAGAATGAAAATAGTTGGGTTGACTAGATTAGTCTCCAAGTGGGAGAATTGTTAAGATATGGAGCCTAATAATCAACTTTGGACTTTACACAGCATATAAATACGTTGTATTCTCCTAGTGTACTGATATTGAAAACAATTCACAGTGAATAAAAAAATCCTAGCCGCCCGTGGCCATAGCCATATTTTGATGAACTATGTAAATTTGTGTGTTCATTTATTTTTTTCGCACTGTTCTTTGATTATTGTGATTGATCGTCCATAACATGCAGATCTGATGGTAACCTAAGCGTAAGTCCAGCTTTAAGAACCAACTTGCTCCATGCAACTCGTCAAGTAGTTCTTTGATTAGAGGTATTGGAAAATTTTCCTTCACCGTGTACCGATTCAACTTATGATAGTTGACCCACCTTCTCCACGAATTATTTTTCTTCTTGACGAGAACCTTCAGTGATGAATAAGGGCCGTAGCTATGGCGTATAAACCCTTGCCCTCAGGAGCTGCTTAACTTACTTAATGATGTCCTTTTGCGCCCCCGAATAACGATATGGCCTTACGTTAATAGCATCGATCCCATCCCTTAGCACAATCTTATGATTATATTGGCAATTTGGAGGTAACTAAGTCGGCTCCTGAAACACTTCTATGTAACAAGCAAACACCACATTGATTTCGTCGAACACACTACCTTGCTCCTCCGTTAATCTCATTTGTTGGAACTGGTACTCGATGGGAGTCGAGAGTTGAAACATGAATAACTGCCCACTCCCAACTCCCTGTAATGTTTTCTATAGTCCCTTACTAGAGATAACTCTAGATTTGCTATCCGGATCTCCCTTTAGGGTTACCACCTTCCCTTCCCACCAAAATTTCATCATCCTAGTTTGAAAATTACATAAGACGTCTTCCAACCGTACAAGTCATTGGATGCCCAGAACGACGTTGCAACCTCCCAACGCTATCACCAATGTGACTATGCAAAATGATATCCCCTGCATCAACCATGCAAAATTTTTACAACACTGAGTACATTGCAATTGCAAACCCCCACCCACCATGATTGTTGTCGAAGTTATTTCTCGAAATTCACATGTCCCTTTTTTCACCACCATAATATCACCAAAGTTGTGGATACTGCCATTGTTGATGAGTATATGGATTTGCTTCCGCTGATGAAAAACTATTAAACGCATTTGCTTGAATTCTATCTCACTCGCAAAGCTAGTCATCGCCCGCAGGGATATTATCGGACACTCTTCATCTTCCTCAACAACAGCCTGATTCTCCCTTACAGAATTATTTAATTCTGTCTCCTAATCATCTTTTGATATCACAAAAATTTGGAGTTGCCTCTTCTTACATTTGTGTCCAAATGTGTACTTCTCGTCACACCAAAAACATAGGCCCTTCGCTCGTTTCTCATCCAAGTCCTTACTGTTGATAGCTCAAGGCGCCTTGTACGATTGTTCGGTTGGAGAGTGTAGGGTTGTGTGTAGTGTGGGTAGTAAACCTTCAGCACTCGGTTGATGTTGAAAAGATGCAGCGTGTGGCATTGGTGGCTTCCCACTGATCATGGTCAAAGTGGGTTGTGTTCGGTTGATCATGGAAACTCCTATGGCCTTCAATATTGCTTCTTGTTTCCTTGCCATTGTGTGCGCCTGATGCAATGACTGTGGTTCGTGTAGCTTCACCACTACCCCGATTTCGGGTTTAAGGCCTTTCATAAAGGACCCTACTAAATAATCCTTCGAAAGTGCCAACCGATTAGAATGGTGATCAAATTTGGGCACAATATTTGAACACCGTCCGATTCTGTTGCAACTTCTTAAAATATCCTACTAGGTCATCAAAAATCTCATCATCAAACCATTGCTTAAGGGCCTTCGTAAACTCCATCCACTCTACCACCTCAGTTTTAAGTCGATTCCGGATGAATACCCTGTAACATTCCTGCACCAACTCGTCCATATGTAAAATGGCGACATTCACCTTTATATGTTCGGGAGTTTGATCGATTTGGAAAAACTGCTCACATCGATACAACCATAACTTGACATTGTCTCCGTTGAATGAGGGAAACTCAATCCTACCCAGTCGAATGGATCCGCCATTGTCGTCCTTATTAAGCAATGTAGGATTAGTTTTAAGTGAGGAACCAGAAAGACTACTACGTTCCCCTTGTTTTGACCCTTCCATGGACATTGTCGATTGTAGGTCCCCCATATCCTTCTCCAACTTTTTGGTTTGAACTTGGACCTCCGACAGTAACTTCTCGCTTCTATCTTGCATCTCCAACAACATTCGTTCATGTCGTCCTTGTGCTTCCATGGGGCCCTTTAAGGCATCCTCCAACCTCTTGAACTCCGCTCCTCTCATTCCTTTTGCCATTGATGAGCCTAAATTTGACTGCTCTGATACCAATTATTACGTAAAAATTATAGCATCGACCAAAACATGTTTATGAATATTCAGACACAGAAATGGTTGTGATAAAGACAGATAAGAAGGATTACAAAGTGAAGAGAATTAAGAGAATGACATTAATAATAATTCTAGACATAACATACAATGTTATGAAACTTATGATATATTGTATTTAACATTCATCCCCTATGCCCATGTACAAGATATGTTCCTATGTTCTTATTACTAAATGCTATATAATACCCTGCAACTCTCGTACTGCGTTATTTCATGTTTAAAGGTCTTCGTCTTCCAAATTTGCTGTAACAATCCCGCAGCTCATCAGATCGACCCCTTCCATTCTCATCGATTGGCTTTCGTTGTACTTGTCCCTTTGTAATTTGAGTTAGGATTTAAGCTTTTGTGATGTTTGTTACAAGTGAGTGGATCGTTATTGCATCGACATCCAGAGGATGATGAAAACAGTCAAATAGGGTAAGCCAAAACTTTGGAAAACACTATTCGTAGACTTATCCTGTAGCACCTCACTCCCGCAAGACCTGAACCCGACATCGACGGTGATATCCAGGTCTGTGCCCCGCGAGGGTGGCGTGCTACATCACTCAGTAGAAAACTCAATATAACTTTTTTTTCTTAACACATACTCACACATATTATCGTGAATGCGGAAAACAATTTATATAAACAATTCAATGGCCTTGGGGCCCTTTTACATTACAATTTATTTGGTCAATTGACTTTACAACTTGTCCAACTTAGTAATACAAAAGTTCAAGAATAGAAATACTAAGACTGACGCGAACTGATCCCGACCACTTCTCTGCTTCCTCAACCAACAGATGTTATACGCCCGTTGCCTAACGGGGTATTCTTCTAAGTCCTAAAAAATAGATGCAAATTTGGGTGAGTTTTGCGAACTCAGTGAGAAACCATCATCGATGGTTCACTCAATTCATGCATGTTCAATCAGTTTACCAAATATCACATACGATCACGATTCACAAATGTAATCTCAAATAATACATACCATTACATTTCACAAATGTAAGGCATATCGCCTTTCATACAATCCAAATTCAATCATACCATATATGCAATGCACATGAGACCCTTTCCATTTTCACTACGTTGTTGTGACCGTGCGCCTGAAACTGTCCTAGTAACGGGCACATTGCGTTGAGCCAGTGGCTCTGAAACATTGGGCTTGAAGCCCTAATACATTGAGCCTAAGGCTCTGAATACGTTGGACCTGAGGTCTCATGCATCGAGTGAAAGCTCTCATATCGTTGGGCGTGATATGCCCTGATACGGTGGCTGCTCCGGTCACAACTGCCTTTATCTAATCATGTCCTTATGCATGAATGCATATGTTCCAATTTCCATTTACAGTTATTTCTATCACTTACTTCAATGTCATTTCCTATTTCTTGGACCTTCGTAAATATTTCAATCATATATTTTTCCAATTTATTGCATCATACCATATCGCATTTAAAAGTCACATCCAATGTATTGAAACAGACAATTAACACTTCAATATCAATTTCCCATTTTCTTGGACCTTTGGTCCGAGATCTCCAATATAAACATTCACACACAGTTACACACAAGTAGCACTTCGTTATCTCATTCCAAATATTTCAGACACCTATGGTCCGAAATCAATCAAAATCAAACACACATAAACCCTCCATTATCTCCACATGACATAATTGCAAAATCTTAAACACATAAAGGTTGAGGAACCAACTAGGTTACTCACCTGTACTTCCGAGCTAACATCTGGAAGTTTGAGAGCGTCGGTAGATCGATGCTCCAAATGTGCCTCTATAACAAGCAGAGAGGAATCGATCACTAATTATCCAATCCGAACTAATATAATGCACATGTAAGTGTATAATGTATGTTCATGAGATTTCCGATCCTAAATCCAAATTTTTCCCGTCATAAAAATTCTATCAAAAATTAGAAAACTATAGCCACTGACAGCACTCAATTCGGATCTCGATCGGTCGAAAATAAATAAACAAGTGACCATAGAACAATTACCGGGGCGCGTCAATTTCCGTCCAAAATTCCCAATTTCTCAAAAAATGAAATTCAATATTTCACTAATCCGATGCCTCAAGAATCAGGTCAATCGGACGTCGGACGGAAAATAAATTGACAAAAGAAACACCAAATACCAAATAATCAAATAATAATAAATAATAATAATAAAAAAATCAGATGGCCTCGTCACTAGGGCGAGGCGTCGCCCTAGTGATGCTGTCTGATCCGGCGTCGTCGCTAGGGCGACGCGTCACCCTAGTGACACCGTTCAAACGAGCCTCGTCACTAGGGCGAGCCGTCGCCCTAGTGACTGGGCAATATACCATTCTCATTCCTTTTTTTTTTCAGATTTCTAAACCAACTTTCAATACCCATAACTCTTAGCACACAAATCAGAAAAATACAAATTATACCTTGTTGGAAAGATAAAGAAACCCTCTACAATTCTCAAGAAGACCATAAAAATCAATCTCACCCCTAAGGGTGTCAAAAATCCCTTCAAAGCTACTGCCTACTCAAATCCCATTAAAACAGAACAGTACATTGCAAATTCCATAACTCTCTGATTCTTCAGCCAAAAATTACCACATAAATATGCTCAATAAGCTCACAATGTCATCTACAACTTTAATGAACAACCCAAAATCAAATTCCATAACCAACTAGGTCAAACAATTCGACAAAAAATCTGTATACAGAAATTAACCAATCTGGTCAGTAATTTCCCAATCAGCATAACTCTTAGCACAAATGTTACAAAATTCACTACCTTATATCCCTGAAAAGATAAGATCTCAAACTTCAATTTTCATGAAGAACTCAAAATCCAATTCAATTTCTAACAATTTCAAAACTGTCATGCAAGTTACTGCCATGATCAGCAATTCATAACCTAATGCAGGATCAATGTTTGCAAAATCATAACTCCCAAATCTGACCTCTAAAAATTACACACCATATATCATTTTCAAAATAATTCCTTCCTCTGGAACTTTGAAGAAGATCACTCACACCAATTCAGTTCATATAATTAGCTAAAATTGCTTCCAATCCGCAAGCTCACAAACTCAACACTTAGGCTAGGTTTAATCAAAATGCTCAAAACCAGTCAATAGTAATCAGTTCATATCTCCCAATATACATCTCAAAAAATATCAAGATCAGTGGCAATGGAAAGCTAACTCAATATGCTACAACTTCCATGAAGACCATTTTCCCAAATTCCATCTCAATTAATTTAGAAAAATCAACAAAGTAATCAGGTCATATATGCGGGTACTGTTCACAGACCCTACAAACAGAAACTTCCCATGCAAAAATTCACCCTTCTAACCTTACAATTTAACAACACCTATTTCACACAAATTTGAAGCCAACATCCCAAAGTTTCATTAGGCACAAACCTCACCTCATTTTCTCACCTACACAATTAGTTATGATCAAAACATTGCAATAGGGTCAAAATGCATTTTCCAGATTTCACATTCAACTTAACTTCTTTCATTTCATCACTTTACCTACATCAATATGCATCCCCTTGGACCTCTAATTCAGCCCTAAGATCACCTAAACACTCTCTTGCATCAATGGCCAAGAGTTGGCAGCACACAATACACATAACATTAAACCCTAGGCTTTATGACATTAATGCACATAAATCACAATAAAAGCTTCTATCAACTAAATAAAAGAACATGAACTAGGATTCTCACCTAAACAACCTCCAAGCTTCAACTCTTAAATCTTTCCAAGCTTCAAGCTTTAAGTTTCCCAAATCTTCAAACAAAAACACCAACCTCTACTTTACCTCCCCACCTTCGACCATCACAATCATCATAATGTCAAAGTTCAAGTTGATCTTAGGTGTGACTAAAGGAAAAGCGAGTAATTATGGAGGAAGAACAAGGCCAATGAAACATGGAGGAAGAGGAAGTTTCGGTTGAAAGGAGCAAGTGATAGCTTCCATGTGATTTCTTTAAAAGTTGCCAAGAGAGGGTCGTGGGAGACAACACTTAAAAACACCTTTTTTTCAAGCTTTCTTAGAAAGTCACGTGGATGCTCTCCCAATTTAGAATGAATGGATAATCATCAATGAAAAGCTCTAAAGCTATGGATGAGAGAAAGGCTTTTAATTTTAATAAATGAGTTTCAAGCCTTCCAAGAAGCAAGGTCGTGAATGGAGGAGAAGGAAAAGACAAAATCATTAATTGCTTAAAGACACTTGTCCCGATATTTCTTTCGGTTCTAAATTCTACTCCAATTTCTCGTCAAACTCCAATGGCTTAATTTAATAAATCCTAACATCATATCTGTAATTTTCTTATGCCATTGGCCAGTCATTTTCGATACCGAAAATCCACTCAGTCAGTCAGTTGTGAATTTTTCAGTCCAGGAATTTCCGGAAATTTCCCCGAATCATTTTTTTTTAAATTACCTAAATTGCCCAAAATTGTAAAACATATAACAGTCCACTCCCAATAATTTTTCGAACACGAAAACCACATTTACCGGCGATTTTGCCGGTTCGGGAATTTTCTCCGAACAATTCCAGAAAAATTTCTATAAATTCCTAAAAATGTAAAACACTCAATGGCGCACTCCAAATAATTTTTCAAATACAATTATCCCATAAATTTCACAAAAGGTCTCAATTTGAAACCTAAGCCGGAAAATATCATGAATGCATGTTTACCATGTGCAAGCGCAACAACCCATCATTCATAGAGGCTATATGCTGTATGCGCATGCCGAGTTATAATTTAAAACTCCTAACCTGTCCCAATTTACTAAAATACCCTTCCCATCGATGATAGGATGTTACAATTCTCCCCTCCTAATAAAAATTTCGTCCTCGAAATTTCATATACGATTTATCCGGAAGGCATGGGAGTCCTTTTTCATAATACCCTCTGTTTTCCACTGTTTTCACTACACGACCAAATGCAAATCCAAAACAATCAATTTTCTCAAACTCTCCATTATTTTATTGCTTTCTCATGATTATGCGCAATTTGTCACTTTCAATATCAACAACATATATATCGGATCCTAACAATATTTCCAATTCTGTCTAGTTTACCAATCCATAATGCTATTTACACCACAATCACATAGAGGCCCCTCATCACGAATTCAATTTCCCTTAACTACATCTTTATTTCCATCTAAGTACCTTTTTGCCGAGGCCATACCCTTCAAAATATTTCATTTATCGCTTATCAGATTTCGTTATTTCAAAACACAAATCTCATGATATTTGTAACCTCAGTGTGAATCAATTCGATTCATTGTCACCATCTTAAATTCCTTAACCTTTCACTTTATTGCCCTGATCACATAATATAGGGATAACGACTCCTTTTTGGCAATAAGACCCCTTATACGCTTTTCGAATGGTGACACCAATATAATGATTGTCATGCCATAATCCCTTTGCACTATATATCAATATCATATCCCAATGACATCCAAAAATACCTGTTGTTTTATCACACATGTCATCGTTCACTTTGACAGACTATACCATCAATTTCTTTTCCACAATACTTTTACTAGAGCATAACGCTTCAATTGTTTCTTATGTTTTCTCGAACCATGCACTTATGATCATTTGATTTCCCATTTTAACCTTTCAATTACTCTTTCAATACGCTCATGCTAGAACATAAAGCTTCGATCATTCTTTACATTTTCACTAACAGTTCCTGTACTGAGTATCACCCATATTTCTTAATTTGAACTATACCTATCACTTTCCTCACAATTGGAGTTATCTTCAGTTCCTCGATACGGTTTACAATTTCTACATCCTCACTTCGGGTTTTGCCAATCAACTTTGATGCACACCAACTCTGAAATTCTCATAGCTAATAATACTTTCTTTTGCCCCTTTTTGTCAGTTCGACTATAACACTCAATAATACACTAGATTTGGTAACCTTATTGCCCAAATATTGATCTTCTGCAATTGAATTTATTTCTTTCTTTGTTGAACCCCTTAAATTGCACCATTGGCTTAGTTTGAAGAAATCAGCCGCTAAATCCTTTTCAAATCATTTAAATGCATAAACTAATTCAATCGTTATCAATTTGCATATTCATATACATCTCCCAACTATATCTATACGATTAATGTCTCCAAGCCTTTAGGCCACACTCAGTATAACAAATTGCAAATCATCCATCATGATACCGCCCATGGAAGTATATTTACCCCAAGGTACATAAAATCACTTTATACAATTTCAATAGATCACATCATACCCTTTTCTGGGACACTTTAGTAAATATAGTAAATTTTTTTTAAATGTCTCCTTTATGATCATCAGTCATAACATTCACACGTTTTCCTCAAATATTCTTGTAAATTTACTACAACCAGAAAATCTTTGACAATTTCCGAACGTATCCAGCATTCCATTAGTTCTCATTAATTCCAAATTTCGCATACACATATCTTTTGAACTTTCGCATTTTATCACTACTTATATCTTTATTAATTCTCCCAATATCCCATGTTCGCATACTAATCCATCCATTATTCATTCAATCAGATTAAGATTCACTCTTAAGAGACTTGCATGTCAACCAATTTCCTCAACTATACCAATTTATCTATTCCTTATTCTTATATCCATTATCCACTCCAAACACAATTTAGACATGTTCCTTTTCAGTAATACAATAACCTTAGTTGACTCCTAACTCTTTCATTATCGAACGTCTCCAATGAGGAACAATTTTCGTTTAGTTTTTTCTCATCATATCATATTCTGCCACATGTTCCTTACCTAAATTTCTCTACATAACGCAATCTATTTACGATAGATCACCCACTGACTTGAATAAACAATCGTTATATCGATCTCGTACTTCTAGAACATAATTACACAAAGTATAGACGAACCTTTAATCCCCTCAACTTCGTAATTAATATTTCCTTAATATTCAGTACTTTTCTTCAATAATCAAAACCATCTCATTAACATAATGTACACTTTTTCAGTAGCATATTTTATCTCTTACGATTGAGTCATAAAACTTTATCAATCAACTATTTTCCATCTCTATATATATATTAGTGCCTCTTAATATTTCATGAAGCTCAATCTCAAGGGCACTTAAACAATTTCTTTCCTCTACTATCTTACCATTCATCGCCATAATCATCACATCCTGTCGACAATATATCTCTATAGTCCCATCAATTTGCTGTTAATAGATCATACTGCTAAGAATACCTTAATTACATTTAATTCTCGATCACCATTTTCTTTTTGGTACCAATTCTCGATCATGGGGACCTTACTATATTCATGTCCCTCTTTTTATTCCCTCAAGCTCATTACCAATGCGAACACCTTTAACTGTCTCACTTCTTTCTCAATTGATCATTCTGAACATTTTCATGCCTTACTCTCACTCATTTTGAACTTGAGCTACCGACATTATAATCGGAGCTTACGTAATAGGCTACCGATTACTTTATTCATTTATGCTTGATCATTTCACCCATGATGGTAATCCCACTATCAGATATACACTTACAGTGACAAATGAACGCAGCAACCTTCCTGTATACACCCGTCCTCATTCGTGAGCATCATATACAATCTCTAGTCATTCACAATTGATCATTATAAGCACTTTCATTTCTTATTCTAAATCATAAAGAATTATTTTTATTTATTTATTTATTTTTTTCCGAAAAGAATTCTGGCTAGAAAGTATCCATTAACTCATCAATTGCAGCTGAACATTTTCACTTACCATAGGGCTCCCATAAGCAGGTGTGCATTTACTTAGGCAGATCAATTAAACCTGAACAACTTTTTCATCTACCAATTTCATTGTCTTACATTTCAATCTTTTCATTATTGCATTATACCCATATATTTCAAGACTCAAATCAATATCACAGATATGAAATCATTCTTGATTTTGCACTTAATATATAATTTGACTCAAATCACCAATCCTTGTTTATAACTCTCATCACGGTAATCAATCCCAATTGTAACTTTTCTATATCATAGATACACTTTATTGTTATTTACCTTATACACTGTAAATCTTACTATTATCACATCTCTATTTTTCCTCTATTAATTTACAACTATAATCTTTATTTCTAACTCATATTCAAGGATATACCCAATATCACTCCAATTTTGCACTTCACAATATACCCGTCAATCTCAATACACTAAATATTCGTCTATCTGATCAAACCATAGACTCTTTCCTATTTTGCGATATCCATAACTTCCTTTTCTCACATTCTAACGCATTATCCTTTTTCTCACTTTTTCTAACCGCCAAAACGACTGAGACATACTTATGCGTACGATTCATATACTACACTGGGGATCAGTTGTCACTGTCTGCCGTGACATGACTTAAATGCACGTAACTTGACACATTTTTTTGTTCAGAAAGCCCATGTAAGATTGTACTTCTGGGCTCTGATACCACCTAAATGTAGCACCTCACTCCCGCAAGACCTGAACCCGACATCGACGGTGATATCCAGGTCCGTGCCCCGCGAGGGTGGCGTGCTACATCACTCAGGAGAAAACTCAAGATAACTTTTTTTCTTAACACATACTCACACATATTATCGTGAATGCGGAAAACAATTTATATAAACAATTCAATGGCCTTGGGGCCCTTTTTATATTTACAATTTATTTGGTCAATTGACTTTACAACTTGTCCAACTTAGTAATACAAAAGTCCAAGAATAGAAATACTAAGGCATGACGCTTAACCGATCCCGACCACTTCTCGCTTCCTCAACCAACAGATGTTATACGCCTGTTGCCTAACGGGGTATTCTTCTAAGTCCTGAAAAATAGATGCAAATTTTGGGTGAGTTTTGCGAACTCAGTGAGAAACCATCATCGATGGTTCACTCAATTCATGCATGTTCAATCAGTTTACCAAATATCACATACGATCACGATTCACAAATGTAATCTCAAATAATACATACCATTACATTTCACAAATGTAAGGCATATCACCTTTCATACAATCCAAATTCAATCATACCATATATGCAATGCACATGAGACCCTTTCCATTTTCATTACGTTGTTGTGACCGTGCGCTTGAAACTGTCCCAGTAACGGGCACATTGCGTTGAGCCAGTGACACTGAAACATTGGGCTTGAAGCCCTAATACATTGAGCCTAAGGCTCTGAATACGTTGGACACGAGGTCTCGTGCATCGAGTGAAAGCTCTCATATACGTTAGGCGTGATATGCCCTACGATACTGGTCGCTTGCTCACGGTCTGGCGCCTTTATCTCGATCATGTCCTTATGCATGAATGCATATGTTCCAATTTCCATTTACAGATTATTACTATCACTTACTTCAATGCCATTTTACTTCTTGGACCTTGGTCCGTATTTCAATCATATATTTTCCAATTTATTGCATCATACCATATCACATTTAAAAGTCACATCCAATGTATTGAACGGACAATTAACACTTCAATATCAATTTCCCATTTCCTCGGACCTTTGGTCCGAGATCTCCAATATAAACATTCACACACGATTACACACAAGTAGCACCGTTATCTCATTCCAAATATTTCGACACCTATGGTCCAAATCAATCAAAATCAAACACACATAAACCCTCCATTATCTCTACATGACATAATTGCAAAATCTTAAACACATAAAGGTTGAGGAACCAACTAGGTTACTCACCTGTACTTTCGAGCTAACATCTGGAAGTTTCAGTAACGTCGGTAGATCGACGCTCCAAATGTGCCTCTATAACAAACAGAGAGGAATCCGATCACTAATTATCCAATCCGAACTAATATAATGCACATGTAAGTGTATAATGTATGTTCATGAGATTTCCGGCCCTAAATCCAAATTTTTCCCGTCATAAAAATTCCATCAAAAATTAGAAAACTATAGCCACTGACAGCACTCAATTCGGATCTCGATCGGTCCAAAAATAAATAAAACAGTGACCATAGAACAATTACCCGGGGCCACGTCAATTTCCCGTCCAAAAATTCCCAATTTCTCAAAAAATGAAATTCAATATTTCACTAATCCGATGCCTTAAGAATTAGGTCAATCGGACGTCGGACGGAAAAGAAATTGACAAAAGAAACACCAAATACCAAATAATCAAATAATAATAAATAATAACAATAAAAAAAATCAGATGGCCTCGTCACTAGGTAGGCGTCGCCTAGTGATGCCGTCTGATCCGCGCCGTCGCTAGAGCAAGCGCGTCGCCCTAGTGGCGCCGTTCAACGAGCCTCGCCACTACTAAGCGAGCCGTCGCCTAGTGACCGGCAATATACCATTCTCATTCCTTTTTTTCAGATTTCTAAACCCACTTTCAATACCCATAACTCTTAGCACACAAATCAGAAAAATACAAATTATACCTTGTTGGAAAGATAAAGAAACCCTCTAATATTCTCAAGAAGACCATAAAAATCAATCTCACCTCTAAGGGTACCAAAAATCCCTTCAAAGCTACTGCCTACTCAAATCCCATTAAAACAGAACAGTACATTGCAAATTCCATAACTCTCTGATTCTTCAGCCAAAAATTACCACATAAATATGCTCAATAAGTTCACAATGTCATCTACAACTTTCATGAACAACCCAAAATCAAATTCCATAACCAACTAGGTCAAACAATTCGACAAAGAATCTGTATACAGAAATTAACCAATCTGGTCAGTAATTTCCCAATCAGTATAACTCTTAGTACAAATGTCACAAAATTCACTACCTTATATACCTGAAAAGATAAGATCTCAAACTTCAATTTTCATGAAGAACTCAAAATCCAATTCAATTTCTAAAAATTTCAAAACTGTAATGCAAGTTACTGCCATGATCAGCAATTCATAACCTAATGCAGGATCAATGTTTGCAAAATCATAACTCCCAAATATGAACTCTAAAAATTACACACCATATATCATTTTCAAGATAATTCCTTCCTCTGGAACTTTGCAGAAGATCACTCACACCAATTCAGTTCACATAATTAGCTAAAATTGCTTCCAATCCGCAAGCTCACAAACTCAACACTTAGGCTAGGTTTAATCAAAATGCTCAAAACCAGTCAATAGTAATCAGTTCATATCTCCCAATATACATCTCGAAAAATATCAAGATCAGTGGCAATGGAAAGCTAACTCAATATGCTACAACTTCCATGAAGACCATTTTCCCAAATTCCATCTCAATTAATTTAGAAAAATCAACAAAGTAATCAGGTCATATATGCGGGTACTGTTCACAGACCCTACAAACAGAAACTTCCCATGCAAAAATTCACCCTTCTAACCTTACAATTTAACAACACCTATTTCACACAAATTTGAAGCCAACATCCCAAAGTTTCATTAGGCACAAACCTCACCTCATTTTCTCACCTACACAATTATTTATGATCAAAACATTGCAATAGGGTCAAAATGCATTTTCCAGATTTCACATTCAACTTAACTTCTTTCATTTCATCACTTTACCTACATCAATATGCATCCCCTTGGACCTCCAATTCAGCCCTAAGATCACCTAAACACTCTCTTTCATCAATGGCCAAGAGTTGGCAGCACACAATACACATAACATTAAACCCTAGGCTTTATGACATTATTGCACATAAATCACAATAAAAGCTTCTATCAACTAAATAAAAGAACATGAACTAGGATTCTCACCTAAACAACCTCCAAGCTTCAACTCTTAAATCTTTCCAAGCTTCAAGCTTTAAGTTTCCCAAATCTTCAAACAAAAACACCAACCTCTACTTTACCTCCCCACCTTCGACCATCACAATCATCATAATGTCAAAGTTCAAGTTGATCTTAGGTGTGACTAAAGGAAAAGTAAGTAATTATGGAGGAAGAACAAGGGCAATGAAACATGGAGGAGGAGGAAGTTTCGGTTGAAAGGAGCAAGTGATAGCTTCCATGTGATTTTTTTAAAAGTTGCCAAGAGAGGGTCGTGGGAGACAACACTTAAAAACACCTTTTTTTCAAGCTTTCTTAGAAAGTCACGTGGATGCTCTCCCAATTTAGAATGAATGGATAATCATCAATGAAAAGCTCTAAAGCTATGGATGAGAGAAAGGCTTTTAATTTTAATAAATGAGTTTGAAGCCTTCCAAGAAGCAAGGTCGTGAATGGAGGAGAAGGAAAAGACAAAATCATTAATTGCTTAAAGACACTTGTCCCGATATTTCTTTCGGTTCTAAATTCTACTCCAATTTTTCGTCAAACTCCAATGGCTTAATTTAATAAATCCTAACATCATATCTGTAATTTTCTTGTGCCATTGGCCAGTCATTTTCGATATCGAAAATCCACTCAGTCAGCCAGTTGGGAATTTTTCGGTCCGGAAATTTTCGAAAATTTCCCCGAATCATTTTTTTTTAAAATTACCTAAATTGCCCAAAATTGTAAAACATATAACAGTCCACTCCCAATAATTTTTCGAACACGAAAATCACATTTTCCACAACAAAAACACATTTAGGCCATTTACCGACGATTTTGCCAGTCCAGAAATTTTCTCCGGACAATTCCAGAAAAATTTTCATAAATCCCTAAAAATGTAAAACACTCAATGGCACACTCCAAATAATTTTTCAAATACAATTATCCCATAAATTTAACAAAAGGTCTCAATTTGAAACCTAAGCCGGAAAATATCATGAATGCATGTTTACCATGTGCAAGCGCAACAACCCATCATTCATAGAGGCTATATGCTGTATGCGCATGCCGAATTATAATTTAAAACTCCTAACTTGTCCCAATTTACTAAAATACCCTTCCCATCGATGATAGGATGTTACATATCCCTATTCCGAACTCGACCTATTCTTCAGCTTAGCTTAAGCCACCGACTGGCCACCGACTTTTAGATATTTGATTGTTAGATTCGAAGCATCCAAATCCAATGCGGTTAAACTTGGTCCGCACATAACTAGGATTGTAAACGGGTCGCGCTTGGTTTAGATCGTCAATAACTCGGCCAAAAAGGGGCCAAGGTTAGTGGGTTAGGGCAGCTAACTTAGGTCACGGGTAGCCTGTTAGGCCTCAATTGGATTGGTTATTTAATATATTTTATAAATTTTTATATATTTATTTTTTGATAAGATTGTAGTTGTATTTTTTTAAAATTCATAAATTATAAATTATAACATAACTATTTACAGTAATATGTAAGACAAAATTATCTATAAATTATTTAAAATATTTATATAAAATAAAAGATATAAAATACTAACCAATATATATTTATTAAAAATATATAGCAATGATAATGTTGTCATAATTATTCCTACAAACAAGTATAGTTACTAAATGAAAGCGTAACATCACTAACTTCTTAATGTTTTAATTAATATTTTAGGTATAATGAGCTAAATATTAAGAAAATTTGGTTAAAAGTCATTAAGTGAGGTTTAGATTGAAGGGGCTACATACATTTGCATATTATTAATGAGAAAATTACATTTTAAAATTAAAATATTGGGATGTATTAATTGTATGATTAATTAGGAAATTTAATTCAATTAATTTGAAATTTGTATGAAAAGTCATTAAGTTAATAGTTATAGTTAAGAATTTCAATTCAATTAATTACAATTTTAATTTACTTAAATAATTTATTAATTATTATAAGAGAGAATTGATAAAACCAAATTCATTAAATATAAAATTTTTTGCCACGCATTACGAATGATTATTTAAATCATTTTACAAAATGATGCAATTTACAAAATTAAGATAATATCATTTGGATAGATCGAGTGTGGAGACTAAGAAAGCATCATCTAATTGACTAACATATACAAACATTATATTTAGTAATATAATATTAAAATAAAAGAATATTTAGTAATGTAATATTATATAAAAGAATTTAAAATACCTTCATCTTCATATATTTGATCAAAATAACCTTTAATTGGTCTATTAATTTCACTAGTCCCCTCCGCATTAATACCTGTGGCTATAGGAAAACAAAAAAAAAATAGGTAAGATAATATAAAAATAGATAAATTAAATGTATTAAAAAGAAAAGAATTTACCATCAATATCTTCATTATTTAACTATCTTTGAGCATACAAAAGGGCTTCCACAGTGGGATAATGAAGTCTACCACGATGACGAGTAATGACCCGACCACTAGTACTAAATGCAAACTCTGAAGCAACGGTTGATGATGGAATAGCTAACAAGTCCTGTGCAATGGCTTGCAAGATTGGATAATTATGTGCAGATGTCTTCAACCATGATAATATATCAAACAACTCACCTTCAGTTTTAGGAATACAATATGCAAAAAAATATTTATCTAACTCCATTGTATTGTAAGAAATCCTACCCCTTTTCTCCTTCGAAATTTTTGAAAAATAATTTGTTAATAATAGGTCAGAAGAAAAGGTTGAACTAGAAAATGAAGTTGAAGTTAAATTGTCTACAGCACTACTAAGATTCCAATCATGAGTTTGTTGCATTCTGACTTCATAATCATTAAGTAATTGATACTATAATTGTTTCATGGTATGTACACGCTTTTGAGCTTCACCAATGTGTAATGCATTATAAATATATTTAACCCCGTCCATCTTATATCTCGGGTCCAACACATATGATACTGCAATAATATCTCCAACCTTATACCAATAATAATTAAACTTCTCTGCCATCCTCTTTGCCATAGTCCGAATCATCTATATAACACTTGAATATGAGTTTTGTACACAAAGTTACACCCATTTTTCCAATTTATCTCAGTATGACATCAACAATCGGCTCATGACGTTAGCATCGTCTTAGTTTGGCCAAAGCAACTTCTGGTCTAAATTTGATCCTCTAAATGATAGAATTGGTCTTTAAGATCTGCATGAGAGTTGTAGATTTTTCTATTTATCTATATAACACCTTAATTTGAGTTTTGTACATAATGTTATACCCGTTTTTCCAATTCGTCTTAGTATGACATCAGTAATCATCTCATGACGTCAGCATCGTCTTAGTTTATCCAGAGCATCTTCTGGTCTAAATTGAATCCTTTAGTTGATAGAATTGGTCTTTAAGGTCTTCATTAGAGTTGTAGATCTTGAAGTTCTCTTTCTATTCATCTATAGAAAACCTGAGTATGAGTTCTGTACATAAAGTTATACCTATTTTTCCATTTTGTCTCAGTATGACGTCAGTAATCGTCTCATGACGTCAGCATCGTCTTAATTTAATTTGAGTTTTGTACAGAATGTTATACCCGTTTTTCCAATTCGTCTTAGTATGACATCAGCAATCATCTCATGACGTCAACATCATCTTAGTTTATCCAGAGCATCTTCTGGTCTAAATTGAATCCTTTAATTGATAGAATTGGTCTTTAAGGTCTTCATTAGAGTTGTAGATCTTGAAGTTCTCTTTCTATTCATCTATAGAACACCCGAGTCTGAGTTCTGTACATAAAGTTATACCCATTTTTCCATTTTGTCTCAGTATGACGTCAGTAATCGTCTCATGACGTCAGCATCGTCTTAATTTGGCCAGAGCATCTTCTGGTCTAAATTTGATCCTCTAGATGATAAAATTGGTCTTTAAGGTCTTCGTGAGAGTTGTAGATCTTGAAGTCCTCTTTCTATTTATCTACATAACACCTTAATCTGAGTTCTGTACAGAATGTTATACCCATTTTTCCAGTTCAGCTTAGTATGACATTAGCAATCGTCTCATGACGTCAACATCGTCTTAGTTTAGCCAGAGCATCTTCTGGTCTAAATTAAATCCTTTAGTTGATAGAATTGGTCTTTAAGGTCTTCATTAGATTTATATATCTTGACATTCTCTTTCTATTCATCTATAGAACACCTGAGTCTGAGTTATGTACATAAAGTTATACCGATTTTTCCAATTTGTCTCAGTATGACGTCAGTAATCGTCTCATGACGTCAGCATCGTCTTAATTTGGCCAGAGCATCTTCTGGTCTAAATTTGATCTTCTAGATGATAAAATTGGTCTTTAAGGTCCGTATGAGAGTTGTAGATCTTGAAGTCCTCTTTCTATTCATCTATAGAACAACTGAATCTGAGTTCTATATAGAAAGTTATACCCATTTTTTCAATTTGTCTCAGTATGACGTCAGCATCGTCTTAGTTTGGCCAAAGCATCTTCTGGTCTAAATTTGATCCTCTAGATGATAGAATTCATCTTTAAGGTCTTCATGAGAGTTGTAGATCTTGAAGTCCTATTTCTATTCATCTATAGAACAACTGAGGCTAAGTTCTGCACAGAAAGGTATACCCATTTTTCCAATTCATCTCAGTATGATGTCAGCAATCGTCTCATGACGTCAGCATCGTCTTAGTTTGGCTAGAGCATTTTCTGGTCTAAATTTGATCCTCTAGATGATAGAATTGGACTTTGAAGTCTTCATGAGAATTGTGGATGTTGAAGTGCTCTTTCTATTCATCTATAGAACACCTAAATCCAAGTTCTATACAAAACGTTATACCCATTTTTCCAATTCATCTCAATATGATGTCAACAATCTTCTCATGACGTCAGCATCGTCTTAGTTTGGCCAGAGCATATTCTGGTCTAAATTTGTTCATCTAAATGATAGAATTGATCTTTGAGATCTTCATGATAGTTGTAGATATTAAATTTCTATTTTTATTTATCTATAGAACACCTAAATCCAAGTTCTATACAGAAAGTTATAACCATTTTTCCAATTCGTCTCAGTATGACATCAACAATCCTCTCATGACGTCAGCATCGTCTTAGTTTGGCCAGAGCATTTTCTGATCTAAATTTGATCCTATAGATGAAAGAATTGGTTTTTAAGGTCTTCATGAGAGTTGTAGATCTTGAAGTTCTTTTTCTATTCATCTATAGACAACCTGAATCTGTGTTCTGTATAAAAAGTTATACCCGTTTTTCCAATTCGTCTCAGTATGACGTCAGCAATCGTCTCATGACGTCAGCATCGTCTTTGTTTGGCCAGAGCATCTTTTGGTCTAAATTTGATCATCTAAATGATAGAATTGGTCTTTAAGGTCATGAGAGTTGTATATCTTGTAGTCCTAATTTTATTTATCTATAGAACACCTGAATCCGAGTTAGTTCTGAACAAAAAGTTATATCCGTTTTTCCAATTCATCTCAGTATGACATCAGCAATCGTCACATGATGTCAGCATTGTCTTAGTTTGGTCAGAGCATCTTCTAGTCTAAGTTTGATCCTCTATGTGATAGAATTCATCTTTAAGTTCTTGATAAGGTTTGTAGATCTTGATGTCCTCTTTCTTTTCATCTATAAAACATTTGAATCTGAGTTCTTTACAAAAAGTTATACCTGTTTTTCCAATTCATCTCAGTATGATGTCAGCAACTGTCTCATGACGTCAGCATCATCTTAGTTTGGCCAGAGCATCTTCTAGTCTAAATTTGATCCTCTAGATGATAAAATTGGTCTTTAAGGTCTTCATGAGATTTGTAGATCTTGAAGTCCTTTTTTTATTTATCTATAGAACTCTTGAATCCAAGTTTCGTATAGAACGTTATACCCATTTTTTCAATTCATCTCAGTATGACGTCAGCAATCGTCTCATGACATCAGCATCGTCTTAATTTAGCCAGAGCATCTTCTTGTCAAAATTTGATCCTCTAGATGATAGAATTGGTATTTAAGGTCTTCATAAGAGTTTTAGATCTTGAAGTCCTCTTTTTATTCATCTATAAAAAAACTAAATCTGAGTTTTGTACAAAAAGTTATATCCATTTTTTGAATTTGTCTCAATATGACGTCAGCAATCGTCTCATGACACGAACATCATCTTAGTTTGGCCAGAGCATCTTCTGGTCTAAATTTGGTCCTCTAAATGATAGAATCGGTCTTTATGGTCTTCATAAGAGTTGTATATCTTAAAGTCCTCTTTCGATTCATCTATAGAACACTTGAATCTGAGTTTTTAAAAGAAAGTTACACCCATTTTTCCAATTTGTCTCAGTATGACGTTAGTAATCATCTCATGACGTCAGCATCATCTTAATTTGGCCAGAGCATCTTCTGGTCTAAATTTGTTCCTCTAGATGATAAAATTGGTCTTTAAGGTCTTCATGAGAGTTGTATATCTTGAAGTCCTCTTTCTATTTATCTACATAACACCTTAATCTGAGTTCTGTACAGAATGTTATACTGTTTTTCCAATTCATCTTAGTATGACATCAGTAATTGTCTCATGACGTTAGCATCGTCTTAGTTTAGCCAGAGCATCTTCTGGTCTAAATTGAATCCTTTAGTTGATAGAATTGGTCTTTAAGGTCTTCATTAGAGTTATATATCTTGAAGTTCTCTTTCTATTCATCTGTAGAACACCTGCGTCTGAGTTCTGTACATAAAGTTATACCCATTTTTCCAATTTGTCTCAGTATGATGTCAGTAATCATCTTATGACGTCAGCATCGTCTTGATTTGGCCAGAGCATCTTCTGGTCTAAATTTGATCCTCTAGATGATAAAATTGGTCTTTAAGGTCCGTATGAGAGTTGTAGATCTTGAAGTCCTCTTTCTATTCATCTATAGAACAACTGAATCTGAGTTCTGTATAGAAAGTTATACCCATTTTTTCAATTCATCTCAGTGTGACGTCAGCAATCGTCTAAAGACGTCAGCATCGTCTTAGTTTGGCCAAAGCATCTTCTGGTCTAAATTTGATTATTTAGATGATAGAATTGCTCTTTAAGGTCTTCATGAAAGTTGTAGATCTTGAATTCTTCTTTCTATTCGTCTATAGAACATCTAAATCCAAGTTTTGTACAAAAAATTATACCTGTTTTTCCAATTTGTCTCAATATGACGTTAGCAATCATTTCATGACGTCAGCATCGTCTTAGTTTGGCCTGAACATATTCTGGTCTAAATTTGATCCACTTGATCACAGAATTGATCTTTAAGGTCTTCATAAGAGTTGTAGATCTTGAAGTCCTCTTTATTTTCATCTATAAAAAAACTGAATCCGAGTTCTGTAGTGAAAGTTATTCCTGTTTTTCCAATTTGTCTCAATATGACGTCAACAATCGTCTCATGGCATCAGCATCGTCTTAGTTTGGCTAGATAATCTTCTGATCTCAATTTGATCCTATAGATGATAGAGTTGGTATTTAAGGTCTTAATAAAAGTTGTAGATCTTGAAGTCCTATTTTTATTCATATATAGAAAACCTAAATTCGAGTTTTGTACAGAAAGTTATAGTTGTTTTTCCAAATCCTCTTAGGTTGACTTTTTGTTTCATCTTAGTTTGACTAGAACATCTTCTGGTCCACATTTGACCCTTTTTATGATAGAATTGGTCTTTATGGTCTTCATGAAAGTTGTAGAGCTTGAAGTCTTCTTTCTATTCATCAAATGAACACCTTAATCTAAGGTCTCTAGAGGAAGTTATGCCTAATGTCCCGAAACAGTTTTAGTATGGTATAGGGCAAGTACTGCTTCCGTGTTTGATTCTGAATGTTGGGTTTCAGAAGTGGGGTCCAACAATGGTTCCATGGAAACAGAATGGAGAAATCAAAGTTTACATCATGAAAAAAATGAGTTTATTTTTTAAAGTCATATGCCACAAGCGGGCAGCCGGGAGAAGGCTCTTGTCAACATGCATGTGACGAACAGAATAGTTCCACTCTCGCCCAAATAAAAACACATTATCATGCTCAAATCATTTTATCATATGCTCATACTTTCATGCTTGCTCATCTTTTCACTTATACAAAATGCCATGACATGTTTCATTGGCATAACTTGATCACAATTCATAAATCACAATGCATTTTCAAACATTCACAATGATTTCAAGATGAAGCGAATCAAGTTGAAGAAAATCAACATATACACACATAAGCAAGAATTTTCCCAATTATACAATAATTATAAATACATTACCCACCTAATATCACTTAAAAATCGAAGTTAAAGATTTTCTTTTCTCTTGTTCTTGAGTAAGGTTGTCTTGATTCACTTCAAATAAACCAATTTCTACTTAATACAAATTAAAAAAAAATTCATAAAATTTTAATAATAAAAAAAGTTAAAATTGAACTATAACCCTTTTAAAAATCTAAACTTTCAGGTCAACTTTTCCATGATCATTATTATCAGGTAAATGAAGAAATTTGAGAACATTTGTAACATCCCGTTACTGTCATTAAGGGTATTATGGTAATATTGGGACAGACTAATAGGATTTCACTGCATACATTGACTGAGCATGTTACTGGCCTCTAATCATAGAGGAACTGGTTTCTGCATATGCATATATTCATTGGTACATGCATTCATGATTTTCGGTATTTAATTGTGAATTGAACCGATGAATTGGTGGTTTTGAACCGATCGAATTGTGGACCGATTGGATCGATCAATCGTGATTAAATGAGGAATTAGGAGTTAATGTGTTCAAGTGACTGATTTAGAATAGTTTATGAGTGGTGGTATTTTATAGTGGCTTGGAGGAAATTTCGAAATTCGGGAGAAAATGCGGGACCGAAATTTTGGGTGGTGACCGACCAATATTTGCATAATCTTGAAAGAACGCCCAATGGTAAACGAAAAATTAGGATTTTACTGATAGGAAATTATGATGTTGAGCCGTTGAAATTTAGAGACTGAATTTTAAACTGATTTGGAGACTTAGGTCTATATATATAGCCTAGGTTTGAGAATTGGGGAAAATATCTAAGGCAAAACGATTTTCTCCCTTCCCCTTCTCCACGGCGTTCTTCGTTTCCTCTCATGGGTGAGGATTCATTGATTATTTCTTGTGGTTTTCCTCTTATTATGTAAGGCTAACAAGTCTATTGTGATTGATAAAGGATTGAGGAGCTTGGAGTGGATCATCGTTGGATTTGAAACATTTTAGGGTTAACGGCGATTTTGAGGGATTTGTGGATCGATCTGTGATTTGGTAAGTTTTTACTGGTTTAATGTTGTTATTAATGGTTCCTACTGCATTTATGGCCTTTATTATAGTTGATTTGAGTAGTTGAGAGTGTTTAATGGGGTTTAGAGTGAGAAAATGGACGGAAAACGATCGGAGAAGACGATCGGATCATCGCACGTCGCGACGAGCGCAGAAACACCGAGGGCTTCGTCGCGACGAATAATTGAATGTAATTATTTTTATTAATCGCGACGAGCTCGGTCGACGACGCGACGAGCGTGGATTGGTGCGTCGCGACAAATGGGTTCCACGTCGCGACGAGCGTGGCTTTGTGCAATGCGACGAGCGGTCCCCTACGTCGCGACGAGTGAGCTTTTCATGTCGCGACATATGGGGCAGTTTTCTGATTGAATGTATATTCGTTTATGGGACATAACTTATGGTGTAGACCTCCGATTGAGGTGATTCTCGATTCACTGTGAACTAGGGAAAGAGGTCTACTATTGAGAAAAATATTGAGAGTTGGAATTTAATTTAATTGATACTGATTCTTGAGATTTAAGGTTAATTATGGTTTATAGTGTGATCTAAGTATTGAATTGAGACAATTGGAGTTTTAATTGAGATTTTCACTGGATGATTTGACCGATGGATATGAAATTGTTATAGGGAATATGAATTGAGAAAATTGAACTGAATTGAGGATTGAACCAAAGCAGTGTTGATCCAATTGAGTGAAGAGTTGAAATTGAGCATAGGATATCGAATTTGGGTATTAGCAGGAAATCGTGAACATGCATGGTACATAATTCTGTAGAGACATATGCATTATTATCTTTGTTTAATTGGGCAATTAGTAATGGGTTGTACTTTCTTTGTTATAGTGGCGCCGTTGGATCATCGTTCCACGGACATTCTTTGGGACTTCAGTGCAATAGCTCGGAAGTTCTGGTGAGTAACCTAGTTGGTTTCTCAAATTCTTGATTGTCTAAATGCTCATTTGTATGAATTATTGAAATGAATGTGATTGAATTGTATGCTTTTCGCATCTTGAGCAGTCGCTAAATGACCTTGAAATTGCATGATTATTGAAATATACATGATCAAAGCTGTATGTTCTCTTTGTATTGAACTGGACTCTTGTATGACCCTTTGAAATGTATGAGTGAATCAGATATTATTCTTGAATTATATGTGGTGATTTGCATACGATTCTTGTATTGGATTGAATTCTTGAGTGACACCGAGAAGCTGTAATATGGGCTTTCATAGCCGTATAATCGTAAGTCATGAACACTTGAAATTATGAACATTGAATTATCGAAGATTGCATATCATGCATAAATGCATGATCGATAATGGAATGTGTCCCAAGTTGCTAATATCATTGAAAAGAGCTTGAGCTCGAACATCAGATCGTCTTGGCCGGGTCTGGAGGGAGAAATCACGGACGCGCCCTCATCGATCCTCGTTCGAGCTTGGGCACAACATGAATAATCGGAAAAGAGTCTCATATGCATTGCATCTTGTATTGAATGTCGAAATGACCGTATGATTCTTGTGAATGACCGTGACTATCTCTGCAAATTATTGTGAATGAATGGTGATTGCGTGTTGACATGATTTATCAGAATCGCCGATAATATCGCAAACCGTGACGTGACACTGTAAATTGTTATGTATGATTACCATAGACTGTTAATAGACTACTGTGAACTGTGAGGCCATACTATAATCTACGGTATGGTACTGTAATTGGTTATCCTCGTGAATTATATATATATGTAAAGCTGTTATATCGTCTTCGTATAATATTATACGATCATCATTAATTGACTACTCTTCAGATTGTGTTATACGCGATACGCGATACGCGTAATGCATGATTTGAGTGAACCATCGATGATGGTTTCTCATTGAGTTCGCAAACTCACCCAATATTGCAACTATTTTTCAGGGATCGAAGAGTACCCGCCGCATTTAACAGGAGTATGTACATTGCATTGGAGTAGAAGACTAGGGTCGGGATCAGTTCGCGTCTGCATAAGTGTCTTTCCGAGTTGTGTGTGTAAATGAATAATTCCGCGTTTTCTACTAAATTGAACTGCTATTATATAGGGCCCTAGAGTGATAATTGTATAACTGATATGTGATTACTGAAATTGTGTTTTGAGTGAATGTATTCGTTTTAAAGAGGACCCAATTGTTTATTGAATTGTGCATTTCTGATTGATTCTAAAGTGTTTTATAAATTGTGTATTGAGTTATGTACTGCAATTGACTGCTGTAGCCTACCATTCTCGTGTGGCGTGGACTCGGATATCACCCACGATATCGGGTTGGTCTGCGCGGGTTGGGATGCTACATTTATGGTATCGAGTCGAAATACGATTGTACATGGGCGTTCGAAATTTGTCTTGAGTTACATGCATTAAAGTCGTAAAGTCGTCACGGCAGATAAAGTGACAAGCGATCCCGATCTAGCGATGAGTCGCATGCATGGCGTGTATCGATCGATAAGCGGTCGAGATAGAGAGGAAATGATAAGGCGGTAGAGTGTGATAAAAGGAAGTGGCGATCATCGAAGGATAAGAAAAAGTATATGGTCTGATCTGACAAATGAACATTTAGTGTATCGATATTGATGGATATACGATGATATGCCAAAAGAGAGTGGTACTGAAATATGTCATATGAATATAGACTTTAGATTGATAGAGGAAATAGAAATATGATAGAAATGACCGAGTTCGGTGTGTAAAGGGAATGAAATGAAATGTTACAATTGGGATTGATTCTTGTGATAAGTGTTATAAATAATGATTTATGGTGAAGATCGATTACGTTAGTGAGAAATTTAGAATGATGGTAAATCTGTGATGTTGATTTTTGAGTGTGAAAATTTAAGGGTAGGATGTAATAACGAAAAGATTGAAAGGTAAGATAATGATACGGAGAAATGAAACAGATGTTCCGGTTTAATTGCTCTGATTATATGGATGTGTGATTGATCTATATGGGATATTGTGCATAGTTGGAATTGAGTTTCTAGATATTGAGAATGACCGATAAGACATGTGACAACCGTGATGTTGAAGAATTTCATGAGTAACATCGATAAATGAAAGTAAATGGTGATTAATGAAAGGACAATAGGGAGTTAAATTTGAAATGAGGGATTCTAATCTGAGTTGAGACTCAAGTGTCAGAGATAAAATCTGTTATTGAGAAAATATGTATTATGCTAATGTAAGGGATCTGAATGTGTAATATGATTTTGCTCATTGAGGAGAATATTGATTGGCAAATAATTGAGTAAAACTGTTTGGAAAGTGATGAATGTTTATTCAACCCAGGGAGTGATTTATAGCAGCTTATGTGGAGAAGTTAGTGTAAAGGAACATGTGTCGGAATATATGTATTCGGAATTATTGAGAATTAACTAAGTGCTGGATCTATCCAGAAATGACAAAATGTTTGAGGAAATGTGTGAAAAGTATGACTGATGATTGTGGAAGAGACATTTGGAGAACTGTTCATCTTAAGTTTTAATCATATTGTTTTAAATTGGTGATGTGGCAATATATAGTGAAATGTCCTAGTAAAAGTTATGAGGTAATTAGTTACTATAGTGCAATGTGATTAAACGTATCTAGGGAAAAGGATAACGTTGTAGGTATCTTGTGATCGATTTTCTGAAATTGTGGCGCCTTAAAAAGTGTGGGGGCATTAACTGTATAGAAAGGTTATGGATATATCCATGGATATGCAAATCAATGATGATCGAGATACTTTGGGAATTTGAATGATTCGCAAAGGAGATTAAATGGATTGAGCAGAAATTCAATAGCGTATAAGAGTGTTACTGTTGATGGATAATTGTCAAACTGGTAAAAAGAAAGTAATATGAGTTATCGAAATTTCAAATAAATTGTGTATAAAAGATCTTGGCAAAACAATCGGTGATTGTAAAACGCAAAGCTGTATTGGGAAATTTTAAATGGAGTCAACTTCGAGGAAATGACCGATAAGCGTGTTATGAAGTGTTGTGTTTCAACAAGAATGCACCAAAGAGTAAGAAAAGGTTTAGAGTGTGAACTCGAATAGTTATTCGTGGAATAATTAACGGATGTATTCTTTGAGGCAAGCGTGAGGCGATATCATTGGAATCCATCGAGATTATGCGAACATAGTCGAAGACTATGGTTGATTTGAGTTAATAATGACCGTAAAATGAATCTGTAATAGGGGTTGAGCGATCCCAGTTTATGGCAATGAGTCGAATCGATAAGGAAACTAAATTCGTCATTAAATGGCCTCTATGTGACTGTCATGAAAATGGATTGGTAAGTGGTTTAAAATCGAAAAGATGATCCTGATCTACAAAGTGATTTACGGATTGGATTAAGATGCAATGCTAAGAATTGATAAATGTGTTTCTGGTACTGAGTGTAAGGATTGGCAAATAATTATAAAGATATGAGCGAGAATCGGAATCGAAAGGAGCGGACAAATTCTCCTGTCCTCCTCATCGACTGTATATGCAATTTCGAGGACGAAATTTTTATAAGGAGGGGTGAATTGTAACATCTCGTTACTGTCATTAAGGGTATTATGGTAATATTGGGACAGACTGATAGGATTTCACTGCATACATTGACTGAGCATGTTACTGGCCTCTAATCATAGAGGAACTGGTTTACTGCATATGCATATATTCATTGGTACATGCATTCATGATTTTCGGTATTTAATTGTGAATTGAACCGATGAATTGATTTGGTTTGTGAACCGATCGAATTGTGGGTGATCGGGGTGAGTGAATCGTGATTAAATGAGAAATTAGGAGTTAATGTGTTCAAGTGACTGATTTAGAATAGTTTATGAGTGGTGGTATTTTATAGTGGCTTAGAGGAAATTTCTCGAAATTCGGGAGAAAATGCCTGCATAGGAAATTTTGACCGGTGACCAATCGATCGCATAATCTTGAAAGAACTGTCCAATGGTAAAGGAAAATTAGGATTTTCTTGATAGGAAATTATGATGTTGAGTAGTTGAAATTTAGAGACTGAATTTTAGACTGATTTGGAGACTTAGGTCTATATATATAGCCTAGGTTTAAGAATTGGGGAAAATATCTAAGGCAAAACGATTTTCTCTCTTCCCCTTCTTCACAGCGTTCTTCGTTTCCTCTCATGGGTGAGGATTCTTTGATTATTTCTTGTGGTTTTCCTCTTATTGTGTAAGGCTAACAAGTCTATTGTGATTGATAAAGGATTGAGGAGCTTGGAGTGGATCATCGTTGGATTTGAAACATTTTAGGGTTTACGGCGATTTTGAGGGATTTATGGATCGATCTGTGATTTGGTAAGTTTTTACTGGTTTAATGTTGTTATTAATGGTTCCTACTGCATTTATGGCCTTTATTATAGTTGATTTGAATAGTTGAGAGTGTTTAATGGGGTTTAGAGTGAGAAAATGGACGGAAAACGATCGGAGAAGACGATCGGATCATCGCACGTCGCGACGAGCGCAGAAGCGCCGAGGGCTTCGTCGCGACAAGCTCGGGTCGACGACGCGACGAGCGTGGATTGGTGCGTTGCGACAAATGGGTTCCACGTCACGACGAGCGTGGCTTTGTGCAACGCGACGAGCGGTCCCCTACGTCGCGACGAGTGAGCTTTTCACGTCGCGACGAAAGGGCGTAGGTCGCGACGTATGGGGCAGTTTTCTGATTGAATGTATATTCGTTTATGGGACATAACTTATGGTGTAGACCTCCGATTGAGGTGATTCTCGATTCACTGTGAACTAGGGAAAGAGGTCTACTATTGAGAAAAATATTGAGAGTTGGAATTTAATTTAATTGATACTGATTCTTGAGATTTAAGGTTAATTATGGTTTATAGTGTGATCTAAGTCTTTGAATTGAGACAATTGGAGTTTTAATTGAGATTTTCTTGGATGATTTAACCGATGGATATGAAATTGTTATAGGGAATATGAATTGAGAAAATTGAACTGAATTGAGGATTGAACCAAAGCAGTGTTGATCCAATTGAGTGAAGAGTTGAAATTGAGCATAGGATATCGAATTTGGGTATTAGCACCGGAAATCGTGAACATGTATGGTACATAATTCTGTAGAGACATATGCATTATTGTACTGTTTAATTGGGCAATTAGTAATGGGTTGTACTTTACTGTTATAGTGGCGCCGTTGGATCATCGTTCCACGGACATTGCTGGGACTTCCAGGCAATAGCTCGGAAGTTACAGGTGAGTAACCTAGTTGGTTTCTCAAATTCTTGATTGTCTAAATGCTCATTTGTATGAATTATGAAATGAATGTGATTGAATTGTATGCTTTTCTTGCATCTTTGAGCAGTCGCTACATGACACTGGAAATTGCATGATTATTGAAATATACATGATCGAACTGTATGTTCTCACTGTATTGAACTGGACTACTGTATGACCACTGAAATGTATGAGTGAACTGTATTATTACTGAATTATATGTGACTGATTCGCATACGATTACTGTATTGGATTGAATTCTTGAGTAACACCGAGAAGCTGTAATATTGGGCTTTCATAGCGCATAATCGTAAATCTTGAACTTTGAATTATGAACATTGAATTACTAAGCACTGCATATCATGCATAAATGCATGATCAGATAATGGAATGTGTCCCAAGTTGCTAATATCACTGAAAAGAGCTTCGAGCTCGAACATCGCATCTTGCCTAGCCCTGGGGAGAAATCACGATCGCGTCCCTCACTGATCACTGACTGAGCGTTTGGGCACAACACTGAATAATTGGAAAAGAGTCTCATATGCATTGCATACTGTATTGAATGTGTGAAATGACTGTATGATTACTGTGAATGACTGTGACTGTCTACTGCAAATTATTTTGAATGAATGACTGATTGCGTGTTGACATGATTTACTATAAACTGCTGCATAATACTGCAAACCGTGATGTGACACTGTAAATTGTTATGTATGATTACCATAGACTGTTAATAGACTACTGTGAACTGTGAGGCCATACTGTAATCTACGGTATGGTACTGTAATTGGTTATCACTGTGAATTATATATAATACTGTAAACTATTATATCGTGCTGTACAATATTATACGATATTGTTAATTGACTACTACTGTACTGTGCTATACGCGATACGCGTAATGCATGATTTGAGTGAACCATCGATGATGGTTTCTCATTGAGATCGCAAACTCACCCAACATTGCAACTATTTTTCAGGGATCGAAGAGTACCCCGTCAGACGAACGGGAGTATGTCTGCTGCGTTGGAGTCGGAGACTAGGGTCGGGATCAGTTCGCGTCTACATAAGTATCTTTCCGAGTTATGTGTGTAAATGAATAATTCCGCGTTTTCTACTAAATTGAACTGCTATTATATAGGGCCCCAGAGTGATAATTGTATAACTGATATGTGATTACTGAAATTGTGTTTTGAGTGAATGTATTCGTTTTAAAGGGGACCCAACTGTTTATTGAATTTTGCATTTCTGATTGATTCTAAAGTGTTTTATAAATTGTGTATTGAGTTATGTACTGCAATTGACTGCTGTAGCCTACCATTCTCGTGTGGCGTGGAATCGGATATCACCCACGATATCGGGTTCGGGTCCTGCGGGGTTGGGATGCTACAACATTTCCTTCTAAAAACATGTTCTTCCTCGTCTTAAGTTTCTAATGACACCAAAATCATTAAATTTGGTTTAGTAATCCGAAAGTTATACTCCAAACATTTTCGAATTGTTCTTATTTTGAAACCATATTCTGTGCTCAACTTCCTTCCAAAAATTGATATCCTTAAAGAATGAATTTAAACTTAATTTCTTCATACAACTTGTATCCTTATGCCTCTAGTTTATTCCAAATTAAAAATCACTCCGTTTGGATAACTACAATAAAAATTATGTTCAAAATACCAAAGTATATTCTGTTCTAGAAAGTTCATCGCGACGAACTTTTCTAGAGAGGAAAAGTTCACATGAAATCTTACAAGTTTGCCGCAGCAAACCCCTGAGTTGACCATGGAAAACTTCATTTTTCAAGTTGGCCGCGGTGAACTTTGACAGAAGAATTACATTTCAACCCAAAATCATTTTCCATATTTTCCAGATTTTAACTTCCCACCTTTCACATATAATCCATATTAAACTTAAACCATCTCTTCTACTTCATTTTCAACTCCCTTTCAACCCAAAATCATTCACAATTACATCATAATCTATCTTTGATCATTAACCCTAAAAGATTAAAACATTTTCATATACCATTCTTCAACAACTTCCTTCACACATTCAACTTTATTTTCACTTCTAACTATCATCAAATATACTTCATTCAACAATTAGGAAAGGTTGATGCTTATACTTACTTGTTTTAACCTCAAAGTCTTCAAGATCTCCAAAACTCTAGCTTGATTTTCTCCTCTTTTTCTTTTCTTCTCACACCCATGTTACTTCTCCTCTTCTTAACATGTCAACAATTTCCTTCTTCTAATTTGTTCTCTTAATGGTTATAAGATGTCCATTTTGGCCTTCCATTTATGCCTTAAAGCCTTCTAACCTTAAATGACTTGCCAATTTTACCCTTTTGGTTATACACCCTTAACACTTTAATTTAACCAACTCAAGGAATAAAATCTTACTAATATTGACATGCTAATTAACTCCAAATAAAATAATTTATCTAGCAAGATCATAAAATTTATTCAAATCATGTTTAATAAATAAAAAAATTTTGGGGTCCAACACTAATGACACCAAGATCATTCAATTTGGTTCATTATTGTGAAAGTTATACTCCAAATATTTTCGGACTATTTTTATTCTGAAACAATATCCTACACTCAAATTCTACCTCGAAATTGAAATTCTTAAAGTTCAATTTAGAATTTTATTTCTTCATAAAGTTTGTATTCCTATGTGTCTAGTTTACTACAAATTAAAAATCATTCTATTTGGATAACTACAAAATAAGATATTCCCAAAATACTAAAATATGTTCAGTGTGGAGAAAAGTTCGCCATGGCGAACTCCTCCCAAGAAGAATTTTCGCAAAAATCTCACAAGTTCGTCGTGATGAAATCAAGAGTTGGCTGCGGCAAACTTTGCCCAAGAGGAACCCTAGCCAAATCCTTCAAGTTCACCGCGGCTAAGCAAAGAGTTTACTGCAATGAACTTTCACAGAAGCATACCTATTTTTTCAATTTCATGACAGATTTTGAGACTCTTAGAGACCAAATTTAAATTCAATTTCTTCATGAAAAATGTAACATATGTCTCTAGTTTAATCCAAATTAAGAATCATATCATTTGGATAACTAGATAAAAATTTATGGTTAAAACACAAAAGCATACTTAGTGGAACATTTTCCAGTCAATCATCTTCCAATTTTCCAAATTTTACACCCAACATAACTTGTACAAAAATAACCTTTTTCTAGTTCATTTAATCCTCATTCTCAACTCCATTTCATCTCAATATCATTCACCAACAAAGCATGATCTAAATTTGATCATTAACCTAAAAATAGGATATGTTCATGTACGTATTCATTAACAACCAACTACATATCATCATTCATAAATTTATATTATTTTTCCATAACATATCTCTTTCCTAAGCTCATTATTTCAAGTTGATAACCACTTCATGTATACTTGAAGTTTAGCTCAACATCATCTATACATAAATCAAAATTTCATGCTTGATCATAAACACCCCAAAATAGAACACAAACATATACATTCATCCACAAATTTTCTGCACCCATTTCTCACCCCATTATGAAGATCATTCAACCTCAAAACATCTCTATAACAATTCATAATTTATTACTCATCAAGCATATACAAAAGTAAGAAATTTAATTAAACTTTGCATCACTCATGTTCATCACACATAAAACACCATTTCAGGTCATTTAACCTCTAACTATCATCATAAATGTTTTATTTAAAATTGCCTATAATGATTATAGCCCTACTTACTTGGATTAGCTCCAAAATCTTCAAAAATACCAAAAATTCCTAGCTTCCCATACAACCCACGATCATCATCTTTCAAAGGTGGTAGGGATAAGTTTATGGTGAGAATGAAAGGGACAGCAAGATGAAAGAGAAGCAAGTAAGAGATGAGAGAGCTAGGTTTAGTGTTGTTAAAGGTTGGCAACAAAGTGACATGAAGAAGAAGAGAACCCACGAAAATGGAGAAGAAGAAAGCAAAACCAAAAACACTAAGTGGTCTTCCAAATTAAAACATTGTGAGAGAGGGTCTTTCAATTAAAAGAGTAATGACTTAAGACGTAGTTTGGCAAGTGACAATGTCCAATTCTTCATTTAACTAGTCCAATCAAATCCAATTTCTATTCTAATTGTCTCCCTATTTTCAATGACACTTGTTAATAAATCCTAAAGTCATTCATCAAATTTCTGTTACCATTGGACAATAAATTCCACTACCATTTATTAATAATGTTGTCACTTAGTAATTTTCCAAGTCCAAAATACCCAACAATTTTAAAAAATTTCTTCAAAAATTTTAAAAATTCTAAATCAGCAAATACACTCTCCAAATCAATTTTCAATGTATAAAAACCACAATTCTGAATAAAAATCACATTTAGAAATAATTATACCTGGAAGGTCAATGAATGTATGTACAATCATTTTCATGTGTAAAAATTCACTATTTATGTGTATGTGCATACCATATTATGCATGAACAAGAAACGTATTTTCTAATCTCTCAAAAAACTTTCATAAATTCTATTATAGCCTCAACATAGGTAATGGGATGTTACAGTAACAAACTTGATTATGATCCAAACCATTCCATAAGATCCTCCTTTAAAAGTTGAGATTAGATCCATAGATAATGGAGACATAGAACTTAGTACTCTTATTCTAGAATTGGATCAAAACATGCATTGCCTAATCATTAGACCACAATTCTTCCACTTGCATATATTTTAAGTTATACGTCAAAACAATTCTCCCACAATAGTGATGTTAGTGATTCAAAATAACTTTCCAATTTGTACCTAAAATCCTTAACTTATTTATATTTTCAAGTCTAATTTTGGTTTCTAATAAACCTAAGAGTTAAGGGTGCTCCAAAGTGACAAATTTACTTAAAGCTTGATGCCTTTTAGGACAATTCAAGCAATGAACATTCCATATTTTAAAATTCACAAAAAAATGTCTTAATCTTTGAAGCTCTTGCTCATGTTTCCTTTTTTAGATTTCCTTCTTTTAGAACTTTCAAATCCATCTTCATTAGCTTTCATTGAGGAATTATCCATTAGGTCCATAACTACTACTTTTTTTAACCCTATTCTCAATTCCACTAAACACATTGTCTCTTGCTTTTGTGACATGATCCACTTGATTGTCTATACTGACATTCAATATAGCCCTATCATTAGGAGAGTTTGGATACTCATCTTGAGCCAGGTTATTAACATTCACATTGACAACTTCTTGAACTTCCAGTTGATTCACATCTTCATTGAGCTAGTCATTTTGTATCTTATTGTTCATCATTTGTTCCTTCACTTACGTCATAGCCACATGCATGCCTCTATCCCTATTAGTTCAAAATAATCCTCTTTTTTTAAGGTTTTCCTTGTAGGTTTCCATTGCTTCCTTTCACTACAAGAAATACACACAATTTGCGATGTTTTATTGATAAAACATTGCAGATTGTGAAGATTTTTCGTGACGTTTAAAAAATGTCACAAAATGTTCAAAATTTTCACGATGTTTTATAAAAACGTCACGAATTTGTAACACTTTTTATGACATTTTATCAATAAAATGTCGCGAAATAGAAATCACAATGTTTTGTTGAAGAAAACGTCGTTATTGGCATAAAATTCAACAAAGCTTAAACCAAGCAAAACTAGCCGAAGCCAATACAGTGAAATTCAGAGGCAAAACCCCCAACTTTCAAAACTGAATGCAATACAAAAATCGCCACACAATAAAAGATTAAAATCAAGAAAGAACCAAACCTTAGCTTCAAGTTTGGTGATATAAGATATAAGGGCCGCCTTATCCTGCCTCTTAATGGATTCCTCATCAAAATCCACTTCTTTGAGATGCTTCCAGATGGTATCATCTCTGAGAGCGCTTCGCAACACCATGGCACTGGACGTCAACGACAGAGGCCTAACTGTGCTCGCCATTTCCCACCAAAACCCTAAATTTGAAATTCAATCACATTGTTGAAGGTTCAAGGAGAGCCAATTTCTCAATTGTTATGTTCATTGTTGTTGCAAAAAGCTTCGTCCGCCTAAACCCATAGGCTATTATCATCCATCCGCCTCTGACCATTTCTTTTCCTTGCATTTCTTGTCAGTCACCTCCAGGTTATCATCTTTTATGACTATCTAAAAGATCTAGTAGAGGTGCATGCAATGGCAATTAGAAGCGAGGTTTCTATATCTTTTGTTCATATTGGTGCTTTGCATTTTGTGTGCTTTGTGGTTACACAATTCACTTTATAGCAAATGTTTTGTTTTGAGACCAATAAACATCGAATCATCAACTTTAGATCACTAAAATATCGATTTGCATAACCAAGTGGATGTTTCAGGACACTTTATGAGATGTATAAGGGATCTAATTTGTTTCTATAAATTGCCCTAGTGACCAGTGCGCTGGTAGTGTTTGTGTTGAGGGAAATTAATTTGTCAAAGGTAGTTTTAACTGAAGAGTGGTCAATTTTATTGTTTGACTAATATATCAAATGTTCTAACTATCTCTTGTTTCACTGAACACTTTCCAGATATTTTGCAGTATAACATCCAGTTTATTTTGAGCATTGCATTGCTTTAAATACTTCACTAGTAGAAAATTTTAACATGAAAGATCACATTTACTGTTTATGCCTTAAACTGCTCCATTGCAGATTTTAGAGTTGTTTAAAAGTGATGTTGATATTTTATATTTGTTAACAACTAGTAAATATCACTCATTGGTGTAACATAACACCTTGTTACAACTTATAATCACTTGCAATATGCTTTTGATTGAGTTTTGCTATTTAGTTTGAGTTTCTTGGTAAAGATTCAATTTGATATGAAAACACAGTTGAGGTTGAGGTTCCTGTGTATAAGGCTATTGGGCAGTTTTGGATTGGAAAGTAATGGTGGTTGATGTTGGTCTGAACGTTGATTAAATTTGGAGCTAATGGGCATGTATTTGTTCCTTTTTCAGGAAAAAAACAAACTGATGATCTTTTTGAGAAGCTGGATACAACTAAGCTGAATGCTCACCTTAAGGAGCTCATGCTTGGCCTAACAGTAAAGGTTTTCCACACATACAATGCATCAATCACCTTGGATGGATAGATAATTTCCATTCTGGGACCTGTTGGCTGCTCATAAATCAATTGGTTATTTTTAATGTGTAATTAGTTATTTGTTCCTTTCAATGTTACGAGGCATTTGTTACTGCAGTACTGTAATTAAGATCGACATATAGATATTGCCTACTTTTGATCAGGACGACTGGATTATGAAATCAAGTTGTGTGCTGATTTGACAATTATATCCTTTTTATATTGATTGTTGCAGTAGTATCATAAGTGTTTTCTGATTTGCTGACTGATGCTATATGGTTAAACATTTTGAACTATAAATTGCTTGGAATACCAACTTAAGTTCGAGGTTTTGAAAATGTTTAGTGTTTTATCCATATATTTGGTTTTCAATATGCACATGTGCATATTATAGTGTAAAGTGTTGCTATTATTTGTGTCTCGCTTGATTTTCCTATTTTTTTAATGTTCTGTTTATCGTCCTTTGTTCCTTTGTAATGTTCTTCACGGAACAACAGTAACCATGGAGTTTCCAAGAACCTAAAAGTACGATTAAACAAGAACACTCCTCAATGCAGAGCTTCACTTCTGAGATTGCTGCAACCTAAATGAACAATCAAGCCAGTAATGGTTTTCAATGTGATTATGGAAATCAACAACAACAATATCAATCTGTTAGAGAGTAGAAAATATCAGAAGATGGATACAACTAGAGAAAATATGCTTAAAAACAAGTCGAAGGAATTGAAAATCCGAGAAGCTATTACAAGTGTATATATCCCGATTGCCCAAAAAAGAAGGAAGTTAAGAGGTCTTTAGATGGGCAAATTGTTGAAATAGTTTACAAGGGCAGTCACAACCATCCAAAGCCTTAATCCACTAGAAGATCATCCTCGTCAACTTTTTCTCGATATCCAATTTAAGCTCCTAATTCTACAATGAATGAGATTCAAGATCAGTCATTTGCCTCTCATAGTAGTGTTCATCACCTTGCCCTTCTCCGTGCGGCACTGGAAGGAACAAACAGGGTTTGACAAAGAGTAAGCCGAGGGATCCATCCAAGCGTCATATTGATACAAGAATTATAGTACAAGAAGTTTGATATATCTACTCATATTGATATATTATATACTTATGATTATTTACTATACAATTATGATGAACTTTTGATATTAGTTAGTGTTTTATAACATTTTTGTGAATTGCAATTAAATAATACATTTTCTGTAGGTATGAAATTCTTATGATACACGAATAATTATTAAAATTAATGATATACTAAAAATAAAGAATTATTAAATAAATAAAATTTATAAATAATATTGAATAGTTATTAAACAAATAATATTTAAATATTTTTAAAAATAATTATTAAAATTAACAATTATTAAATTAAAATAATTTACGCAAAATGAAAAAAATAATAATTAAAAACCAAAAACATCGCGAAAGACTTTTTATTGGAACCCCTCCCTGGTGAGTCACGGGTTCGACGTCCTACGTGACATCTAGACGGGTAACCCACAAGGGAGGAATTCCCCACCACTTGAAGACTAAAAAACGAACTTATTTTAATGTCATCCGAACTGCTCTTGTAAGATTCACCCTAATCTCTCTCAATAAATTTGTTCTTAGGGCCTAAACTTAAATCCGATTCTTAAGCTAAAATGAAAATTTCTTGCCTCTATATTAATAAGAACTAAAAATTCACCTCAATCGAATCTGTATAAATCGAGAAATTGCCCAAATACGGACTCATATTAAAAAACTCTATTCAATTGCCTTCCTTCGATTTAATCTATAAAATTCAACTCAAACCCGAAAATTCTAAATTTTGCATGAGAGGGTAGAAAATTTGTTTAGAAAACCAATACTTCAAAAATCAATTAAATCGGAGGTCAAACGAACAATTTACAAAAAGAAAAAAGAAAACGTTGGGCGAGTGTTTGGAAAACGTTCGCTCGAGAAGTCGAGCAATTTCGCTCGCCCGCGGGGCCAAGCGTTTACACTCGCCCGCGAGGTCGAGCGGTTACGCTCACCCGCATTGCCGAGTGTTTACGCTCGCCTACAAGGCGAGCTGTTACGTTCGCCCATAAGGTCGAGCAATTACGCTCGCCTGCAGGGCCAAGCGATTACGTTCGCCCACGAGGCTGAGCGTTTACGCTCGCCCGTGAGGCGAGTTGTTACGCTCGCCCGTGAGTTAGGAAAGCGCTCGTTTGCTGGATGAGCGGTACTAAGGGGCCAGTTCACCTGGCTATTCTTACACTTGGATTTTTTGAAAATTTATCTCTTTTCATACAGAATTCCAAAATTTGAAACTTTGGTATCAATAAAAAGCAAAAAGGCGATTTACAACTTTCATGAAGGAAGCAAAAAATCCATGAAGGCTCTAAGGAAGTGAAAAAACCTTCCAAATATACTGCCTGGACAAAACACTTTTCGACAGTAACTGCATTCTTTCAAATCTTATAACTTCTTAATCCTAAGTCCAAAAGTGACACATTATTCACCAATGAAAAGCTCTACTCATGAACTACAATCTCCAAGAAGACTTCCTAATCCAATTCAAACTCTAAGAGGACTAAAACCTCAGTCAAAGTTTCTGCCCATTTAAAAAAAATTGACAACACCTCCCCTAAAATTTCACTAGCCAAAAATCCTTCAAACAGACAATCCAAATTTCCAACACCTGCACAAGACTTCAATCTCCACATTCTTGAATTTCCTAACTTCCAAATCAATCCATATAATCCCAAGGACTAACTCAAATGGTAGCAACCACAATCTTACTCTATTTGACAATCTCAAACCATACAACAATACATATTTATGAAACATACATAAGATACATTAAAAAAATTCATATCTCTTTCATTTACATAGAAGATATGAGTTATTACAAAGTTTTAGAGGGCATTTTAGCCCAAATACATCAAAAGTATCAAAAGTGCAAATTACAAAAAAGATCATTGATCCAAAATGCATCTAAAGCTTTGTTTCCAATTAAAGCTTCAGAAGTAAAATGCATAGGAGTAATGCCTCAATCCCGATGTGCTTACTCATTTTCTCGTTCATCGCCTGTGGAGGGGAAAAGGGGTGTGAGCTCGACGGCTTCGTGGGTAACAATTTAATAACTAAGAATAAGCATGCAAAAATTCTTTAACAACTTCTTTTCAAAGCAATTTTTACAAAAAAAAACACTTTTGCCATAAAGAATTCTTCATTAAGTTTAATTGAGTTAAAACATTTACAAAAGAAATCAACGATTACATAGCAATGTCACATAAACATATAGAAGATGGTTTGGGTGGATCCAAATGGAACGTACTACACATTCCCACGAAGCGGTCATATGTAGCCGTGAACTTATGGGAGTCTGTGAGGAGCTCCAAGGCCACTAGCGGGCAGGCGGGAGAAGCCTATGAAATAGACAAGTGCACTTAACTCTTAAGGGACCACCACAAACCCATATAAATATGCATTTTACATAATTCACACATAATCGCTCAAAATAGAGTTTTTCTGAAATTACATGTTCTAATCTTTTTCACTTGATAAACACATTTACAAACATTTCCATGCAAAAGACACACAATGCAAGTTTAAAGCATCCTAAAGAGTGATAAATACAACCTTGGTAAGTCATTGGAAAACAAAAAATGGCATTTATGACAAAATCTCTAATATGCTTATTAACTCAATTATTAAAAAAATCACCAACCTTAATTCCTTTAGCTTTGAGCTTGGTCAATTCACCTTTTCTCTAACTCCAATTGCCTCTCTTGACCTTAATCAAAGCACAAAAATCCCATATTAACATGAGATGTCAAAATTGGCACATCTTAGGAAAAGAAAGCATGAATTTTTTCCTATATAACCTTACCCATAAATTTCCTAAGCTATTAAAACCAAAACCCATCTATAAATCCAAAAGATTTTTGAAATTCCCTTACCTTAAAAGCCACTCACGAATCTCTCTTCTTGCCTTTAATGGAAGCTTAAACCTTTCTTTCCTATTTCCTTCTTAAAGAACTCTTACAATCTCCTTTCTAAAGCAAGAAAAGTCAAAGCCCTAACCTCTTCTTCTTTTTTTTCTTCTTTCCACCAAAAATCTCCTTCTTTCCTTTCTCCTTGCAAGTTTCGTAGCTTTCTCTTAAATGACTTAGCAAATTTTGTTCCTTAACTTTTAAAGCCTAAGCCCAAACGATGTAGTTTCATCTTCTCCTCTTTTTACATGCAATTTCGTTCTCTTCTCCTCACACAAACGACTACACTCATTTAACTTCCTTTCTTCTTGTTTAACTAACTCAAAAGGAGCAAATAGCCCTCCTTGAAAGCCTTAACTTTAAGAACCTAAGCAATCTACCCATATTGCCCCCATACCATCTTATTCCTTTAATTTCTAACAACATAAACAACTCTAATTTAAACTTAGTCCTTCCGTTTAATTTAGGCTACTAAAAACCTCAAATTATTCTAACCAAAAGAAATTTAGCAACCTAAACCTCAAAATAATTTAAACAAGCTTATTTAATAGGAAAGAGGAATCGGGGCCCAACATTTCTCCCCCTCTTAAAAGAATTTTGTCCTCGAAATTCTTACCTGCATCAATGAAGAGATGAGGATACTTCTCCTTCATAGCTTCCAATGGCTCCAACGTGGCCTCTTCCACCGAATGGTTCCTCCATAAGACTTTTACTAGCTACACTGTCTTGTTCCGGAGAACCTTTTCTTTTGTATCCAAAATCTGCATTAGAAGCTTCTCATAACTCAAATCATCACTCAACTGAACTTCATCAACTTGAATGACAGTAGAAGGATCTGATCGGTATCTCCTTAACATAGAAACATGAAAAACATCATGAATTTGGATAGCTCAGGAGGCAATGCTAATTTATAAGCCAACGGACCAATCCTCTCCAGAATCTCATAAGGCCACACATACCTTGGACTCAGCATACCTTTCTTTCCAAATCTCAGAATCCCTTTCCAAGGAGAAGTCTTAAGAAAAACTTTCTCGCCAACCCCATACTCCATCTCCTTCCGGTGACTATCTTCATAACTTTTCATCCTATCCTAAGCTGCTTTTAGCCTGTGCTTAATCAAGTTGACCTTATCAACTATCATCTGAATCAACTCTGGACCCAAAAGTTTCCTGTCTCCCTCTTCATCCTAACACACCGGAGTCCTACATCTCCTCCCATACAGGGCTTCATAAGGAGCCATCTGAATGCTCGAATGATACGAATTATTGTAAGCAAATTTGATCAATGGCAAGTGTTCATCCCATGCTCCTTTAAAATCCATCACACAAGCCCTGAGCATCCCCTCAAGGGTCCGAATGGTCCTCTCAGATTGTCCATCGATCTGAGGATGGAAAGCAGTGCTAAAACTCAACTTAGAGCCTAAAGCTTCTTGCAAACTGCCCCAAAATCTCGAAGTAAAACGAGGATCCCTATCAGACACTATCGAATCTAGGATCCCATGCAATCGCACAATCTCATCAATGTACTTCTTGGCTAGCATATGTAGAGGATCAGTCTATTTGATTGCTAAAAAATAGGATGACTTTGTCAATCTATCCACAATTACCCACATGGCATCATGTCTCCTACTGGTCCTGGGTAACCCCATCAGAAAGTCCATAGTCACTTTCTGTCACTTTGACTCAGGAATGGATAATGGCCTCAACTGGTCTGGCGGTGCCTGGTGCTCAGCCTTGACTTGTTGACACACTAGACACTTACTTGCATACTCGACCACATCCCTCTTCATACCTCTCCACCAGAAATGCTCCTTAAGATCCCTGTACATCCTGTTGCTACCTGGATGCATAGCATAAGGCGTATTGTGCGCCTCATCCAAAATATCATCCTTCACCTCCTTGACATCTGGAATACAAAGCCTATTCCCGACTGTCAGGAGTCCATCATCATTCACCACCACATCAGACCTCTTGCCCTGCTAAACCTCTTCTCGCAGCTTACTCAGTTCTGCATCCTAAACCTGCAACTCTCTCACTTTTTCTCTTAGGATCGACCTCATCCTAAAAGTGGCAACCATACAATCAGACTCCTCCTGCTTCAAACTGATTCTGAGCTTATCCATCTCTTCCAATAGCGGCAGATAGACTGTCTGAACATGTGCTGTGGAAGACTTCCTGCTCAAGGCGTCTGTTACTACATTTGCCTTGCCTGGATGATAGTCTTTAAGCAGTTCAATCCACCTTCTCTGTCTCAAATTCAGCTCCTTCTGACTCAACAGGTACTTGAGACTCTTGTGATCAGTAAAGATCCTAGTCTGAACTCCATACAAGTAATGCCTCTAGATCTTCAAGGCAAAGATCACAACTGCTAATTCCAGATCGTGGGTTGGGTAATTCAACTCATAAGGCTTTAGCTGCCATGAGGCATATGCTATCACCTTATCTCCCTACATAAGTACACATCCCAACCCCTTTCGGGAAGCATCACTATACACGGTATAGCTCCCCTCTCCTGTGGGCAAAGCCAAAACTGGAGCACTAGTCAAACTGCGCTTGAGCTCCTCAAAATTTTGCTGGCATTCATCACTCCAGACAAACTTTTGATTCATTCTTAATAATTTGGTCAAAGGAGCAGCAATCAGGGAAAAACCCTCCGCAAATCTCCTGCAATAGCCAGCCAAACCCAGAAGGCTCCTCACTTCTGTCACTATCGTCGGGGCATGCCAATTTACTACTACTTCAATCTCTTTTGGATCCACATGCACCCCATTCTCAGAGATAATGTGACCAAGGAAGACCACTGCATGTAGCCAAAATTCACATTTGGTGAATTTTGCATACAGCTCACTCTCCCTCAATCTCTGCAATACAATCCTCAAGTGTTTCTCATGCTCTTCTACACTCTTTGAATACATCAGAATGTCATCGATGAACACTATCACAAACTGGTCCAAAAACTCCTTAAAGACCCCGTTCATCAGATCCATGAAAGCAGCTAGAGCATTGGTTAGTCCAAAAGGCATAACCAAAAATTCATAATGCTTATACCGTGTTCTGAAGGCTATCTTGCTCGCATTAGACTCCTTAATCCTGAGTTGATGGTAACTAGACCTGAGATCAACCTTAGAGAAGACCGTTGCTCCCTGCAGCTGATCAAACAAGTCATCTATTCGAGGCAAAGGATATTTGTTTTTCACTATCACCTTGTTGATCCTCCTGTAGTCAATGCAAATCCTCCAGGTTCCATCTTTCTTTTTAACAAATAAGACCGATGCACCCCAAGGTGAGGAATTCAGTCTAATAAACCCCTTCTCTAACAACTCTTCCAACTGCTCCTTAAGCTCAGCTTTGCAAAAAGGGATTAGGAAAACCTAAATTGAGGATTTGGGGAATTTTGATGGAATAAAGTATGTGTACTAGTGTACCTCGAAAGAGCAATTGGCGGCTACGAATATCGAACTGAGTGATTATATGTTTGAGTTCCTTGTAGCCTTGACCTTAGGAGACAGTTATAAAGCTTATATATCTGGAATGTTTCCACATATAAGATTAAGATTAATGAAAAGTGAAAAGTGACTACAGGCAAAATCATCATTATCCTGGAGAAATTTCAAAAAGAGTCGATCACCCTGAGTAAAAGTCAGAACAAATATGGGATATTGTTAGTGAGTGAAATGAATTGAAAATCAGAATAAAGTAGCTTTGATGGACGAATGGATTTTGGTGGATTACATTGAAGTTGTGACTATATGGAGAAAGATTTTGAGTGAATCACCTGTGCCAAGGTGTAGTTAGATGAGATACAAAGGTAATAAGGGAAGTTAAGGGTGACATAAAGTGGTCTGTATAAAATGATGGCAAAATGGGACTAAGGCATCGTGAGTGATTTTATGGTTAGTATTGTTATAATCCGATATATGTGGCATTGAAACTAGAAGAAAAGAGTTTACTATTTTGAAACTCATCAAGGACATAATTGTGGAAGTATGATATCTAAACAGAGAATTCATAGGAAACGGAGGAGTATATGAGATAACAGTACCCCTACCTTCTTTAGTATCAAAATGAATTTCGAGGACGAAATTTTTATTAAGAGGAGATAATTGTAACATCCCATCACCGATGGGAAGGATAAATTGGTCATTTGAGACGGGTTAGGAGTGTGGAAACATATCTCGGCATAATCATACATAATTTGGCCTCTATATATAGATGAATGACAATTTTTGCACATGCACATGAGTGTACATGCATTCATGACATTTCTCGACATATGTGTTTATTGTGAAAAATATGTTGTTGTGCTTGAAAATTAAATTGGAGTGGAGTTTTGTGTGCTTTATATTTTTAGGGCATTTTAGAACTTCTTCTAGAAATTTTTCGAGATACCTTTCCAGACCGGAAAAATTGACAAGTGACAAACTGATTTGGTTTCGGTACTGAAAATGACTATCCAATGGCACTGAAAATTAGATACATGATTTTAGAAATTTTTAATGTGAACCATTGGAATTTTGGGACAAAATTGGGTAGAAATTAAATTGTATTTGGAAAGAAATTTTAGAGTGCTTATAAACAAGACAAGTGGCAAGTGACACTTGTCACTTGCCTACTCATGTCTTGAACTTAGTGGTATATATTATTAACCTAATTGTTATAAGCCATTCACGATGGTTTTAGATGAAGACCAAAAAACTCCTTTATTCTCCTTCTCCCATCTGTAGCTTCTTTTTGCCTCCTCCTTGGTTGGTTTTCTCCTTCTTGTAAAGTGCTACTCTTCTCTACCTTAACAAAGCTCTTCTCTCTTAAGTGCTTCCTCTTCATTTTGTTTCTAAAAACCTAACCTAGCCCTCCTTGAAGTGATGATAAGCGTGTAGTATGGTGGAAAGTAGAGAAGTTGGCGTCTTATGAAGAATTGAAGGAATTAAAAGCTTAAGTAGGTAAGGATCTTATTTTATGTTCTTAAATTGGTAGTTGAAGCCTTAATTGTGATGTCTTGAGCCTTAATTTCATGGTACTTATGATTTGATTATGTGGGTATAAATTTATGTTATGTAAGGATGAATGTTATAGCATGAGTAGTATGTGAATTAAGTGTTTTGGATGGATTTGCATGATGTTAGATGATTATTTCCTTAGAAGAAAATGATTGTGTGTGTGCTGCCATTTTGTGGCTAATTGGTCAAGTGAAGATCTTGATGACATTTTGGCTGATTGATTGACTAAATTGGATGCTTATTGATGTAAGAATGGTGTTAGGATGAAAGGAGTAGAGTTAAGTATAAAATCTGGAAAATTGAACTTGTATATTTTTCAGGTGTTTGATCATAACTTTTGATATGGTTATGCTACTGAGGTGAGCTTTGGCTTAAATTAAACTTGAGAAGTTTGGTTAGAATTCTAATGAAGGAAGTTCTGTCCAATTATGGCTTGAAGGGTTTTGAATTTTGCTTGGAAAGTGAGACATATGTGCAGGGTGAATAGTGTTGAGACTAACATTGACGATTTTGTGACCAGAAACTTAGGAAAATTTTCTAGGTTAACGTTGACAGATTTTGTAATATTGGTCTTTATGAAAGTTGTAGATTTTCTTGTTAGCTTTCTATCGGCACTAAGTATGACATTTTTCAATTTTTAGGTTGAAAGTTATGGATTGTTAACTTTCAGATGTTTTTTTAGATTAATGTGTTTTGTGTGTAGATGTCTCTAACTGTATAGGATTTGTGATTTCTGTGTTCTGATGCAAATTTTGGACTGTTATGGTTTAAATTAGCTCAAGTAATCTTATGGAAAGTTGTAGATGAATATCTTAGCTTTGTAATGAGGTATAAAATGCGAATTTTGGATGTAGGGATTGTAAGGTATGAATTTTTAAAGTTTGGATATGGTTTAGGTTCTATGCTGTCTTAACACTCTTTAACAGGACAGCCACAATAATGGGAGAATTTGATTTAGTTAGAAATGGAATTTGATTCTAAGTCCTTCATAATAATTTTAGCATGTTTTCTGATCTTTTTATTGATATAGAGTATGTAATTTTTCGAGAATGGGATAGGAAGTTATGCTTTATGAAAGATTGTGTTACTTTTAAGAATGACTTATATAGGCAGAAACTTTGATCGAGAATTTGATTTGTTTAGAGATTGAATTTGCTTCCAAGTTATTCATGAAACTTGTAGAACATGTTTTGATCTTTCTTTTGACTTATAGATTGGAATTTTTGGCATAAGGAATGGAAAGATAGGATTTTTAGTAGAGTGCAGTTACTGTTCATATGGTAGTTTTACTGTTACATTGGGCAGAAATTTTGTCTGTGTTTTTTGACCCTCTTAGAGATTGTATTGGATTGGGGGTTCTTCTTAAAGATTGTAGCACATGTTTAGAGCTTTCTAATGGTGTATAATGTGCCTTATTTGGAGTTAGGAGTAAAAACTTATGGGGGTTGGACCTAATTCAGTTACTATTCATATGGCAAATTTGGACAAAATCTTTGGAAGGGTTTCTCACCCCTTTAGAGCCTTCATTGATTTTTGCATCCTTCATAGAAGATGTAGATTATATTTTACCCTTTTCATTGAGATATAATATGCAATTTTAGGGATTTGGAGTAAGAAGTTATGAGGATTGGAAGAACACAGTTACTATTCATATGGTCATTTTATGGACAGTAACTTTGAAGTAGTTTTTGACACCCTTAGAGGTGAGATTGGTTTGTGAGCCCTTCATGGAACTTCTAGGGTTTCTTGTGATCTTTCCAATGAGACCTCATTTGTGATCTTTGGACTTTTGTGTGAAAAATTAGGTGTTGAGGAAGGAAGTGAAGGAATCTTTGAATTTCCTTAACTTTATTAGTCTTATTATTAGTTTTATTTATCAATGGTATTATTTTCCTTTGTGCATAACTGTTTCGTTTGACCTCCGACCGACTCAATTTTTTAGACATCGGATTCATGTAATATTTAATTCATTCACATGTGAAATTGAGAATTTTTAGAGATGAAATTGATGGGGCTTGATTAGGTCAAAGTGAGGGGACCGAGTAGTGATTTTTTTGCTCCGTGTTTTATCGAGAAGTGGACCTATAGAGGTCCGAATTGAGTGATTTTGATGTCTGTGAGTTTTTAATTTTTTGAGAAAAATTATGTGATGAGAACTTTTTTAGAATAATGCCGGGAATGTCACAGACATGCATTGTACACATTTTAATTACTACATGTGCATTATTAAATATGTCTGATTGTACATTTAGTAATGTTTGAATATTTTGACTGTTATAGAGGCGCAATTGGAACGTCATCCCACAGACATTGCCAAGACTTCCAGGCATTAGCTGGGAAGCTATTGGTGAGTGACTTAGAAGGTTCCTCAATTATTATGTGTTATAATTCTGTGTTTATACTTCTATGGAGAATAATGGTGGGAATTGTGTTCTGATTATGGATTCCGGATAGAAGGTCTGATGTATCAGGAGATTATGACATAGAAGTGCAAATTGTCTGAGTATTTGGAACCTCCGTGTTTGAAATGTGAATAAATGTGATTGTGATTTTAATGAGATTGTGAACTATTTGTTTGAATGTGATAATTTGGGATTGATTGTGGTAGTGACACTGCATAATTGCGACATATGCATTTCATGCATGAGTGCTTAATTCAGTTAATAACAGTTGTGACCGAAACAGCCACCGAGAGCTTAAAGCTCAATGTATTTGGGCCTCGAGCCTACACGGATTCAGAGCCTTAGGCTCAACGATTAATGCACCCCTATTGGGACAGTTTAGGCGCTCGGTCACAACAACGTAATAAATTGACAAAGTGTCACATACGCATTTCATATGCATCTGATTGAATCTTATTGATTGAGTGAAAGGCAAAACGCCTTATCTTTGTGTGATACCAATCATGTGGTACTTCTGAATGGGAAATTATGATATAACTGTGATGTGTTTGATATGGGTTAAACTACGGTCCGAGAATATGTGAAAGTGAGTGGAAGTGATTGTTGCATTACATGGCATTAGTGCATGACACATAACGGCTGTTATGACCAGAGTCACCACCGACCAGAGCTTTAAGCTCAACGAGTGAAAATGAGTTTCGAGTTCATAAGTGATTCAGAGCCTTAAGCTCAACGTTTAATGAGTCCTGTATCCACCAATGGATAAGGGACAATTATTAATGAGCCCTACAAGGGACAGTTATTAATGAGCCCTATAAGGGACAGTTTAGGCACTCGATCACAGCAAAGTAATAAATGGAAAGTGAGTCTCATATGCATATATCAAATAAGAAAATATGAATGTGGACTTTTGTAAATATGTGAATGTGAAATTTTGGCGAATGTGTTTTATGAGATAATGTTAGATGTATACAAATTGTGTTATGTGACTGAGTGAACCATCGATAATGGTTAACTCACTGAGTTCCCAAAACTCATCCAAAATTTGCAATTATTTTTCAGGACTTAGAAGAATACCCCGTTAGGCAACGGGCGTATAATGCGAGAAGAAGTCGAGATCAGTTCGCGTCTGTATTAGTGTCTCATAAAATTGTATTTCTTTTGAAGTTTTATACAATCGTTTTGTAAAGTCAACGGACTGAAATAAAGTGTATTTATAAAAGGACCCCTGTGGTCAATATTGCCAACGAATTTACAGTCCGTCCCCATTAACCGCTCGGGCATCGACCCAGGAAGAATCAATTCCATACTTACTATATTAGTAATTATATTACTAATCCATGATCAACTTCCTTTCGTAATACCCTACCCCCAGGGGAAGTCGAATCCCCGATGCCTCCTTGAAAGAGAGATGTCCTGAACCACTAGACGATGGGGGCACATTTTCTCGACCGCTAACATACTATGCTCATAGTATGAACAGTTTTTTGAAATTGTCAATATAACAAAATGATGTGACTAGATTCGAAGGATCTTTCCGTGTTTCATGATTCCATAGAATTTTTTGATTCGTCATTTAGATTTGATATTCATGACTTATTCTATTAGATCTAATGTACTTATTCTATTACCTGTGTCTACTCTTTAGGCAGAATACCGTCACCCATTTTTACTAAAAAACTGCAAGAAACCTCAGAAACGGAAGAAGAAACAGATGTAGAAATAGAAACAACTTCCGGAACGAAGGGGACTAAATGGGAACAAGAGGCTAGTGCTACGTAAATGTAACTCGTTGGTCAAACAACTATTCAGAGCTCCTTGTAAGGCTTGTTGGAAAACTCGTAGTCGGACTTGATTAAGCGCTTTTTGTTGTTCAAAATAAATGGTTTCATTTTTGAAATTTTCTAATTGTTCTAAAATTTTATAAGTTGAATTAATCAAATTCAATTTTTCTTGTTCTATTTCAGAGTAACTGTTTACTCGAAACTGATCTGCTTCTATTTCCATCTTTCGTAATCCTTTTTCTTTTCGTTTCAACTCATTTAGATCTAATCCGCTTTTTTCTGGCTCGGCTAGGTGGGATAGCCGAGTCATTCACCTTTAGGATACTGATCGAGTCAAAACCAATAAAGACATACATCTATTCAAAAGGAGAGAGAGGGATTCGAACCCTCGATAGTTCCTTGCGAACTATACCGGTTTTCAAGACCGGAGCTATCAACCACTCGACCACCTCTCCGAAAGTGCTATCGTATAGCTTTGTACCGGCTAAGTTCACGAGTTAGAGATAAGCGGACTCGAACCGCTGACATCCGCCACAGGGTAAACCACCGCCTCTCGGCCCCCTGACTGATTCTACGATAGAGGCCAACGATAGACAATAACTACCCCCTGAACACAGCTTACAACTTTCATTGTAGTGTGCTCTATTTATCGGTGATCGTATATATATGAATTGCTTCCCGCATAGCATCTGTTTGTATAAAAAAATTTATACTGAGTTTAGACTGAGTGATGTAGCACGCCACCCTCGCAGGGCACGGACTTGGATATCACCATCGATATCGGGTTCGGGTCAAGCGGGAGTGGGGTGTTACAGCTGGCCTGGTCCCCACTGTTTTTGCTCTCCTCAGAGCCCGTGGATGAGATCCTTCCCCTATAGTCATCTGATGACAGTATTTAATTATATGTCCCTTCTCTCCACACTTGAAGCAGGCTCCCAAGAGCTTGTAGCACTCACCCCGATTTAGCTTCCCACAATGCTCACATTGGGGGTTCTGGTTTTTACTTCCCTCTGTTTTGCTATTTCCTCCCACTGAGGAGGCTCAGATTATACCACTCAATCGCTTGCTTTCATTGAGGGCACTGCTGCCACCCTGACTCTGAGTACGGGTGCTCTTCTCACCCCTGTCAGCTGTTTGAGCAATACTCCCTTTCCTAGAAGACTACTCTCTACTCTTTCTCTTCCTACTCACCTCCTGCCTAATGTTCTCCAGCTTCTCAGCCTGGAATGCAGCATCCACCAGCTGTTGATAATCACAGAAATTGTGGATTATTAACTTCTCCTTGATTCCTAGGTGGAGGCCCCCCTCAAACTTGTGGCACTTGTCTTCTTCACTGGCCACAATTTGAGCTGCATATCGAGATAGCTGAGTGAACTTCAGCTCATAATCGCTCACCGTCATGTTCCTCTGAGTCAGATTCAAGAACTCTCTGGCCTTCTCCTGGATATAGACCCGGGAAAGGTTCTTCTTCTTGAAAACCTCTCCTAAATCCCTCCTTGTCAGCACTAAAGGCACAACCTGACTCTGTGGTACTGACTCCCACCAATGGAGAGCATCCCCCTGCAATAAGCTGACTGCATACTCCAGCTTCTCTTCATCTGTACCAAGACCCTCTCTGTCCTCTTAATCCAAGATTCTGCTTCTTCTGGATTGGTGGTACCATTAAAGTCCACCACTCCATACTTCCGCAACTTGTCATACTGCCCGCCGCTGACCACTAGAGCTGGCACTGGAACCTGTGATCCCTGGCCCAAGGCATAGGTGAAAGGCTGGGCAAAGGCCTGGAAGAACTGCGGAACCATCGTAGGCATAGTAGAAGGAGGAGGCGGCGGCTCCTCAGGTTGCTCACTAGGTGCTTCTGAGCCAGGAGCAGAGTGTGTCCCCGCAGCTTGTAGGACATGCAACTCATCTGTGTTCCCCTGGCGAGAGCTAGAGCGAGGCAAAGCTCCTGAAGTTCTACTCCGAGGCGGCATATTTAATCCTTCAAAATAAAACCAGTGAAAATCCTTAGTTCATGCAAAAACAATTTTCAAAGTGTATAGTACGAGTTCAAATCATGCAAATTCAACATTTAGACCTGAAAATAATTGAAAACAATGCAAAATAATACAAATAATTCAATCTTAAAAGAATGCAAAGCAGGTTATAAAAATCCTAAATTTCTCCTTACACTCGGACCTAAACCGGAACGCTCTGATACCATAAGTGTTGGAACCCCTCCATAGTGAATCACGGGTACGACGTCCTACGTTACATCTCGACGGGTAACCCACGAGGGAGGAATTCCCCACCATTTGAAGACTAAAAAATGAACTTATTTTAATGTCATCCGAACTGATCTTGTAAGATTCACCCTAATCTCTCTCAATAAAATTGATCTTCTTAGGGCCCAAACTTAAATCCGATTCTTAAGCTAAAATGAAAATTTCATGCCTCTATATTAATAAGAACTAAAAATTCACCTCAATCGGATCTGTATAAATTGAGAAATCGCCCAAATACGGGCTCATATTCAAAAACTCTATTCAATTGCCTTCCTTCGATTAAATCTATAAAATTCAACTCAAACCCGAAAATTCTAAATTTTGCATAAGAGGGTAAAAAATTTGTTTAGAAAACCAATGCTTCAAAAATTAATTAAATCGGAGGTCAAACGAACAATTTACAAACTAAGAAAAAAAAGAAAACGTTGAAGTCGAGCAATTTCGCTCGCCCACGGGGCGAGCATTTGCGTTCGCCCGTGAGGTCAATCAATTATGTTCACCCGCGGGGCCGAGCGGTTACGCTCACCCGCGTTGCTGAGCGTTTACGCTCGCCCGCAAGGCGAGCTGTTACGTTCGCCCGTGAGGTCGAGCAATTACACTCGCCCGTGGGGCCGAGCATGTACACTTGCCCGTGAGTTAGGAAAGCGCTCGCCTGCTGGGCGAGCGGTACTAAGGGGCCAGTTCACCTAGCCATTCCTACACTTGGATTTTTTGAAAATTTATCTCTTTTCATACAGAATTTCAAAATTTGAAACTTTGGTATCAATAAAAAGCAAAAAGGTGATTTACAACTTTCATGAAGGAAGCAAAAAATCCATGAAGGCTCTAAGGAAGTGAAAACCCCTTCCAAATATATTGCCTGCATAAAACACTTTCCGACAGTAACTGCATTCTTTCAAACCTTATAACTTCTTAATTCTAAGTCCAAAAGTGATACATTATGCCCCGATGAAAAGCTCTACTCATGAACTACAATCTCCAAGAAGAGTTCCCAATCCAATTCAAACTCTAAGAGGGTTAAAACCTCAGTCAAAGTTTCTGCCCTTTTAAAAAAATTTGACAGCACCTCCCCTAAAATTTCACTAACCAAAAATCCTTCAAACACACAACCAAAATTTCCAGCACTTGCACAAGACTTCAATCTGCACATTCTTCAATCTCCCAACTCCCAAATCAATCCATATAATCCTAAGGACTAACTCAAATGGTAGCAACCACAATCTTACTCTATTTAACAATCTCAATCCATACAACAATACATATTTATGAAACATACACAAGATACATTAAAAAAAATTCATATCTCTTTCATTTACATAGAAGATATGAGTTATTACAAAGCTTTAGAGGGCATTTTAGCCCAAATATATCAAAAGTATCAAAAGTGCAAATTACAAAAAAGATCATTGATCTAAAATGCATCTAAAGCTTTGTTTCCAATTAAAGCTTCAAAAGTAAAATGCATAGGAGTAATGCCTCAATCCCGATGCGCTTACTTATTTTCTTGCTCGTCACCTGTGGAGGGGAAAAGGGGTGTGAGCTCGACGGCTCCGTGGGTAACAATTTAATGACTAAGAATAAGCATGTAAAAATTCTTTAACAACTTCTTTTCAAAGCAATTTTACAAAAAAAAAACACTTTTTTCATAAAGAATTCCTCATTAAGTTCAATTGAGTTAAAACATTTACAAAAGAAATTAACGATTACATAGCAATGTCACATAAACACATAGAAGATGGTTTGGGTAGATCTAAACGGAACGTACTACACATTCCCGCGAAGCAGTCATGTGTAGCTTTGAACTTATGAGAGTCCGTGAGGAGCTCCAAGGCTACTAGCGGGCAGGCGGGAGAAGCTTATGAAATAGATAAGTGCAATTAACTCTTAAGGGACCACCACAAACCCATATAAACATGCATTTTACATAATTCACACATAATCGCCCAAAATGACATTTTTCTGAAATCACATGTTCTAATCTTTTTCACTAGATAAACACTTTTACAAACATTTCCATGCAAAAGACACACAATGCAAGTTTAAAGCATCCCAAAGAGTGATAAATACAACATTGGTAAGTCATTGGAAAACAAAAAATGGCATTTATGACAAAATCTCTAATATGCTTATTAACTCAATTATTAAAAAAATCACCCACCTTAATTCCTTTAGCTTTGAGCTGGTCAATTTGCCTTTCCTCTAGCTCCAATTGCCTCTCTTGACCTTAATCAAAGCACAAAAATCCCATATTAACATGAGATGTCAAAATTGGCACATCTTAGGAAGAGAAAGCATGAATTTGTTCCTATATAACCTTACCCATAAATTTCCTAAGCTATTAAAACCAAAACCCATCTATAAATCCAAAAGATTTTCGAAATTCCCTTACCTTAAAACCCACTGACGAATCTCTCTTCTTGCCTTTAATGGAAGCTTAAACCTTCCTTTTCCTATTTCCTTTTTAAAGAACTCTTACAATCTCCTTTATAAAGCAAGAAAAGTCAAGGCCCTAACCTCTTCTTCTTTTTCTTCTTCTTTCCACCGAAAATCTCCTTCTTTCCTTTCTCCTTGCAAGTTTCGTAGCTTTCTCTTAAATGGCTTAGCAAATTTTGTTCCTCAACTTTTAAAGCCTAATCCCAAACGATGTAGTTTCATCTTCTCCTCTTTTTACATGCAATTTCGTTCTCTTCTCCTCAAACAAACGACTACACTCATTTAACTTCCTTTCTTCTTGTTTAACTAAGCCAAAAGGACCAAAGTAGCCCTACATGAAAGCCTTAACTTTAAGAACCTAAGCAATCTACCCATATTACCCCCATACCATCTTATTCCTTTAATTTCTAACAACATAAACAACTCTAATTTAAACTTAGTCCTTCCGTTTAATTTAGGCACTAAAAACCTCAAATTATTCTAACCAAAAGAAATTTAGAAACCTAAACCTCAAAATAATTTAAACAAGTTTATTTAATAGGAAAGAGGAATCGGGGCTCAACACTTTCTGTGACGTTTCAAAAAATGTCGCGGAATGTAATTTTTCGCGACATTTCCAAAAACGTCGTAGAATGTGATTTTTTGTGACATTTTTGGACACATCGTGGAATGTAATTTTTGGTGACGTTTTCAAAAAAATGTTGTAAAATATGACTTTCCATCACTACAAGAAAATGGGGCATTACCAACGGCATTTACAGATGGAAACCGCAGAGATTCCGTCGATAATGTTATTTACCGACAGTTTATGAAAATCATCTGTGAAGTTGATAGTAATATGCCAATGGAAACCGTTGGTATATTTGTCAGTTCGTACTGACGGTTTCCAACACCCGTCAGTAACTTGAGATAACTTAAATGTCGACGGTTAACTTCAAACCATCGGTAATTGTAATATAAATTACAACGGAACCTTTTCGTCGCTAATTATTTTCCTTCTTCAAATGTAACCTTCATGACTTAATTCAAAGCTCAAAGTTGTATGCTCGCTGAGGTTACATTTAACTCTCTACAAATGACTTGTTGAATGGTAATTATTTTGAAAATCTCGATGTGAAATTTGATTTCAATGTCAAAAATTATAAATTATCCTTTCATAATTTTATAAATTTTTAAATATTGAATTTGTTTAAACAGAAAATTAAATGATCATATATAGGAAAAAAAGATTTTTAAATAATAATTAAAACATTAAATAGTACATAAATTAAAACCAAATGACAATAACAATCGTATTGTCCTGGTGAGCGTGGATAGTGTGAGTCTCTATCCCTCGCTCTCATTTGCTCCATGTCATTTTGGAGCTTACTTATTACATCTATCAAAATCTGAACTGTGGTCTCAAGCTGATTGATAAGTTGCGTTATCAGTTGTGAACAAGATGCTACTATAGTGGACATAGAGGACTACGAATAAAATGTGTTGGCATATGAGCTTAGGCCAAAAATCCTTCCACGACTATCCCTACCACCCACTACATCAAAATATGCATGGGTCTCATCAGTAGCTTTTTCTTCCTGCGATTGTTGCCCAATTGTTTGTTGTATTTAGTCCTATTAGGAGGCAATGTTTATATTATAATTAGTAAGTGATAATTATTAAGATTAAATATTAAACTATGAATTTCACATACATTTAGTTCTCGACATCGACTGTTGAATACTATTATGTTTCTTAGTGAGAGTATGCAAAAACAATTGATGGGGTGTAGGCCTAACGCCTATAAAGTTTTCCTGCATTATAATAAAATATTATAAGTTAAACTAAAATTTATAAAAATTTCAGTAGACTCTCTTCTATTTTAATGATATTACCCTTTGTTCAACAAAGCAAAGTACTCAACACAACCATATATGGCAGCAGCAAATTACTCGACACAGTTATGATCATTAGTCATACTACACATATTCTCATCACAACATTCACACAACAATTTAAATTGAAATATAGCAAAATAAAAATTGAGAATATAAGTGTAATATTTATATACTTATAAGTCTCTCTGCACACTCGTGGTGAGTAATTGATCCTCCTGTATGAACGGGAAGATTATCTGCCCCTAATCTACCACGTCTATTGGTTGAGTTACGGGCCGATATGATCATTGCCTCAGATGATGTCCAGTACGCCTGCCAATGACTCCATGTGGCCTCAGAAATAAAAAAGGATCGTACACCAACATTACGTATTGCATTAATAAAGTCATGATAATGTGTACGAGCTCGTGACTCCCAAACACTATGTATTACCTCGTCGATAGCAAAATTCCAGTAAAAATGTTTATGAAAATAAAAGGAATAAATTCGATAAATTATAATCTATTTATGTGTATGTTATTAATGTATACAAAAAATGAAAAAACAAAATTAATTGCATATTATACCTAAAACTCCTGAAAATAAAATGCCTTTGTGGCCTGAGAGATCTTCTTCTATACATAACCCTCAGGAGCAATCTTCTCCTTAAATGTAGATGTCATATGTCTAAAACACAGTCCAGACGGAATGAACCTAATACAAGAACAAATAAGTTCATAAATTTGCAAAAATTTAAACCTATAAGTTAATGATAAACGTATATACTGTTTCATGCGATGTCACTTACATTTTGTTGATAATTTTTATATACTTTCTTCCATCAGGACCCTCAGATCCAAGGTGGATCTCATCTCCTTCATCCTTCATAACTGTATTGGATGATGTATGAGTAGTGGATTGTTGCGTATCAGCAATTGCAGGTAATGTTGTTACTGCAATTGTAGGCGTTAAAGGTGGTAGTGGTGACTCAGTTGCTCTGAGCCTAGGCCACATGAACTCACGTTGTCTCTTTGGTCCCATATTTGTACCTAAAATTCTTTGTTTATTGAATTTATTAGAAATATATGAATTTAAATCCAAATCCAATATTTTACACAATATATGTAAAAGGAAATATGGTGATTTGTTTAATATCATAACTTTTTATAAGATTCATTGTTACAGTCATTGTACAATAATATAATTAGTTTATATCACAATCAAGTGTATTGCAGAGATACATGACAATGATATTATTATTTTGTTGTATTTCAAGTAACAAAAGAGTCGGTAAAGGTAAATGACTCCCCGATAGTTGGATTCCTGAGAATGTTCCTTGCATATTCGAACGCTCAAATGGAAACAGTAAAAGTTCTTCCCGCACTTGTTTGGTTTTGAATACCTTCTTACAACAGTGTTTTTGCTATTGCTAAACTTGTAGATGAAACGTTCAGAAACGATTTACCTACAATACAATAGGAAGGAACTTCCATATTGTCATATTAAAAATGGGATAATGGAACCCATCCTGAATACCTATACGTACGTGAATTTCTAGATGAGCTCTGTGGAATTGCCAACTTTTCGAAAGCAATTGATTTGCCTAATCCTTCATTGACCGTTGTGTCATTTCTCCCGCCTCCTTCGACATACATGTCATCTTCGAGATTCATAAAAGCCTAAAAAAACATGTAATATATTCCATTAAATGTTAATATAACAGCTTCATAATGATAATTGAGATGTACATAAAAAGGAAAGTGACATTGTTCAGATGGTACTATACACTTTGAAGTAGAAGATCGGTCATGGAAGGCAAACGATCATTACTTAAAGAAGTGGAGATTGTTGCTCCATCCTTTATTCCTTCGATAGGGACAATTTTGTCACATTCCTTCCAACGAAATGAATTACTACCATCCAGAACCAAACGCTAAGTCGACATTCCTTGATTAATAATTTGAATTAAATATTTGACAGAATATATTGCAAAGTTTGAGTACATCTTAGTTGTAAAAGGAAATAAAATATTCCACTACATACACAAATTAATCGCTATCAAAACTTAATTGTAAATTACAATTATCTTCACTTTCTAAAGAATAAGAATAAAAATCCAGCTCCTCTTCAGATCTTTGACCATTTTCCTCTTCTCCAAATGCAATCTCAACATATTCATTCGATGGATTGTGCAATGGTTCATTATCATCATATGCATCATATGCATTTATAAAATAAACATCTTCCTGAAATGCTTCACCTTGAATTCTCTTTTCTCCTTTTTCATATGATTGAAAAACACCTCTAGGTTTAACTTTGCAAACCACCAATTAATCTAACTTATCTTGTCGTATGTTAGGAAAAGGGACATAACACATCTATTTTGCTTTCATAGTCAAAACAAAAGGTTCAAATTGTTTCAATCTTTTGTGTGAGTTGATTTCAACACGATTGTATCAACTATACACTTTTGTTCCAACATTAGGAGTTGGGTCAAACCAGTTACACTTAAATATCACAATTCACTTGATTGGCCGCGCAAGGTACTCAACTTCACGTATCTCAATGATTTTACTATAATAATCCATGAATTCTCATTGTATGGAAACTCCACTATTTATTGTTGCCATGTTATGGCCATGAGCTTTTTTACGATATTTGTATCCATTAACGAAATAAGCCGGATATGATTTAATAATTCATAGAGGTCCCTTAGCAAGATCACAAATGAACTTGTTCTTTATTGGATTTTCTAAGGCCTACATCATATGTTTGAACACCATATTTCCACAGATACTGTAATTCAGATATCAATGGTTGTAAGAACACATCAATTTTATCCTTCGAATTTGTAGGCCTTGGTACAATCACTGTCAAGACATATATGCCTCTTTCATACGCATCCATGGAGACAAATTGTAAGGAGTCACTATGGTTGGCCATGATGAATATTTCTGCCCGGATTGACCAAAAGGTTGGAATCCATTCGTTGACAATCCCAACTTAACATTTCGATATTCAACTGCAAAGTCAAGATGAGTGTCATTGAAATGCTTCCATGCCAATGCATCTGATGGATGACTCATTATTCCATCTTCCTGTTCGTGTTCAGCATGCCATCTCATATGAGATGCAGTAACATCAGAAATATAAAATGTTTGAAGTCTCGGAGTTAGCAGGAAATAATACATTCGCTTCCATGGTATTAATTTCTGTTTCATTGAACGCTTTCTAGGCCTAATCCTAGATTGGTCACAAAATTTGCACTCTTCTAAGTCCACATCATCTCCCCAATACAACATACATCCCAATTTGTAACAATCAATCTTCTTAACAAGCAAACCAAGACCCCTAATAAGTTTCTTCATACTGTAAAAACTATCAACCATTGTATGATCACAAGGCATTGATTCATTATACCACTCAAGAATTTTATCAAAACCATGGTCCGAAATATGTCCTTCAGACTTTATGTTCAATATTCGCACAATCGAAGATAATTAGGTCATTGTCTCATAATTTAGCCATAACTCTTGGTCTGCTGACTATAATAAGTCAAAGAATTGTTTTGCATATGGGTTAGGTTCTTCTTCAAGATTTCCCATATTTTCATGAAAGGTATTACCGTTTGCATCATAAACCATTTGTATGTACGAATTTCCAGTCTCTTCCACATAATTTGTTCTAAATCCAATCCCCCTTCAACTCATTGAAATGCACAAACGATTATGCTTGATTACCCCTTGAGCTGCTACAAATGCCAACTTCCCCGCATCATGTCCACTGAAAATAATTTGGGGCAAATCGTTTTCTCAGCAAATGCCCATTAACTTCTTCGATAAGAAGGAAAAATTTGTGTTTGCACTTTTTATATAAACATCTGATCTTCGGCCCATCCATATATGCAAGTTGAGAACATGCATGATGAATAAAGGTTTCAACTCCGGCAACAAATTCAGGATTAATGTAACCATCAGGTGTTAATTGTCCATACATCCAAGATCTATCAACATAACTCATTTCTACAAGGTTGTTAATGTAAAATAGTGAGTCCATAGTTAGTATCCTTCATGCTCGCTAAAGTATACAGAACATCTAAGATAATACATGTGACTCTGGACAAGTTCTGGTTGTTACTCCTAAGCTCCTCGTATTTTTCATCGATAAGCCTCACAATCTCAATCATGACGGATTTTTGGTTAAAGTTTATGGGTTCAAATCTAAAAAACGAACCTATACTAAAGATCTCACATACATGTTTCTAATCATATAAGTGAGACGATTTTTTCAATCATTAAAAGTCATATATTTAAAATTTACAACTGTGATATGTTATAAGTGTTCATCAAAATATGAATACTTATTTTAATAAAGTGTTTAAACATATCACTAGTTTTCACAAAATGTGTGTAAAATTTCGTACATGACAAGTTAGGAGAAGCTAATAATGACGGAATAAGAATCAAATAAATAACGAATTGTCAATTTAAGGTAATTGCAACTATAATATAAGCTACACTCATCCTATATACTTCAATGAAAAACTAAAGTTCATTCCACAAAGAAAAACTCAAAATAAACCTAATCCAAACAAACGTAGATAAAAATATGTTCACTTACCTGAACCGACACGCAAATGTATCTTCCTGAAGTACGTGAACGAAGATGATAATTACGGAGCTCAAATGGAAAATACACAAACCAATACAAATGTCATTAAAATGTCTGAATATTCATTTTTGACATTGTCACACACACACAAAATTGAATGTCATTTAAATATCTATTAAAGCTTCTCTTCAAACTTGCTACATATGAATATACTGGAAACAAATGAGTTCCTACAACCAATAACAAATTTGTTCATAGGTTAGAAAGCATTTCCCTTATATAACACATCAACTACCATGAAATATTTAAATCAATCAAGGTCATTAACTATATTCAATCACCATTTAATACTAAGAAGCTCTTATTCCTGAAATAAAAATGATGATGTCACATTTTACAACGATCCTATTGAAAATTCGGCAGAGTTTTCCCTATAAAATGGATATTCCGCTTTTCAAAGAAGGGTCAATCCTTAAAAAAACACTTCTATATCGACCAGTAATCACAACTCATATTAGGTCTCTAAATTGTATGTCTATTCTCAATGCAGTCCACATTTACATCGTAAAATCTATAATTATGCAATTCCCAATACAAGTTAACCAATTTGTAACCCCCATACACTGTCAATTATACTCAATACATCAACATATTCCCAATTCTAATCAACAATAAAATAATTTGATTTAATTTGTATCCTTAATCTTAAATATTTAAACTAATTAAATTGTTAAACCTAACAAAATCCGTAATCCTAATTTCACAATCCCCATCTCTAATTTTCTACAATTTTCTAGCCTTTATGTCTATAATAGGTTTTTTATGAATATAAAGAAATAGAAGATTACTATATTCATTAATCAAGTACATTTAGACATTTGGTTATTTCTTGTATTTAGAGAAACTCTTGTTTTAGGTGTTTTAATAACTTATGATCTTATCTACTTTGCAAATATTTTTCTTGTACTTATTTTTGTTCTTCTACTTATTCTTGTTTTTGTTTGATAAAACTTAAGACACTTTTCTTATAAGAGTCAATAAAATCTATTCTTTGAAGATCGCTTTTATAAAGAAGATGAAAATTGATATATTAACGTATATTATATATAAATTAATATTATGTAAATAAATATTACATAAAAGTAAAATATCATTTATTAATTCTAAATCATTATTTTCATTTAATTAATCCATATAAGATTTTTAAATGAAATAAAAGATAACAAATTTATATCAACCTACTTAAACCGTAGATATAAAGCATAGGTTTAAAAGTTATCTTGAGTAATAACAAGATGAAGAGATTTTCATAATAAATTGTCATTCATTCAATAGAGAAGAACAAACAAAGAATCTAAAATTTTGTACATAACCTACTTATAAATATATAATTAAATTAATCTTTTAATTAAATAAAATTTTGAGTAATATTAGAGCCTTTTTGATTGATGTGTCTTAAGTTATAATATTTCCAATTATGCTCGATTGTAGTTTATGTTGACTTCCATAACTTATTTATTAGAAAAGCCTAAACTTGTAATTTGATCCTTATACTTAACATATTTTCCACTTTTAACATTTTCTTTGAAGAACTTTATAATGACGTTTAATCATATATGATTTAATAATTTTTAAGCATAATTTATTTATTTTATTTAAAGCTTCAATGTAAACTTCACTAATTAATTTAAAAATCACAATATCATCTATAGAATAAAGTCTCTCAATGTATAATTAGTTAGAGTGAAACAAGTTCATAGAATGAGAATTTTTATCTTAACAATCTAGAGTCATTATATACATATGTTACAATCTAAGAGGAATGATAGAAGAAGAGTTTTAAAATAAATTAAGGAATTTTTGTTGTACTTACCATCGATCAACTTTTGTTTGGTTCTTAATTTGAACAAAAATCATATTATCAATTACACAAGAAAAGTTAGTTTACACCAAAATAACGAGACAAACATTTTCGTTGATCAAAGTTTGGTTAATATATGCACCAATTTACACTAATATACATTTGTTCAATTGTAATATTCACATTAAAATGTGCATCTCTTTAAGCACTTGTAATTTGATCCTTATACTTAGCATTCTTTTAATTTTCTACTTATAATAAATATTCTTCTTTTATTTCATTAATCTAAGAATTGGTTGTCATTTCGTGTTTCACTAAAAAATATTGGCATTGATAAAGACTAGTTGAATATTTGTTAACAAATTATAACAATATAATTCAAAGTACTATTGTTTATTTGAACACAAAATAAATTTATGATTCATATTTAAACAAAATTGATCTTCGTATCCAATTTTTTAATTGAAGTTTTCTCACACCGAAAATAAGTACAAGAATACAAAACAAATTATTTACAAAAAAACAATGGATATCAAACACTATGTATTTTGTCAAACACTTGGTATGCATAAACTTCTTCATCCCTAATTTAAGACAAAATCCTAATATTTTTTCATTATTCTCCAACAAATATATAGCCTATCATTAACAATCAATAATTAACATTTAAAACCAAACACAAAGTCCATATAAACCAAAAATTTCATCCATCGATTTTTATTCACCGAAGAAAGGAGAGTAAGGTTTTCCAAGACAATACCTTTAGTTAAAATCGTCGAAGCAGAGGATGCTGGCGACGTAGACGTTCACGACGACAACACAGCTCAAGACGACAGTGATGGCAGCAAACAGAGGCGATAGATCGATGGAGAGGAGAGGAAGAAAAACTAGGCGTGCGTGGGGTAGGGGGAGGCGGATTTGGATGGTTTAAAACATACAATCAAAACGACGCCATTTTGTTTATGTTTTAAACGTTTATAACTTTACAAAATGACATCGTTTGAATTTTGTTATAAACGTTATAGTTTCATCTGAAAAATGACGTCGTTTTGATTATGTTTTAAACGTTTATAACTTTACAAAATGATGTCGTTTGGATTTTAACCAAACGACGTCATTTTTGTTAAGCTATAAATGTTATAGCTTCATCCAAAAAATGACATCGTTTGGTTAAGTTATCCAAAACGATGTCATTTCAGGATAACCAAACAACATCGTTTTCTTCAAGTTCGAAAACGACGAATTATATAGATATTTACCAATGGAATTTATATTGCCACCAAATTTTATTTTCAAACCGACATTGCCAACGCATATGTTTTTCCGTTGGTGATTACAGACAAAAAAATTTTGGTCCCTAAACTTCCGTCGCTATTCTGTTCTTTTTTTGTAGTGCGTGACGTTACGAAAAATGTCGTAGAAAGACCAATTTTTTAGTGACGTTTTTAAAATGTCGCAAAATGTCCGTATTTTTTGTGACATTTTATGGGAAACGTCACAGAAATCTTTTGCCTACATCATATTCTGCGACATTTTTTGTGATGATTTTTAAAACATTGCAAATTGTACTATGTGATGTTTTTTAAACATTGCAAATTATGTTATTTTTTTGTAGCGTTTACATCTTGAGAGAAGGCTTCCAATTATACATAACTAACAAATTATCTTCATAAAGAGACTTTTTTGGCCTATTCTCATGAGAGGAATAGAGTTACGGAGCTCCTTTGTCATCTCCATACTAATACACACTTTAGCAAACCTAATTCTTCTCTTCTTAGCCATGTACCTATCCAAGCACAACGACTTTCCAATGTAGCTAGATAACAAACTCAAACATTTTGTGGTCCAATACCCTAATTGAACATTACGTAAGTTTACCCATGTTAGAATGCTTTCATGTTTAATCATGCATAAATTAACACTTGACTGCATGTTTTCAGGAATATAGGGAGTTGTCCAATGTGTCAAGGACCCTCTTCTATCACTTTCAAAGCATCATTCCGAGAGGAAATTATCATATTATCTTTAGAGAGGAGCACATCCTATAGCCCTTTATTCTTCTTGTGCCTAACTTAAGAATCCTATTAGGGATGATTCCCATAAAGCAACTTAGCTTTAAGTATCTCCATTTTAAAAGCAACGATAATTTTACTCTCTTTCTCCTCCGGAGGACAATTATGAAAAGAGAGGTATGTTGCATCTGAAAGGACCTGTTTCCAACTCCTTTGAGTTAAAGGAGGAGTAAACTTTGTTACATGGTTGAGACGGACAGAGATGAGTAGGGCAGGGGGAAGGCCTATAGAGGAAGAGTTAGAATTTTGGACACTTTCGAACTAGCATACCAAAATAGGTTATGACAATTTTTAAAACTTTTAGAAAAAAAAGTTCAAATGGTAATTACCCTAAATAGTAATAAGGGACTTAGGCGGAAAATAGAATTGTGTGTAGACCAATGTTATGAATACCGTACCGAATTTGATACCGGATTGAGCTTTGGATTGAAACTGTACCGGTATCGTTTCGAGAATTTTTTTAAATTTATGAAATAGTTCTTAAAATTTTTAAAAATTAAAAAATAATTCATATTGATATATTATACAGTACAACTGTATAATATCAACCATGCTTTCAAAAATCTTAATAATAAATAATAATAACAATTAATATGAAATAACAATAATATTTAAATATTTTACATATAAATAATAACCACAATTAATATAAATAAATGCAATTATTATCATACAATTATAAAATTAAGAATAATACAAAGTATTTAAAATATTACAATAATACAAAATATTTTTAAATTTATAAATTGTCCATGAATTTTTTAAAATTACAAAATAGTTCATTGTCATATTATAAAGTTGTAGATTATTTAATTTAGTTTTTTGTTTATACCTTATTCATTTTAGTTTATATATATCTTTATTATATTTTAATTATTTCTATATATAATAATTATCTATATATAATAATTAATTGTAAAATAATGAATTTTGAATTATTTTCTATTTTATCAAAATTTTGAATTATTTTTCTAGAATTGTTTTTCACATTCCATTTCATTTTACATTTAATTAGACATAATCACAATTTCATTTAATATATAAAATTAATTTAATAATTATTAATAAATATAATTAATTTTAAAATATATAAATTTTGATTTAATAATTGAAAATATATAAAATAAATATTATTTTATAAATAATAATTTTAAAATTATTTATTTCATTAATTAAATAATTTTAAAATTATTATTTATAAACTAATTTATTAGTATTTATTAATAAATATTATATAAAATATTAAAATAAATTTAAATAAAATAATTTATTAGTAATAAAAATAAAATAATTTATTTTAAATTTTATTTAATTTATAATTATTATTAGTAATAAAATATTTTTATTATTTTAAAAACTTTGGAAAAAAGGAAGAATGAGAGGTAGGAAGGAGGGAGGGAAATTTTTCAAAAAAGTTCTCTAATTTTTTAAAATTTCCGGTACTAGCCAGTATTTGACCGGTATTTTAAATACCGGCCGGTATCGCGAATTTTGGCCGATACTGATTAGCTTTTTTTACCGGTATTGATTTTTGATCGAAATGGTAGTACCGGCTGGTACGATACGAAATTCGAAATATTGGTATATACCAAAGTAATCCTCCACTTTTAGGAGAGGAGCACTCGAGCCAGGAAATGAAGAGTAAAGCAATAGGAGCAAAAATTTCATCTTGAGGATAACCAAAATAAGAATTAGCAGGAGAAAGAGTAAAAGAAGAATAAGGAAATAGCAGCAGGACTATAACGAAAATGAGCAGGAGTGAAGGGTTTGATAAAAACTACTATTAAAGGGGGCATGGAGATCTACGGCAAGGATGCAGATTGCAGGAAAGAATACGCGAAATTCAATGTGGGATGGAAGAAGCAACATGTCATAAGAGCTTTTTAAAACAATAGTAAAAGGTAGCACCAATAACATTAACACATCACATTGTCCTAGATTCATTTTGTTAAGACAATAATTAATAATTTATTTCACACGGCTCAATGTCTTGAAATAATAAAAGGAAGCACTAATGGTCAATGTATTGAATTCTGTTCTGTACCGGTCGATACCGACCGATACGTACCGTTTCGGTCCAAATTTAGTACCGAATTTCAAGTTTTGATACCGGATTTAAATACCGATCAATACCGACTGATTTCGGCTGTACCGGCCGATATCGGCCGATATTCAAAATATTGGTCAAATACCGGTCGGTACCGAAAATTTTAAAAAATTTGGGAATTTTTTTGCAAACTTTTAAAAATTTTCAAAATCTCTTCCCTCCCTCTCATTCCCTCCTTTTTTTTCAAACTTTTAAAATAATAATAAATATTTTATTACTAATAATAATTATAAATTAAATAAAACTTAAAATAAAATATTTTAATTTTAATTACTAATAAATTATTTTATTTAAATTTATTTTAATATTTTATATAATATTTATTACTAAAGTATTAATAAAATATTTAATTTTCAAAATAAATAATTTTAAAATTATTATTTTAAACTAATATTTATTTTATACATTTTCAATTATTAAATCAAAATTTATATATTTTAAAATTAATTATATTTATTGGTTAATATTATACAGATACAGTTATATAATATATATTAATATGAACTATTTTGCAATTTTTAAATATTTAGGGATTATTTTATAAATTTAAAAATATTCAAAGCAGTCTTCGAAATACGATCGATCTAGATATAGTTAAGATTCCAAAGTTTCAATCCTGCATCGTTCTCGGTATTCATAACATCGCTAATGGTCTTAAAATTAAAACATATTGACACGCTTTCTTTGAAATAATTGGTAATTTAGAGAGAGAAAAACAAAGACAAAACTTAGGATCTTACCAATCCAGGATGCTGTCCCCTCTCCCTTCCTTAATCGCACAAATCGGATGAATAATTATTAACCTGCACGTTAATTCAGAGCAGAAATGCCAGGATTCCTGAAACTCTACTCTTCCATTTGTGACAAAACCGCAACGTAAGAAGAAACCTTATAGAATTTGTCGTTTCTTACACAGCCTCTCTTACAATTTTAAGATCATTTACCAACTTAACAAACTCATCCAACTCTTTGTCGGCGCTGCCTCCTTGAATTGCATCTGCGGCTGCTGCTCCAAGCTTTTTGGCTTTCACTTTTTCTGTTCTTGTCCCATCCAGTGAGTCGATTAGAATCTGAGCCAACTGGGTTGCCTCAGGAATTTTCCGTGTTCCCTCCCCAACTCGGATTCCAACACCCAATTGATCAACTAACAACTGTGCGTTTGTATACTGGTCGGCACCCAATGGCCATGTCAGTAAGACCACTCCGGCTGCGATCCCCTCCAACGTCGAGTTCCATCCACAATGTGTCAAGAATGCACCAACAGCGTGGTGTTGTAGGATCGTTACCTGTGGGGCCCATCCTTTGATCACCAAACCCATCCCGCTCCCCGCCACGCGATCCTCAAATCCCTCAGGTAGCACACCATCATCCTCTGATGTCTGGTGCCGCTGATCAGCACTCCTATGACAATACACAAAGTTGACTCCACTCTTCTCTAAACCTGTCGCCAGCTCCTTCAATTGGTTACGTGTCAAAACAGAACGACTACCAAAGCACACGTACACAACTGAACTTTCCGGTTTTGAATCAAGCCACGTCATCACCTCCTGACACGGCACCGAGCTTGACCCCCCACGGTTCGAAACTTCCGTTGAATCGTCATCGGGCGGCAAAACCGGACCTACGGCCCATACCTGACCGGATTCGAACTCTTGTTTCATGTGATGGAGGTAAACGCTTTCTAACTCCTCGAACGAGTTGAACACGATTCCCCAACTTAGTAAATTTTTCAAGAAGAATTCTCGGAAAAACTCCCCATCAGGGTCCCCTTCCTTGCCTTTCCTATAAAGCTGAGAAATGTGCCACCATGGTTGGCTTGGGAAGTTGGGTATTTTAGGATAGTTGACTAAGAAATCCATGTCTTCTTCAGGGTCAGGGTTACGGGGTTGGTCGCGCCAGTTAGAAATGACGACCAACAAAGCGAGAGCCCCCGACGGTGAGAAGACGACGCGTGGTACGCCAACCTCGGAGGCCAAGTCCTGAGTCCAACCGAGGAAAAAATCCGATAGAATGACAACAGGTGGGGATTTGTGAGATTGAAACCATTCCAGGAGGATGGAGTAGTGAGTTTCCTTTAAGACCCGCATGTAAACGAGGAAAATGTTTCCTGAAGCAGCGGAGAGATTGTCGATGGAAGGGTCAGGAAGGAGCAGATGATGAGAGAGGAGTGAGTTGTCAAGCAAAGGCAGGTTCCCTGGGGTGACCGCCACAGTGACTGTTAGGCCACGGGTGAGTAAACGGCGGGTGAGGTCTAGTAGAGGGATGAAATGGCCGGAGGAGGGAAATGGATAGACTAGGATGTGGGCACCAGTAGTTGGTGTAGACATGGTTTTCTTCTCTAACGCAAAACTTGATCCGAAAATGCTGCCAATGATGACTATGCATTTGTCGTTGGAGCTTGGAGGTCCTTCGTTGATACTAAGCTATATATACGTCATGCCTGACGCATATTCGTTCCTCAAGTCAAATTTGTTGGTCTTTTCTTCGTTTACCGTACAGAAACAAAAACTGAAGTTGGATATTGTTGGCGGCTGCACAGGCCCGTATCATATGTTTGGCTTATTTCCATTAAATCTTATTGAAGTATTTATATAAAAATGTAGATAAAATTAAGTGACAGAATAAGGCATTTTAATCCCTTTCTTATAATTTCAGGTGAATATAGCCGTTAAATTTATTTTATAAATTGTTTTCTTCCGGAATGTTTGCTATTTGTGTGGGATAGAATATTTCATTCACACAGGCAACAGATTGATGTTAATCAGACTAAGGTTTCTTCAGGAAATGAAAATAATAAGAACTACATGGGTCCTGAGATTTGCCTGAAATCAATCAATAGGATTTATGTTGCATGTAGGTTCTACGAGAAAAAAAGCACTATTGTAGGGACCGAAATTATCAAGGAAGTTGTATTTTCTTCCTTTCTTAGTCAGCTTAGCCATAAAGTTCTATGAAAATTGATAAAATTTAAAATCTAAACGAAGAGTCAATTAACAAGCATGTTCTAAAGAGATTATACAGCATGGGCCAAAACCCTAAAATGGCATCATCCATTAGATCAATAGCAAGAGTCAACGAATGAAACAATCACTCTCCATTATTGTGATATAGCTACAAGAAAAAAGAACCGGATCAAAAGTCAACTATGGACATAATCTGGTGAGCACAATGATGAAAGAGGTTATTAGAAGAGTTGGTTTAAAATGTCGTTGGAAAATTGCTCTGGCCTCGCTCAACCCACTGGTGACGGCGGGGAAGTCTCTGTCCAAGATGATGTTGATCGGATTACAAAGAAGGTCAAGATTTGAGAGCATGATGACCCTAATGCCAACTCTACTGCCCATCATCCCAAAAGTTACAGTGCGACTGCTTCATATTTACGGGATTTTGAGGGGGAGGACGTCCCTTGGATGTCCATGGATGAGGTTGATTTTGAAGAAGGAGATATCAATATCGTCGACAAAGGCAAAGGCCCTGACATTGAACTTTCAGAACCCTTCAAGTTACGGCTCCAAAAACCTTGGGATCAATCTGCAATTTTAAAGGTTTTAGGGCGAAGTGTGGGTTACAGAACTCTATGTGCGAGATTGAAGATGCTATGGAAGGATGCAAAACCATTTCGTCTTATTGATCTTGAAAACGATTTCTTTTTGGTGCAGTTTTCTTCAATGACTGACTATTTGCGTGCTCTCACAGATGGCCCCTGGACCATTTTGGGTCACTGCCTGGTTGCTCAACCATGGACTCCTTTCCGTGCCTCTGAGCGACGCATTACACGAGCAGTAGTATGGGTCTGTTTCCCTTATCTCCCCATTAACTGGTATCATCCACGGATTTTGTTGGCTATGGGAAACATGCTTGGTAATACAATCAAAATTGATCTTAATACTAGAAACTCTCAGCGTGGGAAATTTGCTCGTGTTGCTGTTGATCTTAGTTGAAATAAATAAACAAGAGAAGGCTAAGTTGTATTTCACACTATATTTCTGATGATACGAATACACATATATATACATTACAAAAGTAAGAGACGTAATCAAGAAACTTATCATATCGTTCTGTTAACATCTGTTGCTATCTTTCTATCTGTTATAACAATATACCAGTAGCTATAGTTATCCAAATCTCCTGACTTGTAGGAGTATACTAACATCCCCCCTCAAGGGCAGCATCTCGTGGCGCTAGACGAAGCTTATCACGCAAGAATTGAAAGCGAACAGTGGATAAAGGCTTAGTGAGCACATCAGCAATCTGGTCATCAGTTGAGAGATGCTGCACTTGGAGCTGACGTTTAGCAACAAGATCTCTCACAAAATGAAAATCAATTTCGACATGCTTCGTTCGGGCATGGAAAACAGGATTGCTAGACAGAAAAGTGGCCCCCAAATTATCACACCAGAGGATTGGCGGGCCAGATACACTAACACCAAATTCTGAAAGCAAAGACTTTAACCAAACAAGCTCAGTAGTGGCATTAGCAAGAGCTCGATATTCCGATTCTGTTGAGGATCGTGCAATAGTGTGCTACTTTTTAGAAGACCAACTAACCAAATTCTTACCAAGATAAATAGCAAAACCATTAGTGTTCTTTCTATCGTCAGGAAAACCAGCCCAATCAGCATCTGAAAAAGCTTCAAGAGTGTCATCGGAGGATTTGGTGATGTGCAAACCAGAAGTGAGGGTCCCTTGAATATACCTCAAAACTCATTTGACTGCTTGCCAATGAACATCTGTAGGAGAGCTCATAAACTGACACAACTTATTGACAGCATGAGCAAGATCAGGCCTGGTAATGGTGGCATATTGCAAGGCACCGACAGTGCTACGATATTGAGTAGCATCGTGTAGTGGAACACTAACAGCTTGAGTTAAATGAGGCTTCAATGGAAGAGGCGTGGACACAGACGTACAGGAGTGCATATTGTTCTTATGCAACAAGTCACATAGGTACTTAGTCTGAGATAAATGCAAGTCAGTGGAAGTGTGAGCAACTTCAATGCCCAATAAATATGTCAAAGTACCAAGATCCCTGAGAGCAAATTCTGTACCCAATGACGCCACAATGGAATCAATAAAGCAAGAATCGGAACCGGTAATAATGATATCATCCACATAAACGAGAACATAGATCATGTGACAACCACCGTGATAAATAAACAGAGATGGATCAGTAGCTGAACCTTTGAAATCAAGTTTAAGAAGAAATTGAGACAGACGATGAAACCAAGCTCTCAGAGCTTGTTTGAGGCCATAAAGGGCTTTACCAAGTTTACAAACATAGGCAGGATGATCCTGTAGGAAAATCCCGGGGTGTTCATCACATGAACACAGTGCGGAATTTAAAATTTTAAGTCCCGGGACATTCCCAAAAGCCAGGATCCAAGTGTATGTACAAACAATCAAACCATAACGACCAAAGGAGACCGTCTCTAACGGTATCCACGCAGAGGTCGAAAAAACTAACCGGGACAAACTCTTTTGACCCAGGAATAGCTAGACTAAAGAAAAGAGTGCTAGCTCTTACCTTAGCCTTGGAGAGCAAATGAAATGAACCTTGGTGGAGCCTTGGAGAGTAGAAGCAATTGTGAGATTAAGAGAGGAAGAAGATGAAAATCACCTTTTCAAAGCTTAACCATTAAGCTCTTCGACTCTTCCCTTAAAACCACCGTATATGCTCATTCTCTCTTAACCTTCATATATGTCTTTTAGCTTATTAAAAGTCATAGAAAGGCTTGGTGGATGCTCATCCACGTAAATGGCATAAAAATGCCTTAAAATGCTAAATGATGATTAGGTTTGACTTTTCAAACCAACTTCTTCTCCACCATTTTGGTTTCCACGAAAATCATATATATATATATATAATTAATTAATTCTTAATTAATTAATTAATATATATATTTGCTGAAGAGGTCCAATAAAGCGTGGTCGGTCCTATCGACCTCTTCGGGTCCCGTAAGCAAAAATCGCCGGAGACCCTTTTCAAAGAATGTCGATGTCGCGATCTCATCGGGACATATCCCAATCTCATTAGGATCCATTTAATCCTATTGCTCTCCGGATATCGGATCTACGTCAAACTATTTCTGATTCTCCGAGTCACTCTTATGCGTGTGACCCATTAGGTTCCGGTTATGTTGGCCACTTAGATTAACACTTAATCTGAGCAAGTCATGGCGGTATCTAGCAACACATCACGACCCCAATTGACCGGAAAGTAATTGGTTTGAATAATGAAACCATATCACGAACCCTTCCATAGCAATTCTTGTGCAATTCGTCCTTTCACCATGCTATCCCCACTTGGTTTGAGTATGGGCAATGTGTCAACTCTTACTAGACCGATCGGATCAAATCTAGTCCAAGTGTAATCAGTTCTCGCCCTAGGACTTATTACTTTATATGTCCATGAAGACCATCTTCATGACATATGTATGCTCGGCGCCAAAGACTTCAAAGTAATGATCCCGATAAGAGGCCATGGGTATCTCTTCCGCTATCACGTAGTGGTGAATCTCTATTGGCTACTCAATTACCTTGAATACCTCAAGTTGCACCCAATCACCACCCTATGAGCGACCTGCGAAAGGCAACAAGGAATGGAGTCAAAGTACGTAATCAAGATTCAAGATATCCTCGAGTACCTCAAGTCTAAGGATACTTGCACCATTGCTATGATGAGATTATCATTGACATTTGTATAGGACATCCATGTGATGATCTCATAGAAGGTCATCCAATGTACTTACTACCAATAGTAAGCATCCACATGTCAAATCTAAATATCTCAATATTTACAGTTTTCTGAGATCCACTGCTTGATCCAATCGAGGAGTTTGACATGTGCTAGTCTATCCGGATTAACAATGTCCGATCTCGTTAATCCTATGACTAGGATAATTTAGATCTTGACATAATTGCACATGATAGGAATCTCGATAGTATGATCGCATCATAATTTCCTTCATGCTATGTCATGTATCGTGGACTTCATTAATTTGATTAAAGATCACTATCAATTCATAATAAAATGAACATCAAATAAATGAAATATGCCTTACTTTATTTATTCATAAAGTCCATACATGACTATGAACAAAATGCGTTAAAGGGATTGCCTTTAGGCACTACTCTAACAATCTCCCACTTGACCTAAAGCCAATCGCCTTGGTATCTAATACCATAGCGAGTACATGAGAATCAAAATTCTTACGTGACAATGGCTTTGTCAACGGATCGACAATATTACGCTCTGTGAGAATTCTCTCTCGGGACATCACCTCGAGCAATGATCCCCGAATCAAATGGTATCATGAGTCGTGTTTGGACCGTTGATGAGACCTTGGTTCCTTTGCTGTAATAGCTCCATTGTTGTCACAATACAACTGTATGGTTCCATCACATTAGGAACCACACCAAGTTCGAGAATGAACTTCGATCCAAACGGCTTCTTTTCTTTGCGTCGATGCGGCAATGTACTCGCCTCGATCGTTGAATCGGCGATCGTCTCTGCTTGAAACTCTTCCAACCGATCGCTCCGCCATTTAGTGTGAAAACGTAACTGATTGGGACACGAGTCGTCCTTATCATTGAAAATCGCATCAGATGCCCGCTCACTTGGAGACTTCCATCTCCATATATCAAGAAAACATCCTTAGTTCTTCGCAAGTACTTTAGGATATTCTTCGACCACCCAAATGACCCTCACGGGATCCGATTGGTATCGCTTTCGTAACACTTAGAGCATATGATACATCGGGTCTCGTACATAACATTACGTCATAATAGATCCTACTGCAGACGACACGGGATCATATTCATACGCATCCTCTCATCCCGTGTCCGAGGGACACATGGACTTCGAGAGTGTTATCCCATGAACAATGGGAAGAAACCCTCTCTTGGATTGCTCCATGCTAAACCTCTTTAGCACCTTGTCTATGTCGTTGATCGTGAAAGACCAAGCAACCTCTTGATCTATCTCTATAAATCTTTATCCCAAGGATATAAGTTGCTTCTCCAAGGTCTTTCATGGCAAATTGTTTGACAACCAAATTTTTACAGATCAGTAGCATTGAGACATCGTTTCCTAGCAACAATATGTCATCTACATATAACACAAGGAATACGATCGCAGTTCCATTAACCTTCTTGTACACACAGTGTTCATCCGGATTTTGTGAGAAACCAAACTCTTTGATTGTCTCATCAAAACGGATATTCCAACTCCTGGATGCTTGCTTCAATCCATAAATGGATTTCGAAGCTTGCATACCTTTTCACCATCGTGAAAATGAAGCCCTCGGGTTGTGTCATGTACACATCCTCGGCTGATTTCCATTCAGAAAGTCGTCTTCACATCCATTTGCCATATCTCATAATCATAATGAGCGGCAATGGCTAGGAGTATCCTAATGGATTTAAACATTGCTACTGGACTGAAGGTCTCGTCATAGTCAACTCCTTGTCTTTGACGAAAGCCTTTAGCCACAAGCCTCGCTTTATGGGTAATCACATTACCATCCATGTCGGTTTTCTTCTTGAAAACCCATTTGCACCCTATAGGTTTTATCCCTTCAGGTGCATCAACCAAAGTCCATACTTGGTTTTCATACATGGAATCCATTTCAGATTTCATGGCACGAAGCCATTTTTCAGACTCTGAACTCTTCAGAACCTCTTCATAGGTAGTAGGCTCATCATCCTCTATGAGCAATACGTCATTCTGTTCACTTACGAGAAATCCATATCTCTCGGGAACAGAGCGTATCCTACTTGACCTACGAATTTCGTGTGTAGTAGAAGGTTGAACTGTTACCTCATCATATGAGTTCTGATTTGAGTTCAGCGATTGATTCTGCGTCTGTCCGAGCATCTTGAACTTCTTCAAGCTCAATTTTGCTCCCACTGTCCTCTTTTAAAAGAAACTCTTTCTCTAAAAAGACAGCATGCCTTGAAACAAACACCTTTTGTTCCTCAGCAAGGTAGAATTGATATCCCCTTGTTTCGTTAGGATATCCTATTTAACAAACACTTGTCGATTTTGCTTGCTTATTATCTCGATCGCTTTTTATAAGGGACAACCCCATACTTTCAAATGAGAAAGATAAGGTTTCTTGTTAGTCCACATCTCATATGGAGTAACATCAATGAATTTGATGGAACTCATTTAACAAGTAAGCAAATTGTCTCAAGCGCATACCCCAAAAGGATTTTGGCAATTGTCCAAAGCCCATCATTGATCGTACCATGTCCAACAAGGTTCTATTTCTCCTTTCGCCACACCATTATCTTGTGGTGTGTAAGGAGGAGTCCATCGAGATAAAATCCCATTATCTACGAGATAATCCAAAACTCTTGGTCTAAGTATTCACCACCACGATCGGATCGTAATGTTTTAATACTTTACCCAAGTTGGTTTTCTACTTTATTTCAATTGTTTGAACTTTTCACACGCTTGATTTGTATCTCATCGATCTGGTACCCATATCGAGAATAATCATCGATAAAGGTAATGAAGTAACGACAACCACTTTCGCATGGATGGACATCGGACCACATACATCCGAATGTATTAGGTCTAATAATCCAATCGCTCGCTCACCCTTTCCTTAAAGGTAACTTAGTCATCTTGCCTAACAAACAAGATTCACATGTGTCATATGATTCATAATCAAATGACCCTAAACTTCCACTCTTGTGGAGCTTAGCGATCGTCTCTCATTTATATGGCCAAGCGACAATGCCATAAGTAAGTTGATTTTAAATTATCTCTTTTATGTCTTTTAGCGTCATTGACATTCATAACCGGATGTGACATATCTAATATGTAAATACCATTGCATAATGTACCAGATACCATAAAGCATTCCATTTGAGCTAATAGAACAACCATTGTTACCAAAAGACAAATGGAAACCATTTCTATTTAAACAAGAAATGCATAATATGTTCTTTATTAAAACGGGTACAAAATAACAATCATCCAAGTTAAGTACAAGCCCACTCGGGAGTGTCAAAACATAAGTCCCTACGGCTAATGCAAAGAACCCTTGCTCCATTGCCAACACGCAGTCCATTTCTCCTTTATGAGCCGCCATCGTCCTCGAGGCCCGTGATATCATTGCATATGTGTGAGCCACAACCGTATCTAATACCCATATGTTATGATCGAAACAATATTAACCTCAATGACAAACATACTCGAAGAAGTCGAGGCATCCGATGCCTTCTTCGCTTCAGATTCTTCCAGATAAACTTTGCGATTCGCCTCCAATGACCGGTCTTACCGAATGGAAGCGGGTACCTTTTGGTGCGATCTCTTTGGTCTTCTTCTTGCCTTTCGCTGCACTTCCTTTCGCTTCGAGCCTTTTTCTTCTTCATTTCTCTTCTTGGAACCAGAGGAAGAAGAATCCACCAATAAGAACGCCTTGCTATCTTGCTTGACGACTTGTTTCATTGCTCTGAGCAGATTGATCACTCGAATTGTGGTGGATATTTGGTTCATTCGATAGTTCAACACAAACCGTGAATAACTATCGACAAACCAACAAGAATTAAGTCTATACTTAACTCGAATCCATCACAAAACCTAAGACGGCCAACCTCTCAATATAGCCATTCATCTTCAATGCATATTGCAATCGCAGATGAACCAGAGTCATCCTCGTTGTAAGAGCAACCTTGAGGTCTCGAACCGTTCGGACCGTGCTTGCTCATCAAACAACTCTCTAAGATGAAACACTATCGTGTGAGCATCCATAGACTCGTGCTGCTTCTGCAGCTCAGGTGACATCGATGCAAGCATAATGCAGGTGGCTATGTCACTGTCTTTTAGATGCTTACGATATGCCTTCTGATCATCATCAGAAGCTCCTTCAGGAAGTGGATCCGGAAGCGGAAAATCAAGGATATATCCTAGATCCTCAGATCTGAGAACAATTCTCAGATTACGCAGCCAATCAAGAAAATTTGGTCCAGTTAATTTGTTTGAGTCCATTAGAGCGCGAAGATTCACACTGGTCGACATCTTCAACCAACCTAAACGTAGAGAGAGAAAGAAAGTTAGAATAGAATTAAATGTATGACCATAAGGACTTAAATGACATACATATAGCTCCCACTAGTTTCAACGAGTAATCCATAACCCTCATCATGAATCCAAGAAACAAAATGGCACATTGACCTAGTGGGTCGATATCCGACATTACTAAGAATGACCTTGGGTTTGTCCAACAAGCCACCTTAGGTCAATCGGTAGGTATCGGACATACCAATTGCATCTCAAATGCAACTATCGCGCGATCTTATCAACGGTTGATGTATGCACATACATTGGGTTATCAACACTTGATGCGTGTACATTTGATGTACACTACCCAATTTCGCCTCTGTCCACGTTGACCTTAAGTTTGCCCAACAAATCAACGCTTCTAGGAAAACCGACCCATTAATCCGAAAATCTCATTTTCATGGTTCGAACATATCCGTATAGGGCGAGCTTGAGTTTGCCCAACAACTCAACCCTATAAGAACTCTGGTTCTTACCATATTAATGGAAGGCGTTAGTTTTCATATTTAAATTGAGGGATTTTAGGTCTCATCTTTCTAATCTCATCCAGGATCATAGTCACCATGACTATATGGTCCGATTTAGGCATTGCATCAATCACATTGAATTCATACCAAATCGTCCCATGTTTGCATAAGCCGATCGACTAACAATAATGCCGATGACTATTGCTTCTGTACCTGTGCTAGTCGACTAACAAGAATGCCAGTCGACTACACATGCACCTACCAGTCGACTAACACAAGTGATAGTCGACTGGTGTGACTGTAGATGTCCCAGTCGACTATCACAGAGTGCTAGTCGACTAGGGCATCAACAATGCATGACCCAAATGACTCTCGCAAGAATGATAGTCGACTGGTGCACAGGAAATGCTCTCTAATCGGATAATTCTCAATCCGTGCATTTCCAATTCACAATACCATATACCAAGTATATTATCCTTTATATTAATGTGCTAATGAAACATTTTCATTGAAACATACATGCCATATAGTCTAACTATATATGAAAACCTTGAAACCGATTAATCCACCATTAATCACTAGATTTCCACATAATTCAAGGACACCAAATAATCATGCTAAATATCTCTAGGTAGGCTACACGTTATCAAGATTACTCCGCACTTGTCACAAAAATTGCGACGCCAAAATAACCAAGATAACTAATAAGCTAACGAGACGCTAAAGTGACCTATTCGACATCCAAAAATTATTGGAAACCTAAATTCAAGAATCTCAACTTGGCATGCATACCAAATCAATATAACACATTTTTAATCACTATAAAAATGATTCAAGGCATTGGAACTGAAAATAACACAACCAATCATTCCAAACAAAATAGACCCAGCAACTTTCTCAAAACTGCTAAGCTCAACATTTTGCTCAAAATGACTATTGAAACACTTTCAATAAATACTGAGAAAATTACAGAGGTGAAAACATGTTCCCAAAATGCTCCATGAATTTTTCTAGGATTTATTTCCCACAAAAACTCATTGAACCTCAGCAATCTAGCCGAAACAGAATCTGTGTTCTCCAACACAGACATTCCCATCAGCACACAAGTAATTCGGAAATAAATAGTAAATCACCTTGAAAACCATTTTCCATACACAGAGACATTCAAAAACATCTTAGGGACATGTCGGTGAAAACCAATCCAAAAAAAAAATTTTCTAGAATTTATTCGCGAATTTACAAGCATACCTGTTTCAGAAACGTTCAACAAGACAGCATCCGAAACTTGAGGGAATTAAATAGCAAAAACATATCAAACGACATCGATAATTTTTTTCCTTTTATATACACATTCAAAAACATCTTATGAGAAGGTCTATGCAAGAAAATTTCGAAAACCCTAAGTATATACTGATTTCGAAATTCACAGAAGCAGCATGCTACACAGCTCAATTCACAAAGGAACTCCGACCTAGTTATCATTTATTTGCTTATACAACACAAGCGGCTCTGATACCACTGTAGGAAAATCCCGGGGTGTTCATCACATGAACACAGTGCGGAATTTAAAATTTTAAGTCCCGGGACATTCCCGAAAGCCAGGATCCAAGTATATATACAAACAATCAAACCATAACGACCAAAGGAGACCGTCTTTAACGATATCCACGCAGAGGTCGGAAAAACTAATCGGGACAAACTCTTTTGACTTGGGAATAGCTAGACTAAAGAAAAGAGTGCTAGCTCTTACCTTAGCCTTGGAGAGCAAATGAAATGAACCTTGGTGGAGCCTTGGAGAGTAGAAGCAATTGTGAGATTAAGAGAGGAAGAAGATGAAAATCACCTTTTCAAAGCTTAACCATTAAGCTCTTCAACTCTTCCCTTAAAACCACCGTTTATGCTCATTCTCTCTTAACCTTCATATATGTCTTTTAGCTTATTAAAAGTCATAGAAAGGCTTGGTGGATGCTCATCCACGTAAATGGCATAAAAATGCCTTAAAATGCTAAATGATGATTAGGTTTGACTTTTCAAACCAACTTCTTCTCCACCATTTTGGTTTCCACGAAAATCATATATATATATATAATTAATTAATTCTTAATTAATTAATTAATATATATATATTTGCTGAAGAGGTCCAGTCAAACTGGGGTCGGTCCTACCGACCTACCGGGTCCCGCCGACGAAAAATCGCCGGAGACCTTTTTCAGCAATGTCGATGTCGCGATCTCATCGGGACATATCCCAATCTCATTAGGATCCATTTAATCCTATTGCTCTCCAGATATCGGATCTCTGTCCGAAACTATTTTACAGATTCTCCGAGTCACTCTTATGCGTGTGACCCATTAGGTTCCCGGTTATGTTGGCCACTTAGATTAACACTTAATCTGAGCAAGTCATGAGCGGTATCTAGCAACACATCATGACCCCCAATTGACCGGAAAGTAATTGGTTTGACTAATGAAACCATATCACGAACCCTTCCATAGACAATTACTGTGCAATTCGTCCTTTCACCATGCTATACCCCACTTGGTTTGAGTATGGGCAATGTGTCAACTCTTACTAGGCGATCGATCAAATCTAGTCCAAGTGTAATCGTTCTCGCCCTAGGACTCATTACTTTATATGTCCATGAAGACCATCTTCATGACATATGTATCTTTCGGCGCCGAGACTTCAAAGTAATGATCCCGATAAGAGGCCATGGGTATCTCTTCCGCTATCACGAAGTGGTGAATCCTCTATTGGCTACTCAATTACCTTGAATACCTCAAGTGCACCCAATCACCACCCTATGAGCGACCTCACGAAGGCAACAAGGAATGGAGTCAAAGTACGTAATCAAGATACCAAGATATCCTTGAGTACCTCAAGTCTAAGGATACTTGCACCATTGCTATGATGAGATTATCATTGACATTTGTATAGGACATCCATGTGATGATCTCATAGAGAGTCATCCAATGTACTTACTACCAATAGTAAGCATCCACATGTCAAATCTAAATATCTCAATATTTACGGTTTTCGAGATCCACCGCTGATCCAATCAAGGAGTTTGACATGTGCTAGTCTATCCGGATTAACGATGTCGGCCTCGTTAATCCTATGACTAGGATAATTTAGATCTTGACATAATTGCACATGATAGGAATCTCAGTAGTATGATCGCATCATAATTTCCTTCATGCTATGTCATGTATCAGGGACTTCATTAATTTGATTAAAGATCACTATCAATTCATAATAAAATGAACATAAAATAAATGAAATATGCCTTACTTTATTTATTCATAAAGTCTGTACATGACTATGAACAAAATGCGCTAAAGGGGATTGCCTTTAGGGCACTACTCTAACAGATCCTTGCTCACAAAACCTTGAGGTTGGCGCATATAGACATCCTCATCAAGATGACCATTAAGAAAGGCGTTGCTAATGTCAAGTTGCCGGAGAGACCATGATCTGGTGATAGCGAGTGAAAGAACGATGCGTATGGTTTGAGGTTTAACAACCGGACTAAACGTCTCGGTGTAATCAACACCATATTCCTGGGAGAAGCCCTTTGCCACGAGACGGGCTTTATATCTATCCACAGACCCATCAGGCTTCCTCTTGATTTTGTAGACCCATTTATTGCCAATAATGTTAACGTCGGCGGGAGCAGGGACCAGAATCCACGTCTGATTTTTATGAAGTGCAGCAATTTCACCAGCCATAGCCTCCCTCCGCACAAAGATGTTGAAATGCCTTGGTGAAACTGGTGGGTTCAAAGCACTAAATCAAGAATAACATTAGCCTCTTTAAACTTTTTCTTCGGATGGGGCCGGAGCACCATTGGATGCGTTAAATGCGGGAGGAGGGTCGAGGCGGTGATGCAGTGGCGAAGTAGACGTATGACCTTCAGAAACCAAAACAGAAGATGAAGGCGTGGAGGAAACATGAGAAGAAACAGACCGTGGCAGGACTGGAATGGACGGGGGCTCTGGCATGGCTGGGGGAATAGCAAGTGAAGACACAGGAGCTGCAACAACTGAGGGAGCAGGCATAGAAGGCAAACGTTTGTATGGAAATGAGGATTCATCAAATGTCACATGACGAACAATATAGATATGGCCTGTAGCTGGATCCAAGCACTTGTAACCCAAATGAGCACCTGAATAACCAATGAAAACACATTCTGTACTACGAAACATAAACTTGTGATTATTATACGGTCGAAGAAGAGGAAAGGCGGCACATCCAAATTCCCTAAGAAAGGCATAATCAGGAGTGGTTTGAAACAACCTTTGGTAAGGAGACTGACTATTCAGGCTAGGAGAAGGTAAACGATTAATAAGATAAGTAGCTGTCTCAAAAGCAAAATCCCAATAGGAAAAAGGGACAGAACTATGGGCAAGTAGAGTAAGAGCATTATCAACGATATGTCTAATCTTTCTCTCGAGGTACCATTACATTCATGAGTGTGTGGACAAGCTAGCGATGATGAATACCCGTTTTCTGAAAATAGGTGTGTAACCTCCTGTATTCGCCTCCCCAATCAGATTGAAAACCCTTAATAGTGCAATTTATTGGCGTCGAACAAAATTCTCAAAGTTCGAAAAACAGACTCAACATCACTCTTTTGCTTAATTGGGAAAAGCCAAGTGTATTTGCTATAATCATCAACAAACAAGACCACATATTTATTTCCTCTACTAGAAAGAACGGAGAAGGTCCCCAAACATCGGAATGAACCAAATCAAACAAATGAGCACTAGAGCTACCAAGAGAATATAAAGTTAACGGTTTACTCTTGCCAAGTTGACAAGAAGAACACACATCCGTGCTTCTACCGGAAGAACATGGAAGAGAAACCGCTTGATAATCTTTGTCACGAGTTCATGGTGAGGATGTCCAAGTCGAGAATGCCAACGATCCACCGATGCCATCTCCGATAAAAGACTTGTGGTGAAGAACCAACATTCCCAAAACCAATGCATCCAAAGTGTAAAGACCCCATCGGTCCGCCTTGCATTAGCGTCCTCTTGGATAGCGGATCCTTGACAAGACACAAATAAAGATGAAACTCCATAAAGACCTCATTTTCTTTAGTAAATTGTTGAACCGATAATAACGATCGAGTTATATGAGGAACATGTAAAACTTTAAACAAACGAAAAATTCTATCGGGAGAAGAAATAATCTTTGGGACCAATGTGAGCGATATTTAAACTCGAACCATCACCAATGAGAAGTCGATCATTACCCTTGTAGTCATGAGCAACACCGAAATTGGTAATGTCGAGTGATATGATTTGTTCTTCTGCTGTATCGGGATGCCAAACATGAGCATTGGTGGCGTAGTCATATGGGTAAAAGAACGAGATGTTGCACATCCGTCTGTTGTTACGCACAAAATTAGTATTAAAACGATGGTGACAAGTATCGCAGAATGTTTCCGATATCCACAAATCGACAAGGGCCATTGTTCCTCCTGTGATTATTGTTATTTCGACCTCCTTGATAATTGTTTTGGCATCGAGTATTGAAATTCACCGAGTTGTGAAAAGGTTGTTGCTGTTTTGTTGTTGTGTTCGGTTGCCAAAGAACCACATTGTGTAACATTAGCCTCCATTCTTTGGGTTTGGAGTGCTAGCAAGCAAAATCTCATGAGAAGTGAGCAAAGAGTGCGATTCAAAGAATGTGATTGGTTCCGGTATGAGTAGAGCATCCGCCACAATGTTGTGATACTCCGGAGGCAACTGGTGAAGGACAATAGCATTAAATTCTGATGGAGCTAATGGTTTGCCTACGGCTGTAAGTTCATCAGCTAAAGACTGGTCTTAAATAATTGCTTGGATTCAATTTAATGGAAAAACTATGACTGGGTTGAGATACTACTGGTGTGGTGCCAGTAGGCACAGAAGCTGGAATGGTTGAGATTAGCGCAGAGGAGGTGGTGGCCATTGCTAGGCTCTGATACCAAGTTGAAATAAATAAACAAGAGAAGGCTAAGTTGTATTTCACACTATATTTCTGATGATACAAATACACATATATATACAGTACAAAAGTAAGAGACGTAATCAAGAAACTTATCATATCATTCTGTTAACATCTGTTGCTATCTTTCTATCTGTTATAACAATATACCAGTAGCTATAGTTATCCAAATCTCCTGATTTGTAGGAGTATACTAACAATCTTGATTTGGAGAAACCAATCACCGGCCACATCCACATAGAGGATATTGAACAGCGAGTTTGTTATGAGGGACTCCCACAGATATGTTACACTTGTGGGCGTGTTGGACATAATGCTCTTTTTTGTCCTTCTCGTCTCAATCATGGGGAGTCTGCTGATCCTACTGGTGCTGCCACCGTTGTTGCTGCCACCCCCAAGGCGACTGACATACCGCCAGGCAGTGAGCATGGTGTTGGTCAGTTAGGGCCGTGGATTCATGTTCGGAGCAATCCTAGGCGTAATTTCAGGAAGGATGAGACCGTTACAATCCCCAAAATTTTGAAGGTTGATAGTGGAAATAAAGGAGGAGGAAGATACGCTACTCTTTCAAATACTTCTATTCTGGATTTGGCGCCAACGGGTGTTGTCGATCCTTCCTCGTTGGCACGTGCCTCAGCATACCCAAGTCAGGCCCAATTTGCTCAGAATAAAACAAAGGCTTCGTCCAGTGATGCGTCTGTTTCTGGGAGGGCTAAGCCGCCTGCTCCTGATCCAGCCCACGCCCAGACTTCGAAACAACCCGCACATCCTACTGGCCCTCTTATTGTTCCTCCCCGTCCACAGATTCTGCCTCCAACTAGTCCTCCTGTTGCTCACACGTTGGTGGAAATTACTGATGACAGTCCTTCTTCTGAACCAGTGATGCAAGTGGATGAAGCTATGGCTTTTCTTAGCGACCCCGATAGTGATGAGGATGAGGTGTTGGTGGACAGCTCTCTTGATGCAGTAAATCCCATCCCCAAACCTCCAGAAATTGCTTCTACTGCCCCTCCGAATCTTAAGTCTCTTAAGACTAAACGTACTATTAAATCGTCTATCTCTGTGAAGAAGGCTGAATGTAAAGTGGTGAGTAGTAATAAAGCTAAGGCTTTGTCCTCTAAATCACTTCCAGTCATGGCTGTTCCTGGTTCGTCTGGTGAGACTCTGGCTGCGGACTCTGAGTCTCCATTGGAGGCTTAGCCTCAGGTGTTATAAGTGTTCTTTTTATCTCCCTCCCTTTTTCATGAAGATTATGATTTGGAATTGTCAAGGGGCTTTAAGCTCTGAATTTCGCCTTGCTCTCCGAAATTTTGTTAATTTACATGGTCCCTTTTTTTTGGTTTTGGTTGAACCTCGAATCAGTGGCATCACCGCTTCTCAGGTTATTAAACGATTTGGTTTTCCTCATTCTCATCGAGTTGAAGCTTGTGGCATGTCTGGAGGGATTTGGATTCTTTGGAAGGATGACCAGATTCATGTTGACGTCCTTCGAAATCACAGGTAATTTATCCATATGCGACTCACTTTTGATTCCCACTCCTGGCTTTTTACAGCGGTGTACGCAAGTCCCAGAATGATTATCAGGGGTCATCTTTGGCGATAGTTGGAGACTTTGGCTACACATATAGTTGAACCATGGTGTGTTGGGGGAGATTTTAATTCTTTTTTATGCATAACTGATAAGAAAGGTGGTAGTGCCAGAGGTTCCTTACCTTCCCCGCGGTTTCAACGGTGCATGGATCAATGCAAACTTATGGACATGGGATCTTCAGGTTCTCGCTATACCTAGAGAAGGGGCAACGTCCATGAAAGGATTGACTGGGTTTTTGGAAATGTGGAATTTTGGTTATTGTTTCCAGATTTAGCGGTATCCCACCTTCCTCGAATTCAGTCAGATCATTGCCTACTTCTTTTGAAATTTTTCGTCTCCCCTTCCCCTCGAGGCAATCGTCCGTTTCGATTCCAAGCAGCTTGGATTACTCATGATGATTTCAAAGATCTTGTTCGAGGAACTTGGCAGGCTGGACATAATTTCTTGGCATGTTCTCGACACTTCACTGACCAGGTACGGATTTGGAACACCACTGTTTTTGGCCATATTGAGAAGAGGAAACGGAAGTTGCTGGGTCGTCTTCATGGTATCCAAAAATAGCTGGAATCTCGACACAATCCTTTTCTAGTTGATTTGGAGAAACAATTGCAGGTTGAACTTGACAAGACTTTGGTTCAAGAAGAATTGTATTGGTACCAAAAATCTAGGTCCAAATGGATTACTCATGGTGACCGTAACACAGCTTACTTTCATGCGTCCACCATTGTAAAGTGTAAGAGGCAATTTATGGAAGGTTTGAATGATTCTGAGGGTAGTTGGTGTACTGATCAACCAAGGTTGAAACAACTAGCTACTGCCTATTTCACAAATTTATTCCCTGAAGAGGATCATGGGGTTATCGATTTTCCTCTTCGTGGTTACCTTCTTGGCATTACTACACCTCAAGCTCTTTATCTTGTGCAGCCAGTTCTGAATGATGAAGTCAAGAAGGCCCTTTTCGATATGCATCCTTATAAAGCTCTAGGTGTTGATGGTCTTCATGCTTGCTTCTATCAAAGTCAGTGGGAGATTATTGGAAAGTCGTTATGTGAGTTTATTAGGCAGATTTTTGGCCTTGACTTTTGGCCTGCTGAGATTAATTGTACTCTTCTCTCTTTGATCCCTAAAGTGGAAAAACCTGAAACCATGTCTCAATTCCGGCCAATTGGACTTTGCAATGTGTCTTATAAAATTATTACAAAGATCATCATCAATAGACTCAAACTGCTACTTCCTCAGCTGGTTACTCCCACTCAAAATAGCTTTGTGCCAGGTCGTCTTATAACCAGCAATATCATTATTGCCCAAGAGGTGATCCATTCTATGCGTCAAAGGAGAGGTAAGGTGGGTTGGATGGCTATTAAGGTCGACCTTGAAAAGGCTTATGATCGTCTACGATGGGATTTCATTTTTTATACTCTAGCGGATCTCCATCTACCTGGTAATTTGATTTCTCTAATTATGAAATGTATTACCACTGTTAGCATGCAAGTTCTATGGAATGACAAGGTTTCAGATACGTTTTCTCCATCTCACGACATTCGCCAAGGGGAAACTCTCTCACCCTACATTTTTGTGCTTTGCTTAGAGCGCCTTGGTCATCTTATTGGGCATGAGGTGGCGACTGGAGGTTGGCAACCTATTAGGCTGCGTGATGGTCCTCCCCTTTCCCATTTGTTTTTTGCTGACGACTTGTTTTTGTTTGCTGAAGCTAATATGTCTCAGGTCAATATTATCAAGAAGTGCCTCGATATTTTCTGTGTTAATTCCGGGCAGCAGGTCAGTAAAGCTAAAACTCGGATTTTTTTATCCCCCAATGTGGCTCGGCCTTTATCAAGGCGCATCCAAAGGAAGCTAGAATTTCAGAGTACCACTGATCTTGGTAAGTACCTGGGTGTCCCTTTGCTCCACAAGAGGGTTTCCAAGTTGACTTACAAGCATGTGGTCGACCAAATTAAAAAACGCCTAAGTGGTTGGAAGGCAGATAAACTTTCGCTTGCCGGGAGAATTACCCTTACTCAATCGGTGTTATCTGCCATTCCTACGTATACAATGCAAACGCTGTCGCCGTTTTATTTTCCATGAGATAGACAAGCATTGTCGTCGGTTTATCTGGGGGTCCACATCTGACGCGAGGAAGGTTTTTTTGGTTAAATGGGATACAGTTTGTGAGCCCGAAAGCCGGGGTGGTCTTGGTATCAGGAATACTAGTTCTAGCAATGAGGCGCTTCTTATAAAGTTAGGATGGACTCTTCTTTCTAAGGATGAGGATTTGTGGGTGCAGGTTGTCCGTCATAAGTATAATCTGGACTTCTTTATTGTGCCACCGTCTTTACCACGATGAAATGGTTCTGCCATTTGGAGGGGAATTTGTGATACGTGGTCTTAAGTTATTTCAGGTATTAAATGGAAAATTAGAGATGGTTTATCTGTTAAATTCTGGACTTATCCTTGGCTTGCTGTTGATGTTTGCTTGCTTGACGTTGCTGTGTCCCCGGTTCCGACGCACATGCACAATGCTTCTGTTGCATCTTTTGTAACTGAGTCAGGAGGTTGGCGCTGGGATTTATTTCATCATCTCCTCCCTCCATCAGTCTGTCTTACCATTGCTGGGATTCATCCTCCTTCACTTCATCTTGGTAAGGATAAAATTGTGTGGGGTCATGAAAGTAATGGGAAGTTCTCTTCCTCTTCCACTTATAGGCGGTTACATGTATCTAGCTCATCTTCAAATCAAGATACGTTATGGTCTATGGTGTGGCACTGGCATGGTCCTCAAAGGATTCGTGCGTTTATGTGGCTAGTGGCTCATGATGCTTTACTTACCAATTGGAAACGATGTTATTGCCACCTTGCCAGCGATTCTAGTTGTGCTAGATGTGGTACGCCTATTGAGTCCGCATTGCACGTTCTCAGAGATTATCCTCATGCTTGTCGAAAATGGGAGAAATGTCATACGTCTAGGTTTATACCGGACTTCTATCATCTTAATCTTTTGGATTGGTTTCAACAGAATCTACGCTGTGATTTGGAGTTTTTTCGAACATCTCCATGGTCTCTCTGGTTTGGCACAACCTGTTGGCTTTTATGGCAGTGGCGTAATACATTCATTTTTGATCCCGAATCTTTGCCTTCTGAGGATCCTTTCTGGATTTATTTTAAGGCGTGTCAGGGAATTCCAGAATGTGCTTCTCAGTGAACAGGCTCTTCAAGGTCGTCCAATAAGGGAGGAGAGATTGATTACTTGGCTACCCCCACCTTTAGGATGGGTAAAAGTCAATTCTGATGGTGCATTTCGATCTTCACTTAATCGAGCTACAGTAGGCGGAGTGGTTACAGATTGTGTGGGTAACGGGATCCATGGGTTTGCCTACAATATTGGGATATGTTCGGTCATTTCTGCTGAGCTTTGGGGTATTTTTCAAGGCCTCCAACTTGTTTGGAATGCTGGTCATCGTAACGTGGTGATGGAGTCTGACTCGAAATTAGCAGTTAATGCTCTCACAGCGAAGGATTCTTAGGATGGCATGGATCACCAGCTTTTATCTACCATTCGTTTATTCTTGGACAGAACTTGGGTTATTCGCTTCGTTCACATCTATAAGGAGGGTAACCGTTGTACTGATTGGTTGACCAATCACGCTTTTCAGTTGGATCCTGAGATTCATTTTTTCTCCATGCCTCCTTTGAGTTGTTCTTCCATTTGTATGGAGGACATTTGTGGGGTCTTCTTTTCGCGAATGTGTCCTATTTAGCTTTTCTCTAAAGCTTTGCCCTCTTTTTTCATCCAAAAAAAGAGGTTATTAGGGCGATAGGACAAGTTTGGTGAAAACAACTTCAATTTTGGAATTCTGGATCGTTACTCATCAAGCGCCCATCGTATTTGGTTGAAGATTTGTGCCGCGTCCCTCCTCCGCCTGGTCAGTCTTCACTTGTCTTCTTCAGTTTTAAAACCTTGCTATTTGAAACAAGTAAAAAAGAAAGAAACTAGATATAAATATTTTTACTAAAATATAAGTTAAATCGTAATATTTTATAGTGTTTAAAATAAATTTTAGTGTTTTAAAGTGTTCAAATAAAATTTTAATATTTGTAAAACATTCAAAATATATTATGAGTAAATAAAAATTAAGCTGCATTGAGTATTTATCAATTATGTATTTTTAATTTGACACTTTGCGTTCCCTTGTGCCACGTGAACATCATATAGTATAGTGAGGCCTAAGTCTCAAAATCCAGTCAAAATAATATGATTTTTTTTAATGTTCTTATTAAAATCTAATTAAACTAATTTAATTATAAGTAACTTTAATTACAATGATCAACTTAATTATAATTGGATGAAATAAATTTCCAATCATATTTCCAATTATCCCCTAATTCCAATCAAATTAACTTAATTTTAATTGCCAATTTTCTCAATTTCTTTTTTATTCGGATAACAACCTTAATCTAATTTGCAATAAGCTTTAATCCCAACTTTTACCAATATCGACAGCCATCTCAAGCTTAGCGTCTTCTCCTTCACACGGGAGATATCCTTGACATTTTCTCCTTGGCCAATGCAAGAGAGCCTTAATCATTTATTATGTTTGTGGCTTAGGTTCAAGCTTTGCGTCTTCTCCTGCATTTTTTCTATTTATCCTTACTTATTTGTTGATTTGTTTATAAAGTGGAAACAACGTCATAGGAAGTTCCTGTTGTCTATCTCTAATTATATTAAATTAAGCATTAATGTAGTTCCCAATATACATATTATATCTGCATCGTGTTTGAACAATATCTGGTCCCAAACATTTAACTATATTCCTAATATTATCTCTATTGTGCTTGCATCATATTAAAGTTTAGTTTTTGCTTCATATTTAATATATATTTATCACTTTTGTCCAAGAAAAAGTTCTCATTTTATATATTGATTTGTGTTTTTCAAGTTACATTATGAATTTATATGTCTAGTTGTGTTTTCCAAGTTATACTATGAAATTCCAAGTTACATATTGACTTATGCTTGATCTATCTAGTTTGCTTTGCTACTTATAACGCAAGTTATGATCTGTCTAGAAAATGTAACAAGGAAGGCTCAACTTACCTGTTGAGACGTCTTCATTGGTATATAGACCTTACTTTCCTATATAAATCATTTACAATAGGAATCATTTTATGTAACTGCAACCATTAATTTTTACTTAATGTTATACATCAAGTTGTTAAGTATAAGGTTCGGAAGACAATCTAGCATCACTCTATTAACAATTATAAGTTAAAGCAAAGAAGAGCAAAACATCATTAGCACTATCATCATGAGACGAACTTTCGCAATCAAGTGTAAATAAATGAAGCAATGTGGTGCATAATCAACCACATTATAGTTATTATTTGTGTTGTTATTGTAACTTGTGGATTGTTGTGTTTTAACATAAATTATAGATCGATGCATTGTTAGTATTTTCTTTTGGATGGATGTGTTGTTGACATAACTTTTGGCTTTATGTCTATATAAATATATATTTTGCCACTTTTATAAATAAATTCCAAATATATTACTAATATTTAAGTGTTTGCTACTTTTGATTAATCAATTATAAATATATTACTATTATAAATTACTAATATTACAAATAGCTTATGATAAATAATGTGGAATCATTATATTCAATATGTAATTACAATATATAGTTCAATAGAAGATTGAGTGCATAATCATTACATTCATTACCATTTAATATTGCAATTCAATGCTATTTTCTCTATATATATCTGAAAATAATACCCATCATAAGCATAAGAAATGTACTCATTAACATAAATTTTAACCCTATTTTCTCTTTTCTATCAAATTAATGTTTTGCTCCATGAACTTTATTTTCTCCTCAATCTCTTTAGTTAGAATTGTTTCAATAGTAATTTCTTCAACTATCTTCCTCAACATACATACTTCTTTCCCCAATTTATATATTAAAATTTTCATTTTACTACTTAAAAAATTACCTCCTAACTTGAAACAAAACTTAATTTATAATTTAAACATTATAAACAAAATTTAAAACTAATTACAAATAAAAACTCACTAGACAATTGTGGCATCCATAAAATCTCCTCTCTTGATTATGATTCCTCTATGAAGTTCTTAATAGAGCTTTAACCCACTATAGTTTAAAAATTATGAGCATTTAAACTCAATATTGTATTGGTAGATGATGGAGATTTCATAACTTCAAACTACAATTATCACACATATAACATTGTATAGCCCTAAATCTAAAAGATTTAATCATATGATGTGACTTCCAACAATTAGTTCTGCAAGTGACCTAAGCATGTTTTTACATCTTTTGGATTGAAAAAAAAATTATAAAAAGAGAGCAATAATTGTTCAATAGAAGGCACTAATAAGTAGAAGTATATTTTTAAATGTTGCAATGTATTTTTAAGAATAACTTTGCAAAATTTTTTGCTCAAAACAATTTAAGAATATTACATTTTGTCCCACATTCATTCTCTTAAAGCCCAAATAAACATCATAGTTTAATAATATTAGATATATACTATCAACATAATCTAATACATCCATTAAAACAAATGTTTTAATATACCAAAACTTTCATAAAACTTCTAGTGATTTATGTATTAAAAAACTCCAATAAATGATACTGCATAATATATCATAATTACTTAGACATGTGCATCCTATCGTATTCTATAATGGATCAAAATTAAAATAAAAATCAACTCAGACATTTACCAACAAGATATTTCATCTATGTATACTGTATAATATATCACAATTAACTCAAGCATTTGCATTCTAGTAAAGAGAGTAGAAGAAACAATACTTTTAAAAGTTAATTTCTTATTCTCTTACAAAAGAAATATCAATCAATAGGAAATGGGTGTTCATTTGCAAGGTGTTCTTAAAAGCAAATTATTTGATAAGTATCGATAATAAGCGAGCTTTCTCAATTTCCTTAAACATATAAAAAGATTTATAGCAGTTTATGTAGGGATTAAGTAGATCATTATAGATGGAAATTATGAAAGAAGGAAATTAAAAAACCTCATAAATATTTTGTGTCTTAGAAACTAGGCATCCTGTATAATTGTATATGGTTATAAGATCAAATAATTTACAAAATATAAGTAGTTATTTTATGCACCAATCAGACATAGATCTTAAAACTAATCACAAAATAATGAAACCAACCTTTATATAAGGAGCATTGATACAAGAGAGATTCCTTGATGAAGGAGACATTTCACTATTGATGAAAGAGAAGATGCTAAGCAAAAATGTTGTATGAAAAGACGATGTTGCCTTATATAAACACCAATACATCAAATGACTAGGGTTGTTATATAAAGGGGAAGATTCCATGTTTAGATGACTAAGGATATCTCTTGTGTGAAGGAGAAGACATCAAGTTTCAGTTAGGAATTTAAATTTTGTTTGTGGTTAGTAAGGAATGGCAGTAGAATAAGAAAAATTAGGAGTTAGAGTTCTTCAGGTTGTTTAAGGGTTTTAGGAATTTTTAATCTAATTATAATTAATTTAGTTAGTTTATTAGGATTATTTGTAATTAAATTAGTTGTAATTATGAATTTAAAATAACAATTAAAACATTTTAACTTAAATATGAAAAGGGTTTCACTGTAACTCATTACATCTACATAACACAGTGTGGTCCAAGTGTTATATTAAAAAAATATCAAAATCATTCTATGTTAATGTTGACATGGTACATAATGGATGAAGATTTAACTTTGTTCAGTTATTCGTCCATTCAAATTTATTTTGAACATTTTGTAAACAATCAATTTGGATTTTTGGTGAAAACATTAGGGCCTAATTTACTTTTTTTTTTTGTAAAAGCCTCAATAAGGTTTCAAGATTAAAAATAAAAACTTAACATTGTTGATCTCTATAAATTCTCCAAGCTTGGATTTTCAAAAACTCTCCTCCCTGTAGAACTCACTAACTCTACTCTCAACACATTAGTTACATTTTAGGCAAAAGAGAGAAATTTTAAGTTTTGAGGGAATAATTAGTAGTAGTGAGTTAAGCACATGTCAAACATAGAGGAGAAATCTGATAATTTAGGTGCTCTTTAGAGTTTTTAGCATATGGATTCTTTGCTTTGGAGCAATATTATCCCCTACCACCAAACGTTAAAATATATCTTCAAACTGAGTGAAAACTAAAATTTTAATTCCTTTGAACAATATGTAATTGGTATGGAACATATAAATTCTATATGCAAATCCCAAAATAATTGGTCAATTAATGCAAAAATGCAGAACTTTATTTTAAGAAAATGAACAAGAGCTATACATTTTTCATCAAGCTAGAAATCTCTACTTTGAATATTACATACATACAAAAATATAATGTTTAGCACCTGTATACATAACAAAATCTATAATCTGAGAGATCCTTAACCAAAATTGACAAAGACAACAACATTTATAAAACCTTTGATTGGGGCTTTGATATACTTGCTTAGTTATTTTTAGGTGGGTGGGACTTTGGTCTATGATAATCACCCTTAATGATGTAATACCAACCAAAATTTAACCCATAGTATAAGAGCTCTTGTTAGTAGACTTATGTTTTACATTCAAAGCTCGAATTGTTGGAAGTCCTTTGATTTTTTCGACTGTAGTTGATGTTTTGGTTTATTAAGCAACAAAATAAACACGGATATAAAGTAGTTAAAGAGTCCTCCTAGTTTCCTGTTGGTTTACATTAAGTTACTGAGAGTCCTTTTAGTTTCTCACTGGTTTACGTTAAGTTATTAAGGGTCCTTATCTAAGTTTGTTTTAACTTCTTTCTTGTACAACCTATTCAATAGGCTAAGCTTTGGGTTAATTATACACACTTGATCTGTAATGCTTATCTTCATATTTTGTCTTTCAATTTCTAACATGTGGTATTAGGGCCAAAATTTGAGTAGCATGTCTAGACTTTTCCATTGGGAACACTTTCTTGGATTGTTTTTTAGGAACACATGCCTCAAAGATCTTTTCTAACAGTGAAATTTTAGGAAAATCTTTGACCATCTCTTTACTCTTTAGTAGTTGCAGTCCTTTAATATTTAGATGCCTGTACCTTAGGTGTCATAGCTTACTATTCTTGAATGTTGTGTTTATCATGGCTATATGTTTTGAAAAATTGAGAAGGAACATTCAGTTTGGTGTCGTTTGTGTAACTGCAAAAATTTCACCTATAGCTTTCTTCTTCAACATACATTTATTATTATCAAATAATACTGAATGTCCAGATTTAATCAACTGTCCTAAGCTTTTGAGATTATGAGCCAAACATGGAGAAAAATGCACATTCTTGATGATTTTGTGTGGTTACCTAATGCAACAATTGTTGTACCTCATCTTTTAATTTGAAGTTGCTTGTTGTCCCTAAAACAAACCAATGATTTTATTGATTCATCAAGGTCTTTAAACTTAAATTTGTCTTCTATCAGATGATGTGAGCAACCACTATCGATATACCACAATTCCATGCTAGATTCGCTAGTGTTTGATGAAGCCATGAACAAGTAGTCATCTTGTTCGTCGCCTTCTTCTGCAAACTTAGCTTCCTCCGATTTGGTCCAACGAAATTTGTTTGTGTGGCATACTTGTTACAATAAGAGTAGTGGAGAGAATTGTTGTGTCCTCGACCTTGGCCTCGATAGTTTCCTCTACCCCTTCCTCTTATGTGTTGAATAGAGGAATCTAGCTCCCCTTTTGTTTGAAAAGCCCTTTCTTCTTCTCCAACAAATGACCTGTTAATTCTTGCTTCATGGGCTTGTAAAGTCCCATTTAGTTCATCAAATGAAAAACTTGATAAATACTTAGACTATTCAATAGTCGCAACCATATGATCAAATTTAGGAGTCAAGCTTCTTAGAACTTTAACCACCACAATTTCAACACTAATTTTGTTTCCATACGATTGCATTTGGCTCACAACTGCAGAGACTTGTTTCCAAATTTTTTTGTACTAACTCTTTGTTCTTTATGCAAAGAGTATCAAAATCCTTTTTAAGTGATTGTAGTTTGACGGTAATTACATTCATGGATCCTTGATACTCTATTTTTAGGATCAAGCATGCTTGCTTTGAGATTGTAGATGCAGTAATCCTTGAGAAAATGACCTCATCTATTGATTGCTAAATAAAAAAGAGGGCCTTTACGTCACACTTCAAATTGTCCTTATGGGAAGTATCATCGTCACTTATTTCTACATAGCTAGACTCGATGAATTCCCAAAGGTCCTGGGGCTTAAATAGTGTTTTCATCTTAATACTCTAGAATTCATATGAATCACCTTTAAAAACGGGTATTTGCAGTTTTGATATATTAAGAGATACATGTTGATCTATGTGGTCCAATAAGAATCAAATCATTAGCAAGAAGTAAATACTTGTTGTTATTCACCGATGACTATAACAGGATGAGTTGAGCTTATTTTTTGAACCTTAAGTCAGAGATTTTTGAGTTTTTCAAAATTAAAGGCGTTAGTAAAAAAACAAAGTCAAATGAACCTGAAGACATTATGAATGGACCGCGGAGTTGAGTTCACGTCAAATGAATTTATTGTTTCTTATTGTAGTTATTGTTTTAGTTTGTTAAGTAGCAAAATAAATGTAGATATCAAGTAGTTAAAGAGTCCTCCTAGTTTCCTATTACTTTATGTTAAGTTTTTGGGAGTCCTTCTAATTTCCCGTTGGTTTACATTAAGTTATTAAGAGTCTTTAGCTAAGTTTGTTTTCACTTCTTTCTTATACAACCTATTTAATAAGCTAAGCTTTGGGTTAATTATATACATTTGATATACATAATCAAGGTATGCTTATCTTCATATTTTGTCTTTCAATTTCTAACTTATGGTATCATATCCAAAATCTGAGTAGCACGTCTGCATTTTCCCACTAAAAATGCCTTATTGGATTGTTTTCCAAAAATAAATCCATCATATATCTTTTTTAGCGGTGCAATGTTAGGCAAATCTTTGACCATCTCTTTGCTATTCAATAGTTGCAGTCCCTTAATATTTAGATGCTTGTACCTTAGGTGTCGCAGCTTACTATTCTTGACTGCTTTGCTTACCATGGCTACATATTCTGAAAAATTGAGAAGGAACATTCAATTTGGTGTCAATTATATGACTATAAGATTTTCACCTGTAGTTTTCTATAAGATTCTGGTCATACATGTCATACATAATATATATCAAATATACACAGTGGAAAATAAAACAGAACCTCAAAAATCAGATCTATTCATACATATAGATATAGAAAACAAAAACATGAAATGTAAGATGTTTACATACTTTTCCGACGATCTTCTTCGTTCTTTAATCTTCTCTGCGTTGGGTTATCGTAAACTATAACGATCAACATAGACCATCTCTAATGAAGTCCACACGAAGATAGAAGGATGAAACCTCATTAGGAGATGGCTAGAATTCTTTCTTTGTGCTAGTAAATACAAGTACTCTTGTGAGAATTAAAGAGAAAAAGAGTACGTGTGTTAGAAAAAATCTTTCTTTCACTTGTGTCTTAAACAAAATGCATGAAAATCATTTCTATTTTCTACACTATTTGGCGTTCCATAACCCCATCACTAATGGAGAATTATGGGCAGTTAATGGTTATGCATAACATGCATTAATGGAAGTTATGGGAAGTTAATGACCATGAATATCATACATTAATGGAAGTTATGAGAAGTTAATGACTATGAATAACATGCATTAATGGAAGTTAATGACCATGAATAACATGTACTGATAGAAGTTTTAGGAAGTTAATGACCAAATTGACATCCAACAACACTTGTTTCTAATCCATTCCACGCAATGTTTTCTACCACGATCATATCGCGATATAATCTTGAAACACTCTCGCATATCTTGAATCACCATTCAAGACTATTATACTCATCCTTCGAATCTCCTATGTGTGTGACCCATTAAGTTTCCGATTATGTTGGCCACTTGAATTAACATTTAATTCAAGTAAGCCAGGAGCGGTATCTAGTAACACTCATGACTCCTAATTGATCGGAAAGTCAGTGGTTTGACTACAAATCTTTCCATAAGCAATGTTGCCATGCAATTCATCCTTTCATCATCTATACCCCACTTAGCTTAGAGTATGGTCAAAGTGTCAACTCCTACTAGACTGACTACGTCACATCTAGTCCAAGTGATATTAGATCTTGTCTTGAGGATCTCATTAATCTATGTATCATTGAAGAATCTCTTCATAAAACATATCTGCTTTGGCCAGAGACTCCCAAGTAATGACCCTAAAATGAGGTCGTAGGTATCATCTCCTTATACTAGGAGTTGTGAATCCTTTATTGGCTACTCAATTAGCTTCAAATACCTCAAGCTGTACCCAATCACCACCCTATGAGTAACCCCTAAAAGGCACTAATGAATGGATTCAAAGCACATGATCAGTATCTGAGATATTCTAGAGTACCTCAATTCAAAGGATACTAGCACCATTTCTATGATGAGACTATCATTGACACTGAAATAGAATATTCATATGATTTTCTCATAGTAGGTCAATCCAATATACTTACTACTCCTAGTAAACATCCATATGTTAATTTTAGACAACTCATGTCTACGGCTTATGAGATCTATAGCTTGATCCAATCAAGGAGTATAACATGTGTTAGTCTATCCAAATTAAGGATATCTCATCTCATTAATCCTATGACTAGAGAAAGTTTAGATAATAACATAATTACACATGATCAGAATCTCATTATCATGATCTCATTATGATTTCCTCCATGCGATGTTTTGTATCAAGGACTTCATTAAATCAATTTAAGATCAACATCAAATAAATAAATGCATGGACATCAAAATAATGAAAAATGAATTTATTAATCATAAAATGATTTATACAATAAGCACTAAAGGTGATTGTCTTTAGATCACTTATCTAACACTTTCTTCTTCACCACACATTTATTAGTACCAAATAATATTGAATATCCAAATTCAATTAGTATCAAAGTAAAATAGATGAGTTCTTCCATAATAATTGTTTTGAAAGAAGTATGCATAAACGTACTTTGTATGTCAAGAAGCAAGGTACAGATCAATTTGTGGTAGTAAGCTTAGACCAAGATTTCATCACGTCATATATTTGAGTTCTAAAAATCTATGAAAAGCATGTTTGACATGACTGATCTTGGAAAATTAAGATATTTTTTGGGTTTAGCAGTTACTCAAACGAATGATGGAATCCTCATGAAATAAAGGAAATATGCAGAGGACATGTTAAAAAGCTGTTGAATTGTGTTGTTTTATGCAACCTGCTGTATTGAAATTAGTGGAGAAGCTTTCAATGACAGTGAAAGTGAGGAAGAAGAAGAAGCTAAAAGGAAAAACCAAAGAGTTCAAGTATAGGTGGAGATTGGAATGGATGATCCTAAGCATAATTCAACAATGTATGGATCAAAGTAATGAAGATACAAGTCAGATGGATGAAGCACAAGACAAAGGAGAATGGAAAATGAAAGAAGCAGATGATCGGATGCACAAAAAGGATTGAGAATCAAATTCAGTTACTTGTTAGTTACTTGCAGAAGGAAGTAACCAAAATCACAGAAGGAAGTAACCAGCAGAAGGCTGAAGCAAAGTTCAAGAAATTTAATTAGCAAAATCAAGTTTAGTGCTAATCAAATACATGAAGCTGAAGAACATTAACTGACAATCAGATTTGTATGTCAGTCTTTTGAAGATGAAGAATCAAGTTACTACAAAGGAATTAACTATTGCTTTTTTTTTGTTTTTGCAAATGTTGGTTTTAGTTTTGTTAAAGACAAATGAAGTTGCTTTTATGTTTAGCCAAATCAGGAAAGGCTGCGCTAATCTAGTTTATTCATCAGTCAAAGTCTTTACTTTTCAGTTTAGAATCAAAAGGTAGCAAAGCATGTAAGAGCTGATATAAAGCTCCACTTTCTTCATTTTTTCAATATATGAGCATGTATGAAGAGTGAAAAACCAGAAAACTCTCAATACAAGTTTATCATTCAAGCTTCAAATTTTCATGTTATTTCCCTTTTGATTCTCAGTAGCAAGTTAGTAGTTGAATAGCAGAAGTGAAAAGAAGCATTAGTTAGTGTTATTCAGTTTTTACAAAACAGAAGCTAGTTTCGTATAAGAAAAACAGAACTTCACTGTTCTATTCGAATACGATTCCTTTCATTACACAAAACCAAACACCTTACATACACTGATTTGTGAGTGACTTAAGTTACAATTTAGGAGGAGCATTATACATTCAGACTACGAAATAGAGTAGTTCAAGAAGTGCAGTGCAGCAGAATTCATCTTATATTGAAGCAGAGTGAGCTGAACAGAACGTGTTCGATATTTGGCCTCAACCAACTTCAAGCTCGACAGGTTGTTAGTTGAAGCTTCCATTTTTAGACGTTCGAAGGAGCATCTTCAAGAAAAGCTTCAACATGTTAAGGTGTAAAACTACTGCCACTCTGATGAATGCAAAGGAGAAGCTATGCTCAGGTGATGATACTGAAATAGTGAAGGAAATATACAGAAGTTTAGATAATCTACTTGCTTACTTGACACATTCTCTTCTAGACGTGAGTTTCTCAATTTGTGTTCTTTATTAATTCATGCATGAGCTAAGTAAGCATCATTTTGGAGTTGCAAAAAGAGTATTATGTTACCATGGTAGCACTAAGGATTGTAGCATTTGGTTCATGAAGCTCATATTTTTACTTTTAAAGGGTATGGTGACAATGATTAGGCAGGTTCATTAGAGGATAAGAGAGAAGTACTATAGGAAGAAGTTTTTTTTTCCTTGGAACAACTTTGGTATCGTGAAGTTCAAAGAAAACAAGCAACTGTGGCCCTTTCCTCAATAGAAGTAGAATGTGTAGTTGCTACAGCTACTACTTGTCAAGCAGTGTGGCTACGAAGGCTGTTTAATGACTTTGGTATGGAATAAAGTGACGCAAGAAAAGTGTTTTATGTCATCAAATCAGTTGTCTTGCTCACGAAAAATCCAATCTATCATAGCTGGATTAAGCATATTGAATCAAGTGCTATTTCTTATAAGAATTGATGGTAAAAGAAGAAGTTAAACTGGAAAATGGCAAAACTGTGGAGTAGCATGCAAATGTCATTAAACAAAGCTTACCATTCACGAAGCATCAAGAGCTTTGCACTCGTCTGGAAATCTCCAAATTCAAATGAAGGGGGAGGTCATTTCATTTTCTTTTTTTTGGTTGTAGTTGCTTTTTTGGTTTGTTGAACAACAAAATAAATGTGGATATCAAGTAGTTAAAGTATCCTTCTAGTTTCCCATTAGTTTACTTTAAGTAGTTAAGAGTCCTCGCTCCTAGTTTCCCGTTGGTTTATGTTAAGTTGTTGAGAGTTCTTAACTAAGTTTATTTTAACTTCTTTCTTGTACAACATATTTAATAGGCTAAGCTCTCTACACTTGATCTACATAATCAAAGTACACTTATCTTCATATTTTGTTGTCAATTTCTAATACACATCCTGCTATGATTATTGTTTCCTAGTAAACGATCTGCACCAGATCATTTCTCCATTAAAAGCTTCATTTTGTGGTTGTTCTTTCTTTAATAAGACTCTTTCCAACTTCATTTTTTTCCTCCAATTTTTATGCTTTTAACATGAGCCTTTGAAGGAAAAATTCGATTCCCTGTTGAGGGGGTAATTTGCTTTAGAATAATAAATTCGCTGGATAACTAAAATTATATTCCTATGAACTTAAGTACATACCTTTTGCATTTTCACCAAACTATTTCCTCCCACTTCCAATATCGTCACTTCCATCAACTGATATTTTGCTTGGAGCTGCAAGATTTAGGTAGCATGCCTTAATTACGCATTAATTTTGTATATAATGTGGTTACTGGGATTAGAAATTTGAGCAGTGCGTTCTTAGATTTGGATCCATGAGTTGGCAACCTTCTGCGTTGTTCTTCGACGTAAATATACCTGCAAAACAAGGAAGGCTCGTCGGGGGTGATGTCCCGATTAGCCCCTCCGACGCTCAAGTAAGTTTTCTGGTGAAGGTGGGAATCGATGCAGAGAAAAGCAAAGAATAGGTTATGATCTCGTACCTCAATTATGGGAAAAAATACCTTATATATGGAGCAATAGCTAGGTTTAGGTCTTCACGTCGTGTGCATGGAGGTCTCTCACATGGAGACGGGCTGAGGAGAACGTGGATTGGGCTTGGGCTCGACATAGCCATTGGGTAGGAGACTGATCTTTGATGAATGGACCGATCGACCCATGGGTCATCTTGACTGGGTCCGGGCCCAGCACGGTCGATTCGACCATAAGCCCCCCTACTCCTCGAGTGCGGCGAAGAGAAGGGTCGGAGGAGTATCTGAGAGGTTGTATAGCTTCGGTCATAGGGCGACTCGGGGTTGGGACGATTGAGCCTTGAGACATAGCTCGTCTGTTGGTCGACTAAATGGAATGATCGATCGATTCGAACAATCTTGTTATAGCCCGACCATGGGGACGGCCGGGTAGTTTCAATTGGTCGGTCTTGACTAGTTGTCTCCATTAGCGGCGTGAAGGCATTTGGGGCATTTATTATTTTGGCACACGCCGTCGACAGCTTCGAGAATCTGAAGCGATCGTCTTTGTAGCGTTACCATTGTACCTCACGTCCTTTCAACGCTTTCGCGCCTTCCGCATTCGATTAACCTAATCGGTTCCGTTCGGATCGAGGCAGCGTGTCGAGAGCGACTGGATTTTCTCCACGCGTCGAGTTTCTATTGGATCGCGCTTAAAACGCTTTCCCTATAAATTTTCAGGGCCGACAGACGGTTTGCGTTTCTTCACTCTCATTTCATTCTTACTGTCTTCTTGCTTTCCTCCACACTCTCTTACTTTCAGTTTCCAGAAGTTTTCTTTGGCGTTGCACAAACCTCCGATCTTTTTCCACTAAATAGGTATGTCCGTTTCCTTCATTCTCCTCTTCTAAATTTCCTCCTAGTGAGTCATGTCGTCTACTGGTTCCCGGAGTGGGATTTCTTCAAGCGATAGTGTTGACGAGAGGTCGTCGGAGGTTATGGTTGGGGCGACTGCAATGTCGAGGTTGGGAGATATTGAAGAGATTGCGACAAGAGAGCGGAAAGATGGGCTGGTGGTGAGGGAGCTGCCCAAAGGTAGATCGAGGATGTCCATGGCGGAGTCGAGGCGGTCGATTCTTAGAATAACATTCCTCGAACCGGAGCCTAGGTTGGCCTCGGGAATGAAGGAATTGGCGATAGTGCGGTGGGTGGTTATTTGTTTGAGTATTTTTTCTCGGTCGTGACTGAGGCTACCGTATCATGTCGTGGATGAAGTGTGCGTTGGATACCAGTTAAGGTCGAGTCAGATTCCTCCGAATGGGTTGAGGTTCATAAATGGGCTTGCTTTGTTGTGCCACCAATTTGGCTGTCCGCCTTCAATCGGCATCTTGCGTCACTTCTTGAGAATGAGCCAGAGTCCGAGCTCTGGGGGTGGGATCCCTTCCCTGATGTATAAGGATGCCCGGTATCGCCCAGCCGGGACGTCTGGCAAAATTACTGGCTGGCGAACTAAATACTTCTTCGTGAAGCCACCGGGGGCTGCTTCTGAGTCCTAGCCGTGGAGGTATCCCCAAGCCGAGCGATGGAATGACTCATCAAGTCTGTTTCTTTCTAGAGAGGAACGAGAAGTGGTCGGCCGTATAAAGGAGCTCGGCCAGTATAACTTCGCTCGTCTTATTTCGGGATACGGCGGAGGGGTCTCAGCCGACTCGCTTCTGATTGATCCCCCGCCACGAGTTAGCGGGCTAGGAGAGGAAACCGCTCTGCCTGGTTGACCCCTCATGGTTGAATTGTTTTCTTTGCTTGTAGGTTTTTGTTCGATTTCTAACTTGTTTTCTTTGTTTGCGCAGCCATGGTCAAGGTTCATGCTTTCCCCGGCCCTCCCAAGTCTGGCAAGGGTAAGCGTAAGGTCGTCGGGTTTTCGGAGCCCCAAGGACAGGCGGATAGGGGAGAGGCTAGTTCAGCGGTTGCTCGGCCCATCGCTTCTGGACAACGGAATGCTCCGCCTACCGTCCCCGAGCCATTCTGGCGCCATTGTGATCTTCCCTTTGGTCCGAACTGGTTATAATCGAGGAAGAGGAGGAGGTCGAACGGCCTCTAAAGAGAAGGAGGGCCGTCGGAGCCCCCGTCCAATCTCCTCGTCCTTTGGTGGTTGCTCGTCCTGCGGTGGTCAACCAATCTCCCCGTCCTTCGGGCCAACTCAAGGGAAAGGAGAAAACGGGTGACGCCGAGCAGTGGGAGTCTCTGATCAAGCTGCCCAGGGACTCCTTGATTATTGACTTCGACGTGTCTCGGCATATCATGGAAAGGATCACTCCTCCCGCGGAAGGGGAGAAATTGGTCTAGAGGAGTAATGAGGATATGGGGTCTCTACTCTGCGTGGTTGCCCTCTGGCTCGATGATGTCATTCGAGGCGGTGCAGCGTCTGGAGGTTACGGATCGGGAAGTTCGGGACTGCAGGAGCAAATCTGAGCTTTGAAGGACGAGCCAAAGCGAAGAGGAGAGACCTTCTCAAGGCTCGAAATTCTTCTTTAGAGGAGGAGAAGAAGATTCGGGAGGAGGCAGCAAATGTTTTGAAAGCCCGAGTTGTCTGAGGGAGGAGGAGATCGTGCCTGAGAGCTCGGCACACGAGGAGATGGCGGCGAGGAGCAAGCTGTCGAGGAGTATCTGATGTTCTTGAGGCGGTGGGAGTCGGAGAGGGTGCTGAAGGAGAAAGCTCTCCGAGACCATGCCCAAACTGAGGACATGTTGAGGAGGGTGCAAGCCTCCATGAAGGAACAAAGGATTGAGGCGATCCTGCGGTGGCAGAGGCGATTATTGCGGGACGAGTGCTTGGAGTACTCCTGCGACCTGGCCCTCATGATCCTGAAGAATTGTTATAACGCCTGCGTTCCTGAGGGGTCGGATGGTCCTTCGTTCGAGAACTTTGCCGAGCCGTTGCTTCCTACCGCTCTTGGCCTTTCTCTAGAGGAAGTGACGGAGAGAGCTCTGGAGGAGCGGGGCCCGGTCCCGAATGAAGAGATGGACCTTAGCTCGGCCGAGGAGGACAAGCTTCCTCCTGATGATGCTTCTATCCCCGCTTCGACTTTCCCTCCTGATTCCGGGGCTTCCCCTGTATACTCCCCCGGGTATTCTCCCTCTACGGAGTTTTGAAGCTCACCTGGTCGGGCTTGTGACCAGGGCCACTTTATCAATATAATCTTTACCTTTGCTTCATTTCTTTCTGATGTCTCTTTCCGTATTCATACTCTTTACTTTCAATGTATGTTGAGTTACGATGAAATTGCTCATAGTCGGCCGATTTCAAAGTCGGCGTATAGTAGAGTTCGATTTGGGGTCCCAAGGATCTCGTCTTGGCGACCCGACTGACCGTAGTCAATCTATGGAGAATGCCGAGCAATGGCGATGGCAAGGGACGAGGATCTCGTCTGGCGACCTACCGACGAAGTCGACCTATGGAGAATGCCGGGCAATGGCGATGGCGAGGGACCCAGGGATCTCATCCTGGCGACCCGACCAACCGAAGTCGACCTATGGAGCATGCCGGGCAATGGCGATGGCGAGGGACTCAGGGATCTCGTCCTGGCGACCCGACCGACCGAAGTCGACCTATGGCGAATGCCGGGCAATGGCGATGGTGAGGGACCCAGGGATCTCGTCCTGGCGACCCGATTGACCGAAGTCGGCCTATGGAGAATGTCGGGCAATGGCGATGGCGAGGGACCCAGGGATCTCGTCCTAGCGACCCGACCGACCGAAGTCGGCCTATGGAGAATGTCGGGCAATGGCGATGGTGAGGGACCCAGGGATCTCGTCCTGGTGACCCGACCGACCGAAGTCGGCCTATGGAGAATGTCGGGCAATGGCGATGGTTGATTGAATTTTTATTCTTTGTCACGCATAATGGAGCTTTACATTGCCGATAAATCTAAAAATCGCTTTATTGATGATAACAAAGGCATGGGCCGTTAAAAAACCTGTCTAGCAGGGACAGGAAAAAGGTTCCCAAGCGTTGCATACAAAAATGGTAATAAGGGAAGGTTAACTAAAATAAAACTTATCTATTGGTAGAAAGCCTTCAAATTCTGTGAGTTCCAAGGCCTCGGTAGAATCTTCCCTTTCTCATCGCTGAGGATGTAAGAACCATGCCCAACTTGCTTAATCACTCGATAGGGTCCTTCCACGCTCGCCCGAGCTTTCTGGATGCTTTCCGGCCGTCTCGGCTTTTAAGTAGGGGCGTACCACCTACCTTTACATCGCTTCGGCTTGACCCTTTTGTTATAGAACTTGGTCGCCTTTTGCTGATGGCTTCGGCGGCGGCGCCCTTTCTATCCTCGCTAAGGAGAGCGAGCTCGCTCTGCGGGCTTCATCATTCCGCTCTTCTTCATAGCTGACACCCTCGATTGTGCAATGTTGCTTCTACTGGAACGGGGCTTGCTCAGAAGGTCATCTGACAGGGTCTCCCTGTGGCTCCGTTCGGTGTGGTTCTATATGCCCTGATACTTCATCTATTTCTTCCACCTGGTCTTTTGGCCGTCAGCGCTTCTTGAGGCGCTCATTATCTTTGTTGGTGTTCTCCGCGAGACCGTTGCTTTGGGGATGGGCTACCGAAGTCAACCGTAGCTTGATCTTTAGTCGGTCGTAGAAATCTCTGAACTTGCAGTTGTCGAACTGTCGACCATTATCTGTGACCAACACCATAGGCATCCCGAAGCGGCATAGTATATTTTCTTAATGAAACTTTCCACCTTCCCTCGGTGATTGTAGCGACAGACTCGCTTCTACCCACTGGTGAAATACTCCTTTGCCCTATCAGAATTTCTTTTGCGGGACCGAGAGGAAAGGCCCGATATATCCATTCCCCAGCGGCGAAAGGATAGGATGGCTCACGATTTGCATTCGCTCGATTCGGCTAGTGGGACGGTGCTATTTTCTGGCGGGCCTCGCATCGGTCGACCTTTTCTTGACAATCTCTTCTCATTTACGGCTAGTAGTACCCTGTCGATCAATCGGTGAGCCAACATTACGCCTATGTGATTTCGTACATCCTTCGTGGACTTGACCATTATGCTTTCGGCTTCTTCCTCATTCAAGCATCAAGCGTGACGGTCGTGGGACTTCTTATCTGAGTGCCGTTAACTCATGTGTACTCGGCCTTTATTCTTAGTTTCTTGGCTTCCGTCGTCTTACGGTTGTTTTCCTTCTAAAAGTCTTGTGTAATTGGTTACATCAACTCGACCGACCAGTATTTACGTTGAGAGCTTCCTCAGTTTTCTGAATGCTAGGCCGATCAAGTCGTTCGACCAGAACATTATTTATGGCATCAAGGTCGGAAGCCATTTTCGAGAGCGCATCCGCTTTAGCGTTTTGAGCTCGTTCTATTCTGCTGATTGAGTACTGCTCGAAATTGTCCAACTCCTGTTTTACTAGCTCCAGATACTTGATCATGTTGTTCACCTTGGCCTCATACTGTCTGGTGACTTGGCCGACTACCACTTGGCTGTCACTATATATCTTCAAGCGCTTCACCTCCATCTCCTTGGCGAGTTGGAGGTCGGCTATCAGAGCCTCATATTCTGTCTCGTTATTGGAGGCTTTGAATTCTAGCCGAAGGGCGTACTCCACCTTGTCTTCCAAATGCGGGCTGACCAGCACTACTCCCGCTCCGCATCCCTCGGCATTGGATGATCCATTAACAAACAAGCTCCAGGCGGGGAACTGCTCGTCCTTCGAGCTCGGTTGGCTCATCTCTGCGATGAAGTCCGCCAACACCTGCGCTTTAATGGTCGTGCGGGACTTGTATTGTATATCGAACTCTCCCAGCTCTACCGCCCACTTTATCAGCCGACTCGAAGTTTCGAGCTTTTGAAGCGACCCAGGGATCTCGTCCTAACGACCCGACCGACCGAAGTCGGCCTATGGAGAATGTCGGGCAATGGCGATGGTTGATTGAATTTTTATTCTTTGTCACGCATAATGGAGCTTTACATTGCCGAGAAATCTGAAAATCGCTTTATTGATGATAACAAAGGCATGGGCCGTTAAAAAACCTGCCTGGGAGGGACAGGAAAAAGGTTCCCAAGCGTTGCATACAAAAATGGTAATAAGGGAAGATTAACTAAAATAAAACTTATCTTTTGGTAGAAAGCCTTCAAATTCTGTGAGTTCCAAGGCCTCGGTAGAATCTTCCCTTTCTCATCGCTGAGGATGTAAGAACCATGCCCGACCTGCTTAATCACTCGATAGGGTCCTTCCCACGTCTGCCCGAGCTTTCCTGGATGCTTTCCAGCCGCCTCGGCTTTTCATAGGACGTACCCACCTACCTTTACATCGCCCGGCTTGACCCTTCGGTTATAGAACTTGGTCGCCTTTTGCCTGATGGCTTCTGAGCGAGCGGCTGCCCTTTCTCTATCCTCGCTAAGGAGAACGAGCTCTGCTCTGCGGGCTTCATCATTCCGCTCTTCTTGTAGCCCGACACCCTCTCGATTGTGCAATGCCGCTTCTCTGGAACGGGGTTTACGCTACGAAGGTCATCTGAGCAGGGTCTCCCCTGTGGCTCCGTTCGGTGTGGTTCTATATGCCCACAATACTTCATCTATTTCTTCCACCCTGGTCTTTCGGTAGTCCAGCGCTTCTTGAGGCGCTCATTATCTTTTGTTGGTGTTCTCCATGAGACCGTTGCTTTGGGGATGGGCTACCAAGTCATTGTAGCTTGATTTTTAGTCGGTCGTAGAAATCTACGAACTTGCGGTTGTCGAGCGTCGACCATTATCTGTGACCAACACTATAGGCATCCGAAGCGGCATAGTATATTTTCTTAATGAAACTTTCCACCTTCCCTCGGTGATTGTGGCAGCAGACTCTTCACCCACTTGGTGAAATACTCCTTGCCACTATCGAGAATTTCTTTTATCCGGGATCGAGAGGGAAAGGCCCCAGTATATCTATTCCCCACTGAGCGAAAGGGATAAGATGGCTAACGATTTGCATTAAGCTCGGTCATTTGGTGGACAGTTGCTTTATTTTCTGGCGGGCCTCACATCGATCGACCTTTTCTTGACAATCTCTTCTCATTTTCGCCGATGGTACCTGTCGATCAATCGGTGAGCCAACATTACGCCCTATGTGATTTCCGCACATCCCTTCGTGGACTTCAGCCATTGCCTGCTCGGCTTCTTCCTCATTCAAGCATCGAAGCAGCGGCCAGTCGTAGGACTTCTTATACAAAGTGCCGTTAACTACTGTGTACTCGGCGGCCTTTATTCTTAGTTTCTTGGCTTCCGATGCGTCTTCTGGTTGTTTTCCTTCTAAAAGGTACTGTGTAATTGGTTCTGTCCAACTCGACCGACCAGTATTTACGTTGAGAGCTTCCTCGGTTTTCTGAATGCTAGGCCGATCAAGTCGTTCGACCAGAACATTATTTATGGCATCACGGTCGGAAGCCATTTTGAGGCGATCTGCTTTAGCGTTTGAGCTCGTTCTATTACGCTGATTAGTCTTTTCGAAATTGCCCAACTCTGTTTTACTAGCTCGAGATACTTGATCATGTTGTTCCCTTGGCCTCATCTTTGCTTTCGGTGACTTGGCCGACTACCACTTGGTTGTCACTATATATCTTCAGCGCTTCACCTCCATCTCCTTGGCGAGTTGGGCGGCTATCGAGCCTCATATTACATCTCGTTATTGAGGCTTTGAATTCTAGCCGAAGGCGTACTCATATGTCTTCCAAATGCGGGATGACCAAGACTACTCCCGCTTCGCATCCCTCGGCATTGGATGATCCATCAACAAACAAGCTCCGGCGGGAGGCGCTCGTCCTTCGAGCTCGGTTGGCTCATCTCTGTGATGAAGTCCGCCAACACCTGCGCTTTAATGGTCGTGCGGGGCTTGTATTGTATATCGAACTCTCCCAGCTCTACCGCCCACTTTATCGGTGACGAAGTTTGGGCTTTTGAAAACCTTGTCGGCGGTTGGTCGGTCCATACCTCAATAGTATGACTTTGGAAATAAGGCCTCAGCTTTCTGGCTGCCATTATCAAGGAGAGGGCGAGCTTCTCTATGGGCGTATATCGCGTTTCTGGCCCGGTCAACACTTTACTGACATAGTAGACGGGATGCTGCTCGCTTCCTTCCGATCGGATAAGTACCGCGCTGATCGACCCCTCCGTAACCGCCAAGTATAAGATCAGATTCTCCCCTTCTACCGGGCTTTGCAGAATAGGCGGGCTGGACAAGTATTGCTTTAAGTGTTGGAGAGCTTTTTCGCACTCATCCGACCATTGGAACTGGGTCACGTTCGCCTTCCTCAGGACTTTGAAAAACGGGAGGCACTTGTCTCCCAGTCTGGAGATGAACCTGCTCAGCGAAACTATCCGACCGGTCAATATCTGGACATCTTTCAGGCATTGTGGCGAAGGCATCTGTATGATGGCCTCAATCTTCTCTGGATTAGCCGATTCCTATTTGGTGATCATAAACCCGTGAATTTTTGGATGCCACCCCAAACACGCATTTTCGGGTTTAGCTTCATCTGGAATTTATTCAAGTGCGGAAGACTTCTTGGAGATCTTGTACATGCTCATGGACGTCTTACTTTTGACCACCATATCGTCTACATAAACTTTCACAGTTCGGCCAATATGTTTTTTGAAGACTTCTGTGACGAGCCGTTGATAGGTCGCCCCGGCGTTTTTCAAACCGAAAGGCATTACTTGGTAGCAATATGTGCCTCGGTCGGTTATGAAGGCGGTTTTTTCTTCGTCCTCCAGGCTCATTTGGATCTGATGATAGCCCGAGAAAGCATCTAGGAAGCTGAGTAGCTCATGTCCCGAGGTGGAGTCTACTAGTTGGTCGATCTTAGGCAAGGGGAAGCTGTCTTTTGGACACGCTTTGTTCAAGTCGGTGAAATCTATGCACATTCTCCACTTCCGTTCTTCTTTTCACCAAAGCGACATTGGCAAGCCATTCTGGATATTTGACCTCTCGGATGAAACCGGCCTCCAGCAACTTCGCTACTTCCTTCTCGATCACTTCCTGTCGCTCCTTACTGTGCCATCGCTTCTTTTGTCTAATCAACTTGCATTCATGCGAATCTTTGAGGAGTGCGATCTGTTGATCGAAAAATTCGGGCATGTTGTTCGTTACCCAATGGCCGACTTGTTTTCCACCAAAGCGATCTGTGATTCCTTTCTTGAGTCCCTCTGCTGCTCGGAACCTAGGTTTGTGAACTTAGAAGGATCGGCTTCATCGATCGACCCATTGCGTTTCTTCCTTGGGTTCGATCTCTCCGTCTCTTCGTCGGTTCTTACATCGAGAGAACTCTTGACCTTACCGCCCGTCTAATGTTTTAGTCTCCGCTAAATAACATTCCCTGGCGATTCTCTGTTGACCCCTGACAGTGCCTACCCCGTGGGGTGTCGGGAACTTCATAACTTGGTAGTAAGTGGAGACGACCGATCTAAGGGCATTTTGAGTAGCTCGCCCGATTATTGCATTATATGCCCGCGGAACTTGCGACCGAGAACTCAACGTCCCTTTCTTTCTGACATGGTTTCTGCCCAAACTTCACCTTTAAATACACCCGGGCGAACGGGTAGGCTGACACCCCGGTTACTCCTTTAATGGGGCCGTCTGTAGGTAATAGTCGTTCCTCGGGTACCTTCATTTGCTTGAAGGCCTCATAGTACAACAAATCGACCGAGTTGCCCGTGTCGATCATTACCCGTTTCACCTCGTATCCGTCCATGTTCAGATTTACCACGAGGGCATCGTCATGAGGGCAACTTACTCCATTGAGGTCGGACTCATCAAATGATATCACCCCGTCGTTCTCCTTCGACTTTTTGGTGTGTGAGTCTTTGTCGACCTGTTTGACATATCTTTTTCTTCCTTTAGTGGTGGATCCCTTGGCTGCATTTCCGCCGAATATTGTATTGATGACCCCAGCCGGTCGGTCTTCTTGCTGCCCAGCATTTCCGTCGTTCCTTTCCCTTGACCGCCCTCTCTCTTCTTGTCGGTCATCTGTATTTGTGTTCTGTCGCCCTTCATTTCGTCATTTCGATTCAGGCGGTCGTCATTGTCTGTCCGCCCGTTCGTGATCGGCATTTTGTTCGTGTTTCTGAACCGGCTTAACCTTCCCTTTTGAATGAGGAGTTCGATATCTTTTTCGGCCTTGACAATTTTCCGTGTCGTGACCGACCTCTCGTGGAAACGACAATATAAGTTGGGGTTCCTGTCCTTATAAGGGTCTTCATTTTTTCAGGCTCTCGGATAGTTTCCCCATCCGCTCTCACAGCCGCTAGTACTTCTGCATATGTCTTGTTTAATAGAGTGAACTCCTGCCGATATCCACATCGATCGGTGGCCTTCTCGGCCATTGGTTTTTTGCGCTTTAATTGAATTGCCCGCCCTATCATTTGGCGAGCGATCATCTGTCCGACACCTCGTATTTTTTAGCATTTCTTCAAGCTGAATGTACCTGTCCGCCCTGTTTCTTATTTCCTGGACGGATCGAGGCTGATCGAGGGCTAGTGATTTCTTGAACTCCTCGTCCCTCGTATTATTCATGAGCGCGACCAGCATGGACGAGCAAGTGAGGTCAGGAACCTCGACCGCTTTATTGTTAAACCGGGTGATGAACTCCTGCAAAATCTCATTCCTCCCTTGGGTGAGTTGCATCACATCAAAGGCGTCTTCTGCGATTAAACACTCGTAATAAAGCGATTAGAATAACTCCTTGAAATCTTGAAACAAGTGATCTGACCAGGGCAATTTGTTAAACCATCGCCGAGCTCCCTCTTGGAAGGCCGTCGAGAAAGCCTTATCTTGGATAGCGTCCGGGACCTGATGTAGGTTCATCGTGGATGGAAGTCTTTGCGAGTAGTCGGGGTCGGTCTTCTGGTGTATTTCTCGGGTCGGTATTTTTGTCTTGCGGGTCTTTGGGAGGCTATCAAGATCTCGGAGTAAAGGAGAGGTATCTTTGCGCCGTCGGTGATGCAGACGGAAGCTTCATGCCGCATTAATCCGATCGTCCACGATTTTTCTAGGTTTTATGTTTGGTGGCGATCGGTCATCATCTTTGGTTTGTCCTTGTGACTGTCGCATGAGCGTCTGTTATTCTTGCCATTTGGGGCTGCAGGATCTGGCGAATCAACAGATCGGTTGCTTCCTCGATCATTTTACGAGTGGGGACGGAGTGCTGGCCGGAATAGGTTACATACTGATCGGTGTTGAAGATTGGTGTGTCTTGGGTGCGAAGTTATCCTCCCGACCACGCTCTGCTCTTCTGTTCAAGGTGTGAGGTTCTTGTTGATCGTTTGGATCGAGGATTCGTGCGAGAGGCATGCGGTGTAAGCGGCATAATTGCGGCAACTGCAAACCTAAATATTTGCATCGCCGAGCGCATGACAATAGCTACATCGAATTCGTCGCGCCGCCTAGGCGATTTGTGTGGTTACGGGCGTGGTTCCGGATATACGGCCCCGTGGTGGGCACCAATTGGATTCTGCGGATTAATTTGAGCGGTGCATTCCGTTTGGATCCATGAGTTGGCAACCTTCTGCGTTGTTCTTGACGTAAATATACTGCAAAACAAGGAAGGCTCGTCGGGGTGATGTCGATTAGTCCCTCCGACGCTCAAGTAAGTTTTACGGTGAAGGTGGGAATCGATGAGAGAAAAGCAAAGAATAGGTTATGATCTCGTACCTCGATTATGGGAAAAATACCTTATATATGGAGCGATAGCTAGGTTTAGGTCTTCACGTCGTGTGCGTGGAGGTCTCTCACATGGAGGCGGGAAATTTGAGGAAACGTGGATTGAACTTGGACTCGACATAGCCATTGGGTAGGAGACTGATCTTTGATGAATGGACTGATCGGCCCATGGGTCGTCTTGACTGGATCCGAGCCCAGCACGATCGACCCGACCATAATAAATAGAAACAAATTAGATGAAAAGAAATGAATAACTACCTTAGATTTTGCGAGCACCTGAGTTTCCTGCATGTATCAGTAGGAATACAAGTAGAAGGATGACAAGCTTCATGGCCACTGTTTATCTGACAAGAAAATAGAGGAACCTTGTATAGCTTGACACGAGCTTTATGGACTCCAAACTTAAATAGGGTTCCAAGGCTATATTGGTTGTCATCAAGTAGTCTATAGTCATGCATGATATACTGGAATTAGTCCTCCACCGTCATAAGAGAAGAAGAAGAAGAAGTGGGCTCTTTCTTTTCGGGTATAAAGGTGAAGAATTTCTTCGCACCAATGAGGTCTTTCTGGGCTCTCCAAGTCCTAAATCCATTGCCTGTCAATTCTTTTCCCTCTCTTAGTCTTCTTCAACTTTGTAAAGAAATAGTGGGTATTCTGTGCACTTCGATTGAAAATGTGTCTTCCAGGGCATGATTCTACAAAGTAAATATCACATTCTACGAAGGGATTAAAGGGAATTGATTCTCCTTTCACCTTCTTCAACAAATAATCATTCACCAACTCCTAATCATCTAGAACAAACTTAAATCCAGGCGGAAGCTACATTGTTCCTAGAGATGAAATAGTAACAGAACCCAGAAATTAATTAACGTTGGCGGTAACGCAGAAATGAAGGAGGAAGAAAAAGAACGTTAGTGAAGAAATGAGATGGAGAAGAAAGAAAACGTTTTTCGGATTAGACAGGGCTGGACAAGGCAACTTTAGACAGATGATCCGGACTACATCACCTGATGATGCTTCACAAATTTACACTACTTGAAAGAATATTAAACCCAAAAGATAAATAAATCTCACAACATATTTACCATTGAATTGGTTTTTCATTTTACATATACATATATATTCTTTAATAAATGCAATGCTTAAAGTATATTATTGCATCCGAATTTTGAAAATAAATTCTCCAAATTTTTAATTACCTAAAATTGTTACACTTTTGCAGTATAATTAAATCAATCAAAATTAACCTAGTGTGTTGAGAAATGAACCTACATAATGATGATAGACCTTTATTCAGACAATACTTATTATTATTAAAAATTGCAATAAACAGGGAATTGAAATAGTGTTATCTTTAATCATTACGTGTTTTGTGAGTTAGAAACTGTAATTATTACCATATTGTAATGAACACCACAGCTTAGGAACGATAGAAGAGATTGCAACCAATAGATACGATTGTGGCTAGGCTATAACACGATACTTATACATAGTCTCCACGAAAGAGGAAGAGCGAGATATTTTGGGTTGTTTACAAGAACTTCAAGGAAAAAATGTATTTCTAACCAACTTATATTTCTTCTAAATGTATTTCTTGTCAAACACGTTCTCTTCCTCTATTTCTTCTAAAGTTACCAAATACCAAACATTACACCCATCAGCTACCATTCAAGTTGAATGCCAACAACCTTTTTTTTTTTTTTTTTTTGGCTAACTCAACTCATACCATTTTTATATAATCATTGTAAGAAGGTAAAGAAAGCTTTATATTTTTGTGTGTGAGTAAAACTATTACATCAGATAAGAGAGTATTTATGCTTGAATTTTCACAAGAATATACAAAAAGAATATATATGGTAATTATCACATAAATGTACAACATATAACTAGTACATAAGGAGTATTTATGCATGAATTTTACAAGATTATACAAAAGAATATATTTTGTAATTATCATATAACTGCATAATGTATACCTTATATACTAACATCCCCATCAAATCTATGGTAGTAAGGAGTTACACATCTTGATTTTGAAAACAAGTACTTGAAATCATTGAGATGGATGAGATTTGGTGAAAATATTCATAATTTGTGATTATGATGAGGTAGGGACATGTTGAACAATTCCTTGAGTAACACGGTGCCATCACCAATCTCAATATGTATGGTAAACTCATAAAAACATCATTATGAGCAACTTGTATAATACTGTAATTATTGAAAAATAGAGTAGTTGCAAACGATGAGGAAACACCCATATCTTGAAATAAACAACATAGCTAGAAGAGCTCAAAAGTTGTATCTGTAAGAGCTTCGTACTTTGCTTCCGTGCTAGATCGAGAGATAACTTTTTGTTTCTTACTATACCATCAAATAAAAGATATGCTAAGAAAAAAACAATAGTCAAAAGTTAGGCATCCATCAGTTAGATCTCTAACTTAGCTATTATTAGAGTATGCTTATATCTTTAATGGAGATGAATGGTGCGAGGTGCTGACATGAATTGACTGATGATATGAATAGTATGGGTGATATTAGGACAAGAAACAGTGAGGCATATAAGACTGCTAACTAATTATCGATAAAGAGTCTTATCATAGAGGAGAGTCCCATCAGTAGCAGAGGGATGAACATTGGGTTCAAGGGAAGTGGTAGTAATCTTAGTGTTAGTGATGCCTAATTAAGAGATAAGATCAACGACATATTTTACTTATGAGAGATAACAGCCAAATTCATCATAAGAAACTTCGACACCCATAAAATAACTCAAATTACCCAAATCCTTTATTTTAAGTTGTTGATGTAAAAATGATTTAAGAGTCGAAATAGCCTGAATGTCATTACCAATAATTATCATACTGTCAACATAAAGAAGAAGAAGAGTGTACTCTTTAAGTCATTTTGTGAATGAATGACATGACCATAATAGCTAGATTGAAAACCAAGGAGGCCAATAGTGGAGCAAAATTTGAAAAACTAGGCTTGAAAAGCTTGTTTCAGTTTATACAAGGCTTTGTGAAGTCAACAAACCTCATAGGGTGGATGATCATAGCCAGGTGGAGGTTACATGAACACTTATTCTGTAAGATCATTGTTAAGGAAGGCATTGTTAACATCCATATGGAATAATGGCCAATTCCTGCTAGCAACAACTGTTATAAGACTACGAACTAATGTTAAACGTGATACAGGAGAAAATGTATCGCCATAGTCAATACTGTTGGGCCCCGATTTTAAGACCGGAGCCCAACCGAAAAACGAAATCCTAAACAAAAATAGAAATCGAAATAAAGAGGACGAAAGCGAGACAAAAGAACGGATCCTAAACGACAGTGGACCAAACGCAAACGAAAAATAAATCGGATCAAAAAGCGAAAATCGGCCCAATGGCAAAACAAAACTAATGGGATTAAAAGGCGAAAGAATCGAAAACGAATCGAATTCTTAATGAGCCATAGAAAATCGAAAGGACTCAGAATCAAAGAAAACAAAATGTGCAAAACTAACCTGACCTCGAAAACAGAAATCGTAGAACAAAGTAGCAGAAATTCCGACATCCGAGAATGCAAACTTTTTAACCAAAACAAACGTGTTGCATTGGAAAACTCTAAGACCACTTGATCTAGACCAATCCAAAATCGGTGTAATTTTTTTCTCTCATCATTCTTTATTCAATCTCATACAAAGCAAATTCAATTCCCAAAAGGGTATTCATTAACCCCACAACCTCAATTCATTTGATTCTTCACATACGATCATATCCCATCGTTTTAAACTCTTTTTTTTATTTGTGATAAAAACTCACACATGTCAATATACCCACAAATCATACACAAATAAACACTTCAATATTTCCAATCCATCAACACAATCATCGGACCTCCTATCCATAATCCCAATACAAACAAACACATTTATATATTTATTACACTTCAATAATTCTCAATCAAAAATCAGAATTATCGGACCTCCTGTCCGGAATCCAAACACAATCAATCACATTCATAATCATAAGAAATTTGTATACAAAACCATAATTCACTTTTCTATTCTATATACGAATCCATAATTCAATTTCATACTCCAAAAGAAATGCATCACCTAACAAAAGTGGCATTTTCAAGCCACGATACAACATTAATCTCAAAATCCGAAATACACAAGAATACACAAATTCCAAAATCCTTCTCAAACGTCTAAAATCTTATTCTTAAAAATAATAAACTTAACCCTACAACCTATGTTGGGTCCGAAACCCAACTACTTAAACTTAACACTTTCACTCTATGCTCTGATACCACAACTATTGGGACCCGATCCCGAGACCGGACCCCAACCGAAAAATGGAACGAACAAAGAGAAGCAAATCAATAACGAATTGAAAGCCAACTTGGAAGCAAAGCAAACAAATTGCTTATTCGATATTAAACAAATTCTGATTTCCGTAAACAAACACTTTAGATAGCTGATCGCGTTGCGTTGGAAACCTTAAACTTAATCTATCCGATTCCGTGTAAATTTTTCTTTTTCTTATTTTTCATTCCTTCTCTTCTTATTCATCTTTATTCAAAGCTCATACTAATCAAAACAATATCATTTTCCTTTTTGGATATTTATTCTAAACAAAATCCCACTTACTTGATTCTTCATGTTCAAACCACATCCCATCAATAAATTCAAAACTTGTCATTCTCTTTATTTGCCAATAAACACTTAATACATATACCACTATACTACCCTACAAAAATCGGCAGCATAACGGCTATATTAAGCTAACCCAAAACCTGCACACATAGGATTTAAAACTCACTTTTATAATTCAGCTCAAACACACAATCCTCAATTCAGTACACAAATCTCATAATGCAATACAATTCACACTCAACTTTATAAATCAATTCCTTATACAACCCAATCATTCTCATCTATCATAACCATACAAAAGTTCTTATACAATTCCATAATCCAAATACATCATGAACTAAACGCTTACATTACATTAATGGCCTTCCAAGCCATGTACAATTTTCCAATGATCAAAATCCAAAGTACACAATGCACAATAATTCTCAATTTCTTAACAACATCTAAACTTAACAATAGTTCAATAAGAACTCATACAAACAAAATCTCTCATTTTCTTTCACCCGATCTTCTTCTCATCACCTGTGGATGGGAATGAAGGGGGGTGAGCTTAAAAAGCCCGTGGGTAACAGGTTTATAGTCAATCATAAGCAAAACCGTTCAAAAGTTTACTGCCATAGAAATTTCTTGTTGAAAATCCATAAAATGCTCGTTTATCAAATTTTCGTCATGTATTGAAATCCATAATCCGCAAAACATAAATGTATCAACTTATTCAAAAATCACAATTTCATAATGCAATACATCATCTCATAACACATATTTGAATACAATTCAATCCAAAGCATAGCTTAGCACATTAATATGCAAATGAACAATCAATTGGCTCGAGGGGTTCCATGAAACAAAACGGATAAATCGAAGTTTATACCGTGAACGAAACGAGTCTATTTTCAGATCTCGTGTGGCACAAGCGGCCAGCCGGGAGAAGGCTTTTGTCAACGTGCATATGACTTACGAAACGGTTCCTCTCTCGCCCAAACAAAGCACATAAACAATGATCAAACTCATTTCATTGAAATGAAATGCTTTCATGCTTTTCATATTCTTTTTCTTCTTTCCAATAAATCACAATGCCATGCTCAAATACATAGCATAATCTCATCACAATTCAATTCTCATCAAAGTGTCATATATTTCTCAATGCATAACATAACATAACATAACACATCACAATGCATTTTTGCATGCTCATAGCCATTCAAATCCAATTCTTTAAATCATTTTAAAACAATATATGCACAATCGTAAAATATTTGAAATCATTTTATTCTCTCAATTTGGAAAAAATCTTTAATGGCTTATTATTCAACTATAAACATGATACCCACCTCATATCCATGCTTGGAGCTTGATTAAAGCTTCAATTCTCCAAAGCCTTTCTTCTTTCACCCAATCTCAAATTTCCCTAAATTAAATCAACCCAAATTCAACCTCATAAAAAAAATCATGATTTTCAAAATTAATTTTATAAAACACAAACCCATACTCATATCAAGACATTTAAATCAAGAACTTCCAAAATCTCCAAATCATACAATTGGGCATAAACCCTAATTCACATTAATCGAACATTAATTAGCAATCATAGTATAATCACTTCAATGGACCTTAGAAAACTCAAATCCATAACCTTTCCAAACCAAATCAATCAACATCTCACTACAAAAATTCAAAATCAAAACTTCTCTCTCTTACCTTTTTCTCCTCCATTTTCGAATTTATCAAGCTCCAAAGGAAGCCATCTTCTTCTTGCTTTCTTCCCCTTTGACAAGCATCTAAATCCTCTAGGAAACCCAAAAGAAAAACGAACCTTGCTTCCTCCTCCTCCTCCTCCTCCTCCTTCTTCTTCTTCTTCTTCTTCTCCTTCTTCTCTCCCTCTCTATCGTTTCTTTCTTCTTTTCTCTCTTAAATTTCATGGGTTCCTCTTCTAAAATGACAGACATGTGCCTTATAAAGTGTCATGTCACTTAAATGATGGTTAATTGTCCAAATTGCCCTCCCATGCAAGGCTAAACTCTTACCTCCTAAAGTGGACTTCCAAAACTGCCCCTGAATTCATTTTCATTTGAGCTTACTTTAGGACATTATTTTCACCATCCAATTGAAGGAATTAGTCAAAACTTTCTTCTAGAGAATTGTTCCTCATTGTCTTAATTTCATAATGCCTTAAGAATCATCCAATTTCGAGCACTATACCAAAAGTTATGCTCAAAACATTTTGGGTATATCTTATGCTAACTCATTTTTCCAGCACATTATTTCCATGCACAAATTTACATTCTTACTCCCAAAATTGATATTCGATGTCTTCATAAAAATTGTAGCTCTATTTCTCTAGTTTAATCCAAAACAAGAATCACATTATTTCAATTTCTAGAGCAAAAGTTATGCTCAAAATAATTTCAGATGTTCCTAATCCAAAAACTGCACACTAATCCGAACTTCCATTTATAAATTGAAAATATTAGGGGAAAAATTGAAATTCACTTTCTTCATATGACTTGTAGCCCCATGTCTCAATTTTATTTTGCCTCAAGAATCACTTCAATCGGATCTCTACAAATCCCGAATTTCTCAAAATACTGAACTATGTTCAGTAAATAGTCCAACTCACTTTGATTAAATTAATCACCCTTAATTTAATCTAAAAAATTCACAAATTTCTCATAAAATGAAATTCATTGTCTTAGGAATCCAACGCTTCAATAATCAACTCAATCGGATGTCAGACGGAAAAATTATAAGCAAAGAATTGAACAAAAGTGGGATGAGGAAGGAAGATAGCAAAATCGGAAGGAAACAAATCGTTCCGATTATCATAAGATTCAATCAAACTCTTTCAATTCAACTCCAATTGATACGAATTTTCATGGAGATATAGATACATGTCTTAGGAATCAAACGCCTTAAGAATCACCTCATTCAGAGGTCGGACGAAGGAGTTATGGCCAAATGAATCCGATATGTTCATATCCAGATTCCTACTGAACATACTTTGGCGCAAACACCATAACTTTCATTATAGATGTCTGATTGACTTCGTTCTTGAATCATTAGAAAGTAGACATCTAGGGCTAAGACTTTTATGAAGACCGAAATTTGAAATTCGGACGTTATGGGGGTCAAAACACAGACCGTGTGAAATTTACACGGTCAGACGCACCGGCCGTGTAACCTTCGGGTGAAAACTGTCTCCTGCGCCTGGATTTACACGGCCTGTGTAAATCTACACAGGCAGACCGTGTAACTTATGGGTATAGCAAAATTTTCACCCTACAAGACCCCTCAAAAGGATCCTAAACCCATCATAACTTCTCCTATACTCATATCTTACCTAAATCAACCTTTTCGAGCCCGAGATCACGTCACAAACTCTAAAGGTTCGGGAATTTTGATTACCACGACATCCCAGCTTGTAACTAGCATAAATCTCAACTCCGATCTCGAAAACTTGCATACGTAGTATCGCTGGAAAGATAAAAGAACAAGCTACAACTTCAAAGAAGACAACTTTGTCTAATTCTATCTCAATTATTCTAGAATTTCCCTTGAATCAACATACTCATTTTTATCCTCATACAAAACTTAACATTTTCCCAACTTCACTTTCTCTATTACAACATCATTCAAAGCAATTTAACTTCCAATTGGAATCCATTCAACACTCAACCTCAATTCATATACTCTCATATTCAATAACTTCTTATCATTCACTAAACATCCTATCTTACATATATAACCATGGTTTATGCTTAAGGCTTCTCAACTCATCATCCATACTTAGTTCACATTCTAATTTCACAACCATCTATATACCAATTCATAATTCAAAGCCATACATAAACTCATATTCCATTTTGATATTTCCACTAAAAATTTGGGGTCCAACAACCTATATACAAATGAACAGACATCTTAACTTGCTTTCATTCGGTCTCCTTCTCGATATCTGGAGATGGGGATGAAAGGGGGTGAGCTTTACAGCTCGTGGATAACATGTTTTTAACAGAAAAATAAGCAAAAATTATTTTCCAAAACTTTTGCCATTTTATGGAAATTTCATAGTAGAAATTTGGCAAAATGCTTATTTCTCAAACTTTTCAACTTTTCAAATCATTCATGATCAATTTCAAAAATTTCACGATTGAAAACCTCAAATGTTTATTTCTCAAAATTTCTCAATTTTTCAAATCATTCATGAATAATTCAAAACATGAATGCACCACAAATATAAACAAAATAACATTTATTAACAGAAACAAAACACTTAACACATTAGAAATGGTTTGGGTCGGTCCAGAAACAGAACGTACTACACAGTCCCGCATAGCGATCCGGTGTAGCCGTGAACTTATGAGAATCCTTAACGGAGCTCCAATGCCACTAGCGGGTAGGCGGGTGAAGCCTAGACAAGTGCACTTGACCCTCTTATAGGACCTAACCAAATCCACATAACAGATAGTTCAAACTTGAAATCGGATTGCCCGAAGGCATATGTCTAAATCTAAATTTTCATGTCATGTCATAATCAAACATAAAGTCATTCTTAAAGTCACAATGTCACACAATTTCACATATCAAAATGCTCAACCATTCAAACATAAGGAATGAGAAAATCATAGCAATTTATTAAAATCATAATTCAAACAAAAACCCATTCACATTGCACATTCATCATCCAAAATTCATATGGCAATTTCACCTTCATTCAAAAACAATGAAACATCAATTATTACAATTTATTAAATCATTTAAAAAAACAATGAATTTAATCATTCGAAACCATAATTTAAAAACGTTTTTACTTTCTTGATTTTTCAAAAACCCACAATTAGCTTATAATTCAAATTATAAACATGGTACTCACCTCATATCCATGCTTGCAACTTGTTCGAAGCCTTAATTTCTCCATTCCTTTCCTTAAATCTTCTCCAATTTTGAAATTTCTTGGCTCATATTGGAGCTCTCATCTTCTTTCATCTTTTTCCCTCTTGGAGCATCTCTAAAATCTTTCTTGAAAACCTATAAAAATCGAAACCTAGCATATTTTTCTTCTCCTTTCTTTCCACTCAAAGCTCTCCCTCTTCTCTCTTCTTTCTTCTTTCTTTTCTTTCTAACTTAAACAAATTTGTGCTTCTCCTCTTCTTAAATGACAGCCCACTCTTCTTACATTTAATGAATGCAAAATGACCATTATGCCGTTACATATATGCCTTATAACTTAAAACCTTAAGTGTTCTTCCAAGTTTGCCCCTAAAATTCATTTTAATTCATGCTTACTTTAGGACATTTTTCTAACCATCAAATTGAAGGAATTTGCTAAAACTTCCTTCTAGAGAAATGTTCCTCATTGTCTTAATTTCATAATGACACCAAAATCATTTAATTCGGTTCACCACTCCAAAAGTTATACTCCAAACATTTCAGACTATTCTTATGCTAAAACATTTTCCTGCGATTTATTTCCATAAAAAATTGACATTTTTAGAGACTAAATTGAAACTCAATTTCTTCAGAACATTTGTAGTCCTATCTTTCTAGTTTAATCCAAATTAAGAATCACGTCATTTGGATGACTAGAACAAAATTTATGGCCAAAATATTTTCAGCTCTTACTAATCCAAGAATGCACACTAAACCTGACTTCAATTCAGAAATTGAAAGTCTTAGGGGCTAAATTGAAATTCAATTCCTTCATATGACTTGTATCCCTATGTCTCTATTTTATTTTTAAATAAGAATCAGTTTAATTAGATCTCCACAGACCAAGAATTCACCAAATTATTGAACCATGTTCATAAAATTTCCCAACTCATTTTGGTTAAATCTATCATCCTCAATTTAATCTAAAAAATCCACAATTTTCCATGGACAGATAGATAGAGGGATGTCTTAGGAATCCAACGCTTTAAAAATCAAGTCGATTGGATGTCGAACAAAAAAGTTATAACCAAAAGAATGAAGTGTATTCAAAAAATAATCTTCCTTAAACAAAATGGGAAGTCGCCGACCGATCCCCAGATTTTGGCTGACCGATCGCTACATTCTGGCTGACCGATCGTCACATTCTGGCCGACCGATCGTCACATTCTGGCTAACCGATCGTCACATTCTGGTGGACCTGCGACGCTTTTCCTTCACCAACATCTCAACTTTCAAACTCCATAACTTTTGATTCAGAAATCCAAAATTTACAAACTTTATATCAATGGAAATCTGAAAGGAAGCTATACAACTTCCATGAAAAACTCAAAAACCAATTTCGTCTCTAAAGGGGTCAAATTTCCAATCAAAGTTTCTGTTCGAAATCATGTTACTCAAAACAGTCATAAAACTTTTAAAATTTCTATCTTTCAACTCCAAGGTCCAAAAATGTCATACTTTATATCAATGAAAAGATCAAAATTCAACCTACAACTTTCATGAAGGACAGAAAAATCAATTTGGCCTCTAAGGGGGTCAAAAAGCCACTCAAAGTTTCTGTCCACTAATGATCATGCCAAACAGTAACAAAAACTTCTAAATATTATAACTTCACATTCCATGGTACAAAATTTCCATACTTTACATCAATGGACATATCAAAACATAATCTAAAACTTTCATGAAGCACTTGAAGGCAATTTCAACCTCTAACTAGGTCAAATTTTCAATCAAAGTTTCTACCAGAAATTTGTCATCTTTTACCACATCCAAACTTTAAAATTTCATATCTTCCAATTTCCACAACCAAAAATAACATATTATACATCAATGAAAAGATCAAAACCTAAACTACAATCTTTAAGAAGATTTTTGGTCAAATTCTAACTTTATGAGGGAGAAAACTTCACTCAAACTTTCTGCCCATAATTGGCATTTTGACAGCACCTCCCCCAAACTTCAACTATCCATATTTCTTCAATCACCCACACAATTTACAACACCTATACAAATACTTCTATCATCCACATTCTCCAATTCCCACATCCAAACACAATATACAATACCTCATTTAAAGCTATACAAATCCTCCATAATCATTAAGAGGGCTAAAGAAGCCATTTCAATTCACATTAATCTAGAAATTGTCTCAAAATACAACAAACACCATTCTACTCATTAGACAAGGCCATGGTCAACATCATACTACCTCATCTTTTTATCAAACATATGCAAAACAAAAAGAAACTCAAATGTGTTTCATTTCATCAAATACTTATAGATTCATTTATACTTTTCATTCATTACAAGGAATCATACCATATTTCCTTATTTAATTTCATTTAATAATTTCTAATTTTCAAGAAAAATTTGGGGTCCAACAAATACTATTATATGGAGTAAATGTTTTAGTAATTAGTTGAACTTTTATTGCTTAATTGATCCATTAGCTCAAATTTTAACCATTTACATCCAACAACATACTTCCCTGAAGGTGAATTGACTATGTCCTAGTTATTAGTGTTAGCAAGTGCCTATAATTCTTTTTTCATTTCTTATTGCGATAGAGGACCAAAACTTGCCTAGCAATATGTGCAAGGTTTATACAAGGAGATTATAGTAGAATAAACATGAAAATCTCAAAGATGAATAGAAGGTTGACTTACTCGATTGGTATAAAAAAAAGTAAGTTAGGGTATAGAAGGTTCTGATGATTGGATGGATAGTGAGGAATCATCTCAAGAAGGTGATGGTTTGACAATTAGTGAAGATATGATAGGATCAAACATATGTTATGTCAAACTATTAGAATTGTTAGATGATCTTATAGAATAAATGACAAGAAATAAAAATATAGTGGAATCAAAGAAAATTTGACAAGAAGGTTCATTGACACAAAATTTTAAAATGGATGAGAACACCCTAATTTCTCAAAAGGTCATATGCCAAGAAATATAAAGTCTTTATGAGAAAGGATTCCAACAACTACAACCTTTGTGTTCTATCCCATACCCTGGGAAATAACATTTATGTGGTTCTAGTATGATATATTTATTTGGTTCTAGTATAATATATTTATATGGTTCGAGAAGAACAAAATAACTGCTAAAGCATATGAGTAGGAATATGGTTGATAGTATACACAGTTATAAGAGCAGCTTCTCCCTAAAAGGTTTCCAGACCAAAAAAATGAAAGGAGAAGAGCTCATAGTATCAAGTATATGTTTACTAGTTCACAAAAATTTAATTTTGCAAGAAATTTGAATTTGAATCATGCTTCCAAAGCGAGAATAAACATGAAATATTTTAGACCTATGATGTAAGAGGTAAATCTAAATGCATTTAGAGAAATCATCAATAAAGATCACATAATATTGTAAACATCCTATAATGTCATGAGGAGTAAATCCACAAATGTTCTAATGAATTAAATCAAAAGGTACAAAAGAAATAAAATCATTATTAATAAAAGGTACGGTATGATTTTTAGAAAGTTGGCATTAGCTACAATCAAATTTTTTTTTGACTTGACATAAAGAACCACTAGAAATTAAAGATTCAAGTATAAAATTAGAAAGATGTCCGAGATGAGATAGTTAAATATTAGATCTAATAACACCAATAATAAGTTTATTAGATAGTAGTATTACTTTGGTTGAATGATCAAAACAATATCATTTTAGGTTGTCTTTAGCTGTAGAAAGCTAGAATTTCATAACTTGATGCTGATCTTCTTGGGGCATATAAGGGAATGTGGATTAGCCTTTTAGGATGGGGTTTACACCATTGTGATCTTCGTGAAAAGTAAAAGAGTTTGATATAGACCAATCACAAACTAAACAATTAAATTACTTAAAACTATTAAATAAGGGAGTATTTATACATGAATTTACATAAGAATATACAATAGAATATACTTTATAATTATTACATAAATATATAATGTATACAATATATATATTATACATTAACAGTTATGATATTGTTAAGCATATTGACGGAACGACAGACTCGCCACCAAAAACACTCTTTGATAATCAACCTAATCCTATTTGGCTTATATGGTTTTGTCATGATCAATCAATATTGATTTGGATAATAAGTTCACTAATTCTTTATAGACGTGTCTTAATACTATCTCTTTTGAAGATTTATATATTTTATTGTTCAGTGAAGAAGTTACTCTTACAGTTGAATTTGTAGCCAAGGATGGCGTTATTCCTACTCATATTGCTATAAGGATTACTCAAAATGCTAATCACAATTCTAGTTTCTCCTGTGGTATAGGTGGTAATAATAGAGGTTAAGGGTTATAAGATAGTTTTTTTTGTTTTTTGTTTTTGTTTTTAAATTTAGTAAAAAAAAACTTGTTTGTTTAAGTTTTTGATTTTTGATTTTTGGTTTCTATTTTAATTTTGGTTTCTTTTAGTTTTCAAAATTTATGAAAACCACAAAAAGTAGTTTTTGTTTTCCATTTCTATTTTTTCAAATATGATTCACTATCAACAAAATATATTATTTAATTATTTAATATATTAATTACTAATAAATTAATTTAATATTACATTTAATTAGCTCAAATTATGAATAATTTAATTTATAATTAGTTTAATAATTATTAATATATATCACTAAATTTAAAACATCTTTAAAATATATAAATTTCAAATAAAATTTGATTTAATAACTAAAATACATTTAAAATAAATAAGAGTTTATAAATAAAAATAAAGAATAAAAATATTTATTAATAAAATAAAATATTTTTATTGATAATTTATTAATACATATTGTTGGACCCGATCTTTTAGTGAAAATTAGAAATTATTACATGAAATTAAATGAGTGTTTTTGTATATGAACTTTGTTATAGATGTTATTGTGCTATGAGAAAAGAATTGATGGTTGTTGAAGAATTTGAGACTTGAGTAGAATTGTTTGGGTTATGAAAGAAAAAGTGAAAGAGATGATTGAAATAAAAGTTGAAAAGCAAGAAATAATTAGTGAAAGTGTTATATTTTGGAGAATTAAGAAAGTTTGACTTTTTGGAGTAGAGAGTTGACTTTTTGATTTAGGCAGATTGGAGAGAATGATCTTCATGAAACTTGTAGCTTCTGTTGAAAACTTTCTATCGCCATAAAGTATGATATTTTTCGATATCGGAATTGAAAGTTATGATCTTCCGAAGTTAAGGTTATTTTACTTTGTTTTTGAAAATGCTCTTAAGTGTAGGATTGTGTATGTTGTTTTTTGTGGCAAATTCGGGACTAATATGTTTTGAATTGAGTAAGGTGGTCTACATGAAAGTCATAGAAGATTTTCCTAGCTTTTCAATGATCTATTATAGGTTATTTGTGTATGTGGAAATTGGAAGATATGAATTTTGGAAGTTTGGATGTGGTATAGGAGGACCTATTTTCTGGCAGAATTTTTGACTAAAAAATTGACATAGTTAGAGTTTGAAATTGCCTTTAAGTGCTTCATGAAAGTTTTAGCTTGTGTTTTTAACTTTACTTTGATATAAAGTTTAGAATTTTTGGACAATGGGATGAGAAGTTATGAATTTTTAGAAATTGTGTTACTGTTCAGGATGATGGTTTTGAACAGTAACTTTGATTGAATTCTTGATCTATATAGAGGCTGAATTTGCTCTTAAGTTCTTCATAAAAGTTTTATATTATGTTTTTATCTTTCCATTGAGATAAAGTATGCAATTTTTAGACTATGAAATAAGAAGTTATGATTTTTACAAGTTGTTGTTACTGATTAGGAAGATTATTAGTGGACAGAATCTTTGATTGAAAATTTGACTTCCTTAGAGGCCAAATTTATTTTTCTGTCCTTCATGAAAGATGTATATTACTTTCTGATCTTTGCATTGATATAAAATATGACATGTTTGGACCTTGGAGTTGAAAGATAGAAATTTTCAAAGTTGAGTTACTGTTTAGGGTGACATGATTTTGGACAGAAATTTCGAGTGGATTTTTTGACCTCTTTATAGATGGAATTGATTTTCGAGCTTTCTATTGATACTAAATTTGTCAAATTTGGAGTTCGGGAGCAAGAGTTATGAATTTTGGAAATTTCGGTTATATATATATATATATATATATCTATATATATGAAAAATCCTTTTGTTTTTGCTATTCTCCTCCCCTAATCCTACCCTTGTTCAATCTTTTGCTTATATCTTTTCCGTTCGACATCCGATTGACTTGTTTTTCAAAACGTTGGATTCCTAAGACAATTACCTACATCCTCATGGGAAATTTATGAATTTTTTAGATTAAATAGAGGATGATTGACTTAATCAAATTGATTTGGGAAATTTTCTAAACATAGTCCAGTCTTTTGAGAAATTCTTGATCTGTGGAGATCGGATTGAATTGATTCTTATTGCAAAATAAAATAGAGATATGGGGATTAAAGTTATATGAAGTAATTGAATTTCATTTTAGCCCCTAAGACTTTCAATTTCTGAATTGAAGTCAGTTTTAGTGTTCAATCTTGGATTAGTAAGAGCTGAAAGTATTTTGGTCATAAGTTTTGCTCTAGCCATCCAAATGAGGTGATTCTTAATTTGGATTAAAGTAGAGATATAGAGCTACAAATATTATGAAGGATTTGAGTTTCAATTTTGTCTTTAAGAATGTCAATTTTCAGATGGAAGTAAATTTCTAGAAAATGTGTTAGCATAAGAATAGTCCGAAATGTTTAGAACATAACTTTTAGAGTAGTGCACCAAATTAAATGATTTTGGTGGCGTTATGAAATTGAGACAATGAGGAACATTTCTTTAAATGAAGTTTTAGCAAATTCCTTCAATTTGATGGTTAGAAAAATGTCCTAAATTAAACATGAATTAAAATAAATTTCAGGGGCAATTTTGGAAGATCACTTAAAGAGTTAAGTTGGTAGGCTAATAAGTAAGGGCTTTTTGGTCATTTGGCTTTCATTTAATGAAAGAATGAAGTGGCTGTCGTTTTTAAGAGTAGTAGCACGACACTTAAGAGAAAAATGAGAAGGAAAAGGAAAGAAGGAAAGAAAGGAGAAGAGTATCGGATGGGAGAAGAAGAAAGAAGGAAAAATGAATTAGGGTTTCGATTTTGTGAGATTCCAAGAGGGTTTTGATGTTGTTTCAAGAGAGAAAAGGTGGAGGAGCACAAGAGCTTCCTTTCAAGCCATGAATTTTCGAAATTGGAGAAAACGAAGTTAAGAGTTGATTTTTAACTTTTGATTTCTTAATGAGATTTTGGGTTAAATAACTTAAGAATGTTATGGGTTTGTGATTTCTCAAGTCAATTTTGGTGATTGCTTGGTTTAATTGGTTCAATTTTGGATGTTTAATTAATTAGGATTTATGTCTTGAATTAGGAAAATTAAGAGAGGCTTTGGAGAAATTGAAGCTTTGGGCAAGTTTCAAGCATCGATATGAGGTGGATACCATGTTTACATTTCGAATTATAAGCTATTTATAAGTTTTCGAAAATTCAAGAAAGCAAAATTGGTTTTAAATTATGATTTTCGAATGATTAAATTAATTGATTTTGGGAATGATTTACGAATTGTTAAATTCATTGTTTTCGAATGTTTGGAAAAATTACTAAAATTGTTTCGGATGATTTTGATAAAATAGATACAATTGTTACCTTCTTGATTTTTGAATGATTTGCTTATTATGAAGAATTGATGCATTCTTTGACTTTGAGGTTTAAAACTCTTTTGGATTTGAATGCTTGAATAATGGTTAGGTGAATTTGCAATTGTGGAAAATTATGAATGGAATTTGTTTGATTTTATGATTGAGAATTTGATATGTGAATATGTGTGACATTATGTTTGCATATAATATGACATGATATGAAAATTAAGATTTCGAATTATGCCTTCGGGCAATCCGAATTTTAAGTATGAATTATGTGTTATGTGAGTTTGGTTAGGTCCCATAAGTTTGAGTCAAGTGCACTTGTCTCCTTTTTAATAGGCTTCGCCCGCCTGCCCGCTTGTGGCATTAGAGCTCCGATTTTGAACTCCCATAAGTTCACGGCTACATTGGACCGTTATGTGGGAAAGTGTAGTACATTCTGTTCACGGCTGCACAGGACCGCTATGCGAAAATGTGCAGTACGTTCCGTTTTGGACCGACCCAAACCATTATGATGTGCTTATATGTTTTTGATTTTGTTTATATTTGTGGTGCATGCATGTTTTAAATTTGTTCGTGAATTGTGAAGAATTTGAGGATTTTGAGAAATGATCAATTGAGGATTTTCTGCCGTGAAATTATTTGAAATTGATTATAAATGATTTGAAAAGTTTGAAAAATAAGCTTTCGATGAATTTTCTACTGTGAGATTTTATAAAAAGGGCAAAAGTTTAGAAAATGATTTTTGCTTATTTTTCGACTTATAAACATGTTATCCACGAGCTGTCAAGCTCACCCCCTTTCATCCCCATCTCCAGGTATTCGAGCAGGAGATCGGATGAAAGAAAGTCAAGGCTTGTGTTCGATTTTGCTTAGCTAGTATTTTATGTAATTTTGGATTTTGGTATTATATATGGCTTGGAAGGCCATTAATGTTTTGTAAGCATTATTTCATGATGAGTATGAATTATGTTTTTTGTATATTGAATTAAGATATGAATGGGATTTGTGTATGATTTGAGTTATGAATGTGATTTGCATATGAATATAAACGGGATTGCTTGTGATATGGATTCCGGATGGGAGGTCCGATGATTCTGATCATTGATTGAGAATTATTGAAGTGTTATAAGCGTAGAATTGTGTTTGTCTATGCTGGGTTCCGGACAGGAGGTCCGATGAATTGTGTGTATTGGTTTGGTATATAGAAGTGAGTTTAAAACCATTTGCAGGTTTTTGGGATTTTTAAAATACAGTCGTTATGCTGCCCAATTTTTTTTATGGTAGTATATGGACATGTGTGATTATTTGTCTATTGGGCAAAAGAAAGGAATAATAAGATTTTTTTTGTATAACTTAATGGATATGAGTTGAATATGAAGAATCAAGTAAGTTAGGTTTTGTTTGAGAATGAATTTCAAAAGGGGAAATTATATTGTTTGATTTGTATGAGATTTGAATAAAGATGAAAAGAATGAAAAAAAAATTATACCGGTTTCGGGTTGGTTTAGTCTATAGGTTTCCAATGCGATGCTTTTCTATAATGATTTGTTCTCGGATGTCGGAAATTTGTGTTTCAGTTCGTTTAAGCGATTGGATTTTCAATTCCGAGCCATTCGATTCACCTTCAATTCGTTTTCAGATTCTTTCGCTCTTTTGTTTTTGTTTCCGCGTTTTGTTATCCAATTTTTCGATTCGATTCGTTTTTATTCGATATTTTCGCTTTGTTATGATTCGATTTCCTTTCGCTTTCATTTGCCTATTAGGTTTTCGCTTTTCCGGTTGGGGTCTGGTTCCGAGATCGGGTCCTAACAAATATTATATGAGAGATTAAAATAAATTTAATTAATTAAAAATTTTATTTTAAACTTTTATCTATATGTAATTATCAGTAGTAATAAAAATATAACTACATTAACATTAACGACTAAACAAGTTTTATTTTTATTTCAAAACTAAAAATAGAAAACAGAAAGTAAAAACCACATAAAAAAAATGGAAGTGGAGCCAAACGATCCCTAAATTATCTTCACTTGAGAGAGGGATAGGTCTCTACGATAATATGCTTTGTATTCATTACCTCAAGTTCAAATACATAGAGAAGAAGTAGAAAAAAAAAACTAATTACTAGGATCATAGATCTAAGATACCTGTTTAACAACCTTAATTCATTATAACTTTAATATGCTTTAGAATATTTTTAGGTGGTTGTAAAGTCTGTCATCCATCTAAGTGCCTAGTTTTTATGCATAGGCCTAGAAATAGTGAGATTATTTCCCTTAATATTTGATTGGGACCTAATCTCCACTGACTTATCCACTCATATTTGCCTAAACTATGTAGATTGACCTTGCCCTTAAGGTCCAAGTTTGGGTACATCACTTTAAAGGAAACTAGGGTTTCCCATATTTCCTCATTTTCATTCTAGGTGATCCTTTGAACTAAGATCTAAATTTTTGGTTCACTATGAATAGTAACTTAAGATGTTCTCTAGACTCGTAATGGTGCTTGAGGGGCTGAGAACCCAAAATAGTAGCAGGAAGGGGGCAAGATAGTGACGTCTATGTGCCACGATAGTGTTTCAAAAGAGAAACATGAAACACAAGTGAATTTTTGTTGTTGGAGGAAGTTCTAACACATAGGCCACTTTCCCAATCCAACAAAGGGACTGAATAAACCATAGAAACACCTCTCAAGCTTATGTGTTGACCTTTTCAAGATGGAGATCTATCAATATAATTTCAATCTCAAGTAAACCCTTTCAACTATGTTAAAATTTTGATCTTTAGAGTGAAGGTCCATGTTTTGCATGATGCAAGCCTAAGCAAGATTTGCTATAATCTGAGTTAAAACTTTTTTTTTGTTAAAGTATCTCTATGATCTAAAATTTTTGTGTTATTCAGGTGAAATGAAAGGAGAGTTAGAGGTGCGTGACTATAGAGTGCTTAGAATAGTGACATACCCAAATAAGAGTTATTGATCATATTGTACCATTAATCATCAAGATGTAGAAATTGAGACCAATGCTGAGGCTCGAAAACACAAAGAACACTATATTTAAATCGGTTTAAACTTAACAAATTTTTTTATTAGTTTGAGTTTGATAGACTTCTCTTAAAAGAAATAAACTTTTTAATAATTCTCAAAAATATTTTCAAAAGAAAAATATTTTTATTGATGAAATATAGTTAACTTATCTATTCCAAAACATTATAAATAGAATAGACTAAATAAAACTAAAATTTTGATAGTAAATAAACTAATTAAGATGTACTAATTTGTAACACTCCTCTTTAATTTATTTATGATTAATAACTTATAGAGTTGCTCTAAAACATTCAAACTTAAGTCTAAGTATTTTGTAAATATGTCTTAACTTAATTTTTGATGTAACATCTCCCGCCAAATGTAATAATGAAAATTTCAATTATACTTTGTTCGTACATTGAAACAAATCGACAACATTCTCATTATTATGTTGAATTTATACAATATAATGAGTTACATTGAAAGTATTTCCCATCAAACGAGTCAGTAAAATGCATTCTGTGTTGCCATTATTGTTATCACATATGCACTTTAATGTTGGATGTAAAAATAAAGAACGAATAAAAAATGTAGAAATACTCTTTGTATTTATGTGTGTTTATAATATGATGTATACCCTCTTATTTATATAGTCTAAGTGTCTCTAACAAAAGTAACAAATCAACTTAATAACATTCAACATTAATGTACATAATTTTAGAAGAAAATAAAGGCTAATTATAATGGATAGTTGATTACATAAATATTATGTGAATATACGATAATATACATTAATATGCCCCCCAAAACTCAAGGTAGTAGTGAAGATGATAATTTGAGTTTGGAGCGGAGATTTTGAAAACGTCGAGGTAGATGTGATTGGTAAAAAGATCAACAATTTTTTCTTGAGATGAGATTAGGAAAAGTTGTATAGTTCTCTTAAGCACACGATGACGCATAAGATGACAATCAATATTGATGTGTTTAGTTCATTCATAAAAGGACATCATTATAAGCAATCTACATGGCATAATGATTGTCGCCTAAGAGAGGAACTGTTGAACAAAAAGTAACATCAATATCTTAAAGTAATCATCGTAATTATAAAAGTTCAGAGGTAGTGTCAGCTAGGGCTTGATATTCTAATTCTGTACTTAAGCAAGAGACAATAGTTTGCTTCTTGCTGTGTAAAAAAATGAGAGATGTGCTAAAAAGGAAATAGCACCCAATGGTAGATCGACGATTATTTGGGTCTCCAACCTAGTCAACATCAGAGTATATACGAAAATCCAATGAAGATGAATGAATGAAGTAAAGTCCATGAAACAAGGTGCTTCGAATGTATTGGAGTATACCAAGAACAAAATAAAAGTAAGTGGTACCAGGTGTAGACATGAACTAATTGACAATGTGAACTACATAAGCGATATCTGGATAAGTGATAGTAAGGTATATAAGACTACTAACTATCTATTGATAAAGTATACCATCACTTAGAGGCGTGCCATTAGTGGCAGAGATATAATCATTATATTCAAGTGAAGTGCTAGCAATCTTAGCATCAGTGAGATTACCATGAGATATAAGATCAGTAGCATACTTGGCTTGAGATAAGTAGTAGCCTCAATCATCATAAGATACTTTAAGGCTTAAAAAATAGCTCAGGGGACCTAAATCTTTCATTTCAAATTGATGATAAATAAAAGAATTGAGAGTAATGATCCCCTGAATGTCATTGTCAATTGTTATCATATCATCAACATATAGAAGGAGAAGAGTGAACCCTTGATTTATTTTTTTGATAAACAAGGTGTGATCATAAGAACTAAATGTAAAGCCAAGATGGTTGATGGTGGAGTTGAATTTAGCATACTATACTCGAGGTGCTTGCTTAAAGCCATACAAGTCTTTGTAATGACGACATACTTTATTAGGTAGGTAAGCATACCTTGATGGAGGTTGCATATATACTTCTTTATAAAGATCACCATTAAGAAAGGAATTATTGGCATCCATCTAGAGCAATTCTCAATACTTGCTTGCTACTATGACAATAGACTGTGGACTAACGTTAGGTAAGCTAAAGGAGAAAAGGTTTCCTTATAGTCAACTCTATATTCTTGACTAAACCCTTTTGCAACCAATTGTGCTTTGTATCTTTCGACTAATCCATTAGCTCAAGTCTTGACTTTATAAACTTATTTATAGCTAACAACAATCTTATTTGAAGGTTAGCCAACTAAGTTCCAAGTGTTGGTGTTGGAGAGAGCCTATAATTCTCCCACTATTGCTTGATGCTATAAGGGGTTAGAGTTGACCTTGCGATAAGTGCAAGATTCATATAGAGAAATGATAGTAGAATTAAAATGGAAGTATTTAAGACGAATAAATGGTTAACTTGTAAATGATCTAGAAGGGGGGGTTGAATAGATCTTTAAGCTTTTTGTAATTTTCTACAATAAAATCAGAAGTTAATTAACACAAAAACAATTTAAAGAAATTTAAATGTAAAGAGTAGGGAAGAAGAGCAAACACTATTTTTATAGAGGTTCGGTGCTACGACCTACGTCCTCTACCTAAGCTCCCACTTAGGATTTTGCAAACCACTTTATTGCACACTTTGTAGTTCAGTGTGAACTTTTTACAATACCACTTGATTTCCGGCTCAAGCTACCTTTACACTCGATTTGTTTTCCGGCACAAATCCTACCTCACATGTGACCTTCCACTAGTCACTCAAATTGTAAGAGAAATAAGATAAAGTTTGAAGAACAAATGCTCAATACAATTGTGTAACAAGATAAGAACAATAATGAGCAATTTTGGAGCAATAGAAGAATATTTTCACTTGTAGAACATCGGTAGTCTTCTTCTTCAATCATCAACTCTTTATACTTGAAGAAAAATAGTTGTTGGAAGTCATTCTAGCTGTTGTATGATTGTTATGACCGTTCCTTAACAACCTCCTTTCCATTTGTGGCTAATTGAACCGTTGGAATAAATTTGTTGTACCCATAAGTCGACTTGTCGTCATGTATAAGTCGACTTATGATAACACTTTTCGTAAAATTTCATCTCCGCTCTTCTATAAGTCGACTTGTGCTATGTAAGTAGACTTGTGGTCCTCGATAAGTCGACTTATGTACTATTAGTTGACTTGTGTTGACATATATTCATATATTAGTCGACTTATGCTGTTCTAGTCGACTTATGTTGTTCAGATCTTGATGTATAATTCGACTTATGCTATGCAAGTCGACTTATATTGGCTTCAACGGTAACATCCAACCAAATCTTCTATAATCCTCATTATTAATGTCTCTTTCACTTATAAGGAAACTTCCATCTTGATTCTTCAATTATTAATCACTTACCTATCTTGATTTGCAAAATAATAACCCCAAAATACCTGAAATAATTTCTTAATTCATTCTAGATATTTTATTATTATCAAAATATAAAAGGGATTTAATTTGTCACAACCATTGGTGCAACAATCTCCCCCTCAATCAAATGACTGTGACCAAAAATCAATTTCCAATAGTACTCCCCCTTTTTGTCATAATCAAAAAGCAATACGAAAAATGGTCTCAAAGGCAGTTCATAAACAGACACAACATCAAACACAAATAGAGGCAATAGTCATTACAAAATATATCAATCCCAGCAGCCATACCAAATGCAAAAAGCACCATAGACACTAAAAGAAAACATAAGAATAAATGTTGGTCGAGGCAAAAGTCAATACACATCATGATGAAGAATCATCATGCCTACAACCTAATTTATTAAAAATCTTCTTCAGCATACGGTGTTGAGCATCAACCTTCTTCTCCAACCCAATAAACATACGCTGAATATTATCAACACGATCATTTAGGTCATCCAATTGATCATTGATTTCATTTAGCTCCTCGTGAGATACCTCACTCCTTCTCACATTACTGGGCCGAGAGCTACTCGAACGATCCGCTGCCCTCTTAGATCGTTGTCGTGGAGGCACTTGCTCACCCTCCAAGGTCAGACCGAGTTTCTCCACATGATAGGAGTATACCCATCCTTTTTCAACGGTTTTTACCAGCTTCATGCTCCGCAAATTATAAGGAGTGAATCTCCAACTTTGAGGGTATGGAAAATGTGCATAATTATTCAGATCACACCTTTGTAATTGAGTTAGAGAGGAAATCAAGGCTGCATATGGCATTCCCATATGCCGGACTAGTTTCCCTTTCAGCTGTACTCGTAATAAACTGGCCTTTTTCCTCATCATTTGAATAATTAAGCTCGGATAATTGATTTTCCTCCCTTCTTCCATATGCCAAAGAATCCCTTTATCCAATGAAGTAATCTAATTATTACTTGCCTTCTTCGGGTAAACAACCCTGTTAATTGCATAATGTAGCAAGCGATAATTTAACGGCAAGTCCATAACTTCAAATGGAGGAGAGTGATCAGAACATAACCGACTGAGTAGATCAACACATTTTTCCTCAGTATAGCCGAAATTTTCTTCGGCTTCCTTATCGGTCTCACCATCCTCATTTCTCAAAATATCAAAGTCAATAAAAGATGCTCTAGGCCGGACTCCCCCTCTAGGCAATCGAAATAAAGTGCACATATTTGCCTCACACAAAAAGATTTCCTTACCATTAATTTTCGATTTCAGATAAACGCCATCCTCAACATTGCTACCAGTCACAAAGAGATTCGCATAAAACTCCCTAACTGCTTCTTCATAAATCTCATTCTGATAACCCAAAAAATCTCGCAGTCCAAGATTTGCAATTTCAGAAAATACATCTGTAAACTCACTATGGTCTAGTTCACTCCAATCGAATCTCATAGAAGGAATCAATACCTCGTTTTGAAGTACCTTGTAATACAGAGTTTGTGCGTCCCTTGACACAAACCTAGGTTCAACCACATCATCCTCTCTGGAAGCATCTCCTCTCGAAGAAGACCCACGAACTCGTGGTCCATATTGAACACGGGGACCTTGTGGAGGAGCGGGTTCTTTCCCTTTCCTTATAGATTTTCTTGGAGCCATGGATTTTTAGAGAGAAGTTGAGAAAATCACAGGTTAGGGTTTGAGATGGATGAGAGAGGGGTTTTTGAAAAAGGAAGTTTAAGTGAAGAGATAATGAATGGGTGTTGTGATAATGGAGGTCGAAAGACAATGGGCAAAGAAGATTTGAAGAGATTGCAAGAAATAAGTCGACTTGGAGAAGAAATTTAAGAGGTTTAGAGAGAATAGGGTTTCGGAGAAAGAAAGGGAGAAAAGGTTTTAAAGAGTCTGTGTAAACATAAGTCGACTTGTTTACCTCCATAAGTCGACTTATCGACCTTCATAAGTCGACTTGTCGTACCTTATAAGTCGACTTATCCGAAAATAACTCCAAGTCCAAATAGCTGCGTATATCATAGGTCGACTTATTTGATCCATATAAGTCGACTTGTTCCAGACAAGTCACTAATTAGTCGACTTAGATACCCATAAGTCGACTAGAATGTGTCAAAACTCCAAATTAGTCACTTTTCAACCCAAGTGTAAATCATGATGAATGTATCTTTAGATGTGATTGCACATTTGCCTCATAATTTGACCATTTGATATATGAATGTGGCCAAAAACAAATTCAACCAAAAGAATTTAAATCACACATGCCTAGTTTCAATTTAATATTCACAAACACATCTTCCTTAAGAGGTTTAGTAAAAATGTCAACTAATTGGTCACTAGATGATACATGCTTCAAGCAAATGTCACCTTTTGAGACAATGATTACGGAGGAAATGATGTCTAATTTCTATATGCTTTGTTCTACTATGCAGAATTGGATTTTTGCTCAAATAAATTGCACTGGTATTATCACAATAAATAGGAATATTTTTAACCATAATACCATAATCAAGCAATTGATGTTTAATCCAAAGAACTTGGGCACACGCACTCCCAGCTGCTACATATTTAGATTCAGCAGTGGAAATAGCTACACTAACTTGCTTTTTACTAGCCTAAGATATCAAAGATGATCCTAAGAAATGACACAAGCCACTAGTGCTTTTTCTATCAATCCTACAGCCACCATGATCAGCATCACTGAAAGCATATAGGTCAAATGATTCACAACTGGGATACCATAAACCATGATTAACAGTTCTACTCAAATATCTAAATATTCTTTTGCAAGCACTCAAATGAGAAATCTTAGGACAAGATTGAAATCTAGCACAAAGACATATAGCAAACATAATATTAGGTCTAGAAGCAGTTAAATACAAGAGAGAGCCTATCATACCTCTATAGAGTTTTTGATCAACATCTTCTTCATGTTTATGTTTCTCCAAGACCAAATTTGTTGCACTTGGTGTAGCTGCCACTTTGCATCCTTCCATTTTGAACTTTTTTAGAAGCTCCTTGGTATACTTAAATTGGTGAATGAAGATGCCATTTTTTAGTTACTTGATTTGCAATCCAAGAAAGAACTTGAGTTCTCCCATCATGCTCATTTCAAATTCACTTTGCATTAAATCACTAAATTCTTTGCACAAAAATTCATTAGTGGCACCAAACATAATATCATCAACATATATTTGACAAATAAGCATATCTTGACCAACATGTTTAATGAACAAAGTATTATCAATCTTACCACGAACATACCCATGTTGAGTTAGAAAAGTACTTAACCTTTCATACCATGCTCTAGGTGCTTGTTTTAATCCATAGAGTGACTTCTTGAGTTTGTAGACATAATCCGGATGCTCATGATCTTCAAAACCCGGTGGTTGTTTGACATAGACTTCCTCTTGAATGTATCCATTGAGAAATGCGCTCTTGACGTTCATTTGATTTAATTTGATCCTTTTATGTGACGCAAAAGCACATAATAGTCTAATTGCCTCCAACTGAGCCACAGGAGCATATGTCTCATTGTAATCAAGGCCTTCTTCTTGATAAAATCCTTGAGCCACTAACCTTGATTTATTTTTAATCGCTTCACCATTCTTAGCATATTTTATCCGATTTACCCACTTGACTCCAATAATAGTGTTGTCCTTTGGTGGAGCTACCAAATCTCACACATTATTCCTCTTGAATTGATTAAGTTCTTCTTGCATAGCTAGAAGCCAATTCTCATCTTCAAGAGCTTCTTTTATATTCTTGGGTTCTACTAGTGAGATGAAGATTGAATTGCTCATATTCTCATAGACATTCCTCTTGGTTCTTAAACCATCATTCAAATCACCAATTACTTGCTCCATAGGATGGTTCTTTGCTTTTGTCCACGTTTTAATGTCGGGTACATGATTTTCTTCATCTAACTTCAATTCCTCAATCTTGGATTCAATTTCTTTAACTTTATTTCCTGAATTTCCTGCATCATCATCAAAACAAACCTTTCTCGGGGGTGAAATCATATCATCGAATTTAACATGAATACTTTCTTCAACACATTTAGTCCTATTATTATAAGCTCTAAAAGCCTTACTAGTTTGAGAATAACCAATAAACACACTAACATCATATTTTGAATCAAATTTTCCTAAATTGTTCTTTCCATTATTATGAATAAAAGCTTTACAACCAAAAGGATGAAAATAAGAAATGTTGGGTTTCTTACCTTTCCAAAGCTCATATGGTGTCTTATTTTTGTCTCTTCGTAACTGCTGTTGGACCCCGTCTCCGTGGCCCAACATTCGGACCCATATAAGTATGGAAGACCCAAAACTGACACAAAATTGGCCACAAAAGGAGAAATCTTGAAATAGAAAATTTGGCTTTGGATTTTTAAGAAAATATGTTCCTTACGCTCTCACGGTTCCAACGCCACTGAAATCGTTCAATTCGGATTTGAAAAGAAAAAGTTATGACAAAAATGCTATCTTAAAAAAAACAGTGAAAACAGTCCCTCTACCGACTTCATGTAAATATTTGAAAACTTTAGAGGCAAAATTACTGATCGGCTCCTTCATAAAAAGTGTAGATTTATGTCTCTAGTTTCATTTAAAACAAGAATCGCCTCAACCCGAGCCCTATAGCTCCAGATATTTAAAAATTTGTGAAGTATATTCAGAAAGAATCAGCTGACCTCCACACTTTGTTTCAAACTACCCTTTTCAATTTAAAGTAAATACTGGAAAATCAAGTGTAAAAAGATAGAAAAATTTCTTAGAAATCCATCGATTCGAAAATCAGCTCAATCGGAGGTCTATGCAAAAAGTTATGACCAAAAGAAGGGAGAAGGGTCGATAAATAGAAGCAGACGATAAAACTCAGACGCAAAAAGTCAACTCAGACGCAAGAAGTCAACTCAGACGCAAAAAGTCAACTCAGACGCTAAAAAAGTCAACTCAGACGCAAAAAGTCAGCGCAGACGCAAAAAGTCAACACAGACGCAAAAAGTCAACTGCGTCTTACTACTCTCCAGAATGTCTCTACTTAAAAGATGCATAACTTTCTACTCAGAACTCCAAATTAGACACGGTCGGAAGCGTTAGAAAGCTAGGAGAAAAATCTATATTTTTCAAGAAGGGCTCACCAGCAAGCTCGGACTCTAAGGGAATCAAAAGTTTCCACTAAGACAGGTCAGCTAGCTCTCCACAAACAGTACCAGAACTTGCAATCTCCACAACTTTTGACCCAGAACTCCAAATTTAGCAAACTTAGTGTCTATGGAAAGGTAAAAGAATTATCTACAACTTTCATGAAGACCACCCACCTATATTCCATCTCTATATGGGTCAAAAGTGAACTCAAAGCTTCTGCTACCAACCTGTCACTTTGACAGCACCTACATTTAATTCCAGCGACTTGCACCTACCCATTAACTCATCTTAAATAGCTCATAAAACCCCCCAAGGAGAGCTCTACAGCCCGGCTAACACTCAACAATATTAAATGATCTCCTACTACTTGTACCAACCCAGAAATTTCAGAAAACACAGTATACCCAGAATTCTGCAAGACTTTCACAATTCACACACCATAGCAAACTTTCCAACAAGCTCTCCCAAGACAAAACCCAAAGAGAAACCCAACAAAGAACTCAAACACAACCTTCATTCCACATCTTCTACCCAAACACATGCATTAACTACAAGTAACACAATTATACAAAAGGGAATACTTGTTCTCTTCATTCTCATTTCTAATCCAACCAAAAGTGCATTTATAGCTTTGATTACATAACAACATATTCATCATGATTTAACACCAAGTACAAAATACAAAAGATGCTCCATGCTTGTTATGCTTGCAAAGCTATCCCAAAAGTGAGTCACTAACTTAATGCAAAAATATCTAAAGTCTTGGAGTTTTCCGATGCCTTGCAAGGTCCGATGCTGACTTGAGCTTTTCACTGTGGAGGGAAAATGGGGTGAGCTAACGCGGCTCGATGGCTAATCGCCTATAGCCATCGTAATGAGCCATGCAACACATATATTCATACATATAGTCATGCATATATCAAACAATCCTAAAACATTCACGAACATCATTTTAGGCGTAATAAACATTACATTACATAAAGCCTAACATGACAACTTTATCAATTATAACACTTATGATGCATCATACACAACAAAGTTTGAATGAAAATGCACAATCACATGGCTAGAGAGTTTCAGTAAACACAACGAATAAACCGAAGTTTATAAATAAACACAACGAGTCCGATTTCTCGGGATCTCGTGGCCACAATGCGGCGAGCCAGGGAGAAGGCTAGGTCAACGTGCACGTGACTATCACAACGGATTCTCTCTTGCCACACACACAAATAATCTATGCTCAAATAGTTTCATTCATAGGTTTCTTCAAAATTTTCAAGTATGCACAATTCCATACTTTACATAATTCCATACTTTACATTTCTTTCAAAGACAAGAGGCCACATTTCACATACATATCCAAATATTCATCGGAAATCAACTTTTTACACAAATATAAAACAAAGCACATAAGCATACAAGGTCACCCATTACATAATGACTATAAACGCATTACCCACCTAAAATGTCAGAAATCTGAGTTCACAAATGTCCTTCCTCTCTCTCTTGAGTGAGGTTTCCTTGGTTCCCTTCAATAAAACACATTTCGATTTAATTTCGAAACTCATCGAAAAGTTATAACATTCAAGAATCGAAGGAAAACTAACTATAACCTCAAACCTAACCTATCTATAACCCATTTAAGCTAGAATAACCAAAACCCTAGCTTAGGAATCACAAAACCACTCATCTCTTCTTTCTTTCTTCATTCCTACACAAACCCTAACCTTCATTTCATCCCCTTTCTTGAATCTAACTCAAAGGAAGATAGATACTTACCTTAAGCTCTTGATTTTTCTTCCCTTTTTCCACTTTTCTTCTTCTTCACAAGCCTCCCACGATTTTTCTCTCTTCCTTTCTTCCTTGGCCGACCACTCTTCCTTTCTCCTCTAGCTCACGTTTTCTTCTTCTCTTCTTGGGTGACTTACGACTCTTGCTACTTTTCTCCTCTTCCTTTAATTCATTAACTCATTTATTCCTTTACATCTCCACTTAAAAGCCTACACCAAAACTACATAGTTTTGGTATTGGGCTCTCCCTCTTACCATGCTTTTGGGCCCTTCCTCTAATAACTTACAAGCCCACCATACCTTAACCCACTCATCTCTAATCCTCCTTCCACTTAATCCATTTACCTAAAGTCCATACTTTCCAATATTGAATCCAAGCCTTATATTAATTTCTAACTTCTAATCCCAAGCCCAACATAAAAATATTTATATAAACACATAATTAAATCAATTAAGACAAAATTAAAAATAATTTAACGAATAAATCCATAAATCAATAAATAATTAATTAAATAAAAAAAAAATTTCGGGGCCCAACAAATGCACCCTATTGATGACATAGCAGGCGGTATTGATTGCTTCCGCCCAAAATGATTTAGGAAGATCATACTCATTTAACATAGTTATACTCATTTCTTCAAGAGAGCGATTCTTCCTTTCTACTACACCATTTTGTTGTGGAGTCCTTGGTGTTGAGAAGTTGTGCTCCATTCCATATTTGTCGCAAAGACTCTCGAATGGTTCACATTCAAATTCACCTCCATGATCGGTTCTAATAGCAATAATTGACAAATTTTTCCCATTTTGAACCAACCTACACCACTTAGTAAATTCGTTAAAAGCATCACTTTTATTCGCAAGAAATCTTACCCAAGTAAATCTAGAAAAATCATCCACAATAACAAGGACATATAATTTTCCACTAAGACTAGAATATCTAGATGGTCCAATCAAATCCATATGAACAAGTTCAAGAATGCTAGATGTGCAAATTTCCTTCTTTGGTTTGAAAGATTCTCTAACATGTTTGCCTTTTAAGCAAGATTCACACAAGTGATCTTTAAAAATTTTTGTCTTAGGCAAACCTCTCACAATGTCATTTTTTGAAAGCTTAGAAATTAAAGGCAAAGGAGCATGTCCTAATTTTCTATGCCATAAAAATGCATTTTCTTCTAATGTCACCAAACACTTTTCATTAAAAGAACTATCATCATGTAAATAAACAATGTATGTATTTCCATGTCTTAAACCAATGAAAGCAACATGACCATCCTTCTTAACCATGCAATGTGAAGATTCAAAAACTACATTAAAATTCATATCACATAGTTGAGAGACACTTGACAAGTTATGTTTCAAACCATCAACAAGCAGGACATTTTCAATGGTAGGCAAAGGTTCCTTACCCACTTTACCAATACCAATGACCTTACCTTTGTTGTTGTCTCCAAAAGTGTCATAACCTTGATTCTTTGGCTTAATTTCTGCAAATAGGTTCTTGTCTCCACTCATATGCCTCGAACATCCGCTACCGATGTACCAAGTGCTTGACGACTTTTCGTCCTTTACTTGTACCTACAATATCAACGTTCTTTCTTCTTATAGGTACCCAAGCCATTTTGGGTCCATTTTGGTTAGCCATATAAACCACATTAGGTGGTGTTGTGCCTTTTAATACCCAAATTTTCTTAACCTTAACGCATCTCCTAGTACTTTTGCATACAAGTTCTATATGACCATCTTTCAAGCATCTAGCACATTGAGCAATTTTTCCATCTTTAGTAAATTTGGAAATTAAAGAACAATCTCTATCAAAAGGATCATATCCTATCCCATGTCTAGAAATTGAAAATCTTTGCAAAGATAACAAATTTTCAAACTTTTCGTTTCCATTCACAAATTTTTCAACCACATAAGAAAATTCCTTTCTAAGTCTATCAAACTCACATATAAGTTTTTCTTTTTCAACTAGACATGCAGAATGATCTTCCTTTGGACTATCTAAATCATCAATAGTCTCATGTAAAGAATAATTTTCAGTAACCAGTTCCCTTATTTTCTTTCTCAATTTCTTGTTGATTTCAATAGCTTCTTCAAAATCAATTTGTAAGGCATTAAAAGAATCTCTAAGATCTTGATCAAATAAAGTTACCTCTTCTTTGTCATCAATTGTTGAGGAGCTATTAGCCATAAGTGCCAAGTTGTTTTCATCATTGCTTTGGTATGCATCTTCATCATCACTCCAAGTGGCTATTAGGCTAACTTTCTTTTTACCTTTGTCATATTTGTCATTTTTCTGGAAATTTGAGGTGGAGGATGAGCTTCTGCATTCTCTTGCATGCCCTTTTTCCACATTTCCAACATTCTTCATTGCTCTTCCACCATTTAATTCCTTCCTACGATTTTTGAGAAGTCCTTTGAATTTTCTCAAATTTCTGGCATACATTGCCATTTCTTCATCATCCTCTTCTTCATCTATTTCTTCATCACTTTCATCAAGAGAGGAAATATTAGCTTTTAAAGTAATTAACTTTTGTGACTTACCTCTACCTCCTCTGGATTTGAGAAAGATCTCATAGTTGATAAGTGACCCCACCAAGGCGTTGAATTTCAAATGATTGAGATCCTTGGATTCTATAATGGCGGTGACTTGTGAGTCCCATTCCTTCGGGAGTGAGCGAAGAATTTTCTTTACCTTCTCGCTATCCGTCATATGTTTTCCAAGGTTGCCTAATCCATTTATGATTTCTGCAAAACGATCAAGCATAGTGGAAATAGACTCACCTTCCTTCATCACAAATATTTCATAATCATTTAGAAGCATGTTGATCTTTGTTTCCCGAACTTGGTTGGTTCCTTCATAGGTGATGCGAAGTCTTTCCCACATTTCTTTAGCGCTGCTACAAGAATTAATTCGGTTTCTTTCCTCAATCGTGAGAGCACAGTAAATTAGCTTCATAGCTTTCGCGTTGATGTAAGCTTGCTTCCAATCATTGTCGTCGTACTCCATCTCCGTTTCTAACTCACCATTTTCTTTCAACAGTGCTTGTGGACCGAAGATGATGATCTTCCAATATTCTACTCCCTCACTTATAATATGATACTTCATAGGATTTTTCCAAGAAGAATAGTTAGTACCATTAAATAAAGGAGGGCGATTGTTTGTGTTACCTTCTTCCGCTAGGTTATTGTGTGCCATCCCTGGATACTTCTACTCTGATACCAATTGTAAACGATCTAAAAGGGGGGTTGAATAGATCTTTAAACTTTTTGTAATTTTTTACAATAAAATCAGAAGTTAATTCACACAAAAACAATTTAAAGAAATTTAAATGTAAAGAGTAGCGAAGAAGAGCAAACACTATTTTTATAGAGGTTCGGTGCTAAGACCTACGTCCTCTACCTAAGCTCCCACTTAGGATTTTGTAAACTACTTTATTGCACACTTTGTAGTTCAGTGTGAACTTTTTACAATACCACTTGATTTCCGGCTCAAGTTACCTTTACACTCGATTTGTTTTCTGGCACAAATCCTACCTCACACGTGACCTTCCACTAGTCACTCAAATTGTAAGAGAAATAAGATAAAGTTTGAAGAACAAATGCTCAATACAATTGTGTAATAAGATAAGAACAATAATGAGCAATTTTGAAGCAATAGAAGAGTATTTTCACTTGTAGAACATCGGTAGTCTTCTTCATCAATCATCAACTCTTTATACTTGAAGAAAAATAGCTGTTGGAAGTCATTCTAGCCGTTGTATGATTGTTATGACCGTTCCTTAGCAACCTCCTTTCCATTTTTGGCTAATTGAACCGTTGGAATAAATTTGCTGTACCCATAAGTCGACTTGTCGTCATTTATAAGTCGACTTGTGACAACACTTTTCATAAAATTTCATCTCCGCTCTTCTATAAGTCGACTTGTGCTATGTAAGTCCACTTGTGGTCCTCGATAAGCCGACTTATGTACTATTAGTCGACTTGTGTTGACATATATTCATATATTAGTCGACTTATGTTGTTCTAGTCGACTTATGCTGTTCAGATCTTGATGTATAAGTCGACTTATGCTATGCAAGTCGACTTATGTTGGCTTCAACGGTAACATCCAACCAAATCTTCTATAATCCTCATTATTAATGTCTCTTTCACTTATAAGGAAACTTCCATCTTGATTCTTCAATGATTAATCACTTGCCCATCTTGATTTGCACAATAATAATCCCAAAATACCTGAAATAATTTCTTAATTCATTCTAGATATTTTATTATTATCAAAACATAAAAGGGATTTAATTTGTCAACCACCATTGGTCCAACATAACTTAATCGAGTTGATAGACGGAGGGGTTATTAAGACTCATTAGATTTTGGTAAGAAGATAGAATATAATTAGACATTAGTTGTGTTAAGCTGTTAGAGCTGTAAAACGAACCTGTAAAAGAAATATCAAGAAACAAAGGTATGAATTGTTTCTTACTACACTATAACATAGTAGTAAAACCAATACTGAGACAATATCATAAAGTTTATTAATAATTAACTACATTACTTTCCCAGGCTATGTTAACATGTTCTTTCAAAAAAAATATCCTTCTTATATATAAGGCCATAATCAATAATCTCCTTGACATAACAAAGAATCATCTTAGCAACTTCTAAATGAGAAGTTCTTTGATTTTGCATAACTTGAAAAATGACACTAACAGAATATGAAATGTTAGGTCTTATGATAGTTAAATAATTTAAACTACTAATAAGTTATTTGAATTTTCCAGTATTCTTTAATAGTTTCCCTTTATCTTTCATCGGCTTGGGTTGTGGCTCCATTATAATGATTTTTACTTTTAACTGTCTGGGATAAAATACTACAGGAGCTCCTTCTTACTTTAAAAATGAAATATCCTTGATATGGTCTTTCAACTTTAGACCAAGAAAATAGCCAATCTCCCTCAAGTTCTTCATCTTGAAACAAACTAATAGTTCTTTTTTGGTATAGAATTTCAGCTTCATTATTATCAATAATTATCAAATCATCCGCCTATAATAAAACCAACAATGCATATTTGATTATAATTTAATGACCAACTAAAATCTACCTCAGAAACTTTAATGTACAAAAAGATAAGTATTAAGTAGCTTTACCATATCAAGACGTGGTGCTTGTATATGACCATATAATGCCTTCTTTATTCGACGTCCATAGTGATGATATTGCTTTAAGGCATTACCTTCAAGTTGCTCCATGAATACTTTGCAATCCAATTCTCTATAAAGAAATACATTCTTTATATAATTTCTAATTCTTTAAAACTGTAAAACAAAAAATGGATGTTAATATTACCATTTTTATAGCTAGGCTTATTTTAACACACCACTCCCGCATGACCCGAACCAGACATCGATGGTGATATCCGAGTCTGTGCCCCGCGAGGGTAGCGTGCAACATCATTTAGTTCGTCAAAAACTCATTATAAAACTTTTTTTTCTTTTTTTTAAAAATAATTGCAAATTTTGGGTGAGATTTGCGAATTCAGTAAGTGACCATCATCGATGGCTCACCCAGTCACACAACACATAATTTACAACTCACTCTATTTCACATTTTTCATTATTTCACATTCACATTATTTCACATTCGATACACTTAATAAGTCATATTATGCATATGCAATGCACATGAGACTCACTTTTCATTTGTTATTTTTTTGTGACCGAGTGCCTAAACTATCCCATATAGGGCTCATTAATAACTGTCCCTTATCGATTTGGAGGATACATGACTCATTAAACGTTGAGCCTGAGGCTTTGATTCACTTTTGAGCTCGAAGCTCATTTTCACTCGTTGAGCTTTAAGCTCTGATCGGTGGCTCCTCTGGTTGCAATAGCCATTATATTTCATACACTTATGCAATGAAATGCATCAATCACATTAGCATGTTCCCATTCACTCACTTTCACATGTCATTGGATCGTAGTCTGGCATTCAACAGTAGAGTTGAGAAGCACACTCTCTTACATATGCAGATGCACATTCAAAGCACATTTTTCATCGGACCGTGGTCTGTCACTTATCAATCATATAATGCACATTCAGAACACATTTATCAATCATGTTGAGTACACATAGTTCATCAAATTCACATTCAAGTAGCACTTCAATATCCAAATCAGTATCACAATCATCGGACCTCCTGTCCAGAACCCAATACAATCAATCACATTCAGGAATCAATTTATAAAAAATGAAACAAAACAGAACAAAGAAAGAAATGAGACCATCTCGGTTTACTCACAGTACGCTCCAGATTAGCATTTGCTTCCCGTTTCTGGAAACGCCTAAATGCGACCATTTAGCCTATTAAGCTTCCAAATCTTCCAAAACCACAAAATCTTTAACTCCCTCCACCACACATGATTATCATCATCTTAAGGGGGTGAGGTATAGGTTAGGATTTTTAGTGAACATAAGAAGAGAAAACCAAGATGAAAGGAGGTAGAAAAGATGAACAAAATATCAAGAGAAGCAAGGAAGAAAGAGCTACGAAAATTGGTGGGAAATTCTCATTTTAATCACCATTCAACCTTAGGAAAAGAGAAATATCGAGAATAACCAAAGAAGGGATTATTTTTATGAAACCTATGCATCATGGTGGCATGTTAGGCAAGTGACAAGTGTCACTTGCCACATGTCACACTCTAAAATGCTCACCTAGTTTCTTTCCAATTCAATTCCAATTTCTACTCCAATTTCTCCCCAAATTTCCAATGGCTCAGATTAATAAATCCTAAACTTATTGATCTAAATTTTCAGTGCCATTGGACAGTAATTTTTACTATCAGTAACCCATCAGTCTACCACTTGGCATTTTTCCTAATCTAAAAATTACCCCGAAATTTCCAGAAAAATTTCTAAAATTTACTAAAAATTCTCAAACCTCAATGAACCTTTCCAACTTAATTTTCAAACACACAAATCACATTTTTCATAACAATCACATTTATTAACAAATATACCGGGAAATGTCATGAATGCATGTACAGTCATTTTCATGTGCAAAATTTACTATTCACAGATATGTGTATGCATGAACATATCAAGGCGTTTCTAAGCACTCATAAACCATTCCAAATTACTATTCTACCCTTCCCATCGGTGATGAGATGTTACACTTATAATCCAACCCATAGCTTTGAGAAAACTCACCAAAAATAAGTTTGAATTTGCATTTTTCAACAGTCCCATATGATTTTCTCTTTCAACTGTAAGCCCGTTTTCAAGTAATGAGCTTGTAATTTTCTAGTTTGCCACCAACTCCTATGTATGAATTTTGTTTAAAGCCTCAATTTCTTCTTGCTTAGTTACTTCTCATTTTGTACAATCTTTGGTTTCTTCAGAGCTTGTTGGTTCTTCATCTAATGCTTTAGCAAACAAGCATGACATAATAGTACACTAATTAAGTTGCAAATTATAATCTTGCAGATAACTTGATTCTCTTTTCTCCTTTGTAGACCTCCTTTGAACTTGTTGTTCTCCATCATCCAAAATTGAGAAGTTTAAAGCTAGATATTCATCGTTGGTTAAAAGCCTCCATATTATTTTTCTAATATAGCTATTAACCATCGTCAAGAATTGGTTCGTGAATGGAAGTTTTATGTGCAGAATAATAAGAGGATAATTCATTAAAAATCATACATTTATAAGTCATTAATTTCTTTATTTCTGGATCCAACACCTCCATTATTTTCTGCATGAATCATAGCTAACAAAATTAGACTTATTTACTTTTAGGTCAAGCTTAATTCGATTAAATTTTAGAATATGAATATAAAAGGTTGAAGCAAATACCCGAAAGTAATTTACTTCTAGCTTTTCATTATATAGAAACACTAACGAAGATTTCTTTTTACCTGGTTATACAAGTACGTTATTTTTTTTTGCATAACATGCATATTGAACAACTTCAGCCTAAAGCTCTCTTAAGAGATTTTTACCATGTAGTCATAAGAGACTGACCGAAACAAAATGATCTTAACTTCCATTTTAGAAAACCACTAAGTTGATCAGGGCATTTAAACATGTAATTTACCATAAAATACCATTTTTGTTCCAATATTGGAAACAATCTTTTGACATATCTGCTCCTCTATTGTCACTCTACAAGCATTTGATTTTCGTCCCAAATTTTATCTCTATAAGATTTTTAAATTTAGTAAACTTTGATTAAACTTCTTTATTCCTTTTAAACGAATTTCACCCAATTGTATCTTAAAGTCATCTACCTACACCATGACATAGTGATATCCATTATAATTTAATGCTTTGATTGGAGTCTAGATGAACCAATTCAAACATGGCAGACTTGAGATTTGATGACTTTAGAAAGGAAAATGATGTGCCTTACCAAATTGATATCCTTGACAAATTACATCTTCAGGGACATGTTGTTGAATTGGTATGCGATCTACCAATTTCTTTGAGAAATTTGTTGCAACAGTTGGCCTAACCAGACATGCCAAATATTAACGTTCTTAGTTTAGCTTATCTTCTTCACATAAGCTTCTACTAATATGAAAAATAGGGAACCTTTCCTCTTACCATAGGTAACAAACTCAATAGAAACATTTTTCACGTTATGAAGAACTTTTACTTCCTTGGGCCCAAAAAAGTTTTAAAAAATCTGTGATTTTAGAAATTGAAACTAAATTTCTTTTTAAACCTTGAACATGAAAGTTGTCATTCAACTTGACTATACTCCTATCATTCGTGACAGTCTTCACAAGTCCTTTTGCTACTAGATAAGATGAATTTTCAGTTGTAACAATAACATGTTGTCCTTTGTGTTGATGCATGTAGTGAATCATTTTCAATTACATGATGAGAGAAACCAGCATCAATAATTTATTCATATTCATATATTTCATGATTAAAAAGTGCTTAAACTTGTGTTGATACAACAACATTTTTCTTTCCTTTAACTACTTGTGTAGTGAAGCATTGCTACCATTTTAGTTTATCCTCATCTTATTCTTACTTAAAACGTTTGTTTTAGAAAGCTTTACTTTACAATTTTTCTTGATATGACCAATTTTATCACATGTGTAGCATTTGACTGTGTTTTGATTTTGTGAACTATCATTAATAGCTTTTTCCTACATTTAGTCCTTCTTTCTTGTTATGTTTTCCCTTTGAGAAGAGAATAGTCTTTAAATTAAAATTCGTTATCATTTGCTTCACTAAAGCCTCCTAGTTGGAAAGAAAGCTTCCTAATTTTTCAACTAAAGGCTTATTATCACATCCTTGAATGGATATAATAAAAAGAGTGCATTCCTTTAATTCTTGAATGAGATATTTTCACAGTCTTGCTTCATTGATTTTTTCATCCACATCTAATTTTGAAATATTAGTACAAATGCTTTTCAACCATAAGAAATATTCAGAGATAAACATACCTTCCCGTCTTAAGGTTGCCAATTCATTTTCCATTAATTGAAGCCTTACTATATTATTTTTGGAAAACAACCTCTCAAATGTTTCCCATATATCTTTTGGTGAACTTATATCATGAACATAATTAATGAAATATTTGCTAATTGAAATTTTTAGAGAAAGAGAGCTTTTCAACAATTAATCTTTTGTTTTCTCCGTGGTTCAACATTTTCTAGAGTATTTGTAGGAATGTTAGCATCAACTTATATAACTAAATCCTATGTGTCTTGACCATGAAGATATGCTTCCATACAAAATCTTTAGTTTGCCCCCACAAGCTTCTCGACACTATATTGTGTGCTTAAACTATTTCTCATGTGTTAACTCCATCTCTATCTACAATTTTCAATCTCCTCCAATAAGAGAAATAAAACATGATAGATAAGACGAAAGAAAGAGTAATAAAAGTGCTTTAGCAAAAATTGGATACCATATAAGAAATAGAGAAAAAATGTATAACTAAAACAGAGGAAAAGAAATTTTTGAAAGATGAAATTTTATTATGAATTATAAGACATGAAGAACATTTCATCATATTCTAATTTATAAGCTTAAATTTAACAAACTTCTCTTAAAATACTTAAAATAATAGACTTATTTTAAAATAACTCAACTAAAACAATTTCCAAAAATCCTATGAAGAGCATAATGCTTTTTATTGACAACTCATAGCTAACTTATCTATTTCAAAACAATAGCAGCACAATAATGACTAAGTAAAATAAAAAACTTTATCAATAGCTAAACTAAGTAAGATGCACTAATTTGTAACAAAAACCATGAATGATAAAGAAGGGAAGATCGCAGGCTAAGTGTTGAAGTTACAATCCAGAGTCCTTTGAATACACCTTTTGGAGAAAAAAAAAAGTACTACATACTTAGTCATTGTTAATGTTACAAAGACTTTGTAAGGAAATGTTTGCACACAAAATATGCCAAAGCCTAAGTACAATAGTTTAACCTTTCCAATTCAACTCAATCTTAGCAAATCCCTCATGTTTAAGGTGTTCCCCACAAAGGCAAAGATTCATTAAGCCAACACAGTAGAATGGACAACAATAAGAAAGAGAGGTGCAAAAAGCTTTACAGTAAAATTGTTAACGTTTATATTACTCTCAATCAATATAAAGGATGGGAAAACTTTAACTCTCTCTAATCTAGTGAAGCCTTTGCTTAAATAAGTTATTCATAGGCTTTTGGAGACTTGTTTTATGAAAGAATACAAGAAACCGAACACAAGAGCACTAAGTCAACAACTTAATTGGTGGTTGACATCCCCAACCACTTTGGGCACTCTTTTACTGGGTGGTTTACATATCTTACCACTATCTCACTTCCTAAATAAAGGGAACATATGTAAAATGAACATAAAACACATCATCCATGTTCTTTTTCATGCACTCCCACTTCTTTGATGGTTCATCCCACTAAATTTGCCACATCACCTATGATCTTCATCCAAAGGTGAATGTTAGCCAATTTCGAGCCAATTCACACATAGTCTGACCAATATGCACCTATGATCTAGTATGTTCCTCTATGGTCTATCATTTGAGCATAATTTCATCCCTAGTCCCATCAAGACATCTTAGGTAAGTCCAACTCACCCTAACAAAGTCAATTAATGCCTATAGTCCAAAGATAATCGAAGCTCGAACAGTGCTTGGTTTTACTTGGTTAAGTTACCTTGGTTCCTTTGGCATGCCTTCCTCATTCCTAATCCATGCTTACCAATGGGTAGCAAAAACGGTACTACAATGTTAAGGAGCTTATAAACCAAGCCCACCATACGAACTCGACACCCTCGTCGGAACCAATTGAAGGTAGTAACACCTGGTCTTCAAATTGTCACACGGTAGTGTCTTTCTCCTAAGTAGCCTTTGAGATTGATGTATTTTCCCACTAAATTAGGAACTCCATCCTTCGATTCTTCTTGTATTGCACAAATAATTGATGATCCAAACTTTTTTCAATTTGATCATCGAACTGTTTCCTTACAACCAGTGAAGCTCTCTTTACTTGATTCCTTTTTGGGTCTATTGAATCCTAATGATATAGTTTAAGGAAACTTACATGAAAATTATGATGCACCTTTAAACGCTCGAGTAACTTGAATGATAAGCTACATTTCCCACCTTTCCAGGGATCTCGAATGTAACATCCCATTACCTGTGGGACGGTTAGAATAGTAAATATGAGTGATCAATGAGAGCTTAGAAATGCATTTTCATGCTCATGCGTAATATGTCATACATATACATATGAATAGTAAAATTTTCTGCACATGAAAATAATTGTACATGCATTCATGAATAATTCCAGGTATAATTGGATGAGTTATGCTATTTTTGAGAAATTGCATTTATTTATATTAAAAATATTATTTATTAGTGGAATTGTTGTAATTGTAAATTTTGGTGAAATTAGGAATATTTTTGAAATTCTTGAAAAATAGGAAATAGGAAGCAATGATATTTGGAGATAATTGGATTGTAAAGATGAGAGTTAAAGAGATTAGTCCAAAAGGAACTAAGTTAGAATTAGACCTTAGGAAAGGGACAAGTGTTACTAAATAAATTGTTTAAATAATGTGTTAAAAAGTAAGTAGTGTTGTTTAGAGTGGGGTTATCTGAGAGTTGAAAAAGTTTACATCTCTTTCGTAGCAACCTTCTTCAAATTATCTTCAAATACACAGAGTTGCTCACCAAAATCCTTTTGAGAGATTTCTTGTTTTCCTCATCCCACCCCTCTACCATACTGTTATTTGCCTTTTTACCTAAGAAAAACCAAAAGTTGATCAACTTACACAGTTAATATGTGATTCTTGCATGGAATTAGGGCTTAAAAATAGTTGAAGCTTTTGGAGTTTTCAACAGGTAAGTAGTGAATAATTTTTTTTTAGAGTTGTGAATTTATGAAATAAATTGGTGAATTAGTGTTAGTTGCATGAATTATGGCATTTATGTATATATGTTCATGAACACTGTGGATGAGATGAAAAAATTTGGTTATAGTGTTAATTTAGTTTGTGGTGGATTGTTAGTGATAAGGTGATTTGGAAATGGTTTTTGGAGTTGAAATAGCAATGAAATGATGTATAGAATTAGTGTAGAAAATTAGATATGAAAAGGTGATATGTGCTCTATTCTTCACTGTGCATGTTTATATATATATGAGTGTATACGTGAGTTGATGAAAGCTTTAAAGATGATCAAAGAAATGGTTTTTGAGTTGAAGAACAATTGTTTAGAAGAAAGTTTGGCCTAAATCCTTCGTTTTCATTGTCAAAATAATCAGGTAAAAGTGACCCGAAAGTCTATATTGGGAAGAGCTGGAAAAATAGGCAAGGTAAAGAATAAGGATTCGCAAGTCCACTGGAGTGTTGTGATGGTGCAAGTGCATGATCACGACTAGGCAGGACCACCCGAAATGTCGCGACCGTTGATGTGCATGATCGTGATTTTGCAGGACCACTCAGAGTTTCGTGATCATGTTCCCTCTTTATCCTAAGGAGGTTATTTTTTGAACATACTTTGATCTTTTTATTATAACTTCTTCATCCGATGTATAAATGACTTGATTCTTAAACCAATATATTCTTAACACATTTTCCTATCTCTCTATAAACATTGGTAGCATTCTGATTTGATTTGAAATAGATTGATTGAATGAAAGAGAGGGAATCTGTTAGAATAGTGAACTGGTGTTATTTTACTGGACATACTTCAATGTTTTGATTATATTTGGACCTGTAGGATTCCAAATGAGATAATTTATAATTTGGAGTAAGCTAGAGAAATGGGGCTACAAATCATATGAAGAAGTATAATTGTGATTCAGTCACTAAGATGTTTAATTTCTGGATGGAAGTAGTGCATAGTATACTGTTTTTGAATATGAACAGCCAGAAAATGTTTGTAGCTTATCTTCTAAATTACTGAACCAAATTGAGTTATTTTAGTGTCAATAGAAACATAAGACATAGAGGAACACTTTTCTAGAACATAGTATGACCAAATTGCATTAGTTTTACTTTTTAATTGAATGTGAATAGTGGAATTGAAAGTATGTATTGGAAAAATCTGAAAGTAAATCAATGAGAAATGAATTGTGATCTTAATGGTTTTAGTGAGGTATAAACCTAAGTATAAATTATACTTAGATGAGTGTTGATATGAGAATGATTTTGTGATGAAATTGATGGAATGATATCTGGGATTTTCATGAACATGCATTGTACATATTTCATTTCATACATATGCATTATTAAATACTTATGATTATGCAAATTGTGATATATGTGTATGTTGTTTGTTATAGAGGAGTAATTAGAATGTCAACCTCTAGACGTTGTCGAAACTTCCAGGCATTTGCTTCGGGAGCAACTTGTGAGTAACCTAGATGATCTCACTTAATTACTTGTTTGCTTAAATTCTGTTATAAATGATTGAATGAATGTGTTTTGATTGTTGATTTCGGACAATGAAGGTCCGATGGTTGTGATATTGGAATAGGATACTGAAGTGTTGTTTGTATGTAAATGTGACGACCTATGTGCTTCAAAAAATGATTGATTGTGATAGATGCATTCCATTCATGAACACATAATCAGATAATGGGAGTTATGATCAGAGTAGCCACCGATCAGAGCTTAAAGCTCAACGTGTGAAAAAAGGCTCGAGCTTAGACAGTGATTAAGAGCCTAAAGCTTACTATGTATAATAAGCCCTGTATCCTCCTTGGATAAGGCACAATTAGTAATGAGCCCGGTATCTAAAATAGATACGGGACAGTTCAGGCACTCTGTCACAACAAAGTAACAATTAGAAAAGTGTCTCATAAGCATTCGATATGCATTTTGATAAGTATGTTTGACTGATTGAAATGAGTAATTGCTTATGCTTGAGTGAAAATATGTTACATGACCAATTATGCAAAAATGTGATTATATGCTATGTGAAATGATGTGTTGCATGAATTAAGTGAACCATCAATGATGGTTACCTCACTGAGTTCCCAAAACTCACCAAAATTGCAACGTTGTCTTTTCAGGACCGAAAGATGACTTTAGCTACTGAGAGGCTCTACCAGTCGTGTGGATTGTGATCTGGCAAGAGAAGTCATGGTTCAAAGGTCGGTCAACTAGAATTTTAGACATATTAGATAGACTTTGTATATTTTCCTCTTTCATGTAATACTTTTGTACTAGGTTTTGATGATGTACATGTAGTAAGTGTTGAAAGATACAATGTAGACTTTTGATTTTGTGAAGTGAAATGAGGAATCCTAAAGTGTTTACTGGAATCCTAAAGTGTTTCACCATATTTTTTTAGAAAAGCTCCGTAGCAACATCTGAGGGACATGAAGTTAGAGTTGGCACAAAGACCGCATATTTGGAGAACCTATTAACTACTACCATTATTGAATCCATGTTATTAACCTTTGGAAACCCACCTACGAAGTCCATCGAAATTGACATCCATGGTTTTTTTAAAATAAGCAAGGGCTACAATAAACCTACCTCCTTCTTTCTTTTAGGTCCATCCAATTGACAAAATAGGTATGTTTTGACATATATCTAAATGTTGTTCTCCAACTTTAACTAGTAGTAAAATCGAGAAAGGAGTGTGAACATCCGTTTGACTTCAGGGTGACCAACCCGCTATAAATCATGTATCTCCTTCATTAATTGTTTTTATAAGGAGCCAAAACTTGACACATAAAACTATTTGTTCTTTGTCATTAACAACCCTTCATCATCATGCTAAAATCATTGCACAACACCATCTTTTACTTGCTTAACAATTTTGTCATAAATGTTATAAAACGGAGATGTTAGTTTGATTTACTCCAATAGGTTTGATTCAAATCGAGTGATAGCATACAAGGTTATGAAGACTTCTTTTTTACTCAATGTATCTGCCATATTTTTGTATCCCCCAATTTTATAATCCCATACAAATTCATATTCAGTAAGAAACTTTTACCACCAGGCTTGCCTTGCAGATAATTTATTTTATGTACTAAAAAATATGTTAACTATATTATCTGTATGAATAACAAATCTGGTAACTAATAAGGATACTTGCCAAGCTTCAAGGCAATGTACTACTACTAACATCTCCTTCTCATGAGTCGAGTATCATTGCTAGGCATCATTAAGCTTTCGACTTTGAAATGTAACAACAAGTCCTTCTTGCATCAAGATTCCGCCAATATCTCTGTTTGAAGTATCTATATGACCTTAAATGGAAGATCAAAGTTCGATTATTTCAACATATGTTCAGTCAAAATGTTAGCCTTCAAATTTTTAAAGGTTTCTTGGAACACATCTGCCTAGCACTAGTCTCATTTCTTCTTTAATAAATCTATTAGAGGTGCTATTTTTTTTAACACCCCAAAATATCCTAGCCAAAAAAGCTCCTAAATTATTTCACTGTTTTAGGAACCTATTAATCAACAATTGCTTGTACCTTTTTTTGATCCATTCATACCTGGCCTTTGCTTACCAAATATCTCAAAAACTTTATCGCTAATTTCTCAAATTCACAAGTTCACATCTTCACTAAAAGTTTATCTTGCTACAATCATTCAAACACCTTCCGTAAGTGTTGGGACCCGATCCGGGAACTGGATCCCAACCTAAACAGAAACGAAGACGAAGCGAATACGGAATCGAAAGAAGCAAATCGGACTGAATGTATCGAAAGCAAATCTAATAAACATAGCGAAACGCAAAGCGAATGCAAATCGAAATCGAATAACAAATCGGAATAATCAATAGAATCGAATCATAAGGCAGAGACAAACAAAATAATCAATCGAACTGAAACAAATTCCGACATCCGTTGGAACAAATACACTCATCGCGTTGGAAACCTAAACTAACCGATCCGAAATCCGATACAATTTTTTTTTCTTTTTCTTATATCCGTTTTTACTCAAACTCATGCAAGTCATATAATTTCCCTTTTCTTGGAAATTATCCTTAATCAAGTTCTCGAATCACACAAACTGCTTATACATACAATCAAATCCCAAAAATTCATTTTTATACCAATTTTTATCAAAATTTCGGCAACATAACGGCTGCCTTATGACTAACCCAAATCTGCAAAGTGTTCAAAACAAAACTTCTATAATTTCCAATCAATCACACAAATATCATAATCCACCGGACCCTCCGTCCGGGATCTCAGCATAAACAAACATACTCTTATATCTAGAGCATTTCAATAAGTAGAGATCTTTAATCAAAGTCATCCATACATATCCAATCATAATCATAAACAAAACTCATAACTCATTTCCATACACAATTTCATAACTTTCATACATTCTGAGATGACTGATTGTCATATATAAAACCGATACACAAATCCCAAATATATAAAACAAAAAACAAACGAAATTGAACATAAGACTTGTCATACTTCCATCCGAATTTCCTGTGCGAATACCTGGAGATGGGGATGAAGGGGGGTGAGCTGAAATAGCTCGTGGATAATATGTTTATAGATTGAAAAATAAGCGAGAACATGTTTGCAAAACCTTTGTCATTTATTTCAGAAATTTCATGTTAGACAAATTCCACAATGATTTATTTCTCAAATTTTCACCTTTTTCGTATTGAATGAACATAAATCGATATTTCTTACAATTTTTCGAAATATGCAATGCAACACACTTCTAAACAGAACAAAACACACAAAACACATAAAATTGTCCGTTAGGTCCAAAGCGAGCGTCTTGCACATTTCCGCATAATGTCCTGCAGACAAATGTGAAGAACGCATTACACTTTCCCGCATAGCGATCCAGTGTAGCCATGAAGGGAGTCCAAAATCGAAACTCCATGCCACTAGCAGGCAGCCGGGAGAAGGCTATGAAAAATAGACAAGTGCGTACTCGTCCTATATATGGGACCTGACCAAGCCCACATAATACATATTGAAAATTGAACATTGGATTGTTCAAGGCACTTTTCGAAAATCTTACCTTTCAAATTTCTCATATCACAATCACATATCACATTAAAGTATGTAAAATTCACTCGTCACATCATAACCAAAATTCAAATCATTAATTCGTCAATCAATTCACATATAAATCAAAATCATCACAATGTATGCAAATATTTCTTTCAATCATATAATCAAACTTATTCAATTTCACATTTTTAAAATCATTCATAGAATTCGAACTGCATTTTCGTAAAATTTATTTCGAAAACTAATTTTTCAAACATTTCCATAAACAATAATTTATCAAAAATTTTGCTTCTTAAATTTTCAAATATTCATGCTTAGCTTAAAATTTAATAAATAAACATACTACCCACCTCGAAATGATGCTAGGAACTCGTCCTGATCATCAATTTGACCAAAGTGTCCTTTGTTCTTCTACTTTAAAATTACCTAAACATATCCATCCAAAATTCAATATCATCAATAACATGTTTACTCAAATTGAGCTTAGAAAACATCAATTCCCCATATCTTCTAGCTATTTAAATCATAAACCTTCAAAATTCCCAAATCACAAAATTGACCTAAACCAATTTATCCAAATTTAACATCATAAAACACAAATTCTCCAAAATTGGTATCATATTTCACCAATCCATAATATTTTCCATGATTCTAAGCCAATAATTGCCAACAACCCCAAATTATGAAATTTGGGCATAATCCCTAGTTAATCAATCATCCAAAATTAAACTTCTTCTTAGCATATTCACTTAGATTAATCATAGGAAACTCAATCCTATAGCTTCCTTAACCTATTTAAACCAAAAACTTATCAAAAGATTCAAAATCACAAAACTTCTCTCTTACCTTTTTCCTCTCCATTTTCGAATTTATTGACTCCATAGCAAGCTTTCATGCTCTTCCCTTTCTTTCCTCTTGAAAAAGCATCAAAATCCCTTTGGAAACCATTAAAACCAACCTAGCTTTCTTTTTCTCCTTCATCTTCTTCTCCTTCAACTTCACCGAATGCTTCTCTTCTCTTCTCTCTTATTCTTTCTTCTTATTTCTTCTTTTCTCATCTAGAATTTTCGTGCTTCTAGCATTATACAGCAGCCCATTTAATAATTATATGCCATGCCATTTAAATGACTGGTAATTGACCAAATTACCCTTACTCTTTAGCCAAATTTCTGAATTTGCCCCTACACTTTACTTTAAGTCATGCTCACTTGCGGACATATTTCGCACAATCAATTTGAAGGAATTTGTCAAACCTTCCTTTAAGAGAAATGTTTCTATATGTCTTAATTTCATAATCCCACAAAAATCATCCAATTCGGAGCACTACATCAAAAGTTATGCTCAAAACATTTCAGATATGTTCATGTTCTAACACATTTTCCAGCACATTATTTCCATCCAAAAATTAACATTCTTAATCCCAAAATTGACATTCGACGTCTTCATAACAATTATAGCTCTATTTCTCTAGTTTAATTCAAATCAAGAATTACCTCATTTCGATTACCAGAGCAAAAGTTATGCCCAATATACTTTTAGATGTTCTTAATCCAAAATTGCACATTAATCGAACTTCAATTCAGAAATTTTAAGTCTTAGGAGCAAAATTGAAATTTAATTTCTTCATATGATTTGTAGCTCCATGTATTAATTTTATTTCACCTCAAGAATCACTTCATTCGAATCACCACAGATCTCGAATTTCTCAAAATACTATTATGTTCAGAAAATAGTCCAACTCACTTTGATTAAATTAATCACCCTTAATTTAATCTCGTAAATTCACAAATTTTCCCTAAAATGAAATTCATTGTCTTAGGAATCCAACGCTTCAAGAATCAACTCAATCGGATGTCGGACGAAGCAATTAGACGCAAAGGATTGATAGAGGGTCGGATTTTAAACAAAATAACAACACTTCCAATATACAAATATAATCCGATTTTTCAAAAATCACAACTCTTGATCCCGAACTCTGAACATTACAAACTTGGTGTCTATGAAAACATAAAAGGAAGATTTACAACTTCCATGAAGAACTCAAAAATCAATTTCATCTCTAAAAGGGTCAAAAATCCAATCAAATGTTCTGTCCTAATCAACTTTTCCTAAACAACTTTCAAATTTCAGTCGATCATAACTCCTAGCCCCGATATCAAAAAATTGCAAACTTTATGGCGACGGAAAGATTGACATACAAGCTACAACTTTCATTAAGGCCACTTTCTCCAATTCAGACCACAACCTTACGACGATTTGCCTTGAAACACAGCACACGTAAACTTACCCTATGAACATTTTCAAAACACAAAGCAAAATACACTAACTTCGAAAAATCATAACTTTCACTCCCGATATCGAAAAATTTCATACTTTATGGTGACAGAAAGCTTTTAACAGACACTACAAATTTTCAGAAGACCATTTTCTCAAATTTTGCCTCAAACAAAAAGTCAACTCTCATCCTCAAAAAGTCAAACTTTCCTTAATTCTACAAATTTTCACACTTTTTTTCCCGATATCGAAAAATTTCATTCTTTATAGCGACAGAAAGCTTTCAACAAAAGCTAAAATTTTCATGAAGAGCATTTTCTCAAATTCTAACCAAATCAAAAAGTCCTCTCTACTCTAAAAAGTCAAACTATCTAAATTCTCCAAAATTTAATACTTTCACTAAATCCTCTTTTTTTTTTCAATTCCATTCAAAACAATTTATTCAATTCCAATTCCATATAACTCAAAACACCATTTTAGGCTATTATGAATCATAACCATCACTAACAAAGGTTTACACACATTTTTCCTATCGTAATATCATAAAACCATTCACATTCTCACAAGACTAATTCACCACTAATTTCTCTTTTCGTGTCAAATTTTTTAACTCACAAATCTAAAACAAGTTTGGGGTTCAACATTTGGCTCAATGGTAAGAGGTGTCTACGCAAAGTGGAACAAAATCCTGAGGTCTTGGGTTCGAGGCCTAGAACTCACCTGAGGCCAGAGGGGACAATACTGATTAAGGTTAGATGCAGCGGTATAACTCGCAAACACACGCTGCAGTATAACCTGCAAACACCTTCGGGTGGGGTGTGGGGTCTAACATTAAAAGACAGTCGTTATGCTGCCGAAATTTTGATAAAAATTGGTATAAAGATGAATTTTTGGGATTTGATTGTATGTATAAGCAGTTTGTGTGATTAGAGAACTTGATTAAGGATAATTTCCAAGAAAAGGGAAATTATATGACTTGCATGAGTTTGAGTAAAAACGGATATAAGAAAAAGAAAAAAAAATTGTACCAGATTTCGAATCAGTTAGTTTAGGTTTCCAACGCGATGAGTGTAGTTGTTCCAACGGATGTCGGAATTTGTTTCGGTTCGATTGATTATTTTGTTTGTCTCCGCCTTATGATTTGATTCTATTGATTATTCTGATTTGTTATTCGATTCCGATTTGCATTCGCTTTGCGTTTCGCTATGTTTATTCGATTTGCTTTCGATACATTCAGTCCGATTTGCTTCTTTCGATTCCGTATTCGCTTCGTCTTCGCTTCTGTTTCGGTTGGGATCCAGTTCCCGGATCGGATCCTAACAGTAAGTGTTGTATATGCTCTATCATGTTAGTGCTATAAACCATAATATCACTGTCTAAAAAGTTATATAACACGTCATTCATCAATTTTAAAAAATTAGCAGGGGCATTAGTCAAACCAAATAATATGACTAAAAATTCACATAAGTCATATCAAGTTACGCATGTCATCTTCTACTTGTCACCATTGAGAATCTGTACTTGGCAATACCCACTCTGCAACTTAATCTTATGATCAACTTCGATAAGGGAGTGGGCAGGAGGAATTACACTTGGCACTAACTCAATCTTATGATCAACTTCGCGACAAGGAGGAGAGTCATTAGTAACTTTTTATGCATCATATCTAATACTTTTTCAATCGCATCTGGGACTTCTACCATATGGTCTTCTATAATTTCCCATATGGCTGCAAGGTAAGCCTTCATAACTTTTTTAAGGCCTTTTTCAATACTTATGGCAAAAACAAGAGCTACAATTGATGTTTTAACTATTGTTCCGTTGCTATACATACAACAACTTATGTAACATAAATTTTGATCTTTCATAAACACCACCAAGATATGGATATAACACTACCTTTGCCATCTTTAGAAAGTAGATGCCTAAAATCAAGTCAAAATATTTGAGAGGTATCACCATTATGTTACACTTCCCACACCAACTTCTCATACTCAAAGGAACATTGTATGAAGCTCCTACCATTTTTTGCGCTTTTGTCATGGGAATTTCATTTTTATAGGGGTCTTTTAAGCTTCAACCCTAACTTTCGCACCATTTGTTCCCCATTAAAGGAATGAGTCGTGTCCGTATCCATCATTTGTCATGAGCTCCTTCCCATTAACTTGTATCTTCAAGTACATAATGTGTTCAAAAGGACTCATTTTCGTATTGATGACATTAAGTAAACATATAGCATTAAGCCCCACTTTTGAGTGATCACTTTCACTATCTGCATCTCTTATTAAACCATTCAACTTCTCCTTCTTGGGAAATCATGAGTATAATGAGGGCCACTATATAGGAAACAACCATGACTTTCATTGGAAGATTTCTCACCTTACTTAGTTTGCCCAGTTTATGTAGACTTCCCTTTATAATCATTCTCTCTTCTCTCACCTTGGTCTTTCTTCTTCTTTCCTTCACATTTTTCTTGGTAAGTGCCTTTCGAATTTTGAGAAAAGGAAGAGGTTTTGGTTTCCTTTGGCATTCTGAAATCTATCAAAGGATTCACATCCACATCCACAGCCATAATAACACCCACAACATTTTTGACATTTTATCTTTGTAACTCCATTTGTGCCAAAGGTTGTAAGCCTGACATGAAGCTAAATAACTTGTCCTCATCTAACATATACTCAATATCAAGAATTAAAGAACTACTCAACGCAATCCCTTACCGACCTATCATGCTTCAATGACTTCAAGGCATCTCTTGTAAGCTAAGTAGTATTGTTAGGAAGGAATTGATCCTTTTCTTTCATTTTCATCCTCCCATGTATCAATAAGAGGTCGGTGAACATTGATTTCAATAGAGGTTCGAGTTCTTCACCATAATTTTTCATCAAAATCAAGATACAATGTTGTTCACTTTTTGTACATTCGGCACCTTAGCAACTAACTGCTTCATATCGCACAAGAAGTTTTAAGTTCCTTAACATTATGAATGCCCTCGAAAATTTTTAGTTCATGCACGTTTAGCATGGCGCTTTCAATATGTCCCACATCTTGAGTTGCGATTGCACGTTTGATGATGATCATCTCGAAGGTTACATCATCTCATGTTTTAAACAATTCAACTAGTTGATCTTACAACACTTGGATCAGCCTTTTTAAGGCTTTTAACATGTGATGCATAAGAAGGATCTTCTTCTTCACCTGTAAGTAAAGGACCAATGAGTGCATCCATTGTAGGAAAATCCCGGGAGGAACATCACATGTTCCAAAGAGTGAAACAAAAATTTTAGTCCGGGACCTTCCGAAAACCAGGATCCGGTGTCGGTATGAAAACTCAAACTGAATAGCCAATAGAGACTATCTCTAAAGGTATCCACGCAAAGATCGAAACCTAACCGAGTCAAACCCTTTTGACCGGGAATAGCTAGAATGAATAAAGCTGCTAGAGCCTACCTCGTCTGGAGAGCTTGAGAAATGATCTTGGTGGAGTCTTGGAGAGTGGAAGGAATCTTGAATGGAAGAGATGAAGAAGATGAAAACCAATTTTCCAAGCTTAACAATTAAGCATATCATTTCTTCTTCTCAAACCCACGACAAGCTTTTTTTCAATGCTTCTTCTATGTATTTTAACACTTAAAACACATATTAGAAGCTTGGTGGATAGGCATCCACGTAGAAGGCATAAAATGCCTTAAAATGCTAAATGATGATGAGCTTTGACTTTTCAAACTCACATCTTTCTCTCCATCTTTGGTTCCACGAAATTCAACATTTATATATATAATTAATTAATTCTTAATTAATATATATATATATATATATATATATTTTGAAGAGGTCGGTCAACGGGAATTGGTCCTACGGCCTCTGGGTCCCCGATCTTTGAAATAGCTCCTAAACCTTTCTTAGCAATATTGATGTCGCGATCTCATCGGGACATATCCCAATCCCATTGGGATCCATTTAATCTTAATGCTCTCCATAATTGAAACTCGTCCAATTACTATTTTCTGATTCTACGAGTCACTCTTATCTGCGTGACCCTTTAGGTTCCGGTTATGTTGGCCACTTAGATTAACAATTAATCTGAGCAAGTCATGAGCGGTATCTAGCAACACATCATGACCCCAATTGACCGGAAAGTAATTGGTTTGATGAATTCATCACGAACCGGATCACGAACCCTTCCATGTACAATTCTTGTGCAATTCGTCCTTTCATCATCCTATACCCCACTTGGTTATGAGTATGGCTAATATGTCAACTCTTACTAGACTAAGTCTAGCCCAGTGAAATCAGTTCTGTCGAGGACTCATTACTTTATATGTCCATGAAGACACTCTTCATGACATAGTCATGCTCGCCGAGAGACTTAAAGTAATGATCTGATAAGAGGCAGGTATCTCTTCATTCTCACGTAGTGATGAATCCTTTATTGCCTACTCAATTACCTTCGAATACCTCAAACTGTACCCAAGCACCACCCTATGAGTAACCTCTGGAAGGCCACAAGGAATGGAGTCAAAGTACAGGATCAGTATCCAAGATATCCTTGAGTACCTCAAGTCTAAGGATACTTGCATCATTGCTATGATGAGATTATCACTGACATTAAATCCATGTGATGATCTCATGGCAGGTCATCCAATGAACTTACTACCGCTAGTAAGCATCCATATGTCAACTCTAAATATCTCATATTTACAGTTTCTGAGATCCACCGCTGATCCAATCAAGGAGTGTGACATATCTTAGTCCGTCCGGATTAATGACGCCCGGTCTCATTAATCCTATGACTAGGAAAATTTAGATCTTGACATAATTGCACATGATAGGAATCTCAGGAGTATGATCACATCATAATTTCCTTCATGCTATGTCATATATCATGGACTTCATTAATTTGATTAAAGATCAATATCAATTCATAAAGAACATCAAATAAATGAAACATGCCTTTCTTTATTTATTCATAAAGTCTGTACATGACTATGAACAAAAAGCGCTAAAGGGGATTGCCTTTAAGGCACTACTCTAACAATCTCCCATTTGACCTAAAGCCAATCGCCTTGGTATCTAATACCATAAGCGAGTACATGAGAATCAAAATTCTTCAGTGACAATGGCTTCGTCAACGGATCAGCAATGTTTTGCTCTGTGGGAATCCTCTCGATCGCGACATCACCTCTAGCAATGATCTCTCGAATCAGATGATATCTGCGGAGTACGTGTTTAGATCGTTGGTGAGACCTCGGTTCTTTTGCTTGAGCAATAGCCCCATTGTTGTCACAATACAATTGTATGGGTCCATCACAGCTAGGAACCACACCAAGTTCAGAAATGAACTTCTTGATCCAAACAGCTTCCTTTGCCGCCTCGATGCAAAGAATGTACTGCCTCGGTCGTCGAATCGCCAGATCGTCTCTTGTTTGGAACTCTTCCAATGACCGCTCCGCCGTTTAGCGTGAAAACATAACCTCTTTGGGATCCGAGTCATCCTTGTCGATTGGTTAGGCGGCATCCGTATGCCCGCCACTTGAAGATTTCCATCTCCATATATCAAGAAAACATCCTTAATCCTTCGCAAGTACTTGAGGATATTCTTGATGACTACCCAAAGATGACCCTCACGGGATCGATTAGTATCCGCCGTGACACTCGAGCATACGATACATCGGGCCTCGTACATAACATAGCATACATGATCGATCCTACTGCAGACGCATACGGGATCTGATCCATGCGAATCCTCTCATCTTGTGTCTTAGGACACATAGATTTCGAGAGTGTTATCCCATGAGTAATGGGAAGAAACCCTCTCTTGGATTGCTCCATGCTAAACCTCTTTAGCATCTTGTCTATGTACGATGATTGTGAAAGACCAAGCAACCTTTTTGATCTATCTCTATAGATCTTTATCCCAAGGATATAAGTTGCTTCACCAAGGTCTTTCATCGCAAATTGTTTGGACAACCAAATTTTAACTGATTGCATCAATGAGACATCATTTCCGAGTAACAGTATGTCATCTACATACAACACAAGGAAAACGATTGCATTCCCATTAACCTTCTTGTACACACAGTGTTCATCCGGATTTTGTGAGAAACCAAACTCTTTGATTGACTCATCAAAACGGATGTTCCAACTCCTGGATGCTTGCTTCAATCCATAGATGGATTTCTGAAGCTTGCATACCTTTTCGCCATCACTGGAAGTGAAGCCCTCTGGTTGTGTCATGTACACATCCTCGGCCAGATTTCCGTTAAGGAAAGCTGTCTTCACATCCATTTGCCATATCTCATAATCATAATGAGCGGCAATGGCTAGGAGTATCCGAATGGATTTAAGCATTGCTACGGGGCTGAAGGTCTCGTCATAGTCAACTCCTTGTCTTTGACGAAATCCTTTGGCCACAAGCCTTGCTTTGTAGGTAATCACATTACCATCCATGTCGGTTTTCTTCTTGAAAACCCATTTGCACCCTATAGGTTTTATCCCTTCAGGTGCATCAACCAAAGTCCATACTTGGTTTATGTACATGGAATTCATTTCGCTTTCATGGCACAAAGCCATTTTTGGACTCGAACTTTTCGAACCTCTTCATAGGTAGCAAGCTCATCATTTTCTATGAGCAATACGTCATTCTGTTAAACACAAGAAATCCATATCTCTCGGAACAAGGTCGCATCCTACTTGACCTCTGAACCGTGTGTCACGAAGGTTGAGCTGTTACTTCATCCGAATGAGTGATGTTTGAGTTCAGCGGTTGATCGTGCTTGTTTGAGCATCTTGAACTTCTTCAAGTTCAACTTTGCTCCCCTTGTCTTCTGCAGAAGAAACTCTTTCTCTAAAGACAGCATGCTTCAAACAAACACCTTTTGTTCCTTAGCAAGGTAGAATTGATATCCCATGGTCTCTTTAGGATATCCTACAAACAAACACTTGTCGATTTCGCTTCCGACTTATCGATGAATCCGCTTCACGAAGGTGACAACCCCATACTTTCGGATGAGAAAGATAAGGTTTTCGTTAGTCCACATCTCATATGGAGTAACATCAAGCTGTCTTAGAGGGAACTCGTTTAACAAGTAAGCAATTGTCTCTAGCGCATACCCCCAAAACGATTTTGGTAACTTCATAAACCCATCATTGATCGTACCATGTCCAACAAGGTTCGATTTCTCCTTTCAGCCATATCATTGTCTTTGCGGCGTGTAAGGAGGAGTCGAGATAATATCCCATTATCTCCGAGATAATCTGGCTGTTGGTCTAAGTATTTCTACCACGATCGGATCGTAATGCCTTGATACTTTTACCAAGCTGGTTTTCTACTTCATTTCTGAATTGTTTGAACTTTTCAAACGCTTCAGATTTGTATCTCATCAGATACAAGTACCCATATCGAGAATAATCATCGATAAAGGTAATGAAGTAACGACAACCACTTCTGGCATGAATGGACATCGGACCGCATACATCTGAATGTATTAGGTCTAATACTCCAATCGCTCGTTCACCCTTTCCTTTGAAGGGTAACTTAGTCATCTTGCCTAATAAACAAGATTCGCATGTGTCATATGATTCATAATCAAATGACCCTAAACTGCCACTCTTGTGGAGCTTAGCGATGCGTGTCTCATTTATATGGCCAAGCCAACAATGTCATAAGTAAATTGACTTTAGATTATCTCTTTTATGCCGTTTGGTGTCATTGACATTTAAAATTGGATTAGACATATCTAATATGTAAATACCATTGCACAATGTACCAGTTCCATAAAACATTCCATTAGAATTAATAGAACAACCATTGCTATTAAAATTCATATGGAATCCAAATTCTATTCGCACAAAAGCAGATAATATATTCTTTGTCAAACGGGTACAAAATAACAATCATCCAATTCCAAAGACAAGCCCAAGAGGGAGATACAAAACATAGGTTCCTACGGCTAATGCAAGAACTCTTGCTCCATTTCCAACACGTAGGTCTACTTCTCCCTTCATGAGTTGCCCATCGTCCTCGAGGCCCTCGCATATCATTACATATGTGTGAGTCACAACCAGATCAAATACCCGGATGTTGTGATCGAATAAGATTAACTTCAATGACATACAAACTGAAGTAGTCGAGGCATCGATGCCTTCTTACGCTTCGGCGACTCGAATAGACTTTGCAATTGCGCCTCCAATGGCCATCTTTACCATGATGGAAGCAAGTTCCTTTCGGCAGCTTCTTTGGTCTTCTTCTTGATGGCGCTTCCCTTTGGTTTCTTGGCCTTCTTCTTCTTTGGGTTCTTTTCTTCTTGGAACTCAAGAAGAAGAAGCCACTACCAAGACTTGCTTACTATCACTCTTGATAGTCGCTTTCAATTGCTCTTGAAAGTGATTGATCACTCGGTATTGTTGTGGATATTTAGTTCATCCGATAGTTTAACACGAATCGTGCATAAGCGTCGGACAATCCAACCGTAATTAAGTCTATACTTAACTCATGATCCATTGCAAAACCTAAGACGGCCAATCTCTCAATATAGCCATTCATCTTGAGGCGTATGCATCGCATGTGCAGATGTCCCTCGAGTCATCTTTAATGGTGAAGAGAAGCCTTGAGATCTCGAACCTTTCGGACGGGCTTGCTCGTCAAACAGCTCCCTAAGATGAAAACTATAGTGTGAGCATCCATGGACTCGTCTCGCTTCGCGACTCCGGTGACATCGAGGCAAGCATGATGCAAGTAGCCATGTCACCGTCCTTTAGATGCTTACTATATGCCTTCGATCATCATCGAAGCATCGACGAGTGCATCTGGAAGCGTAAAATCTAGGATATATCCGGACTTTCGGATCGAGAACTATTCTCAGATTCCTTAACCAGTCAAGAAAATTCGGTCCAGTTAACTTGTTGGAATCCATAAGCGAGCGAAGATTCACACTTGACGACATTTTCAAACAACCTACACGGATAGAGAGGAAGAATGTTAGAATAGGAATAGATGCATAATCATAAGGACTTGAATGATATGCAAAAAGAGCTCCCACTAGTTTCATAGAATCCATAACCCTCATTACGAATCCAAAGAAACAAAATGACATAATGTCCTAGTGGGTTGATATCCGATATTGCTAAGAATGACCTTGGGTTTACCCAACAAGCCACAACTTAGGTCAATCGGTAGATATCGAACATACCAATTGCATCATCGATAACCGACATTGAGAATGACCTTGGGTTTACCCAACAAGCCACCTTATGTCTCGGGAGGTATCAAATATACCAATTACATCTTAGACACAACTATCAATCAGTGCTATCAACTTGTTAATGTATGCACTTACATTGGGTATCAACTCTTTGATGCGCATACATCCGATGTATGCTACCCAATTTCGCCTCTGTCCACGTTGACCTTGAGTTTACTCAACAAACCAACGCTTCTAGTGAAAACCAACCCATTAATCAGAAAATCATATTTTCATGGTTCGAACATATCCGTATAGAGTGAGCTTGGGTTTACCCAACAACTCAACCCTATAAGAACTCTGGTTCTTACCATATTAATGGAAGGCGTCAGTTTTCATATACCGAGGAGGGTTTTTTCAAGTCTCTTCTTCTCCAAGGCTTAGGATTATAGTCACCATGACTATATGGAATGATTTAGGTTATATCATCAATTACATTGAATTTATACCTAAAATCATCCATCATCCCACCTTTGCATGTGGTAGTAGTCGACTGGTGCATGTTCTAGTCGACTGGTACATGTGCCAGTCGACTGGAACTTGAGCTAGTCGACTAAAGGGTCTTGTATGCGCCCAATGACCGAATTAATCATCAGACACTTTCGGTGATTGGAACATGTTCTAGTCATTGGAATCGCCTACGCTTTCTAATCGGCTAATTTCTCAATCCATGCAATTCCAATTCACAATACCATCATACCTAGGGTAATATCTGTAAATAGATGTATCAATGAACACTTCATTGATCCATGAATGCCTTATATGGTCAAACCATACATGAAAAGCTTAAAATGAGTCATAACTCTAAGATTTCCAAATAATTTAGGAATACCCAAATTATCACCCTAAGCATGTCAAGCTAGTGTATACACTCTCAAAACTACTCCGGCTCTAGTCACAAAAATTGTGACGGCCAAAACAAGCAAGAAAATGAAATATACTAATGAGACACAAATGTGACCAATTCGGCATTCAAAAATTCTTGGAAAAGCAACTTCAAGCAATTCACTTTGGCAATCATACCCCATCAAGATAACACATTTTTAATCACATTAAAAATGGTGCAAGGCATTGGAACTGAAAAAGCACACTCAATCAAGCCAAGCAAAACAGTCCCAACAATTTTCACCAAAACTGTCCAGTTCTGTACATTGCTCGAAATGATCAATGAAAAAATTTCAATAAATCATGAGAAAATTATATAGGTTACTAAATGTTCAGAAAATGCTACCTGAATTTTTTAAGGATTTTAGGCCATCAAAAACTCAGTCAACCAAAATAACAAAACCGATTCAAAATCTGTGTTCATCAGCACAGCAATTCCCAACAGCATAGAATAAATTCGTGAATAAATATCCAATCACCTTGAAATCCAATTTCCATGCTCATAGACATTCACAAACATCTTAGAGACATGTAGGTGAAGGAAAATCCAGAAAAATATTTTTCTAGAATTTATTCTCGATTTTATACTACTGCCTATCCACAGAGTGTTTCACAAAACAGCATCTGTGATCTTAGGGAAATAATTAGCAAAACTATATCAAATCAAATCGATAAATTCTAAAAATTCATAGACATATTCTCTAACATGTTATGAACAATCCTGGGCAGAAAAATTTTGAAAACCCTATCTCTATAGCAATTCGAAAATTGGACAGCAAGCATGCATCAACATCACAAGCAATTAGGGTTTATGATCTAGCTTCAGTTAAAGCTTCATACACGACACCAGACGCTCTGATACCACTGTAGGAAAATCTCGGGAGGAACATCACATGTTCCAGCAGTGGAAACAAAAATTTTTAGTCCCGGGACCTTCCCGAAAACCCAGGATCCCGGTGTCGGTATGAAAACTCAAACCTGAATAGCCAATAGAGACTATCTCTAAAGGTATCCACGCAGAGATCAGAAAACCTAACCGAGTCAAACCCTTTTGACCCAGGAATAGCTAGAACAGAATAAAGCCTGCTAGAGCCTACCTCTGTCCTGGAGAGCTTGAGAAATGATCTTGGTGGAGTCTTGGAGAGTGGAAGGAATCTTGAATGGAAGAGATGAAGAAGATGAAAACCAATTTTCCAAGCTTAACAATTAAGCATATCGTTTCTTCTTCTCAAACCCACGACCAAGCTTTTTTCAATGCTTCTTCTATGTATTTTTAACACTTAAAACACATATTAGAAGCTTGGTGGATAGGCATCCACGTAGAAGGCATAAAATGCCTTAAAATGCTAAATGATGTTGAGCTTTGACTTTTCAAACTCACATCTTTCTTTCCATCTTTGGTTCCACGAAATTCAACATTTATATATATAATTAATTAATTCTTAATTAATTAATATATATATATATATTTGTCAAGAGGTCCAATCAAACTGGGTTGGTCCTACCTACTCTACCGGACTCGAGATATGAAATAGCTCCTAAACCTTTCTTAGCAATATTGATGTCGCGATCTCATGGGACATATCCCAATCCCATTGGGATCCATTTAATCTTAATGCTCTCCATAATTGAAACTCGTCCAATTATTATTTTCTGATTCTCCGAGTCACTCTTATGCTGCGTGACCCTTTAGGTTCCGGTTATGTTGGCCACTTAGATTAACAATTAATCTGAGCAAGTCATGAGCGGTATCTAGCAACACATCATGACCCCAATTGACCGGAAAGTAATTGGTTTGATGAATTCATCACGAACCGGATCACGAACCCTTCCATGTACAATTCTTGTGCAATTCGTCCTTTCATCATCCTATACCCCACTTGGTTATGAGTATGGCTAATATGTCAACTCTTACTAGACTAAGTCTAGCCAAGTGAAATCGGTTCTGTCGAGGACTCATTACTTTATATGTCCGTGAAGACACTCTTCATGACATAGTCATGCTCGCCGAGACTTAAAGTAATGATCCCGACAAGAGGCCAGGTATCTCTTCATTCTCACGTAGTGATGAATCCTTTATTGCCTACTCAATTACCTTGAATACCTCAAACTGCACTCCAAGCACCACCCTATGAGTAACCTCCGAAGGCCACAAGGAATGGAGTCAGTACTGGGATCAAGATTCAAGATATCCTCGAGTACCTCAAGTCTAAGGATACTTGCATCATTCTATGATGAGATTATCACCGACATTAAATCCATGTGATGATCTCATGGCAGGTCATCCAATGAACTTACTACCGCTAGTAAGCATCCATATGTCAACTCTAAATATCTCATATTTACAGTTTCTGAGATCCATTGCTTGATCCAATCAAGGAGTATGACATATGCTAGTCCGTGGGATTAATGATGTTGATCTCATTAATCCTATGACTAGGAAAATTTAGATCCTGACATAATTGCACATGATAGGAATCTCAGGAGTATGATCACATCATAATTTCCTTCATGCTATGTCATATATCATGGACTTCATTAATTTGATTAAAGATCAATATCAATTCATAAAGAACATCAAATAAATGAAACATGCCTTTCTTTATTTATTCATAAAGTCTGTACATGACTATGAACAAAAAGCGCTAAAGGGGATTGCCTTTAGGGCACTACTCTAACATCCATTAGTGTAAGAAGCTCTTTAAGATTATTGACACCCGTTATTGAATCACCAACACAACACTAATACCAACTGTTATAAAGAATTTGCAAGGAACTCAAAGGTCACACACCAAATAGGCCAAAGTCTAAGTATACCAATTGAACTTTTGCAATTCAAATCAACCTTATCAAATCCCTTATGTTTAAGGTGCTTCCCACAAAGGCAAAGGAAACCCACAAAATTCACTAAGCCAACAACACAGAATGGACAGTAATAAGAAAAGAAAGATGCACAAAGCTTTATAAAAAATTTGTCAACCTTTACATTACTGTCAATCGATACAAAAGATACAAAAACTCGAACTCTTTTTATTTGAATGAAGCCTTTGCTTAAATGGGTTATTTGTAGACTTTTGGAGAATTGTTGGGCAAGAATACAAAGGCTACTAAGTCACTAATTTAGTTAGTGGTTGACATCCCTATCCACTTTAGACACTACTTTAGTGGATAGTTTAGATATCTTACCACTATCTCACTAATAAGTAAAAAAAAACATGTGTAAAATGAAGACAAGACACCTCATTCATGGTCTTTGCTATGTACTCCCACTTCTTTGTTAATTCATCCTATTAGCTTTGTCACATCACTCGTGATCTTCATCTAAAGGTGAAGGTTAGCCAAGTTATGAGCCAATTTGCATATGGTCCGATCAATGCATACCAATGGTCTAATATGTTCGTCCATAGTCCATTATTTGAGCATAATTTCATACCTAGTTTCACCAAAGACATATTAGACAAGTCTAACTTGCCTTAGCCAAGCTAATTAATGCCCCATGATCCATCAAAGCTTGTTGAAGCTCAAACTATACTTGATCTTATTTAGTTACTTTAGTTCCTTTAGAATGCCTTCTTCATACCTAATGCATACTAGTCATTGGCCAAGGTTCACCAATGACTATCAAAACAAGCCCTGAAATATTAAGGGGGCTAATAGTTAACATTTATCAAAATTTTAATTACAATTATTTTTGCAAGTTTACATTTTTAAACACAAAATTGCATGTGTAAAATTATTATTACACCTAATTTTGCAAGTTTACATTTTTAAATACAAAATTGCATGTGTAAAATTATTATTTTAATATTTACAATAACATAAGAATGTATTATATTTTAAATATACAAATTTACATAATTTTATAAAATTAATTAAAATTTCAAAATTCTTAATTAAATGTTAAAATTTTTATCTATGACAAATATAGTTAATTAACGATTAGCATAGTTAAGCCATATTGTATCTTCTTTTTAATTAGGAGCATTATATTAACATACAAGTGAACTTTTAATATTATAAATTGTGATGTTTTAATTAAAAGAATAAAAATAAGAATTTAAGATTGACCCATTCTTTTAAAACCTAAAATTCTAAATCTTAAATCTATTATTGTAATAATGTATTAAGAGGTGGGCAGGCATTTTATTGTGATTTGTATACAATTTCTTTAGTTAGAAAAAAGCATTATTGAGAATAGGGATAGTTGCTTCTTAATCGAAGACTAGAAATTGCCACCACATTTGAGAGAGAGAGAGAGAGAGAGAGGGCGGCGGAGAACAAATTAATAAGTTGGCCTTTTTCCACTGCTTTATCGTCAATGGCCAATATCCCTTACCTTCCGCACCACCTTCGCCACCGTGATGCCGGCGATGACTCCCAACAACGTCGCCGCCGGTACGTTGGTCCCTTCTTACCTTCCTTCTCTTCCTCTCGTTCACCAAGAGCCCCTTTCTCCAATTACCGACAAGCCCAACTCTCCAATTTGAACACTGGGGAAATAAGTGAAGACGAACATGACGGTGCCGCCATGGATCCCGATTCCGTCTTCCTTAATGATCGGGATCTTCTGGAACGCGAGAACCAGGTTAGTTTCGTCATGGATCTGTTTCAGCAGCATGTTGAGCAATCTCATCTGATTAGTTCCGAGTTGGGTTCTCTATTTGGCTCCGATTCGATGAACGAGTTGGGTTTCGGCGTCATCGAGAATAGTTGTGAGTCGGGGATGGATGATCTGGGGCTAGATATGGGGTTAGGGTTTGGTTTAGATAGTCACAGTAATTGTGGGTTTCAAAATATAGAGCATTTGAATAATAATGATGATGACGATTATGGCCTTAACGTTGTTATTGATGATGATGATGATTTCTTTGTTGAGAGAAGGGTTAGTGGGGTTAAATCTCGTGAGGCTGAGTCTGCGGTTAGAGTTGTGGGGTTTGAGTCCGATTCGGATTCGGAGCAGGATGGTGTTGAGAATTCTTTAGGGATAGATTTTCGTTCAGGGGATGAATATGGGTTGGATCATTTCGGTGATTATGATAATAACGATGATGAGGAGGATAATGATGCGAGTGTTAACATTCCTCTCTGTTGGGATTCGCTTCAATTAGACGATCGTAGAGAAAACAATGAGGATTTTGAGTGGGAGGAATTGGATGGTCGTGTTGAAAGCTTGTTTGTCGATGATGAGGAAGCATCTATCTCACTCTCCATTGCACCAGTAATTGAGCCCGAGGATTTGGTGAATCTAGAGAGGGCAGGAGGATCGAGAAATTTGGAGTGGCAGGTCTTATTAAATTCACAGAATTGGGAAACTAATGTGGAGCAGGAGCTAGACCATAATGTTGAGCCTTCTCTTGGTGATCTTGATGATCATCATTATACTGCAGAATATGAGATGCCGTTTGGAAATTTTGCAGAGGATGAAATTGCATTGATGGGTCGACCTCCTGCTGCAAAATCTGTTGTTGAGAGACTTGTAACGGTGGTTTTGACAAAAGCAGATAAAGACAGTAATAATACTCTTTGTGCTGTTTGTAAAGATGAGATTAACATCGGAGAGCGTGCCAAACAATTGCCATGCACCCATCGGTACCATGGAGAGTGTATTTTGCCTTGGCTGGGAATCAGGAATACGTGCCCTGTTTGTCGGTATGAGTTGCCTACAGATGATGCAGATTATGAGAGGAGAAAAGCAGCACAATGACCAATTCTTGCTGGCCGTTGGTTGACTTGATGATCAGGTGTGATTGGCTTGTTAAGAATGTAAATATAATGAGTTGGTTTCTTTCTGTCAGGATATAATGGAATTGTTATTAAACTTTCAGCCTTAGCTGGAGTCCATGGGGATGATCTATCATTGCATTGTATACTTGATGATTTGCATTGTTTTCATATAGACCCACAGCTTCCTTCCTCTGCTTTGTAGAACTGTATTCACAACAATACAGGAATAATACTGCTGCCAAGTATGCCTTCCAGTTACTGATGGCAGTCCTTAGTACTGTGCCAAAAACAACATAGCTACGAAGTCTTGTAGGTAGGAATCATTTGACTGTATCTTATAATAGATAACCAGTTAATCCAGCTGAGCTAGAGCTACGGGTCTTATAATGATGCTGTCGATTACTCAATGAAATAGAGTCCAATGCAAGAAACAGCTTCAGCCAAGCCCTCAAGCACAAGCTACATAATCTAGTGGAGACCAATGCCAGCACATATACGATCATTTACACTAATTTTTTTTTTCACAGTTAGAAATTCGCCAGACTTGTGACTGCATTGTAATTAGGTGGAAAAATGTATGCCAAAGCATTAGCCCCTGAATTACCGTGTCTTTTAAGGTATACCGATCGTTCACAATAGAGCAAATTTTTCTGTGGAAAATTTCAAGTTAATATTACCCTTTAGGGTTATTTATTGCCAATCGATCAACTTTAGAACATGTATTTATAATAATAAAATTCTTTGTAGTAACTAATTACAAATTAATTATCTAGAAATATATCACATACAATGGGTTAAATTAGAAACGGTAATTAGTTGTTTTAATTAACAATTAATACGTAAATTATAGTTGCATTTCTAATTTATTTAATTAAGGTTTCATAAATATTATAGTATGATGAAATAATTCACCTCTTAATTTTTTAAAATGAAAAGAAGCATTAAAATAATCTTGAAGTAATTAACTCATTAGTTTCTGTACTAATTTTTCAATCTTCATGTTTTGTTAACATTAGAAATAAAATATGCCGCAGAAGCGTGCTGTAGAGTATCTAAAGGAAAAACCTTTGTTAAAATATAAAGCATTGTAGAGTATATGTATCAATAGATAAAAAAAACCTTTGTTAAAAATATAAAGCATTATAGAGAATATGTAACGATAGATAAACTCTATTAAAGATGGACTAGAATTAGTAAAACAAAAGATAAAGAAAAGCTACCTTTTCAGGTATAGATACAAAATTCATTCTTAAATGCTGCCTTCCTGCTATAAATAACAATTCTTATGTCAATTCCTTTTCTGTAATTGATATCATTTTAAGCATACTTAGAAAACTCTTTTCTTAAGTTAGTATCCACAGTAATGGCAAATTAATGATATCTTAGAAAACTTTGCATTTGTCGAGTATACAACATTTATTATTATTCCAAAATCATAACAATCTTTAATAGCTCGAGGATGAGCTCCCTATAAAAAGTTAAATATAGGATATATACCAAAACAAATCAATGTAGCAGGTATCTTTGTTTTGTAGATGTATACGTCTCTCATTATCTCATAATGTGCATAAACAACAGGATGCCTCTTTAGAAGACTATCAATCATGGTATTTCTCACCATCAATTTGCATGTAGTATTAGGCCTTAGAGAAATATTATTAAGAGTAACCTTTTTTGGCTTAATCTATTGACTAGTTTATTCCTTTATTGGGGAAGAAAAGCCTGTAGATGATGAATCTTCAACTATCTTAGCATTGTTGACTAGGCTATAAAGTTTTTGTTTTGAATAATTATAATAGTTTATCTTGGCTTGTGGAAATGAAAGAAGCAGCTCTGTAACTTCTTTAGGTATCAAGTTGGGCTAGCAATATCTAATAAATCACTGACTTGTGCTTGACAAGTATCGATATCTTTAGACATTTGTTCCAATCTGTCAAATATGTCTTCTTTGACGTTAACCATCTTTAGTTAAAAAATCTCCAAAAACATTATTATTAGATTTGATATTCTCAAAATCAAAGGTGTATTCTATTAATAAAGTTTGTCATTTAATATATCTTTTATATTCAGGTTTAGAAGCTAAATAATTTTGAATAAAAGCCTTAACTTGAGTATTATCAGTTCTTAATAAAATCTTTTAAACAAAAGAATTTTTTTGACAAATTTTACTGTTGCTAATAATTCCTTTTCATTTATATGATATCTTTGTTGAGTAACTGTAAAGGTGCTTGAAGTATACTTGTAAAGAGCCTCATTCATCTTCATATTAGAATCATCATAATCTATCTTTTTAATACTCCACTCTATACATGATTAGAAGCATTATCATCATCGATAGTAAAGAAAGTTTTGGCAATGTAGTTCACAAAATCTTAAATTTCTTTACCTATTCATTCAAATTAGGTGAAAATTCAAATCTTTAATCTTTACTTAAAAGCATTTGAAAATGTTTTCTTATCTCAACTAGATTTTAATAAAATATAAAGCATAATATAATACTCTAAAAACTTTAAACTTGTTTTTTAATCTATTAACTTATCAACAAATTGTGAGATTTTTCGAGGATATAAGATTGAAGTTTAACTCCCTACCATCTATCTCCATGCCAAGGAGTTATATTTTAATTTGCTATATCTTAGTTTTTCCTTAGCGATAGTTAAACGATGTTGTTCATATAAATCAACAAATTTATTGAGGTGTATAATGTGTTGGACAATATTATTACTAGCTATTAAAATATCATTCATATAAACATATATGAAATTATGATACATAAAGATATTATCCATTTTATTTTGACATTTTTTAAATCAAAAGGCTTTACTAACCATCCATAATGACCTTGGGAAGTGGAGAAAGTAGTATATGGAATACTATCTTTATTCCTTTTATCTACCAAAACTCACTTTTACAATCAAATTTAGAAGATCAATTTTCCTTTTGTTAATTTTATTAAAGTTTCTTTATGGGGTAAGAAGTATCCATCAAATACTATATTATTATTTAATTTTTATAATTTACGACAATTCTAACTTTATTTCTAATTAGTTTTGCATAGTTTCTAGTCGTAAAAGTTTAGGAAGAATGAGAGAATTTACTAGCATATTATCATTAGATTTCCTAGTTCAAAAAATTCATCATCATTATCACATACAGTTTGAAATCTCGCACTGAAGTGGGGTCTGGGCAAATCTGATAGTACGCAACCTTACTCCTATATAGTAGAGAGACTGTTTCTGATATACCCACTTACAGTTGTGACATGCAAAATAATAATGCAAGACACAAAAGAAATAAGTGAATAAGTAAAAACTAACACACCAAATATTTAAGTAAATATAGTTGCAATAAAAGACGAAGACATACCTGATGTATAACTCGATCTGTCAGTATCTTATACTTTGTAAAGACTGGCTCTTTTCGTCGCTAGTTGCACTAGGGGTCTTCATTGAGCGGCCCTGAGGATATGACATTCCTATGGTTTAGGTGACCATCGCAGGAATCTTTCCCCAACATTGGGTTGAACTTCCTATGTGATACTGTGTCGTTTACCCTTATCCTATCACCCAGACTTTCCTACTTCTAGCAACTGCTTCAGTGAGGGCCAACTTTGACATTTCTTTCTTGATCATTTTCCTCCAGGTCTTGTAATGCATTCCCCTCCTCCTCTTCTAGCCCCTCAGGTCTATTATCTCACCGTGCTGTACCGGAGCATCAGAGGGCATCCTGTGCATATGTCTAAACCACTTAAGCCTTGTCTCTCTCAACTTGTCTACAATACTTGCCACCTATAATCTCTCTTTCACTACCCGATTCCGTACCCTATCTCTTATGGTAATGTCTCACATCCACCTAAGCATACACATTTCTGCTACCACCAACTGTCTCGTGTGTCTACATTTAGTCAGCCAACATTCTACCCCATATAGTAAGGTGGGTCGAATCGGCATTTTATAGAACCTCCCTTTGAGTTTTACGGGGACCTCTTTATCACATAAGATACCTAATGCACTCTGCCATTTGATCCACTCAGATCTAATACGATGTAATATATTGCCATCGATATTTCCATCTCTTTAAATGATAGATTCGAGGTATTTGAAATTTGATTTCTATGGTATGACGTTAGTGCCAGTCGCTACCTTCGCCTATTGTACTATCTGACTACCTGAGAAATTGCATTCTAAATACTCTATCTTAGACCTGCTCATTTTAAAACCTTTTGACTCTAACACTTCTCTCCAATGTTCTAACTTGGCGTTGACCCCATCTTGGTCTCATCCATCAGGATAATACTGTCAGTAAATAACATACACCAAGGTACCTCCCCTTGAATATGTTTGGTAAGTTCATATAATACTAAAGTGAACAAAAAAGGACTTAGAGTTGAGCCTTGGTGTAGGCTAACACCAATAGATAACGCTTTTGTGTCGCCTCCTACCGTCCTGACGCTAGTCAGCGCTCCTTCATGTTGGAGTTATGTAAATATAGTGCCCTGGAAAGCAAGTGTATTTACATGTAACTTTATCTTCTTCAGTTACAGTTTTGTAATGAAAATATTTATTATTAATAAAACAAAAGAGTTTGGTTTTATTTGTGTGAGCATTATATATTTAGTCAAAAGGTACCAAGATTCTTTTGTAAGTAATATACATATACATAGAGATGTATGGGAAACATGTATATTATTAGAATCCAAATTAATTGATTCACAATTGAATAATCAAGTTAGTCACTTGATTATGGTCTAGACTGTAGTGCTGCGATTTATCTCCATGTAAGTAAAGGAGTTTACTTAAAGAGAATGATGAGTTTCATATCATGATAGTAGTTGACTATCGATAATGACACTATTAAATGAATCTGGAATCAAGTATGTTTTCAAGAATAAAGTGGGTCGTTACTTTAATCTTAAATCATACAACTTAAGCATTCACTTATTATGGACCACAATCTTGATGAGTAGTGAACTCGTATGTGTTTCATTATAATTCTTGGCATGATCAGAATGGATTTTTACAGAGTATTAATCCAGTGTCTGCATGTTGGAATTATCAGGGAACATTCACTCAAATAAAGAGTTTATAGTGTTATCATCACTTCTAGATAGTTTGATGGAATAGCTACCCATCAAGTCTTAACACCAAGATGAGATCTTATGTGTTAATCACCATATAAAGTAAAATGGGAGATCTAGAAGGAAAAACCAACATAAGGGTAAAACGGTAATTTTACTCTTTATTATGCGGATGGCTATATTTGTAGGAAAATCCCGGTGGGTACATCACATAATCCAAAACTATTTTACGAGTTCTCCGAGACACTCTTGAGTTGATCAATTTGCTCAAGACAGCAGAGCAAGCTATCAAGAAGGATAGCAAGCCAGTGCTCGTGGTGGAATCTACTTCTTCGGGTTCCAAGAAAAAGAAACTGAAGAAGAAGAAGGGTAAGAAACCCAAGGAAAGTCCAAAAGGAAGTATAGCCAAGAAGAAGACCAAAGAGATCGCACTAAAGGGAACTGCTTCCATCATGTAAGGCCGGTCACCTAAGCTTAATCGCAAAGTCTATCTGGAAGAATCGAAGCGAAGAAGGCATCGGATGCCTCAACTTCTTGAGTATGTTTGTCATTGAAGTTAATCATTTTCGATCATAACATATGGGTATTAGATACGGTTGTGGCTCACACATATGTAATGATATCACGAGGCCTCGAGGACGATGAGCGACTTACAAAGGAGAAGTAGACCTACGCGTTGGGAATGGAGCAAGGTTCTTTGCATTAGCCGTAGGGACTTATTTTTGTCACTCCCAGTGGGCTTGTACTTAGATTGGATGAATGTTATTTTGTACTGTTATAACAAAGAACATATTATCATTTCTTGTTTAAATAAATTTGGTTTCCATTTGACTTTTGGTAACAATGGTTGTTCTATTAGTACGAATGGAATGCTTTATGGTACTGGTACATTATGCAATGGTATTTACATATTAGATATGTCACGTCCAATTATGAATGTCAATGACACTAAAAGACATAAAGAGATAATTTAAAATCGACTTATTTATGGCATTGTCGCTTGGCCATATAAATGAGAGACGATAGCTAAGCTCCATAAAAGTGGCGGTTTAGGGTCATTCGATTATGAATCTTATGACACATGTGAATCTTGTTTATTAGGCAAGATGACTAAGTTACCTTTAAGGAAAAGGTGAACGAGCGATATTGGATTATTAGATCTAATACATTCGGATGTATGTGGTCCAATGTCCATCCATGTCGAGGTGGTTCTCGATACTTCATTACCTTCATCGATGATTATTCTCGATATGGGTATTTGTATCTGATGAGATACAAATCTGAAGCGTTTGAAAAGTTCAAACAATTCAGAAATGAAGTAGAAAACCAACTTGAGAAAAGTATCAAGACATTGCGATCTGATCGTGGTGGTGAGTACTTAGACCAAGAGTTTTTGGATTATCTCAGAGATAATGGGATTTTATCTCAGTGGACTCCTCCTTTCACACCACAACATAATGGTGTGGCAGAAAGGAGAAATCGAACCTTGTTGGACATGGTACGATCAATGATGGGCTTTGCACAGTTACCCAAATCCTTTTGGGGGTATGCACTCGAGACAGCTGTTTACCTGTTAAACAGAGTTCCATCAAAGACAGTTGATGTTACTCCATATGAGATATGGAATAACAAGAAACCTTATCTTTCTCATTTGAAAGTATGGGGTTGTCCTGCTTATGTGAAGCGGACACAGTCGATAAACTGAATGCAAAGTCGACAAATGTTTGTTCGTAGGATATCCTAAAGAAACAAGAGGATATCAATTCTACTGGCGAGGAACAAAAAGTGTTTGTTTGAGGCATGCTGTCTTTTAGAGAAAGAGTTTCTTCTAAAAGAGGACGGTGGGAGCAAAGTTGAACTTGAGGAAGTTCAAGATGCTCGAATAGACGCAGAATCAATCGCTCGAACTCAAAGCGTAACTCATACGGATGAGGTAACAGTTCAACCTTCTACTACACACGAAGTTCAGAGGTCAAGTAGGATCGTTACGCTCCCGAGAGATATGGATTTCGTGAGTGAGCAGAATGATGTATTGCTCATAGAAGATGATGAGCCTACCACCTATGAAGAGGTTACGAAGAGTTGAGAATCGATAAATGGCTTCGTGCCATGAAATCAAATGGATTCCATGTATGAAAACCAAGTATGGTCTTTGGTTGATGCACTGAAGGAATCAAACCCATAGGGTGCAAATGGGTTTTCAAGAAGAAAACCGACATGGATGGTAATGTGATTACCTATAAAGCAAGGCTAGTGGCCAAAGGCTTTCGTCAAAGACAAGGAGTTGACTACGACGAAACCTTGATCAAAGAGTAATGCTTAAATCCATTAGGATACTCTAGCCATTGCGCCATTATGATTATGAGATATGGTAAATGGATGTGAAGACGACTTTCCGAATGGAAATCTGGTGAGGATGTGTACATGACACAACCCGAGGGCTTCATATCCAATGATGGCGAAAAGGTATGTAAGCTTCGTAAATCCATTTATGGATTAAAGCAAGCATCCGGAGTTGGAATATCCGTTTTGATGAGACAATCAAAGAGTTTGGTTTCTCACAAAATCCGGATGAACATTGTGTGTATAAGAAAGTCAATGGAGCAAGCAATCGTATTCCTTGTGCTATATGTGGATGACATATTATTACTAGGAAGCGATGTCTCAATGATGCAATCAAGAAGATTTGGCTGTCAAACAATTTGCTATGAAAGACCTTGGTGAAGCAACTTATATCCTTGGGATAAGGATCTATAGAGATAGATCTAAAAGGTTGCTTGGTCTTTCACAGTCAACGTACATAGATAAGATGCTAAAGAGGTTTAGCATGGAGCAATCTAAGAGAGGGTTCCTTCCCATCACTCATGGGATAATGCTCTCGAAATCTATGTGTCCTAAGACACAAGATGAGAGGATGCGCATGAATATGATCCCGTATGCATCCGCAGTAGGATCTATCATGTATGCTATGCTATGTACGAGACCCGATGTATCGTATGCTCTAAGTGTTACGAGCAGATACCAATCGGATCCTGGTGAGGGTCACTGGGTTGCTGTCAAGAATATCCTCAAGTACTTGAGAAGGACTAAGGATGTTTTCTTGATATATGGAGATGGAGATCTTCATGTGAGCGGGCATACAGATGCCAGTTTTCAATCTGATAAGGACGATTCAAAGTCTCAATCAGGTTATATTTTCACACTGAATGGCGGAGCAGTCAGTTGGAAGAGTTCTAAACAGGAGACGACTGCTGATTCAACGATCGAGGCAGAGTACATTGCCGCATCGACGCAAAGAAAGGAAGTTTGCATCGAAGTTCATCTCTGAACTTGGTGTGGTTCCTAGCAGTGATGGGCCCATACACTTGTATTGTGACAATAATGGGGCTATTGCGCAGGCAAAGGAGCCAAGGTCTCATCAACGATCTAAACACGTACTCCGCCGATATCATTTGATTCGGGAGATCATTAGGCGGTGATGTCACGAGAGAGGATTCCCACAGAGCAGAACATTGCTGATCCGTTGACAAAGCCATTGTCACAGAAGAATTTTGATTCTCATGTACTCGCTTATGGTATTAGATACCAAGGCGATTGGCTTTAGGTCAAGTGGGAGATTTGTAAGTACAAGTCGACTTGTATATGTGATAAGTCGACTTATGCATTGTAAGAGTGTTAGAGTAGTGCCCTAAAGACAATCTCCTTTAGCGCATTTTGTACAAAGATGTTTGTATAAATAAAGAAAAGGCATATTTCATTAATTTGATGTTCATATTTATGAATTGATTTTAATCTTAAATCGAATTAATGAAGTCCATGATATATGACATAGCATGAAGGAAATTATGATGTGATCATACTATTGAGATTCCTATCATGTGTAATTATGTCAGTATCTAAATGATCCCTAGTCATAGGATTAATGAGACTGGACATCGTTAATCCGGATAGACTAGCACATGAAGGAAATTATGATGTGATCATACTATTGAGATTCCTATCATGTGTAATTATGTCAGTATCTAAATGATCCCTAGTCATAGGATTAATGAGACTGGACATCGTTAATCCGGATAGACTAGCATATGTCAAACTCCTTGATTGGATCAAGCAGTGGATCTCAAAACCTGTAAATATTGAGATATTTAGATTTGACATATGGATGCTTACTAGTAGTAGTAAGTACATTGGATATTTATGAATTGATTTTAATCTTAAATCGAATTAATGAAGTCCATGATATATGACATAGCATGAAGGAAATTATGATGTGATCATACTATTGAGATTCCTATCATGTGTAATTATGTCAGTATCTAAATGATCCCTAGTCATAGGATTAATGAGACTGGACATCGTTAATCCGGATAGACTAGCATATGTCAAACTCCTTGATTGGATCAAGCAGTGGATCTCAAAAACCGTAAATATTGAGATATTTAGATTTGACATATGGATGCTTACTAGTAGTAGTAAGTACATTGGATGACCTACCATGAGATCATCACATGGATATTATGTTAGTGAGAATCTCATCATAGCAATGGTGCAAGTATCCTTAGACTTGAGGTACTCGAGGATATCTTGATCTCGATTACGTGCTTTGACTCCATTCCTTGTTGCCTTTCAGAGGTCGCTCATAGGGTGGTGATTGGGTACAGTTTGAGGTATTCGAAGGTAATTGAGTAGCCAACAAAGGATTCACCACTTCTGTGATATTAGCAGAAGAGATACCCATGGCCTCTTGTGAGGATCATTACTTCTAAGTCTCTGGCGCCGGAGCACATATGTCATGAAGGCGGTCTTCATGGACATTAAAGTAATGAATCTAGGACAAGAAGCGATTACACTTGGACTAGATTTGATCTGATCGGTCTAGTAAGAGTTGACACTTGCCCATACTCAAACCAAGTGGGGTATAGCATGGTGAAAGGACGAATTGCACGGCAATTGTCTATGGAAAGGTTTGTAATTTGGTTCGTAGTTTATATAACTTCGTCAAACCAATTACTTTCCGGTCAATTGGGGGTCATGATGTGTTGCTAGATACCGCTCATGACTTGCTTAGATTAAGTGTTAATCTAAGTGGCCAACATAACCGGGAACCTAATGGGTCACACGCATAAGAGTGTCTCGGAGAACTCGTAAAATAGTTTTGGATAGTGATCCAATACCGGAGAGCAGACGGATTAAATGGATCCCGATGAGATTGGGATATGTCGATGAGATCGTGACATCGACATTCTTGAAAAGGGTCTCCGGCGATTTTTCGCGGTGGGGCTTAGAGGCGGTAGGGACCAATTCCCAGTGTGATGGACCACTTGAGCAATGATATATATTAATTAATTAAGTAAATAATTAATTAATATATATAATTATATCTTGTATGCGTGGAGGACAAGAAGGAAGCAATTGGAAGCTTCCTTATATGCTTAGTCATTAAGCATTAATTGCATAAAAGACAAAACAAGTTGGAGGAAAGATGAAGGAGCTCGTTGATGACACATATAAAAGGGTTAAAAATTGTTTTAAACCTAATCGGAAGAGTCATCATCGTGGAAGCAAGAGAAAGCAAAGGTTTTTGTGAAAAACCTAAAGCTCTCATCCTTTCCAACGAGTTCTTCATCTCCTCTTCCAAGTGATTTTGTCATCTCCTCTTTTGACTATTGCTCTCCAAGAACAAGGTTAGTGCTAGCACACTCCTTACTTTGTTCTAGCTATTCCCGGGTCAAAGGGTTTGTCCCGGTTAGGTTTTCCGACCTCTGCGTGGATACCGTTAGAGACGGGCTACGTAGGTCGTTATGGTTTGATTTAGTTATATAGACACAACGATCCTGGGTTTCGGGAAAGTCCCGGGACAAAAATTTTTGTTTTTCGCACCAGGTACATGTGATGTACCCACCGGGATTTTCCTATAATATTAAGGTTCTAAATAGGGTTTGCAATTGGACATAAAATATGTGCTCTCATAATATTTAATAATTCAAGAGTTCAACTAATTGTCTTTAGTGGAATGACATTTAGTTAAAAAGCTAAAATTAATTCTAATGAGATTAAATTAATTATAGGCTTATTGAAGCTTGAATGATCAAAGTCCAATAAGATTCTCCACTTAGCTTTAGAGAAGGTTATCAAGCCAAGTAAGAAATATAAATGGCGGTTTTAGAAGTCCATAATTGAATGTTGAGCTTGCACTAATTAATGGTTAATTAAAAGTCCAAATGTTCATTTAGAAATGGGCTAGACTTTGGTTTAATATAATTGATTAGATTAATTATATTAAAACAAATTTTTTAAGAAATAAAGGATCAATTTTGATTTTATTAGGGTTGAATGTGCAGCTGCACATTTGACATTAAAATGCTAAATGAAGATGGTCTTTATTATGATTTATCATCATTAAATAGAGTTATGAACTTACCATTAAATGGTTTAATAGTTATCTTTTAATGTTAGCATGTAACCTATTAGCATTGATTGGATTAAAGAAGAAAGATGTACATTGGATGGACCATCTTCCTTCTTACATTATCAAAAAACTGAAATTAACATGATAACATTTAGGTTAATAAACTTTTCATATAGTCATCTTAAAGATAAATGAGAAGAGTCTCATTTAATGGCTACTTTATTATTGATTAAAGTAAGAAGTGATGCATTGGATGCTATTCTCTTCTTCCATTCCATGCATAATCGAAATAGAGTGTGCAAGAAAGGGTTCTTGCATGGTTTAACTCTCGCTCTCTCCTTTCATGCATAAGTGAGCTGAAATTTGCATGAAAAGAGTCTCATTTTTGGTTCATTTCTTCTAAAAAAAATCTCCTCCAAACATTTCTTCTCCTTTCCCACCAAAGGATTTTGTTAACCAAGTTTTCCTAAGAGAACAAGAGGTAAATTAACAACAAGGAGAAGATAGATTGATAAAGGAAAAGATTCAAAAGAAAAAGCTTTGGATATAAGAAGAAGGAGATGATAGCGTAGCAAGGAATTAAAACTGCAGTAAAGGAGTCGGTAATACTCTTTATCTTGTTTATGTTTATTATTATCCTTATACCATATCATGTATAGATTGGCATGATGATTTGGATATTTTGCTTCTGCTGCAAGTAAGAATTCTAAAAAGTTTTGAAATCTATTGGTTCTCTAAATATAGCATGCTTTCTTTTTTTGATCTAAAACTTCATACATATCCCTAATCACTTTGATATACTTAATAAGAATGCCCTTTTCCTCCAAACACCACCATATGAGTTCTCTAGGAACCCTGTCATACGCCTTCTCCAAATCTACAAAAATTATATGCAAATCCCGTTGTCGTTCCCTGTAGCATTCCATTAGTCGCCGAAGCAGATGAATTGCTTCTGTCGTGGACCTACCAGGCATAAATCCGAATTGGTTGCCCGATATTGAAGCAACTCTCCATATTCTCTTTTCAATTATCTTCTCCCACAGCTTCATGGTATGACTCAGTAGTTTGACTCCTCGATAGTTTTGACATTGTTGTATGTCTCCTTTGGCCTTGTACAAAGGCATTAACTAACTCAATCTCCATTCATCTGGCACCTTGGTTGACTTGAGAATCACATTAAAGAGCTGAGCTAACCACTCAATATCTACAACACCTACTTGCTTCCATACCTTTATAGGGATGTCATCCGGTCCTACTGCCCTTCCGCTCCCCATCCCCCTTAAAACTTTTATAATTTCTCCCCTCGTGATCATCATCCATGAGTACCCGTTTAGACATAGTCCCAAATTGGGCGGTTCCCCTAATGCTATGTTGACCGATATGTCTTCGTTATATAAGTCATAAAAGTATCTCTTCCACCTCCGCTTGATGGCTTAGGTGTCTGTGAGTACTTGTTTTTCTTCGTCATGTATACAACAGACTTGGTTGAAGTTCGCCATCTTACATGCCCTATCTCTCGCTATCCTGAAAATTTTTTATGCTCCTTTAACCGTATCCAAATCCTTGTACATCTTCTCATAAGCTTCTCCTTTAGCCACTACGATAGTCTTCTTCACCTTCTGTTTCGTTAATTTATACCTTACTTTACTAATAATCCGCTTTGCCTCTGTTGCACTTATAAAAAGATCTTTAAAAGCTCCTTTTTTGCCTTTACCATCCCCTGGACCTCGTCTGACCACCATTAGGATTCCATTCGGCCCCCTGTCCTTTAGATACCCCTAGGAGTCTATTGGTTGTCTCTCTCACTACGGGGGCTACTCCCTGCCTCAACTGATTCGCATCCCCATTCATAGCCTATATTGTATTATTCCTGACCTGAGTCCTAAAAAGTTTCGCCAAGTCCCCTTTGAGTCTTCCCCATCCGATTTTGCTGCCTAGCTTGGTAAATTGTTGTGCCCTCCATCTGTTAATTTCAAAATCCAAAACTAACAATTTATATTGGGTTGAATGTAGCACCCCAGTCCCACAAGACCCGAACCTAACATCGATGGTGATATCCGAGTCTTTGCCCCGCAAGGGTGGTGTGCTAAAGCACTTAATTATTCAAAATTCCACATAATTTTTTTAATCAATAACACAATATGCAGAAATCGATACTCAAATTGGGCCCATATTCATTCAAAAACATTTTCAATTAACACAATCAAGTTTAAATAGTCATTCGGGCCCTTCCACAAATACAAAACAATTGAGTCATTTCGAAATACAAATTTATACAAAAAGTTGCGGAATACACAATTTAATACAAAATAGAGAAATGCAATGCAGAGGCGAACTGATCCCAATCTCTCTCCTTCACTTGAATGCTGTATGTATACTCTTGTTGGCCTAACGGGGTATTCTTTTGATCCTAAGAAATATTTACAAATTTTGGGTGAGTTTTGCGAACTTAATGAGTGACCATCATCGATGGCTCACCAAGTCACATAACATATAATTCAAATTTCACATATTTCACATTCACATAAATCACATTCAATTTCACCCTTCACACCTCACATTTAATACATTTAATCATTTATTTTATACATATGCAATGCCCATGAGACTCACTTTTTATTTGTTACTTTGTTGTGACTGAGTGCCTAAACTGTCCCTTAAAGGGCTCATTAAACGTTGAGCCTGAGGCTTTAAATCACTTTTGAGCTCAAGGCTCTTTTTCACATGTTGAGCTTGTAGCTCTGATCGGTGGCTACTCTGGTCACAACTGTCATTATGTTTCATGCATTCATACAATGGAGTGCATCACTTACATTGCATGCACTTATTCGATCACATTCATTTATCATCGAACCGTAGTCTGGCATTCAACATATAGTTGAGCATTCACTCTTTCACTTGCATGTAATGCACATTCCGAAAACACTTAGTCATCTTATTCACATATAATGAGCACTCCAATAATTCAGATCGATCATCACAATCATCGGATCTTCTGTCCGAAATCCAAACACAATCAATCACATTCATATATGCATTCATCATACAGAGATCAAAGTATACAAAATTCAAATAAAGCAGACAATGAAGTGTGATCATCTAGGTCTACTCATAGTACACTCCAGATTAGCATTTGTTTTCAATTTCTGGGAACGCCTGAATTCGGACACTTGACCTACACAACCTTTTTATGCAAGACACCCATTGTACACTCATCAATAATTGCACAAGTAAAAATGTTCATTTATGAACAATTGTAATAACGGACCATGTATAATACATGCTCAATGAGGTACTTAGAGAGTTTGCAAGGATTGAAAGGGATTGTGCAAATGAGTATTTCCCAGTGAAGCTAGTATTGTAAATTGATGCATTGAATTGAAAATTCAATAACAGAGTATTTCAAATTTGGATGTTAAGATTATCAAATCGAGTGTCGGGGATAAAAGGATTGACAAAGCCCAAATTGAGATTTTAGAACTTGTGAACCTTATCGGGGAATTGAAAACAGATCCAACTTTCAAGTAAATGATATTTATGATTGGATTAAGAAGTATGTATTACTTGATAAAGAGACTGTTAGAGAAAACACAAGAAACAATCAAAGTTATATGTGCTAGTAAGAGTACATCGAAAGAGCAATTGTTGATGAAGAATGTAGAACCGAGGGATTACACGTTTGAGTTGCCAATAGTCTTGACAATTGGAGACAAGTGTGAAGCTTATATTTTGGAGTTCATAGGAACATGAGATTAATGTATCGTTCAAATTGACTGCCGACATATCAATTGTTATCTTGACGATACCATTACAATAGTGTATAAGAGGTTATATGACAAAAAGGGAGTCGATCGCCCCTACATTGAAATGAAGAGGGTATGAAAAAATGGTTGAAAGCCATAACTGATTTGAGAAAATATTGATGAGCAAAATGAATCTGTAGTAGGGGTTAAGTGATTCAAGATAATAACGATTGAGTTACATGGATCATCATTGAGATTATGGAATATTGTGGGTTAAATATAAGAGTTAAGTGTATTAACACTGATGAGAAGTGAAAAAGATGACTTGTCTTTGGAGTATCACCTTGGCCAAGGTGTGCTTACATGGAGATAAAGGTGCACTTAGATGGAGATGAAGGTGTAAATAAGGGGAAACTAAGTTTGACATAAAGTGGTCCATATAAAACAATGGTGATAATAGGACTATGGATTGTGAGTTGTTTTATGGTTATCGGATTAACACAGTGTTATATAGATATGGTTAGTATTATTATCACCCGATATAGTTGCTGTTGAGACTGGAAGTGAAAATCTGAGTAATCTGAAACTCATGAAGGAAATAATTAAGAAAATGTGTTATCTAAACAAGGGATTGATAAACCTCTTGAATCTATCAACTATGGTCTGTTGAAAGAAAGTATTTGAGTGGTGAAGTGATATAGGAAACGGAGAAGTATATGAGATAATAGTACCCCTGCCTTAATCCTTAATCAGAAATTAATTTCGAGGATGAAATTTTTTTAAGGAGGGGAGAGTTGTAACATCCCATCAACGATGGGAAGGGTAGAATAGTAATTTGGAATGGTTTATGAGTTCTTAGAATCGCCTTGATATGTTCATGCATACACATAACCGTGAATAGTAAATTTGCATATGAAAATGACTGTACATGCATTCATGACATTTTCCAGTATTTTGTTAATAAATGTGATTGATACGAAAAATGTGAATTATGTGTATGAAAATTTAGTTGGAGAGGGTCATTGAGGTTTGAGAATTTTTAGTGAATTTTAGAAATTTTTGTCTGAAATTTTAAGGTAATTTATGGATTAGGAAAAATGTCTAATGGTAGACTGATTGTTTACCAGTAGTAGAAATTACGATCCAATGGCACTGGAAATTTAGATAAATGATTTTATAATTTGAGCCATTGGAAACTTGGGGAAAAATTAGAGTAGAAATGGAAATTTAGTTGGAAAGAGCTTAAAATTGTGACATGTGGCAAGTGACACTTGTCACTTACCTAACATGCCAACATGCTCCTCTTTTATTAAAAACCCACCCCTCTCTTTTTGGTCTTTCATGATGGTTCTTCTTTGATAAGGTGAAAGGTGATGTAAAGTGAAAAGTGCTCCTCCCATCTTCGTAGCTTTCTTCTTCTTTGTTCCTTTTGGAATTTTGCTCATCTTTTCTTCTTCCTTTCACCTTACTTTCTCTTCCTTTGGTTTAGTAAAAACCTAAGTCTTCTACCTCTCTTAAGGGGATGATGGTCGTGGGTGTTAGTGGGAGTAGAGAGTCGGTGATAATTTTGAAGATTTGGAAGCTTAATTAGGCAAGAATATGTTTTATCTTATGGATTTGTAGTTAAATAACTTATTTGTGATGTTATTTAAAGTTAATTGCATAGAAATTGTGTTTTATTGTATATGGGTATGTGTGTGTGTGAATTGCTTTCTTTGATTGATGATTGATGAGGTAGAATTTGAGGAATATAAATTGGAGACGTTTTAGGTGTTTTGGAAGTGAAATCATGTTTAGAAAAAGGTAGGAAAATGATGGATGATGGAGTGTATGTTGCTGCCATTTTGTGGACTCTTGTTCAAGTGGAGGTTTTGATTTAGTTGGGTTGAAATATTGAGTAAATTGAGTGGTGTTATTGGTGTAGAAATGGAATGGAAGAGATAGGAAAGGTGTTAGGTTGAAAATCTGGAAATTTGATTTGAGCATGTTTCAATGATTGGGCCATAACTTCTTCTATGGTTATGCAATTGAAATGATTTTTAGCTTAAATTAAACTAGAGATGTTTGGCTAGATTTCTTGTGAAGGAAGTGATGTTCAATTCTGGCTTGAAGAGTTCCAAATTTTGACTTGAATGTGGGAAAGGGTGTAGGGATGAACAGTAGCTCGAGAATTGCATTTTTGTGATCTGAAACTTTGTGAATTGTTCTGGGTTGATTTAAGCAGATTTTGCTAAAGGGGTCTGCATGAAAGTTATAGATTTTCTTGTTAGCTTTATATTGCTACAAAGTATGACATTTTTCGATATAAGGGTTGAAAGTTATGATCTGTTGACTTTAGTATGTAATCCAAAGATTAATGTGCTTTGTTTGTGAAAATGCCTATAAGTGTAGGTTTTGTGGATACTGTGCTTTGAGGCAAATTCTGGATTGTTATGGTTTCAATTGGAGCAAGTAGCCTTATTGAAAGTTGTAGAGGAATGTCATAGCTTTTTAATGATGTATAATATGCCATCTTTGGATGTAGGAAGTGAAAGTTGTGAATGTTTGAAATGTGGATATGGTTTAGGTGATATTTAACATTATTTAACAGGGCAGACACAATCATATGGGAATTTGACCTAGTTAAGGGTAGAATTTGCTTCTAAGTTCTTCATAAGAATTGTATAATGTGTTCTGATCTTTACATTGATATAAAGCATGAAATTTTTGGACAAGGGGATAGGAAGTTATGATTTCTAGAAGATTGTGATACTGTTTAGGATGACATGTATTAGGCAGTAACTTTGATGGAGATTTTGACACCTTCATGAAACTTGTAGAACTTTCTGTGATATTTCCATGGAGACCAAATTTGTCAATTTTGGAATCTTGAGTGAAAAGATATGCATGTTGGAAGAAGAGGGGAATTAAGTGGAAACTTATTAAAAAAAATGGGCGAAATTGGATTTCTTTTCCAATGTGACCCTTTCCCTTTTCTTTTGTGAATAACTTTTTCATCCAACCTCCGATTGATCTGATTTTTGAGGCGTCGGATTCGTAAGAACTTTATCTTCCTCTCCATGATAATTGGTGAATTTTTATGATTAATTTAAAAATGATGGATTAAATCAAAGTGAGAGGACTGATTGATTAATTTTCTGGATAACGTTTTGGCAATATCCGGACCTATAGAAATCGAATTGAGTAATTTTGGTGTCTATGGATTCCTAAGACATAAGAGAACATTTTTATTAAAGAGAGGATACCTAGGTTATTAATGTTGACGGTCTCATTGATAAAAAATAGTAGACCCGAAATACGTGTTTCAGAAAAATTGAAATATGTCTATGAGCAATAAATTGCAAGTTAAATGATTTTATGTGGCTTAAACCTAGGAATAAATGAGTTTTGATATGGGAATGGTTTTGTGATACAATTTATGGAATGATACCAGGATTGTCATGAACATGCATTGTACATATTTCATATACACACATGTGCATAAATGAATGCTTATAATTGTGCAAAATTATTAATGTGTGTGCAACGTATTGCATAAATGGGTTGTGCAGGTTAAAAATCTGTAGTCAGGCGTTTCCAAAATTTGGAAGCAAATGCTAATCTGGAGCGTACTATGAGTAGACCGAGATGGTCTTATTTCATTATGTGTGCTATTTGAATTTGTATTGCTTGACTGCTGAATGTTCATATAAATGGTGATGGATTGTGATTTGATTGTGGATTCCGGACAGAAGGTCCGATGACTGTGTATTGGGGGAGTTGTGATATTGAAATTCTACTTGAATGTGAATTGGATGAACTATGTGTATTTAATGTGAATGAAAAATGTGTTTTGAGTGTGCATTATATGATTGATAAGTGCCGGACCACGGTCTGATGGCAAATGTCTTTTGAATGTGCATTGCATATGTATGAGAATTGTTTCACAACTCTACTGTTAAATGCCGGACTACGGTACGATGACATGTGAAAGTGAGTGAATGAGATTGATGCATTTTATTACATAAGTGTATGAAATATAATGGTTGTTGTGACCAGAGTAGCCACCGATTAGAGCTTAAAGCTCAACGAGTGGAAATGAGCTTCGAGCTCAAAAGTGAATCAGAGCCTCAGGCTCAGCGTTTAATGAGCCCTGTATCCTCCAAATAGATAAGGGACATTTATTAATGAGCCCTACATGAGACAGTTTAGGCCTTCGGTCACAACAAAATAACAAATGAAAAGTGAGTCTCATGTGCATTGCATGTGCATAATATGAATGATAAGTGTATCGAATGTGACTAATGTGAATGTGAAATAATGTGAAATATGAAATAGAGTGAGTTGTAAATTATGTGTTGTGTGACTGGGTGAGCCATCGATGATGGTCACTCACTGAGTTCGCAAAACTCACTCAAAATTTGCATTTATTTTTCAGGACTCAGAAGAATACCCCGTTAAGTAATGGGAGTATATCTATTGCATGTGAGAGAAAAAAGAGGTTGGGATCAGTTCGCATCTGCATTGTGTCTCCTTATTTTCGCATTGAATTGTATTTTCTACAAATCATTGTATTTTGTGTATTTGCGTATATTATTTGTGTATAACTTTCCGATTGAAAAAAGAAGGGTCTTGCAAAAGAAATTGATCAAAGTGTAATCTGTTTTGTTTTTGGAATGGGCTAATCGAACTTCTGGTATGTAAAAAACAAAATTGGCAACTACTATAAATGAAAATGTTTCTGAATAAAAGTGGGCCCAAATTTATGATTATTGATTTTCGTGTACGCTTGAAAAAAAAGTTTTATATTGAGTTTTTGACGAACTAAGTGATTTAGCATGCCACCATCGCGGGGCACGGACTCGAATATCACCATCGATGTCGGGTTCGGGTCATGCGAGAGTGGGGTATTACATGTTGATACTTCAAACATGTAACTACTTGTTTCTGCATCCTTAGTAGCAAAAAATACAATCTTAGCATATTCCTACTAGGATGTTAAGCTTAGGTTTTTACTTAAGCTTCTCTAACACTTTCTTTTCTGAAACATCTTTATCGGGTACACATACTTCTTATTTCGATCACCAAATATCATTCTTCCGATTTCATGCGAAAGTTTCGATTCGTTTTCAATTCCTCTATAGGACTCACAATTCGGAATCCTTGGCGTTTAGGCTTTCTTACTTCTTTCCAATAAATTGATCTAAAATACACTTCATTTTGCCCCATATTCTACTCCACATTTTTGCACTCTTCATTGCACTAGATTTGGTCAGCTCAATACCTGAATTTGCTCCATTACATTATAGAATTGTCTGTTCAATGTGTCAGTTATAAATTCTTCAATCTCAATAATTTCCCCAAACTTACATAATGTACATTCCAGAAATGATTTGGCACATCTAATGTCTCCAAGACTTCAAAGTGATTTCTATCATAACACTTCTACCATGTATCAAAAACAACCCATAAGACCTTAATTGGCTCTATGCATACAAAAACCACTTTAGACTATTACAAAGGATTGTATCTTAATCTCTGATGTGAAACTTCATTATATAATACATAATCTCCAAATCCAAATGATATTATTATCATTAGTGTCACATTCCTCAAATATTCAAAACGTCCCTCTTTTACTTTTCAAACACTCTCAAAATACCATCTATGATCACAATCACTAATTAATACAATTTTTCTTGGATCACTTAAATCTTCAATATCGTAATACCATTGGGGTATCATTAACTCCAATAGATATCACTCACATTTTTCCTTGTGTTAATTTCTTGCAATTCCTTAGGTGACTAATTCCCCAATGAAAGTAATATTGTCTCATGTCATTTTCAGTCCCCCATTTGACTTTTTGTCTCTAATTATTTTCTCTTTTCATTCGACTTCCTTTAATTCACATCGACTTATTCATACGCCTATTCATTCGTACTAGTTCCTCCACACATTTTAATTTATTTGAATGCTTCACTTTGTGAGTTGGTATTTCATTCCTCAGATTGAATTTGTATCTCCCGAACATATTTACATCGAATATAAGGGGGACCTATATTCTCCTCACATTTCCAATAGTGTCACCTAGAATTTATAATCCACTCATGTAGTTGATGCATAACTGTCAGTGGCATATTCCACTTTTTTGCCTGAGTCTTTGCTTAGGATATGACTCCATTATTCACTTTTGACTTATTACATATTCATTTCCGATTTGTCTCTTCATTGATTACTCTTAAATCGAATCGTCAGATCAATTTAACTCAATTTAGGTAAATTCTTCTTTGAAAGAAGATTTCTTACTACAATCATCAATACTGTTCATAAAACCTTATCAATAAAATATTTTTCGTCATTAAATATCAATCATTCTTAATACATTGAGAAGATCAATTTCAACTATGCATAATATCTCAATAAGATCAATTTATGCAATAGTTTACATGATCAAAACATCCCTTATAATAAGGCTCTGTAGGGCACTAAACAATTTCATTTACTCAAATATTTTGGCATATATCACAAAAATCATCACATCTTATCTGGAGATGTATTTACATCAATTCACCAACTAGTAGCTTATACTACTGAGGATACTTTAATCCCATTTAATTCTAGATAAATTTTCTCCTTTTCTGCCAGTTCTCGATCATGGGGATTTTGCTATAATCATGTCCCTCTTCTTTTTCCTCAAGCTCATCACCTATGTTAACATCATTAACAGTCTCAATTCCTTCCCAATTGATCACTACAAGTACTCTCACATCTTACTCTATCTTGAACTTTGAACTATAGGAACTATGATTGGCACTTATTCAGTAAGTCACTGATTACTTCCTATATCATGTTCACGCATATTATTCACATATGCTTAATAATTTCACCTATTATGGTGATCCCGCTATTAGATGTACACTCACAATGACAATTTAATCTGAACTCAACAACTTTTTTGTATATTACTATCATCGTCTCATCTTCCAATTGTCATTTATTTCATCTCACACATCTTTATTCTCAATCAATTTATAATGGTAGGGGCATAACCCATATGAAGCTTAAATCTCCACTCCACAGATATATTCTCATACTGAATCATAAACTCTTATATCAATAATTACAAAACCATCCTATGTCCAAATGCAACCTTTCAAGGTCATATCAACTTGGCTTAAACACTTTCACCTTATTATTTCTACTTATATCCTTATTTTTCCTCAAACAATCCATAACAGTGGATTCACCTTTATATCACATTCGAGGACATATTATAAGATTGCAATTTTGATTTCATATTCAAGAATACATCCACCAATACAATTACACTGAATCTTTATATGTTATATCCATCCATATACTATTTCTTAATAAAAACTTTATGATTTCATTTCATTCTGTCTGTACACTTCAGTCTCCGTTTTACTCAAATGCTCATTTTCCTCAATCAATCCATAACAATATACCTATTTATGCCTATGTCACCCTTAAGGGTACATACCCCTTTAGGGGGGGAGGGGACCTTTATCCATCATACAAAACCATATACTATTTCTCATTTCCAAAATGTCCATAAATCTTTATTTTTCAATGCTTCTAACCGCTCAGACTCTTAAGAAAATGCTCATGCATATGACTCATACTGGGGGATCAGTTGCCGCTCTCTGCTATGACATGACTAATGTGCATGCAAATTGACATATGTTTCAGAATGCCCATATAAGATAGTACTTCTGGGCTCTAATACCACATAAATGTAGCACCCCACTCCCACAAGATCCGAACCCGACATCGATGGTAATATCCGAGTCCGTGCCCCACAAGGGTGGCGTGCTAAAGCACTTAATCATTCAAAAGTCCACATAATTATTTTTAATCAATAACACAATATGCAAAAATCGATACTCAAATTGGGCCCACATTCATTCATAAACAGTTTCAATTAACGTAATCAATTTTCAATAATCATTCGAACCCTTCCACAAATACAAAACACTTGAGTCATTTTGAAATATAAATTTATACAAAAAGTTGCAGAATACACAATTCAATACAAAATAGAAAAATACAATGCAGACGCAAACTGATTCCGACCTCTCTCCTTCACTTGAATGCTATATGTATACTCCCGTTGGCCTAACGGGGTATTCTTCTGATCTTGAGAAATATTTACAAATTTTGGGTGAGTTTTACGAACTCAATGAGTGACCATCATCGATGGCTCACCCAGTCACATAACATATAATTCACATTCAAGTAAATCACATTCAATTTCACACTTCACACCTCACATTTAATACATTTATTTTATACATATGCAATACACATGAGACTCACTTTCCATTTGTTACTTTATTGTGACCGAGTGCCTAAACTGTTCCTTAAAGGGCTCATTAAACGGTCCCATATAGGGCTCATTAAACGTTGAGCCTGAGGCTCTGAATCACTTTTGAGCTCAAGGCTCTTTTTTACACATTGAGCTTGTAGCTCTGATCGGTGGCTACTCTGGTCACAACTGTTATTATGTTTCATGAATTCATGCAATGGAATGCATCACTTACATTGCATGCACTTATTCGATCACATTCACTTATCATCGGACCGTAGTCTGGCATTCAACATATAGTTGAGCATTCACTCTTTCACTTGCATGCAATGCACATTCCGAAAACACTTAATCATCTTATTCACATATAATGAGCACTTCAATAATTCAAATCAATCATCACAATCATCGGATCTTCTGTCTGGAATCCAAATACAATCAATCACATTCATATACACATTCATCATACAGAGATCAAAGTATACAAAATTTAAATAAAGCAGACAATGAAGTGAGACCATCTAGGTTTACTCACAGTACGCTCCAAATTAGCATTTGCTTTCAATTTCTGGGAAAGCCTGAATGCGGACACTTGACCTGCATAACCTATTTATGCAAGAGACCCATTGTACACTCATCAATAATTGCACAAGTAAAAATGTTCATTTATGCACAATTGTAATAATGGACCATGTATAATACATGCTCAATGACAATCCCAGGCATGTGTTCTAGAACACATGTTATGCTCATTTCTATTTCATAATTCATAGGTGTCTAATTTAACTTCGCTTAACACTTCATTTGTACATAATCTTTCTAATTTCTCCTTTTAATCTTTACTCTTGGCATGTCTCTAGCTTATTCATAAGCTTACACCTCAAGAACACTTGATTACTTTATATCACAACTTAAATTCTCATCATCTCTTTTCAAACCTCATATGATCTCAAAATATCCAAATCATCATCCAGTAGGAATCCAATTGAAAATCCCATAATGCAAAATCACTAAAATTGATTCTAGAATACTTGAACCTAACATTTTCTAAACTCTATGAACTAGAATCCTTCTAATAATCTAAAAGATTCAAAATTATCTTATCTTGATTCTTCACCAAATGAAGAGATCTTTAGCTCAATTGGAAACTCTTTGCTTCCTCTTCCTTTCCCTCTTTTTGGACAACCTCAAAATCTCTCTTATAGGCTAGGGAAATTGAAACCTTAGCTGGTTTCTCTCTTTCTCTTCTTCCCTTTATATCTCTCTCTATTTTTCATGACATTCTCTCTCTTTTTCTAGAATTTTCGTTTTTCTCTTCTAGTTCCTTCCATCCATGTGTATCTACTCCATTTATAGGCAAGACAACACTTCTTCTTCCAATTATGCCCTTAATAATTGAGAATTATCTCATTTGCCCTTCCATTTATGCCTTATGTCTTTTACACATAAGTGTCTTGCCAAAAGCACCTTTGCACATTCTAACATAACACTTTCTTCTAGAAGACGTTTCTCCATTGTCTTACGTTTTCAATAATACCAAAGCATTCAATTTGGTTTAGTAGTGTGAAAGTTATACTCCAATATCTCCGGACTGCTTTTATTCCAAGACAGTACCCTATACTCAACTTTCATCCAAAAAGTGAAACTCTTAGATTTTGATTCAAAATTTTCTGTCTTCATACAATTTATAGCCTATGTTTCTAGTTTACTCCAACTCAAACATCATCTCATTCAGAACTCTACGTATTAAGATATCATTAAAATAATGAAGTATGTTCAGTAGAATAACACCAGTTCATACTATCTAATGGCACATTCACTGTACCCGTTCCACTCTTTTCACTAAATCTTTATCCATTCATTTCAGATAGCTATGATTCTTAATAAAGATGTAGATCAGTGTCTTACGAATCCAATGGTTCAAGAATCAAGTCAGTTGGAGGTCTAGAGAAGAAGTTATGGCCAAAAGAAGCGACGAGGTTTAAGACCTCAATAAAAAAGAACCTATTTGGCGCGATTCCTATAACTTTCACAACTAGTGTCTTATTGATCTCATTTTTAGACCATTGGAAAGAGGACTTCGAGATCCACAACTTTCATGAAGACCTCGAAGACCAATTCTATCTTCTAGCTATTGTATCGTCTCACTTTGTGCTTCGTCTTACTTTTGCTTCGTCTTACTTTCACTTCATCTTACTTTCATTGCGTCTCACATTTGCGTCTCACTTTTGCGTCTTACTTTTGCGTCTCACTTTTTCCAGAACGTCACCCCTTATAAGAATCTTAACTTTTGACTCCGATATCTAAAATTTTCATACTATATACCGTTAGAGAGATAAAAGAAAGATCTAAAACTTTCCAGAGGCATCTTGGCTAAAATATCTTTATATCAATCCCAAATTTGCCCCTAAAGTCCAAAGACAGATTTTACATTCATCTTCCAGCGTACTGCACCCAGTTCCCACTTCATGAAAGATTTTGAAACTCTTAGAGACAGAATTGAAATTCAATGTCTTCATACAAAATGTAGCTATATATCTCTAGATTGATCCAAATCAAGAATCATCTCGTTTGGACAACTAGAGAAAACGTTGTGGCTAAAATACTGAAGCATATTCAGTGAACATTTTCCAGATCACTACCAATTTTGTTTCCGAATCTTTCCTTATCACAACTCATAATAAGATCACCGTCTCTACTCCCTTTACTTCTTATTTTCAATAAAATCATATCTAAAAACAATCATGCCCAGAAGTTGTCAATGAATACGTGTGCACTTTTTTGTGTGCAAAGATTCAATATTCATGTGCATATATGCTAATATTATGCGTGAGCAGGAAAAGTGCATTTCCTTAATCTCTCTTTGAGCTTACATGCATAAAAATTTTAGTTCCTAACCTTTATTATGGGGACGGGATGTTACATTGAACGTGACAGGGAGTATCTTGTAATCCTTGCACCATGATCTGGCACTTATCCTGACAAGGAGATAATCAATTTGCGTCTTAGTAGTGCTACTCTGAAATGTCACCAAGTGCGCTTCATTTTTCTTAAAGAAGGATTTTACTATTACTAACTCATATGCTATGGCCATGTCTAATAAATCAACCCTACTATCATTTCTAGTTCTGTATACGAAGCCCCCATGAGTTCCTGTATAATTGTCTGAATCTGCCCCTATATGCCCATTAAAATCTCCCTAGAACGATCAGCTTAGTATTAGAGATTTGTATAAATCCCCTTAGTTCAAAAAGTTGTTTCTTCTAAATTCCTCTTGATCTTCTTAATTATATCTCATATCAGTAACTCTAATAATTTTTTATTTATCTATCATTTCTAAGTTTATTTCTTTTGCGTTTTTATCCCAAAATTGTAACGGATTATTAGATCAACATTTCTTTATCTTTTGATTTACTAATTATTTTCCATCTTTTATAGTTTTTATATGTTTATACTTATTCTCTATTAATGTTTTCTATTTTAATAAATTTTTCCTTTTGGAAGGAACAAATTTTCTTTATACCTTATACCATGCAAAGCTATGCGAGGTTTAAATGTAATTGGTGTAGATTGAGTATAGGCATTTTAATTTGACTAACTATGATCCAATAACCATAAGGATTTTTAAATGTATGTTTTTTAATAATATCAAATAATATTTTATGAAATAATTGGAGAAATTATTTCCTAAAAGAATATCGATTTTAGTATCATAAAAGTAAATGGTGGGCATTTTATTCAAAATGATCCTAATCATATATGGGGTTGATTAATACCTTTTGATAAATGTATCTTATTATTACAAATATCTAATCCTATTATATTTTTAATGTTTAATGATATTATAAAGGAAAACAACTTGCTTTACATAAACAAAACCAACTACATTGTCTTTATATGCAACAAAATATTCTCTTCTATAATATTTATAAGTTATTTTGAATGGAATATAAATGATAAAGGACTAGTCATTATCTTAGAATATATATTATAATGTTATTACAGTATATTTGTGTTCCATGTTGAGTTATCTTATAAGGTTAGACTTGCTCGAGAAAAATAGTTCATAACATTATCTTTAAATTGAATCCTTCATTTTCAACTAATCAAATTATGTATTAGATTATAATTAATGTAACTTCCACTATCTCCTCTATCAACTAAGATATTATAGGAATATAATTTATACCATCAAAACATTCTCCTTTAATTTTATAATTAAAACTTATCTTTCATCTACTCTTATCAAATTATTAGCATATTGTTGACTACTTAAAACACTAGTTTTAAATAAGATAGTCTAAGAAATAATGTATTGTGATAAGTTATCAAGGGTTGTTGTAAATATAATGAAAAGTCAGCTTATATCTATTTTATATATGCTATATAAGGAGGATGTATTCTTTAAACTTTAGAAAATAATTTTAAAAAGTCAATAATATCTTTATCTATAAAACATTCTATATAATGAGTATTGGATAAGGTATAAGATATCATATAGGTAACAAAATATGGTTTATTCCATCTTTAGTTAAATCTTTTCTTTTAAAGTCTTGGATTAAAGAGAGTGTCCAATAAGTGGTATTTGTTACATGATTGTCTAAGTCATTTTATGTGATTATGTCTATATTTAGTATACATACTAGGATGTTTAGCCTGGGTTTTGTGTTATTTTCATATAACTTGCACGTGTATGTGATTGTATATGATAAATTGCATGTTCAGTTATAAATGAAGGGTTTTAAGCTTAGATTTTGCATACTTTTCATATGTTTTGATGTACATACATTTTGCATGGTTGTATGATAATGTTTGGGTAGGATTTGGACCTTCTTTGTGTTGATTATCAACTTAATTACATATGGACTTATTGTAGGTATCAAAGAAGAAACAAAAGAAGAAAATAAGGCTAGAAACAACAAGTCATGATCGTGACCCAAATAGAAGCTGGAATTTTCCATCTTTGAAGCTGGCGATTCCAGTTTGTTGCACTTGCATCCTAAGTTGGTTTAAGCACCCAAAGGGGTATAAAAACCCCATTTTAAACCCTAAAAAAGTGGATTGTCATGTAGCACACCAAAAGGATGAAGATAGACACATTTTGGGTGGATTTTCAAGGATAATCAAGTGACTTCAAGAGATCTCAAAGCTGCTACACCAAGTTCCAACTTTGTCCTTCATCTTATAAGCCTTCTATTCTCTCTTCTCTTTTTTTAGTTAATGAATGGAGAAGATGTATGGACTCTTTGTGAGGATGTTGATGATTGTAATGGATTTCTAAGTATATTTTAAGGTTCTATGTAAGAACTCACTTTAGAATATGGTTTGCTTTAATGCTTATGATGTGTGGACTTTATATGCCTTGCTTACATTGAGAATTAGAGTTAGGAAATCAGTTTGGATGTACCATAAGAGTGGCCATCCTTAAGAACACTTCACACATTAAGCCAACATGACATATAGAGAGAGATCTTGGATATTTTGATGGTCGTCCAATGGGTTACTTCATATCCACTTAATGGTTAAGTAAACTATATAGGTTTGGAGATCACGTACCAAACTTTAATCATTATTTCAGGCTTAATTAGTTCAAGTATCGAGAGAGAAAGGCAAAGTATATTAGCTTGCCTAGGACTAAGCATGATTACATTACCAAAGTGAGGGATTACATGATATGGAGAGAATGACCCTGACCTTAATAATGTGATTATCTAAACCAAAATTGAGTTCTTATTTATGTGACATTTTGAAGTGTGTTTGCAGGCCTTTAAATTGTGAATTTGTTTAATTTCAATTCTCATTGTTTGGTTTACTCAAACAAAAGTCAATTTAAATTACAAGGTGAATAATCAATCCTTAAGGGAATGATACCTTGCTATATTATTTTATATGAGCCATATACTTATGATATAACAACTTCAATTAATTTTAAAATTGTGAGCTAAAAACGAAGTAGCTATCAGTGTCCTATCAAAATCTTTATCTCGTATATTGTAAGCCATCTTAGGATAACTATTAAACAAAAGTTTTTGATATCAAAGATTGCATTTCAAAATTCCCATACATGCTTTTTGTTTATTACAAATTTGATCATCTACTATTGTTAAATTTATAGGACTATCTATTCCTTCTCTAAAAGTATATCTATCATTTGTATGGATTCTATACACACCAATCCTATTTTGTCCCTAATTTCTTTACGATTGTGATCAATTTTTCGATAAGTATCTTTCTTAGATAATAAATGAATTATTACTTTATTAGAAGTTAAACTAATATCTAAGACTTTTTGCTTACGATTAATACCATAAAACATATGATGTTTTTGGGTTTTAATCTTATTTGTTTTCTAATAATTTCATATTATCCCACTGTAAGAATTTATAGATTACATAGTATTCTAAATTTTTAAAGCATTTTCTATCAATAAGAGTTTCTTGAATGTAATCTCCATATTGTTAAGAGATTTCTACCACAATATCTATCATCCGAGTATCAATTTAACTATTATAAGGTTCTCTTATTTCACTCATTTATTTCAGAATTTGAAATGTTATTATATTCTATATCTGTTATTTTAAAATGCTTTCATCGGAAGAGCATCATTTGATTTATTTGACCATCTATTTCTATTTTCTTTTTACTAAATCTTTTAGTACATGCATTAACATTGTGTCCTTTTCCTTTACAATAATAACATTGAAATCAATTATCTTTTATTTATTTTCTTATTTCTTCTAAGCATATATTTTATAGGTTTGTATTATTTTTCTTATAATATTTTGTTTTACATTTTAAAATATATTTTCTTAAAATATATTTTCTTTATTTTATTGTAATAATAAGAATTATCATATCCTATCATAGGAGGCATTTTAAAATCATAATAACATAATGAAATTTTTTTACTCCTTTACTTTTCTTTAATAATATAGAGTCATCACACTAGTCACTTAATTTATCTTTTAAAGAGAAATTTCTTTGTCCTAAGCTATCTACAAAACTAGGATTGTAGGTTGCCTTTAGTTTACTTAAGTAATGATCAAGGATCTTTTAATAAAACATCTTTAAATAAATTTATGTATTATTGAAGTGATTATAAATATGGTAATAATAATCTAGGAAAATATTAATATATCTATTGATTTCACTTATATCACATAATTGAAATTTTGTAATGTCATATCATATTTTCCTATAATAGTTATATCTTTTAAAACATTTCCTTCTCTAACAAATTCTAATCGAAATTTTTAAATAGCTCTAGTTAAACATAGGATGAAACATCTCTAGTAACCTGTACCTAGATGTAATATATAATGCTCGAGAAGCGAAAATTTAACTCTTTATACTCATTTTATATTATTGATTTTATAACGATATTCAAAATTATTACTCTAAAATCTAGCAAAGTATCTATTGGAATGGTGGTGCAAGTTCTCATTGTAAATAATAATTTTTATTTTTCATATGTATTTATTGTTGACGACAATCAAATATATTTTTTCCTGAATCTACTGATGGATATCTTCACAAGTTGAACACAAAATAGTCATGCCTTTGATACCGATTTAATTTAGAGGTAGATCAAAAACAAAAAAAACACAAACAATTTGATCACGCTAGGCAATAAATTTTTTTTTATATCTAAGCAACTAATAATATTAAAAATTAAAGAGATCTAAACAAATCTTCATCCTCTAATTTTCTCATTATTTTCTATAACATTAATGGCTTATAGAAAAGGGATCTAATTATCCCGTTTGTAGATTCTAAAGAATCTTAATTTATTCCAAATAATCCATATATTATTTCCCAAAAATAAGAAGTCATGATACATGTATATGCATAAGAATTTGAAAATTTCCAAATTAAAGGATTTATTACACATTCGTACCTGTATTGTTAGTTATTTGACCGTAACTTACCTAATTTTTTGAGTCTTTTAATAAGCATTTTGGCTCTAAACTCAGAGAAAGGTAACTATTTTTGACGTCATTTCAGTAAAGTTTAGCCCCACCTTAATTTGTTTTGCAACACTCCACTCTTGTAAGGACTCAAACCTGACATCATGGGTGATATTCGAGTCTGTGCCCTGCGAGAGTGGTGTGTTAAAGCACTCAATCGTTGAAAAATCGGTATAAATATGTTTTTTTGAATCATAAACACATTATGCGGAAATCTATAACCAATTTAGGCCTATTTATAAATATAATACACTTGAGTCATTTTGGAATACCAATTTATACAAAAAGTTGTGGAATATACAATTCAATAAAAAATAGAGAAATGCAATGCAGACGCGAACTGATCACGACCTCTATCCTTCACTTGAATGTTGTAGGTATACTCCCGTTGGCCTAACGGGATATTCTTCTGATCCTGAAAAATAATTGCAAATTTTAGGTGAGTTTTGCGAACTCAATGAGTGACCATCATCGATGGCTCACCTAGTCACATAACACATAATTCACAATATTTTTTATCCAATACAATTTAATCATTCATATTATGCATATGCAGTGCACATGAGACCTACTTTCCATTTGTTACTTTGTTGTGACCGAGTGCTTAACTGCCCCATATAGAGCTCATTGATAACTATCACATATAGGATTCATTGATAACTATCCTATATAGGGCTCATTAAATGTTGAACCTGAGGCTCTGATTCATTTTTGAGCTCGAAGCTCGTTTTCACTCGTCGAGCTTTAAGCTCTGATCGGTGGCTACCCTGGTCACAATAGCCATTATGTTTCATGCATTCATGAAGTGAAATGCATCACTCATATTTGCATGCTCTTATTCAATCATATTCTCTTATCATTGGACTGTAGTCCGGCATTCAACATATAGTTGAGAATTCACACTTTCACTCGCATGCAATTACACATTCAGAAAACACTTAGCAATCACTTCAATAAACTTAGATCATCCAATTCACATTCAAGTAACACTTCAATGTCCAAGTCAATCATCACAATCATCGAACCTCCTGTCCGGAAACCAACATAATCAATCACATTTATAAAATCATTCTATAGTCAATTAATACAAGAATTCAAATAACAAACATTGAAGTGGGACCATCTCGGTCTACTCACAGTACGCTCCAAAGAATAGCATTTACTTCCAAATTTTGGATACGCCTATATGTAGAGGTTTAACCTACACGACACAATTTATGCAATACACAATTCACACCCATTACAAAACTCATTTATGCCCAAATAGTTATATGGGCTATGTACAATGCATGCATAATGACAATCCTGGGTATATGTTTTAGAGCACATTTTATGCACATTCCTATTTCATAATTTATATGTGTATAATTGAACTTAGATTTACACTTCATTTGTACATGATTTTTCTAAATTCTCCTTTCAATCTTTACCCTTTGCTTGTGTCTAGCTTATTCATAAGCTTACACCTCAAGAACACTTGGTTACTTTATATCATAACTCAATTTCTCGTCATCTCTTTTCTAACCTCATATGATCTCATAATATCCAAATTCTCATCCAATAGGAATCCAATTGAAAATCCCACAATGCAAAATCACAAAAATTGATTCTAGAATACTTAAACCCAAGATTTTTCTAAACTCCATGAACTAGAATCCTTCCAAAAATCCGAAAGACTGAAAATGTTCTTACCTTGATTCTTCACCAAATGAAGAGATATTTAGCTCAAATGGAAGCTCTTTTCTTCCTCTTCCTTTTTCTCTTCGTAAACAACTTCAAAATCTTTCTTGAAGACTAAGAAGAATTAAACCCTAGCTTAACTCTCTTCTTTTCTCTCAAACCACCAAACTCTCGTTCTCTTTCTTACTCATTTTCGTTATTCTCTTTTGCTTCCTTCCATTCACGTTTTGCTTCTTCATTTATAAGCAGGACAACAATTCTTCTTCCAATTATGCCCTTAATGATTGAGAATTGTCTCATTTGCCCTTCCATTTATGCCTTATGTCTTTTACACTTAAGTGTCTTGCCAAAAGTACCCTTGGATATTCTGACATAACACTTTATTCTAGAAGAATCTTCTCTATTGTCTTACGTTTCCAATGACACCAAAATTATTCAATTTGGGTCAGTGATTAGAAAGATACACTTCAAACATTTTTGGACCGCTCTTGTCCAAATCAGTACACTATGCACAACTTCTGTCTGAAATTTAAACATCTTACAAACAGAATTAGATTCTAATTTCTTCATACCATTTGTAGCTCCATGTCTCTATTTCAAAAAAAATCAGAAATCATCTCATTTGGAGCTCTACCATTCCAAAAATCATCAAAATATTGAAGTATGTTCAGTGAAATAACACCAGTTCATAGTATTTAAAAACATGCACATTGTACCCATCTCACGTTTTTCACTCAATCTCTCTCACTTCATTTCATATGGCTACGATTTATGGTGAAGATGTAGATAATTGTCTTACAAGTCCAATAGTTCAAGAATAAAGTCATTTGGCTGTCTATAGAAGAAGTTATGGCCAAAAGAATCCAATCTGGTTTTATCCTCAATCATATTGAACCTATCGTGGTACAATTGGTATAACTTTTTCTAGCGATATTGGATTTAGGTTTTCTTTAGATGGTTCGAAAGAGAACTTGAAGAGATACAACTTTCATGGAGATCTTGAAGATAAATTCCATCTTCTGAATGATCAAAAATGGAATAGAAGATATAAAATGAACAGTAACTCAAAAAAAGTTTATGAACAGTAGCACAGAAGATGTTTTACAATTAGCATAACTTTCTCTACAAATATCGGATTTAGGTGTTCTCTATATGGTTTGAAAGATAACTTCAAGATCTACAAATTTCATGAAGACTTTGAAGAAAGATTCTATAGTTTGAAGGGTTGAAAATAAAGTAGAAAATAGAAAAAAAAAAGAAGCAAAAAAACAGAAGAAGCAAAACACAGAAGGAGCGAAAAGACAAAAGAAGAAAAAAGATAGAAGAAACAAAACACAAAAGGAGCTAAAAGACAGAAGAAACAAGAAGACAGAAGAAGCGAAACACAGAAGGAGTGAAAAGACAGAAGAAGCAAAAAGATAGAAGATAGAAAAACACAAACGAAATGGGAAAATTGTTATAACTTTCCCTACAGATATCGAATTATGGTGTTCTTTATATGGATCGAAAGAGGACTTCAGGATCTAGAACTTTCATGAAGACCTAGAGACAAATTCTATTGATTAAATTAATCACCATTAATTTAATCTCAAAAATTCATAATTTTCCATGAGGATGTAGGGAATTGTCTTAGGAATCCAACGCCGCAAGAATCAACTCAATCGGATGTCGGACGGAAAAGATATAAGCAAAATAGTGAACAAAGGTCGGATTTGAAAAAGGAAAGTCAAGAAAATCAAAAGAGCAAAACGACGTCGTGCGGGCGAGATCGCCTTGGCGACGCGTCGCCCTAGTGACGCGGGCGGAACGCCGTCGTCGCGAGGGCGATACGTCGCCCTAGCGATGCGAGCTGATCGCTCGCCATCGCTAGGGCGATGAGTTGCCCTAGCGACTGGGATACTTCATTATTCCTTTTTTTTTCACATAAAAAATCCGAAACTTCTAAAATTCATAACTCTTAATCCCGAACTCCAATTTTGACAAACTTGGTCTCTATAGAAAGCTTGAAGGAAGCTCTACATCTTCCACGAAGGACATAAAAATCAATTCGACTCCTAAGGGAGTCCACTTTTCCGGTCAAAGATACTATCCTCTATTAATCATGCTAAAACCACAATATAAACTTGTAAAAATCATAACTTATTATTCCGAGATCGAAAAATTGCATACTTTATATCGAAATAAAGATCAAAACAAACCCTTAAATTTTCATGAAGAACATCAAAGATCAATTAACCTCTAACTAGGTAAATTTCTCAGTCAAAGCTTCAATCATAACAAAAGTCAAAAGTCAACCTTATCACACAAACTTTGACTGATCATAACTTTCACTCCCGATATCGAAAAATTACAAACTTTATGGCTACAGAAAGCTCTTAACATAATCTACAAGTTTCCAGAAGACCATTTTCTCAAATTATGCCTAAATCAAAAGTCAACTTTCAAAGGCCAAAAAGTCAACTATTTCACAATTTTTCATATTTTCACACTTTATCTTTTTATTTCTTGATTTTCAACTTAATTTCAATCAACTCATCCACTTAATTTCATAAACTATACCAATTCACTCAAAACCCCAAAGATATCAAAATCAAATCATTTCTTTTCTTCTCAATATTCTTTAAATTTTAAGTCATCTCTTATACAAGACATACACAAAGCACTCCTTGAATTTCATTTTCATAATTCAAATTTTCACTCAAAGATCGGGTCCAACAAATAGGGTGCATTTAAGAAGAGACAAAAATAAGACACCCTACGAACTTTGGAAAGGTAAGAAACCCAACATCTCTTATTTTCATCCTTTTGGTTGTAAGGTCTTTATTCATAATAATGGAAAGAACAATTTAGGAAAATTTGATTCAAAATCTGATGTTGGTGTGTTTATTGGATATTCTCAAACTAGTAAGGCTTTTAGAGTTTATAATAATAGGACTAAATATGTTGAAGAAAGTATTCATGTTAAATTTGATGATATGATTTCACCCCCGAGAAAGGTTTGTTTTGATGATGATGCAGGAAGTTCAGGTAATAAAATTGAAGAAATCGAGTCCAAGATTGAGGAATTGAAGTTAGATGAAGAAAATCATGTGCCCAATAGTAAATCGTGGGCAAAAGCAAAGAACCATCCTATGGAGCAAGTTATTGGTGATTTAAATGATGGTGTGAGAACCAGGAGAAATATTTATGAGAATATGAGCAATTCAGCCTTCATCTCATTAGTAGAACCCAAGAATATAGAAGAAGCTCTTAAAGATGAAAATTGGCTATTAGCTATGCAGGAAGAGCTTAATCAATTCAAGCGGAATGATGTTTGGGATTTGGTAGCTCCACCAAAGGACAAGACCATTATTGGAGTCAAGTGGGTAAATCGGATAAAATATGATGAAAATGGTGAGGCAATTAAAAATAAATCAAGGTTAGTGGCTTAAGGATTCTATCAAAAAGAAGGCCTTGATTACAATGAGACATATGCTCCTGTGGCTCGATTGGAGGCAATTAGATTGCTATGTGCTTTTGCATCTCATAAAAGGATCAAATTAAATCAAATGGACGTCAAAAGTGCATTTCTCAATGGATACATTCAAGAGGAAGTTTACGTCAAACAACCACCGGGATTTGAAGATCACGAGCATCCAGATTATGCTTACAAACTCAAGAAGGCACTCTATGGACTGAAGCAAGCACCTAGAGCATGGTATGAAAGGTTAAGTACTTTTCTAACTCAACATGGGTATGTTCATGGTAAAATCGATAATACTTTATTCATTAAACATGTTGACAAGGATATGCTTATTTGTCAGATTTATGTTGTTGATATTATGTTTGGTGCTACTAATGAATTTTTGTGTAAGGAATTTAGTGACTTAATGGAAGGTGAATTTGAAATGAGCATGATGGGGGAAGTCAAGTTCTTTCTTGGATTGCAAATCAAGCAACACAAAAATGGCATCTTTATCCACCAATCAAAGTATACCAAGGAACTTCTTAAGAAGTTTAAAATGGATGGATGCAAAGTGGCAGCAACACCAATGGCAACAAATCTGGTATTGGAAAAACATGAACATGAAGAAGATGTTGATCAAAAACTCTATAGAGGTATGATCGGCTCTCTTTTGTACTTAACTGCTTCTAGACCTAACATTATGTTTGCCACGTGTCTTTATGCTAGATTTCAATCTTGCCCCAAGATTTCTCATTTGAGTGCTTGCAAAAGAATATTTAGATACTTGAGTAGAACTGTCAATCATGGTTTATGGTATCCCAGTTGTGAATTCTTTGATTTGTATGCTTATAGTGATGCTGATCATGGTGGATGTAGAATTGATAGAAAAAGTACTAGTGGATTATGTCATTTCTTAGGTTCATCTTTGATAAATGTTGAGCTATTGAAATTTAGAGACTGAAATTTGGACTGATTGAGAGACCTATGTCTATAAATAGGTAGGTTTGAGAAATTGGGGATTTTACCTAAGGCATTATCGCATTCTCCTTCTCTTCTCTACAGCGATCTCCGATTCCTTCCTCATTGGTGAGGATTCTTTGATCTTTCTTTATGGTTTTCTTCTCCTTATGCTAGCCTAACTGGTTTATTGTGATTGATGAAGGTTGAGAAGGATTGAGAGTGGATTAATCGTTGATTTGAGAAAGTTTTAGGGTTACGGTGATTTGTGGTTTTGATCTTCGATTGGTAAGTTTTTATAGCTTTAATGTTGTTATTACTGGTTGTTTGAGCATTTATGGCATGTATTGGGTTAGATTGAGTAGTTAGGGTGTTAATGTTGAGTTTAAATAACATAAATGGCGGAAAATCAGATCGGAGAAGACGAAGTCGCCCACAGCGTTCTTGACGTCGGCGAAGTGGCCTCGCCATGACGAAGCAATTGCATGCTCGCCATGACGAAGCGAACCGATAGCCGCAATGAAGCGGATGATTATGGCGCTGCGTCGGTAAAGTGAGCGTCGTGGCGAGGGAATTGGGAGCTGCACGCCGCGGTGAGCATCATTCACGCCATGACGGCGACCAGCATCTGACGCGACGAGAGTCGCATGAGTCGCGCGAAGGGGCTTTTCTGATTGGATTGAGTTTAGTCTATTGGGTATAACTTATGGTATAGACCTCCGATTGAGGTGATTCTCGATTTTTTATGATCTAGAGAAAGAGGTCTACAATTAAGGATAATTATGAGAGTTAGAATTTAATTTAAGTGGTATTGATTTATCGAGATTATGGTCAATCATGGTTCATAGTGCGACCTGAATATTGAATTGAGACAATTGGAGTTTTAACTGGGATTTTCAATAGAGGTTTTGACCTAATGGTTATGGAATTGCTATAGGGAACTGTTATAGGAAATATTGAATTGAGGAAATTGAAATGAATTTTAGGATTGGATCAATTATTGTCGATCAATTGAGCGAAGAGTTAGAATGGGACACCAGAGTTCAAATTGGGTTTTAGCGCCGGGGAAAATCGTGAACATGCATTGTACATAATTTCACTGAGACATATGCATTACTGAATCGTTTTATTGAGCACCTAGTAATGGGACTATATTTTACTGTTATAGAGGCGCCGTTGGATCGTCATTCCACGGATATTGCTGGAACTTCCAGCAAGAGTTCGGAGTTACAAAGTAGTAACCTAGTTGGTTTCTCAAATTCCTGACTATCTAAATGCTCAATGTGAATTACTTGCCACTGTGAAATTGCATGATTAATGAAATGTACATGATCGAATGACATGTTTCTACTGTATGGGATTGGACTACTGTATTGGATTGGATTACTGTATGATACTGAGGAATGTAATACTGGGCTTTTATAGTCAGTACACCGCAGATTCTTGAACTTTGAATTCTTGAACTTGCATTGCATGCATAATTACATGATCAGATAATGGAATGTGACCCAAGTGCTATTATCACTGAAAAGAGCCTCGAGCTCGAACACTGTACTGACCGAGCCTCGAGCCCGAGGGGAAATCTGACGACGCCCCCACTGAATCTTGGTGAGCACTTGGGCACAACATGAATAATCTGGAAAGAGTCTCATATGCATTGTATGCACATGGTGATTGAATTACAAACTTCTTCAATTGTGTGATGACATGAGAGATTGCAAATTGTTACATGCCATCAGAATCGTTTCATGATTTCTTGTACATTGTGATATGATACCGTAAACTGTTATATACTATTGTAAATTGTTATTTGATACTGCAAACTATTATAGACTACTGTGAATTGTTATATAATACTGTTAATTGACTATTACTGTGCCGTGCTGTACGCAATTTGCGTAATGCATGATTTGAGTGAACCATCGATGATGGTTTCTCACTGAGTTCGCAAACTCACCCAACATTGCAATTATTTTTCAGGATTTGGCTAGTACCCCGTTAGACAAACGGGAGTATGATTACAGCAAGCAAGTCAGAGTTCAGGTCGGGATCAGTCTCATGTCTGCATTTGATTCTTTCTGATTTATGAATTGTACTGTTATTTTAGAGGGCCCCAACTGATTAATATTGTATTGTGAATTGATTATTGAAATAGTGTTTGATTTAGAATGTTTCCATATCGCGGGCCCCAAATTGTTTATTGATTTCTGCGCACTCGAGTGTTTTCAAAAAGAAAAAATGTCATAATGAGTTTTAAAACTGCATGGTCTGCTCTAGCATACCACCCTCGCGGGTCACGGGCTCGGATATCACCATCGATATCGGGTTCGGGTCTGGCGGGAGTGGGGTGCTACATTTATATTGAAGGAGTGAACATGCCACCTCGAAAGAGAACTCGAGGAGCTATGACTCGATCTCATTCTCGTCAAGGGAGCATGGATGAATCCCATGTTCCACAGGATGCTGGGACACATTCTGCTCCGATTTCTGAGGCACCTAGCTTGCAACAAGAAGTGTCTCCTCCGCCTCCTCCTATGCCTCAAGGAAATCCCATGGATCCAAGTTTCTTTCAAGCCTTTGCTCAGGCTTTCACGTATGCCATGGATCAGAGATCTCAGATTCCGATGCAAGCTCCAGTAGACAGGAGTGGGTAGTATGATAAGCTCCGTAAGTTTGGGGCTGTGGATTTCAGTGGGGCGACAATGTTAAGTCAACATAACTTTACTTAAATATGATTTTGATGTATAACAAAAAGAGCTCAAATATAAAGAAAAACAAAACAGACGACGTCAGACACAGGCGAAGACAGACACAGACGAAGTCGGACACAGACGAACTTAGACACAGACGAAGTTGAAATAACTGAATTCAGATACAAATGCAAAGCAGACGCAGATGTAAATGTAAAGCAGACGTAGACGGAAATACAAAACAGACGCAGACGCAAATGCAAAGCAGACGCAGATGCAAATACAAAAGCAGATGCAAACGCAAATGCAAAGCAGACACAGACGCAGAAAAGAAACAGACGCAAGAGTCGATTCGAGTTAATTCTGAACTCAAGCGATTAACCGTTTCTTTAAAGATTCAAGATTCAAGAATCAAGAAACAGTTGGAGATGAAGGCTATAAATACAAGTCAAGTCGAAGATTGAAAAGTTACAAAACTTCTTGAAAGTTACTAAAGCTTACACAAAAAGCAGTTTTACAAAGAGCTTACAGATACTTATACGAAATAGCGAGAAAAATTACTACGTGAGAAAAAGTGATTTTGTTGAGTGCTATTTTCTGTAACAAGTGTTCAAATATTTTTCGAGAAGAAAAGTTATGCAGATAGCTGCAGAGGCTAAGTGTGAAAGAATACTGGTTGTAGAGACCTGAAGAGGCTTGTGAAAGAATACTTGTAACGATTGAAGAGATAATGAAATCTCAGAAGAAACTCTGAGGAATGGACGTAGCCCACAATTTGGGGTGAACCAGGATAAATCTTCGTGTCTACCACTCTTACTCCCTATCTCTATTTTAGTTTCAAAATATCTCATTACTTATTTTTTTTATACACAATATTGAAAAGTTTGATTAATCAGAATCTATAAAATTCTGTAAAGAATTTTATTTCTTACAACTAGTTCTGAAAAGATTTATAAAAAAGGGGAATACACAATTCAACCCCCCCTTCTCGTGCATTCTAATATCGTTTTCTAAGTGCTGTATTAACGTGTGATTCACTTCAATTGGTATCAGAGCAAGGTATCCAAGAATCACTTTAGCGAAGTGTGGATTAAAGATAATGGCGGAGTCACATGTATACATCGTTGAAGGAGCCTCAGTCACTAGACCTCCAGCATTCAACGGAGAAGACTATCACTACTGGAAAGATAGGATGCGATTATTCATCGAATCTACTCATGTCGACCTTTGGGACGTAATAGAGAACGGACCTTATACACCTGTAGATGAAGAAGGTAATTCTATTCCACGGATGATGGATGACCGATCGAAAGCAAGAATACGACTAAATTCAAAGGTAAAATTTTTCTTGGCGTGTGCCCTAGCGGGAGCGAGTGCGACAAAGTGCAGTTGCGACCTTTGCAAAAGAAATGTGGGACACATTGTCTATTGCTCACGAAGGCACAAGCCAAGTTAAAGAATCCAAGATAAGTATTCTTGTGCATCAATATGAACTTTTCAGGATGGAAGATGAAGAATCTATTGATCAAATGTTTGGAAGATTTCAAACAATTGTCAATGGATTGAAAGCTCTTGGAAGGACATACAACAATCAAGATCATGTTGAAAGATTCTAAGAAGTCTTCTAAGAGATGGAGACCTAAAGTTCTTGCGGTCTGAAGCCAAAGACTTGAGCCTATTAAAATTTGGATGAGTTCTTTGGGATCCTTAAAGATTCATGAAGTTGAACTCAACGCGAAGACAAGCCCAAGTGGGATAAGTCAATAGATGAAGGCGGACGGAAGAATCATAAGACTCAGAGAAGGAGGAAGTCATCAAAAGCGTTGAAAATTGAAGACTCAAAGGATGACATCTCCAGCCAATCCAAATCAGAGTCAAGTGATGAAGATGACGAATTATCTTTCATCTCCAGAAAGATAAGACGCATGTGGAAGAAGAAGCCCAGAGGAAACCAGACATTCAGAAAGAATGGGAAAGATGAAGTTAAATCAGAGAAGTCTTCTATTATCTGTTACGAATGCAATCAGCTTGGACACTATAAGTCCGAATGTCCTACTCTCAAGAAGAAACCCAAGAAGAGTAGAGAAAGCAAGAAAAGCATGACGGCAACTTGGGAGGACCTAGATTCATCCGAATTAGATACGGGTTTCGAGTCATCAGAACATGTGAACATCTGCCTGATGGCCGAGGAAGATAGTGATGAGGAGGTAAAATCTGACTACGATAATTTGCATGATGCATACTCGAATCATTAGAAGATTCTCATGCTATTACGAAGCAAGACAAGTTGTTGAAGAAAAGTATGCGAGAGAATATTAGACATCTTGAGATATTAGAGAGAAAATATTTGTCTAAAGAAACAATTAGAAATTGTAGACAGATCAGAAGAGATCAATCAGCTTAAACTTAGGATTAGGAATTTATCGGTGATTTAACTACTTTCACGAAAGTACAAAGAAAATGAATGAAATGCTTGGAAAATGTAGACATCAAGTGATAAGATGGATTAGGGTTTACAGAAACAAGATTGATCACGTAAAAATTTGTCTCTCAAAAGGAAACTATAAGATATGTCATTTTAATCAACGACCTAGTTACGTGCATCAAAAATCACATCACATGCATACTAGTAACCGTAAAGGACCCAAGAAAATTTGGGTACCAAAAAATAAAATAGTTTCACCTGCAGATATCCTTCCTTGGAAGATACGGCAAGCACCATTGGTATTTAGACAGTGGATGCTCGCGACACATGATGGGAAGAAGGTCTATGTTCCTAGATCTTCAGTATAAGAAGGAAGGATCAGTAACTTTCGGAGACAACCAGCAGGGCAAAATTATTGGAATCGGGAAAGTAGGTAAAGATTCCTTTGCATGCATAAATAATGTCTTGCTTGTTGATGGTCCAAGCATAACTTGATTAGCGTCGATCAATTGTGTGATTCGGTTTCACAGTTGCATTCAATCAAAATCTTTTGAAGTCGAAACAAAGATAGGTCTATACTTTTCTCTGCCAAGAGAAGAAACAATCTTACAAAATCAATTTAGAAGATTTTCAGAGTCAAAATATTTCATGTTTTCTATCTTCTGAAGATGAAAGACTAATCTGGCATAAAAAGCTAGGTAATGTCTCTTTGAAACATATTTCTGTTGGAGTTATGTAAATATAGTGCCCTGGAAAGCAAGTGTATTTACATGTAACTTTATCTTCTTGATTCTGAGCTTTGTAATGAAAATATTTATTATTAATAAAACAAAAGAGTTTGGTTTTATCTGTATGAGCATTATATATCTGGTCATAAGGTACCAAGATTCATTTGTAAGTAATATACATATACATAGAGATGTATGGGAAACATGTATATTATTAGAATCAATTAATTGATTCACAGTTGAATAATCAAGTTGGTCGTTTGATTATGGTTTAGGCTGTAGTGTTGCGATTTATCTCCATATAAGTAAAGGAGTTTACTTAAAGGGAATGATGAGTTTCATATCATGATAGTAGTAGACTATCGATAATGGCACTATTAAATGAATGCGGAATCAAGTATGTTTTCAAGAATAAAGTGGGCCATTACTTTAATCTTAAAACATACAACTTAAGCATTCGCTTATTATGAACCACAATCTTGATGAGTGGTGAACTCATATGTGTTTCATTATAATTCTTGATATGATCGGAATGGATTTTACTGAGGTATTAATCCGATTATGCGCATGTTGGAATTATTAATTGAAACATGTATCGAGAACATTCACTCGAATAAAGAGTTTATAGTGTTATCATCTCTTACAGATGTTTTAAGGAGATTTGGTGATTAAGCTGGCGCGATGAGTTTGATGGACTAGCTACCCATCAAGTCTTAACACTAAGATGAGATCTTATGTGTTAATCACCATATAAAGTAAAATGAGAGATCTAGAAGGAAAAACCAACATAAGGGCAAAAGCGGTAATTTTACCCTTTGTTGTGCGGATAGCTATAATAAGATTCTAAATAGGGTTTGCAATTGTACATATTCTCATAATATTTAATAATTCAAGAGTTCAACTAATTTTCTTTAGTGGAATGACATTTAGTTAATAAGCTAGAATTAATTCCAATGAGATTGAATTATTTACGGGCTTATTAGACTTAATTATCAAAGTCCAATAAGATTCCCCACTTGGCTTTAAGGAAGGTTATCAAGCTAAGTAAGAATTAGTTTGGAGGCTTTAGAAGTCCATAATTGAATGATGGGCTTATACTAATTAATGGTTAATTGGAAGCCCATATGTTCATTTAGAAATGGGCTTGTTTTGGTTTAATGTAATTGATTAGATTAATTATATTAAAACAATTTTTTAATGGAGAAGAAGCAATTTGAAATCGTGTTAGGATAGATGTGTAACCACACATTTGACATTAAAATACTAAATAAAGATGGTCTTTATTATGGTTCATCATTATTAAATGGAGTTATGAACTTACCATTAAATGGTTTAATGGTTGGCTTTTAATGTTGGCATGTAACCTATTTGCATTCATTAGATTAAAGATGAGAGATGTGCATTAGATGGACCATCTTCCTTCTTTCTTCTTGCCAAAACCGAAATGGGTATTCAATTATAGGTTATGGTCTTTTCAAATAGCCATTTAAAGATAAATGAAGTAAGTCTCATTTATTGGCTATTTGATGAGTGATTAATGTAAGTGATACATTGGATGCCTCTCACTCTTTCCATTGATGCATATTTCGAAATTGAGATGTAAGAAAGGCTTCTTGCATGGTTTTTAGACATTCTCTCCTTTCATGCAAGGTAGAACCGAAATTCCTAAGTGAAAGAATTGAAAGAGTTTCAATTTTGGTTCTTCTTCTTCTAAGAAAATCTCCTCCAAATATTTCTTCTCCTTTCCCACCAAAAGATTTTGTTAACCTAGTTGTCCTTGAAGAACAAGTGGTAAATCTAATTGGTTGAGGATACTACAACAAGGAAGAAGATAGATTGCTAAAGGAAAAGACTCAAAGGCAAAGGATTTGGATCAAGAAGGAGAGGATAAGCGCGAGGATTTAAAGTCATGGCGAAGAGTCGGTAATTCTTTTATCTTGTTCTTGGTTTTATTATCCTTATACCATATAATGTATGGATTAGCATGTTGATTTGGATATATTGCTTCCGCTGCAAGATGATTTCTTAAAAAGTTTTGAAATCTATCGTTTCTCCATACTAAGCATGCTTTCTTTTTTCGATCCAACAATTTCAAAATTGGCAAAACATGATTTAGTAAGAGGTTTGCCAAAAATAAGTTTTGACAAAGAATTTTTCTGTGAAAATTGTTTGAAAGGAAAACAAGTTAAAACCTCTTTTTCTTCTAAAAATTTTATAACCTCATCTAGACCTTTAGAGCTGTTACATATGGATTTATTTGGTCCAAGAAGGACAATAAGTCTTGGCAGAAAGAAATATGGACTTGTTATTGTTGATGACTTTACGCGATTTTGCTGGATATTATTTTTATCAAACAAAGATGAGTCTTTTAAGTGCTTTAGAACTCTATCCAGAAAGTTACAGAATGAAAAAGGAATGTCCATAGCCAGTATCAGGAGTGACCATGGTGGAGAGTTTGAAAATGAGAAGTTCAGAATATTCTGTGAAGAGAATGGAATTTTCCATAACTTTTCGGTCCCTATAACTCCACAACAGAATGGAGTTGTTGAAAGGAAGAATAGAACGATTAAAGAGATTGCAAGAACCATGCTATGTGAGATGAATCTTCCTAAGTATTTCTGGGCAGAAGCTGTGAATACAGCATGCTTTATTCAGAATAGAATTCTGTTGAGACCCATGTTGAAGAAAACTCCTTATAATTTATGGAATGGAAGAAGACCAAGCATATCTTACTTTCTTCCATTTGGGTGCAAATGTTCTATTTTCAATACAAAAGAGTGTTGGATTGCGTACGGTCCGAGTATTCACAATACACTGCGGAAAAGACCATACAAAAATATCACGTATAATCGAAAACACGAGGATTAACGAAAATACCTTATTTTTGTGGGTGGATTGCTTCTTTTCGGATTCCAAGACACTGTAAATCGCTAATGCCCTCTACCGGTATTCACACGAGCATGCACGATCCGGGCTGCGGCTATAGTGTGCTAGCACGTCCTGAAAACCTTTCTGAACGCCGCACGATCTTTCTCTTGGATGGCGGCTAGGGTTTCCTGACAATTATGTCGTAAGCTTCTCTATTTATAGAGAAAACCTAATCTCATTCAGGCCCTATTAAGTTTCGGCCCATTATATCATATATAATAAAAGCCCGACAACTTAATTAAATCTAGCCCAATAAATATATCTAAATATATTTATTCAACACCTAATAAATTAGGTCCAAGAGAATAAGCCTAGATCACATCACTCTTTGTGTGCGACCCTGTAGGCTCATTTGATGTTGGCAATGGGCTTGATTACACTTGAGGCCCATAAGTCATAAGCGGCCTCTAGCAAGACATTATGACTACCCAAATCAAATGAGGATCGATAATCCGATTTAACTCAGTAACTATGGTTATAGGCTCGATCCTTTGTAACACGATATCAAGATTAATCACAAGGCATGGTACATGTCAACCTTTGATTAATCATAGTTTCTTGATCCCCAAGTTGACTGATTATAACAAATGACATTGATGACTCTTCATCAATTCATTTGAGCACGGCCATGCATTTCTTCAGTCACATTTGTCAAGAGGCCTAAATGATATCTTTCTCACTTAAGAGAGGTACAAATCCCATCTACGTCATTCACATCCCTCCGCATGATTCATTTAGTGTCCAACATAAGACTATTTGTTATTCGGTTAAAAATAACTTAGTCTGATATCAAAACACTAAATTCCTCATGTAGGGAACCATGATGACTTCAGGTCAAAAGACTAAAGTCAAACCATATTGAGAATCACTAATGACATGAAACCATGTAGTATTCTACTTTTGGGTCAATCCAATATGTGTTCTCTAACATATATCTATGTTTCTGATTTGATATCTCATATCCATGATCAGTAAAACGTGATCATCAATCAGAACACATACTAGCCTTAATTCATTATTGTTCCACCAATAATGATCGACTAGGGACAGTTTAGAATAGTATTATAACACTTATGGTTTTACTATCAAGTCACATACTTGATGACATAAGTTTAATACCATTCATGAAATGTAAATCACATTATATAAATGAAATACATGCATATATAAAATGAATACCTCACAATATATTATTAATAAATCATAATGTTAATACATGAATCACAAATGTTCATTGGCCTAGGGCACACTACTAACAATCTCCCACTTGCACTAGGCCCAATCAGTCAGATATCTAATACCCATAGATCTCGTATGACTCTCATGTTTAGGTTGTGGAAGAGGCTTAGTAAGTGGATCGGCAATGTTGTCATTTGTGCCCACTCTGCATATCTTCACGTCTCCTCTTGTAATGATCTCTCTAATCAAATGGAAGCGTCTGAGTATCTGTTTGGATCTATGATGCGAATTTGGTTCCTTAGCCTGTGCTATAGCCCCATTATTGTCACAATAAAGGTCTACAGGACTTGCAATGCTAGGAACAACTCCAAGCTCTGTGATGAACTTCCTGATCCATACAGCTTCCTTAGCCGCATTCGAGGAAGCAATGTACTCAGCTTCAGTTGTAGAATCTGCAACAGTGTCTTACTTTGAACTTTTCCAGCTCACTGTACCTCCATTCAAACAAAACCCAAAACCTGATTGCGATATGAAATCATCTATGTCAGACTGAAAACCAGCATCAGTGTAACCATTTACAACTAGCTCTCCTTCAAGTCCTCCATAGACTAGGAACATATCCTTAGTTCTTCTCAAGTACTTAAGGATGTTCTTAACTGCTATCCAGTGACTCTCATCATAATTAGATTGGTATCTACTTGTTATGCTCAAAGCATATGAGACATCTGGTCGAGTACATAACATGGCATACATGATAGATCCAATTGCGGATGCATATGGAATCTTACTCATGCGCTCAAGCTCCTTATCGAAGTAGGACAATCCTTCTTAGATAGCTTGATTCCATGTGACATAAGCAAGAATCCTCTCTTGGAATCTTGCATCTTGAACCTTTTCGATACCTTATCTATGTATGTACTCGACTTAGACCTATAAGCTTTCTTGATCTATCTCTAAAGATCTTAATGCCTAAAATATAAGCCTCACCTAAGTCTTTCATTGAGAAACGTTTCCTTAACCAAATCTTGACACTCTGTAAGGTCGGAATAATTTCCAATGAGCAATATGTCATCAACATATAAAGCTAAAAAGATAACATGTAACATCCGTTCTTTATCGTGAGGTAAAATGGTAATATCGAGGTAGTGATCGGTTTCTTGTATTCTTGTTGAGTATGCTCTTGGCCTCTAATTATAGAGGAATTGGTTTCTGCATATGCATATATTCATAGGTACATGCATTCATGATTTTCGGTATTTAATTGTGAATTGAAATTGGTGAAGTATTTGGTTTGTGAATTGATCAAATTGAACCGATGAACCATTGGAATATGATTAATTGAGAAATTTAAGTTTTGGGTTCAAATGATTGATTTAATATTGGTTCTGAGTATTTGGTATTTGATAGTGGATTATAGGAAATTTCTGGGAAATTTAGGAGAAAATGCCCGGATCGGAAATATTTGAGAGACTAACCGATTGACTGTATAGTACTGAAAGAATGGTCCGATGGCAATGGAAAAATTTAGAGTTATACTATTAAGAAAAAAATATGATTAGTTATTGAAATTTAGAGACTGAAATTTGGACTGATTGGAGAACTATGCCTATAAATAGCTAGGTTTGGAAAAATTGGGATTATTTTCCTAAGGCATTTCGTTTCTTCTTCTCTCCCTCTACGGTGATTCGATTCTTCTTCTAACGGTGAGATCCTTCGATTTCTTCATATGGCTTCTTCGTTATTGTGTTAGTCTAACATATCTATGGTGATTGGTGAAGGTTAGAGGCTTTGAGATTGTTGGATCGTTGATTTTAAAGGATTTTAGGGTTTACGGTGGTTGAGGATCGATCGACGATTTGGTAAGCTTTTAATGGCATTAATGTTGTTTTAATGGTTTTTATTGCATTTATGACAGTTATTAGGGTTGATTTGAGGTAGTTGAGGGTATTAATGGAGGATTTAATGAGGAAAACGATCGGAGAAGATGGCAGAATTCGCCGCACGCCGCGGCCTGCGCGCGCTCCAGACGGCGACGAATATTTATTCGTTCGCCGCGGTGAGCGTCGTGGACGCCTTGGCGAAGCGTCATTATTCATGGCGCTTGTGGCATGATGCTGCCCTCACCTCGCGACGTGCCAGGACGCGTCGTTCGCCGCGAAAAGCGATGCTCACGCCGCGACGAGCGAGCTTTTCTGCGCCGCGGCGAGAGGGACTGTTCCATTGGATTAAAATTGATTTATTGGGCATAACTTTTGGTGTAGACCTCCGATTGAGGCAATTCTAGATTTGTTATGAACTAGGGAAAGAGGTCTACAATTGAGGATAAGTGTAGGAATTTGAATTGATCTAAATGAAATTGAATTATAAGGAATTGGGTCGATTATGGTGTATAGTATGACCTAAATGTCAAATTGAGACTATTGGAGTTTTGATTGGGATTTGTAATTGAGGTTTTGACCCGATATATAGGAAATGGCTATAGGGGATTGAATTGAGGAAAATTGGTGGATTTTAAGAATGGATCAAATAATTGTCGATCAATTGAGCAGAGAGATAGGATTGAGTTTAATGTGCGAAATTGGGATTTAGCATAGAAAATCGTGAACATGCATCGTACATGATTCCTTTGAGACATATGCATTCTTGAACTATTTAATTGGGCAATTAGTAATGGTTTATATTTCTTCGTTATAGAGGCACCGTTGGACCATCGTTCCACGGATATTCTTTGGGACTTCGAGCATGCTTCGGAAGTTCTGGTGAGTAACAGTTGGTTTCTCAAATTCTTGATTGTTTATAAGCTCTGTATGAATTACTTGCAAAGGTGAACTGTATGATTACTGACGTGATTAGGATCGAATTTCATGCTTTTCAGAATGAAGCTGGATCCTTTGCATGATTGGGAGGCGATATCTTGGGCTTTATAGCCATATCTTGTAAATTATTTGAATCATTGAATACTAAATTACTGAACATTGCACTGCATGCATAAATGCATGATTAGATAATGGACGTGTCCCAAGTTGCTATTATCACTGAAAAAGAGCCTCGAGCTCGAACCTTTATCTTGTGGGGCTTAGCAGGGGAAAATCACGACGCGCGTCCCCAGCTGGACACCGATGAGCACTTGGGCAATCTTGAATAAGCCGGAAAGAGTCTCATATGCATTATATACATGGTGATTGAGCGCTAAATTGTGCGATGATTCTTGAAGCGTGTGATGCCATGATTTCTTGTATATTGTGATGCGATCATGTAAACTCATTCTACGCCATGTATTATTGCCATCGACATCTTCATCGTTGTAAATCTGTTATAGAATACTATACATCGTATATATATCGTTAATTGATATTCTTTGCGTCGCGGTTGTCACGCAATTTGCGTAATGCATGATTTGAGTGAACCATCGATGATGGTTTCTCTCTGAGTTCGCAAACTCACCCAAAATTGCAACCTATTTTTCAGGAATGATAGAGTAGACTCCTAGCTCCGAAGATATTCCTTCCTGCCGTGCGTTTCTTTGGCGAGGGACGCGATGGCACCTGGTCGATCGGTGGGTTAGCTTTTGAGGATGACTTAGGATGAGCGCTTATATCGGTTTCCTTTTGGTTTTGTTAGGAGGCGATAGACTTGTCTATTCGACATTGGATGATGTCGGATGATTATTATTTTGGGATTCAAATTTTACGATTTACGCTATTGTGATATTTTATGATTTTACTTATTGCGATGCCATGTGGATATTATTGGATAATGTTCTGGTAGTGCACCCTTATTGTGGGATACGTGTCAGAGCGACCTTCGAGTTTCTCGATATGTACCCCTACGGTGAGGGGGCGCTACATTTAGTGGTATCAGAGCATGGTTTGGCATCATTTGGGATTAGTGAAATTTAAGCTGGAATTTGGAAAGGATAGTGGGCGATCGGAATCTCTTATGCATTTTAGGTCATCCGTCTTTGGGAGATCGAGTTGAGTTACCGGTGACTGGAATCGGTAGGAGCGGTAGGAGTCTCCGATGCCTCATTGGAGAGTTGCCTCCTCGAGTTCTGCGAGCAGGAGCGGAGATATGATCTCTCGCAAAACAGAGGCGGTTGACTTTTATGGTAGCACCGACCTGCGGAGGTCGAGGATGGCTAGAGAGGGTGAGAGAGTCCTCGATCGGATGGATCGTGAATCGGATGAGCGTTTACGTCTCACGCGGTTTCTCTGTTACGAGTGATTACGCATATCGGTGGTGGAAGGCTGTCGGCACTACCACGCGGACGCACATCTGACATAGGCCCGACTTTACGAGGCGTTCAGGATAATTTCATGCCCAAGATTTATCTGGACATGAAGTTACAAGAGTTTCTAGAGTGAGGCGAGGCGGTTGACCGTGGCCGACTATGAGTGCGGTTCAACGAGTGTTGGTTTCTGATTCTTCTTTGGTGGCTTCTGAGGCTGACAAGTGTCGGTGTTTTGAGGGCGGACTCAATCTGGAGATTCGTACCCTCTTGGCCAGGTCTGACATGGGCAATTTCATTGGTGAGGGCTACAAAGATGAGGATAGAGCAGCATTCTTGAGACAGCGTATGACTGAGACTAGTCAGGGGACCCCTTATAAGAGATCTAGTGATAGCTGGAAATCTTGTGAGGAATACAAGAAGTGTAGAGTAGGCCCTTCAGTCCGCAGGAGGGCTAGACGAGATAGTTCATGGGCGAGAGATAGCTTTGCCTGATCGGTAGTGTGAGGCGGTGTTAGAGGTTGAGGCGATCTATTCCTCTATGTGAGCATTGTGGCAAGAGGCACAGTGGAGAGTGTCGATGGTTATCTGGAGCCTGCTTGAGGTGTGGTTCGATGGACCACCTAGTGAGGAATTGCCCCGAGACTGTGGGAGCCCAGTCTGCCATGACTGGAAGATCTGGTAGCAATACCCCGGCACAGCAGAGCCGTGGAAGTGGATCCGGATGGAGAGACCGAGGCCGAGGCCACACAGAGGGATCAACATTGAGGTCAGAAGACCTGAGCAGCAGACAGCAGACAGCAGTCTCAGGCCAGGGTCTATGCCATGACTCGGCAGGAGATCCAGGATTCCCCGGATGCTATCGCGGGTATGCTTCTAATTTCTGGTTTGAAGCATATGCATTGTTGGATCTTGGATCCACTTATTCTTTTCATTGTACTGCATTGCATCGCATTCAGCATGTAGACTGCATGTGGATAGAGAAAGGTTACAGTTAGGGTTAGAGGTGAGTACACCTCTGTATAGGAAGATAGAAGTGATTTTGTGCATGGACTAATTGATTGTGCACATAGTGCCCTAAGGTCGTAGTGGATACCGGATTTGATCGGATGATGATAACTGAAGAATTTAGCAGCGAAAGGATAAACTGGAAATAAATTGAAGTGAATAAAAGTCGTTATTGGGAGACCTGATTCTAGTGGAACTCAAGTGTGAGAGGTAGACTCACATCGAGGAAATGTGCATTGTGTTGACGTAAGGAATTAATTGTGTAATAGGTTTACTGAACTGAAAAGGAAAATTTGAGTAAAGGAACATGTGTCAGAATGTGTTATTGTTGAATGATAATTGTCAAATTGGTATAGGGCAAAAAGAAAGTAGTATGAGTTATAGGAATTCCAAATTAATGGTGTATAAAAGGACTGGTAAAACAAATTGGCGATTCTGAAAATTGCAAACCGTATTGAGAAAGTTAAATGGAAGTCAATTTTGAGAAAATGATATTTATGACTATCTTGTGAAGTGTGTATTTTGCCGCCAAAGGAGGCGTTAGAGAATCTCTAAGATCCATCGAAGCGTTGTGTTTCAACAAGAATGTACCGAAAGAGTATTAAAGGTTGAGAGTGTGAAATCGAGCAGTTAAGTGTGAGGATAATTATAGTGTATTTGTTGAGACAAATGTGAGGTGATGTCCTTAGAGTCTGTTGAAATTGCTGAACATAGGCGAAGACTATGATTGACTTAAGTTAATGATGATAAGTGAATTGAATCTGGAAAAGGGATTGAACGATCCCAGTTCATGTCAATGAGTCGAATCGATAAGGAACTAAATTTGTTATTAGATAGCCTCTATGTGACCGTCGTGAAAATAGATTGGTAAAGTGGTTCTATGGACTGAATTAAGAAACAGTGGTAAGATATGATAAATGTGTTTCTGGTATTAAATGTAGGGACTGCAAAAAATTATAAGGATATGAGTAAGAATCAGGACAGAAAAGAGCGGATAAATTCTCCTGTCCCCTTGATTCATTGTATATGAAATTTTAAGGACGAAATTTTTATAAGGAGGGGTGAATTGTAACATCCGTTCTTATCACAAAGGTAAAATGGTAATATCGAGACCGGTGATCGGTTTCTTGTTTTCTTGAATGAGTATGCTCTTGGCCTCTAATTATAGAGGCTGGTTTCGTGCATATGCATATATTCATAGTACATGCATTCATGATTTTCGGTATTTAATTGTGCATTGAAATTGGTCAAGTGGTTGGTTTGAACCGATCAAATTGTGGATCGAATCGATTGGAATATGATTAATTGAGAAATTTAAGTTTTGGGTTCAAATGATTGATTTAATATTGGTTCGAGTGGTGGTATTTGATAGTGGATTATAGGAAATTTCTGGGAAATTTAGGAGAAAATGCCTGGACCGGAAATATTTGAGAGACTGACCGATTGACTGTATAGTACTGAAAGAATGGTCCGATGGCAATGGAAAATTTAGAGTTATACTGTTAAGAAATAAATATGATGAGTTATTGAAATTTAGAGACTGAAATTTGGACTGATTTGGAGAACTATGCCTATAAATAGCTAGGTTTGGAAAAATTGGGATTATTTTCCTAAGGCATTTCGTTTCTTCTTCTCTCCCTCTACGGTGATTCGATTCTTCTTCCAACGGTGAGATCCTTCGATTTTTTCTTATGGCTTCTTCGTTATTATGTTAGTCTAACATATCTATGGTGATTGGTGAAGGTTAGAGGCTTTGAGATTGTTGGATCGTTGATTTTAAAGGATTTTAGGGTTTACGGTGGTTGAGGATCGATCGACAATTTGGTAAGCTTTTAATGGCATTAATGTTGTTTTAATGGTTTTTATTGCATTTATGACAGTTATTAGGGTTGATTTGAGGTAGTTGAGGGTATTAATGGAGGATTTAATGAGGAAAACGATCGGAGAGGATGGCGGAATTCGCCGCACGCCGCGCGTGACTGCTGCTGCGTGCGGCGGCGACGAATATTTATTCGATTACGCTTGAAGCGTCATTTATTCATGACGCCGCGGTGTGCTGCCCTCGCCTCGCAGCGTGCCAGGACGCGTCGTTCGCCGTGGCAAACGATGCTCACGCCGCGGCGAGCGAGTTTTTATGCGCCGCGGCGAGAGACGCGATGCCGCGGCGAGAGGGACTGTTCCATTGGATTAAAATTGATTTATTGGGCATAACTTTTGGTGTAGACCTCCGATTGAGGCAATTCCAGATTTGTTATGAACTAGGGAAAGAGGTTTACAATTGAGGATAAGTGTAGGAATTTGAATTGATCTAAATGAAATTGAATTATAAGGAATTGGGTCGATTATGGTGTATAGTATGACCTAAATGTCAAATTGAGACTATTGGAGTTTTGATTGGGATTTGTAATTGAGGTTTTGACCCGATATATAGGAAATGGCTATAGGGGATTCGAATTGAGGAAAATTGACTGGATTTTAAGAATGGATCAAATAATTGTCGATCAATTGAACAGAGAGATAGGATTGAGTTTAATGTACCAAAATTGGGATTTAGCACCGGAAAATCGTGAACATGCATCGTACATCATTCCACTGAGACATATGCATTACTGAACTGTTTAATTGGTCAATTAGTAATGGTTTATATTTTACTGTTATAGAGGCACCGTTGGACCATCGTTCCACGGATATTGCTGGGACCTCCAGGCATTAGCTCGGAAGTTACAGGTGAGTAACCTAGTTGGTTTCTCAAATTCTTGATTGTTTATATGCTCTGTATGAATTACTTGCAAAGGTGAACTGTATGATTATTGGCGTGATTAGGATCGAATTTCATGCTTTTCAGAATCGAGCTGGATCCTTTGCGTGATGATACCGAGGCGATATCTTGGGCTTTATAGCCATATACCGTAAATTGAGTGAATCTTTGAATCTTGAATTATCGAACATTGCCATTGCATGCATAAATGCATGATCGATAATGGGCGTGTCCCAAGTTGCTATTATCATGAAAAAGAGCCTCGAGCTCGAACATCGTCATCGGGGCTTAGCCCGAGGGAGAAAATCACGACGCGCGCCCCCATCGGACACCGATCGAGCACTTGGGCACAATCTTGAATAATCGAAAGAGTCTCATATGCATTATATACATGGTGATTGAGCTGCTAAATTGTGCAATGATTACTGAACTGTGTGATGCCATGATTTACTGTATATTGTGATGCGATACTGTAAACTATTCTACGTTACTGTATTATTGCCATCGACATCGCTCATGTTGTAATGCTGTTATAGAATCTTGTAATCGTATATAATACTGTTAATTGATATTACTGCGTCGTGCTGTACGCAATTTGCGTAATGCATGATTTGAGTGAACCATCGATGATGGTTTCTCTCTGAGTTCGCAAACTCACCCAAAATTGCAACCTATTTTTCAGGACTGATAGAGTAGACTCCTAGCTCCGAAGATATTCCTTCCTGCCGTGCGAGCTGCTGGCAAGGGACGCGATGGTACACAGGTCGGTCAGCTGGGTTAGCTTTTGAGGATGACTTAGGATAGATGCTTGTATCAGTTTCCTTTTTGGTTTTGTTAGGAGACTGATAGACTTGTCTATTCTGACATTGGATGACTGTATCAGATGATTATTATTTTGGGATTCAAATTTTCTGATTTATGCTATTGTGATATTTTATGATTTTACTTATTGCGATGCCACGTGGATATTATTGGATAATGTTCTGGTAGTTCACCCTTATTGTGGGATACGTGTCGGAGCGACCTTCGGGTTTCCCGATATGTACCCCTACGGTGAGGGGGCGCTACACAACAGCACTCCCACTAACCTTTTTGTAAACACAAGGTTCATCTTCATTGTTGATGAATCCAAACTCTTTGACAACTTCATCAAAACGAAGATTCCAGCTTCTTGATGCTTGCTTCAATCCATAAATTGATCTTTGAAGCTTGCACACCTTTCTCAAATTCTTAGGATGGATAAAACCCTCAGGCTGTATCATATATACATCCTCAAGTAAGTTTCCATTAAGGAAAGCTGTTTTGACATCCATTTGCCATATCTCATAATCGTAGTATGCAGCTATGGCAATAAGAATTCTAATGGATTTGATCATGACCACTGGAGAAAATGTCTCATCATAATCAATTCCATGAACTTGTCGATAACCTTTAGCAACAAGCCTTGTTTTATAAGTGTGCACATTTCCATCCATGTCGAGTTTCTTTTTGAAAACCCATTTGCATCCAATGGTCTTCAAGCCATCGACGGATCAATCAAAGTCCAAACTTGATTGTCATACATGGATTGCATACGCTTTCATGACCTCTAACCATTTAGCGATTGGACTTTCCACGCCTTCTTGATAGGTTGTGGGCTCATTATGATCGATGAGCATCACATTATCATCATCAAGAACTAGAAATCCATATCTCTCTGCTCATGACAAATTTTATCAGATCTACGTAAGCCTTGTGTTGTTGAAGACTGCTCATCAACGACTTGTGAGCTCGCTTCAATCTCCTTTTCAGGCTTAATGTCATTTTTTGAAACTTGAATTTCTTCGAGTTGTACTTTACTCCCACTGTTTCCTTTGGAAACAAATTCCTTCTCTAAGAAGAAACCATTTCGAGCAACAAACACTTTATTCTATGATGGGATGTAAAAGTAATATCCTTTAGTTTCCTTAGGATATCCCACAAAATAACATTTTTCAGATTTGGGTGCCAACTTGTCAGCAATTGGACGCCTACATAAGCCTCACAACCCCAAATCTTTAGAAAAGATAAATTGGGACGCTTCCGGTCCATATCTCATAAGGTGTCTTTTCTACCTTTGAAGGAATACGGTTCAATATGAATCTGCGTTTCTAAAACATAGCCCCGAAGTATTTTGGAAGATCGGTTTAACTCATCATTGATCGAACCATATCTAATAGAGTTCGATTTCTCCTTTCAGAAACACCATTCCATTGAGGAGTTCCTGGAGGAGTCAATTGTGAAACGATTCCACAATCCTTAAGATAATCATCAAACTCTTGGCTTAAATATTCACCTCCTCGATCAGATCGAAGGATTTTAATATTCTTCCCAAGCTGATTTTGTACTTCATTCTTATACTCTTTGAACTTCTCAAAAGATTCAGATTTGTACTTCATTAAATAGACATACCCATATCTCTGAAGTCATCGTAAAAGTAATGAAATACAAATAACCTCCTCTCGCTGATGTGTTAAAAGGACCGCATACATCGGTATGTATAAGGCCCAATAGCTCATTGGCCCTTTCCCCTTTACCTGTGAAGGGGGCCTTTGTCATCTTACCCAGTAAACAAGAATCACAAGTGTCAAAAGATTCAAAAGAATCAATGTATCCATCTTGATGGAGTTTTGAAATGCGTTTTTCATTTACGTGGCCTAAGCGACAATGCCAGAGATAGGTTGGGTTCAAATCGTTAGATTTAAACTTCTTGGTATTTATGTTATAGATGGGCTCATTTGTAACAAACTCAGTGTCTAGAGTATAAATGCCATTTAATTGACACGCAATGCCATAAAAAATGTCATTATTATAAATGGAAATACTTCTATTCTCAATAGAAAATTTAAATCCATCATTCTCTAAACAAGCAAAAGAAATAATGTTCCTACTCATAGTAGGTGCATAATAACAATTCTTGAGTTCCAAAATGAGCCTAGTAGGCAAAATAAGATCATAAGTCCCCACGGATAAAGCAGCAACTCTTGCTCCATTTCCCACGCGCAGGTCGATCTCACCAGACATCAATCTTCTAGTCCTTCTTAGACTTTGCACATTAGTACAAATGTGAGTTGCAGCTCATTATCATACCCAAGATGCGAATGAGTAAAATTGATTTCTATAACAAACATACCTGAAGAAATAGTCGCACTATTCTTCTTCTCTTTCAGCTCTTCCAAATAGAGTTTGCAGTTCCTTTTCCAATGACCAGGTTCATTGCAATGGAAGCAAACTCCCTCTTTGGGTGCCTTAGTCTTAGCTTTGGGTTTGGACTTAGGTACTTTACCTTTTTCCTTTGCTGTGCCTTCTTCTTGAAAGCCTTTCTTTCTTGCTTGAGAACAATTCTCGAGTTCCTATACCAATCTAGGAAATTTGTTCCATTAAACTTTTCTTTCTTCAGGATAGATCGCATAGAAAGGTTTGTGGATGGAGTAGCCATAATCTACAAAAATTATGCAATAAGGGTCAACATTCTTATTATTATGAGGTATTAGCTCCCACTCAAATAAATAACCCTCAATTGAAAAATGGGAGAAACAAGATCCATATTTCACTAAGTCCTAAGAAAGCTTTGGCTTAACACTCAAAACTTAGTTATTTAGGTAGAAAACTCTTTTCAATTACATCATATGTAACTCTTGATGGGCTTATGTTAAAATACATCTTATGTATCGCATGTATGTAAAACCCAATCTTATGCCCTAAGCCCAAAACCGCTTTTGATAGCTTAGTTAAGTTTAACCATACTTTACCTATGAATAGCACCATTACTCAAATGCCTTCCCTAGATAATCCCCACATGCCTTGCTTTGGCAATGACCCACATAAGGATAAGCTAGAGATAAACATTGGTAAAGATTTATGGAAGGCATATAAACTTAAAATTACGATGAGGGTCGTTCTTAGAAGGTTATTAATCCTTATAAAGAATTATGGTAGATTACAAAACGCTTGTTACAACCTTGGCTTGATTCTAATTGTTGATTTGAAAATAAATTTAATTTAATAATTCAACTCTTGAAAAATTAAATTAAATTCCAAAACCCATTCCTAATAAATAATCCTTTGAAAACAATTTTCAAAATTAATAAAACACCTTTTATTTTATTAGGAATATTTATTAATTTAATCTCTATTAAAATAATAAAAGACAAATTGGGTTTTTAAACAATTTTTTTTTTAAAACATCTTTTTTTTAAAAAAATTTAAATCGAAAAGGGTGGGGGCGTGCTGCGCTGCGCGCGCACGCGCCAGTAGTCGGCACGCGTGGAGCGTGTCCACACTCCTGGAAGGCGCGGGCGCGTGTCCCACACGTGCCCGTCGTCTTCCCCATCCTTCTTCCCTCTCTCACCATGTTTTCTCTCTCCTTTTCTTCTGGTTTTTCTTTTCTTTCCACTTTCTCCACGTTTCCACTACTAATCTCCCACGTTCCACGATTCGAAGCCTGTACTGTCGGATCTAACGAAAAACGGGAAGATTGAATCGTCGGGTCTCCACCCGACGGTTCCCTTTCATCACCGCCGCCTGTGGCGTCACCGGAGACGCCACAGAGGCACCGTGCGACGCCCATGAGTGGCGTCGCACGCGATAGCTTGCCAAAGAACACCATCGGTGTTCTCCAACAACCACGACAGTAAACACAAAAACAAGGGGAAAAAAAAGAAGAAGAGGGGAGGACGGGCGTGTTGGAGAAGATGATACATTATTTGCAATCCACAAATCAGAAAACATAAAGGCAGAAGTAATTCCAGAAGCCAAGATCGGAAATTAGAGTTAGACAAAAATTAGGGATTTCAATAAATTCAGAAACCCTAGTCATTCAAAATTGCAAGATTTCCAGATGTTAAAGAACAATCCACAGAGGTAAAAAAAACATATGGCTTCGGAATAATCGCATAAACTCTTTCATGCTTTTGTTTAAAAAACAAATCATGTATCATCAGAAAACATGGGTGCGGCAATGGAGGAAACTATTTCCAGGAGGACAACAAAACATGCATCGAATAACAAGGATTTCAGAAACCCAGTAATCACCGTATATGCGTATAGAATGAAATTTCCAAATCAATGCAGAAACGATTAAAACAAAACAGATAGAAACAATTTCAAGCCTTCGGGAAACAATTTCCAAACTTTAACAAAAACATTCACCAATTATAATCAAGCCTCTAATCCAAGATTAACGATTAAACCTGGCTCTGAGACCACTGTTGGATCGCGTACGGTCCGAGTATTCACAATACGCTGCGGAAAAGACCATACAAAAACATCACGTATAATCAAAAACACGAGTATTAACGAAAATACCTTATTTTCGTGGGTGGATTGCTTCTTTTCGGATTCCAAGACACCGCAAATCGCTAATGCCCTCTCTGGGTATCCACACAAACATGCACGATCCGGCTGCGTACAGTAGTGTGCTAGCACGCCCTGAAAACCTTTACGAACGCCGCACGATATTTCTCTTGGATGGCGGCTAGGGTTTCCTGACAATTGTGTCGTTAACCTAATGAGACCTAAGCTTCTCTATTTATAGAGAAACCCTAATCTCATTCAGGCCCTATTAAGTTTCGGCCCATTATATCATATATAATAAAAGCCCGACAACTTAATTAAATCTAGCCCAATAAATATATCTAAATATATTTATTCAACACCTAATAAATTAGATCCAAGAGAATAAGCCCATATCACATCACTCTTTGTGTGCGACCCTGTAGGCTCATTTGATGTTGGCAATGGGCTTGATTACACTTCAAGGCCCATAAGTCATAAGCGGCCTCTAGCAAGACATTATGACTACCCAAATCAAATGAGGATCGATAATCCGATTTAACACAGTAACTATGGTTATAGGCTCGGTCCTTTGTAACACGATATCAAGATTAATCACAAGACATGGTACATGTCAACCTTTGATTAATCATAGTTTCTTGATCCCCAAGTTGACTGATTATAACAAATGACATTGATGACTCTTCATCAATTCATTTGAGCACGGCCATGCATTTCTTCAGTCACACTTGTCAAGAGGCCCAAATGATATCTTTCTCATTTAAGAGAGGTACAAATCTCATCTACGTCATTCACATCCCTCCGCATGATTCATTTAGTGTCCAACATAAGACTATTTGTTATTCGGTTAAAAATAACTTAGTCTGATATCAAAACACTAAATTCCTCATGTAGGGAACCATAATGACTTCAGGTCAAAAGATTAAAGTCAAACCATATTGAGAATCACTAATGACATGAAACCATGTAGTATTCTACTTTTAGGTCAATCCAATATGTGTTCTCTAACATATATCTATGTTTCTGATTTGATATCTCATATCTATGATCAGTAAAATGTGATCATCAATCAGAACACATACTAGCCTTAATTCATTATTGTTCCACCAATAATGATCGACTAGGGACAGTTTAGAATAGTATTATAACACTTATGGTTTTACTATCAAGTCACATACTTGATGACATAAGTTTAATAACATTCATGGAATGTAAATCACATTACATAAATGAAATACATGCATATATAAAATGAATACCTCACAATATATTATTAACAAATTATAATGTTAATACATGAATCAAAAATGTTCATTGGCCTAAGGCACACTACTAACAAAGTTCTGTTGGATAAATTTGGTTCGAAGACCTATCCAAGAATCTTCCTAGGCTACTCATTATCGTCTAAGGCTTTTCGAGTTTACAACCTTACTTCAAAGACTGTTGAAGAGATGATCCATGTCAAGTTTGATGATAGTTCTCAAACCCATAAGGAAGATGACATGGAGAATGAAGGTCCTTCAAAGAACTTAGATGATACCACAAAAACTCCTTCATCAGACACTCATGAGAACAAAATTGAGGATATTCCAGAAACTATTGAACTAAGACGAGATTGAAAGTATAAAATTTCTCATCCAGAAGAATTAATTATCGGTGAGACCTCAGAAGGAGTTAGGACAAGGTCTAGATTCAGAAGAGAAGCTAATGTAGATTTTATCTCTAAAGTAGAGCCTAAGAAGGTTGAGGAAGCTCTTCAAGACGAAGCTTGGGTGTTAGCCATGCAAGAGGAGCTGAATCAATTTACTAGGAATAACGTCTGGTCTTTAGTTCCGAAACCCCCTAAGAAATCCACTATTGGAACCAGATGAGTTTTTAAGAATAAGTTAGACGAATCAGGAAGAGTGAGTCGTAATAAGGCTAGATTAGTAGCACAAGGCTATAATCAGCAAGAAGGAATAGACTACAATAAAACATATGCTCCAGTAGTAAGACTTGAAGCTATAAGGATTTTATTGGCATATGCGATCTGTCATGATATAAAGTTGTTTCAGATGGATGTTAAGAGTGCTTTTCTGAATGGCTTTATAGATGAAGAGGTGTATGTGAAACAACCACCTGGCTTTGAAGATGTTAAAAACCCAGACTATGTCTATAGACTTCACAAAGCCTTATACGGCCTGAAGCAAGCTCCTAGAGCTTGGTATGATCGTCTAAGTACCTTCTTAATAAAAAATGGTTTCAGTAGAGGTCAAGTTGATAAGACGCTCTTTAGGAAGAAGTTTTAGAATGATTTTATCTTAAATGCGGATCTCGTTGATGATATCATTTTGGTGCTACTTCAAAAGAGTTGTCTTGAAGTTTGAGAGGCTAATGAAGAAAGAGTTTGAAATGAGTATGATGGGTGAGTTAAAGTTCTTTCTTGGATTGCAAGTTAAGCGCATCAAGAGAAGATCTTCATTCATCAACAAAAGTATGTGAAAGAGTTGTTGAATAAGTTTGATATGAATAATGTGAAGCCTATGGCAACTCCGATGCATCCTTCAAACCTTTGTCGAAAGACGAACTTGGTAAGAAGGTGGATCAAACCCTATATAGAGGATGATCGGTTCTTTCTTGTATCTTCTGACAAGTAGACTTGATATTCGCTCAGGTGTATGCTTGTGTGCAAGATTTCAAGCCGATCCTAGAGAGTCTCATTTTATTGCTGTTAAAAGAATTTTGAGATATCTCGCAGGTACTACTGATCTTTGCTTGATGTTTGAGAAAGGTAAAGATTTCAGGTTAATTGGATATTGCGATGCGGACTATGCCGGAGATAGAATCGAAAGGAAAAGCACAAGTGGAGGATGTCATTTTCTTGGAGGAAATCTAGTCTCCTGGTCAAGCAAGAGACAAAGCTCAATTGCACTATCAACCGCTGAAGCAAAATATATGTCTGCCGCAAGTTGCTACTCACAGACGCTGTGGATCAAGTACCAGCTTGAAGACTATTCAGTCTAAGAAAAGGAGATTCCAATCTTTTGTGACAACACCAGTGCAATCAATCTATCAAAGAATCCAATTCAACATTCCAGAGTGAAGCATATAGAAGTCAGACATCACTTTCTGAGAGACTATGTTCAGAGAAAGGTGGTGCTTCTGATTCGTTGAAACAGAGCTTGAAAGGCGATATCTTCATTAAACCTTCGAGTGAAGAACGGTTCCAGAAGATAAGACGAAACCTTAACAAGGTCATGTTAAGTGAACGATCAGGACTAAAGTAACGTTAAAACTAACGACGTTAGTTACAGTGAGTTACAGCTGGTAACTTCTCTCACAAGGAAGATTTTGGAGGAAAATCATGATATCGAGGTTCTTAATGATTCTAGAACTCACTAGACTATAATCCTATAAATGATGAAGGTGAAATCATTGCGATCTTTTCATCATCTTCGACGGTTCATTTCGACTTTACCAATTCTCTCAAAACATCTCACTCAAAAGATTCTCCGAAGACATTTTTGCTCTACACAATGGAAGCGACTATGATTTTGGAAGACTTGTGAACTTTGAGTCACTAAAAGAGACGGAATGGATGTAGAACCGTAAATCATAAGAGCTGGTTGGAGGAATTTCTTCCGACGCAAGAACACTCGTGTACACAAATGAGGTATATGAGTTTTGGAAGAACGCATGTCTAATAGACAACACTATCGTATCTTACATAGATAGGATATACATTGTTGTAACAAATGAGCTTATAAAGAAGGTGGTGATTGTCCATCGGTTGGTGAGAAACTGTCTACCAAGGTCGGATGGATGTCCCAAGTCGGTATGAAGGAAGAAGATATCAAGAGGCAACTATATGGCAAGAATGATTCAAGGGAGAGGAAGACATCCAATTTGATTCCAAAGGTTAGGGTGCTTCACGCAATTTTGTTCAATTGCATTCTTCCCAGAGTTGGTTCAAGACATCTGGTGACCACTCTGGATGAACAATGTCTGTTCTACCTACTGAATCGAAACCCCATAGATTTACCCTTCTTGATCCTTCATTATATGATTAAGGGGATAAAGGAAACAACGAGTTATCCTTATGGCATGCTTCTGACGAGGATTTTTAAGGAATCTGGTATTCGTCTGCACTAAGGAAATAGAAGAACTATTCCTGTGAAGAGCAAGATCGATGCATATACAATACGGCGAATGGGTCTGAGCACAGTAGACAAAGACCAAGCCGACTCTTCAAGGAAGTCAAGAAATGAGGGGGAGCGTGTATTAAAGAAGACTCTCGTTTCAAGTTTTTAATCTCCATTGAGTATCAAATCGCCTGCTGATGAACTAAGGAGAGTGCTAGGAAGACCTCTCATGAAATAGGCGATTCCTCCTATCGAAGAAAGCCAATCCCAGAGGTCAGAACAAAGTGCGCCAAAAAGACGAGGAGAAAGTCTTTTAAGCGAAGTTGTGAAGAAAGCAAAAAGATCTCCGAGGATTAGGACTCTGAGGCAACAAGAAGAAAAGATTGCCAGGGAACAGAGTCGAGAAGAAACTTCTAAATCTTGTGCACCCAGAGCCACAAGATCCTTAGTCTCTATTCTGGAAGAAGATACGGCCAGAAAAGCCAAAGAAACTAAGAGGAAGAAAAAATCAAAGACTGAGAGAGGAAAATCTCCAGCAAAGAAATCGGTAAGACTGACTGAAGCAGAGGGAAAGACTAAGAAGGTTAGTCGAAAGAAGACCACTTCAACTGCTGAGGAAGATAGTCAACAAAACGAAACTATTGATGTTGTTCAAGTAGAAGCAGAAAGTGAGCAGTATACAGTTCAGGAAATCCCTATTGCTCAACAGGAGGAGCCAGTAGATGAAAGTCCGGTTCAGATGACTCCTACTGAAGCACATCAAGAAGCAACAGCAGTATCATATTCGAATGATGATAAACCGTGTCTGATGGTATACAACTACCATAAGTTCTTGAGGAAACAGAAGTTGAAGATCAAAATGGTAGAAGTAGGTACCAGACAGAGGACTGCTATTGCAATCGGTGTTCAACCAGTAAAGAAGATAGTAGCTGTGGTACAACCTATGGTGATTAATAGTAACACATGGAAGTTACTCAAAGAAGACGAAAAGATCTTCTATGATACTTTGGGATTTCTTTGCTACAATGCCATATCCTTCAAAACGCCCCGCCATCCATGCACTATTTTCCCGATCATAAAAAACAGAGATAATGGTTGCCGGATATCTGATCAAGGTATCCAAAAGATTTTACCAGGGGAAAGTCAAAATTATGTCCTGAAGATAATGTCAGTAATGATCTTTCCGCAGATCAAATTGCAGAAGAAGTGCGAAAAATTGATGAAGCAAGCACTTTTGCACAGGATCCAGATAAAGCAAGTTGCAGCTATACCAAGAATGAGGAAGACTGTCCAGTAAGGGGAAGACTAAGAACAGGATCATTTATTGAATACCTTGTTGAGACAGCTCTGCGTATTAGCCCTTTGTCTAGTACACTGTCTATACAATCACAAGCGCTACCCCTGCAAGGAAGACAGTTACTGATGCTGCCTGTGCCTTTTGACTTAAATATTCCTGAAGCTGAAACGTTCATTCGTCCACCTACCTTTGAGATCGATGAAGATTACACTCCATCCTTTGATGCTTACACTACTTCAATTCCCTTCACTCCTCCATCAACAGAAGTTGCTCAAGCCTCTTCGTCAGTTGATCCACCAGATGAAGTCAGTAGATTACGTGGTGAACTCAACAGCATGAAGGAGACGGTGAATGATCTGAAAAAGATGATAGCGAAGCTGGCTGAAGAGCCGTAATCATTAATCATTTTTATTATAACAAATAGGGAGAGAAGAAAAAGAAGAGGAGAGCAGGAAAAGAAGAAAAGGAAGAGGAGAGGATGATGTTCAGACAAAAAAGGTGTGACCGCAGCAGATGCAGAAGGGATGAAGATAAGCTTTGTTTTACTTTTGCAAATCTGTATTTTTTCTTTTTCTTGTATATAATTTGTTATACTAAAAAAGGGGGAGATTCTTAAGTTAACATGACTTTACTTAAATATGATTTTGATGTATAACAAAAAGAGCTCAAATACAAAGAAAACAAAAGCAGGCGAGGTCGAATACGCAGGCGAAGATGCATACCATTTAAGTCGGACCTGAGACGAACTTAGACACAGACGAAGTTGAAATAACTGAAGTCAGATACAAATGCAAAGTAGACACAGACGCAAACGCAAATACAAAATGCATACGATGCAAATGCAAAGCGCATTTAAACGTAAATACAAAAGCGCATTGAGCATTTAAAATGCAAAGAACCTGGGCGTAGAAAAGAAAAAGACGTAAGAGTCAGTTCGAGTTAGTTACAGAACTCAACTGATTAACCGTTTCTTTAAAGATTCAAGAATCAAGAATCAAGAAACAGTTGGAGACGAAGGCTATAAATACAAGTCGAAGTTGAAGATTGAAAAGTTACAAAAACTTACTGAAAGTTACGGAAAGCTTACACAAAACAGTTTTACAAAGAGCTTACAGATACTTATACAAAATAGCGAGAAAAATTACTACGTGAGAAAAAGTGATTTTGTTGAGTGCTATTTTTCTGTAACAAGTGTTCAAATATTTTTCGAGAAGAAAAGTTGTACAGATAGCCTGCAGAGGCTAAGTGTGAAAGAATACTAGTTGTAGAGACCTGAAGAGGCTCGTGAAAGAATACTTGTAACGATTGAAGAGATAGTGAAATCTCAGAAGAAACTCTGAGGACTGGACGTAGCCCACGGTTTGGGGTGAACCAGGATAAATCTTCGTGTCTACCACTCTTACTCTCTATCTCTATTTTAGTTTCAAAATATCTCATTACTTTTTTTATATACACAATATTGAAAAGTTTGATTAATCAGAATCTATAAAATTCTGTAAAGAATTTTATTTCTTACAACTAGTTCTGAAAAGATTTATAAAAAAGGGGAATACACAATTCAACCCCCCCTTCTCGTGCATTCTAATATCGTTTTCTAAGTGCTGTATTAACGTGTGATTCACTTCAGACAAATCCAGAAGAGGCCGAAGCCTGGTTGAAGAGGATCGATTCTAGTTCAGATGAGATGCACAGATGAGGAGAAGCTAGACTATGTAGTCAGTCTGTTGCAGGGTGAAGCACTGCATTGGTGGGAATCAGTGCCTCACAGTCAGATTGTTCCTTCGGTGTTGACATGGAGAGAATTTGGAGAAGTGTTCAGAAATAAATACCTCTCCAGGATCTATGTGCAAGAGAAGGCCAGGGAATTTCTGAACCTCGCTCAGAGAGACATGAGTGTGAGCGAGTATGAGCTGAAGTTCACACAGCTTTCTCGTTATGCAGCTAACATTGTAGCTATAGAGGAAGACAAGTGCCGTAAGTTTGAGGTAGGTCTTCACTTGGGGATCAGGGAGAAAGTCCTAATCCACAATTTTTGTGACTACCAGCATTTAGTGGATGCGGCACTCCAGGCTGAGAAGCTGGAGAAGATCAAGCAGGAAGTGAGCAAGAAGAGGAAGAATAGGGAGCAGACTTTCAAGAAGGGTGTTAGTGCTCCAATGCCTGAGAGGAGCACGAGGAGCTTTCACAGTCAGAGTGAAGTGGGTAGCAGTGGAGTTACCAGGGACAAACAGGTGAGGGCAGTATCAAGGCAAGCCTCTAATGTGGGAGGCACCGGTAGAGCAGGAAAGAGCTGGTTCACCAACCCCTTATGTGACCAGTATGGGAAACATCACCAGGGAGAGTGTCTCAAATTACTTGGTGTCTGTTTCAGATGTGGAGAGAAAAGGCATAAGTTCAGGGACTGTCCTCAGGCACTGAAACAGGAAAGGTCGCAGTTTCAAGCTCCAAGGCGTGCAAAAACAGTGGAAACCAGGCCAGTTACTGAGGTAGGCAGCTCTGGGACTGCAAGGAAGGCTATTCCTCCAGGAAGTGTAGGTGTAAGTCGACTTGTACCATCTGTAAGTCGACTTATGCTTGCTCGGTACTGATAAGTCGCCTTGTTCACCAGTGTAAGTCGACTTATGTATGTCCAGTACCATAAGATTGTTAGAGTAGTGCCCTAAAGGCAATCCCCTTTAACACATTTTGTTCATAGTCATGTACAGACTTTATAAATAAATAAAGCAAGGCATATTTCATTTATTTGATGTTCATTTTGTTATGAATTGATGTTGATCTTTAATCAAATTAATGAAGTCCATGATATATGACATAGCATGAAGGAAATTATGATGTGATCATACTACTGAGATTCCTATCATGTGCAATTATGTCAGTATCTAAATTATCCCTAGTCATAGGATTAACGAGACTGGACATTGTTAATCTGGATAGACTAGCACATGTCATATTCCTTGATTGGATCAAGCAGTGGATCTCAGAAACTGAAAATATTGAGATATTTAGATTTGACATGTGGATGCTTACTAGAGGTAGTAAGTACATTGGATGACCTGCCATGAGATCATCACATGGGTATTCTATTATAATGTCAGTGATAATCTCATCATAGCAATGGTGCAAGTATCCTTAGACTTGAGGTACTCAAGGATATCTTGGATACTGATTCTGTGCTTTGACTCCATTCCTTGTTGCCTTCCAGAGGTCGCTCATAGGGTGGTGCTTGGGGTACAGTTTGAGGTATTGAAGGTAATTGAGTAGCCAATAAAGGATTCACCACTTCTGGAATAGCATAATAGATACCCATAGCTTCTTATCGGGATCATTACTTGGAAGTCTCTGGCGCCGAGCACACCGTGTCATGAAGAGGTCTTCATGGACATATAAAGTAATGAGTCCCGGACGAGACCCGATATCACTGGGCTAGACTCGGTCTAGTGAGAGTTGACACTTTGACCATACTCATAACCAAGTAGGGTATAGGATGGTGAAAGGACTAATTGCACAGTAATTGTCTATGGAAAGGTTCGTGATCGGTTCTGATGAGCTCAGTTCATTAGTCAAACCAATTACTTTCCGGTCGATTGGGGGTCATGATGTGTTGCTAGACACCGCTCATGACTTGCTTAGATTAAGTGTTAATCTAAGTGGCCAACATAACCGGAACCTAATGGGTCACACGATAAGAGTGGATCGAAAATCAGTAAAATAGTTTTGGATAGTGATCCAATATTTGGAAGCAATAGGATTAAATGGATCCCGATGAGATTGGGATATGTCGATGAGATCGCGACATTGACATTCTTTGAAAAACGTTTAGGTGATTTTTCACGGCGGGGCTGACGGCCGATAGGACCGACCCCAGTATGTCTGGACCACTTCAACAACCATAAATATATCATTAATTAATGAGATTAATTAATATATATATATGGACACATGTCATTAACCTAAAGGAGGAGATGAAGTTTGAAAAGTCAAACTTCATCATTAATTGATTTATTAATCAATTTCTTTAGCCACCAAAGGCCACCAACGTGGCTAAGGCTTCACCAAGCCTTAAGTGTCCCTTTAATTAGCTAAGGGGCATGAGAAATATGCTTTAAGACTTAAGGAAGGTGAAAGTGTCGTTGGCTAAAGATTTAAGGAGAAGTAAAGTTTGACTTTGTCAAACTTAATGATTAACTTTTTTTCAAATGGCTTAAGGGTCTCCCACGGGAGACCCTCCACCAAGCCATTAGTTAGTCTTTACTTATGTTAAAAGGCTAATGAGAAGTCTTAAGGGTTAAGGAAGCATGGAGGTCGTCGATGGTGAACATGAGATTCGAAACTTGATGGTTTAAGCTTATGAAAATTGGATTTTCTAAAGGCTTTTCTCATCTCACTCTTCTTCAAGCTACTTCTCCAAGGTTGAATCCTAAGCTCTCCAAGGCTAAGGTAAGATCTAGCAGTCTTTTCCTTAGTCTAGCTATTCCCGGGTCAAAGGGTTTGTCCCGGTTAGGTTTCCGACCTCTGCGTGGATACCGTTAGAGACGGTCTCCTTTGGTCGTTATGGTTTGACTATTTATACATACACTTGGATCCTGGCTTTCGAGAACTTCCCGGAACAAAAAGTTTTGTTTTCCGCATTGTGTCCATGTGATGGACACCCCGGGATTTTCCTGCAGGAAGGCCAAGGGGTCAGGCGTCGGCAAGAGTGTTTGCCATGAATAGGGAGGAAGTTGCAGCTGCACCTGAGGTTGTCACGGGTATGGCTCAGTTACTTAATTCAGAAGTATTTGTTCTAATTGATTCTAGTTCCACGCATTCTTTTGTTTTTGCAAGCATAACATTGCATGGTGTGAATTCTGTACCTTTGGATCAACCTCTGCTTGTTAGTACTCCTCTAGGGAGGAATGTGGTGATCAGTCAGGTGTATGAGCAGTGTGAGCTTTTCATTGATGGCGCTAGATTGGTAGTGGACTTACTACCGCTAGACCTTCGAGGGTTAGATGTTATTCTGGGGATGGATACTATGGAGAAATATCTGGCAAAGCTGGATTGTAGTCGGAAAGAGGTAGAGTTTGATTTGGGTAACGGTGAGAAGGTGATCTTCAGAGGGGAAAGGACCATCGCCAAGATTGATTTCAGCTATGTTAGCTGAAAGAATGATGGTCCAGGGGTGTGAAGCTTTCTTGGCACACGTTGTAGATGTCGCCGTGAATGAAGGGAAGCTAGAGGATTTTCCAATTGTGAGGGAGTTTCCAGATGTATTCCCAGATGAATTACCAGGTTTGCCGCCGGTGAGGAAAATCGAGTTTGTTATTGACTTGATTCTGAGGCTCGCGCCAATTTCAATACCGCCATGTGATGGCTCCGGTGAGTTGAGGGAGCTCGAGCAGTTGGAGGAACTGTTAGAGAAGGGTATGTTAGACCGAGTTAAATCTCCTTGGGGAGCACCGGTTCTGTTTGTCAAGAAGAAGGATGGATCATGGCGGATGTGTATTGACTATCGGAGACTCAACAAGGTGACAATTAAGAACAAGTATCCTCTGCCACGGATAGATGATCTATTTGACCAGCTGCAGGGAGCAAGGGTTTTCTCCAAGATCGATCTTAGGTCAGGCTATCATCAGCTCAGAATCAAGGAGTCTGATGTGAGCAAGACAGCATTTAGGACTCGTTATGGACACTATGAGTTTTTGGTTATGCCATTCGGCTTGACCAATGCTCCAGCTGCTTTCATGGATCTTATGAATAGGTTCTTCAAGGAGTATCTGGATCAGTTTGTCATAGTGTTTATAGATGACATTCTGGTGTATTCTAAGAGTGAAGAAGAGCATGAGAAGCATCTCAGGATTGTATTGCAGACTTTGAGAGAGAGAGAGCTTTATGCCAAGTTCAGCAAGTGTGAGTTATGGATTCATGAGGTGACATTCCTTGGGCATGTGATTTCGTAGGATGATGTACATGTTGATCCAAGGAAAGTTGAAGCAGTGGTGAATTGGCATGCGCCCAAGACAATGACAGAGGTAAGGAGTTTTCTGGGTCTGGCAGGTTACTACAGGAGGTTTGTAGAAGGATTCTCCATGATAGCTACTCCGATGACCAAGCTATTGAGGAAGAATCAGAAGTTTATCTGGACTGATGAATGCCAGAAAAGCTTTGAGGAGCTCAAGATCAGATTGACAAGTGCTCCAGTGCTGATTTTGCCTTCTGGTGATGAGGGCTATACAGTATATAGTGATGCTTTGAGGAAGGGTCTCGGCTGTGTATTGATGCAAGGAGACAGGGTGATAGCATATGCTTCAAGGCAAATGAAGCCGTATGAGTTGAATTATCCAACTCATGACTTGGAGTTGGCAGCAGTGATCTTTTCCTTGAAGATTTGGAGGCATTATCTATATGGGGTTCAGACAAGGATCTTTACTGATCACAAGAGTCTCAAGTACTTACTGAGCCAGAAGGAATTGAATTTGAGACAGAGAAGGTGGATTGAGTTACTTAAAGACTATGATTTGTTGATCGAGTACCACCAAGGTAAAGCGAATGTAGTGGCTGATGTTTTGAGTAGGAAGTCTTTTATTGCCCATGTTTAGACAATTTATCTTCCTTTATTGGAAGAGATGGCCAAGCTTAAGATAAGCTTGAAGCAGGAAGAACCAAATTGCCTTCTAGCTAATTTCAGAGTGAGACCGGTACTCAGGGAGAAGGTTAAGGAGTTGCAGGCACAGGATGCAGATTTGAGCAAGCTTCGAGAGGAAATTCGAAATGGTAAGGTTTCTGAAGTAGTAGTGAGAGAAGATGGACTCATGATAGTGGGGGAAAGACTTTGTATTCTAGATAGCAAAGAGGTTAAGGATGAGATTTTGGATGAGGCACACAATGCGCCTTATGCCATGCACCCAGGTAGTACCAGGATGTACAGAGATTTGAGAGAGCATTTTTGGTGAAAGGGCATGAAGAGGGATGTAGCAGAGTATGTCAGTAAGTGTCTCGTATGTCAGCAAGTCAAGGCTGAACACCAGGCGCCTTCAGGCAAGTTAAGGCCATTGTCCATTCCTGAGTGGAAGTGGCAAAGAGTAACCATGGATTTTCTGATGGGTTTGCCCAAGACTAGTAGGAAGCATGATGCCATATGGGTTATTGTGGATAGGTTGATGAAGTCAGCCCATTTTCTGGCAATCAAGCAGACTGATTCGTTGCATGTGCTATCCAGGAAGTACATTGATGAGGTAGTGAGATTGCATGGGATTCTAGATTCTATAGTGTCTGACAGGGATCCTCGATTCACTTCAAGATTCTGGTGAAGCTTGCAGGAAGCTTTAGGTACTAAGCTGCATTTTAGTACGACATTTCACCCTCAGACGGATGGTCAATATGAGAGGACCATTCGGACACTTAAGGGAATGCTCAGGACATGTGTGTTGGATTTTAAGGGAGCTTGGGATGAGCATTTGCCATTGGTCGAATTTGCTTATAATAATCCGTACCATTCGAGCATTCAGATGGCTCCATATGAGGCATTGTATGGAAGGAGGTATAGGACTCCGATATGTTGGGACGAAGAAGGAGAGAGGAAACTGGTAGGACCAGAATTGATCCAGATGACAGTGGAAAAAGTCAATATGGTTAAGCAGCGGCTTAAGGCAGTCCAGGATAGGATGAAAAGTTACACTGATGCTCATCGGAAGGAGATGGAGTATGAAGTCGGTGAGAAAGTATTCCTCAAGACTTCTCCTTGGAAGGGAGTAATGAGGTTTGGCAAGAAAGGCAAGTTGAGTCCAAGATATGTGGTTCCTTATGAGATTCTTGAGAGGATCGGACCACTAGCTTACAAGTTGGAGTTGCCGCCAAAATTGTCTCAGATTCATGATGTCTTCCATGTTTCCATGCTGAGGAGGTATAGATCGGATCCTTCTCATATCATTCAGGCTACGGAGGTTCAGTTTAGAGACGATTTGAGTTATGAGAAAATTCCAGTAGAGATCTTGGACACAAAGGAAAAGGTCCTCAGGAACAAGACGGTTCAGCTAGTTAAAGTTTTGTGGAGGAACCATTCAGTGGAAGAGGCCACGTGGGAGCCATTGGACGCTATGAAGGAGAAGTATCCAAGCCTCTTCGATGATTCAGGTAAATTTCGAGGACGAAATTTCTTTTAAGAGGGGGAGAAATGTTGAGCCCTAAATTGTTTTTCTTGATGTTATTAAGTATGAATTAACTTGATTGTATTAATTATTGCATAGTTTGATTTTAGTGGAAGTGTTAGTGGAAATTAAGATTAAATTGAGATTAGTGTGGAATAAGTGGTAATGAAAGAATAAAAGTGTATAAGGGTAAAATGTACGAGGGCATTATAGGAAGTCACTTAAGTTGGGAAGATTAAGACTAAGCAAGGAAGGGCATTTTAGTCCATGTACTATCTTTTAGGCTTAAGGAAAGAGTTAGAAAGAAGAAAAGAAAGAAAGGAAAATTAAAAAAAAAAAGAGAGAAAGAGAAGAGAGTTACGGTGGAAGAGAAGAAATAGAGGAAAGAATTGGGGTTTTGCTTTCTTGAGATTTTCAAAGGATTTGAAGCTTTCACAAGTAAGTATGAGTTTATTTACTCTTGTTTGGGTGGGATTGAACCCTAGATTAGAGTTGCATGAGTTAGAACCGATGGTTTTAGGGTTTTCGGAAAATTGGTAGGAATTCTTTGGGTTGTTGATTTTGTTGGTGATTTTGTGTTGAATGAGTTTAGAAATGAAGTATCAAGCATGATCTAAAGTTTAAGTGTGTTGTATGAGCAAAAGAGTAGGATTTAAGTGGGAAAAAGCATGAAAGTCGAGTTCGGAGACGTTCTCCAGACCCGCACGTCGCGACGTGAACCAGGCTGTTCGTCGCGACGTGCACGAGGCTGTTCGCCGCGATGTGAAAAAGTCGTTCGTCGCGACGTGCACGAGGTTGTTCGTCGCGACATACACAAGTCGTTCGTCGCGACGTGTGAGGCAGATATTTTTCGTCGCGACGAGCGGAGGCTGTTCGCCTCGACGAGTCCTCGTTTTCCAGCAAAGATGAATTTTGATGTTTTGAGCATATCTTTTGTTACAGAATTCTTATTGAGGTGATTTTTGATGCGTTGTAAACTAGAGTCATATATCTACAAGTTTTGTGAAGTAATGAAGTTCTGAATCAGTCTCTAAGGATATGAAATTTTGGATGGAAGTTAAGAATGAAAATATTGTTTCAGCATGAGTTATTGAATGGGATTTTGGTTCTTATTTTAGGAAATCAAGTGGGGCAAGAGGAGCAAGAGGATCTAGAGGAAACTCATTCCTAGGCAAGAACAAGCAAGGAATTCAAGGTGGGTTCATGTTTATAATAGGAGACATAAGTCACTCATTGTTTTGTTCAAATCAAGATAGATTTAATGCTTTAAATTGCATTATCAATAATTGTCTTATGCGCTATTGTGAATTGATTATATGTTTTCTATATGATTTGCATTCATGATTTATGAAAAGGTTTTCAAAAAGTGGTTTTTCTCCTTTCACGAATACATGCACATGAATTCATGCTTTTCGAAATGCATGACAAGCAAGTTTACAAGCAAACGCCAGTTTGGCAAACAAGTTTACAAGAATTTGAATCATGCATGTTATGTGGGTTTGCGGTATGTCCCTCACGAACAGTCAAGTGTATATTGACTCACGAAAAGGCTTCTCCCGCCTGCCAGCAAGTGACACAGGGTTCCTCACAAGGATTTCCCTCATGAAACTACGTCTACACATAATCATTGCGATGGAAATGTGTAGCACGTCATAAATCAGGGACTAACCCAAACCATTATGTTATGTTATGTGTTTATGATCAGTTGTTATGTTTCATGCATCATGAATTGTTCATGAATCAAGCATTTCAAGATAATGACTCATACATGCTCAATTGCTATGATTTCAACAAGTACCACGACAATGAGTTATTTTTGATTACTTTTGCTTATTTCAATATTACAAATATGTTCCCACGAGCTTTATAGCTCACCCCCTCTATTCTCCCCCATTCAGGTGACGAGCAAGATATCGAGTGAGTCACGAGTTATGGCAGCACTCCATTTTGTGATGTTTACTTATTTTCAATGTTATATTTTTGGAAGTCAAGGCTTTAGTTACATTTTGTGATGTTTACTTATTTTCAATGTTATATTTTTGGAAGTCAAGGCTTTAGTTACATTTCAAGTATTATTGGTTCAAGGGTATTTTGTATTTTTGGCTCTTGAACTCAAGGTTGTAATTTAGTTTGAAATGTTCTTAAAGCTTTGTAAAACTCATCTTTTGGATAATGATTTATGGATGTGTTTATTTTAATCATGAAAGTAAGTTTTGAGTTTGTTCACGGTGGGTCCATTGAGCTTCCGATGGTCATTTTCCTTAATCGTTTAATTAACATGTTTCACCCCACGTATACAGCACCACGCTCTCATGTTCGATGTTGGGCTCCGGCAGCGGGGTCCAACATCTCTCCTTCTTCATCCTAACATATCGGAGTTCTACATCTCCTTCCATGCAGTGCTTCATAAGGAGCCATCTGAATGCTCAAATGATAGGAATTATTATAAGTAAATTCGATCAATGGCAAGTGTTCAACCTAAACACCCCTGAAATCCATCACACATATCCTGAGCATCCCTTCAAGGGTCCTAATAGTCCTCTCAGATTGGCCATTTGTTTGAAGATGAAAAGAAGTGCTAAAACTGTAACATCCTGTTACCCATGTTAGGGCTAGAATTGTGAATTTTGAGAAATTTTTGATAAATTAGGAAAATGCACGTTATGCATAAATTAATTGTGACATACACATTTTTGCACATTCATAGGATTGTACATGCATTCTTTGGCATTTCTGGGTACAATAGAGTTGTTAAATATGATTAAAATGTGTTTTTGGCAATTTTGCTATTATTTAGGATATTTTGGTATTTTTGGTGAATTATGGATTAATTATTTTGAAAATTAAATTTGATGTGCATTAGAATTTATTCCGCATTTTTGGAGACATTTCGGATATTTTAGGACTTTATCCAAACAAAAAAAAAGTGTGAGGTATTTTAGACTAGGAAAAATATTGAAATGAGGGACAAATAAAAATGTGACAATTGTATTAGAAATTAGTTGACCAATGGACAAATTATAGAGTGAAAAATGGATAAAATCATGTGAGCCATATGGACCTATAGTTATGAGACAAATAGGACCTTATTTAGTAGACAAGTGGAAGACATGCAATAAAGACAAGTGTTGGGCATGCAAGACTACACGTTGTTTATTTCTATGCGTGGTTTATGCTTGGATTCAGAAAAGATCACTGTAGCTTCTGACATTCATTGAAAGCATACAGCAGAGAGCTTTGTATGTTCATCACCGAAAAGCAACTTATTATACTTTTGTGTTGTTGATTTGCCTTTCGGTGCTAGAGTAATTGTTGACTCAAGTAAGTGTCTTTAATGTTGTTTCTACTGTGTAAATGAATATGTGTATGAGAGGATAGAGAAGTGTGGTTTCGGTACTGAATGAACTAAATGAAAGATTTGTAAAAAAATATAGATATGTTGTTTTCTTACATGTTTGTGGAACATTATGCCATAAGGTAGTGTTGAGGTGAATTTCGAATTAATAGCATCTTTAAACTGTGTTTAGGAAGAGTGCTGAAAGTCACAAAAGAAAAAAAATGAAACAAGTGTAGTAAGCATGAAAACACAGTAGAGAGAGTGAGAGGGAATAAATGGAATTTCGTATTTATGATTATTGAACTATAAATGTGATTCTGATTTATTTAGAGAGTGATTTGAAGTTAGAAATGCATGATTAAAATGTTAGAAGGGTTGTGTTTAGTTTGGAGAAAATTAAAAGATATGCAGAAATATATATATGCAACGTTGTTGCAGTAAAAAAGATGACATGCTCTGTTTTTAGGTTATATATGCGTTAATGTTTGGGAAATGTTAGGGATGGATTTATGTGAGGTTAAAACTTAAAAAAAACATAGAGCATAATGAGGTGTAGTGGTTTATGGAGAAAAAAGATAGAAACCGTGGGCTATTGTGATGGGAAAAAAGAAAGAAAGAGAGATGCAGAAGTGATAAAACACAGTTGAGGGAGAAAGCGAAAGTGAGATTGTGGATTTTTTATGATTTAGTTTAAACCTTAAATTTTTGCTCTATTGTGAGTTGATGAGTTAAAGGAAGAGTAGGAAAGTTAGTTTATGTAATGTATGTGGTAGATATGAATGTTTATGAAGTGTAAAGTGGAAAAAAAAATGCGGAGCTTTTGGTGGAGAAGATGAAGTTGGCGTGCTTGAGAGAGAAAAGTTGATGGTTTATATGTGTGGGTTAAAAACTTGAGCTTTAAATTGAACATCTCTCAATCTTTTGCCTATAACTCTTTCATAAGAACTCCAAATAACTTGAAACTTAGACCAATAGATTCCTAAGACAGTTTTCTTTCTCTCCATAAAAATGTAGAGTTATCTGAATTGATTTGAAAGTGATTGAGAGGATGAAAGTTTGGAAGTCTGCTGGAATATTATGAATTGGAAATTTTCATGATCATGTTTCGGTTTTCTAATTATAACTTGAGCTTTAGATTTCAGAATGAGTTAGTTTGTGATTCATAATAAACTAGAGACATATTTCTACAATTGTTGTGAAGAGGTCTAATTTTATTTCTATCTCTTGGATTTTCAAAATTGGCATGGAAGTGAGTTTTAGCTTAGGCTGTAGCACTACTAGGGATAGAAATCATGTCCTATGATTATTGAATAAAATGGATTGATTTGGGCGGAATTAGGCTAAGTTGCCTTCACCAAAGTTGTAGCTTACTCTCTTAGCTTTATATTGGTATAAAGTGTGAAATTTTTGGATGTATGAGCGGAAAGATATGAGTTGAACAATTAGAGGGTATGATCATATGCTAGCCAAAAGTTTAAATGTGCATAGTCTGAGGTATTTTGTGCATAACTCATTGAATACTAAATCAAATTAGATGATCTTAGAGTCTTTAGAAACTTAATACACTTTAGAAAAACTTTCCAAAAGAAAGTATTGCCTAATTTTTTTATTTACCCTACCAGATTAATTATGCAAAATAGACTCGAAATCTTATGGGTAGAAAAATCTGAAGTGGTCAATTAGGTTATCAAATTGATTTCACCTTATTTTATTTTGGTCCAACCAAATGTTATTAATGAGGGCTTTGATATCTGATTGGTTTGATGATGAAAATTATAATAAGATACCCGGAATTGTCATTGAACATGCATTGTGCATACTTTCTCTATATTGATATGCATAAAAGAAATACTTGTATATTTGAGCAAAAGTGTGATATTTGTGAATGTGTTGTACATGTTTTAAAGAAGCCAAGCAGACGCCAGATGGACATTGTCGGACCATCCAGGAAATAGCATATTGGAGCGTTCTGTGAGTCAACCTAGATGATTTTCTAGGATTGATTTGATTTGATTTTAATTTAATTTATTACATTTCCAATATTATTGAACTGTTTGTTAGTTGATTTTGGATTCCGGACTTGAGGTATAAGGAGTTTGATAGTTGGGCATGAATTGGGAGTGTTTTGACTTGATATAAATGTTTGATATTTGATTCTTCATGAAAATTGAATGCCAGACTTAGGTCCGATGACTATGAATTTGTATGAGATTGTGATATATGAGATTTTCTGAAATTGTTGCATTTCATATAATGCATGCTCAGATAAAGGCATTGTGACTTGAGTTGCCAGTATGAAGAACTTCCACGTAGAGCTTTGCTCCGTGATTTTCTGATTTTATGTGTAGAGCTATGCTCCGTGATTCTGTTTGACTGAGCCCTATGTGCCGGTATTTATATAAGTTTGTGATAAGCACTCGGTCACAACAATAAGAAAGACTGTGAGTCTCATGCATATAACATTTAATGATTTGCAAAGCTGAAACGAATGATAAATTGTTATGCTCTATCTGTTGTACTTGGTTATGTGGATTGCGAGATTATATGATACATCATGTTGTGCAAATATTTGGCTTGTATACATGATTCTGAATGAATATATGTGAGATATGTGGTATGTGTTTGTAATCCGGTGAAATCATCAATGATGGTTCACTCATTAAGTTCACAAAACTCATAAAAATTGCAATGTGATTTTTTTCAGGTACGAGACAGGAGACTTAGTTCTTAGACAGGACTACAGGACCCTTTGGATTTTGTTATGGATCAGAGGTTTGTCGGCTAACTCCAGGAGTAGTGTGTCTTGTATTTTGTTATTTTTTTTAGAACCTTTATGAGGTTATGTAAATATTTGTCTAAAGGAAATAGTGTAAATTTGTTTGGATTAATGCAATGAATGATTTTAAAACTTTAGCAACTTTCGATTATATTAGATGATGCCATGAATAATTTGGTTTTGTTTTTGCTCTAACATGCCATTATCATAGGATATGTACTTGAATATGCTTAAATGTTTGGGTATGTATCTTGTGGTGGTGGGATGTTGCATTTTTGGTATCAAAGCATGGTTTGACATCTTTAGGGAAAAATATAAGTGGAGATATGATAATTAGTGAATTCCAATAGTGATCACAATTTTTCTTTGTTGTAGGTCACCTTCTATTGGAGATCCAATTCGTAAGTCAGCTGACATGGAGTCCGTAGGAGTCAATTTAGAGTCTCCTGTACCTGAGTTTGCTCATATGTCACCGAGAATTCCTGTGAGATGAGAAAGAAGATATGAGAAGCTGAGAAAACAAGGAATTATGGACTTCTACGGAAGTACATACTCGACTGAAGTAGAAGGGTGGCTTGAGCGAACAAAAAGGGTGTTCAATCAAATGGACTGTGAGGCAGAGGGGAAATTTGACTATGCTAGTCTCACTTTTGCAAGGTCCAGCATATCAGTGGTGGAAAACTATTCCAGGCAGTACCATCAAACCTTGTAGTTTGACTTGGGAGGATTTCCTGAGGGTGTTTCGTGAGAACTACATGCCGAAGGTTTACTTGAATCAAAAAATGAAAGAATTTCTAGACCTGAAACAAGGTAAACTCACAGTAGCAGAATATGAGATCAAATTTAATGAGCTAATGAGATATGCAACTGTATTTATCCCAACTGAAGAAGAAAAATGTAGACGATTTGAGGAGGGCTTAAACATGCAGATCAGAACGAGAATAAACATTTTAACTCGAGCAGCTTTTCTGTAACTCCGGCGACTTGATCGTAATTGAACAATTGTTGAAAGATGGTCGAGAGAGAGCGACGGAGGTAAAGGAAAGAGACAGAATGAATCTCAAGTTGATTCTGGCAGAAGCTTCAGAAAGCATCAGAACAGAAAATCTCGATTTCAGTCTATATCGAGACAATCTGGAACTCGAGGAAGAGGTAGATTTGATCAGTCTGGGGAGACAGAGGATAGATGTCTACCAGTCAGTCGCACTAATTGCCTGAATGTGAGCACTGTGGTAAAAAACATGGTGGTGAGTGTTGGTGGGTAACAGGAGCATGTTTTCGATGTGGCTCATATGAGCATCAGATCAAAGATTGCCCTGAGATGTTGGAGTCCCAGTCTGGAACTAGAGGAAGAACTATGACTGAGACTTCAGTTCAGGAGAGTAGAGTTGGCAGACCTGCACAGAGAGGAAGAGGTAGAGGCAGAACACAGTCGGCAGGACCTAGTGTCAGGACTGAGGTACGGAGTAACCAGCCGCAATCTCAGGCCATTGTCTATGCCATCACCAGACAGTAGGCACAGGACTCCCTAAATGTGGTAGTAGGTGTGTTGACTGTTTTTAATTTTGAGGCATATGCACTGGTAGATCCAGGATCTACCCATTCATTTATCACCCCGCATTTGGCATATAGATTGCATTGTGAGTGTGACTAAAATGTGGGTTGGTAGTGAGCACTCCAGTGGGTAGTACAACAGTGATTGGCGAGGTATGTAAAAAGTGTATAGTTCAAATTGAGCAGGCAGAACTAGAAGCTGATTTGATCATTTTGCAACTGAGAGAGATAGACCTCATCTTAGGCATAGACTGACTCATTACTCATAGGGTAGTGATGAATTGTTATACGAAGGAGGTAGTTCTTGAATCCCCAAATCAGCCAAGAGTGGTGTTTCAAAGAGTTAGTTAGGCAGTGCCAACCTGACTAATTTCATTTATGAGTGCTTTGAGGTTGATCTGAGGTGGATGTGAGGCTTATCTAGCCCATGTGGTGGATACCTGAAATGAACAAACCATTTAGGATATTCCAGTTGTTAGAAAATTTCTGGATGTGTTTCTAGCTGAACTACCGGGATTACCCCCAAATAGGGAGACAGAGTTCACTATTGATATTATTCCAGGTGTCGCTCCTATATCAATTCCTCCATATAGGATGGTTCTTGTTGAACTAAAGGAACTGAAAACCCAGTTATAGGAGTTGTTAGATAAGGGTTTTATTAAGCCTAGTGTATCACCTTAGGGAGCTCCAGTATTGTTTGTAAAGAAGAAGGATGGCACTCTGAGATTGTGTATTGATTACCGGTAGTTGAATCGTATAACAGTTAACAATAAATATCCACTGCCGAGGATTGATGATTTGTTTGACCAGTTACAGGGAGCTCAGGTATTCACAAAGTTAGACTTGAGATCGGGATATTATCAGCTGAGGATAACTGAGGCAGATGTTCCTAAGAGTGCATTTAGAATCAGATACGGGCACTTTGAGTTTTTGGTAATGCCATTTAGATTGTCTAATGCTCCGGCAGCTTTTATGGCATTGATGAATAAGGCATTTCAACCTTATTTAGATCAATTTGTAATTGTTTTTATTGATGATATTTTGGTTTACTCGAGGTGTAGAGAAGATCATGTAGCACATCTGAGATTGGTTCTTAAGACAATGACGGAGAAACAGTTATACGCCAAGTTCAGCAAATGCAAATTTTGGCTTGATCGAGTAGTATTTTTGGGTCACATCGTGTTTGGACAGGGCATTTAGGTGGACCCAAAGAAAATAGAAGCAGTAATGAAATGGGAGGCTCCAAAGAATGTGTTTGAGATCTGGAGTTTTCTTGGATTAGCTGGGTATTACAGGAGGTTTGTCGAGGGGTTTTCATTGATTTCAACCCCTTTGACAAAACTTCTAAGAAAGAATGTGCCTTTTAGATGGAGTGATGATTGTCAGAGGTGTTTTGAGGAGCTAAACCATCGGTTAACTTCAGCACCTATGTTAGCTATCCCATCAGGTTTTGGAGGTTATGTTGTGTACAGCGATGCATCACATCAAGGTTTAGGATGTGCACTCATGCAGAATGGTAAAGTAATAGCATATGCATCGAGACAATTGAGGCCCCATGAATTTAATTATCCAGTTCATGATTTGGAACTTGCTACTATAGTATTTTCTTTGAAAATTTTGGAGGCACTACCTGTATGGTGAAACCTTTCAGGTATTTACTGATCATAAAAGTTTAAAATATCTGTTGAACTAGAAGGAGTTGAATATGAGACAGAGAAGATGGATAGAACTATTAAAGGATTATGATTATACAATTGAGTACCATCCTGGCAAAGCTAATGTTGTAGCTGATGCATTAAGCAGGAAGTCAAATAGTAGTGTGGCACAAGTACAGTTATCGAGGTTACCGAACCTAGTTCAGTTAAGAGCATTGAATGTTGATTTGAATTGGGAGCCGAATGATACCTTGATAACTACCTTGAAGTTGAGACCTGTTTTGGTATAATGAATCAAAGACGCTCAGAGCAGAGATCCAGATTTAGTGAAGTTAATTGAGAAGTTGAAAGTGAATCCAGATTCTGAGTTTGAGGTGAGAGATGATACTTTGAGGTTAAAGCAAAGAAGTTGTGTGCCTAATGTTGATAATTTGCAGACGGAGATTTTACAGGAAGCTCATTTAGCAGCTTATGTTATGCATCTTGGTACTACCAAGATGTATAACACGCTGAAACAACATTATTGGTGGCCTGGTATGAAAAGGCAAGTAGCTGAGTTTGTGTCTAAATGCATAATTTGTCAACAGGTTAAGGCTGAACATCAGGCTCCAGTTAGGAAATTACATTCATTACCTATTCCGGAGTGGAAATGGGAACGAATCACGATGGATTTTATTATGGGTTTGCCTAGGACTCCAAGGCAACATGATGCCATTTGGGTTATTGTGGATAGACTGACCAAATCGGCTCATTTCTTACCAGTGAGGGAGAATTATTCATTAGATCAGTTGGTTCAGCGATATGTGGATGAAGTTGTGAGGTTACACAGTGTTCCAGTGTCTATAGTTTCAGGCAGGGATCCTAGATTTACATCGAGATTTTGGGGTTGTTTACAGATAGCTTTGGGTACCAAGTTGAATTTCATTACAGCCTTTCATCCTCAGACAGATGGCCAGAGTGAGAGGACGATCAGGACTATCGAAGATATGCTTAGAGCTTGTGTTCTGGAATTTCAGGGAGCATGGGATAAATATATAGCTTTGATTGAATTTGCCTACAATAATAAGTACCATAGCAGTATTGGTATGGCTCCATATGAGGCGTTGTACAGCAGGAAGTGTCGTTCGTCTTTATACAGGGATGAAGAGGGTTTAAGAATTTTTGAAGGCCCAGAATTGATTCAGGATACCATTGATAAGGTTAAATTGATCCAGAATTAAAATGGCACAAGATAGACAAAAAAGATATGTGGATCAACACAAGAGAGATATGGAGTATCAGATTGGTGATAGAGTATTACTGAGAGTATCACCTTGGCGAGGTGTATTGAGATTTGGCAAGAAGGGTAAGTTAAGTACGAGGTATATTGGTCCATATGAGATAATTGAAAGAATCAGACCATTAGCTTATAAGTTAAACTTACCTTTAGAAATGGCTCAGATACATAATGTGTTCCATGTGAGTACAGTGAGGAGATATCGGTCGGATCCAACTCATGTGATACCGACTCAGGAGATTGAAGTCTCTAGTAATATGAGTTATGTTGAGGAACCTGTGAAAATAATTAGCTATCAGAATAAGCAATTTAGGAACCGAGTGATCCCAATGGTGAAAGTCCTTTGGAAGAATCATTCGAGTGAGGAGGCCACATGGGAAATGGAGGAGCACATGAGAAATCAGTACCCCTACCTATTTGATCATTCAGGTAAGAATTTCGAGGACGAAATTTTTATTAGGAGGGGAGAGTTGTAACATCCCGTTACTCATGTTAGGGCTAAAATTATGAATTTTGAGAAATTTCTGATAAATTAGGAAAATGCACGTCATGCATAAATTAATTGTGACATACACATTTTTGCACATTCATATGATTGTACATGCATTCTTTGGCATTTCCGGGTACAATAGAGTTGTTAAATATGATTAAAATATGTTTTTGGCAATTTTGCAATTATTTAGGATATTTTTGGTATTTTTGGTGAATTATGGATTAATTATCTTGAAAATTAAATTTGATGTGCATTAGAATTTATTCCGCATTTTTTGAGACATTTCGGATATTTTAAGACTTTATCCAAACAAAAAAAAGTGTGAGGTATTTTAGACTAGGAAAAATATTGAAATGAGGGACAAATATAAATGTGAAAATTTTATTAGAAATTAGTTGACCAATGGACAAATTATAGAGTGACAAATGGATAAAATCATGTGAGCCATGTGGACTTATAGTTATGAGACAAATAGGAGCTTATTTAGTAGACAAGTGGAAGACATGCAATAAAGACAAGTGTTGGGCATGCAAGACTACATGTAGTTTATGTCTATGTGTGGTTTATGCTTGGATTCAGAAAAGATCACTGTAGCTTCGGGCATTCATTGAAAGCATACAACAGAGAGTTTTGTATGTTCATCAACGAAAAGCAACTTATTATACTTTTGTGTTGTTGATTTCCCTTTCGGTGCTGGAGTAATTTTTGACTCAAGTTAGTGTTTTTAATGTTGTTTCCACTGTGTAAATGAATATGTGTATGAGAGGATGGAGAAGTGTGGTTTTGGTACTGAATGAACTAAATGAAAGATTTGTCAAAAAAATATAGATATGTTGTTTTCTTGCATGTTTGTGGAACAATATGCCATAAGGTAGTGTTGAGGTGAATTTCGAACTAATAACATCTTTAAACTGAGTTTAGGAAGAGTGTTGAAAGTCACAAAAGAAAAAAAATGAAACAAGTGTAGTAAGTATGAAAACGCAGTAGAGAGAGAGGGGGGGAATAAATGGAATTTCGGATTTATGATTATTGAACTGTAAATGTGATTCTGATTTATTTAGAGAGTGATTTGAAGTTAGAAATGCATGATTAAAATATTAGAAGGGTTGTGTTTAGTCTGGAGAAAATTAAATGTGGATTGTGAGATTATATGATACATCATGTTGTGAAAATATTTGGCTTGTATACATGATTCTGAATGAATATATGTGAGATATGTGGTATGTGTTTGTAATCTGGTGAAATCATCAATGATGGTTCACTCATTGAGTTCACAAAACTCATAAAAATTGCAACGTGATTGTTTTCAAGTACAAGACAGGAGACTTAGTACTTAGACAGGACTAAAGGAACCTTTGGATTTTGTCATATATTAGAGGTCTGCGGCTGACTCTAGGAGTAGTGTGTCTTGTATTTTGTTATTTTTTTTAGAACCTGTATGAGGTTATGTAAATATTTGTCTAAAGGAAATAGTGTAAATTTGTGTGGATTAATGCAATGAATGATTTTAAAAATTTAGCAACTTTCGATTATATTAGATGACGCCATGTATAATTTGGTTTTGGTTTTGCTCTAACATGCCATTATCATAGGATATGTACTTGAATATGCTTAAATGTTTGGGTATGTATCTTGTGGTGGTGGGATGTTGCGAAAACTCAACTTGGTTCCCAGAGCCTCTTGTAAGCTTCCCTAAAATCTCGAAGTAAATCAAGGATCTTTGTCAGAAACTATAGAGTCGGGAATTCCATGCAGTCTCACTATCTCATCAATATACATCTTTGCTAGCACATACAGAGAATCAGTCTATTTAATTGCCATAAAATGGACTGACTTCATCAAACGATCAACAATAACCCCATACAATATCATGTTTTCTACTGGTCTTGGACAAACCTATCAGAAAATCCATAGTTACCCATTGTCATTTCCACTCAGGAATGGACAATGGCCTTAACTTGCTAAAAGGTGCCTGATGTTTAGTCTTGACTTGCTGACAAACTAGACACTTACTCACACATTCCACTACATCTCTCTTCATGCCTTTCCACCAGAAATGTTCTTTCAAATCTCTGTACATCTTGGTGCTACCTAGGTGCATGGCATAAGGTGCATTATGTGCTTTATCAAGTATATCCTCCTTCACTTCTTTGAAATTTAGAATACAAAGCATGTTCCCTACAACCATAAGTCCATCATCCCTTACTACCACTTCAGATTTCTTGTCATTCTGAATTTCTTCACGGAGCTTACTCAATTTTGCATCCTGTGCTTGTAACTCCCTAACTTTCTCTATGAGTATCGGTCTCACTTTGAAAGTAGCAACAATACTCTCAAGTTCCTCTTGTTTCAAACTTATCCTAAGCTTAGCCATCTCTTCTAATAACGGTAGATAAACTTTCTAAACATGGGCTATTGAGGATTTCCTACTCAAAGCATCTTTCACTACATTTGCCTTCCCTGAATGATACTCAATCAGCAGGTCATAATCCTTGAGCAACTCTAACCACCTTCTCTGTCTTAAATTCAACTCTTTTTAGCTCAGTAAGTACTTGAGACTTTGATGATTAGTAAAAATCCTCATTTGAACCCCATACAGATAATGTCTCCAAATTTTCAAGTCAAAGATTACTGCTGTTAATTCCAGGTCATAGTTGGTTAATTCAACTCATAAGGTTTTAGTTGCCGTGAAGTATAAGCTATCACCCTATCTCCTTGCATCAGTACACAACCCAAACCATTTCTTAAAGCATAATATACATTGTATAAACCTATCTCTAATAAGTAAAATGAAAACCGGTGCACTTATTAATATGTGCTTAAGCTCCTCAAAGCTCTTTTAACGTTTATCACTCCAAATAAACTTCTAATTCTTCCTTAATAACTTGGTCGTCGGAGTAACTATCATAAAAAAATCCTTCCACAAACCTCCTATAATAACCTACTAGACCTAGAAAACTCCTCACTTTTGTCACTGTCTTAGGAGCATGCCACTTCACTACTGCTTCAATTTTCCTCGGATCAATATGTATCCCATTCTCAGAAATTACATGTCCAAGGAATACCACCTCATAAAGGCAAAATTCACATTTGCTAAATTTGGCATAAAGTTCCCTCTCTCTCAGTGTTTGTAATACTATCCTAAGGTACTCCTTATGTTCCTCTTCACTCTTGGAATAAACCAGAATGTCATTTATAAACACTATGACAAACTGATCCAGATACTCCTTGAAGACCCTATTCATAAGATCCATAAAAGCAACTGGAGCATTGGTTAATCCAAATGGCATGACTAGGAACTCATAATGCCCATAACGAGTCCTAAAGGTTGTCTTACTTACATCAAACTCCTTGATTCTGAGATGATCATAGCTCGACCTAAGGTCAATATTGAAAAAGACCGTTGATCCTTGTAGCTGGTCAAACAGATCATCAATCCAAGACAGAGGAAACTTTTTCTTAATAGTCACCTTGTTGAGTCTCCGGTAGTCAATGCACATCTACCATATTCCGTCTTTTTTTTTAACAAATAGAACCGACGCTCCCCATGGTGACAAACTTAGTCTTATGTACCCCTTCTCTAACAGTTCTTCTAACTGTTCCTTAAGCTCTTTCAGCTCAGCTGAAGTCATTCTATAGGGTGGTATAGAGATGGGTGCGGTTTTGAGAATCAAGTCGATAGCAAACTCGATTTCCCTCACCGGTGGCAAACCATGTAAGTCTTTTGGAAACATGTCTAGAAATTTCATCACAATCAGAAGATCTTTTAACTTCCCTTCATTCACATCAGTATCCACGACGTGTGCCAAGAAGGCTTCACACCCTTTGCTCATCATCCTGTCTACTAACAAAGCCGAAACAATCTTGGGTGATGGTATCCTTCTATCCCCTATAAAAGTCACCTTCTCACCATTTACAAGATCAAACTCTACCTCTTTAAGGCCACAATCTAACTTTGCACAATATTTCTCTATGATATCTATTCCCAGGATTATATCTAGACCCTTCAACTCTAGCGGTAGCAAATCCGCTACTAGTTTAGCACCCTCAATAAACAATTTACAATCCCTATACACTTGGTTTATTATCACCTTTCTCCATAAGGGAGTACTAACAATCAAGGGACTATCCATGGTCACCAATTTAACATTATGCAAAATCATACTTGCAGAAACAAATGAATATATGGAGCCTGAATCAATCAAAAAATATACTGCAAAGTTAAATAACTAAGCCATACTCGTGACAACTTTAGGTGCAGCTGCCACTTCCTATTTGGTCATAGCAAATACCCTAGCCTGTCCCTGTCCCTTTGATCTTCCTGGAGGAATAGCCTTCCTCGTCGCTACAGAACTGCTTACCTCAGTGACTGGCCTAGTCCCTCCTATTTCTGCTCTCGAGGCTTGCAACTGCGACCCCTCTTACCTTGTTGTTAGGGGACAATCCTTGATCTTGTGTCCCTTCTCTCCACATCGAAAGCATACTCCAAATAACTTGAAGCACTTTCCTTTGTGAAGTTTCCCATAATGCTCACATTGAGGGTTTGTGCATCTACTCCTTCCCATCCTTCCCATGCCTCCCACACTTGAGGCTTGCCCTGTAACTGTCCTTGCCTATTTGTTCTTGACAGGGCCACTACTTTCGACTTCACTCTGCATATGGTAACTACTTGCACTCCTCTCAGGAATTGGAGCACTCATTCCCTTCTTAGAAGATTGCTCTTGGTTTTTCCTCTTCTTGCTCACTTCATTCTTTATATTCTCCAATTTCTCAGCCTGGAGTGCAGCATCTACTAACTGCTGGTAATCACAAAAGTTTTGGATCAATACTTTCTCCTTGATCCCTAAATGAAGTCATCCCTCAAACTTTCGGCACTTATCCTCCTCATTGGCAACAATGTTGGCCACATACCATGACAGCTGGGTGAACTTCAGCTCATATTCACTCACACTCATGTCCCTCTATGTGAGATTTAGAAACTCCCTAGCCTCCTCTTGCACATAAACACTCGAAAGTTATTTCTTCTTGAAGACATCCACAAAATCTCTCTATGACAATACCAGAGGCATAATCTGACTAAGAGGCATAGATTCCAACCAATGGAGTGCATCCCCCTGTAACAAGTTGACTGCATAGTCCAGTTTCTCTTCATCAGAGCACTTCATCTAAATCAGGACTCTCTCTGTCCTCTTCAGCCATGCTTCAACTTCTTCAGGAATTATAGTCCCATTGAAATCTACAACTCCATACTTGTGAAGCTTATCATACTGTCCAGTCCTCTCCACTGGAGCTTGTATTGGAACTTGAGCCCCTTGGCCTATGGCATATGAGAAAGCCTGAGCAAAGGCTTGAAAAAACTGCAGATCCATAGGGTTTGCTTGAGGCAACAGTGGAGGCGGTGGAAGCACTTCCTGTTACATACTAGGTGCCTCAGGATTTGGAGCAGAATGTGTCTCCATATCTTGTGGGACATAGGATTCATCCGTGCTCCCTTGGTGAGAGCCAGATCGAGTTAGAGCTCCTCGGTTCTTTTTCGAGGGGGCATAATCACTCCTTCAATTTACAACCATTAAAAATCTTTAGTTCAAGCAAAGCAGTTTCAGATCATGTACAATAATTCAAAACATTGTAAGTTGTTCATTTAAAATACTGCATGTTCATTTCGTATCCTAAACTACCTATTTTATGCCTAAGATACTCCTAAACCTAATCGTATACCTGGATCTGAATCTAGGGTGCTTTGGTAGCACAACTGTTGGACCTCGCTTTCGGAGCCCAACATTGGAGTCGTGAGACGTGAGCCTAATACCTTGAAGTTTTCAGAGCCCAACAATCCGGAGTTATAAAGCGTGAACGGGCTTCTTTGTGGGGTTATTTCAATGACTTCTCATTAGCGATCGTCCCATAAGGGTGATGTGCCCACACCAGTTAAACACCAAATCACAATTTGATTTCTTTAAGACAATTGTAGCTCTCTGCCTCTTGTTTATTTTGAAATAAGAATCACCTAATCGGAGCTCTATAGCTCAAGATGTGCCTAAAAATCCAAGTACGTTCATAACCCGGTTATGCTCTTCCAACCAAATTCTCATATTCGTTACATTAATATTTTTCAAATCTATATCAAAACTTACCAATTTTTAAGGAGAGATAGCAAAATGTATTAAAAGCATATTCCTTCAAGAATCACTTCATTTGGAGGTCGAGTAATGAAGTTATGGCCACAAGAATCAAGCATATTTATGTCCTCAATCATATTGTACCTCTCTTGGGAGAGTTGACATAACTTTCTCTGCAAACCTCAGATTGGGATTATTATTAGACGGTTTGAAAGAGAACTTCTAGATCTACAATTTCATGAAGACTTCAAATTGAAATTCAATCATCTACAGGGTCAAAACTGTAACTAAACGATAGGATAAGACAAATAGTGCACCAGATGATAAGACGTCATCACTAGACGATATGACGTCACTAGACGAAGTGTCCTCACCAGACAATATGTCCTCACCAGATGAAGTGTCCTCACTAGACGAAATGTCCTGAACAGATAATACATCCTCACCAGATGAAGCGTTCTCACCAGACAATACGTCTTCACTAGACGAAGTATCATCACCAGACGACACGTCATCACCAGACGATAAGTCTTCACCAAACGATACATCCTATACTCCTGAGTATCTCCACTTATAAGGACCATAACTTTTGACTCCGATATCCAAAAATTTCATACTTTATAGTATTGAAAAGCTAGAAAGACCAGCTACATGAAGAAATTTGTCAAATTCACCCTAAATTTGTTGGACCCCGATTTTTGAGTAAAAATAAGAAATATTCAAAAGTGGATGAGTTGATTGAAATTGAGTTGAAAATCAAGAAATAAAGAGAGAAAGTGTAAAAAAATGAAAATTTGTGAAAAGTTTGACTTTTTGGCCTTTGAGGGTTGACTTTTGATTTAGACAAAATTTAAGAAAATGATCTACATGAAACTTGTAGATTATGTTAAGAGTTTTCTGTGGCCATAAAGTTTGTTATTTTTCGATGTTGGGATCGAGAGATATGATTTTCTAAAGATATGCTTTGTTTTGAAAATGCCATTAAGTATAGATTTGTGTGTTCTATGCTTCAAGACCACTCGTCGTATGGATTTAGTCTGAATTGAAGAAAGTAGTATTCATGAAAGTTTTAGATGATGTTTTTATCTTTCCATTGATATAAAGTTTGCAATTTTTTGATATCGGGGCTAGGAGTTATGAGCGATTGAAAATTGGAAGTCGTTTAAGAAAAGCTGTTTTGGACAGAATCTTTGATTGAGTTTTTGACCTCTTTCGAGACCTAATTTGATTTTGAGTACTTCATGGAAGTTGTATAGATTCCTTTGATATTTTTATTGACACCAAATTTGTCAAATTCTGAGTTCGAGATCGAGAGATATGATTTTTGAAAAGTTTGGTTTTGAAGTTCTGTTACTTTGTTTTTAATCCGATCCCTTTTGTAATCTTTTACTTATAATTCTTTCGTCCGACATCCGATTGATTTGATTCTCGAAGCGTTGGATTCCTAAGAAAATTAATTTCATAAAATGAAGAATTATGATTTTTAGGAGATTAAATGGAAAGAGATTGATTGAATCAAAGTAAGAGATTTGGTTATAGGTTATAAGTTGGATAATTTTCTCAACATAGTTAAGTATTTTGCAAAATTCGGGAGCTATACAACTCCGATTGAGTTGATTCTTAAGACAAAATAAAATTAAGATATAGGGCTACAACTTTTGTGAAGGGATCGAAATTTAATTTCATTCCTAAGACTGTCAATTCCTGGAATTAAATTAGCGTAATGTTCAGTCTCGAATTTTTCGCAGGTCCGATAGTATTTCAGCTATAACTTCTTCGTTTCTGATCCGAATTGAGCGCGGTCGGTGGCGTTGGATTCGTATGATTGAGAGCAAAATTTCTCTGGCAAGAAGTTTAGACAAATTCCTTCAAATTGATAGTACGAATCAGATCCAAAAGTAAACAGGAAATAAAGTGAAGTGTAGGGGCAAACTTAGAATTAGGCTAAAATGGAGGGGTAACTTGGTCATTTCTCCCTCATTTAAAATGACATGACAGAAAACACATGGGGTTGTCGTTTTATACACCTGCAACTCACGAAAACAAGAAAAACTTAAAGGAAAGAAAAGATGAAGAAGAGAGAAGATCGAAGAAGAAGGAGAAAAGGTTCGGCCATGGAAGAAAAGAAGAAGAAGGATGAAGCAAGTCAATTTTTGGGAAGTTTTCTAAGGGATTTTTGTTGCTTTTCAAAGGGGAAGGAAGCAAGAAAAAGATAGTTACTTTAAAGCTTGAAAATGTCGAAAATGGTGGAGAAAATGGTAAGAGAGCGAAAGCTTTGAGTTTTGAATTTTCTTGAGAGATGTTGGTTGGTTTAGCTTTAGATTGTTATGAATTTAAGTTTTCTAAGGTTTATTGAAGAGATTAGGCTATGATTTTGTTGATTTTATGAATTTGGGGTTTATGTCAAAGTTTGAAATTTGGGGATTTTTGGAATTGTTGCTTTAAATAGCTTAGATTAATGATGAATTTGAGATTTCTTAAGTCAATTTTGATGTATATGTTTTAGGTTATGTTTAATTTTAGATGAAAATTAATTAAGATTTAGGCTTAATTTTGTGTTCGGGGATTTTGTGAATTATTGGTGTAGAATCATGGAAAATATTATGGATGGGTGGAATATGAAATCAATTTTGAAGAAATTGTAAGTTGTGATATTGAAATTGTATAAATTGGTTTAGGCCAATTTTGAGATTTAGAGATTTTAGAAATTTTTGTTTTAGAAAGCTTGGATAAGTGATGAATTTGGGTTTCCTATAGTTAATTTTGAAAATCATGATTTTATGAGGTTGAATTTGGGTTAATTTGATTTAGGGAATTTGAAATTGGGAGAAAGAAGAAAGGCTTTGGAGAATTGAAGCTCTAATCAAGCTCCAAGCATGGATATGAGGTGGGTTTCATGTTTATAGTTGAATAATAAGCCATTAAAGATTTTCCCAAATTGAGAGAATAAAATGATTTCAAATATATTATGATTGAGCATTTATTGTTTTAAAATGATTTAAAGAATTGGTTTATATGTGTTCATATACTCCATGAATTGGATTTGAATGGCTATGAGCATGCAAAAATGCATTGTGATGTGTTATGTTATGTTATGTTATGCATTGAGAAATATATGACACTTTGATGAGAATTGAATTGTGATGTGATTATGCTATGTATTTGAGCATGTCATTGTGATTTATTGGAAAGAAGAAAAAGAATATGAAAAGCATGAAAGCATTTCATTTCAATGAAATGAGTTTGATCATTGTTTATGCGCTTTGTTTGGGCGAGAGAGGAACCGTTTCGTAAGTCACGTGCACGTTGACAAAAGCCTTCTCCCGGCTGGCCGCTTGTGCCATACGAGATCTGAAAATAGATTCGTTTTGTTCACGGTATAAACTTCGGTTTATCCGTTTTGTTTCACGGAACCCCTCGAGCCAACTGATTATGCATTTGCATATTAATGTGCTAAGCTATGCTTTGGATTGAATTGTATTCAAATATGTGTTATGAGATGATGTATTGCATTATGAAATTGTGATTTTTGAACAAGTTGATACATTTATGTTTTGCGGATTATGGATTTCAATACGTGACGAAAATTTGAGAAACGAGCATTTTATGGATTTTCAACAAGAAATTTCTATGGCAGTAAACTTTTGAACGGTTTTGCTTATGATTGATTATAAACCTGTTACCCATGGGTTTTTTAAGCTCACCCCCCCTTCATCCCCATCTCCAGGTATTTGAGCAGGAGATCAGATGAAAGAATGTCAGGATACCAGTTCAATTTGTGTATATTTCCGTGTTTTGAATAATTTGGATTATGGCTGGGAAAAGCCATTAAGGATTTGTAAGAAATCAAATGATGATGTGTTGGAATCATTGAATTTTGTATATGAAATTGTGTATGACATTGTGTATGATAATGATATTGATTTAGGAATTTGTGTATGGATTTAAGATTGAAATGTGTATTGGAATTGGACATGATTAATGATTTGAAGTGGTTTAGAAATAGGAGTGTGTTTATCTCTTTGAGATCCGGACGGAGGTCCGATGGATATTGATGTTTGTGCGTTTGATTGGGAATTTTAGAAGTGTATTTTGATTACTTTGCAGGTTTGGGTTAGGATAAATGCATTAGTTATCTTTTGCGAATTTTCGATAAAATTGGGATAAAAATGTAATTTAGGATTTGTATGGATATATAAGAATATGATCAGATTTAGAGATTTGCATGAGAATGATTTTCCAAAAGTGGAAATTGGTTGTGTGATTTGAATGAGATTGACTAAAGATGTAAGAAATGAGAAAAAGGAAGAAAAAAAATTATAGCGGGTTTTGGACAATCTAGGGATCCAATGCGATTCAGTGTACGTGTTTTGATGTCGGTTCCGTCGTTTGCTTCGCATCTGTTTGGTACCTTGATTTTGTTTGTGCCTCATTTGTTTCGATTTGATCGATTTGATTCCGATTTGTTTTCACTTTGTTATCCGTTTTATTATTCGTATTCTGATTTTTCACTTTTCGTTTCGTGTTATCGAATACTTTGATTCTCGATTCGAAATTTCGTTGCGAAATTTCAGTTCCCATTTGTTTTCACTTCCTTCGTTCTTCGTTTTCGGTTGGGATCCGGTTCCCGGATCGGGTCCCAACAAAATCAATCCAAATTTTACCTTAAAATCAGAACACAAATTTTTCCCTTATGGAAGACTTGAAATTTTGCACTATGCAAACTTGTAATGCTCTCAGTATAACCATTCAGCTACCAAAATGATTTCATTAAACTCTCAAATCTCAACTCATTTGTCTCATCATCTTTAACTACATCTAATCAGTTATAATTCCTATCTTCCTTTCCATAACATCTCTCTCTCTCTCTCTCTCTCACACACACACACACATATATATATATATCAATGATTTATGTTCCAAAATCATCAACTCAAGTTGATTGCTTCTTTACGTATATCTAATTTCAACTCACATCATCCATGCACCATCCACAATTCATTAACAACAAAAGAATAAAATTTTTACAACACTTTGATGGGCATTTCGAGCCACCTTACATCATAGTCCAAAAATGCTAACTTTACAAGAACAATAATTTTTCAAAATGCAATTAAAGCCTTGTTTTAAATGATCTAACTTCAAAAGAATAAGATACGCAAATTGGAGTGATGCCTTGACTCTCGACTCGATCACTCCATATCTTGTTCATCGCTTGTAGATGGGGAGGAATGGGGGTGAGCTTAAAGTTCGAGGGTAATAGTTTTATAATTGGTAACAAGCAAAAACCTTGGAAAACCATCATGATCATAAAAAATTCTCATGAAAATCCATAAAACATAAATTTCTCAATTTCTCAACTTGTCAACTTGTCAAACCAATTCACAACTCGCATAAGTCAAACAATCATCAAACTTGTCAACACATGTAAACACATTAGCACATCACAATGGTTCGGGCAGATCCATAAACATGATGAACTACACAATTCCGCATAATGGTCTTGTGTAGTCGTAAACCTGAGGGAGTCCATGAAGGAGCTTCGTGCCACTAGCGGGTAGGTAAAAAAAACATTTAACTTAGTCAACATGCACGTGACATTCTTGAATGGACTACACCAAATCTATATAACATATAATACATGAACGGAAAACAATTTACCCAATTGGCACATTTTTGGAAACTTGATTTTATATACTTGGTATCCTTTTAAAATCATTTCCATTTTTGTTTCATAGTTCATCCACAAAATTTATACACACAACATGTAGCACTTTCTCAAAGCATTTAAAAAACAATAAATGCACATTTACAAGTAGTTGAAAACATTTATTTCCTTTTCTTGAAAGAAACATTTATAGCTTATTATTCAATTATAAAAATGTAACCCACCTTAGTCTCCTTGCTTGAAAACTTGTTTAAGGATGTCTCTCCTCTTGCTCCTTTTGCCTCTCTTGCCTCCCTTCAACATTAACAAGAATCCCCATTAAAAAATGAACTCCAATTGGAAAAATGTAAAGAAACCTATGTATGAAATTGATCCTAAAATACTTATACACATGCATTTTCTAAGCTTTTTGAACCAAATCCCTTCCAAAAATCTAAATATTAAAATACCAACTTACCTTAAATCTTTACCAAACAATGAGTTTCTTGGCTCTAATTGAATCTTTAACCTTCCTCTTCCTTTTTCCCTTCTTGTTCAACCCCAAAATCCCTCTCGAAGACTAAGAAAAATTGAAACCTAGATGACCTCCCTTCTTTTCTCTTATGTCTCTCTTTTTTCATGCTTCTCTCTCTTCTCTCTTTTGTCATTCACATTTTTGGATTCTTCCAAATGTAAGACAACAAATTTTTTTCTCCCCTTTTATACCCTTAATTACTTCAATGCCTTAAGACTTTACAACTTAATTGATGTTCCAACAATGCCCCTCATGCAATCATACCATCCTAAACAATGCCCCTCATGCAATCTTACCATCCTAACACTTTAATTCAATTAACCTATATCATATAATCTCACTCACATTAACATTCTAATTAATCTAATCATTCTTATTCATCAAGAAAAAAAATTTGGAGGCCAACACCTTTAAAACTCTTCAGTTGAATTGACATAAATGTCTACATTTTCGCAAGACTACTGTGTGAAATGCAGACATCATTTGCGTTAAACACGGAACGTCTGCGTGAAATGCAACCATTCCTTGTCTCCAGTTGCTATGCATAGTTGTCTCTTGCTACTAGTTTGTGCTATTGCATTTCATTTGGCATGGACTACATTTTGCTCCTCTTTTATCCACCTGTTTTCATTTTCTTCATGCCTCTAGCCTACTCCATGTCATTTTTACTCTCTTATTATTTCTTCAGTTTTTCCAACAAGCACTTTTAATTCTTCCTCTTTGTATTTTTTTGTCTTTTAATTTTCTTCTTCTCACTCCATAATGACGAGTGAGTATTGATCTTCAGAAAATGGCCCGAATATAGTACTTTTGACTCACTTTAATTTATTTGCTTCCAAATTGTACCTAAAATCATATATGAATTAAAGTGAGTATCTTAAACATTTTTATATCATTAATCGCTAAGTGTAAATGATTAAATGTATCAACAATTAAACACATATCAACCACCCTACTGATTACTAAACATAATGGCATAGTTATTTATACCTCTCAATTACTTAAATATTCACTTGAATACTTCCTAATATTGTTTTCTAGGTGTTTCTATGTATTTACTAACATGACTAACAACATGAGTTAAATCTGGCCTAGTGTAAATTGTTATATACATTAAATATGTTACAATGCTAGTATATGATACCTTAGACATGTCTTTGACATTTGCACTTAGTTTCAAATATTGATCTAGAGATATCTCAAAATAATTTGCTGATGAGGTACTAACTAAAGTTGCTTTGCTCATTCAAAATTTATCTAACTCCTTCTTAATATAACTATTTTGAAAACATAAGTTTTCAGGGCTTATATTCCTATGAACCACCCCCATTTATAGTATTTTTTTTGGCAACAACCAAATCTTTCATCTCAAATTCTTTTCTTAACAAAGTCTTTAGTTCATTTACATTGTATACTCTTTGTATAAATCAACATATCATCAATATATGCTAGTAGGAATATATAGAAGTAGGAAAATAAATGAATCATCATCAAGGCTTTTAATATACAAACAAAATAATACTTACATATCTTATAGTTAATTCAAATCATATAAGAACGAAACCTTTTGTACTATTTCATGGAGATTGTTTTAACCTATGAAGTAATTTTCTTAAATTTCCAAACAAGATGCTCTATTTTATATTAACTTTAGGCTACTTCATATGAACATGCTCCTTGAAGTCACCGTAAAGAAAAGTTGTCTTAATATCCATTTACTTTAAGTATATATCTAAAATTAGCTACTAACTCTATTATTATCCTGATGGAAGTATGTCTAATAACTAAGGAAAAAAAATCTCATTATAACCAATACCTTTCTATTATGCATACTCTTTTACTAATAATTTTGTTATGAAAATGTTGTCTTTTTTAATTTTATTGGCTTTTATTTGTATACACCACCTGTAGCTTATAATATTTTCCCTTTGAAAGTCTACATTAGCCATGTCCCATTCTTCTTTAGAGATTTCATTTTTCGATCATGTCACTCTCCTTTGTTATGCTTCTTTAGATTATCCAGAGCCTCCTCAAAATTAGTAGGGTCCCCATTACTAATGATAAATGCAAAGGATATCAAGTCTTTCTAATTATATCTAATTGGTGGCCTAAAAGTGTCTTTATTTATTTGTGACTATACTGTGATATTACTCTTCAACTGACATATATCTTTTATTTCTTGAATTATAATTTCCAACCTCTCTGATATTAATCACAATTTGTTCTAATTCTACTTATACCACCTTTGAGTTGGTGCTACTCTCTATTGACCTTAAGACATCCTCTCGATATATCTTTTTCAATATAAAGTGCTCATCAAACACTACATCTTTAATAATCACCACTTTTTTTTAATCAAATCACAAAACTTGTATCCTTTGACACCTTTTGGATAGCCAAGGAAGATGCACTTCTTTGACTTTGGATCCAATTTAGACTTCTCATAATAAAAGTTCAGTATGTAATTAAGATAATAAAATATATTTAAACCTTAAAAAACCACTGTATTCCATGTCTATACTTCCTTTATCACTATCATGTCTAGTGAAGTTCTTTGTAATTTATTAATGATGTATCACGTCATACTCATTATGTACATCTATAAAATTTTAGGGAACCTTGCATTTAACCCCAAATACCTAACCCTTTCTATTATAAATATATTGATCATCTCTGAAATGTCATTCTACTGTGGTGTTTTCCAAACTATATAATGCTTCCAAATGTCATGGTATTTATAAAATTTTTGTAATTATGAATATACTTGCTCAGGTCATATAATCTTAGGCACTTGATATTTCTTCTTGTCTAATTCTCTACCTCATTTTTTTTACTTTAAACTTAACAAAGAGCTTAGACTTTTACTTTATGAATTACAACCAAGCTTTCTTGAAGAAGTCGTTGATGAGGTAACAAAATAATGAGATTTAACCGACAAAAACTCTATAGTGAGGATTATTATGTCATTATGCATATATCTAGAATACTTTTAAGTCTTATAGTTATCTATATTAAATGTCACCTTAAAATGTTTACCAAGAACTTAAAACTTAAATAAGTCTAGCATACAATGTTTAGCACCCTTCAATAAGATCTCTTTATAAAGTTACTTTATCCTTCCCTCAATAAGATGGCCTAGTTGTATATGCTACAATGTAGCACTGTCTTCCTTTGACTCTAGTTTATTAATTTAGTTACCTATTATTATGTTCTTTTAAACTATCATGTTCTAACAATTTCATAGGCCTTACCATCTCCTAATTGGATAATGCCAAAGTTTCCTTACATTTATGAACAAAATCAATCCTTGTTTAATGTCATGTGATGTGATCATCTTGTTAGTATAATTTAAATCCTCACTTTACACTATATTTTCATATTTAAATGAGTCAGTTTACTTCCTTTCATTACCCTACATCTTCTTGTTTGGATAATACCTTCTAATATATCCATTTTTCTTGCATTTATAAAACAAGACTATCTTTCTACCATTAAAATTTAAATTAGAACTTTTTTTATAGGAGCCATGTTTCCTTTGCTTTCTCTTACAATCATGATGTCCTCACAATATGCCTTTACCTTGAGAGTTGTCACTAATTTTGTCTTTCTTGGTTGTAGGCTAATAACACAAAGGTTATATCTTACAAACCAACTATCTCCTTACCCAATATAAGTATAACAACCAGATATTAGTAAAAAGGAGGTAAAGAACAGAGCAAGATAATTGCTTTATCGCCATCGACAATATTTAGCTCGTGCCTTAGATGGTCTCTAGGTGCATTGATTTATTGTTCTAGTGTAACATCCCGTTACCGGTGTGATGGGCATATCGGTAATTGGATGGTTTGAGCAGTGAGTGCATTCATGATTGAATTGCACGTATAGTGAGTTTTGCATCAGTGATAAATGAGATTAATTGAGTTAATTGCACATGCATCTTAGTATCATGCATTCATGATTATTCCAGCATTTAATTGTGATTATGAGTTGAATTGTGAATTCTGAGATATGATTTATTGATTGAATTGAATAGTTAAATTTGTGGAATTGTGATGTGATTGAGAATTTAAGAATATTGGGTTGTATATTTGAGTTAGAGTGATAATTGAGTTATAGAGATTTGGAATTTGAAAATTAAGTATGAGATCGAGTGTTTTATATTTTTGTGAATTTATGAGGATTCTTCCATAATTTTTCGAGTTATGTGTTCGGACCGAGAAAATGCGTTGAGACTGATAATTGTGATTCCGGTCCCGAAAGTGAGTGGATAATGGCTTGGAAAAATTAGAGTTGTGAGTTCAAGAATTATTGTGATGAGCCAGTGGAATTTAGAGACTGAGATTGAATGAAATTGAGGATTGTGATTTATAGGTTTAAATTAAACCTATATATATATATATATATATATATATATATATATATATAAGAGCAAGTGAAAGTGAGAAAACCCCATTTCTCTTCTTTTCCCTTTCCTCCTACCGTTGGCGATTTCGTTCCTTTCCCCTTGAGATTTCGTTGATTTCTCTTCATTGTAGCTGAGGTTTTGCTTGTGATTGAGAGTGGATGATGCTTTTGCTGGGGTGGAAGTGAATCAGTGGAGGGTTGCTAGAGATTGAGAAGAGTTTCGGGAGATTTTAGGGCTTCATCCGATTCAGCGATTTGGTAAGTTTTAATGTGTTTAATGTTGATATTTAGTGTGATTGTGGCATTAATGAGCATAAATGTGAGGGATCTGGTTAGTTAAGTTGTTTAATGGAGGTTTTAGAGAGCATTAATGGCGGAGAGCGATTCGGAGAAGACGAACCAGTCGCACGTCGCGACGAATAAATTAAATGTGAAATTGACGTCGCGACGAGCGGAAGGCTTTAGACGCCGCGACGTGTGGTTCGTAGACGTCGCGGCGAGCAGGCGAAATTCCACGCTGCGACGAGGGCTAGAGGACGTCGCAGCGAAGGCGTGAAACAGGCTTCACGCCGCGGCGAGCGTTCCCTGTATGCCGCGACGAAAGTCGAGAGGTCGCGGTGAAGAATGAAAGTGTAATGGAATTGAATTGGTTTTTAGGGTATATGTTTTAGTATAGACCTCCAATTGAGATGAACTTTGATTCATTATGAACTAGAGAAAGAGGTCTATAAGTGTGGTATAGGCTGAGAGCTTGAATTCTAATTATTGAGTTAGCGATCATTGAAAGTGAATCAGTTCTAGTTCCTAAAGTGACCTGAGAGTTGCGTTGTGATGAATTAAGTATAATTTGAGTTTTAGCGAGAGATTTGTGGAATTGATGGATGTCATTGGCCTAGTGAATAGTGAAGTGTGATTGTGAAGTGAGAGATATTGAAATCAGTTTTGAGAGCTGGAAATCATGATCATGCATCATATCATTTCAAATTGAGACATGTGCATCAGTGAATTCAATTGATTGAGCATATAGTGATGAGAATTCATTTGTATTGTTATAGAGGCACCGTTGGATCGACAGTCCACGGATATGGCTGAGACTTCCAAGCTGTAGCTCAGAAGTGCAGGTGAGTAACCTAGTTGGTTCCTCAGCTTTTATGTGATTAAATGTGTGTGAATTAAATGTAAAAGTGAGTGATATAAATGTGAAGTGAATGAACTAAATGTGATATATAAATGTGAATACCTGTGATTGAGAATCAGTGTATATAATTGTGAGTAAGTGCTCTGATTGTGACAGGTAAGTAAAGTGATATATAAATATATGTGCTAATGATTGTGCAAGTGTGAGTGATTATAGCGATGAGATAAATGTGCTGAGACTGTGAATGATGTTCTGAATGTGATAAGTGTAGTGAAATGAGATACATGTGATTGATTGTGCAACTGTGAACATTTGTGACTGTGATTGAGTGTATAAAATTATGAGTAGCGTTCCAACTGTGATAAGCGAGTGAAGTGATAGATATATGTCGATAAGTGCTAGTGACTGTGTAAAGGTGAGTGAATGCTTAGCGAAATAATAAGCGGTAAAATAACAGTTGTGACTGGAGCTTAGTGATAAGAGCTTTGAGCTCGATATCAGTGATAGGGCCTAAGGCCATAACGGCGGTAGGGCATACCCAGAGGGCTCTCCTACTTGCCTAGAATGCGATTAGTGAAAAAGGGAATAGTGCATACCCAGAGGGCTCTCCTATCCCGTATGAGAGTGGGCGATGAGTGCATACCAGAGGGCTCTCCTACTTGCCGATAATGTGATCATGAAAAGTGCCGAATCGGGACGGTGAAAATGCTCGATCCACAACAATGACATAAAATGAGAATCTGCATACATATGCATCAGACTGTTGTATGAGTGATAAATTGAGAGTAGTATGAAAGGCGATACGCCTTATATGCGTAAAATTGGCAATACATGTGAAAAGTGAAACTTCGTGTATTATGTGATGAGTGTTCAGTGATATATATTGAATTTGTGATTATAGTGAAACGTGAAATTGTCTAATAGTGTTCCGATTGTGTACTGTGGTTGTGTTGTGAAAATTGAGAATGAATGCAATCAAGTGACAAAATGTGTAAATTGAGGTACAGTGTTCTGAATGTGTTAAATGACTATTGCAATACATATATATATATTGTGTTTATATGCATGAGTTGGGTGAACCATCGATGATGGTTTCTCATTGAGTTCGCAAACTCATCCAACATTGCAACCATTTTTCAGGGATTGAAGAATACCCCGTTGGACAAACGGGAGTATGATTACTGAAAGCGGGACAGAGTCAGAGGTCGGGATCAGTTCGCGTCTGCATTAGGGTAGTGATGGTCTATGTATATTGTAGTGTTGCAAGTTATTCTTATTAGTGATTTTGTTCATTGGGCCTTGATTATTACGGATTTCCGCGCATGTGATTGATTTTGTATAAAGAGAAGTGTTTTTCTGAGTTTTGAGTTGCAGTGTTTGTTCTAGTACGCTACCCTCGCGGGACACGGGCTCGGATATCACCATCGATATCGGGTTCGGGTTTGGAGGGAGTAGGGTGCTACATCTAGCCTTATTCCTTCATACATCTTCAGCTTATAAATTATTTACTTTAGATATAATTTATTTGTGAAATACTTTGGATATATCAACTTTTTATGTTCTTCCAAATCTTCATAGGGGAAACAATATCCATAATTTCATACATAATATCATTTCTTAGATATAGTCGAATGGTTCCACTTGCTCATATATATAGCTCTTCCTAGTTAAATGCATCCATGTGTTTTGACTTAGTCTCATTCACCCTTCAGCATGTTGTACTATATTAACAAATCCTTCACTTTTATTTTCTTTAATTTGAAACTTTTAGTTTTTATTGAACTTTCCTATTTAGAACTCTACAACTAAATTTATTGCTACCTCAACCTGACTCTGATACCACTTGTTAAGAAAGAATGCATCAAGAATAAAGTAGTATGAATAAACGATAAAAACATAAGAAGAATTTTAACAAGTTTTGGCCAATTGGTATGCCTACGTCCTCTCGAGAAAAGCAACGACATTTCACTATTATTCAATTTCGTGATCCAGAGTTACAAACTAGGATATCTATATGTAAATCCTATATGGTACAATATCTATTTTAAACATAGCTCTAATATGGAATAGAGTCCTTCCAAAACATAGAATTACACCAAAATTTGCATTTCCATGTAATGCTATATGTTGCTAATACGATCTGGTACACAATCATATCATAGGTCATATTTTACAGTGTTTCTCATATTCCAATTTGTGTTCTCTATTGGTTCTTTGTAATTCATTCCAAAAAGGAATAAGGGTACAAACATGTCCTATGTTTAGGTCATATACTTCTTTAAAAACTCGTCCACCATTCAACACGCACTTTAGTCAAACCATGTTCTTACCAATTTCTCACCTCTACATTTTAGGGAAGACTACATCCTAGTATAAGAATGTGTGTTGGGTTGTGTTTGCCTAAATACTTCTAAGATAGACCTGTGTTCTTTCATAAATTCTTTAAGATTGTATATCCATGCATATGATTCATACATAATAGATACATTTGATGTGTTGGTAATCAATGATGTGTATATAGATCTAGTGCTTAGTTTTGATATTAATGTAGTTTTATTGATGTCTATATCTAATGCCAAATGTATATAAATTGCAAGAATTATAGGGTTGGAAGGGTAATAAAGATTCATATAAGCTAATTTCCAGCCTCTATGGGGTGAATATTCAAGGGATTACTTGCAATAAGGGGTAATTGATGACTCTCGTCTTTATAATATTAATAGAAAAAGGGAATCTTTTGCCTTTTTTCATTGATTATTATATGTTAAAATATTATTTTTCACCAATCCACAAAAATCACATTGCTAATAAGTTTTCGGAAGCTTAAAAATGGTGTCACTAGAAGAGATTTTAGGGTGCTTAACATGTTTTTCTTTAAAACTTTAAGGTTACTAAAGATGTTAGGAAACTCCTTTCGTTTGAGACGCCTTTTCATCTTTAGGAACTAAAAATGATATTTCACATCAAACCACTATTCCAATTCGTACAACACTTAATATAGATTTCTCAATGAAAAAGTAGATGTCATTTGCAGATGTGTGTATGTATAGGTGTGTATGTGCGTGCAATAATATTCTTGTTGAGTTTGATCTAACTCAAATGTTTATTTATTTATTTTTACTTTTTCTCCTTTAAAGTAGTGTAAGGAGTAAGAAAGATTTAAGTGCATTTGGCCGTTAACTATAATATTTCTATTTTAAAAATGGTGAATGTGTTTCAAATATAATGAAATTTATAGACCTATTGAATCGACTTTTATCTTATCTTATTAAACTCCATTGAAATGTGACTAATTGAACTTAACAATAAATTTTAATAATTTAAGTTAAGTGAATTTAGTAGTTTTATTGAGTTTAACTCAATTCTACTTTATAAAATGAACTTGATAAAGTTGTTGATTCTTATCTCAATCTTTTCTTATCAAATTTCAATAAATTTTAATTTTGAGAATTTGAAAATCTTTTAAATGTATCTCAATCCCACATTATAAAATTTTAATAAAATTTACTAAATTTTCCTAAGAATTGTTTATTTATCTGGTTCCTTTGAATTCATTTTTTGCTTTATCCTTTCTTATATTTGTGAGTTTTAGTCGTGATGCTTTTCAATCAAAGTCAAAATCTTAGCATACACTTGCCGCTTAGATTAGGAAAATCAACATTATATTTTGTGTTGCTAGTACAAATGCATTATGTCAAGTCGAGCTTTACTTTGTAATTGTTGGAAAATCCCTTAGGTTTGCAAATTCTTACGAAATAAATGATCAAAGACTAGGTTTTAGGCAAATTTGATTATAATATTTAGTGCTTGATTTTAGAAATCAGTTTAGAGATATTGATTTGATAGCTATCAAATAAAATAGATTTTATTTTATTCTGATTTAGATTAGATGTTATCTGACTTTTGAATTTTAGTTAGAGAAAGAATGTATAAATTGACAAGAATCTATTCAATAAAAATTGAGTCTTCTTCATACATATCTCTTCCTAAAAAAACCAACAATCAGTATCAAAGCTCTCTTGATCTTAAGGACCTCTAAACCTACAAACCTATAACTCATAATTCATTATACGCTTTCCCACATCATAAATCAAAAACCACACGTCAATGGATTCATAATCATCATTCACTGCCATTACTCTGTCAGTGTTTGATGGTAGAAATTGTCTAAGTTGGGCTGTTTGAATAAAGGCCTTTCTTGAAGCAAATGACTTATGGGAAGTTGTAGATGAAAACTACGACATTCTGAACTTGCCTGCAAATCCAAAGGTGGCTCAAATTAAAATCCACAAAGAAAAGAAACAGAGGAAATCCAAAGCAAAAGCTTGTTTGTTTTCAGGAGTCACACCAACAATTTTTTTTCCAGAATTATGACACTCAAGATGTTGGACCCCGATCTTTTAGTATAATTTGGAAATAGAAAATGAGGTTCAATGAGTGTTTTGTATATGTATTGTGTCATTGATGTTTTTATACTTTGAGAAAATGGATGAGAAAAGAAATATTGGATTTTGATGATTTTGATAATTGTATAGATTTGTATAAGTTATGAAAGTTAAAGTAAATAGTCGAATGAAATGGAAGTTAAAAATCAAGAAATAAAGAGAAAAATAGTGAGAATATGAAGAATTGAAAAAGTTTGACTTTTTGATCATAGAGAATTGACTTTTTGATTTAGGCCGAATTTGAGAAAATGATCTTCATGAAACTTGTAGCTTCTATTGATAGCTTTATGTCGCCATAAAATTTGATATTTTTTGATATCAGGAGTGAAAGTTATGAACGGTCAAAGTTAAGTGTTATTTGGCTTTGTTTTGTGAAAATGTCCATAAGTGTACATTTAGGTGTACTGTGCTTTGAGACAAATTATGTACTGATGTAGTCTAAATTGAGTTAAGGGGTCTTCATGAAAGTCATAGAAGATCTTCCTAGCTTTTCAATGATGTATTATATGTTATTTTTGGATGTGAGAATTTGAAGATATGAAATTTTAAAGTTTGGATGTGTTTTAGGATGACACATGTTTGACAGAAACTTTGACTGAAAAATTGACCTAGTTAGAGGTTGAATTAGCCTTTCAATATTCATGAAAGTTTTATACTATGTTTTTATCTTTCCATTTATGTATACTATGCAATTTTAGACTATGAAATGTAAAGATATGATTTTTGGAAGTTTCTGTTACTGTTTTAGCATGATTATTAATGGACAGAACCTTTGATTGGAAATTTGATTTCTTTAGTGACCAAATTGATTTTTCTGTCCTTCATGAAAGTTGTTGGTGACTTTATGATCTTTACATTGATATATAATATGACATGTTTAGACTTTGGAGTTGAAAGATAGAAATTTTCAAGTTGAGTTATTATTTAGGGAATTATAAATTGGGGACAGTAACTTTGATTTGGATTTTTGACCCCTTTAGAGACAGAATTAGTTTTTTTGTTCTACATGGAAGTTTTAGAGCTTCCTTTGAGCTTTCAATAGATACCAAATTTGTTAAATTTGGAGTTCGAAATCAAGAGTTATGAATTTTGAAAAATTCTATTATACGACGTCGTTTCATCTCATCTGATTTTGCTATTCTCCTCCCCTAATCCGAACCTTGTTCAATCTTTGGCTTATAACTTTTCCATCTGACATCCGATTGACTTGATTTTTGAAGCGTTGGATTTTTAAGACGATTATCTACATCCTCATGGGAAATTTGTGATTTTATGAGACTTAATTGAGGATGATGGATTTAATCAACGTGAGTTGAGAAATTTTCTCAACATGGTTCAGTATTTTGATAAATTCTTGATCTATGGAGATCCGATTGAATTGATTCTTGAGGAAAAATAAAATAGGGATTTGGGGATACAAATCATATGAAGTCATTGAATTTTAATTTAGCCCCTATGACTTTCAATTTCTGAATCCAAGTCAGGTTTAGTGTTCGGTCTTGGATTAGTAAAATCTAAAAGTATTTTGGCCATAACTTTTGCTCTAGTTATCCAAATGAGATGATTCTTGATTTGGATTAAACTAGAGAAATAGGGATACAATTGTTATAAAGAAATAGAGTTTCAATTTTGTCTTTAAGAATATCAATTTTTGGATGGAAATAAAGTACTGAAAATGTCTTAGCATATGAATAACCCGAAATGTTTGGAGTATAACTTTTGGTGTAGTGCACCAAATTAAATGATTTTAGTGGCGTTATGAAATTAAGACAATGAGGAACGTTTCTCTAGAAGTAAGTTTTATCAAATTCCTTCAATTTGATGGTATGAAAATAGTACTAAAGTAAGCTTGACTTAAAATGAAGTTTAGAGGCAAATTGGGAAGTTTACTTAAGAGTTAGGTTACAAGGCTTATAAGGAGGGGCTTTTTGGTCATTAACCAATCATTAAAGGGGCAGGACAAGAGGGCTGTCATTTTACATGAAGAGAAGCACGACACTTTGAGATAAAATGAAAGAAAGAAACAAATGAACAAAGGAAGGAAAGAATGGTGCTTTCGGTGGAGGGAAAAAAGGAGAAAGAAGAAGAAGGAAATATGGTTTCCGATTTTGTGGCTTTCAAGAAGGATTTTCATGTTGTTTCAAGAGAGAAAAGGTGGAAGAGCATGGGAGCCTCCTAAGGAACCAAGGAAATCCGAAAATGGTGGAGGTTGAAGGTAAGAGAAAATTTTGATTTGTTAAATTGTGATGAGATTTTAGTTTATTTGACTTAAGAATGTTGTGGATTTGTGAATTCTTAAGTTAATTTTAAGGATTATGTCAATTGTGATGTTGAATTTGGTTTAAGGAATTTGAACTTGGATGAAGGAAAGAAATAAAGGAGAAATTGATGCTTGGGACAAAGTTCTAGCATGGAAATGAGGTGGGTAATGTGTTTATATCTTGAATTATAAGCTATCATTGTGATTTTGAAAAATCTGGAAGAAAATTGTTTTAAAAATTACTATTTATGTTAATGTTTGAAAATCATGATTTTTAAATGATTAAATTCATTTTATTTGAATTGATTTAAGAAATTGGAATAATTGATGTTTACATTGTTGTTGAAGAAAAGTGAAACTGCCATATGAATTTTGGGTTGATGAATGTGTAATGTGAATTGAATTTGTTTGAACAATGTTTTTAAGAAATTTTTATGATTTATGCATTCTTTATGTTTGGATGAATTAAGATTTTGATATGTGAATGTCAATTTGTTTGAATATGGCTAGAAAAAAAGAGAAATATTGGGTTGTTGCCATTTTTGAGTATATTGATGGGTTATATGGATTGGTTTGTGTTTTGTGGAGATTGAGTTTTTGTGTAGGTGCTTAAGTTTGGGTTGAAGATTGAAGATTTGGCTATTTGATTTTTAGGGAAAGTGCTGTCAAATTTTTGTAAAAAATTTGGCAGAAAGTTTGTTTGTGTTTTTGACTCTATTAGTGTTGGAATTGGATTGAGAGGTCTTCTAGAAGATTGTAGCACATGTTTAGAGTTTTCTAATGGTGTATAATGTGCCTTACTTGGAGTTAGGAGTAAAAACTTATGGGGGTTGAACCTAGTGTAGTTACTGTTCATATGGTAGTTTTACTATTTCATTGGGTAGAATCTTTGTTTGTGTTTTTGACCCTGTTAGAGCTTAAATTGGATTGAGGGGTCTTCTTTAAGATTGTAGCAAATGTTTATATCTTTCTAATGGTGTATAATGTGCCTTATTTGGAGTTAGGAGTAAAAACTTATGGGGGTTGAACCTAGTGTAGTTACTGTTCATATGATAGTTTTACTGTTTCATTGGGCAGAAACTTTGTTTGTATTTTTGACCCTCTTAGAGCTTGAATTGGATTGAGGGGTCTTCTCGAAGATTGTAGCACATTTTTAGAGATTTCTAATGGTGTATAATGTGCCTTATTTAGAGTTAGGAGTAAAAACTTATGGGGGTTGGACCTAGTTCAGTTACTGTTCATATGGTAAATTTGGGCATAATCTTTGGAAGGGTTTTTCACCCCTTTAGAGCCTTCATTGTTTTCTTCATCCTTCATAGAAGATGAAGATTATCGTTTACCCTTTCCATTGAGGTATAATATACAATTTTAGGGATTTGGAGTAAGAAGTTATGAGGGTTGGAAATTTTCAGTTACTATTTATATGGTCATTTTATGGGCAGTAACTTTGAAGTAGTTTTTGACTCCCTTAGAGGTCATATTGGTTTTTAAACCCTTCATGAAAATTGTAGAGTTCTCTTTGAGCTTTTTATTGATACCAAACTGACGAACTTTGGAGTTCGGTGTGAAGAGTTATGAAAATTTATTTTAGTTTAAGAATAGGATTTTTGATTGGGCACTAAGCCCTTTATATTTTAGGAGGGAAATTAAGGTGAATTTTTCAAGGCCTATTCGAAGGTAAATAGATTAAGTTTGTGTTTGAGGGTTGTCTTTTCAAAACAATGTTTGAAAAATTATTAATTTCAAATGATTAAATTTATTGATTTTTGTAATGATTTAAGAAATTGCTACAATTGTTATGATTTGAATATGATTTTTGAATTGTTATGAAATTGATTGATAAATTGTGGTTTGTTATATGACATGTGCATGGAAAATTGCTATATGAAAGTATGTGCATTTGTGAAGGTTAATGTGTTTAGTATGACACAATATGAAAAAAAATTAAGTTTTCGAAATGTGCCTTCGGGCAATCCGATTTTCAAGTATGAATTATGTATTATGTGGGTTTGGTTAGATCCCATAAGTTTGAGTCAGTGCACTGGTCTCATTTTTATAGGCTTCGCCCGCCTGCCCACTAGTGGTACTGGAGCTTCGATTTTGGACTCCCATAAGTTCACGACTACACTGAACTGCTATGCGGAAAAGTGTAATACGTTCTGTTCACGGCTGCACAGGACGCTATGCGAAAATGTGCAGTATATTCTGTTTTGGACCGACCCAAACCAATTTGATGTGTTTTGATTTTTGTTGATAAAGTGATACCTTTATTATGTGATACACTCATGTTTTAAGTTTGTTCGTGATTCGTGAAGAATTTGAAGTTTTTGAGAAATGATAAATTTTGGATTTTCTGCCGTAAAAATTATTTTGAAATTGATTATAATGATTTGAAAAGTTTGAATAATAAGCTTTCGATGAACTTCCTACTGTGAGATTTTTTATATTAAAAAATTAGAAAATGATTTTTGCTTGTATTTCAATTTATAAACATGGCATCCACGAGTTGTCAAGCTAACCCCCTCCCCCCCTCCCTTTTCATCCCAATCTCCAGTATCGAGCAGGAGATCGGATAAAAAAAAGTCAAGGCTAGGGTTCGATTTTGTTTGTTCTGTGTTTTAAGTATTTTGGATTCTGGTTTTAGTTTTGTTTATGGCTTGGAAAGCCATTAATGTATTGTAAGCATTAAATTCATGATGTATATGAATTATGGAATTTTGTATTGAATTTGAGATATAAGCTTGTGTATGGTTATGATATATGGATATGATTGAGTTGTAATTTAATTGAATTATGAAATTTTGGATATTGATTTGAGATACGATTGTGACTTATTGAAGTGCTAGGTATAGATTTGTGTATGATTCTGCTGGGATTCCGGACAGAAGGTCTGATGAATTTGATGATTGTGTGATTTGAGCTGGTATATAGAAGTGTGTTTAAAACCCTTTGCAGGTTTTAGGTTTTATGAATTACAGCCGTTATGCTGCCGAAATATTGTTAAATAAAGAATGTGTGTATGATTTGTGATTATGTTGACATGTGTTAGTATTTATGGCAAAAGAAAGAAACAAGATTTTGTTTAGATTGATGCATATGATTCGTAATTGACGGATAGAAAATTTAGGTTATGAAATTTGTGAATTCCAAATTGATGAAGTCTTTACTTTGTACAAGATTGAATAAAGATGAAAAGAACGAAAAAAAAGAAAAAGAAAAAGAATTATACCGGTTTCGATTGAATTAGACCGATTGTCGTATTGGTTTCCAACGCGATAGTTTTATAAGATGCACGTTTTCGGATGTCGGATCTGCGTTCGATTTGTTCGATTTGTTTCCACTTTATGAATTGTCGTTTGTTTCCTTCGATTCGGTTTCGATTTCGCTTTCACCTTATGTTTCCACGTCAGATTCTTTCACCTTCAATGTCGCTCTTCGTTTTTCTTTTTGTCCGTTCTTTCGTTTTTGTTTTCGTTTTTCTTGTTAAAATTCTGTTTTTCGGTTAGGGTCCGGTTCTGAGATCGGTTCCTAACACAAGACGAGCAAAGAAATTTGAAATTTTTTAAAAGAGGAATATACAGAGAACGAAAGAATTAAAAAAAAATGCAAATGCTGCTTAACTTGGTTAGAGAATTTGAGATACAAAAGATGAAGAAGTCATAAATGATTAATGATTACTCCAACATTCTCATTATCATTGCCAATAACGTAAGATTTCTTAGTTCTAATTTTGATGATTCTAGAATAATTAAAAAAATTCTAATAACCATCACGGAAAGATTTGAGGCTACAATTTCATCACTCAAAAATTCAAAAGATTTGGCAAAATCAATTTGGCAGAATTGTTAAGTGTATTATAGGCACAAGAACAAAGGAGACTCATAAGGCAAAGGAATCATGGAAGACGCTTTTCTAGTAAAGTCATACAATAAAAAGAGGATTAACAATAACAATGCTTAGAGTTTTCCACCATTTCGTATTGCAAAAAACCAAATCATCCAGAACACAAGTGTTGGTAGAGACCAGATGTAAAATGCAACAAGTGTAGACAATTAGAACATGTTGAAAGGATATGTAAAGCGCAACAAAATGTGAGAGAAGCTAAGCAAGCTGTAAACGATCAACTTGAGGAGGATGAATTATTTTGACAGTAAAGCTCTGCAACTCATAAGGCAATGATGAATTTATTGAAAAATCTCTTAAACTTGCAGATTTTTACAAAATAAATGATCAAAGATTAGGTTTTAAGCAAATTTGATTATGATATTTAGTGTTTGATTTTAAGAATCAGTTTAGAGATACTAATTTGATAGCTATCAAATAAATTAAAATTTATTTTACGTTGATTTAGATTAGATATTATCTGATTTTTGAATTTTGATTTAAAAAAGATTGTATATTCAATAAAAATTGAGAGTGTTCTCTGTAGATATCCCTTCCTCAAAAAAACCAACAGCAATGAAGCCTCCTAGCATAGTTTAGTGTTGTTACCACCACATGCCCGTTGGGTGATTCGCTAGGTAAGTTCTCCCTGTTCATTGTCACTTTTCCAATATCATTGCGGTCCTTCTGCATTTACTTGCCTGAATTTGCTTCCAAATGCAGTGCCCATTGTTCATTGCAAAAACTTAATCAATAGCCCCATCTCAGATGTTTGGTGATGATATGTGTATGAATTACTGGAGAAATAATGGTCAGGAAAGAAAAAATAAGATAAAAAACCTCAGACCGCGGAATTATCCATACTAAAGGTAGCACAATTGACTATGAACACCCTATAATCATAAAAGGAAAAGAGTAACTATTTTTATAGATCCTGCGAAGTCCATTCATGCATGATACTGAGTACAATCTTGCTCCCATCGTATAGCAATATTAACAATTAACAACTGCTCTGTAAGTGGGAAATAATTTAACATCTTAATTAATAGGAATCTGATATCATTACATTTCATGATTGAACTTATACATCAGAAATTCCATAACAGATACTAGAATCAAAAGTTGGATTTTGTTCTTCTTGTCTGGACTACATTTTCATTCGATGCTCGGCCCCTGCAAAATAATAACTAAAGCACAGCATGTTTACGTTCATTTTCCATCCTGTTGTTCCTTCTTACCTTCGAACCACTTCGAGTAGAGGGAGTGACCTTTTTCCCCGGAATCACCATCTCATCCTTCTTGTTCTTTCCCCTACTTTCAGCCTTTTCCTTGATCTCCACCAACTTCCTAGTCTTCTTCTCAAAGCTATTGCTTGCAACTACAGCTTCACTGTGCTTAAAAAGAGTCCAGGTTTGGTGGCTTGGGCCTGAAGAAGCATCAGAAGCCATAGAATCGTCACTCTCGTCTGCATGATTGCAGTTTTTATGATTCCCATCATCGATGTTGGCTCCTTTGTATCTGCATTCTTCAACATCATCACCACACAATGGGGAGCCAATGTACGTAGTCCACCCTGATTCACTACTGTTACTCTCTTCCGTGCTTCCAATGATTTTGGAAGACTCCATGGCTATTATCAAGCGAGGAGAACAAAAATCTTGGGTATACCACTGAGAGTTACTGGACAATAGAACTTTGATTTCTCAAAATAGGCTCTTTCTTAAAGGATGTATTAAAACTCCTAAACGTAACAGCTCACGTTTTTAAATCTCTGACCAGAATGGTTTTGGTTACACTATATATGAAAAGATATACGCATCTCACACAAATGTCGAAAGGCGCTTATTTTATGTTAAATGCCTACGGTAATACTTACCACCTGAAAATCTAAAGTAATCCCATTAATTCTCTGACTTCAAAGAGAAGAAGACAGCTAGAGAAGCTGCCAAAAAGTGGAATTTCATCTCTACAAAAGGCATAGATAACTAGTCTCTTGAATTTGAAAGGACATGAGTTGTTACACTTGATCATATGGTTTCACAGGTAAAACTCCAATCTATCTTTACTGCCCTGCACCTTGCCATTAAGAAAAAGGGGTGCTTCAGATTGGCTTGATGCACAAAACTAGTGAGAATATAAGACCCATTTTCAATAGGCTACAAAGAGGACGTCTCCAATGCCTCATTTAGCTTTCGAGCCTTTATAATCCTTAAAAGTTGTGCAGACTTTTTTAATCTGTGTAAAATTGAAATAGAAAAAAAATGGATTTAGATTTTTAGATAGTCTGTATATCTCTATGAGAGGAGCTTCTCAAAGTTACTTTCCATTTCTTTTTCTCTGTCTCCTTCAATTTGCTTGTGACTGTCTCCTCCACTTAGAATTATTTCTTTGCTACTATATCGGTGACATGTTGCTTTTGCTTTTGTTTTGATTTCATTAAGATACTAATATAACAGCACAAATTGTCTTGTACAACTGTCTGCAGTAAGTCCAGCTCAGGATAGGAAGGGAAAAACTAACAGTGAAAAGACGGATATCTTCCAAGCTTAAATTTACCTGGGCAGTCATTAAATTGTGAAGTGATTTTTGCAATATTTGAAATGACTGTTGACTTCGCTTCTTGTTCAAAGACCATGTGGCTTCTGAATTCCCATAGGGCTATTACTTAGGTTAAGCGACCTGTCCTACCATTATAGGTAGTACTAGTAGTCCTGCTGGACATTTTTTATAATTGCTGTTTTGGACATGTTCCGCAGTACTGGACACTTAGGTAGAACATAAAATTTTCATTTAATCTTCTTTTAGGGGCAAGGGCGTTACCATTGCTTGATTACTTAAGGTTGGGTTTGGATTCTTACCACTCATGACCCTTACGAGTATACAGGGAAACTACGACACCTCTTTGATAAACCCAAAGGCTCACATCACTCTAAACAACCCTTATTGATTGCATCATTGACTAACCAAACACTACAAAAAAATAACTCCTTTTGCGACGTTTTCTAAAAATATCGCAGAATCAGAATCTTAATTACGAAATTGTTGAAAATGTCACAAAAAATATCGTCGAAAGTGGTGCAGAGAAAAGGTTTTCGCGACGTTTTCTAAAATTATTGTAGAAAATTCAAACATTCTACGACATTTTGAAAAACATCACCAAAAAATTGGTTAATCCACGACGTTTTAAGAAAACATCTTGGATTGTAACAATTTCAGCGATGTTTTTTAAAAACGTCACAGAAATCAGCAAGCAATCTGCTACATTTAATAAATGTCGCAGAATATATTACAATTCACGACTTTTAAGAAGAAACGTCATGGATTATAAGTAATTTATTTTTATAAATATTGAAAATAATTTTATTTTAATAAATTTTCAATTTTAATAATTAAATTTTTCATTTATCCAAAATAATTTTAATTTTGATAATTATTCAATTTTAATTTTAATTTTAATTTTCTTTTCCATTTATCCAAAATAATTTTAATTATTCAATTTTAATTATTATTTCTTTTTCATTAAATCCAAAATAATTTTCAATTTTAATAATTATTTTTTATTTTGTTTCAATATTCGAAAATAATTTTATTTTAATTTAATAATTTTTTAAATAACAAAATTTTTAACTCTTATTTATTTAATAACTATTCAATATTATTTATGGAATTTATTTATTTAATAATTCTTCAATTTTTGAATGTATCATTAATTTTAACAATTATTCATGTATAACAAGAATTTAATACATGCGCACAATTTATTATTTAATTGTAATTCCCAAACATGTCATAATATAGTAATTAATGTAAACAATATGTCATAAATGTTTAATATATCAATATGAATTCTTATCTAATCTAAACGAATATTATATGTAGCACATAAAAATTTCAAGACCTTTTTTTGTTGTTCAACTTTGGTAATTAATCAATCCTGCATTTCTTCAAATTTTTTGATCAATTCATCGACTTTAGACTGTAACCCATGATTAACCTTCTTCGACTTATCTAATTCATCTCGAAGTCTCTTTCTGAGCGAAGTTTTCCCTTGTGGTCAAGGCTCAATTCTCATACCAATAGCGTAATCTGGTCTAGTATCCAAGACTTTATCACTGTCATTGGATGACCTTGTTTTATTGAATGTGTCAATTCGTGACATATTAATTTCTGAAAAATTAAGAATTAATTACATGCAAAGTCTCATTTAAGAAATATTTGTAAATGAACTATGTACTTACCTATTTTTCTTTGCATTCGGTAGTTGTCAATTGAACTTTACTTTTATCATAATGAGTGTGATACCATAGCTTCATCCGGTCACACTTTTCTTCATCTTTGTTACTCTGTTGTATAGAAATATATTACTAATAATATTTATTATAAATTTTGAAATGTCAATCGAAGAAAATTATAATTAAAAAATAATAACTTACAATCTCATACTGTATCGCTACAAAGGCCTTAGAGCTAGAGTTTGGTCGACATTTGACCTGACTCCTAGCCAATTTGGCTTTTTGAATTTTTTCCTAGTTGTGCATGTAACAAAATCTATTATAACATCTATAAATCATAATTCATAAATACTAAAATATAATCAGTTGTCAAAAAAGTTGCGAAATTAAGTTTTTTAATCAAATAAACTAACCTTTGTAACTGATTGTTCCCAACATTCACATAAATCCATCCACTCTACTACTATGACATTATGCGGCTTAACATCCTTTTCGTGCTTGGTAAAATACTTTTTTAAATGAAATCTTTGATCTTTAGACCTTAAAGTAAGAAACTTCTTCATAGCAGCATATACTTCATTGTCAGTCCTCATTCCCTTGACTTCAAACTTTTGCTGCAAAAAATTATAAATTATTGGTCAAAGCTTTAGGCATATGGAAAATACGTACAACTTAGATAGTTTTTATAATATTTACGTCTAGCTTATCAGATGCGATGTCCAACTCCTTATTAGTAATTTTTTTTCTATTTTGCTTTTAGAGATAAGAAAGTTTGGGATACCACACCAATCTCACTCGATAATTTGGCAGACTGTACGAAGTTTATTGGTCGTCCTTCAGCAGAGGAGATCTCTATCTCCAATCTCTTACCTATCGCCTTATTAATCTTTACCAATCAGTATCTTTTTGTGACACCCCTTGCTTTTTTTGGATCAGTCGTGGATCCTAAAATAGTAAAGGAATTAGTTGTAATTAGCATATAACATACTCTTAAATGGTTAGATAAACAAAATAATTAAACTTAATAAATTTCACCAATGTGATATGAAAGATCATACCTGCAATGCTTGCAGAAGAAGAGCCTACAGTGGGAAAAATAGTGTAATTTACTGGTGTTTGATAATTAAAAGCTGGAGGCATCTCTTAAGAAGTTGATGGAGAACTAATATTGCGTCGCATATTTAAAATTTTTTCATACTTATCTCTAGGATGAGTAATATGCATAGATGTTACATCTCTCGATGTTGGAGTAGGCTCACAAGGTGCAGGTGTGTGATCTTGTGGCTGTGTATGAGCAAATGTCTCATTAGCTATAATTCCAAAAAGCTGATGGTACCATAACTGTAGTTGTGTCAGTACTAAGCTGCTTGGTGCAACCTTATTCTTTTTCTTAGGTAGACCAGGTCCCACGTGAATCACCTGCAAAGAATGATGAAACAAAGGAAACAGTAGGCTTGGAGAGAAACTAGTAGAATAAGTACCCAATCAATTAAGAAAACTAGTAGTCCAAGTATCTAGAGTATAATAAAGCAACCTGATACGACAAGTGCATAAATTTATAAAGGAAACAACTCATTGACTGTAATTGACTGTAATAAATTCATTTACTTCTCATAATTTTCACATTATGTTACAATGCATGCATGAAGTTATACTGGAAGTGATGACTGTAATTGACAAGTCCAAGCAACAGAACTTTTGAAAATTGTTTCAGTCATACCGTATGTTGCCTGGTGTCCTAACTCAAAAACTTTAAATGATTGATTCAGTACACAAAGTTCACCTGCCTTAGCATGGTACAACTATTTGTGTAGTTTTGCAAAAGCTTGATCAGACTTTCACATAGTTTAAACAAAAAAGGTGAAATATAAGCAATATGTTTCTTATGATAACAATCATTATAAAAGCAGCATATTGCTTGTGGTAAAGTGTTACTATCCTATCTATGGGCTTTTAATTATTTTGATCCTCAGTATCAGATGTAGCAATTCTTGTAAGACAAATTGAAGGCAATAAAAAAGATCATCTATAGCATCTTTCGCTTTTATAAGAACCTTGAATCTACATTTGTTATGCATGAAATGCTATAGTGATTGACGAACTCATCATGTCTAGATATACAGGGATATTCAGACGATGGTGGCCAAGATTAAAGATCTTATAATCTTATTGCAACAGAGAAAGGAAGCACAATTATGTTACATATGTACTTCTAAGTCTATTGCCCTAGGATTGTAATCCATCCTAATCAAAAGTTTTGACAAGAGGGAACCATTACATGGCGCATAAAGAAGTATGGGATATGAAACCATAAATTTCAACTCTTTTTTAATTATTTAGCCTGGTCCCTTCTTTCTAATCCCTAAACACTTTTTCCTCGTAATCCTTCCTACTATCCACTAATTTAGATAACCAGGACAATGTCAATCACAGAAATTGTTCATGCTGATCAACTGATAGCTATTTCCATTGTGAAGTTCCTTATAATCAAGCATCATAATACTAGTCAGGACTATCTTTTATAGAGATATAATGAATATTATTGCTCATCTTACATAGGAATATTTCAAAAGTATTTTATATTGGAATAATTTCCTATTTTAAAAATCAAAATTCACTTTATTATCCTACTATTATAAACAAATAGCTTGAAACCTAGTTAATAACAAGCCATTCTATCCTCTTTCAATTTCTACTGGATATTGGAGTTGAATGCTAAGAAGGAACAAGGCAAAAAAAGCAAAGAGACTGTTTGTAACATCCTATCATCGATGGGAAGGGTAAAATAGTAATTTGAAACGGGTTAGGAGTATTTAACATTGTTTTGCTATGTTCATACATTCATATATACACGTGAATGGTAAATTTGCACATGTAATGATTGTACATGCATTCATAGCATTTCCCGGTATATGTGTCTCAAATGTGCTTATTGTGAAAAATATGATTTTTGTGCTTGAAAATTTAATTAGAGGGGGTCTTTGTGAATTTTGAATTTTAGGAGAATTTTAAAAAAATTTCTACAAATTTCGGGGTACTTTTTCATACTAGGAAAAATGTCAAGTGGCAGACTGACTGGTTACCGGTAGTAAAAAATACTGTCCAATGACAATGGAAATTAAATACATGATTTTAGGATTTATTAATTTTGAGCCAATGAAATTTTGTAGAGAAATTGGACTAGAAATTGGAAGTAAATTGGAAGGAAATTAAGTGAGTAATTGAGAGGTTGACATGTGGCAAGTGACATGTGTCACTTGCCTAACATGCCACCATATCTACTTAGTTTATTATAATTTCTTCCTTTCTTTAATCATTCTCGATGCTTCCTTGTAAGACCAAAATTCTTTGTATTTCTTCATATCCGTAGCCTTCTTGTACTCCTTCGTTGGATCTCCACCCACACAAGAAACCCTTCTATGTTATTTGCTTTTTCTTCCTTTGTTCACAAAAAAAATCCTAACTTAAGCCTTGAGAGTTGATGACCGTGTATGTGTTGGGAGGTAGAGGATTTGGTGGATTGTTGAGGAATTGAAGAAGTGGAAGCTTAAATAGGTAAGAATTGTGCTTTATGTATAAATTAGTAGTTAAATGCATTAATTGTGATGTCTTGTGCATTAATTGCATGAAATTGTGTTTGGTGTATATGGATATGTTATTTCCTTGGTTGATTGATGATTGATGAGGTAAAAGTTAATGAATGATGTTGAATATGGTATAGGTAAATTGAGTTGTTTTGGATTGATTTTAGTGAATAAAGATAAGAGGATATTAAAGGAAGATGATTGAGTGTTTGTGCTGCAATTTTGTGGACTAAAGTTCAAGGATAGGTTGTGAGTTAGTTATGGTGGATATATGAAGTGAATTGAGTGAGAATTGGTTTAGAAATGGTATGGAAGAGGTAGAAATTAAGTTAGGTTGAGAATCTGGAAAATTGGATTTGTACATGTTTTAAAGATTTGATCATAACTTTTTATATGGTTATGCAATTGAGATAAGGTTTAGCTTAAATAAAACTTGAAGAGTTTTGCTAGAATTCATGTGAAGGAGGTGCTGTCCAATTTTGGCTTGAAGGGTTCTTAATTTTGATTTGAAGGTGGTAGTGTATGTATAGAATGAATAGTGCTATTTTGTGACACTAACTTTGAAATTGTGATCTGAAACTTTAGTAATTTTTATAGGTTGTTTGAAGCTGATTTTGCTAAGTTGGTCTCCATGAAAGTTGTATCTCTTCTTGATAGCTTTCTATCGCCATGAAATGTGCTATTTTTCGACATTAGAGTTGGTAGTTATAAGTGCTTGAACTTTGCTTATGGTTTAGGTGATGTTTAATAATATGAAAACAGGGCAGCAACAATCATGTAGGAAATTGACCTCGTTAGAGGTAGCATTTGCTTCTAAGTGCTTCCTGAGGATTGTAGAATGTGTTCTGATCTTTCCATTGATATAAAATATGGAATTTTTGGCTAAGGGGATAAGAAGTTGTGATTTTTAGAATATTGTGATACTGTTAGGATGACATGTGTTGGGCAGAAACTATGATTGAGATTTTGACCCATTTAGAGGTTCAAATTGCTTTTAAGTGCTTCGTGAAAGTTTTAAAATGTGTTATGATATTTCCATTGATATTAAGCATGGAATTTTTGGCTAATAAAATAGGAAGTTATGATTCTTGTAAAGTTGTGTGATTGGTAAGGATGAAATTTACAGGGCAGAAACTTTGATTGAGATTTTGACCTTTTCAGAGGTTGAATTTGCTTCCAAGTTGTTCATGAAAGTTGTAGAATATGTTCTGATATTTCGATTGATATAAAGCTTGGAATTTTTGGCAAAGCGAGTGGGAAGATGTGATTTTTAGAAGAATGTTGTACTGTTTTGGAAAATTTATGATTAGGCAGAAACTTTTATTGCATTTTTGATATCTTTAGGGGTGAAATTGGTTTATTAGTCCTCCATGGAACTTGTAGGGTTTTTTGTGATCTTTCCAATGAGACCTTATTTGTTATTTTTGGTTACTTGTATGAAAAGATAGGTTTTGTGAAAGGAGAGAAAGAAATAAATTGAAAAGAAAAAAAATGGCGGAAGCTCGCTCCTCGCCAGAGCGACGCCTCGCCAGAGCGAGGGAGAGGAAGAAGGCGAGATGCCCTCGCACTAGGCTGAGTGCGACGCACTCAGTCCCTTTTCTTTTTCTTTTTTTTAATTATTTTATTATTTTTGTTATTTCTTATGTGTCCCTCTCCCAGTCTTTTGTGAATAACTTTTTCATCCGATCTCCGATTGACCCGATTTTTGAGGCATCGGAGTCGTAAGGCATTTAATTTCATTTCTATGTGAAATTGTAAATTTTTATAGATAAAATTGATGTGGATTGATTAGGTAAAAGTGAGGGGGCTGAGTAATTATTTTTCTGATCCGTGTTTTAACAATAAATGAAACTATAGAGGTCCGAATTGAGTCATTTTGGTGTCTATGAATTTTTAAAATTTAGAGGAAAATTTTGTGATGAAAATTTTAGGAATAATGCCGGGAATGTCACGAACATGCATTGTACACATTTTAATTTCTCCATGTGCATTATTAAACATTTCTGATTGTACACTTGGTAATATTTGTGTATTTTAATTGTTATAGAGGCGCATTTGGAACATCAACCCACAGACGTTGCCGAGACTTCCAGGCATTAGCTTCGGAAGCTATTGGTGAGTGACCTAGATGGTTCTCTCAATTATTGATTGCTTATAACTTTGTGGAGAATAATGGTGGGTTTGAGATTGATTGTGATTGTGGATTCCGGACAGAAGGTCCGATGTACTGGGGAGCTACGACATAGAAGTGCTACTTATATGTGAATTTGAGAACTACTTGCTTGTAATGTGATAAATTGTGACACATGCGTTGATTATGATGTATGTACTGCTTAATATATGCATTTTCTTACATATATTTGATTGAGTGAAAGGAAAAATGCCTTATGCTTGTGTGAAAATAAAATGTGTTACTGATGTGATCATGTGGTACTTCTGATGTATGTGAAATTATGAAATAATTGTGATATGCCTGATTGTTGCATGAATTGAGTGAACCATCGATGATGGTTACCTCGTTGAGTTCGCAAACTCACCTAAAATTGCAACATATTTTTCAAGATCGAGAGTAGGCTCCTAGCTCCAGAGGGACTTTTCGAGCTATGTAGATCATTTTGGCGGGAAAAGTTATGGCTCACAGGTCGGTCAGCTGGGACTTTTGGGATGACCTAGATAGATCTGATGTATTTTTCCTCTTTCATGTAGCATTTGTACTAGGTTTTTGGGATTGATGTACAGACAGTAAAAGATGATAGAAGTGTAGACTTCTAGTTTCTATAAAATGAAATGAGGAAAAAAAATTGGTTTTAAAAAGTTTTCAATTTTTATATTAATTTTTTATTATGATGCCAAGTGAGACGTTTGTAGTGATTATTCGTAGCTCACCCTTATCGGAGGATATGTATCGGAATGACCTGCGGGCACCCCGGTGTGTACCCTGCGGTAAGGGGACGCTACACTGTTCACACACTATTTCATCACGATTCCATTATTTAAGGAGAACAGTATCATCATCATACTGTTCACATTGTTCATTTCATCCTGAAGCCTATTTTTGTTTGTTTTTGTGTTGAAAATTTCATTTCATTTCACCTCAAAGATTTGTAGTTTGGCATTAAAAATTTTGGCATATGTTGCTGGTGTGAAGAATCTAACCCTAGGGTGGTATATTTCCACTTTTAGTTTTTATTATAATTCAACAAGCTTACCATCATAATGTTGGGGGAATTTCATAACAAATTGGATAGGGTTGCGATAGTTTTTTGGGAGAGCTTTGTCTTGACACTGATTGGCATGCTTGATATCAATTTGTTGAAAAAAAAATAAAAAAAGTTTAAAAATGTACTAAATTATTTTTATAGAACTTCAGTTAAGACTATGTATAACAATTTGGATCACGTATGTTTCAACTTAAGCAAGAGTATTAAAAAGATTTATTATTGTTATGTTATAATCCTACGTAGAAAAATTACTCAAGTTGTTTTTTGAAAAAATAATGAATTGCATTAACTATAAGTGAAGCTAATACAACATTACATTGAGTTCTAGGCTACTAAGACACAATTAAGTATAATACAATTGTAAAAACATTTCAAAAAATAGGTCTAAACCAATACTATTATATAACTTATAGTCGCCATCTACGCTTTATGTCTGGTGAAAGAGTATTTTGAACATTTTTAAGAGCAATAGCTGATCTAATCCAATTAATAATCTTGTGATATCTAGTACTTTTCTTCTTCCTAGAGTGTAAAAATTATGCTATTTTGGTCCTTCCAAAGTGTATAAATGGTAGTAGTGAAAGCCACTTTAAGAGTTATTCCCTAACATAATAGTTTATCTTATTTTAGAACATTTTATTTATTATCATCTATGATATGATCACATCTATCATGAGAATTAAAGTTTACCTAACTGATGGTGAATTCATGTAAGTGATACTATTGCAACTTTTTGTCCAGTAAATTTATGCGAACATGTTGAATAACAATCTCTTTCATTTGTTTCTTGATTAATTGTGAATTATAAAGGTGATAAACAGGAAGATAAGCAAACCAAAATTTCTACCCTCAGTTTTCAATTTATAGTATGCTTATCAATGATTCTATTAAAAAAAAAGAATACTACATACAACAACATTTGATGATTGCGCCTTTGATTCTAAATTGTTGATTGCAAACATTTGCCTTTCCTTTAATAAAACAAATGTATCTTTTTTTAGTTAATTATGTGTTATTTTCTTAACCAACGATTGTTTTTTATTTTATACATATATATTTAAATTGATGTTTTTCTGCAGGTACTTGTCAATGGGGGAGAATTTGGTAAAGGTAGGTTATTATGGGGAGAACGTCTTGTCATACACTTTGAGTGGTTTGAAGGTGATCCTGTCACTGAGCTTTTGTTAAAGGTTCAAAGCTCAACTAAGTTTAGTTGCAAAATAGTTTCCTTTCCTCACTCCACTATTCAAGGTAAACTTACATTCAAGTTATATCATTTCTCAATTATTATTAGATTTACAACTATTCAGTCATGTGTATATGCAATGTCTCCAAACCAATTGCTTGAAAGCTGACTTAGTGTGACATCTTAAAAATGATCATTTAATGGAGATAGTTATTTGAAGTTAAAAACCTACCATTGAAATAGCTTTTAAATGTACTTTTCCAGATGATCCACTTGTACCTGAGATTGCTCACATGTACAAGACAGACAAAGCCAAGTATGAGATCACTACTAGATCCTAGACCCAGAACTATGCTATGGGTTAATAGTTCGACTTCCGTAAATGAAGAATGAAACCCTTAGTCCTATTAGTAAATAATAGAAACACCACACCATGTGGTATGTGGGTCTGTTTGGTTCTCTTGGATCTAATATTTTATATGTTGGGATGTTGTGTAATATGTTCTCCTAAAGCCTTAATTGTGAATCTTATACATTACAATGTGTGCTTTGATAGGTTCTAATAAAAGGTATTAGAGATTTTATATTGGTAGTGTAACATCCCACCCCCTCCTGGAAGGGTAAAATAGTAAAATTGGCATAGGATGGGATTGATAAGGAATAATCATTACTGTTCATGCATAATAGGATCGATACACAGTATCAATTGTGTATATGGAATTACAGTAAATGCATTCATGACATTCCCGGTAATTGGGCCTAAAGCAATTTTATTGGAATTAATGGGATAATTGAGTTTGGAAAATTGATTGGACTGCACCATAAATGGTTTTACATTTTTAGGGATTTTTAGGAATTTTTCTGGATTTTTTCCGGAGAAAATTCCCGGACCGGCAAAATCGCCGGTAACTGGCCTAAACATGTTTTGGGGTAGAAAAGGTGATTTTTGTGATTGAAAAATTATTCTGAGTGCACTGTTACCTGTTTTATAATTTTAGGGAATTTTATTAATTCTCAGAAAAATAATTCAGGGAAATTCTCGGACCGGATAAATCACCAATTGGCTAACAAATTCGATTCTCGGTAGCAAAAATCGCTACCCACTGGTACTGTAAGATTGGGTATTTTATTTTGGGACTGAAAGTAGGGCCATTGGAGTGAAATGGAGTAAAATTTTGGACTGGATTAAAGAAATGATATTTTGACTTTTCTTATAAAAGTGGACCAATGAGAATTAGCCACCAAATGCCATCATTTAATGCTCACTTTGCTCCCTCCCACGGTTTTCACTTAATAAAGAATGGAAAAGTTGAATTTTGCTTCTTAAAAACCTCTCATCCGAAACCTTCATCTCCTTCTCCATATCCATTGATTTTCTTCTTTCTTCTCTCATCTTCCTTGTAACTTCAAGCTATCATCTAGAATATTGTGTATACTTGAGAAGGGAAGGAGGTTGGTACTTTGGTGGGTGTAGAAGTAGAAGTTAAAAGTTAAAAGTTGAAGCTTTGAAGGAGGTTTTGTCTTAGGTATGTATTCATTAAAGTTTTGATCTTTAAATGGTACTTTCATATGGAATTAAATGCCATGATAGTATGGGGTAGTTAATAAAAGGGTTTAAAGCATGTATTAGGTTTATGTAGGCATTAAAGTGATGATTATTATGATTTGAAGAAATGGGTATAAGGCTAGGTGATGGTTGAATTGAAAGTAGTATGATATGGTTTGATTTTAAATGGAATATGGATGATTATTTGGGTATTTGAATTGAGGAATTTAATGCTGCCAATTTTTCAATATTAGCCCTAGCATATGTATGACTGTAGTCATATTTAATTTGTATTTATTTTGATGTCTAGTGATATGAAAAGGCATGGGAAGTGGTTGAACTAAGGTTAACATTAAATCTGGAAAGTTAGAGTTGAGATTGATGTTACTGTTTTATTCATAACTTATTGTGTAGAAATGCAAATGAGGTAAGGTTAGAGGCCACTGAAACTTTGGGATGTTGGCTTTAATTTAGTGTGAAATAGGTGTTGTTGAATTTCAATGATAGAAGGGTGAATTTTGAATGGAAAGTTACTGTTCCATTGCCTGTGAACAGTAACCGCAACCATGACATCTGAGTTTTGTTGATTTTATGAATTAATTGAGATGGAATTAGGAGAATGGTCTTCATGGAAGTTGTAGAATATTTGATTATCTTTCCATTGATACTGATCTTGCTATTTTGGAATTGTGTGTTGGGAGGTATGAATTGATTACTAATGGCTGGTTTTGAGCATTTTGGATGAAACCTAGTTTAAGTGTGATTTTGTGAGTTTACTGATTGGAGGCAATTTTAGCATTTTATGTGGACTGAATTGGTGTGATTGAGCTTCTGAAAAGTTGTAGAGGAAAAGATTACCTTGAAAATGACATATGGTGTGTAATTTTAGAGGTCAGAGTTGAGAGTTATGATTTTCAAAACTGACCCTACATTAGGTTATGAATGGTGATGATAATGAAACTTCCATAACAGCTTTTGAAATTGTTAGAGATTGAATTGGAGGTTGAGTGCTTCATGAAAAATGAAGTTTATGATGTTATCTTTACAAGGATATAAAGTTCTGATTTTATTAATTGACTTGGTTTGCAATAGAATTTGATTTTGGGTTGTTCATGAAAGTTGTAGAGGACATTGTGAACTTATTGACCATATTTTTGTGGTAATTTATTACTAAGGAATCAGTGAGTTATGAAATGGCAAATGTACTGCCCTGTGTTGAGGAAAATTGTGAAGGCAGAAGGTTTGATGGGTTATTTGATACCCTTAGGGTTGGAATTGATTTTTATGGTCTTCTAGAGAATTGTAGAGCTTTTCATAAGCTTTCCAATGAGGTATAGTGGGTATTTTTCTGATTTGTGTGCTAAAAGTTAGAGTAATTGGAAATTGGGATTTTAATTTGGAAAGAAGGAGGGCAAGGCAGAAGGGCCCTCATGAGGCGACATGTCGCCTCATGAGGCGAGACAGACATTGCCCTCGCGAGGGCGACGTTAGCCGCCATGCGAGGCTTAGATTTTAAAGAGGTTGGTCATGAGGCGCACGCTCGCCTCGCGACGCTTGATAGAGGTGAAATCGCCTCGAGGCGGCGTCTCGCCCCATGAGGCAGGTTTATATATATATATATATATATATTTTTATTTTGATTATTTTTGATATTAAATGGTACAATTGTTCTTTTGTCAATTTCTTTCCCGTCTGACGTCCGATTGACCTAATTCCAGAGGCATCGGATTCGTTGAATATTTAATTTCATTTTCTGAGAAAACGGGAATTTTTAGACGAGAATTTGACGTAGCCCCTATTGACGGAACTTGTAAACACTGTTTTATTTAATTGGGGACCTATAGAGGTCCAATTATGCACCGTCACTTTATGGATTTCTAATTTTTGATAGAATTTTTAGTATGGGAAAATATTGAATTAGGACCGGGATTGCCATGAACATGCATATCTCATCAACATGAGCACAAATTTCATATTTAGTGACTCGTACTTTTTCTGATTCATATAGAGGTCCAATTGAGCGTCGATTGACCGACGTCACAGAGGCTTTCGGCATTAGCTCGGAGTAATAGGTGAGTAACCTAGTTGGTTTCTCAAATTTCTGGTTGTGTACATGCTTAACGTGAATTACGTGCAAAGGTGAATTGTATGATTTCTGGCATGTATAAAAGTGGATGATTGTATTATATGATTTTACTGTACTGAATGATACTGATATTGATAGACTGGGCTTTATAGCCATTATCTTTCAACATCGCTATCTTGGGCTTTATAGCCATATCGTGGATTCACTGATACACTGGGCTTTATAGCCAAACACTGTACATTTACTGCATACTGCATGCATAATTGCATGATCAGATAATGGACGTGGCCCAAGTTGCTATTTTTACTGATAAGAGCTTCGAGCTCTCATACTGTACTGACCGGGCCACGAGCCCGAGGGAAGAAATCCCTGACGCGTCCCCACTGAACACTGACTGAGCACTTGGGCACAATACTGAATAACTGGAAAGAGTCACATATGCATTGCATGCGCATAAATGACTGTTTTGTGATAAGTACTGCATTCGTGATGGTATGTGTTACTGTGAATGGTTTACTGTTACTGGATATCGTTATTGACTATTTACTGATAATTGATGATAACTGTACTGTACTGTACGCCATGGGCGTAATGCATGATTTGAGTGAACCATCGATGATGGTTTCTCACTGAGTTCGCAAAACTCACCCAAAATTTGCATCTATTTTTCAGGTCCTGAAGAATACCCCGGTTGACACGGGAGTATGTCTCATGAGACGAGTAAAGGTTAGAGGTCGGGATCAGTTCAGGTTCGCATTAGTGTCTTAGTAAAATGTATTCCGCAATCATCGTATAACAAGGCTTTATATTTTCTTGAGCCATTGTGGTATTAATGTTTTCGTGATTGATGATTGTACTTATTTATGGATGACCGTAATAATCAAACCGTTTTTATTGAACACGAATTTTAATTACTTACTGTGTTTGCCGTGTGAACGTGGAGTTAATGGCTCCAAAGAAAAAAAAATGTATACTGAATTTTAAATTGACTGATGTAGTACGTCACTCTCGTGGGACGTGGACTCGGATATCACCAACAATATCGGGTTCGGGTCTTACGGGAGTGGGGTGTTACAGGTAGTATTCTACTCAAGTGAGAATGAACATTTATACTCCCTTTTACTACAGCTCAAGTACTTAAAATACATTAAGAACCCAACTATTTTGTTAAACTATGAATAGCTAGCAATCTCTAATTTATTGACTGAATCCTATACAGACTCAAATGAAAACTTATGTTGAATGAAATAACAAATATTATTAGTTTTAAGTTATGATCTGCAAATGTGTAATCTTGGAATATCCACATGACCTACTTTTACAATTTACATGTTCACATTTAATTAAGGAATCTTGGTTTTTTGACGGGCACACATGCATGTTTTATCGTTGCCCCTTTCTTCCAAAAGAACTTTTTCCTTAAGGTTTACTCAAATTGATAAACCTATTCCTGCAGCTCTTGTGTATTCTCTTACATAGCATCTTCTCTTAGAAGCTTCCTATACTGCACTAAGCTTTTCAACACAACATTTTACCACCTTTTAACTTACCTAGTATTTAAAATAACTTCAGGGTCTACAATAATATCTCCACCATCATCAAGTAGTAGCAGTTCTATCTTAATGGGCTTAGTCTCTCCTACTTACCTTTCAAACATAAAAATATGGAAAGTAGGGTGAATTCTTGATCCTTCACAATCGGAGCTTCTAAGATACCTTACCATCCTTGCTTTAATTTGGTTCAGAACATAAAATCGGTTAATGGCTTTTGGATTGTTGTCCTATGAATAGTTTGCTGACGATTAAGGATGTATTTTAAGGAAGATTAAATATTAGAACTCTGCTTTTGTTAACCATCATATATCAATTGACATAAAGGTCCTGAAGAATGGTATTTTGTTATATCAGAGATTTGTGCATTCCATAAACAGGTTTTTGATATAATTCCATATAGGATCAGTGAAGGGGCATTCAGAAAACATATGATTCCTAGTTTATCTATCACCCTCATATAATACACATTCAATTATTTGGTCTAAGAAACTCAGGCTGTCCACAATACTCAACTTATCTTTGATTTCCAAACACAAGATATAAGTAGTACTAGGTCTAATTTGTTTCAACCAAACTATTTTGTGCGATGGTATATTAGAAAAGTTCCTTATCCTGAATTTACTGGTATTGAATTCCAGAACTAGTTTATTTTTCAATAGGAAGCAGTCTTATAATTTGGAGAATTATAAAGGGCCTAATATCATTTTTTTTTTGGAAAATGAAAGAATGTTTATTAACAATAGAGAAAGCTAGTAAACATACTGATTAAAGTTGTAAACATCTTTCTGAGCTGATTGAAGTTGGATGGAATTTCTATCTTTAGCTTGGATTGATTATTGTAATCTTCCATGGGACAACTGTTGCATAGTTGATGATGATTGCATTATTAATACTAAAATGTTTTTTACTATTACAAATACAAATATTCTTATATAAGAGTATGCGATATTCTTATATAATATCATATACTTTTACCTATAAATACAAATATTCTTATATAATATCATATACTCTTAAGCGATTTTAAGAATAATTGTATTAAGATAAATACACTCACTATATCTTAAAAGAGAATACAAAAGGTCTTTAGATATGTTAAAATTTAGTTCATTAAATCTAAATTATTGAAATTGGTAAGTATAGGAAGTTGATGATTAAGTCTATGATAAGACCCAATTCTTACTAACAGTCCTATTGTTCTAATGACCAAAATACATCTCCAATACCAACACAGTCCTCCCAACAACATCAACGTATGAATATTTGACCAAAAGGCGTCCAGAACACAAGATAATTTACAAACAACTTAAGAATTTTAAAGTTAGATAATTACCTCTAGATATTGATCCACTTGAAATGACACCACAGCTTAATGATCTTTTGAACCCTTAGGAAAAACTACCTAAAATGTAACAGTAATTTGCACTGTTAAATTTATCAATAGTTATAGATAAAGGGCTATAGGAACAAAATTCATAAACATAAAGTGCTGCTATATGAAGCAAAGAGAGTGAAATAAATATTGGTGGCATTTAACTTTTATCTACAAATGGAGTTAAAGGGATAGTCTAATTATATGATTTAGGAAAGTAGATAAAGAGTACTTATAAATTGTAAACTACATATAAGTTCCTTAAGAAGTTGAAGAAGAAGGGTTATGTGAAGTGAATCACACGTTAATACAGCACTTTAGAAATACAGTAGAATGCACGAGAAGGGGGGGTTGAATTGTGTATTCCCCTTTTTTAATATCTTTTTCAGAATTACTTGTTAGAAATAAAATTCTTTACAGAATCTTTATTAATCCTGATTGATCAAACTTTTCAATGCTAATTATATGAATAGTAAGTAATGATCAACTTTGAGGCAAGATAAAGATAAAGAGTAAGAGTAGTAGACACGCGGATTTATCCTGGTTCACCCCAAACCATGGGCCACGGCCAGTCCTCAGAATTTCTTCTGAGATTTCACTATCTCTTCAAGCGTTACAGTATTCTTTCACGAGCCTCTTCAGGTCTCTACAACTAGTATTCTTTCACACTTAGCCTCTGCAGGCTATCTGTACAACTTTTCTTCTCAGAAAAATATTTGAACACTTTGTTAGAGTAAGATAGCACTCAGCTAATTCGCACTTGATCACTTTTTCACTTTGTGTAATTTTTCTAACATCAGCAGCTTCTTCAGTTTTCGACTTCGACTTGTATTTATAGCCTTTGTCTCTAACTGCTTCTTTGATTCTTGATTCTTGAATCTTTAATCTTTAAAGAAACGGTTAATCAGTTGAGTTCTGTAACTAACTCGAACTGACTCTTGCGTCTGTTTCTTTTCTGCGTCTGCGTCTGCGTCTGCGTCTGCGTCTGCGTCTGCGTCTGCTTTGCTTTTACGTCTGCGTCTGCGTCTGCGTCTAACTTTTTTTTCAACTTCGTCTGTGTTTGACTTTTATCAACTTCATCTGTGTCTTCGTCTGTCTACGAATTCGTTTGTGTCTTACTTTTATCAACTTCGTTTGTGTCTGACTTTTATCAATCTTCGTCTGTGTTTGACTTTTATCAACTTCGTTTGTGTCTTCGATCATCTCACGAATTAAATGCGTTCCGATTGTTTTCTTGCAACTTCGTCATCTCGGACTTAAATGCGTATCGCGTCAGGTTATGCATTTTGTTTATCTTGTATATGATCTCTCTTTGTTATACATCAAAATCATTTTTATGTAAAGTCATTCTGACTTAACATTCTCCTCCTTTTTGAATATAACAAATTACATACAAGAAAAGAAAACAAAACAAAAATTTACAGATGTTGCAAAAAAAAACTTATCTTCTTCCTTTCTTCGTCTGTTGTGGTCACACCTTCTTCATCTGAACATCCTCTCCTCTTATGTTGATTATCTTCTTTTCCTGCTCTCCCCCTATTTGTTATAATCAAAAATGATTTAACGATTCTGGCACTTCAGCAGCTCGCTATCATCTTTCTCGGATCATTCACCGTCTCCTTCATGTCATTGAGTTCACCACGTAATTCATCGACTTCATCTAGTGGATCAAGCGACGAAGAGGCTTGATCCGCTTCTGGCGATGGAGGGCGAAAGGAATTGAAGTAGTGTAGGCATCGAGGATGGAGTGTAGTCTTCATTGATCTCAAAAGTAGGTGGACGAATAAACGTTTGACTTCGGAAGATCTAAATCAAACGGAATCGACAAAGATCAAGAATCGCCTTCCATGCAGGGTAAGGCTTGTGCTTCTATAGGCAAAGTGTACTAGTCGAGACCTCATACGAAGAACTGTCGAACGAAGAACTCAGAATGTTCTGTTTTATATTTCCCCACTGGGCGGTGTTCCTCCGATTAGTGTAGCTGCGGCCGCTTGATTTAGATTACGTGCGTGAGTGCATGCTTCATCAATTTTTGCACTTCTTCGCAATTTGATCATGGACGGATCATCACTAGCATCATCTTCAGGATACAACTTTGCTTTTCCCCTTGTGAAATCTTTTGGAAATCTTGGTTGTATGTCTGGTGCAACCATGATTTCTGTGTTCTTTGTGACTGGGAAAATGGTACATGGATGGCAAGGATGATTTGTAGGATATGGCATTGTAGCAGCAAATCCCAAGGAGTCATAGAAGATCCTTTTGTCTTCTTTGAGTAACTGCCATGTGTTGTGATTAATCACCATAGGTTCCACTATAGCCACTATTTTCTTCACTGGTTGAACACCAATTGCAATAGCAGTCCTTTTTCTGGTAACAACTTCCACCATTTTGATTTTCAGCTTCTGTTTCCTCATAAATCTATAGTAGTTGTGTACCTTCAGACCTGGTCCAACATTCGAGTCTGAAACTGCTGTTGCTCTTTGATGTTCTGCGATGAGACGCCACCGAATCTGGACTTCCATCTTCGGCTCCTTCTTTAGACCAAAAGGTGTTTCGGTGTTGGTTCCTCTACTAGCTCCTTTTCTTGATCATTAGGTGTTTCCTAACCGTGTTTTCTTCAATGGTTCTTCTTGTTGAACCATGTGGGTTTCTGAATCAGATATCGCTTTCGACTTCATTTCTACTTGAACAAAGATCGGTGATGTCTTTCTGTTGACTAACGTCCTCAGCAGTTGAGATGTTCTTCTTTCGACTAACCTTCTTAGTCTTTTCCTCTACTTCAGTTAGTTTCACTGATTTCTTTGCAGGAGATTTTCTTTTATCAGATGTTGTTTTTCTCTTCCTCTCAGTCTCTTTGGATTTTCTTGCCTTATCCTCTTCCAGAATAGAGACTAAGGATCTTGTGGCTTTGGGTGCACAAGATTTAGAAGTTTCTTCTTGCCTTTGTTCTCTGGCAATCTTTTCTTCCTGTTGCCTCAGAGTCCTGATTCTCGGAGATCTCTTGGCTTTCTTCACAACCTCGCTCAAGAGACTTTCTCCTTGTCTCTTTGGCGCACTTTGCTTTGCCCTCTGAGATTGGCTTTCTCCGAAAAGAGGACTCGCCATTTTCATGAGAGGTCTCCCTAGCACTCTCCTTAGTTCGACAGTAGGCGATTTGATACTTACTGGCGAGTGAGAACTTGAGACAGGAGTCTTCTTCAATACGCGCTCCCCCTCAGTTCTTGGCTTCCTTGAAGAGTCGGCTTGGTCTCTTTCTACTATGTTCAGACCCATTCGCCGAATCGTATGTGCATCGATTTTGCTCTTCACAGAACAGTTAAATTCGATACCGTAGTCTGATTTAACATCGATTCCGTAAAAATCCTCGTCAAAATCATACCATAAGGATAACTTGTAGTTTCCTTTAACCCCTTAACCATATAGTGAAAGATTAAGAATGGTAGATCTATGGGATTTCTATTCAGAAGAAAGAACAGGCATTGTTCATCTAGAGTAGTCACCAAATGTCTTGAAGCAACTCTGGGAAGAATGCAATTAAACAGGATTGCATGAAGAACCCGAGCCTTTGGAATAAGATTTGATGTCTTCCTCTCCCTGGAATCATTTGTGCCATAGAGCTGTCTCTTGACATCTTCTTCTTTCATTCCAACTGAGGACATCCATCCAGCCTTGGTAGACAGTTTCTTACCAACCGATGGGCAATCAGTCACCTTCCTTATTAAATCCTTTGTGACAAGAACAGATATCCTTTCCATAGAGGATACAATAGTGTCTTCTATCAGACGAGCGTTCTTCCAGAACTCATATACCTCATCTGTATAGACAAGTTCTCGTATCTGAAAGAAGTTCTTCCAGCCAGCTCTTGTGATCTCTGGTTCTACATCCATGCCGTCACTCCTTAGTGACTCAAAGTCCACAAGTCTTCCATAAACCATGGCTGCTTCCATTGTATAGAGCGAAAAATTATCTTCTGGAGAACTTTTTGAGTGAGAAGATTTTGAGAGAATTGGTAAAGTAGAAATGAACCGTCAGGAGATAATGAAAAGACTGTTATAATCTCATCTTCAGTCTACTTATAGGGTTATGGACTGATGGGTTCTCGAATCATTAAGAACCTCGAGTTTATCAGATTTTTCCCTCAAAAAATCTTCCTTGTGAGAAAACTTACCAGCTGTAACTCTCTGTATATAACGCCGTTAGTTTCTCACGTTATTTTAGCCTGACTGCTCATTTAGCATCACCATGTTAAGATTGCGTCTTATCTTTTGAAAAAGTTCTTCACTTAGTGGTTTAGTGAAGATATCTGCCCATTGAAGTTCTGTTTCAACAAACTGTAGAATCACCACTTTCCTCTGAACATATTCTCTCAGGAAATGATGTCTGACTTCTATATGCTTCACTCTGGAATGCTGAATTGGATTCTTTGATAGATTTATCGCACTGGTGTTGTCGCAACAAATTGGAATCTCCTCGTCTTTGACTGAATAGTCTTCAAGCTGGTATTTGATCCACAACGTCTGTGAGTAGCAACTTGCGGCAGACATATATTCTGCTTCAGCGGTTGATAGGGCAATTGAGCTTTATCTCTTGCTTGACCAGGAGACAAGATTTCCTCCAAGAAAGTGACATCCTCCACTTGTGCTCTTCCTTTCAATTCTATCTCCAGCATAGTCCGCATCGCAATATCCAATTAACCTGAAATCTTTACCTTTCTCAAACATTAAGCAAAGATCAGTAGTACTCGCGAGATATCTCAAAATTCTTTTAACAGCAATAAGATGAGACTCTCTAGGATCGGCTTGAAATCTTGCACACAAGCATACACTGAACAAAATATCAAGTCTACTTGCTGTAAGATACAGTAAAGAACCGATCATCCCTCTATATAGGGTTTGATCCACCTTCTTACCAAGTTCGTCTTTCGACAAAAGATTTGAAGGATGCATCGGAGTTGCCATAGGCTTCACATTATTCATGTCAAACTTATTCAACAATTCTTTCACATACTTTTGTTGATGAATGAAGATCTTTTCTTCGGTCTGCTTAACTTGCAATCCAAGAAAGAACTTTAATTCACCCATCATACTCATTTCAAATTCTCTTTTCATTAGACTCTCAAACTTCAAGCACAACTTTTTCAAGTAGCACCAAATATGATATCATCAACGAATCAGACTAAGATAAAATCATTTTGAAAACCCTTCCTAAAGAGCGCCTTATCAACTTGACCTCTACTAAAACCATTTTCTATCAAGAAGGTACTCAGACGATCATACCAAGCTTTAGGAGCTTGCTTCAGGCCGTATAAGGCTTTGTGAAGTCTATAGACATAATCTGGGTTTTTAACATCTTGAAGCCAGGTGGTTGTTTTACATACACTTTTTCGCCTATAAAGCCATTGAAATGCACTCTTTACGTCCATCTGAAACAACTTTATATCATGATGATTGCATATGCTAACAAAATCCTTATAGCTTCAAGTCTCGCCATCGAGCATATGTTTCATTGTAGTCTATTCCTTCTTGCTGATTCTAGCCTTGTGCTACTAATCTGGCCTTGTTACGACTCACTCTTCCTGATTCATCTAACTTATTCTTAAAAACCCATCTGGTTCCTATAATGGATTTCTTAGGAGGTTTTGGAACTAAGGACCAAACGTTATTCCTCGTGAATTGATTCAGCTCTTCTTGCATGGCTAACACCCAAGCTTCGTCTTGAAGAGCTTCCTTAACCTTCTTAGGCTCTACTTCAGAGATAAAAGCTACATTAGCTTCTCGTCTGAATCTGGACCTAGTCCTAACTCCTTCTGAGGTTTCACTGATAATTAACTCTTCTGGATGAGAACTTTTTTACTTCCAATCTCGTCTTAGTTCTATAGTTTCTGGAATATCTTCAGTTTTGTTCTCATGAGTGTCTGATGAGGGAGTTTCTGAGGTATCATCTAAGTTCTTTGAAGGACCTTCATTCTCCATGTCATCTTCCTTATGGGGTTGAGAACTATCATCAAACTTGACATGGATCGCCTCTTCACGATCTTTGAAATCAAGTTGTAAACTCGAAAAGCCTTAGACGATGATGAATAGCCTAGAAAATTCTGGATAGTCTTGAATCGAATTTATCCAACAACTCTTTCGTATTCAGAATGGAACATTTTCACCCAAACGGATGAAAGTACGATATGCTTGGTCTTCTTCCATTCTATAACTCATAAGGAGTCTTCTTCAACATAGGTCGCAACAAGATCCTGTTCTGAATATAACATGTTGTATTCACAGCTTCTGCCCAGAAATATTTAGAAAGATTCGTCTCACATAACATGGTCCTTGCTATTTCTTGAATCGTCCTATTCTTTCTTTCAACAACTCCATTTTGTTGAGGAGTTCTAGGGGCTGAGAAGTTGTGGGAAATTCCATTCTCTTCACATAATATTCTAAACTTCTCATTTTCAAACTCTCCACCATGATCACTCCGGATACTAGTAATGGACATTCCTTTTTCGTTCTGTAACTTTCTGGATAGAGTTCTAAAGCACTTAAAAGACTCGTCTTTGTGTGATAAGAATAATATCCAACATAATCGAGTAAAGTCATCAACAATGACAAGTCCATATTTCTTTCTGCCAAGACTTAATGTCCTTGTAGGACCAAACAAATCCATGTGTAACAGTTCTAAAGGTCTTGATGAGGTTACAAAATTTTTAGAAGAAAAAGAGGTTTTAACTTGTTTTCCTTTCAAGCAATTTTCACAGAAAAGTTCTTTGTCAAAACTTATTTTTGGCAAACGTCTTACTAAATTATGTTTTACTAATTTTGAAATATGTTTCAAAGAGCCATGCCCTAGCTTTTTATGCCAGATTAGTCTTTCTTCTTCAGAAGATAGAAAACATGAAATATTTTGATTTTGAAAATCTTCTAAATTGATTTTGTAAAGATTTTTTCTTCTCTTGGCAGAGAAAAGTATAGACCCATCTTTGTTTCTGACTTCGCAAAGATTTTGATTGAATGTAACTGTTAAACCAGAATCACACAACTGACTCACACTAATCAAGTTATGCTTTAGACCATCAATAAGCAGTACATTATTTATGCATGCAAAGGAATCTTTACCTATTTTCCCGATTCCAATAATTTTGCCCTGCTGGTTGTCTCCGAAAGTTACTGATCCTCCCTTCCTATACTGAAGTTCTAGGAACATAGACCTTCTTCCCATCATGTGTCGCGAGCATCCACTGTCTAAATACCAATGGTGCTTGTCGTATCTTCCAAGGAAGGATATCTGCAGGAGAAACTATTTTATTTCTTGGTACCCAAATTTTCTTGGGTCCTTTATGGTTAGTCGTATGCTTATGATATGATCTATAATGCATATTACTCGGACGTTGATTAAAATGTGTTATCCTATATCTTTCTTTTGAATGACAGATTTGCTACTAGACCGAGTATTGTTTCTAGTAAACCCTAATCCGATCTTATCACTCGGATGTCTACATTTTCAAGCATTTCATTCATTTTCTTTGTACTTTCGTGAAAGTAGCTAAATCACGGTGATAAATTCTTAATCCTTAGCTTGTTCGATTAATTTTTCTCGATCCGTCTACAATCTTTCTTTTATCTTCTAATTGTTTCTTTAAACAACTATTTTCTCTCTATTATCTCAAGATGTTTAATATTTTCTACATACTTTTCTTTAATGACTTGTACTGCTTCAGAATAGCATGAGAATCTTCTAACAATTCTGAATAAGCATCATGCAAATTATCATAATCTGATTTTACCTCCTCATCACTATCTTCCTCAACCATTAGGCAAATGTTTGCATGTTCTGATGACTCGGAGCCTGTATCTGATTCAGATGAATCTAGGTCCTCCCATGTTGCTATCATGCTTTTCTTGCCTTCTCTACTCTTCTTGGGTTTCTTCTTGAGAGTAGGGCATTTGACTTGTAGTGTCCAGCTGGTTGCACTCGTAGCAAATGATAGAAGACTTCTCTGGCTTAGCTTCATCTTTTCCATTCTTTCTGAATGTCTGGTTACCTCTGGGCTTCTTCTTCCACATACGTCTTATCTTTCTGGAAATGAAAGATAATTCGTCATCTTCATCACTTGACTCTGATTCTGATTGATTTGAGTTATCATCCTTTGATTCTTCAATCTTCAATGCTTTCAACGACTTCCTCCTTCTCTGAGTCTTATGATTCTTCTGTCTGGCCTTCAGTGTTATTGACTTGTCTCGCTTAGGCTTGTCTTTAGCGTTGAGTTCTACTTCATGAATCTTCAAGGATCCCAGCAACTCATATAGCTTCAACACGCTCAAGTCTTTGGCTTCAGACCGCAGAACTTTAGGTCTCCATCTCTTAGGAAGACTTCTTAGGATCTTTCAACATGGTCTTGGTTATTGTATGTCCTTCCAAGAGCTTTTAATCCATTGACAATTGTTTGAAATCTTCCAAACATTTGATCAATAGATTCTTCATCTTCCATCATGAAAAGTTCATATTGATGTACAAGAATACTTATCTTGGATTCCTTAACTTGACTTGTGCCTTCATGAGCAATGGACAATGTGTCCCACATCTCTTTTGCAGTGTCGCAACCATGCACTTTGTCGTACTCGCTTCGCTTAGGCACACGTTAAGAAAAATTTTGCCTTTGAATTCGGGGTTGTATTCTTGCTTTTGATCACCGTCCATCATTCCGTGGAATAGAACCGCCTTCTTCATCTACTGTGTATATAGGGTCCGTTCTCTATTATGTCCTAAAGGTCTACATGTGTAGATTCGATGAATAACCGCATCCTATCTTTCCAGTAATGATAGTCTTCTCCGTTGAATGTTGGAGGTCTAGTGACTGAGGCACCTTCAGCGATGTATACATGTGACTCCGCCATTATCTTTAATCCACACTTTGCCAAAATGATTCTTGGATACCAGGCTCTGATACCAATTGAAGTGAATCACACGTTAATACAACACTTTAGAAATACAGTAGAATGCACGAGAAGGGGGGGTTGAATTGTGTATTCCCCTTTTTTAATATCTTTTTCAGAATTACTTGTTAGAAATAAAATTCTTTACAGAATCTTTATTAATCTTGATTGATCAAACTTTTCAATGCTAAGTATATGAATAGTAAGTAATGATCAACTTTGAGGCAAGATAAAGATAAAGAGTAAGAGTAGTAGACACCGGATTTATCCCGGTTCACCCTAAACCGTGGGCTACGCTCACCCTCGAGTTTCTTCCGAGATTTCACTATCTCTTCAAGCGTTACATAAAGATTCTTTCACGAGCCTCTTCAGTCTCTACAACCAGATTCTTTCACACTTAGCCTCTGCAGCTATCTGCATAACTTTTATTCTCGTAAAATATTTGAACACTTTGTTACAAGAAGATAGCACTCACTAATTCAACTTGATCGCTTTTTCACTTTGTGTAATTTTTCTAACATCAATGACTTCTTCAGCTTTTGACTTCGACTTGTATTTATAGCCTTCATCTCTAATCGCTTTTTGATTCTTGATTCTTGAATCTTTAATCTTTAAAGAAACGGTTAATCAGTTGAGTTCTGTAACTAACTCGAACTGACTCTTGCGTCTGTTTCTTTTCTGCGTCTGCTTTGCTTTTGCGTCTGCGTCTGCATCTGACTTTTTTTTCAACTTCGTCTGTGTTTGATTTTTATCAACTTCATCTGTGTCTTCGTCTATCTATGAATTCGTCTGTGTCTGACTTTTATCAACTTCGTCTGTGTTTGACTTTTATCAATCTTCGTCTGTGTTTGACTTTTATCAACTTCGTCTGTGTCTTCTTCTGTCTACGAATTCGTTTGTGTCTGACTGTTTTCTTGCAACTTCGTCTGTCTCGGACTTCGTCTGTGTACGTCTGTGTCTAAGTTCGTCTGTGTCTGTTTTGTTTATCTTGTATATGATCTCTCTTTATTATACATCAAAATCATTTTAATGTAAAGTCATTCTGACTTAACATTATGAAGTCCTCTATATGGTTGATGCTACTGATGAGTATACGGTTGGTTAGTTCAAGGATTTTGAAGGTAAGAAGCTTGTATCCACAATCTGTTTAGAGGTACCAAGCTTATTTTTTTTCAGGATCTCTTCATCTTTAGACATTCCCTAACTTTTGATATTTCTTTATTACTTTCAATAGATATGCAACTTTGATTCCATCTTCAACCAGTATTTGTGCCTTATTTAATTTCACTATCCTAATAGAATATGGAAATTTTCTATCCAAACATGTTTCAAACCCTAACTTAGCAAATCTAATTCTTTTAATTTTGGTTATATTTTCATTAAGACTTATTAGCCTACCTAATGAGCATGTTATATGATTAAATTCCTCTAAATATTAGAACTTAAAGTGGATTTTTAGAAAGTTAACTAATAGCAAAATAATACTCGTCCGTTGGATCTTTGATTTTAATTACTACTTAACTAAAACAAACACAAACGTCAACAACAGGACCATTCCTAAATAAACAATCTTAAGCCAAACTAAATCAGAAGCAACAGATTTGTACCAAATGCAAAAGGTTAAACAACAAAAAGTTTCAATTGCATAATAAGAATTTATTCATCAATGAAGATAAAACAACAAAGGTTTAATTGCATAATAAGAATTTATTCATCATCGTCATCGGTGGACTCTTCGAATACAATATCACATTCATTCTCACTACTGCTTGTCTCTAAGTCATCTAAATCGTAAAACATTGCTCGAAATTCAATACAACATTATTTATTACATCAAATGTAATATCATTTCAATCTAAAAACTCTAAGGAACATTCCTCGAATTCCACTAGAACTTTATAACACTCCTCAATGTCATTTGAATTACCATGCAAAGGGATATCATACACACGTCTAACTTTACATTCTTGCACAATCCATCAATTTAAATTGAGTAACAAATCTTTCACAAAAAAACTTGCTTCGCTTCGTTTTCCAAAATAAATGGGTCATCCTTAAACCAAAACTTAGTTATGTTGATGTCTTTTACAATGTCGTTGACCCTCATATTCGAATTTCCAAGATCGTACCATTTGCATTTGAAAAGCACAACATGTTGGATTGGAAAAAGAAAGCATGCTACATTTAGAGAAATGGTAGATTTCAAAACTTTTATGAAATCGTTTTTCTAGCGGAAGCAACAAATCCAAATCATCATGCTAATCCATACATGATATGGTATAAGGATAATAAAAACATAAACAAGATGAGGAGTATTACCGACTCCTTTATTACAACTTTAAATCCTCGTTGCGCTATCCTCTCCTTCTTCTTGTATCTAAATCCTTTGCCTTTGAATCTTTTCCTTTAGCAATCTATCTTCTCCTTGTTGTTGTATCCTCAACCAATTTGATTTACTACTTGTTCTTCAAGGACAACTTGGTTAATAAAATCCTTTGGTGGAAAAGGAGAAGAAATGTTTGGAGGAGATTTTCTTAGAAGAAGATGAACCAAAAATGAAACTCTTTCACTTGGTAATTGCTGGTCACCCTTGCATGAGAGGAGAGAGTGACTAAAAACATGCAAGAAGACTTTCTTACACTATTAAATTCGGTTATGCATGGAATGGAAGAAGAGAGAGGCATTCAATGCATCACTTCTTTCATTAATCAATCATAAAGCAACCAACAAATGAGACTCTTTTCATTTATCTTTAAAATGGCTATATGAAAAGACCATAACCTAAAATTGAATTATCAATTTCAGTTTTTGTAAGAAAAAAGAAGGAAGATGGTCCATCCAATGTACATCTTTCTTCTTTAATCTAATGAATGCAAATAGGTTACATGCTAACATTAAAAGATAATCATTAAACATTTAATAGTAAGTTCATAACTCCATTTAATGATGATAAACCATAATAAAGACCATCTTTATTTTAACATTTTATTGTCAAATGTGCAGCTTCACATTTAACCTAAGAAAATCGAAATTGCTACTTCTCTCTTTAAAAAATTTGTTTTAATATAATTAATATAATTAATTACATTAAACCAAAATCTAGCCCATTTCTAAATGTACATTTGGGCTTCTAATTAACCATTAATTAGAGCAAGCCCAATATTCAATTAAGGGCTTCTAAAACCTCCATTTATATTTCTTACTTAGCTTGATAACCTTCCTTAAAGTCAAGTGGGGAATCTTATTGGACTTTGATAATTCAAGCTCCAATAAGCCTAGAATTAATTTAATATCATTAGAATTAATTCTAGCTTGTTAATTAAATGTCATTCCACTAAAGACAATTAGTTGAACTCTTGAATTATTAAATATTATGAGAATACATATTTCATGTCCAATTGCAAACCCTATTTAGAACCTTATTATAGCTATCCGCACAACAAAGGATAAAATTACCGTTTTGCCCTTATGTTGGTTTTTCCTTCTAGATCTCCCGTTTTACATTATATGCTGATTAACACACAAGATCTCATTTTGGTGTCAAGACTTGATGTGTTGGACCCTATCTTCGGAGCCCAACATCGGGCATGAAAGCGTGATACTTGCTGCGTGAGGCAAAACTTATTAATCAAACGAAGAGGGAAAACCCTCGGAAGCTCAAGGGCCCCATAGTGAACAAACTTGGAACTTGCTTTCATTTATTTAAAACAAACACATCCATAATTCATTAATATCCAAAAAGGTAAGTTTTACAAAGCTTTACTAACATTTCAAACCAAATTACAACTTTTGAGTTAAAGATGCCAAAAATACAAAAATACACTTGAACCAATAGAACTTGAAATGAAACTAAAGCCTTGACTTCCAAAAGTGAAACTTGAAAATACATAAATAGAACAAAACGGAGTGTCGTCATAACTCGTGACTCACTCGGTCTCTTGCTCGTCACCTGAATGGGGGAGGTAAAGGGGGTGAGCTATAAAGCTCGTGGGAACACATTTGTAATATAGAAATAAGTAAAACTATTCAAAAGATAACTCATTGCCGTGATATACTTTGAAATCATAGTAATTGAGCATGTAAAAGTCATTATCTCGAAATGCTTGATTTGAAAACAATTCATTAGTAAAATTCCAAATTTAAATGCGTGAAACATGATAATAATTCATAAACACATAAGCATAGCATAATGGTTTGGGTTAGTCCAGGTTCATGACGTACTACACATTCCCATCGAAGTGGTTGTGTAGTCGTAGTTTGATCGCGGCTCTGTCGATGCGATCTTACGATTGATCCTTGGAAACCGGTCAAATAAAATAAATTCCAAGATTGCTGTATAGAATGCAACCTCAGGTCGTCTCACTTAATTGGAACCAAATAAAAATGGTCTAAACTAGCCTAAATGTCAAAAATTACAATTGAAGTTGATAAATGGGGGTTTGGTATTTTGGTCAAAACCGATTAAGTAATCAAAATCGAACAAAAAGTATAAAAGAATATTTTTGGGATTTTTGAAATAATGTAATAAACAAAGAATCAGATAAAAAATCAAATTGATAAAATCCTCTTGAAAATGAGGCTCAGGCTATCACAGTTCAAAAATGATTTTTAGGGATACAATCCACTAAGTTTCGAAAGATCAACCCTAAATATTAGCCCCGAGATTTTTTATTTATTTATTTATTTAATTAATTAAGCATGATTAGACTAATTAAGAAATTGAGTTAGCATGAATTAAATATGATAGCATTAAATAGCATATGGCATTAATTAGCATGTAGTAACATAAATGAGATAGGTGGTGAATAAATGAAATTTAATGTGTTGGTTGGTAGTTAGGTTAAGAATTAATGGAATTAAATGTGTTAGTTGGGCTTGAATGAAGTAGGAAAAGAAAAGAGGAATGAGTAGGCTTAAAAGAACAAATGGGCTTAAGTAGGAAAGTATAAGAAGGAAGGAAGAAGGAAAGAAGGGAGAATAAGTGAATGGGCTTTAGGCTTTGGGCTTAAGTGAGTAAGAAAATAAAAGAAGTGAATAAGTTAGGAGAAGAAGAGTGGGAGTTACGAAAATAGGGAGGGAGGAGAGTGAGTTTCGGCAAAGTGGAGAGAAGAAGGAGAAAAGAAGAGAAACTTTGGCTAGGGTTGGATTTTCCAAGAGTTTGGGTAAGATTTTGAAGAAAGTTCAAGAGTTAAAAGTGTGGAGGAAGGCTAGAGCTTCTTTTTGAACCAAGAAATCACTTGGTTAGCTAAAGATTCAAGGTAAGTTATGTTTTCAAGGTTAAGCTTTTGTTGGTTTCATGGTTTAGATAGCTTAGAAATGAAGTGGGTTTAGTGATTCTAGGGTTGATTTCATGATTAAGGTTCATTAGGTTTTCAATTTTAGAAACCCTAAATGATGTGAGGTTCTTTTCTTGCCATAAATGAAGGAGGACAAGAAAGAAGAGGAGAACAAGAAGAGGAGCTTCCTTAGGCAAGCTTAAGCAAGGATATAAGGTGGGTTTCATTTTTATCTTTATGCTAGTAAGTGTTGAATGCTACTTTAACTAATGAATTTAATGATTTGTGACTATTTGAGATAAGCATTGATTGTGCCTTAATTATGTATGTAAATGGTGTATGATTGCCATTAAATGAGCATTTTAATAGTATATGTCATTGCCTTGTTATTGCTTGAAATTGCCATGAATTGAATGAGCATGAATGGGAATCATGAAATGTGAGCTAAGCATGAAATGTAGCATTTTCAAGAAAATCAGCTTTATGGATGCATGAAAATCCATTTTAGAAAATCATCGATGGACAAGACAAGTCCAGTTTTTATGCATGAAATTGAGTGTTATGTGGGTTAGTTAAGTCCACCACAGAGTCACATGCACGTAGACCAAGAAAGCCTTCGCCTACGCCCGATTGTGGCATAGGATGTTCCTTTTGGACTCCTCAAAGATATGACTACACTTGTGTAGCTCATCGAAACTCGTGGACTTTTCAAACCATCAGCTATGTGATTATGTGTTAGATATCGTTAACAAGAATGATGAATGCATGAATCATGAAATTTTGTTGTTAGCTTGATGAATTTGTGAAATGCAAGTTGTAAGATTTGTTAATAAGAATATTGCAAGCAGATGAGTAATGAATAGATTCAGCTTAGTAGTATAAATATAAACGTGTTACCCATTTAGCTTAAAGCTCACCCCCACTTCCCGTCCCATCTCCGTAAAGATCTGGATCTCAAGAATGAGCTCAAGGCATACCCAAGATCATAATGTTTTGCCCATGTATTTCATGTTTTGTAATGAATGCTTTAGGTTGCATTTTGAGAAAACAAATGTATTTTGATTTGAATTGTAATAGGCTTGAAATGCCTACTAAAGCATTGTAAGAACATTGTTTTGATATAAATGAAATGCATGAATTATGATTTATCATGATCTCCCAAAGCCATTTACTATCATGTTTAAGCATAGTTTCCAAAGTTGTATGAAATTGCTTTGGAATTCATGTGAGTAGATGAATGATGTAAGTTTAAGTGAGATTATAGCATGTTGAGAGTGGAGTGGATGAGTTGAGAGGTTTAGAAGTGGTTATGGTGTTTGGAATAAGCCAAGAGAGAGTGTAGAGGGTTAGGTTTTGAGTTCAGAATAAATATAAGTCGAGTTATTGGACCCATAAGTCGACTTGTGAGGCTTTTGAATAATAAGTCGACTTGTCAGTTAGATAAGTCGACTTGTTTGTCTCGATAAGTCGACTTGTAGGTTATAAGTCGAGTTGTTTGTCTCGATAAGTCGACTTGTTGGTTATAAGTCGAGTTGTTTGTCTCGATAAGTCGACTTGTTTATCAGACAAGTCGACTTGTTCTGCAGATCCATAGATAAGAGTGTTATTTTGGGGATTGTCGAGAGCAGTCAGGGTCCAGGCCTTAGTCAGTGTATGCTCACCACCAAAGTGAGTCAAATAGAGTGTGTCAAGTTAGGGTCTTAGCAAGGCAAGTGTCTCGGGAATGAGCTCCACCAGGGACCACCTCCCGGAATAGTTGGGTCTCGGATCCAACATCTATAGTAAGTTATATGCAGGTTGGGTAACGGGATCCAACAGTTGGGGTCCGGTCTCCGGGTCGGGGCCCGACATCTGTGGTATCAGAGCAGCCCTAGGTTTATGGTTTCCTAGGAACCCTAGTGGGTAACCTCAAGGGTAGAGTCAGCATGCATCATGTTACATGAACCCTATGCATTGTTTTAAATCCAAGACATGTATTAGTTTTGAACGGCTTTACATGATTTGAACTTGTCTTACCAGCATGAACTAAAGATTTTTAAATAGTTTTCATTAAAGGAGTAATATCGCCTCGAAGAAGAACTCGAGGAGCTCAATCTCACCTGTGCTCTCGGAGGGATGTACGGATGAATCCCACATTCCCTGTGATGCGTGGACCATCCTCATTATAGATTCCGAGGTACCAAGTGTGCAAGATGAGGTGCCTCTCTAGCCTCCTCCTATGCGAAACCCAAGAGACCCACAATTCTTCGGGCCTTCGCCCGAGCTTTCGCGTATGCTATGGGCCAGGGAAGGCAGACTCAGGTGCCAACTCCAGAGATCGGAGTGGGCGATGACAAGCTCCGGAAGTACGGGGTTGTTGATTTCAGCGGGACTACAAATCCAAGAGGCGAAGCATGGTTGAGGAGGACCGAGAGGGTCTGAAGCGGATGAAGTGCCGGATGAAGAGAAGTCGGATTATGCAAATCGATCACTCTGAGGAGATGCATTGCATTGGTGAGAATCAGTGCCCCACAGTCAGGTTGTTCCTTCGGTGTTGACATGGAGGGATTTTGTGGAAGTGTTCAGAAAAAGTATCTCTCCGTGGTTTATGTAAGGGAGAAGGCTGAGAGTTTCAACTGATGCAGAGGGACATGAGTGTGAGCGAGTATGAGCTGAAGTTCACACAGCTTTCTCGTTATGCAGCTAAAATTGTGGCAATAGAGGAAGACAAGTGCCGTAAGTTCGAGGGAGGTCTTCACATGGGAATCAGGGAGAAAGTCCTGATTCACAACTTCTGTGATTACCAACAGTTAGTGGATGCTGCGCCCAGCCGAGAAGTCGAGAATATTAAGGCTGAAGTGAGCAGGAAAAGGAAGAACAGAGAACAATCATCCAGGAAGGGAGTGAGTGCTCCAGCACCTGAGAGGAGCACCAGAACCCATCATACTCAGAGTGGCATGGGCAGTAGTGGTCCTGCCAAGAGTCAGCAGTCCAGGGTAATTTCTGAACTGGTCTCTAGTGTGGGAGGCTCAGGAAAGTCATGGAAGGGCAAGCGTCCCCAGTGTGATAAGTGCGGGAAGTTTCATCCAGGGAGGTGTCTTAAAGGGTTTGGTGGTTGCTTCCAGTGTGGAGAGAAGGGGCATATGATGAGAGATTGTCCCCAGAGGCTGAGACAGGAGGGTTCCTAAGTTCAAGCTCGAGGCAGACGAGAGACAGTGGGAACCGGGCCATCCAAGTAGGCGCCTGGAGCGATCGGGAGGGCTAATCCTGCAGGAGGCCAAGAGCATGTGGAGCACCGCTAGAGTATTTGCCATGACCAGAGAGGAAGCTACAATGCCCTCAAGTGTGGACTGTATGGCTCGATTGTTCAATTCTCATAGTTTATGTTTTGATTTATGGGTTCCACACATTCTTTTGTTTCCTCAAGTATGAATATGCATGTTGTATGTCCCGAGATTATGGAAAATTTTCTGGTTGTTAGTACTCCTTTAGGGAGTAAGGTGGTGATCGCTTAGTCTACAAGAAGTGTGAGTCAAGATCGATGGTGCTAGATTGGTAGTAGACTTACTACCTCTGACCTTCGAGGATTGGATGTTATATTGGGATGGATGTCATGGAGAAGTATAAGGCCAAGCTAGATCTGTAGCCTCAAAGAAGTAGAATTTGATCCGGGAGATGGTCGAAGTAATCTTCAAGGGGAAAAACCGCCGGTACGAGGATTATTTCAGCCTTGTTAATGACAAGATGATGAACCGGGGTGTGAGGCCCTTCGCACATATGGTAGATCCAGAGGAAAATGTGGGCAGACTAGAAGATTATCCGGTTGTCGGGGAGTTTTCAGATGTGTTCCTGCACGAGTTCTGGGGTTCTTGCGGTGAGGGAAATTGAGTTCAAAATTGACTTGATTCCTGAACCGCGCCAATCTCGATGCCACCATACAGATGGCTCCAAATTGAGTTAAGGGAGCTTAAGGAGCAGCTAGAGGAGTCATTAGAGAAGCGGTTTATCGTGCCAAGTTCATCACCTTGGGAGCGGCCTATTTGTTAAGAAGAAGGATGGGACATGGCGATATGTATAAGTTAGGTGAAGCTTAACAAGGTGATGATTAAGAACATATATCCTTTACCTAGGATAGATGATCCGCTCGATCACCGCAGGAGCAAGGGTCTTTTCAAGATCGACCTCGGATCAAAGTTATCATCAACTCCGAATCAGGGAGTCTGATGTTAACAAGACAGCCTTCAGGACCCGTTACGGGCACTATGAGTTTAGGGTCATGCCATTCGGACTGACCAATGCTCTAGCTGCATTCATGGACCTTATGAATAGGGTTTTCAGGAGTTCTTAGATCAGTTTGTCATAGTGTTCATTGATGACATTCTGGTCTATTCCAAGGATGAAGGAGAGCATGAGCAAAGATCTCGTGATAGTATTGCGTAGATTGAGAGAGCAGAGTCAGTATGCCAAATTCAGAAGTGTGAATTCGGCTGCATGAAGTAGTTTTCCTAGACATGTGATTTCAGCAGAGGATTCATGTTGATCCGAGGAAAGTAGAAGCGATGGTAAATTGGCAGAGCCTAAGACGAGAAAAGAGGTAACGAAGTTTTCTAGGCTCGTAGGTTATTACAGGAGGTTCGTGGAGGATTCTCCATGATAGTCGCTGCCGATGACTAAGTTGTTACGGAAGAATCGGCAGCTTATTTGGAATGAGAATTGCCAGCAGAGTTTTGAGGAGCTTAAGCAAGCAGCTAACTAGTGCTCCCATTTTAATTTTGCCCAATGGAGATCAGGGGTATGCAGTATACAGTGATGCCTCGAGAAAGGGCTTGGGTTGTGTGTTAATGCAAAATGATAGGGTGATAGCTTATGCTTCACTATTTGAAGCCATATGAGTTGAATTATCCGACTCATGATCGGAATTGGCAGCAGTGATTTTTGCCCTAAAGATATAGAGACACTATCTCGTATGGGGTTCGCATAAGGGTTTTCACGGACCACAAAAGCCTTAAGTACATTATGAGTCGAAAGAGTTAAATTTAAGGCAGAGACGATGGTTAGAGTTGCTCAAGGACTATGATCCGATGATAGAGTACCATCCGTGCAAGGCAAATGTAAGTGGCGAGATGCTTTGAGTAGAAGTCATCCTTAGCTTATGTTCAGCAATTTACTTGCCTCTTTTGGAGCAAATGGCCAAGTTAAAGATCGACTTGAAGCGGGATCGGTCAAAGTTGTATTCTTGCTCAATTGAGGTGAGACCTATCCTTGGGAGAAGGTCAAGGAGTTGCAGGAGCAGGATCTGTAATTAAATAAGTCGAGAGATGAAATTCAACATGGTAAGCAAATGAAGTGCAAGTAAGGGATGATGGGCTAATGGTAGTCGGAAAAAAGTTATGTATTCGAATGATAAGGCGATTAAGGATGAGATCATGGATGAGGCACACAATGCGCCTTATTCCATGCACCCAAAGCACTGGGATGTACAGAGATTTGAAGGAGCATTTCGGTGGAAAGGTATGAAGAGAGATGTGGTGAATATGTGAGCGGTGTCTAGTGTGTCGCAAGTCAAGGTGAACACCGTGCACCTTCAGTATGTTGTAGCCATTGTCCATTCTCGAATGGAAGTGGCAAAGGATTACGATGGATTTTCTGATGGGTTTACCCAGAACTGTTAGGAAGCATGATGCTATATGGGTCATTGTAGACCGATTGACCAAGTCAGCCCATTTTCTGGCAATCAAGCAAATAGATTCATTGCAAGTCTTAGCCAGGAAGTATATTGATGAAGTAGTGAGGTTGCATGGAGTTCCAGATTCCATAGTATCCGACAGGGATCCTCGATTTACATCGAGATTCTGAAGTAGTTTGCAGGAAGCCCTAAAGACTAAGTTGAGTTTTAGCACAGCATTTCATCCCCAGACAGATGGTCAGTCTGAGAGGACCATTCAGACCCTAGAGGGCATGCTCAGAGCATATGTTATGGACTTCAAAGGAGCATGGGATGAACATTTTCCGTTAGTCGAATTTGCCTATAACAATTCGTACCATTCGAGCATTCAGATGGCTCCTTATGAAGCCCTATATGGCAGGAGGTGTAGAACTCCGATATGTTGGGATGAAGAAGGTGAGAGGAATCTAGTAGGACCCGAATTGGTTCAGATGACAGTGGATAAGATTGATTTGATTAAGCAGCGACTTAAGGCAGTACAGGACAGAATGAAAAGTTATACAGATGCTCACAGAAAAGAAATGGAGTATGTAGTAGGTGACAAAGTATTCCTTAAGACCTCTCCATGGAAAGGGGTTATGAGGTTTGGTAAGAAAAGCAAGTTGAGTCCTCGTTATGTAGGTCCATATGAGATTCTAGAGAGGATCTGGCCGTTAGCTTACCGGTTGGCATTGCCTCCAGAATTATCTCAGATCCATGGTGTATTTCATGTTTCCATATTGAGGAGGTACAGATCAGATCCTTCTCACATTATTCAGACCTCAGAGGTTCAGCTGAGTGATGATTTGAACTATGAGGAGATGCTAGTAGAAATTCTGGATAGCAAGGAGAAGGTCCTCAGAAACAAGAGTGTTCAGTTGGTTAAAGTCCTATGGAGGAACCATACAGTTGAAGAGGAGACGTGGGAACCATTGGATGCAATGAAGGAGAAGTATCCACACCTCTTCAATGAGTCAGGTAAGAATTTCGAGGACAAAATTTCTTAAGGGGGGAGAAATATTAGCCCGGAGATTTTTTTTTTATTTATTTAAGCATGATTAGACTAATTAAGAAATTGAGTTAGCATGAATTAAATATGATAGCATTAAATAGCATATGGCATTAATTAGCATGTAGTAACATAAATGAGATAGGTGGTGAATAAATGAAATTTAATGTGTTGGTTGGTAGTTAGGTTAAGAATTAATGGAATTAAATGTGTTAGTTGGGCTTGAATGAAGTAGGAAAAGAAAAGAGGAATGAGTGGGCTTAAAAGAACAAATGGGCTTAAGTAGGAAAGTATAAGAAGGAAGGAAGAAGGAAAGAAGGGAGAATAAGTGAATGGGCTTTAGGCTTTGGGCTTAAGTGAGTAAGAAAATAAAAGAAGTGAATAAGTTAGGAGAAGAAGAGTGGGAGTTACGAAAATAGAGAGGGAGGAGAGTGAGTTTCGGCAAAGTGGAGAGAAGAAGGAGAAAAGAAGAGAAACTTTGGCTAGGGTTGGATTTTCCAAGAGTTTGGGTAAGATTTTGAAGAAAGTTCAAGAGTTAAAAGTGTGGAGGAAGGCTAGAGCTTCATTTTGAACCAAGAAATCACTTGGTTAGCTAAAGATTCAAGGTAAGTTATGTTTTCAAGGTTAAGCTTTTGTTGGTTTCATGGTTTAGATAGCTTAGAAATGAAGTGGGTTTAGTGATTCTAGGGTTGATTTCATGATTAAGGTTCATTAGGTTTTCAATTTTAGAAACCCTAAATGATGTGAGGTTCTTTTCTTGCCATGAATGAAGGAGGACAAGAAAGAAGAGGAGAACAAGAAGAGGAGTTTCCTTAGGCAAGCTTAAGCAAGGATATAAGGTGGGTTTCATTTTTATCTTTATGCTAGTAAGTGTTGAATGCTACTTTAACTAATGAATTTAATGATTTGTGACTATTTGAGATAAGCATTGATTGTGCCTTAATTATGTATGTAAATGGTGTATGATTGCCATTAAATGAGCATTTTAATAGTATATGTCATTGCCTTGTTATTGCTTGAAATTGCCATGAATTGAATGAGCATGAATGGGAATCATGAAATGTGAGCTAAGCATGAAATGTAGCATTTTCAAGAAAATCAGCTTTATGGATGCATGAAAATCCATTTTTAGAAAATCAGTCAGTGGACAAGACAAGTCCAGTTTTTATGCATGAAATTCAGTGTTATGTGGGTTAGTTAAGTCCACCAGCAGAGTCACGTGCACGTAGACCAAGAAAGCCTTCGCCCGCCGCCTGATCGTGGCATAGGATGTTCCTTTTGGACTCCTCAAAGATATGACTACACTTTGTAGCTCATCGAAACCTGTGGACTTTTCAAACCATCAGCTATGTGATTATGTGTTAGCATCGTTAGCAAGAATGATGAATGCATGAATCATGAAATTTTGTTGTTAGCTTGATGAATTTGTGAAATGCAAGTTGTAAGATTTGTTAATAAGAATATTGCAAGCAGTATGAGTAATGAATAGATTCAGCTTAGTAGTATAAATATAAACGTGTTACCATTTGTTTAAAGCTCACCCCCACTTCCCGTCCCATCTCCGGGTAAAGATCTGGATCTCAAGAATGAGCTCAAGGCATACCCAAGATCATAATGTTTTGCCCATGTATTTCATGTTTTGTAATGAATGCTTTAGGTTGCATTTTGAGAAAAGCAGATGTATTTTGATTTGAATTGTAATAGACTTGAAATGCCTACTAAAGCATTGTAAGAACATTGTTTTGATATAAATGAAATGCATGAATTATGATTTATCATGATCTCCCAAAGCCATTTACTATCATGTTTAAGCATAGTTTCCAAAGTTGTATGAAATTGCTTTGGAATTCATGTGAGTAGATGAATGATGTAAGTTTAAGTGAGATTAGAGCATGTTGAGAGTGGAGTGGATGAGTTGAGAGGTTTAGAAGTGGTTATGGTGTTTGGAATAAGCCAAGAGAGTGTAGAGGGTTAGGTTTTGAGTTTAGAATAGATATAAGTCGAGTTATTGGACCCATAAGTCGACTTGTGAGGCTTTTGAATAATAAGTCGACTTGTCAGTTAGATAAGTCGACTTGTTTGTCTCGATAAGTCGACTTGTAGGTTATAAGTCGAGTTGTTTGTCTCGATAAGTCGACTTGTTGGTTATAAGTCGAGTTGTTTGTCTCGATAAGTCGACTTGTTTATCGCACAAGTCGACTTATTCTCGAATCCATAAATAAGAGTGTTATTTTGGGATTGTCGAGAGCGATCGAGGTCCGTGCCTTAGTCGGTGTATGCTCACCACCAAAGTGAGTCAAATAAAGTGTGTCAAGTTAGGGTCTTAGCAAGGCAAGTGTCTCGGGAATGAGCTCCACCAGGGACCACCTCCCGGGACAGTTGGGTCTCGGATCCAACATCTATAGTAAGTTATATGCAGGTTGGGTAACGGGATCCAACAGTTGGGGTCCGGTCTCCGGGTCAGGGCCCGACACTAAAGGACTCTTTAGGTCCAAAGATTTAATTAATGAACTCCATCATTTAAATCTTTGTTTAAAACCTTAGTGTGAGAATAGACAAGCAATTGCAACCGGTCTATTGAATAAAACACAACAATCTCAATCAAACACAAGTAGGCAGATAAAGACCGTAAATGCAATATTCAATGACATATATGAAACTTCATATATTAAGCATCAAAATTTCTACAAATTATTTAGTCTAAATCTCAACATAGTTATCAGCACACGGTTAAACTATAACAATGCTAATCTAGAAATATCGATGCAATCCTCTAACTCAGAAGTTACACAAATATAACTAGAATTCAGATACTATGTGATTACTCCCTTCAAGCTTCGTGAACTCAAGCCATTGCTACATCTTCAAGAGGAAAGTTGACTCACCACGCATGACTCTGGTTGATCCCTCGACATCGGAGATGTAACGATGCTCATTTTGGCGTAAGACGGCGACGGTGGTGATGATGGTAGAGCGATGATGAAAACGTGGAGATGGAATCGAATGTCGCCTCCTTCTTCGCTTCCGAGTCTGCGTGTTCAAAGTTTTCTATCCCGTCATGCGTATGACCTAAAAACGGCAAGTTTTTATATGATGGAGCGGGCCGGCCGAAACAAAGGAGACAAACTTTCCATAAAAAGTCGATATCCGCCAGACGTCATGACGATTTAATAAAATAAATAAATCAAATGGCGACATGTGCAATCGCGCTTTCGTCATGACGTGTGTATCGCGCGTCGCGACGCGCGTAAAGACCTATGGCTGTTGACTTCGGCGTTGACTCCTTTGTTCTGCAATAAGATAATAGCAACAATTTGCGTACCAATTGTCCCAATAAAATTGTAGAGAAATAAGTATCAAATCATGACAATTTATCGACAAATTAAGAATTGAAAGAACTCGGTATGAGGAACCAATTTAAGCACAAAATCATCAATTAGAGTCAACACATGCACAAGCAGCTATAAAATGCAGCCAATTCATAGTATAAACTTGGCTCAATCAAATTCCCCCACACTTAGACCTTTGTACTCCTGGACAAAGTTTACAAGAGTCAAAAAGAATACAAGAGAAAAAGAAAATAGCAGCCATGCTCAAAACAATAAAATGAAATTGACGCAAGTCACTTCCTCAGAATTCAACCACAACAAAATGAAAGAGTGCTAATAAAATAAACATTGAAAGAATTCAAGTACAAGAGATTGAACAGAAGAGATAGCACTCAAGATATAGTGTTTTGGCTCAGCTCACTTGTGTCTAGGGATATATATATATATATATATTTTCTCAATCTACTTAATCCATCTCTTACCATAAGCTTGTGTCAATTCTATTTCTCCACCACAAAAACTATCATTCTGAAGATCAAGAGGACTTTGAGGGTTGTAATGTATGGAAGGCTAAATGAAGTGGATGAACGGAAAGAAAGAAAATATGAGCATATGCACTAAACGCAAACTGATGTCAACAGTGGAATGCAAACTAATCATTTGCATAAACAGAATGCAACATTTATTATTATTATTTTTTACATTTGAACATTTTAGAGACATTGTCTCTTTCTGGACACAATTTTTTATTTATTTTCTATCTTTTTTTTATTTTTATTTTTTTTAATGAAATTTTGACATAGGCAAAATAACTGATGACACCATAAAGATATGAATGCAAATGCTCATAATAGGAGGGCTCAAAGGGGCTAGCAAGGGATAAATGTGTAGTGGACAGTGTTTAGGAAAATGGGTTGAGAAAGGAATGCCTCTATCATATCAACAAAAATTCAGTCCATTAAGTTTCAAGTAAGAATTGAAACAAGTTCTAGAAAAGAATGAAATAAGTAGATGCACACAATGTTGGGCCCCGAAAAATTTTTATTTATTTATTTGAATTAATTAATTATTTATTTATGGATTTATTCGTTAATTATTTTATTTTGTCTTAATTGATTTAATTATGTGTTTATGTAAATATTTTTATGTTGGGCTTGGAAATTAGAAGTTAGAAATTAAATGAAAGCTTGGGCTTAATATTGGAAAGTATGGGCTTAGGTAAATGGATTAAGTAGAAGGAGGATTAATAATAAGTGGGTTTGGTGGAAGTAGGCCTTGGGAGGTGGAGGCCCAAAAGCCTTTATGTAAGGGGAAAGCCAAAACTATGTAGTTTTGGTGTAGGATGAATTAAAGGAATTAAAGAAGAGTTAAAGGAAGAGGAGGAGAAGAGAGTGTCGAGAATCCAAAGGAGAGGAAAAGAGAAGGAAAACGTGAGCTAGCCAAGGAAGAAAGGAAGAGAGAAAATCGTGGGAGGCTTGTGGAGAAGAATAAAGAAGGAGAAAAAGAAGAGAAATCAAGAGCTTAAGGTAAGTATCTATCTTCCTTTGAGTTAGATTCAAGAAATGGGATGAAATGAAGGTTAGGGTTTGTGTAGGAATGAAGAAAGAAAGAAGAGATGAGTGGTTTTGTGATTCCGAAGCTAGGGTTGGTTGTTTTAGCTTAAATGGGCTATGGGTAGGTTAGGTTTAAGACTTCGTTATCGATTTATCGATTCTTGAATGTTTCGACTTTTCCAATGAGTTTCGAAATGTGTTTTATTGAAGGGAACCAAGGAAACCTCACTCAAGAGAGAGAGGAAGAGCAATCGTGAATCTGGATTTCCAACGATAGGTGGGTAACATCTTTATAGTTATTGTGTAATGGGCAAAGCCCTATGTGTGCTATCTTGTTATACTATGTGCATATTGAAAATGAAATTTTGTGTTTTGAGAGGAAAGAATGGAACTTTGATGCTTTGAAAGAGTGCGATAAGCGTAAAATGTGAATCTTATGTTTTGATATGTGAGCATATTGATTGTGTTTGGGCGAGAGAGAACCCCTTTGTGAAGTCACGTGCACGTTGACCCCCATTAGCCTTCTCCCGGCTGCCTACTTTAGGCTTACGAGATCCAAAAAAAATGGACTCGTCGTGATTACGGTAAACTTCAGTTTCCGTCGTGTCTATGGAACTCTCGAGCCAATTGTGTGCATTTCATCATTTATAAGTGTTTATGATGCATAAGATGGGTGTTAGTTGCAAGATGATTCTATGTTATGCCTTGTGTGATAAACTTGAGTTTTCAACCTATTATGTAAATTGCTAATGCTTTGGATTATTAATTGTGTGTGTGTGGCTCATTATGTGATGGCTATAAATTTGTTAGCCACTGAGTCGTGTTAGCTCACCCCATTCTCCCTCCTCAGGTGAAAATTTAAGTTGAGAGTTGAACCTTGCAAGGCATCGACATCACTCCAAGAACTTAGGAACTTTTGTATTAAGTTAATAACTAGCTTTTGGAATAGCTTTGTAAGCATATTGATCATTGAGCATCTCATCTTTTGTGTTTTGTACTTGATTTTGATGAATATGCCAATATGTAACCAAAGCTATGCATGAATCTTTCTTATGATTGGAAAAGAGAATGAGAGCTCTAGTACTCTCTTCATTATATGTTTTGTTGATTTGTGACCTATGTGTGAAGCATGTGTACCATTCTTTTAAGTTTGGAGATTTACATTGGGTGTCTGTTTGGGATTTTGCCTTGAAAGAGCTTGCTGGAAAATTTCCAAGGTTAGGACTTGTAAAAGTTTTGTAAATTCTGGGTATGTTGCATTTTCTGATAGTTCTGTGTTGTTAGAGGATTGTATAGGAGCATTATGACTCCTTGAGAGTGATAGGCAAGCTGTAGGGTTCTTCTAAGATGGTTATAAGCTATTTATGAGGGATTAAAATGGTAGGTGTGAGTGGTTAGAATTAAATGTAGGTGCTGTCAAATGACAGATTTTTAGACAGAACCTTTGTGACCATTTTTGACCCTTATAGAGTTGGAATTTGGGTCAGTGATCTTCATGAAAAATGTAGATCTTTCTTTTCTCTATGAAATAGATACCAATTTTGTTAAATTTGGAGTTGAATGGAAAGTTATGACCTTTGCAAGTGGGTCAGATCAGAGCAAAACCAGACGATGCATCAGTAGAAAAACAGACGATGTAATCAGTAGCAAAACCAGACGATGATCAGTGGCAGAAATCAGACGATGTTACTGCTCATCTCCATCTGATTTTTGCTGAGGATGACATCATCTCCGTCTGATTTTTTTGCTAAGGATGACGTCATCTTCGCCTCATTTTATAAATCATTTTTTGTCTTACGACCCTCTTCCTTCTTTTGGCCATAACTTTTGCATGGACCTTCGATCGACCTCATTCTCAAAGCATTGGATTTCTAAAAGATTTTTCTACCTTTCTACACTGGACTTATCAGATTTTCTTTCAAATTGAAAATGGTGGTTTGAAACGAAGCATGGCGATCGATTGATAAGGCTGACTATGCTTGAAATTTTAAAATATCTTGAGCTATAGAGCTCCGATCAAAGCTATTCTTGTTTTAAATTAAACTAGAGACATAAACCTACAAGTTTTATGAAGAGACCGATCAGTGATTAAGCCTTTAAGATTTTCAAATGCTTACCCGAAATCGGTAGTGCTCAGTTTTGATTGTTTTCTTCGAGATAGTGTTTTAACCATAACATCTTCATTCCTAACCCGAATTGAGCGATTCCAGTTGCGTTGGAATCGTGAGATCCGAGGGATCATTTTTATCAAGAGCTAACCTCGAATTTTTATAAAGTGAAAATTTTCCATATTTGTGATTAGCATATGTGTTCGGTTGTGGGTCTTCTACGCTGGATGGGTCCGAATGTTGAGCTTCGGAGACGGGGTCCAACACACAAAGATAGAGGAAAAGTTATGGCTCAAATATCCTTCCACAAGGGTATAATCTCCATGAACAATCTCAAGTCTCAAAAACTCACAATACCACTTTGTTAGCATGCTTCCATTCACTTTGAATTGAGAACATTGAAAGCAAGATTTTGTCAAGGTCAATTATCATTAAAAGGATGGAAGGTGTTTTCAAAAACTCAAGCATCATTTTTGTAGCATCCCAACCCCGCAGGACCCGAACCCGATATCGTGGGTGATGTCCGAGTCCACGCCACACGAGAATGGTAGGCTACAGCAGTCAATTTCAGTACAAAACTCAATACACAATTTGAGTAATCACATTTTAGTTATACAATTATCACTCTGGGGCCCTATAAAATAGCAGTTCAATTTAGTAGAAAACGCGAAATTATTCATTTACACACACAACTCGGAAAGACACTTATGCAGACGCGAACTGATCCCGACCCTAGTCTCCGACTCCAATGCAGCAGACATACTCCCGTTTGTCTGACGGGGTACTCTTCAATCCCTAAAAAATAGTTGCAATGTTGGGTGAGTTTGCGAACTCAATGAGAAACCATCATCGATGGTTCACTCAAATCAAACATTACGCCAGATCGCAGATAGGACAAAGACAAGATAGTAGTCAATTAACAAGATCGTATAACATTGTACAAAGACTATATAACGATTTACTGATGATATCTGATTCTGATAGATATATACAATTCACAAGTGATAACCAATTACAGTACCATACCGTAGATTACGGTATGGCCTCACAGTTCACAGTAGTCTATTAACAGTCTATGGTAATCATACATAACAATTTACGGTGTCACATCACGGTTCGCGATATTAAAGAAGATTTCTGAGAAACCATGTCAACACGCAATCACCATTGCCACAATTCAGTCATTCATTCACAATAATTTGCGATGAGCGATCACGGTCAGACCATCTTTAGGTTTTAAACCACTCTACCAATCTAGTTTCACGATGGTCACGCAGAGGCCATTTAATAACGATTTTAGTTTCTTAACGATTCGACTCATAGTCATGACGGGATCACTCAACCCCTATTACGATTCACGCCATCGCTATCATTTACTCAATTCAATTATAGTCTTTGACTATGTTCAAACAATCACAACAGACTCTAAGGATATCAGCCTCATGATTGCCTCAAGAATACATTCATTAATCATTCCCACAATTTACTATTTAATTTCTCACTCTAGACCTTTCATTTCTCTTCAAGACACTCTTGTTGAAACACAACACTTCATCGATTCCTTAAAATTCTCTAAGTCTCTTTTAAGGTAAAACACACACTTCACAATATAGTCATAAATATCATTTTCTCATAAGTTGACTCCCATTTGAATTTCCCAATACAGTTTGCAGTTTTTCTGAATCACCGATTGTTTTGCCAGTACCTTTTTATACACAATTTATTTGAAATTCTGATAACTCATATTACTTTCTTTTTACCAGTTTGACAATTATCCATCAACAGTAACACTTTTATACGTTATTGAATTTCTGCTCAATCCATTTAATCTCTTTTGCAAATCATTCAAATTCCCAAAGTATCTCGATCATTATTGATTTGCATATCCATGGATATATCCATAACCTTTCAATACAGTTAATGCCCCTACACTTTTTAAGGCCCCACAATTTCAGAAAATCGATCACAGTACATACAGTATACAACGTTATCCTTGTCCCTAGATACGTTTAATCACATTGCACTATAGTAACTAATTACCTCATAACCTTTACTGGGACATTTCACTATATATTGCCACATCACCAATTTAAAACAATATAATTAACACTTGTCGCATAGTTCTCCAAATGTCTCTTCCACAATCATCGGTCATACTTTTGAGACATTTCCTCAAACATTTTGTCATTTCGGATAGATCCAAAGACTCGATTAATTCTCAATAAGTCCAATACATATATTCCGACACATGTTCCTTTACACTAACTTCTCCACATAAGCCGCTATAAATCACTCCACGGGTTGAATAAGCATTCATCACTTTCCCAACAGTTTTACTCAATTATTTCATAATCAATATTCTCCTCAACGAGCAAAATCATATTACACATTCAGATCCCTTACATTAGCATAATACATATTTTCTCAATAATAGATTTTATCTCGACACTTGAGTCTCAACTCGATTAGAATCCTCATTTCAAATTTAACTCTATTGTCCTTTCATTAATCACCATTTACTTTCATTCATCGATTTTACTCATGAAATTCTTCAACATCATAGTTGTCACATGTCTTATCGGTCATTCTCAATACCTAGAAACTCAATTCCAACTATGCACAATATCCCATATAGATCAATCACACATCTATATAATCGAGCAATTAAACCGAACATCCATTTCATTTCTCCGTATCATTATCTTACCTTTCAATCTTTTCGTTATTACATCATACCCTTGAATTTTCACACTCAAAATCAACATCATAGATTTACCATCATTCTAAATTTCTCACTAACGTAATCGATCTTCAGTCATAAATCATTATTTATAACACTTATCACAGTAATCAATCCCAATTGTAACATTTCATTTCATTCCCTTTTACACACTGGAACTCTGGTCATTTCTATCATATTTCTATTTCCTCTATCAATCCACAAGTCTATATTCATATCACATATTTCAGTACCACTCTCTTTTTGCATATGATCGTATATCCATCAATATCGATACACTAAATGTTCATTTGTCATATCAGACCATATACTTTTTTTTTCTTATCCTTCGATGATCTCCACTTCCTTTTATCACACTCTATCGTCTTATCATTTCCTCTCTATCTCTGACCGCTTATCGACTGATACACGCTCATGCATGCGACTTATACGCTAGGCGGGGATCGATTGTCACCGTCACGTGACGACTTTACGACTTTAATGCATGTAACTCAGTACAAATTTCAAAAAGCCCATGTACAATTGTACTTCTGGGCTCTGATACCACAAATGTAGCATCCCAAACCCGCAGGACCCAAACCCAATATCGTGGGTGATATCCAAGTCCACGCCACACGAGAATGGTAGGATACAGCAGTCAATTTCAGTACAAAACTCAATACACAATTTCAGTAATCACATTTCAGTTATACAATTATCACTCTGGGGCCCTATAAAATAGCAGTTCAATTTAGTAGAAAACGCGGAATTATTCATTTACACACACAACTCGGAAAGACACTTATGCACGCTGGCGATCTCAACCTAGTCTCCGACTCCAATGCAATGTATATACTCCCATTCGTCTGACGGGTACTCTTCAATCCCTGAAAAATAGTTGCAATGTTGGGTGAGTTTGCGAACTCAATGAGAAACCATCATCGATGGTTCACTCAAATCATGCATTACGCGTATCGCGTATAGCACAAGACTGAGTAGTCAATTAACGATGATCGTATAACATTGTATAAAGACTATATAACAGCTTTCTGATGATAAAAGCGATTCTGATATATACAATTCACAGTGATAACCAATTACAGTACCATACCGTAGATTACGGTATGGCCTCACAGTTCACAGTAGTTTATTAACAATCTATGGTAATCATACATAACAATTTACGGTGTCACATCACGGTTCGTAGTATTATGCAGCAGTTTACAGTAAATCATGTCAACACGCAATCAGTCATTGCCACAATTCAGTCATTCATTCACAATAATTTACAGTAGACAGTCACAGTCATTTCAGATATTCAATATAGTATGCAATGCATATGAAACTCTTTTCTAGTTATTCAGTGTTGTGCCCAAGTGCTCGATCGGTGTTGATGGGGGACGCGTCAGAGATTTCTCCCCTCGGGCTAAGCCCGGTCAGTACAGTGTTCGAGCTCGAGGCTCTTTTCAGTGATAATAGCAACTTGGGACACGTCCATTATCTGATCATGCATTTATGCATGCAGTGCAGTGTTCAGTAATTCAGTATTCAGTGATTCAGTAATTTACAGTGTATGGCTACAAAGCCCAGTATATCAGTTCCCAGTGTCACTCAGTAATTCAATCCAATACAGTAATCGTATGCGAATCGGTCACATATAATTCAGTAATAATACAGTTCACTCATACATTTCAGTGGTCATACAGTAGTCCAGTTCAATACAGTGAGAACATACAGTTCGATCATGTATATTTCAATAATCATGCAATTTACAGTGTCATGTAGCAGTCCCGTTCAGTACAGTAAAAGCATACAATTCAATCACATTCATTTCAGTAATTCATACAGTGAGCATTTAGCCAATCAAGAATTTGAGAAACCAACTAGGTTACTCACCTGTAACTTCCGAGCTATTGCTTGGAAGTCCCAGCAATGTCCGTGGAACGATGATCCAACGACGCCACTATAACAGTAAAGTACAACCCATTACTAATTGCCCAATAAAACAGTACAGTAATGCATATGTCTCAGTGCAAATGATGTACAATGCGTGTTCACAATTTTCCGGTGCTAAATCCCAATTTTGATACCTTAAGCCCAATTCCACTTTCTTACTCAATTGCTCGACAATAATTGATCCAGTCCTATGATCCAGTCCAATTTCCTATAATTATTCACAGCTGTAGACCTTTTTTCCTATTTCATAACGAATCTGGAATTACCTCAATTGGAGGTCCACAACAAAAGATATGCCCAATAACCCAAAGAATCATCCAATCGAAAATCCATCCTCGTCACGACCACGCCCTTCGCCCGACGCACAATGTCGTCATTGCGACGATAAATCGTTAAGCATGGCGAACACTCCCCTTGATTTCGTCATGGCAAGACGCCAAAGGCTCGCCATGACGCACTAATTTTTTCCACTCGTCGCGTCGTCTACACAAGCTCGTCGCGACTAACACATTTATTTAAATTCAATTTATTCGTCGCGACGAAGCCCTACCACTTCTATGCTCGTCGCGACGTGCAAAGACCAGATCGTCTTCTCCGAACGATTTTTCGCCATTAGAGCTATTAATAACCTCCATTAAACACCCTAACCACTCAATCTAACCCCATAAATGCCATAACTGCTCAAATAACCAGTAATAACAACATTAAAGCCAATAAAAACTTACCAATCGATGAATCGATCCACAACTTCCATAAACCCTAAAATATTTCCTAACACCGATTAACACTCTCCAAATCCTTCTCAACCTTCATCAATCACACTAAATCAATTAGCTTTGCATAAGGAGAAGATCCAGTAAGAAAACAATCAAAAACTCACACCAATGGGAAGGGATCGAAGACTCACCGAGGGAGGGAGAAGAAGAAGCTTGCATTCTTCACTTGGGATGAAATCCCCAAAATTTCCAAACCTAGCTATTTATAGGCATAGGTCTCCAAATCAGTCCAAATTTCAGTCTATAAATTTCAAGAACTCATCATATTTACTTCTTAACAGTATAACTCTAAATTTTTCCATTGCCATCGGACCACTCTTTCAAGATTATACAATAATCGACGGTCTCTCAAATATTTCCTATCAGGGCATTTTCTCCGAATTTCCCAAAATTTCCTATAAACCACTATTAATTTCCAATTACACTTAAACTATTCTAAATCATTCATTTGGACCCAATAACCCCTAATTTCTCAATTAATCATATTCGGTCAATTCGATTGGTTACCACAATTTGATCACCACAAACCAGTACTTGACCAATTTCAATTCACGATTAAATACGGAAAATCATAAATGCATGTACTATGAATATATGCATATCACGAAACCAGTTCCTCTCTAATTAGAGGCCGAGAGCATACTCGATCAATAAATACAAGAAACCGATCGATCGGTCCGATATTACCATTTTACCACTAGCGACAAAGAGCAGGATGTTACAATTTTGAACCTAGTAAAACTTTGAAAACAAAAGCCACAAAAGTCTAGTGCGAGATAAATTTGAAATGAGTGGAAGAATTAAGCACGTAATCATTCATGCATGAGTATTGCGTCGCGACGCGTAAGCGAGCGCCGAGGCGTATGGACGTCGCGACGTAATAAGGATGACGTCGTGACGTATACAAAATCTGAAGAACGTTTCGCCGCGACGTGTGGACACTCGTCGCGGTGAAGAAATGCACAATGACAGAAAGATAGAAAATTCACCAAGTTTATCAACAGAATGCACCAATTAGCCAACAATTTATATTGTCCTTAATATCAACAGTCATACAATGTGAAATATAAATGAGGAAACAACTCCCCCACACTTGAAGCACACATTGTCCTCAATGAAAATGTCTGAGAAGCACAAATGCAAAGAAACTCATGAAGGGACAGAAACGATGATAGGAAAATGAAAAGAAAACAAAGGAAGCTGTCTATCTAAGGGTTATAAAAAGTAAGTGCGAAACACAAAATGTAAAGAAACAAGCAAAGGAGATGAAAAAACCTGATATTCACAGTGATTTCTGGTTCTCATAATAGAGCTTCAAAAGATGGCCATTGACCTTGAGTCGGGTTCTAGTTGGTTCATGTAAAAGCTCTACCATACCAAAGTTGTGCACCTTTGTGACCAAGTACGGTCCCTCCCAATGAGTATTGAAAGTCCCATGTTTGAAGGTGAAGCGAGCTTTGAATAACAGGACTTTATCTCCCTCTTTGAAACTTTTCCTCGAATGATCTTGTCATGCATCAATTTGGATTTTTCTTTGTAGAGTCGTGCATGCTCATATGCCTCTAACCTTAATTCCTCGAGCTCCTGAAGTTGCAACTTCCTCTCCATTCCGGAAGATTCCAAGTCCATATTGCATTGTTTGAATGCCCTATATGCTTTGTGCTCCAATTCTACAGGTAAATGGCAATCCTTTCCATAAATCAAACGGTAAGGGGACATACCTATTGGGGATTTATAAGCAGTCCGATATGCCCAAAGTGCTTCCTCGAGGCGAAGGCTCCAATCTTTCTTGGATGGCTTTACTATTTTCTCCAAAATGTGCTTCACCTCTCTGTTAGAAACTTCGGCTTGTCCATTGGTTTGCGGGTGATACGCAGTGGAGATTTTGTGAGTGACCCCAAATTTCAAAAATAAGTTATCAATGACTCTATTACAAAAATGGGTTCTCCTATCACTCACTACAGCTCTCGGTATTCCAAATCGACAAAAGATGTTGGACTTAAGAAACTTAGACACGGCTTGAGCATCATCTTTTCTAGTGGGGATGGCCTCTATCCATTTTGACACATAATCCACAACCAAAAGGATATACACAAATCCCAAAGAGGGGGGAAATGGACCCATGAAATCAATTCCCCAAACATCAAAGATTTCACAAAATAAGAGAGGTTGTTGTGGCATTTCATGTCGTTTTCCTAATCCTCCAAAACGTTGACATTTATCATATGACCGACAAAAGTTAAATGAATCCTTAAAAAGGGTAGGCCAATAGAAACCAGACTCGAGGATCTTCCTAGATGTTTTCTCAGCCTTTGAAATGCCCACCACAAACCATTGAATGACAAGCCGAGATTATATCATCATGTTCTTCATGAGGAACACATCTTCTGATCACTTGGTCACTGCACATTCTCCACAGAAAAGGGGCATCCCAAATGTAATGTCGAGCTTCACTCTTAAGCTTCTGAGCTTGTGCCTGAGACATAAACGGAGGAGTCAGTCCAGATATTAGGTAGTTAACAATATGAGCATACCAAGGTTCTTTAACAATTGAAGCACATAGGACCGAATCAGGAAATGAATCACTGGTAAGGTCAGAAGAATCCACTCCCTGTGTGTCATTGGGTAGCCTGCTCAAATGATCAACCACGTGGTTCGCTGCTCCTGCATGATCCTTAATCTTGATATCAAATTCTTGGAGCAACAATGTCCACCGTATCAACCTAGGCTTGGATTGTGGTTTCTTGAGGAGATACCGAACAGCTGCATGATCAGTAAAAATGGTTATATGTGAGTTCAACAGATATTGCCTAAATTTTTCTAAAGCAAAAACTACTGCAAATAGCTCTTTTTCAGTGGTAGTATAATTGATCTGAGCTGGATCCAGTGTCTTCGAGGCGTATGCAATAACTCTTGGTGACCTCTCCTCTCGTTGACCCAGCATCGCCCCTACAACACAATTAGGTGCATCACATGAAAGCTCAAAAGGTAAATTCCAATCAGGAGCAACTAGAATAGGTGGAGAAATGAGTTTTGATTTCAGCATATTGAAGGCACTCTTGCAAGAATCATCAAAGTCAAACTTTTCATCTTTTTGCAAAAGCTTGGAAAGAGGTAACGCAATTTTGCTGAAATCCTTAACGGCGCAGTAAAATCAGATGACCCAAAATGAACGTATGTCACGAATACAAGTAGGGTAAGGCAAAGAAGATATAACCTCAATCTTAGCTTTATCCACCTCAATCCCCTTGCTAGAAATTAAATGGCCAAGCACAATACCTTCACTGACCATGAAATGACATTTCTCAAAGTTCAAGATCAAATTTTTTCAATGCATCTTTGTAAAACTTTTTCAAGGCTGGACAAACAAGCATCAAAAGAATCGCCATAGACTATGAAATCATCCATAAATACTTCCATACATTCCTCTAAAATTCACGAATCTGACCATCACACAATCTTTGGAAAGTTCCTGGGGCATTACACAAACCAAAAGGCATCCTTCGATATGCGAAGGTGCCAAAAGGACATGTAAATGTGGTCTTGTCTTGGTCCTCCGGTGCAATCGGTACCTGAAAGTATCCAGAAAAACCATCCAAGAAATAATAATGTGATTTGCCTGCAAGCCTTTCGAGCATTTGATCAATAAAGGGAAGAGGGAAATGGTCTTTTCTTGTGGCATCATTTAATCTTCTATAATCTATACACACACGCCACGAATTTTGCACTCTAGTAGGAATAAGCTCATCCCTATCATTTTTGACCACTATTATTCCACTCTTTTTAGGCACTACATGAATTGGACTAACCCACTCGCTATCAGATATGGGATATATTATCCCTTCACTCAACAACTTCGTGATTTCCTTTTTAACAACATTTAAGATGAGTGGGTTAAGTCTTCTTTGAGGTTGCCTCACCGATTTTGACCCCTCAGTCAATAGGATCCGGTGTGTGCAAATGGCTGGGCTAATACCGGGTATGTCTGCTAGAGTCCACCCTATAGCTCTCTTGTGTTTCCTCAAAACATTCATGAGTCTCTCTTCATCAGTGTCAGGCAAGGTACTAGCGATTATTACAGGTATTCGCTCATTAGACTCAAGAAAGGCATACTTTAAGGTTGGAGGGAGAGGTTTGAGCTCAAGCTCAGGAGGTTTCAGAACAGAAGGAGTTAATTTATGAAGTTCAAGAGAAAAGAGATCACTCCCTCGCTCTTCCGCATTAAGTTTGGCTCCTTGTAGATGGTGGTGGCTAATCCCTCCCGCTCCTCAAACATGAATGTAAGGTCTTTTTCCAAGATCAAGTGAATGTATTTCAGAATTTAAAAAATCTTTTCGTGACTCATATTTTTGGCAAGCATTTTCCTCAACTAAGTCAATCATGTTCACACCCAAAAGTGAATAATCCTCATGTGGGTGCTTCATTGCCTCATACATATTAAAACTCACCTGTTGGTCACCCACCTCCATGGTGATCTTACCTTCTGTCATACTGATCATTGTGCCTGCTGTTCGTTAAAATGGTCGCCCGAGAATTAAGGAAGTATCCTGCATAACTTCAGAAGACATATCAAGCACATAAAAATCGGCAGGAAATACTAAACCCTTAACCTGGACCAAGATATCCTCAATAATACCGACTGGATGCCTAAATGATCTGTCGGCCAATTGTAAAACTACAGATGTAGCTTTTATACTTTTCACTCCTAGGGCCTCATAGACTGATTTAGGCATCACATTGATAGCAGCCCCTAAATCTAATAAGGCATGTCTTATGGTCACCTTTCCTATAACACAAGGAATAGTGAACGATCCAGGATCCTGACACTTAACTGAAATTTGGGGCTTTAACAATGCAGACACATTGGAACTTACTTGCACTCTCTCATTCGGCCTAAACTTCCTCTTGTTAGTGCACAAATCCTTCAAATATTTTGCATAGGCCGGAACTCTCTTCACTAAATGTAGCAAAGGCACATTCACTTCAACCTTCCCAAACAAGTCAATAATTTCTTTTTCATGTTGTTTTTCATTTAGGCACTTGCTCATCAAATAAGAGTTTGGAAAAGGAAGGTCTTGAATACTTACCTCCTTACCTTTACCTGCTTGCTTGCTTGACTCTCCACTTCCTGCTTGATCATTGGAACTCTCTGAAGTAGTTCCCTTGTTCCTTGAAGCTTGCTTTCTCTCTCTCAGAAGTTCTTCTTCCCTCACACTTTCTGATCTCTTAATCTTATCCTGTGGTGGAGGTACTAGCTCACTCTCAATCTTATCCTCACATGACTCTTCATCATCTTGAGGCTTAAACCTCACTTGCTTCCTACTCCTGAGGGCAATGGCATTCAAACTCTTCGTGTTCATCACAGTATTTGAAGGAATAGTCCCACTGCTTTTTGCTTGATTTTCACTCATGTTGTTAGACAATTGAGTAACATAGGAATTTATGTTCTCCGCTTTGGTCTCCCATTGCTCCGTCCTCTTCTCCAAGGCATTGAACCTGGCAGCAGTCTTTGAGGAATCCTGTTGAATCAAAGAAGCAATAGCATTAAACCGTTAGCATTAGAATCCTCTCTTCCTTCATCAAGGTCATCATCTTGTGGAGCAACCGATTGGTATCCTCCTTTGGTGGGACTACCGTGGCTTCTTTGTTGATTAGAGAAGCTGCTAGTGGAAGTGCGGCTCCTCCCCTTGTGAAAATCTGGTAGGTGCCCTGTTCTCCTCATTCCTCCAACTGAATCTAGGATTAGCCTTCCATCCTTCATTGTATGTGTTGAAGTATGGGTCCCATTTCTGATTCTGCCTGCCTTGATACATTGTCAAAACTTCCTCATATCGTCCTGGGCAAACACTCGAAATATGCATTACCGACCCACAATTTTCATAACTAGGTGCAGTAAGCTCTGTTGAAGTAGTAGAACGATGCACATTCAAAATTTTCAGCTCGGCCGTGATGCAAGACAGCTGTGATGTTATCCGATTTTCCAAAGAATCCACTTTCGATTCTAGGCTTTCCATTCTTTTAGCTTGAGCCGTCAAGGCTCCCAACTCATGCACTCCTCTTTGATCTCTGACACTGTACTGCTGATGGTTTAAAGCCATCTTCTTAATCAGATCCCATGCTTCCAAGGCTGTAAGGTCAATAGATGCAGCATCTAACATACCCTTCTCCTGACTCTTCAACCCATCATAAAAGTACTGCACCAATTGTTCATCAGGAATTTGGTGATGGGGGCATCTGGACAAAAGATCTTAGAAGCGATTCCAATAATCATACAGTGACTCATCGTACTCCTGACGGGCTGAGTAAATCTCCTTCCTCATGGAAGATGTCCTGGAAGCTGGAAAGTATTTCTCCAAAAAGGCCTTCCTCAGATTGGCCCAGTTATGGTAAGCATTGGCCACATGCCTAGGAAGACTCATATACCACTCTCTTGCTTTCCTTCCAAGGACGGTGAAACACCTTCCAAAGCACTTGATCCAAGGTAGCTCCCATCGCTTCATACTACGGTAGATCATTGTCAAAGCACAGAGGTGCATATATGGATCCTCTCGCCAAGCCATGAAATTTAGGAAGAGAATTAATCAACAAGCCTTTAATCTCAAAATTAACATCAAAATTTAGGCAAGCGGCTGAGAAATGGATCATAATGAACATCGAAGTTGTTCTTTGTAGGATAATCCGGGAGGTACATCACATGTACCGCAATGAAAACAAAAATTTTGTTCGGGACTTTCCCAAACCCAGGATCCGTGTGTCGGTATGAAGACATCAACCTAAATAGCCAAAAGAGACTATCTCTAAAGGTGATCCACGCAGAGATCGTAAAACCTAACCGAAGTCAAACCCTTTGATCCGGAATAGCTAGAACAGATTAAAGCACTCACAGAGCCTACCTACGTCCCGAGAGCTTGAGATTGAACATTGGAACCCTTGGAAGTAGAGAAGAAACGATGATGCCTTTAGGAAGAAAGCTTGAAAAACCAATTTCAAAGGAAACTTAACACTTAAGTTTTCCACTTCTCTTCCAACCCATAAGCAAAACCGTCGATCACCATCACCTTAGCCTTCATATGTGTATCTTTTTAACTTTTAAAAGAGTTCCATAAGCTATGGCCAAGTGTATGGCTTAATAGCCATTCATTTATTAATGGAATAAAGTAATGAACTTTGAAAAGTCAAAGCTAATCCCTTCCATTCTCCCATTCCAACGACACATGCATATATTTATATAATAATAAATTAATTAATTACTTAATTAATTAATTAGAATATAATTGCTAAGGTCCAGTCCAACTGGGGTCGGTCCTACCGGCTCACGGGCCCGATGCTAAAAGCAAATTCAAAACCTTTCTTAGCAATATTGATGTCGCGATCTCATGGGGCATATCCCAATCCATTGGGATCCATTTAATCTAATGCTCTCCATAATTGGAACTCTGTCCAATTACTATTTTCTGATTCTCCGATCACTCTTATCGTGTGACCCTTTAGGTTCCGGTTATGTTGGCCACTTAGATTAACAATTAATCTGAGCAAGTCATGCGGCGTCTAGCAACACATCATGACCCCCAATTGACCGGAAAGTAATCGGTTTGATGAATTCATCACGAACCGGATCACGAACCCTTCCATGTACAATTCTGTGCAATTCATCCTTTCACCATCCTATACCCCACTTGGTTATGAGTATGGTCAAAGTGTCAACTCTCACTAGACCGAGTCTAGCCCAGTGATAACAGTTCTCGTCACGGGACTCATTACTCTATATGTCAATGAAGATACTCTTCATGACATATATCTTTAACATTTTAGTAATGATCCCGATAAGAGGCTATGGGTATCTCTTCGCTAATCCGTAAGTGGTGAATCCTTTATTGGCTACTCAATTATCTTGAATACCTCAAGTTGTACCCAAGCACCACCCTATGAGTTACCTCCGAAGGCAACAAGGAATGGAGTCAAAGCACGTGATCAAGATTCAAGATATCCTCGAGTACCTCAAGTCTAAGGATACTTGCACCATTGCTATGATGAGATTATCACCGACACTTAGATAAGATATCCATGTGATGATCTCATAGCAGTCATCCAATGTACTTACTACCGCTAGTAAGTATCCACGTGTCAATTCTAAATATCTCATATTTACGTTTTCGAGATCCACCGCTGATCCAATCAAGGAATATGACATGTGTTAGTCTATCCGGATTAATGATGTCGGTCTCATTAATCCTATGACTATGGAGAATTTAGATACTGACATAATTGCACATGATAGGAATCTCAGTAGTATGATCACATCATAATTTCCTTCATGCTATGTCATATATCATGGACTTCATTAATTTGATTAAAGATCCAATCAATTCATAAACTCTATTCATGAATATCAAATTAATGAAATATGCCTTTCTTTATTTATTCATAAAGTCTATACACGACTTAGAACAAAACGCGCTAAAGGGGATTGCCTTTAGGGAACAATATAAACAGTACCGTCCTTGCATAAGTCGACTTACCCCATGTACAAGTTGACTTATCGGTACTGAATACGTGTAAGTCGACTTACCCCATGTACAAGTCGACTTGCACTTACAGTTGCTTCCCTAATTGTCCTACGTCTCCGGTGATTGAGCCAAATTTATACTATAAATTGGCCCTAACTTCTTAAGTGATTATGCACTTGTTGACTCCTAATTCATGATTTTTGTGCTTAAATTGGTTCCTCATATCGAGCTTTTATAATTTGCACATTGTCAGTATTTTGTTGTCATTTGATATTAATTTCTGCATAACTTTTATTGGTACAATTGATACTACAAATGTGTTGTATTTTTGTAGGAACAATGGAGTCAACAGGAGAAAGTCAACACGTCGTGAGAAGCCATCCATTCGTCGGGACGAACCAACACTCCCATTCGTCACGACAAATTAATTTGGTATAAATTAATTCGTCACGACGAGTGACCATTTTTATGCGTCGCGATGAACTTTATTCATTAGTCGCGACGAATGTCGGATACCCAGCCCTTAAATGGAAAATTTTCGCACTGTTCTGACCCGGCCTACTTACAGCTCCTATAAAACCTTCCATTTTAGGTTAAAAGAGGAGGCCGCATTCCCGAGGTAGCTCTCCATCTTTCGTCTTCTCTATTTTTCTCTTCTCTATTTTTCTGATAGGTTTTGTTTCCTGTGTTTTGCAGATTCGGCGCCACCTCTAGACGACGTCCACCATCACCATCTTCATCTCTTCCATCGTTCGTCACACTCACTCTTAACTGTTCGTCGTTGGAGTCATGGACCGAGGTGATATTCCAGCAGTGATGGACTCACCCGGCATCATGCGTGGCTAAGGCGTCGGATCTCTGAAGGATGTAGCAACGGTCTCGAGTTCCATGAGCTTGAGGGTGTCGATCATTGTTTTGAATTTCTGTCATGGTTTTGTAACAACTTCGAGTTGGAGATTGCATTGTATGACCGAATGAATCTTGCTATAGTTTAGTAGGATGTTAAACTTTGATCTATGTTAAGGATTGGTTTGTGTTGAATATTGTGCTGAATACATGAAGTCTCATGTATATCGGTCGATTTCGCATTAATTAACCTAATCGCCTAGTTGTGTTTGGTTAAGTTGGTTATGTTATTATCGATTGATTTATTAAGTAAATCATTTCATACCATACACTAAGGGTTTTAACAAGTTTTAATTTATCGAGTTGATCAATTAAATCTTGGACTTAACGAGTTATTAAGGTTGTGTTTTGAAACTTAGTGGATTTCAAACCCGACATTTATTTTGAACGATGATGACCGAGCTATATTTTCGTGGAGAACTTTAGTTAATTGTTTTCAATCTTAATTATTTCAAATTGTCTTGCCTTTCAAAAATCCCAAAAACATTTATTTCATACTTTGCTTTCTTTAGTTTAAAAGATCAAGCCAAAACCCCCTTTAATTGCTTTAATTGCATACATCATTAGACTAGGCTAGTCTTAAGATCAATTCTACACTGGTTCCTTGAGAGTCGACCCGAGGTTGCACCCTGTGTTGCAATTCTTGGTATAAATTGATTTTGACCGGTTTCCAAGGATCAATCTTAGGATTGAATGATAAGCCGCGATCAAATTGGCGCCATTGCCGGGGAACCAAAGTAATTGGTTTTCTAGGTTAGCCAAGTCATTTTGTTTTTGCATCTTATTTGTTTTAGTTTACATGTTAATTTTCATTGTTTGCATCTCTTAAGTGTTGGTTTATTCGCTTGTGTTTTGTGATTTCGATTCTGTTTTGCTTTAAGTGTTTAGTTCGATTGTTTCGGTTTATTGTTCTTAATTTCGAGTGATTGTGCTTTGCTCTGATTCTTGGCTGCGACGAGTTCATCATTCGTCGCAACGAAGTTCATATATTCATCGCGATTTAATTTTCGAATTTTGCTCTATTCGCCGCAAATGAGTTCCTACGACATGACGAACCGTGTAATTCAGCCTCGTTTTATCATTGTAGTTTTAGTGAGCTAATTTAGGAGAACTTATTTTGTGCTTGCCCGTAGACTTAGGTTAGTTCATTTTCAACCTGAAATCGAGCGATACTTAAGGAAGCGTAGGAAGGACAAAAGAGAGCAAGCAACCCTTAGCACACTAGAACATCAAGTAGGAGAAATGGTGGCGTCAAAATTTCCAAGTCACTGACCTAAGGCGGAGATCATGGATTAAATGGTGATCGGGAAAGAGTCGATGAGAACATAAGGAACAACGGTAGAGAACGATCGAGAAGCTACGACCTCGGACGTCAATTATGACCCTTCATCAGACTCGCCCGAACTTCGACGTGAATTTGAAGTTAAGGGCTATTGATCAATTCTCTCCCAAATTTCACGGTTTGGCGGAGAAGATCCCTACATGCATTTACAAGCACCGACAATGATTTTTCAAAGCATGAAACCCGTAGGAGCTCCCTAGATCATGTCTTTGTGGAAGGTGTTTCACTTATCCCTAGAAGGAAAGGCACAGGAGTGGTACATGAGCCTCCCAAGGCATGTCGAATGCCTACCATAGTTGGGCCAACTTGAGAAAAGCTTTCTGGAAAAGTATTTTCCAGCCTCGAGGACGTCGCTAATGAGGAAAGAAATCTATTCTCGCCAAGCAAGACTATGACGAGTCCTTGTATGATTTTGGAGCAGATTTGGGATCTGTTGTCTCGGTGCCCCATCATCAAATTCACGATGAGCGACTTGTTCAATATTTCTATGATGGGGTGAAGAATCGTGAAAAGGAATGTTAGATCTTTGCCGGGAGGATCGTTGATCGACCTCACCGCTTTTTGAGCGTGGGCCTTGATCAAGAGGATGGCCCTCAACCATCAGCAGTATAGTGTTCGTGATTCTAGGAATGTTCATGAAGTAGGAGCCATGTCGGCTCAGACAAAAAGGATGGAAAGCCTGGAATCAAAGGTGGATTCCCTAGAGCATAGGATAACTTCACAGTTGTTCTCGAATCTGGTGGTGAAGAATTTGAATGTGCATCGCCCTTCATCTTCTACTGAATTGACCGCACCCAGTTGCGAATCTTGTGGGTCGGTGATGCACATTTCTAGTGTCTGCCTCGGAAGGTATGAAGAAGTTTCTGTTGTCTACCCGGGAAGACAAAATCCTAAGTGGGACCCGTACTCCAGCATGTACAATGAGGGATGGAGATCCCATCCAATTTCATTGGAGGAATAATGAGGAAGAGCACCCAACCGCTTTCAACAAGGAGGTGGGTGGACCATCCACAAACCAGTTCCCAGATCAAGAAGCATTGGCGGTGCAACCCTGACCACCGAAGGAGGACACCAACCAGCTTCTCCATGGTATGATGGCGTTGATGAAGGAAGAAAGAGCCTCTGACTAATCGGTTCAACGCCATCGCAAACTTAATCCAGCAGGACTCCTCGAAGAATGCTGCGCGTTTTACTGCCTTGGAAAAGCGAATGGATCAATGGGAGACCAAGGCAGAAAACCTGAACTCATACGTCACTCAGTTATCCAACAACTTGAGTGAAAATCAAGCGAGGAGTAGCGGATCAATTCCCTCCAACACGGTCATAAATCTGAAAAGCCTGAACGCAATTGAATTAAGGAGTGGAAAGAAAGTGCAATTTAGCATCCCTGAAGAAGAAGAATGCGCCGAAGAAATTGAGGTTGAAGAGACACCTCAAGTAAGAGAAAAGAAGACTGTGCGATCAGAAAGTGATCGCGAAAAAGAATTGCTGAAGAGAAAGAAGAAATGAACCATTGAGGAAACAGAGCAACCATCAAGCAGTCCAGCAGAAAGTGCTGCAAAGGAAAAATCCAGTAGAAGTGAAGTAATCAGTAGGGAAGTGAACTTAAAGGATCTCCCTTTTCCAAATTCTTACTTGATGAGTAAGAAGGTCAACGAGCTCAAACATGAAAAAGAAATTATTGACCTGTTTAGAAAGGTGGAAGTGAATGTGCCCCTGCTGGACCTGATGAAGAGGATTCTAGCCTACGCTAAATATTTGAAGGACTTGTGCACAAACAAGCGTAAGTTTAGGCCGAATGAGAGGGTCGGGTGAGCTCAAGCGTGTCGACTTTGTTTAAGCCCCAAATTCGGTAAAGTGTCAAGACCGGGATCGTTCACCATTCCTTGTGTCATAGGAAGGTGACAATTGGAAGAGCGTTCTTTGGATTTGGGAGCAGACAATTAATGTGATGCGAAATCATTTATGAAGCCACAGGAGTTAAGCGTAAAACCTACTTCGGTAGTGTTACAGTTGGCTGACAGATCCTTCCGACATCCTGTGGGCATCATCGAGGACATTCTGGTCCAAGTGAAAGGATTAGTGTTCCCTGCCGATTTTTACGTGATGGATATGTCTACTGAAGTGGTGCAGGAAACTTCTCTAATCCTTGGACGACCCTTCCTTCGGACGGCAAGTACAATGATCAGTATGAAGGAAGGGAAGATCACCATGGAGGTTGGTGATCAACACGTTAGCTTCAACATGTATGAAGCTATGAAGCACCCTAACGAGGATTACTCCTTGCTTGGGGTGAATATGCTTGATGTTGTGATTGATGATGCTTGTTCTGAATTTGCAGAAACTCTAACCCCGACCACTAATGATCTCTTTGGAGGCAGTTTCTATTTTGATGATAGTGCAGCTGCGTATTCGGATACGGGAATGGACATGGAGCTGCCCAGGACCCAAGCTGTTGACATGGAGCTTGGATATCCCGAGCTACAAGATCCACCGTGAGCACCAGGTGTTTCTTTTCCTGCATTTTCAATATATTTGTGCACATTATTTGATTTGACTTGAAATGTTGTGTTGCATGAATGTGTTGATTAAGTGTGGGGGGAGCAACCCATCCAGTAGGAATAGCTATAGTTAAGTAGGATTTTCATTTCTGTTTCAATAAATTGATTCCCTCTTGTTAGCTCCGCATGTTCCTTGTTCGATGAAGCATGAAATAGATTAATGAGATTGAGTGATATGTGGATTGATAAATTGAATGTTTGTGCAATTTGTGTAGGATCCTTAGAAATTTTGTTACATTTTGGGTGGTTCGTCGCAATGAACATCGCTGTTAAATCGCGATGTATCTAGGGTTTTTCTGTTTTGTTCGCTGCGGCTAACGATTGCCTCGTCGCGACGAATAAGCCCAGTTTTGCCCCTCTTGACCGTTGGACTTCTCATTTTTCCGGAGCCCTTTTCAGTCTTTTCCCCTTCGCATCTTTTCGTCTGCCTCCCGCCTTATTTCTTCTTCTTCTCCTTCTCTTTTCTCTCCTTCTTCCTCGCTTCTTCCTTCGCCGCAGCCTTCGCCGTCGCCCCCAGCTGTGCCCCATTACGTTTGAAGCTCCCAACTTTCTCAAATCTTCTCCCATCTTCGTTTTCGACCTTAGGTAAGTGTTCTTATTCTTTCATTTTGTCCATTCTCGTTGTTATTTGTTAGATTTAGGACGAACAGCGAGCGCTGTTCGCCGCATCTGTTCGCAAAATCGCCGTTCTTCGCGACGAGTTCATACCTCGCTGCGACGAACGTGTGTGCCCAGTTCGCTGCAGGGAACATCCTGTAGTTCGCAGCGAATGGAAGAGGACTTCCCTCGTCGTAGCGAACTCTCATGTTCGTCACGACGAATGGGGAGGACCTCGACTCGTCGCGACGAATGATCATTAGCCACGACGAGGAGGCTGATTCTGTGTAGATTTCTCAGTAAATTACTTATTTCTAACGTTGTGTGTGCAGGATCATGCCTCGAATGAAGCAGGCCTCTAGACCCGAGCAGCAGCTTTCCTCTTCATCTTCCGATTCCACCAATTGCACCCCTTCCCCTTCTTCGCATCCTCCCCCTTCTTCCTCTCATCCGGTGGATCCGGAGTATGCTCAGCTGGCAACTCGAGTTGCCAGCCAAGACATACTCAAGGAGAAACCATTTCCCCTTACCCCAACAACCAACCCTTTTGTGGGTCAGCTCTTTCAACTCGAGTTGACCAGCCTCGCTCAACCAAGAACCGTTGGAAACCTCTCCTTCGTCTGCCAATACTATTCTCATGCCTGCTACTCCCACACCTACGGAATTAATTTCTGGGGTGTCTCTATTCCCGATGCTTTCACTTCTACCATAATTCGGGAGCATTACCACCTTCCTGTTGTCCCCCACTGTACCTACTCTGATCTCATCCGTGACTACCCATGGGATGATGTCATTGGTACTATCTGCCCCGCAGGGACTCAGTGGTATCAACCCCGGGGTTCTCAACGGTATATCCGTCGTACTACCCTCCTTCCTCAAGTTCGTACCTGGTTACATTTCATATGTCACAATATCCTGCCTACCCTCCACCTCACCAACATTCCCAAGGAGCAGGCCCTTTATATCTACCTGCTAATGACTGGCCGCCCTGTTGATCTAGCCTCCGCCATATCCACCGCCCTCCGTCAGTGCATTATAGCCACCAACATTAAACACAAACTTCTTTTTCCCCACCTCATTTCTGACCTATTCCTGGCCTATCGAGTCCCGGAGCATCCTGCCGATCTCCCTTTTTCGCCTGCCCCTCCTTTTGTTTACGTCCATCTCGGTCGCCCTCGCGACCTTCCACCCTCCTCCACCTTGACTGCTCCGCAACTCCTTCTTCACCCTCTCCTCCTCCTAGCCCTCCAGTCCTTCCTCATGTTCCCTCTCCGCCTCGTATCCCTACTCCAGTTACCCCTGCCCCCTCTGAGATTGTTCTGCCCGAGGGGCGTCCACCGGCTCAGCGCAACTCACGCTACTCAGCTCAGGCCGCCACTCATTCATTGCTCACTTTGATTGCGGCACACCTCGGCTTGCCTCTCCCGCCACCGGCCCCGGCTGTGTCTCCTGCTCCTAGCTTTTCTGCCGTTGCCCCTCCGGATCCGCCATTCGACGACCCTCCTGCTTAGTCGGTTGTCCCTGCTTTCGTTTGTATTTTGTGTTTGCTGAATTTCTATTTTCTTTTCCTTGCTGTAATTTTTAGCTAGTTCTTCGGATCCTTCCTTTTTTCCACTTACGTTTTGAGCTTAATGATATATCCCCATTTCTCTTTTGTCAATTTTTGTTTCATGCTTTTATTGTGTGCCTTGCTACTTCTGCCATTGTGGACAATGCCATGTTTAAGTGTGGGGGAGCTAGTTCCCTATTATATTTTGCATTGCATACCTATTAGAATTTGTGCATACTTTTGTGGGCCCACTGCTTTTAATTTGAAACTCAATCAGACATTTTCTGTACCTGTTCTTTTGTGCCCTTGCATGCAAATCATTTACAAGTTTTAAAAAACTGATACTTGAGCTTTTGAAAATATTCTCCATTCTTCGAACGATAATTGGATCTGGCAAAATTTTAACTTTTGAAGTTTTCAAAAAAAAGTGAATGGGAGCATGCTAACAAGGTAGCATTTTTAGTTTTTAAGACTTGAGATTGATCATTGGGACAAAGCCCTTGTTGGAAGGATATTCGAGCCAAAATTTTTCTTCTATATCTTTGTGTGTGCATCTGCTTAGTTCATACTTCTCCAAAACTTGTGTCAATTTTTACTCAAAGCTTGATGGACTAGAATTTTGTTGATATGATAGAGGCGTTCCTTCTTTCAGCCCTTTCCCCAAACACCAACCCTTAAACACTTTTCCCTTTGCTAGCCCCTTGAGCCTTTATTTTATGAGCATTTGCATATATATTAAGATGATGTCGGTAGTCTGTGTTTTGTTGTTAAAAAAAAATGTTGTAAAATGGAAAAGTGTTAGTCTTGTGTATCCCAAAAAGGGATAATAATGTGTTGTATCCCAAAAAGGGATTAGCATCTCAAAATGAGATAGCCAAAATGCCTATAAAAAAAAAGAAAAAACAATGTGTGTATTCAATTTATTTCAGTGTTTAGTTTTAGTTGGGCTGTTGACATCAATTCCTCATTTAGTGCGCATGCTCATATTTTTCTTTCTTTCACTTCATCCATTCATCTAGCCCTCAGCTCATTACAACCTTGAAAGACCTCTTGATCTTCAAAATGATAGTCCTTGTAGTGGAGAAATAGAATTGATACAAGCCTATGGTAGGAGATGCATTAAGCAGATTGAGAGAAAATATCCTTAAACACAAGTGAGTTGAGCGTAAACACCATATCCCGAGTGATTCTCTGTTGTTCAATCTCATGTGCTTAAATTCTTTCAGTGTTTATTTTATTAACACTATTTCAATTTGCTGCGTTTAAATTCTGATGAAGTGGATTGCGTCAATTCTGTTATTATTTGAGCATGGGCGGAATTTTCTTTTACTCTTGTACCTTTTTGACTCTTGTAAGCTTTGTCCAGGAGTACAAAGGTTTAAGTGCGGGGAAATTTGATTGAGCCAAATTTATACTATAAATTGGCCCTAATTTCTTAAGTGATTATGCACTTGTTGACTCCTAATTCATGATTTTTGTGCTTAAATTGGTTCCTCATATCGAGCTTTTATAATTTGCACATTGTCAGTATTTTGTTGTCATTTGATATTAATTTCTGCATAACTTTTATTGATACAATTGATACTGCAAATGTGTTGTATTTTTGTAGGAACAATGGAGTCAACAAGAGAAAGTCAACATGTCGTGAGAAGCCATCCATTCATCGGGACGAACTAACACTTCCATTAAATCGCGACAAATTAATTTGGTATAAATTAATTAAATCATGACAGTGATCATTTATCGTCATGACGAACTTTATTCATTAGTCATGACGAATGTCGGATACCGACCCTTAAATGGCAAATTTTGCCTTTATTCGACCCGACCGCGCCATACTCTATAAAACCTTCCATTTTAGGTTAAAGAGGAGGCCACATTCGAGGTAGCTCTCCATCTTTCGTCTTCTCTATTTTCTCTTCTATTTTTCCGATAGGTTTTGTTTCTGTGTTTTGCAGATTAAGGCGCCACCTCTGAGGCGGCGTCCACCATCACCATCTTCATCTCTTCCATCGTTAAATCGCACTCACTCTCAACTGTTCGTCGTTGGAGTCATGGATCGAGGTGATATTCCAGCGATGATGGACTCACCCGGCATCATGCGTGGCTAAGGCGTCGGATCTCCGAAGATGTAGCAGCGGTGCGAGTTCCATGAGCTTGAGGGTAGTCGATCATTTGTTTTGAATTTTGTCATGGTTTTGTAACAACTCCGAGTTGGAGATTGCATTGTATGACCGAATGAATCTTGCTATAGTTTAGTAGGATGTTAAACTTTGATCTATGTTAAGGATTGGTTTGTGTTGAATATTGTGCTGAATACATGAAGTCTCATGTATATCGATCGATTCGCATTAATTAACCTAATCGCCTAGTTGTGTTTGGTTAAGTTGGTTATGTTATTATCGATTGATTTATTAAGTAAATCATTTCATACCATACACTAAGGGTTTTAACAAGTTTTAATTTATCGAGTTGATCAATTAAATCTTGGACTTAACGAGTTGTTAAGGTTGTGTTTTCGAAACTTAGTGGATTTCAAACCCCGACATTTATTTTGAACGATGATGACCCGAGCTGTAATTTTCAGGAGAACTTTAGTTAATTATTTTCAATCTTAATTATTTCAAATTTTCTTGCCTTTCAAAAATCCCAAAAACATTTATTTCATACTTTGTTTTCTTTAGTTTAAAAGATCAAGCCAAAACCCCCTTTAATTGCTTTAATTGCATGCATCATTAGACTAGGCTAGTCTTAAGATCAATTCTACACTGGTTCCTTGAGAGTCGACCCAAGGTTGCACCCTGTGTTGCAATTCTTGGTATAAATTGATTTTGACCAGTTTCCAAGGATCAATCTTAGGATTGAACGATAAGCCGCGATCATCTGGTTCTCATTGTTTTCTCCCACTCTCTCATGCTCACCATTTCCTCCATTAGTCCCATTTCTAGGTTGGTGAACAGGATAATCAGGATTCGGAAAAATGTTTGGATTCTCAGCCATATTCTCACTATCTCGCTCAACTACTCTCCGTCTCTCTTGTTCTTTCCTTTCTTTCCTAAGTCTCCTCAAATGTCTCTCAACTTCGGGATGGAATTGAACAAGTCTACCTCTCCTGGGCATGCACCAAAAAAATTAATCCACAAATAAAATGAATGGTAACAAAATTGCTCACAGTCACACAAGATCGGATAAAAGTGAAATGCGATGAATGCGAGAGTATGGATGTGTGAGTGTATGTATGAGAATAAAAATGTGCAAAGTAAGAGACAAAAAATCAAAGTATGATGTATTTGTGTGCAAAAGGGAATCAAACCTATACTATGAACAAGCGTAAAGATCAAACTATACTAAATGCAAGCAAAAACAATGATTCCTATTATCAACGACAAGTCAAAAGAATGAGAATGGCTATCCGATGGTAAACCAATTTCTTGGTTCCTAACATGGCGCCAATTTGATCATGGCTCTGTCGATGCGATCTTCGATCGATCCTTGAAACCGGTCAAATAAAATAAATTCCAAGATTCTTGTATAGAATGCAACCTCGGGTCGCGTCTCACTTAATTGGAACCAAATAAAATGGTCTAAACTAGCCTAAATGTCAAAAATTGCAATTGAAGTTGATAAACGGGGGTTTGGTATTTTGGTCAAAACGATAAAGTAATCAAAATCGAACAAAAAGTATAAAAGAATATTTTTGGGATTTTTGAAATAATGCAATAAACAAAGAATCAGATAAAAAATCAAATTGATAAAATCCTCTGGAAAATGAGGCTCAGGCTATCACAGTTCAAAAATGATTTTTAGGGATACAATCCACTAAGTTTCGAAAGATCAACCCTAAAGGACTCTTTAGGTCCAAAGATTTAATTAATGAACTCCATCATTTAAATCTTTGTTTAAAACCTTAGTGTGAGAATAGACAAGCAATTGCAACCGGTCTATTGAATAAAACACAACTAGGCAGATAAAGACCGTAAATGCAATATTCAATGACATATATGAAACTTCATATATTAAGCATCAAAATTTCTACAAATTACTTAGTCCAAATCTCAACATAGTTATCAGCACAAGGTTAAACTATAACAATGCTAATATAGAAATATCGATGCAATCCTCTAACTCAGAAGTTACACAAATATAACTACAATTCAGATACTATGTGATTACTCCCCTTCGAAGCTTTTGTGAACTCAAGCCATTGCTACATCTTCAAGAGGAAAGTTGACTCAGCCACGCATGACTCTGGTTGATCCCTCAGATACTGGAGATGTAACGATGCTCATTTTGGCAGAAGACACTGATGGTGGTGATGATGGTAGACGATGATAAAAAACGTGGAGATGGAATTGAATGTCGTCTCCTTCTTCTGCTTCCCGAGTCTGCGTGTTCAAAGTTTTCTCTATCCCCGTCTGCGTATGACCTAAAAATGGCAAGTTTTTATATGATGAAGCGCGGGCCGGGTCAGAACAGTGAGACAAACTTTCCATAAAAAGTCAGATATTCGCTCGTACGTCGTGACGAATAAAATAAATAAATCAAATTCGTTGCGACGTGTGCAATCGCCTGCTCGTCGCGACGTGTGCATCGCCGTGCGTCGCGACGTGCGGAAAGACCTATGGCTGTTGACTTCTTGACGTTGACTCCTTTGTTCCTGTAATAAGATAATAGCAACAATTTGCAGTACCAATTGTTCTAATAAAAATTGTAGAGAAATAAGTATCAAATCATGACAATTTATTGACAAATTAAGAATTGAAAGAACTCGGTATGAGGAACTAATTTAAGCACAAAAATCATCAATTAGGAGTCAACACATGCACAAGCAGCTATAAAAATGCAGCCAATTCATAGTATAAACTTGGCTCAATCATAGTTTCTTGAGGGAGTCCTTGTGGGGAGCTCCGTGCCACTTGCGGGCAGGCAAGAGAAGCCTTTTTATGGTCAACATGCACGTGACAGTTCTTGAGACATACCACAAACCCACATATCATGCATGATTCAAAGTCTTGTAAACATGATTGCCAAACTGGCACTTGCTTGTAAACTTGCTTTCCATACCTTTTTGGAAAAACATGATTTCATATGCATGTATTTCTTGAAAAGAGAAAACCCTTTTTTGAAACCTTTTTAATAATCATGAATGCAAATCATATGGAAAACATATAATCAATTCACATTAGCACATAAGGCAACATTGATGATGCAATTTAAAGCATTAAATCTTTCTTGATTTGAACAAAATAATGAGTGACTTATTTACTGTATTATAAATATGAACCCACCTTGAATTCCTTACTTGAACTTGGTCAGGAATGAGTTTCCTCTTGATCCTCTAGCTCCTCTTACCTCACTTGATCTCTTGTAGAAGCTTCAAATTCGATCAAAAATCGTTAAACCTAGCTTTCCTCTTTTCTTCTTCTTCTTCCTCTCTTCCTACGACTCCCTCTTCTCCTTTCCTTCCTTTCCCCTTTCTTTCTTTTCTTCTTCTAAATCCTTAAGCCTAAATGAAGGCACAAAGACTAGAATGCCCTCCTCGTTAAGTTTAATCTTCCCAACTTAAGTGAACTTCCTACAGTGCCCTCATAAAGTTTTACCCCTTTCATAAACACTTATTTCACACTAATCCCAAGTTAATCTTAATTTTCCACTACTACTCCCAATAAAATCAAACTATGCAATAAATCATGCAATCACACAGTTCATTCTTAATAACAGCAATAAAAACAATTTGGGGCCCAACATTTCTCCCCATCTTAAAAGAAATTTCATCCTTGAAATTTACCTGAATCATCGAGGAGACGCGGATACTTTTCCTTCATGGCATCTAATGGCTCCCACGTGGCCTCTTCCACTGAATGGTCCTCCATAGGACTTTAACTAGCTGAACCGTCTTGTTTCTGAGAACCTTTTCTTTGGTGTCTAAAATCTCCACTGGGATCTAATCATAACTCAAATCATCTCTAAACTGAACCTTCGTGGCCTAAATGATATGAAAAGGATCCGATCTATACCTCCTTAGCATGGAAACATGGAAGACATCATGAATCTGAGACAATTCCGGAGGTAACGCCAACCTGTAGGCTAGTGGTCCGATCCTCTCAAGAATCTCATAAGGACCCACATATCTTGGACTCAACTTGCCCTTCTTGCCAAACCTCATTACTCCTTTCCAAGGAGACGTCTTAAGGAACACCTTCTCACTGACTTCATACTCCATCTCCTTTCGATGAGCATCAGTGTAACTCTTCATCCTGTCCTGAGCTGCCTTAAGTCACTGCTTAACCAGATTGACTTTATCCACTGTCATCTGAATCAACTCTGGTCCTACCAGCTTCCTCTCTCCTTCTTCATCCTAACATATCGGAGTTCTACACCTTCTTCCATACAATGCCTCATATGGAGCCATCTGAATGCTCGAATGGTACGAATTGTTATAAGCAAATTCGACCAATGGTAAGTGCTCATCCCAAGCTCCCTTGAAATCCAACACACATGCCCTGAGCATTCCCTCAAGTGTCCAAATGGTCCTTTCAGATTGACCATCTATTTGAGGGTGAAAAGCCGTACTAAAATTCTGCTTAGTACCTAAAGCTTCCTGCAAGTTTCCCCAAAATCTCGAAGTGAACCGAGGATCCCTATCAGAAACTATGGAATTCGGAATCCCATGCAATCTCACTATCTCATCGACGTACTTCTTTGCTAACACATGCAAAGAATCAGTCTGCTTGATTGCCAGGAAATGGGCTGACTTCGTCAACCGATCCACAATAACCCATATGGCATCATGTTTCCTACTAGTCTTGGGCAAACCCATCAAGAAATCCATAGTCACTCTTTGCCACTTCCACTCAGGAATGGACAATGGCCTTAACTTGCCTGAAGGTACCTGGTGTTCAGCCTTGACTTGCTGACACACTAGACACTTACTTGCATACTCTGCTACATCCCTCTTCATGCCCTTCCACTAGAAATGCTCTCTCAAATCTCTGTACATCCTAGTGCTACCTGGGTGCATGTCATAAGGAGCATTGTGTGCCTCATCCAATATCTCATCCTTAACCTCCCTGCTATCTGGAATGCAAAGCCTGTTTCTTACTGCCATGAGTCCGTCATCCCTCACTACTACTTCAGAAATCTTACTATTATGAATTTCCTCCCGAAGCTTGCTCAAATCTGCATCCTATGCCTGCAACTCCTTAACCTTCTCCCGGAGTATTGGCCTTATCTAGAAGTTAACTAGAAGGCAATTTGGTTCCTCCTGCTTCAAGCTTATCTTAAGCTTAGCCATCTCTTCCAACAAAGGAAGGTAAACTGTCTGAACATGGGCAATAGAAGACTTCCTACTCAAAGCATCTGCTACGACATTTGCCTTGCCTGGGTGATACTCATTCAGCAAGTCATAATCCTTAAGCAACTCAATCCACCTTCTCTGTCTCAAATTCAGCTCCTTCTGGCTCAGTAAATACTTAAGACTCTTGTGATCAGTAAAGATCCTCGTCTGAACCCCATAGAGATAATGCCTCCAAATTTTCAAGGCAAAGATCACTACTGCCAACTCCAAATCATGAGTCGGATAATTCAACTCATAAGGCTTCAGTTGCCTTGAAGCATAAGCTATCACCCTGTCTCCCTGCATCAATACACAACCAAGACCCTTCCTCGAGGCATCACTGTACATTGAATAACCCTCATCACCCGAAGGCAAAATCAAGACTGGAGCACTTGTCAACCTGTGCTTGAGCTCCTCAAAGCTCTTCTAGCATTCATCAGTCCAGATAAACTTCTGATTCTTCCTCAACAGCTTAGTCATCGGAGCAGCTATCATGAAAAATCCTTCTACAAACCTCCTGTAGTAACTTGCCAAACCCAGAAAACTTCTCACCTTTATCACTGTCTTGGGCGCATGCCAATTCACCACTGCTTCGACTTTCATCGGATCAACATGTACACCATCCTGCGAAATCACATGTCCAAGGAATGTCACCTCATGAAGCCAAAACTCACACTTGCTGAACTTAGCATAAAGCTCCCTCCCCCTCAGAGTCTGCAACACAATCCTGAGATGTTCCTCATGTTCTTCTTCACTCTTAGAATATACCAGAATATCATCTATAAACACCATGACAAACTGATCCAAATACTCCTTGAAGACCCTATTCATAAGATCCATAAAAGCAGCTGGAGCATTGGTCAAACCGAATGGCATAACCAAGAACTCATAATGTCCATACCGAGTCCTGAAGGCTGTCTTGCTTACATCAGACTCCTTGATTCTGAGCTGATGATAGCCTGACCTGAGATCAATCTTGGAGAAACCCTTGCTCCCTACAGCTGGTCAAACAGATCATCTATCCGTGGCAAAGGATACTTGTTCTTAATCGTTACCTTGTTGAGTCTCCGATAGTCAATACATATCCGCCATGATCCATCTTTCTTCTTGAAAAACAGAACCGACGCTCCCCATGGTGACGAACTAGGCCTGACATACCCCTTCTCTAACAGTTCCTCTAACTGTTCCTTAACAACTCAGCTGGAGCCATCCTATAAGGCGGTATTGAAATCGGCGCGGTTCCGGGAATCAAGTCGATGGTAAACTCGATTTTCCTCACCAGCAGCAAACCTGGTAATTCATCTGGAAACACATCTGAAAACTCCCTCACAATCGGAAAATCCTCTAACTTCCCGTCACCCACATCGACATCCACCACATGTGCCAAGAAGGCTTCACACCCCTGGCCCATCATTCTTTCAGCTAACATAGCCGAAATCAGTCTTGGCGATGGTGTTTTCCTGTCCCCCTTAAAAATCACCTTCTCACCATTGCCCAGATCAAATTCCACCTCTTTCCGATCATAATTCAGCTTTGCCAGATATTTCTCCATAGTATCCATCCCCAAAATAACATCTAACCCTCTTAGGTCTAGAGGTAGTAAGTCCGCTACTAATCTAACACCCTCAATGAAGAGTTCACAATCCTTATATACCTGACTAATCACCACATTCCTCCCTAGAGGAGTACTAACAAGCAACGGCTTATCCAAAGGCACAAAATTCACACCATGCAATGCTATACTTGCAGAAACAAAAGAATGCGTGGAACTAGAATCAAATAAAACAAATACTGCTGAATCAAGTAACTGAGCCATACCCGTGACGACTTCAGGTGCGGCTGCAGCTTCCTCCCTAGTCATGACAAACACCCTTGCCTGAGCTTGACCCCTTGGCCTTCCTGGAGGAATAGCATTCCTAGCAGTCCCAGAGCTGCCTACCTTGGTAACTGGCCTAGTTCCCACTGTTTCTGCACGCCTTGGAGCTTGAAACTGCGACCCCTCCTGTCTCGGTACCTGTGGACAATCCTTGACCATATGCCCCTTCTCTCCACATCTAAAACAGACTCCAAGAGACTTGAGGCACACTCCTTGGTGATGTTTCCCACAATGATCACATAAGGGGTGGGTGAACCAACTCTTTCCTGCTCTTCCAGTGCCTCCCACATTAGAGGCTTGCCCTGACACTGCCTTGTTAGAGTAGTGCCCTAAAGGCAATCGCCTTTAATGCGTTTTGTACAAACTTGTGTACAGAATTTATGAATAAATAAAGAAGGGCAAATTTCATTAATTTGATGTTCATTATTTATGAACGGATATTGATCAATAAGCAAATTAATGAAGTCCATGATATATGACATAACATGAAGGAAATTGTGATGTGATCATACTATTGAGATTCCTATCATGTTCAATTATATCAGTATCTAAATTATCCCTAGTCATAGGATTACTGAAACTGGACGTCGGTAATCCGGAGAGACTAGCACATCTCAAGCTCTTTGATTTGATCAAGCAGTGGATCTCAGAAACTGTAAATATGAGATATTTAGGGTTGAGAAGTGAATGCTTACTAGAGGTAGTAAGTACATTGGATGACCTGCTATGAGATCATCACATGGATTTCCTATTCTAATGTCAGTGATAATCTCATCATAGCAATGGTGTAAGTATCCTTAGACTTGAGGTACTCAAGGATATCTTGGATACTGATTATGTGCTTTGACTCCATTCTTTGTTGCCTTACATAGGTCGCTCATAGGGTGGTGATTGGGTACAGCTTGAGGTATTTGAAGGTAATTGAGTAGCCAATAAAGGATTCACCACTTCTGTGATAACAGAAGATGATACCCATGGCCTCCTGTCAGGGTCATTACTTGGAAATCTCGGTCGGAATACGTATGTCATGAAGAGTGTCTTCAATGACATATAAAGTAATGAGTCCCGGGACAAGAAGCGATATCACTTGGACTAGATTTGGCGTAGTCGATCTAGTAAGAGTTGACACTTTGCCTATACTCATAACCAAGTGGGGTATAGCATGGTGAAAGGACGAATTACGAGAATTGTCTATGGAAAGGTTAAGTGATATGATTCATGATGAATATAGGTTCATTCGTCAAACCAATTACTTTCCGGTCAATTGGGGGTCATGATATGTTGCTAGATACCGCTCATGACTTGCTCAGATTAAGTGTTAATCTAAGTGGACAACATAACCGGGAACCTAATGGGTCACATGCATAAGAGTGACTCGGAGAAATTGTAAAATAGTTTTGGACAGAGATCCAATAAATGGAGAGCAATAGGATTAAATGGATCCCGATGAGATCGAGATATGTCCCGATGAGATCGCGACATCGATATTGCTGAAAAAGATTTCCGGTGGTTTTCCATCTAGGGACCCGATGGCCAGTAGGACCAAACCCAAAGTATATTTGGACCACTTCAGCATTTATATATATATATATCTTATTAATTAATTAAGTAATATATATATATATATATGTTAAACGTGTAAGATGGAGGAGAGAAGCTTATCTTTTAACTTTATATATATATATATATATATATATATATATATATATATATATATATATATAAGGCTAACATGGAGCTCTCTCCACCATTAGCTTTTAATTCCTTTAATTGTTAAAAGATAAAATGCTAATGAGAAAGAGGATGATCTTCGTGGCTTTTGGAAGAAAGAAGTAAGTAAGGATTTTGAGAAAATCCTAAGCATCTTCTCTTCTCACCATCGATCATCAAGGCTTCATCTCCAAGTTTCTCCTTCTTTTCATCGTTGATTCCAAGCTCTCCAAGAACAAAGATAAGATCTAGCAGTCTTTAATTTATTCTAGCTATTCCCGGGTCAAAGCGTTTGCCCCGGTTAGGTTCTCCGATCTCTGCGTGGATATCGTTAGAGACGGTCTCCTTTGGCCGTTATGATTTGAGTTTGTTATATAGACACATGGATCCTGGCTTTCGGGAAGGTCCTGGAACAAAAATTTTTGTTTTCCACACCGTGTGCATGTGATGCACACACTGGGATTTTCCTACAGTGGTATCAGAGCCACTTGTGTCGTATATAACGAAGAAATCATAACTAGGTCGGAGCTGCCTATTGCTTGTGACAATGATGCATGTTAACTGTGTTAATTTCGAATTCAGTATAGAAATATAGTTTTCGAAATTTTCTTGCTCATATATTAGTTGTTGAATATGTCTGTGAAAGACCAGAATTTATCAATGTGATTTGTTATGGTTTTGCTTATTTATTCCCGAATGTTCTGGTTGCTGTGTTTGTGCACATTCCTTGAACAAGAATGTTTGTAAATTCGATAATAAATTGTAGAAATTTGTTTTTTGGATTTACTTTTACCGACATGTCTCTAAGATGTTTATGAATGTCTATGAGAATGGAAAAATGTTTTCAAGGTAATTTACTATTTATTTGAGAATTTATTGTGTGCTTTTGGGAATAACTGTGTTGAGGAACACAGATTTTATATTGGCTTTGTTTCTGAGGTTGGATGAGTTTTTATTGGAAATAAATACTGAAACAATTCATGGAGCATGGTGTGAACATTTTGTAACCTCTGTAATTTTCTCAGAATTTATTGAAAATTTTTCAATGAGTTTTTCAAGCAAAAGACAAAGCTTGGCAGTTTTGTGAAAGTTGCCAGAGCTGTTTTGTTTGGAATGATTAATTGTGTATTACTCAATTCCAATGCCTTGGATCATTTTTAATGTGATTAAAAATGTTTTATCTTGATGTTTTATGCTTTCCAAATTGAATTTCTTGAAATTAGATTTCCAAAAATTTTCGGATGTCAAATATGTCACATTAGCGTCTCGTTAGTGTATTTCGTTGTCCTGATTGTTTTGGCCGTCACAAACTTTTGTGACCAGTGCCGAAGTAGTCTTGATAAAGTGTAGACTACCTAGAGATACTTAGGGTGATAGTTTGATATTCTCAAATTATTTGGAAATCTAAATGAATAAGAGTGTATTCATTGATTTCAAGTTTCATGTATAGTATAACTATATATGGTAAGCATGATACAATGAAAGTGTTTCATTGGTAAATCATAGTAAAGGATATTACACTTGGTATTGTGAATTTGAACTACACGGATTGAGAAATTAGCCGATTAGAGAGCATGCCAGTACATGTACCAGTCGATTAGCACATGTACCCGGTGATTAGCATATGTACGGTCGACTAGCACATGCACCACCGACCGGCACATGCACTAGTCGACTAGTTCGTGCACAGTAATCCATAGTAGTCGACTAGCACATGTACCAGTCGACTAGCACATGCACCAGTCAACTAGCACATGCACCAGTCGACTACAACATGCAAAGGTGGGATGATAGATGATTTTAGGTATAGATTCAATGTGATTGATGAAATGCCCTAAATCATTCCATATAGTCATGATGACTATAATCCTATAACTTAGAGAAGAAGAGGATGAGACCAGAGTTTGACGACCCTCACACATAATATGAAAACTAACGCCATCCATTAATATGGGGAGAACCAGAGTTCTTATAGAGTCAAACCATGGAAATAAGATTTTCGGATTAATGGGTCGGTTTTCACTAGAAGCCTTGATTTGTTGAGTAAACTCAAGGTCAACGTGGAAAAAGGCAAAATTGGGTAGTGTACATCAGATGTACGCGCATCAAGAGTCGATAACCCAATGTGTGTGCATACATCACGAGTTGATAGCACTAGTCAATAGTTGCATCTAGATGCAATTGGTATGACCGATACCTGCCGATTGATCTAAGGTGACTTGTTGGCTAAACCCAAGGTCATTTTAGTAATGTCGGATATCTATGATGCAATTGGTATGACCGATACCTACCAATTGACCTAAGGTGGCTTATTGGGTAAACCCAAAGTCATTTTAGCAATGTCGAATATCGACCAACTAGGACATTTTGTCATAATGTTTCTTGGATTCGTAGTGAGGGTTATGGATTCTTTGAAACTAGTGGGAGCCATATGCATGTCATGCAAGTCCTTATGATCATGCATGTAATTCTATTCTAACATTCTTTCTTTCTTTCCCAATAGGTTATTGAAGATGACTTCCAGTGTGAACTTGCGCTCACTAATGGGTTTGAACAAATTAACTGGACCCAACTTTCTCGATTGGCTGAGAAATCTGAGAATTGTTCTCAGACCTGAGGAACTAAGCTATGTCCTAGATGTTCCACTTCCTGATCCACCTGCAGTTGATGCTTCTGATGAGGATTAGAAAGCATATCGTAAGCATCTCAAAGACAATGACATGGCTTCCTGCATTATGCTCGCATCTATGTCACCAGAGCTGCAGAAGCAGCATGAGTCTATGGATGCTAATACCATAGTGTTTCATCTTAGGGAGCTGTTTGATGAGCAAGCTCGGTCTGAAAGGTTCGAGACCTCGAGGCTACTCTTCACTACTAAGATGACTCGAGTTCATCTGCGGTGCAGATGTAATGCGAAGATGAATGGGTATATTGAGAGGTTGGTTGTCTTAGGTTTTGTTATGGATTATGAATTAAGTGTTGACTTAATTCTAGTTGGATTGTCTGATAGTTATTCACAGTTTGTGTTAAACTATCGGATGAACCAAATATCCACGATAATCCCTGAGTTGATCAATCTGCTCAAGACAGCAGAGCAAGCTATCAAGAAGGATAGTAAGGCAGTGCTTGTGGTAGACTCTTCTTCTGGTTCCAAGAAAAAGAAAATGAAGAAGAAAAGGTCTAAGAAACCAAAAGGAAGTGCAGCCAAGAAGAAAACCAAAGAAACTGCACCAAAAGGAACTTGCTTCCATTGTGGCAAGACTGGCCACTGAAAGCGAAACTGTAAAGTCTATCTGGAAGAATTGAAGCAGAAGAAGGCATCAGATGCCTCAGTTTCTTCAGGTATGTTTGTCATTGAGGTTATATCATTTCGATCATAACATATGGGTATTAGATACCGGTTGTGGCTCACACATATGTAATGATATGCAGGGCCTCAGGGAAAGTAGACAACTCATGAAGGGAGAACTAGACCTGCGTGTAGGAAATGGATCAAAAGTTGTTGCATTAGTCGTAGGCACTTATTTTTTGTCACTCCCCAGTGGGCTTGTAATTAAATTGGATGAATGTTATTTTTTACCTGTGTTAACAAAGAACATATTGTATGTTTCTTGTTTAAATAGAGCCGGTTTCCATTTGACTTTTAGTAACAATGGTTGTTCTATTAGTTTGAATGGAATGCTTTATGGTACTGGTACATTATGCAATGGAATTTACATATTAGATATGTCACATCCAATTATGAATGTCAATGACACGAAAAGACATAAACGAGATAATTTAAAATCAACATACTTATGACATTGTCGCCTTGGCCATATAAATGAGAGACTCATAGCTAAGCTCCATAAGAGTGGAAGTTTAGGGTCATTTGATTATGAATCATATGACACATGTGAATCTTATTTATTAGGTAAGATGACTAAGTTACCCTTTAAGGGAAAGGGTGAGCGATATTGGAGTATTAGACCTAATACATTCGGATGTATGTGGTCCGATGTACATCCATGCTAGAAGTGGTTGTCTTTACTTCATTACCTTTATCGATGATTATTCTCGATATGGGTTTTGTATCTCGATGAGATACAAATCAAGCATTTGAAAAGTTCAAACAATTCGAAATGAAGTAGAAAACCAACTTGGGAAAAGTATCAAACATTATGATCCGATCGTGGTGGGGAATACTTAGACCAACAGTTTTGGATTATCTCGTAGATAATGGGATTTTATCTCAATGGACTCCACCTTACACACCACTGACATAATGGTGTGGTTGAAAGGAGAAATCGAACCTTGTTAGGCGTAGTACGATCGATGATGGGCTTTGCAAAGTTACCAAGATCCTTTTGGGGATATGCACTCGAGACAGCGATTTATTTGTTAAACAGACTTCCATCAAAGACAGTTGATGTTACTCCATATGAGATGTGTTGGAGTTATGTAAATATAGTGCCCTAGAAAGCAAGTGTATTTACATGTAACTTTAACTTCTTGATTCTGCTTTGTAATGAAAATATTTATTATTAATAAAACAAAAGAGTTTGGTTTTACTGTATGAGCATTATATATCTGGTCATAAGGTACCAAGATTCATTGTAAGTAATATACATATACATAGAGATGTATGGGAAACATGTATATTATCGTAATCTGAATTAATTGATTCACAGTTGAATAATCAAGTTGGTCGTTTGATTATGGTTTAGGCGTAGTGTTGCGATTTATCTCCATATAAGTAAAGGAGTTTACTTAAAGGGAATGATGAGTTTCATATCATGATAGTAGTAGACTATCGATAATGGCACTATTAAATGAATACGGAACCAAGTATGTTTTCAAGAATAAAGTGGGCGTTACTTTAATCTTAAAACATACAACTTAAGCATTCGCTTATTATGAACCACAATCTTGATGAGTGGTGAACTCATATGTGTTTCATTATAATTCTTGATATGATCGAATGGATTTTTACAGGTATTAATCCGAAGGTTCGTATGTTGGAATTATTAATTGAAACATGTATCGAGAACATTCACTCGAATAAAGAGTTTATAGTGTTATCATCTCTTACAGATGTTTTAAGGAGATTTGGTGATTAAGCGTCGCCGATGGTTTGATGGACTAACTACCCATCAAGTCTTAACACTAAGATGAGATCTTATGTGTTAATCACCATATAAAGTAAAATGAGAGATCTAGAAGGAAAAACCAACATAAGGGCAAAAGCGGTAATTTTACCCTTTGTTGTGCGGATGGCTATAATAAGGTTCTAAATAGGGTTTGCAATTGGACATATTCTCATAATATTTAATAATTCAAGAATTCAACTAATTGTCTTTAGTGGAATGACATTTAGTTAATAAGCTAGAATTAATTCAATGAGATTGAATTATTTACGGGCTTATTGGAGCTTGAATTATCAAAGTCAATAAGATTCCCCACTTGGCTTTAAGGAAGGTTATCAAGCTAAGTAAGAAGTAGTTTGGAGGCTTTAGAAGTCCATAATTGAATGATGGGCTTATACTAATTAATGGTTAATTGGAAGCCCATATGTTCATTTGGAAATGGGCTTGTTTTGGTTTAATGTAATTGATTAGATTAATTATATTAAAACAATTTTTTTTTAAATGGAGAAGAAACAATTTCAAAATTGTGTTAGGTTAGATGTGTAACCACACATTTGACATTAAAATACTAAATAAAGATAGTCTTTATTATGGTTCATCATTATTAAATGAAGTTATGAACTTACCATTAAATGGTTTAATGGTTGGCTTTTAATGTTGGCATGTAACCTATTTGCATTCATTAGATTAAAGATGAAAGATGTGCATTAGATGGACCATCTTCCTTCTTTCTTCTTGCCAAAACCGAAATGGGTATTCAATTATAGGTTATGGTCTTTTCAAATAGCCATTTTAAAGATAAATGAAGTAAGTCTCATTTATTGGCTATTTAATGAGTGATTAATGTAAGAAGTGATGCATTGGATGCCTCTCACTCTTTCCATTCATGCATATTTCAAAATTGAGATGTAAGAAAGGGTTCTTTCATGGTTTTTAGACATTCTCTCCTTTCATGCAAGGTAGAACCGAAATTCCTAAGTGAAAGAATTGAAAGAGTTTCAATTTTGGTTCTTCTTCTTCTAAGAAAATCTCCTCCAAATATTTCTTCTCCTTTCCTACCAAAGGATTTTGTTAACCTAGTTGTCCTTGAAGAACAAGTGGTAAATCTAATTGGTTGAGGATACTACAACAAGGAAGAAGATAGATTGCTAAAGGAAAAGACTTCAAAGGCAAAGTTTGGATCAAGAAGGAGAGGATAGCGCAGCGAGGATTTAAAGTTGTAGCGAAGGAGTCGGTAATTCCTTTTATCTTGTTCTTGGTTTTATTATCCTTATACCATATCATGTATGGATTAGCATGTTGATTTGGATATATTACTTCCGCTGCAAGATGATTTCTTAAAAAGTTTTGAAATCTATCTTTTCTCCATACTAAGCATGCTTTCTTTTCCGATCCAACAATTGGTATCGAGTAGATTTTTCATCCATGATTTGGTTCCTATATGGTGGATGCATGGGTTGGCAATCTTTTATGTATACTGCATATTTTATGTGATAGAAATATATATGGTGTATGTTGCTCTTTTGGTTGTCCATAGAAGTTAAATTTTATCTTGTAAGATTTCTTCATTTAGTTGTAACAAGGAGGGTAGTCTATCATCACCATGTTTCCTCCTTGGTTTCTTTTTCCTATTTTATTTGATTTTGTAATGTACAAATTGATGTAATGATGAAGAAGGAGCAGCCATGGATTGAAGAAATGGAAAGGTAAAATTTTGGTGTATCCTTTTGTGTTTTGGCATAAGTTTTGTGAAAACTAAGTTGCTGGAATTTTGTTTCAATGAATCATATTTCAGTTATGATTGGAAAACAAGTGCTGGTTTTTGTTTCAAAGAATCCAATTTCGGTTTTGCTAAAATACTAAGTGCTGTTTTTAATTTTCATGAAATGAGTTTCGGTTTAATAAAACAAGTGCTGGAATTTTTGTCAAAACAAAGATTTGGTTTCTAAAAATCTAGTGCTGGAATTTTATTTTTCAAAATGACAAAATTCTAATTTCATAAATGCCATTACATTTTGTTTACCGAATGGGCGGATCATGTTAGCGAAGAGTTCAAGCGGAAGATCCAAGATGAAGAAGCATTTTTGGGCCTAAAAGGCTTGTAATTATTTTATGTTTCTAGGATGGACAATCAAAAGTGGCTTTATTAGTTCATGTGATGAATGGAGAAATGAATGCTTGTAATATGTGATATTATGTGATTGCATGTCATTTAGAAAATTGCCAACCCTAGGCCTTGCCATGCATTCATTATGTATGAGATATATAATGAAACAATATAGGATGGATAATAAATTGCATCTAGACAAGATGGTATTTAAAACTTAAAGCCCAAAAAGATTGAGTGAGAGAGGATGCTCCTGTGAGAGTCCATGGTCTCCAAATGATGACCCGTTTGCATGTGGTGAAGTGTTACTTCCCATCGGAGGGCATGGATCCTAGATCTTGCATGGTTTGGGTCTCATAAGGATAAGTCCATAATGATAGCAAATGTGACCTCCACCGAGGCATGATTTGTAGGTATCTTTAGTGAATGAATCAAATGGTTATACACTCAACATTTTTATCAATAAAGCGCCCACCGTAGCTCATTGGTAAAAGTATGGACCAAATTAAGGCGCTTCTTAAAAATTGAGCATGAGATGCTTGGTAGTTTTTGAGTGGGAGGGTCCAGTTTTTCTTTTAATAGATAAGATGGCCCACCGTCACTTAGTACATTATAGATAAGAAAAATAACTTGCAGTATAATGTTTTAATTTTTAAGTTTTGTTAAATCTATCATCATGCATACATGCATCATGATTTTATACAAAGTTCCATAAATTGTTGACTAGTATGCTCATATTTTAATAATTTATATTTTCGGACATAATCAACCACAAAATGAATCCACTCACCCCGCTCTTGACTAATAACAAATTGGAAAATGGAGACAAGTTTAATGAATGGAGACGTAACTTTGACATTGTTCTTCAATATGAATGTATTTCATAGGTGTTAACTGAAAATGAGCCTACACCTCTAAGTGGAGATGCAACTCTGAGCAAGTCCAACAACATGGCGTTAATGAATCTTGACAAGACTACTAAGTGTTATATTAAAGCTTACATCGTGGCATGTTGCAAAAGTAAATTGCTTGTATGAAAACTGCTAGTGCAATGGTCCATCACCTACATGAGATGTTTGGTGTGAGGACTAGGTCTGCAAGAGTGAAAGCTATCCAAACCTTTCATAATCTCGAGGCGAAACACAGTGAGCCGGTTGGGATTACATGATGAAGGTAATCTCTACGGTCCTTGAGGTGAGATGCTTGGGGCGGATATGGATGCGGACACGCAGATGATTATGATCATCAATAGCTTCAACTCTTCTTTTAGCAGTTTAAGTTGGACTATGAGCTCAACAACAAGGAATACACCTTGAGTGAGTTGATGAATACCCTCCGAGCACGGAGGAAATATTGAATATTAAGGCTCATGGCCGAAGCTAATGTAGCTTCTTCTTCTAAGCCTAAGGGTAAGGCGAGGAAAGAAGAAGGGTCCAATGAAAAGAAGGCCCAAATAGGGTCAAGGCCAAACCCATGAAAAGAAGGCAAAGAGAACATCAAAGGAAAGTGTTTCCTTTGTGATGAGATGGGCCCTTTGGAAAAAAACTGTCCGGTTTACCTAGAGTCCCTCAAAAGCAAACAATGTATGGGATTCCTAAGTTTGTTAGGAACTAGAAATGTGGCAGATTTATCTACTTCTTGGATATTAGATTAGGAGCCACTAACCATGTTTGTAATTCTTTGCGGGGTTCAAAGAAAGGAAAAGACTTCCTAAAGGCCAGTTTCAAGTTAAGATAGCAGATGATTCCTATGTTTCAGCAGAATCAGTGGGAGTAGTTATCTTGGACTTTCCTAGTGGTCATAGGTTATATTTGGAAGATGTTTATTACATGCCAATGATTGTAAGGAACATGATTTACATTTTTGTCTAATAAAATCTGGCTATTCCTTATATTTTGAAAAGGTTGTTTCAATATATGAGAATAAGGATTTTATTTGTGAAGCGATAATTAAGCAGGATTGTTTTTATAGAACCTATGAAAGGCTCACTAAACACCACGAATTGATAAAACCAAGACAATCTAATATCTCTAGCATTAATTCAAAGTATCTGTGGCATCTAAGGATGGGTTATATCAATCGAGAAAAAGACTTTGAGGCTAGTAAAGGATGGGATCCTTATGGGCTTGGATAGTGATCCATTACCCAACTGTGAATCTTGTATTGAAGGAAAATGACAAAAGCCTCATTTCCTTCTAAAGGAAATAGATTTGAATCCACATTGGACATGGTACATACTGATGTGTGTGGGCCCATGAATGTATAAGCTAGAGGAGGTTATGAATATTTCATAACTTTTATAGATGATTACTTAAGACATGGCTATTTGTATTTGATGCATAAAAGAGTGAATCTTTTGAAAAGTTCAAAGAATTCAAAGTCAAGTGAGAAGCAACTTGGCAAGCCATTAAAAGCGACTTCGATCGGATCAAGGTGGTGAGTATTTATCGGAGAGTTCCAGCAATATTTAATTGACAATGGAATTGTTTCTAATTTGTCGACTCCTCGTACACCTCAGCGAGAATGGTGTAGCGAGAGGAGAAATAGAACTCTATTGGAAATGGTAAGATCAATGATGTCCTATGCTAGTCTTCCAAAATCGTTACGGGGATATGCCATACAAACGGCAACATATCTTCTTAACTTTGCTCCATCCAAATCGGTGCCTAAAACACCTAGGGAGTTGTGGATGGCGAGTGCCTTCATTGAGGCACTTGAGGACTTGGGCTGTCCAGCCCATGTTCTAAAACACTGAATCCACAAAGATGGAACCAAGGTTAGAAGTATGTTTGTTTGTAGGATATCTGAGAACTCGAGGTACTATTTTTACGGTCCTCGTGATAGGAAGGTATTTGTGTAATGACAAATGCAAACTTCTTAGAGGAAGAGTTTGTGAGAAATCACAAAGGAAGAAGTGAAGTAGTACTAAAGGAGTTAGCAATTTCATCCAAACCAGAGTTGTTTTGGATATGACAGAACAAGATGTCGAAATGGATTCAAGAGTTGAATCAAAAGTGCAACCTGAACATCAAGATGTGCCTAGACGTAGTGGGAGGGTTGTGAGATAACCAGATAGGTATCTGGGTTAGGAGAAGGCTTAATTGCCATCTCAGACTAAGAAGAAACAAATCTCATTACGTATACACAGGCTATTAATGATGTTGATGCAGGAAAATGGCTCAAGGCAATGGAATCGGAAATAGATTCTATGTATACTAATGAAGTCTGGGTCCTTGTAGATCTACCACCAGGTCTAAAAACTATAGGGTGTAAATGGATCTACAAAAGAAAAAGGGGATCGGATGGAAAGGTAGAGACCTTTAAAGCTAGATTGGTAGCTAAAGGCTATACTCAAAAGGAGGGTATAGACTACGAGGAGACTTTTTCTCCGGTTTCCATGCTTAAGTCCATCAGGATTCTTTTGGCCATAGTAGCCTATTTCGATTATGAAATATGGCAAATGGATGTCAAGACCGCATTTCTGAATGGAGATCTTGAGGAGACCATTTATATGGCCCAACCAGAAGGATTCATTGAGCTAGGTAATGAGCATAAGGTTTGCAAGTTGCAAAGGTCCATTTATGGACTTAAGCAAGCATCTAGGTCTTGGAACATTAGGTTTGATAAGGCTATCAAAACCTATGGGTTCATCAAAACCTAGATGAGCCTTGTGTTTACAAAAGAATACAAGAAGGTAAGGTTACTTTCCTAATCACGTATGTTGATGACATTACGCTCATTGGGAATGATGTGGGAATGTTATCTGCGGTTAAGGATGGCTAAATGAACAATTTTCAATGAAGGATTTGGGAGGCTACCTATGTTCTAGGGATCAAACTTATAAGGGATCGTAAGAACAAGAAGATAGTTTTGTCTCAACTAACCTACATTGAGAATATGCTCAATAAGTTCGCCATGCAAGATTCAAGAGGGTTTCACTCTACTAGACATGGAATCAAACTTTCAAAGGAACAAGCACCTAAAACCCAAGAGGAGGTTGAGCGCATCGTAACATTCCATATGCTTGACGGTTGGTAGTTTGATGTATGCAATCTTGTGCACTAGATCGGATATCATTACGCGATGGGGTGGTAGCGATTTGATCAATCGAGAATGGAACATTGGATTGCGGTTAAGTGTATACTTAAGTATCTTCGTGGGACGAAGAACTTAATGCTTATTTACTCTGGAAGTAATCTTATTCCGACATGATATCTGGATTCGATTTCCAATCGGATGTTGATTCAAGGAAATCAACACGGTTCTATATTTACTTTAGGAGGTGGAGCCATAGTTTGGAGGAGTGTCGAAATCTTGTATTCTTGATTCGACTATGGAGGCTGAGTATCTTCTTCGCTTGTGAAGCAAAAGCAACGATCGGCTCGGAAGTTCTAAATGATTTGGAGGTAGTTCGAGGAGGCGAAAAAGCCATTACACTTTATTATGATAATAGTGGGGCGGTGGCTAATTCTAAAGAACCTCGGAACCACAAAGCGCCAAACACATTGCGAAAGTATCATCTCATAAGGGAGATAATACAACGTGGAGAAGTGGATGTGGTAAAGATTCTACAAAGCAAAACCTTGCTGATCCGTTCACAAAGACATTGACTCAAAAGAGCTTTGAGGGTCACCTAGAAGGGATGGGAATGAAGGATATGTCAAACTTGCTTTAGGGCAAGTGGGAGATTGTTGGAGTTATGTAAATATAGTGCCTGAAAGCAAGTGTATTTACATGTAACTTTATCTTGTTCGATTCTGTTTTGTAATGAAAATATTTATTATTAATAAAACAAAAGAGTTTGGTTTTATCTGTATGAGCATTATATATCTCGGTCATAAGGTACCAAGATTCATTTGTAAGTAATATACATATACATAGAGATGTATGGGAAACATGTATATTATTAGAATCTGAATTAATTGATTCACAGTTGAATAATCAAGTTGGTCGTTTGATTATGGTTTAGGCGTAGTGTTGCGATTTATCTCTATATAAGTAAAGGAGTTTACTTAAAGGGAATGATGAGTTTCATATCATGATAGTAGTAGACTATCGATAATGGCATTATTAAATGAATTGAAATCAAGTATGTTTTCAAGAATAAAGTGGGCCGTTACTTTAATCTTAAAACATACAACTTAAGCATTCGCTTATTATGAACCACAATCTTGATGAGTGGTGAACTCATATGTGTTCATTATAATTCTTGATATGATCGGAATGGATTTTACAGGTATTAATCCGATTATGCATGTTGGAATTATTAATTGAAACATGTATCGAGGAACATTCACTCAAATAAAGAGTTTATAGTGTTATCATCTCTTCTAGATGTTTTAAGGAGATTTGGTGATTAAGCTGGCGCGATGGTTTGATGGACTAGTTACCCATCAAGTCTTAACACTAAGATGAGATCTTATGTGTTAATCACCATATAAAGTAAAATGAGAGATCTAGAAGAAAAAACCAGCATAAGGGCAAAACAGTAATTTTACTCTTTGTTGTGCGGATGGCTATAATAAGGTTCTAAATAGGGTTTGCAATTGGACTTATTCTCATAATATTTAATAATTCAAGAATTCAACTAATTGTGTTGGACCCCGAACCTTGAGTGACAATTTGACTTAGTAATATGAATGATAAAGTGGATGAGTTGATTGAAATTGAGTTGAAAATCATGAAAAAAAAAGAGAAAGAGTGAAAATATGAAAAATTTTGAAATAGTTGACTTTTTGGCCTTTGAAAGTTGACTTTTGATTTAGGCATAATTTGCGAAAATGATCTTCTGGAAACTTGTAGGTTATGTTAAGAGCTTTCTGTAGCCATAAAGTTTGATATTTTTCGATATCGGGAGTGAAAGTTATGATCAGTCAAAGTTTATGGTAGATAAGGTTGACTTTTGACTTTGAGTATGACTGAATCTTTGACTGAGAAATTAACCTAGTTAGAGGTTAATTTAGCTTTGATGTTCTTCATGAAAATTGAAGGGTTTGTTTTGATCTTTATTTCGATATAAAGTATGCAATTTTTCGATCTCGGAATAATATGTTATGATTTTTACAAGTTTATATTATGGTTTTAGCATGAATATTAGAGGATAGTATCTTTGACCGGAAAATGGACTCCCGTAGGAGTCGAATTGATGTTTATGTCCTTCGTGGAAGATTTAGAGCTTCCCTCAAGCTTTCTATAGAGACTAAGTTTGTCAAAATTGGAGTTCGGGAGTAAGAGTTATGAATTTTGGAAGTTTTGGATTTTTATGTGAAAAAAAAAGAGTATCCCCGTCACTAGGGCGACGCATCGCTGTAGTGATGGCGAGCGTTCAGCTCGCGTCACTAGGCGACAGCGTCGCCGAAGCAACAAATGCCCTAATATGACGCCGTTTTGCTCCTTTAGTTTTCTTGATTCCTCCTCCAATTCGACCTTTGTTCACTGTTTTGCTCATATCTTTTCGTCCGACATCCGATTGAGTTTATTCTTGTAGCGTTGGATTCCTAAGACAATTATCTACATCCTCAAATAAATTTGTGAATTTTTGAGATTAAATGAATGGTGATTAATTTAATCAAATTTAGTCGGGAAATTTTCCGAACATGATTCAGTATTTTGTAAAATTCGGGATTTGTAGAGATCCGATTGAAGCAATTCTTGAGGAGAAATAAAGATAAGACAAAGGGCTACAAATCATATGAAGACATGAAATGTCAATTTTGCCCCTAAGACTTTTAATTTCTGAATTTAAGTTCGGATTAGGGTGTAATTTTTGGATTAGGAACATCTGAGAGTATTTTGAGCATAACTATTGATCTGGGAATCAAAATGAGGCGATTCTTGTTTTGAATTAAACTAGAGACATAAGGCTACAATTGTTATGAAGACGTCGAGTTTCAATTCTGGGATTAAGAATGTAAACTTTTGGACGGAAATAATCGTACATGGAAAATGTGTTAGAATATGGATATACCTGAACTGTTTTGCGCATAACTTTTGGTGTAGTGATCCGAATTGAGCGCGGTTAATGGAGTTGGGTTTGTATGATTGAGAGGAACATTTCTCTAGAAGGAAGTTTTGAAAAATTCCTTCAAATTGATAGTGCAAATTAACCCGCAAGTAAGCATGACTTTAAGCTTTGAATGGAGGGCAAAATGGTCATTTAACTATCATTTAATGACACACAAAAGGGAGGTGTCGTTTTGGGCATATTAAAGCCACGAAAGTGGCTGGAAAATCATAAGAAAAGGAAGAAGAAAATAAAGAACAGAAGAATGGAGAAGGAGTTTCGGTTATGGGAGAAAAGAGAGAGAAAGGTAAGCTTTGATTTTTCTACTTGATTCTTAAGGATTTTTTTGTTGATCCAAGAGAGAAAGAGGTTGGAAATGAAGAAAGCTTGCTTTGGGAACCAAGAAATCCGAAAATAGAAGGAGAAAGAGGTAAGAGAAAATTTTCGACTTTAAGTTTTTGATGAATTTTTGATTTAGAAGTATGGAAAAGGGCTTGGGTTTGTGATTTATGAAGTTGATTTTGATATTAATGCTTTAGGTTATGTTTAATTTTGGATGGAAATTTGATTAAGGTTTAGGCTTAATTTTGTGAATAACAAGTTTATGAAATTTTGGTGTAGAATTATAGATAATGATATGGTTTTGTGGAATATGAAGTTAATTTTGAAGAAATTGTATTTTATGGTATTGAATTTGGATAAATTGGTTTAGGCCAATTTTAAGATTTGTGGAATTTTGAAATTGAGGATTTAGATATCTTGAAATGAGTATGAATTGATGAATTGTGACATCAATTTTAAGGATTATGTTATTTATGATATTGAATTTGTGTAAATTAGTTTAGGCCAATTTTATGATTTGGGAATTTTGGAATTTATGATTTAGATAGATTGATTTTATATGGAATTGGTGTTTTCTAAGTCCAATTTGATGAATTAAGTGAATTATGATATTTATTTTGGATAATTATGGCTTAGGAATTTTAAGGTTGAGGAAAGAAGAAGGAATTTGGAGATTCGATGCTTTGGACAAAGTATTAAGCGTCAATTAGCGATTGGGTAGCATATTTATATTTTGATTTATAGGCAATATCTGAATTTTCAAAAATGAAAGAAAGCAAAAGTTTGGATTTTGATAAATTATTGTTTTGTAAATGTTTGAAAATAAGAATTGATTAAAGTTTGAAATTTTGATTTAGAAGGTTTTGAAAAATTATTATAATTTGATTTGATAAATTGATAAAATTTCTGAAAATGCATTTGTTATGTATGCATTGACAAATTATCACTAATTGTTGCATTGATTGATTGAATAAATTAAATTGTATGAAATATTTGAATTGTATGAAGTATTTGAATTGTGAGTTTGTTAGTATTCGATGAAATAAAGTTAGAAAGGCAAGATTTTGAAGAGTGCCTTGGGCATTCGAAATTCGTTTTGATTATGTGTTATGTGGGTTTGGTAGGTCCTTTGTGAGTCGTCATTGTCTCTATTTGTATAACCTTCTCCATTTGCCCGCTAGTGGCACGGAGCTTCGATTCGAACTCCTCCACGGCTACACTAGACATTGTATGGACTGATTTGTGTTGGATCTTGCGGTATAACTCCTGAAAACACACATTGGGTGGGAAATGCTAGCCGGTGTGGGGTCCAACATTAAGAAAGTGTAGTACGTTCTGTTTGGACCAAGCCAGACCATTCTGACATGTTATGTGTTTTTGATTTGTTTCTGTGTTCTGCATTCATGTTTAAAAATTGAGGAATAAAAAGTGAATTTTGTTATGAAAAGTTTGAAAAATTGAAAAGCTTGAGAAAACCGTTTGAAATGTTACAAAGTTTTGAAAATGAGCCCTTTTGGCAAAAAGCTTATGAAAAATTGATTTACCTTATTTGTCATTTTATAAATGTGTTATCCACGAGCTTAGAGCTCACCCCTTTCATCCCCATCTCGGGTTTGAGCGGAGATCGGATGAAAGAATGTGAAAACGTCGATTTAGACATTTGTATAAGTTAGATTTTGAGAAATTTGGATTTTAGTATGAATTTGTATATGGCTTAAGATAAGTTTGGAAAAGTGTACTTGCGTATAAGGTTGAGTTTGTGTATGGTTTTGGAATTTGTATATGAAATTGAGTATGAATTTGGAAATGAGATTGAGTTATGAGATTAGTATATTGAATTGCATTTATGAGAATGTTTTAGAATTAGGTTTGCGTTTGTGTGTACTGAGATCCCGGACGGAGGGTCCGGTTGATTCTGATATCTATGTGATTGATTGGATTTTATAGAAGTGTATTTTGAACACTTTGCAGGTTTGGGTTAGGATAAAGGCGTAGTTATCTTTGCCGAAATTTGATGAGATAATAAGTTGAAAAAGAAAAATAAATAAGAAGTAGTTGATTTCGGATGAGACTTATGATTTGTATGAAAGATGGCTAAAGTGTGTAAGAATTTTGGCATAAGAAAGAAAAAAAAAGAAAGAAATTGAGTAAAAATGGTTATAAGGAAAAAGAAAAAAAAAATTATACCGGATTTTGGAACGTCTTAGGGTTTCCAACGCGATTATGTTCATTCGATAAGTTTTATTTGATTATTGTTTCCGGATGTCGGATGTGTTTGCTATGATTCGTTTCGCTATTTTTCGTTTCCGCCTTCGCTTTGCTTCTACTATGATTCCGCTTCGGTTGTTTCGTTTCCTCCGTTCTTTCGCTTTTCCGGTTGGGATCCGGTTCCCAGATCGGGTCCCAACATTTATGGTATCAGAGCCCAGTATTAGGGTCTTAACTGGGCATATAAGATTGATAAGAGTGTGTGAGTGAATTAGTGAGGATATGCTAAGTGAGCATTTGATTTTGACGAAAGAAGTATGATTGTCTTTAGGAATGTGAAATTGATGTGCATGACTATTTGACGAATTCATGTGATTGGTTCGATTTGGATGTCAAGAATATGATTGATTTTCGGAGTGTGTTGAGGAACTTAAGATTAGAATTTACTTATAAATTGTGATGAATTGATATAGATGAAAGGAAGATGACATAATGATAAAGATTAGATACAAATTGAACCATATTAGGGTTCCTTAAGAAATGGACCATTAATTTGTGTCCATATATGAAGAAATAATGAGTTATAGATATAGTGTTTTGATATGATATGAGTGGTATATGATTTAAGGAAGTGAAAATTGCGAAGAGATTGAAAATATGTATTATGAGTAATTTAGATAAAAGAGTAATTGATTATGAGTTCTGGAAAGAAATTAGTTAGAAAGTGCTTGATGATCATTGTTTAGAAAGAAATTTATGCAAGAATGAGTTACTTGGAGTTTAAGTAAGTATGAATTTCGAGGATGAAATTCTTTTAAGAGGGGGAGAAATGTTGGACCCCGAATCTTGAGTGACAATTTGACTTAGTAATATGAATGATAAAGTGGATGAGTTGATTGAAATTGAGTTGAAAATCATGAAAAAAAAAAGAGAAAGAGTGAAAATATGACAAATTGTGAAATAGTTGACTTTTTGGCCTTTAAAAGTTGACTTTTGATTTAGGCATAATTTGAGAAAATGATCTTCTGGAAACTTGTAGGTTATGTTAAGAGCTTTTTGTAGCCATAAAGGTTGATATTTTTCGATATCGGGAGTGAAAGTTATGATCAGTCAAAGTTTATGGTAGATAAGGTTGACTTTTGACTTTGAGTATGACTGAATCTTTGACTGAGAAATTAACCTAGTTAGAGGTTAATTTAGCTTTGATGTTCTTCATGAAAATTGAAGGGTTTGTTTTGATCTTTATTTCGATATAAAGTATACAATTTTTTGATCTCGGAATAATAAGTTATGATTTTTACAAGTTTATATTATGGTTTTAGCATGAATATTAGAGGATAGTATCTTTGACCGGAAAATGGACTCCCGTAGGAGTCGAATTGATGTTTATGTCCTTCGTGGAAGATTTAGAGCTTCCCTCAAGCTTTTTATGGAGACTAAGTTTGTCAAAATTGGAGTTCTGGAGTAAGAGTTATGAATTTTGGAAGTTTTGGATTTTTATGTGAAAAAAAAAGAGTACCCCCATCACTACGGCGACGCATCGCCGTAGTGATGGCGAGCGTTCCTTCGCGTCACTAAGCTGACAGCGTCGCCAGAAGCGACAAATGCCCTAATACGACGTCGTTTTGCTCCTTTAGTTTTCTTGATTCCTCCTCCAATCTGACCTTTGTTCATTGTTTTTCTCATATCTTTTCCGTCCGACATCCGATTGAGTTGATTCTTGCTGCGTTGGATTCCTAAGACAATTATCTACATCCTCATATAAATTTGTGAATTTTTGAGATTAAATTAATGGTGATTAATTTAATCAAAATTAGACGGGAAATTTTGCAAACATGATTCAGTATTTTGTGAAATTCGGGATCTGTAGAGATCCAATTGAAGCAATTCTTGAGGCAAAATAAAGATAAGACAAAGGGCTACAAATCATATGGAGAAATGAAATGTCAATTTTGCGCCTAAGACTTTTAATTTCTGAATTTAAGTTCAGATTAGGGTGTAATTTTTGGATTAGGAACATCTGAGAGTATTTTGAGCATAACTATTGATCTGGGAATCGAAATGAGGCGATTCTTATTTTGAATTAAACTAGAGACATAAGTCTACAATTGTTATGAAGATGTCGAGTTTCAATTCTGGGATTAAGAATGTAAACTTTTGGACGGAAATAATCGTACATGGAAAATGTGTTAGAATATGGATATACCCTAACTATTTTACGTATAACTTTTGGTGTAGTGATCCGAATTGAGCGCGGTCAGTGGCGTTGGATTCGTATGATTGAGAGGAACATTTCTCTAGAAGGAAGTTTTGACAAATTCCTTCAAATTGATAGTGCGAATTAACCCACAAGTAAGCATGACTTTAAGCTTTGAATGGAGGGCAAAATGGTCATTTAACTATCATTTAATGACACACAAAAGGGAGGTGTCGTTTAGGGCATATTAAAGCCACGAAAGTGGTTGGAAAATCATAAGAAAAGGAAGAAGAAAATAAAGAAAAGAAGAATGGAGAAGGAGTTTCGGTTATGGGAGAAAAGAGAGAGAAAGGTAAGCTTTGATTTTTCTACTTGATTCTTAAGGATTTTTATGTTGATCCAAGAGAGAAAGAGGTTGGAAATGAAGAAAGCTTGCTTTGGGAACCAAGAAATCCAAAAATAAAAGGAGAAAGAGGTAAGAGAAAATTTTCGACTTTAAGTTTTTGATGAATTTTTGATTTAGAAGTATGGAAAAGGGCTTGGGTTTGTGATTTATGAAGTTGATTTTGATATTAATGCTTTAGGTTATGTTTAATTTTGGATGGAAATTTGATTAAGGTTTAGGCTTAATTTTGTGATTAAGAATTTTGTGAAATTTTGGTGTAGAATTATAGATAATGATATGGGTTTGTGGAATATGAAGTTAATTTTGAAGAAATTGTATTTTATGGTATTGAATTTGGATAAATTGGTTTAGGCCAATTTTAAGATTTGTGGAATTTTGAAATTGAGGATTTAGATATCTTGAAATGAGTATGAATTGATGAATTGTGACATCAATTTTAAGGATTATGTTATTTATGATATTGAATTTGTGTAAATTAGTTTAGGCCAATTTTACGATTTGGGAATTTTTGGAATTTATGATTTAGATAGATTGATTTTATATGGAATTGGTGTTTTCTAAGTCCAATTTGATGAATTAAGTGAATTATGATATTTATTTTGGATAATTATGGCTTAGGGAATTTTAAGGTTGAGGAAAGAAGAAGGAATTTGGAGATTCGATGCTTTGGACAAAGTATTAGCGTCAATTCGAGGTGGGTAGCATATTTATATTTTGATTTATAGGCAATATACGAATTTTCAAAAATGAAAGAAAGCAAAAGTTTGGATTTTGATAAATTATTGTTTTGTAAATGTTTGAAAATAAGAATTGATTAAAAGTTTGAAATTTTGATTTAGAAGGTTTCGAAAAATTATTATAAGTGATTTGATAAATTGATAGAAATTTCGAAAATGCATTTGTTGTGTATACATTGACAAATTATGCGAATTGTTGCATTGATTGATTGAATAAATTAAATTGTATGAAGTATTTGAATTGTATGAAGTATTTGAATTGTGAGTTTGTTAGTATTCGATGAAATAAAGTTAAAAGGCAAGATTTTGAAAAGTGCCTTGGGCATTCGAAATTCGTTTTGATTATGTGTTATGTGGGTTTGGTAGGTCCTTTGTGAGTCGTCATTGTCTCTATTTGTATAGCCTTCTCCATTTGCGCTAGTGTACGGGCTTCGATTCGAACTCCTCCACGGTTACTACTTTGGACATTGTCTGGACTGATTTGTGTTGTATCTTGCGGTATAACCTGCTGAAACACATTTGGGTGGGAAATGCTAGCCAGTGTGGGGTCCAACATTAAGAAAGTGTAATGCGCTGTTTGGACCAAGCTGGACCATTCGACATGTTATGTGTTTTGATTTGTTTACGTGTTCGCATTCATGTTTAAAAATTGAGGAATAAAAAGTGAATTTTGTTATGAAAAGTTTGAAAAATTGAAAAGCTTGAGAAAATCGTTTGAAATGTTACAAAGTTTTGAAAATTAGCCCTTTTGGCAAAAAGCTTATGACAAATTGATTTCTGCTTATTTGTCATTTTATAAATGTGTTATCCACGAGCTTCCGAGCTCACCCCCCTTTCATCCCCATCTCTAGGTTTTGAGCAGGAGATCGGATGAAAGAATGTGAAGACGTCAGTTTCGACATTTGTATAAGTTAGATTTTGAGAAATTTAGATTTTAGTATGAATTTGTATATGGCTTAAGATAAGTTTGGAAAAGTGTACTTGCGTATAAGGTTGAGTTTTGTGTATGGTTTTGGAATTTGTATATAAAATTGAGTATGAATTTGGAAATGAGATTGAGTTATGAGATCAGTATATTGAATTGCAGCTATGAGAATGTTTTAGAATTAGGTTTGCGTTTGTGTGTACTGAGATTCAGGACGGAGGGTCCGGTTGATTCTGATATCTGTGTCATTGATTAGATTTTATAGAATTGTATTTTGAACACTTTGCAAGTTTGGGTTAGGATAAAGGCAGCCGTTATCTTGCGAAATTTGATAGATAATAAGTTGAAAAGAAAATAAATAAAGTAGTTGATTTGGATGAGACTTATGATTTGTATGAAAGATGGCTAAAGTGTGTAAGAATTTTGGCATAAGAAAGAAAAAAAAAGAAAGAAATTGAGTAAAAATGGTTATAAGGAAAAAGAAAAAAAATTTATACCAGATTTTGGAACGTCTCAGGGTTTCCAACGCGATTATGTTCATTCGATAAGTTTTATTTGATTATTGTTTCGGATGTCGGATGTGTTTCTTTGTGATTCGTTTATTATTTTTCGCTTCCGCCTTCGCTTTGCTTCTGCTGTGATTCCGCTTCGGTTGTTTCGTTTCCTCCGTTCTTTCGCTTTTTCGGTTGGGATCCGGTTCCCAGATCGGGTCCCAACAAATTGTCTTTAGTGGAATGACATTTAGTTAATAAGCTAGAATTAATTCCAATGAGATTGAATTATTTCTGGGCTTATTGGAGCTTGAATTATCAAAGTCCAATAAGATTCCCCACTTGGCTTTAAGGAAGGTTATCAAGCTAAGTAAGAAGTAGTTTGGAGGCTTTAGAAGTCCATAATTGAATGATGGGCTTACACTAATTAATGGTTAATTGGAGCTCATATGTTCATTTAGAAATGGGCTTGTTTTGGTTTAATGTAATTGATTAGATTAATTATATTAAAACAATTTTTTTAAAATGGAGAAAAAGCAATTTGAAATTGTGTTAGGTTAGATGTGTAACCACACATTTGACATTAAAATACTAAATAAAGATGGTCTTTATTATGGTTCATCATTATTAAATGGAGTTATGAACTTACCATTAAATGGTTTAATGGTTGGCTTTTAATGTTGGCATGTAACCTATTTGCATTCATTAGATTAAAGATGAAAGATGTGCATTAGATGGACCATCTTCCTTCTTTCTTCTTGCCAAAACCGAAATGGGTATTCAATTATAGGTTATGGTCTTTTCAAATAGCCATTTTAAAGATAAATGAAGTAAGTCTCATTTATTGGCTATTTGATGAGTGATTAATGTAAGAAGTGATGCATTGGATGCCTCTCACTATTTCCATTCATGCATATTTCGAAATTGAGATGTAAGAAAAGGGTTCTTTCATGGTTTTTAGACATTCTCTCCTTTCATGCAAGGTAGAACCGAAATTCCTAAGTGAAAGAATTGAAATAGTTTCAATTTTGGTTCTTCTTCTTATAAGAAAATCTCCTCCAAATATTTCTTCTCCTTTCCCAGCAAAGGATTTTGTTAACCTAGTTGTCCTTGAAGAACAAGTGGTAAATCTAATTGGTTGAGGATACTACAATAAGGAAGAAGATAGATTGCTAAAGGAAAAGACTCAAAGGCAAAGGATTTGGATACTGAAGGAGAGGATAGCGTTGAGGATTTAAAGTCATGGCGAAGAATTCGGTAATTCCTTTTATCTTGTTCTTGGTTTTATTATCCTTATACCATATCATGTATGGATTAGCATGTTGATTTGGATATATTGCTTCCGCTGCAAGATGATTTCTTAAAAATTTTTGAAATCTATCGTTTCTCCATACTAAGCATGCTTTCTTTTTCCGATCCAACAAGATGTGGACTAACAAAAGACCCTATCTTACTCATTTGAAAGTTTGGGGTTGTCCTGCTTATGTGAAGCGGATACATTCAGATAAACTTGATGCAAAGTATGAAAAATGTTTGTTCGTAGGATTTCCTAAAGAAACAATGGGATATCAATTCTACCTTGCTGAGGAACAAAAGGTGTTTGTTTCAAAGCATGCTGTCTTTTTAGGGAAAGAGTTTCTTTTACAAGAAGACAGTGGGAGCAAAATTGAACTTGAAGAAGTTCAAGATGCTCGAAACGCAGAGCAGAATCATTGCTGAACACGAAACTATGACTCATACAGATGAAGTAACAGTTCAACCTTCTACAACACATGAAATTCGTAGGTCATGTAGGATACGCTATGTTCCCGAGAGATATGGATTTCTCGTGAATGAACAGAATGACGTATTGCTCATAGAAGATAATGAGCCTACTACCTATGAAGAGGTTCTGAAGAGTTCAGAGTCTGAAAAATAGCTTCATGCCATGAAGTCTGAAATGGATTCCATGTATGAAAACCAAGTATGGACTTTGGTTGAGGCACCCGAAGGAATAAAACCTATAAGGTGTAAATGGGTTTTCAAAAAGAAAACCGACATGGATGGTAATATGATTACCTATAAAGCAAGGCTTATGACTAAAGGCTTTCGTGAAAGACAAGGAGTTGACTATGACGAGACTTTCAGCCCAGTAGCGATGCTTTAATCCATTAGGATACTCCTAGCCATTGCCACTCATTATGATTATGAGATATGACAAATGGATGGGAAGACGACTTTCTAAATGGAAATCTAGGCGAGGATGTGTATATGACACAACTGAGGGCTTCATCTCCTATGATGGCGAAAAGGTATGCAAGCTTGAAATCCATCTATGGATTGAAACAAGCATCAGGAGTTGGAATATCCGTTTGATGAGGTAATCAAAGAGTTTGGTTTCTCACAAAATCCGGATGAACACGTGTGTATAAGAAGGTTAGTGGAATTGCAATCGTATTCCTTGTGCTATATGTAAATGACATATTATTACTAGGAAGCGATGTCTCTATCTACAAATCTGTGAAGATTTGGTTGTCCAAACAATTTGCCATGAAAGACCTTGGTGAAGCAACTTATATCCTTGGGATAAAGATTTATAGAGATAGATCAAAAGGTTGCTTGGTCTTTCACAATCAACGTCATAGACAAGATCTTTGAAGAGGTTTAGCATGGAGCAATCCAAGAGAGGTACCTTCCGTGACTCATGGGATAACACTCTCGAAATCTTTGTGTCCTAAGAAACAAGATGAAAGGATGCGCATGAATATGATCCCATATGCATCTACGGTAGGATCTATCATGTATGCTATGCTATGTACGAGACCCGATGTATCATATGCTCTAAGTGTTACTGGCGAGATACCAATCGAGATCTGGTGAGGTCCTTTGGGTGGCTGTCAAGATTATCCTCAAAGTACTTACGAAGGACTAAGGATGTTTTCTTGATATATGGAGATGGAGATCTCAAAGTGGCGGGTATCTGAGATGTCAGTTTTCAATCTGATAAGGATGATTCCAAATCCCAATCAGGTTACATATTCACATTGAACGGCGGGGTAGTCAGTTGGAAGAGTTCCAAACAAGAGACAACTGTCGATTCAACAACCGAAGCAGTACAATGCCGTTTGAGTATAACAAAGAGGCGGTTTGGATCAAAAGTTCATTCTTGAACTTGGTGTGGTTCCTAGGCGTGATGGGCCCATCTGATTGTATTGTGACAACAATGGGGCTATTCTTGTGAGCGAAGGAACCAAGGTCCCATCAACGATCCAAAATGTACTCGCAGATATCTTCGATCGGGAGATCATTGGGCGAGTGATGTCCAGATAGAGAATTCCCAGAGCGAGAATATTCGATCCGTTGAAAAGTCATTATCACAAAAGAGTTTTGATTGTCATGTACTCACCTATGGTATTAGATATCAAGGCGATTGGCTTTAGGTCAAGTGGGAGATTGTTAGAGTAGTGCCCTAAAGGCAATCGCCTTTAGCACGTTTTGTACAAAGTTGTGTACAAACTTTATGAATAAATAAAGAAGGGCAAATTTCATTAATTTGATGTTCATTATTTATGAACGGATATTGATCAATAAGCAAATTAATGAATTCCATGATATATGACATAGCATGAAGGAAATTGTGATGTGATCATACTATTGAGATTCCTATCATGTGCAATTATGTCAGTATCTAAATTATCCCTAGTCATAGGATTCTGAAAAGCTGGGACGTCGGTAATCCGGAGAGACTAGCACATCTCAAGCTCCTTGATTTGATCAGCGGTGGATCTCGAAGCTGTAAATATGAGATATTTAGGGTTGAGATGTGAATGCTTACTAGAGGTAGTAAGTACATTGGATGACCGCTATGAGATCATCACATGGATGTCCTATTCTAATGTCGGTGATAATCTCATCATAGCAATGGTGCAAGTATCCTTAGACTTGAGGTACTCGAGGATATCTTGAATCTTGATTACGTGCTTTGACTCCATTCCTTGTTGCCTTACATAGGTCGCTCATAGGGTGGTGATTGGGTGCAACTTGAGGTATTGAAGGTAATTGAGTAGCCAATAAAGTTCACCACTACGTGATAGCGAAGATGATACCCTGACCTTCATCGGGGTCATTACCTGGAAATCTCTATCCGGAGTACGTAAGTCATGAAGAGTGTCTTTAGTGACATATAAAGTAATGAGTCCCAGGACATGAACTGATATCACTTGGACTAGATTTGACGTAGTCAGTGTTGGATCGGAAAAAGAAAGCATGCTTAGTATGGAGAAACGATAGATTTCAAAACTTTTTAAGAAATCATCTTGCAGCGGAAGCAATATATCCAAATCAACATGCTAATCCATACATGATATGGTATAAGGATAATAAAACCAAGAACAAGATAAAAGGAATTACCGACTCCTTATTCTGATTTTAAATCCTCATTGCGCTATCCTCTCCTTCTTGTATCCAAATCCTTTGCCTTTGAGTCTTTTCCTTTAGCAATCTATCTTCTTCCTTGTTGTAGTATCCTCAACCAATTAGATTTACCACTTGTTCTTCAAGGACAACTAGGTTAACAAAATCCTTTGGTGGGAAAGGAGAAGAAATATTTGAAGGAGATTTTCTTAAAAGAAGAAGAACCAAAATTGAAACTCTTTCAATTCTTTCACTTAGGAATTTCGGTTCTACCTTGCATGAAAGGAGAGAATGTCTAAAAACCATGCAAGAACCCTTTCTAACATCTCAATTTTGAAATATGCATGAATGGAAAGAGTGAGAGGCATCCAATGCATCACTTCTTATATTAATCACTCATCAAATAGCCAATAAATGAGACTTACTTCATTTATCTTTAAAATGGCTATTTGAAAAGACCATAACCTATAATTGAATACCCATTTCGGTTTTGGCAAGAAGAAAGAAGGAAGATGGTCCATCTAATGCTCATCTTTCATCTTTAATCTAATGAATGCAAATAGGTTACATGCCAACATTAAAAGCCAACCATTAAACCATTTAATGGTAAGTTCATAACTCCATTTAATAATGATGAACCATAATAAAGACCATCTTTATTTAGTATTTTAATGTCAAATGTGTGGTTACACATCTAACCTAACACAATTTCGAAATTGCTTCTTCTCCAATTTAAAAAATTATTTTAATATAATTAATCTAATCGATTACATTAAACCAAAACAAGCCCATTTCTAAATGAACATATAGGCTTCCAATTAACCATTAATTAGTATAAGCCCATCATTCAATTATGGACTTCTAAAGCCTCCAAACTACTTCTTACTTAGCTTGATAACCTTCCTTAAAGCTAAGTGGGAATCTTATTGAACTTTGATAATTCAAGCTCAATAAGCCCGAAATAATTCAATCTCATTGGAATTAATTCTAGCTTATTAACTAAATGTCATTCCATTAAAGACAATTAGTTGAACTCTTGAATTATTAAATATTATGAGAATATGTCCAATTGCAAACCCTATTTAGAACCTTATTATAGCCATCCGCACAACAAAGGGTAAAATTACCGTTTTGCCCTTATGTTGGTTTTTGCTTCTAGATCTCTCATTTTACTTTATATGGTGATTAATACATAAGATCTCATCTTAGTGTTAAGACTTGATGGGTAGCTAGTCCATCAAACTACTGACGTCAATTTAATCACCAAATCTCCTTAAAACATCTAAAAGAGATGATAACACTATAAACTCTTTATTTGAGTGAATGTTCCCCGATACATGTTTGATTAATAATTCCAACATGCGAACCTTTGGATTAATACCTGTAAAAATCCATTCGATCATATCAAAATTATAATGAAACACATATGAGTTCACCACTCATCAAGATTGTGGTTCATAATAAGTGAATGCTTAAGTTGTATGTTTTAAGATTAAAGTAACGGCCCACTTTATTCTTGAAAACATACTTGATTCCAGATTCATTTAATAGTTCCATTATCGATAGTCTACTACTATCATAATGTGCAACTCATCATTCCCTTTAAGTAAACTCCTTTACTTATATGGAGATAAATCGCAACACTACAGTCTAAACCATAATCAAACGACCAACTTGGTTATTCAACTGTGAATCAATTAATTCAGATTCTAATAATATACATGTTTCCCATACATCTCTATGTATATGTATATTACTTACAAATGAATCTTGGTACCTTATGACCAGATATATAATGCTCATACAGATAAAACCAAACTCTTTTTTTTATTAATAATAAATATTTTCATTACAAAGCATGGCGAAGAAGATAAAGTTACATGTAAATACACTTGCTTTCTAGGGCACTATATTTACATAACTCAACAATCTCCCACTTGCCCTAAAGCAAGTTTGACATATCCTTCATTCCCATCCTTCTAGGTGACCCTCAAAGCTCTTTTGAGTCAATGTCTTTGTGAGCGGATCAACAAAGTTTTGCTCTGTAGGAATCTTTACCACATCCACTTCTCCACGTTGTATTATCTCCTTATGAGATGATACTTTCGCTCAATGTGTTTGGTAGCTTTGTGGTTCCGAGGTTCTTTAGAATTAGCCATTGCCCACTATTATCACAATAAAGTGTAATGGCTTTTACGCCTCTGGAACTACCTCCAAATCATTTAGGAACTTAGAGCCGATCGCTTCGCTTTGCTTCACTGGCAGCAACATACTCAAACCTCCATGGTCGAATCAGCAATACAAGATTGCTTGACACTCCTCCAAACTATGGCTCTACCTCCTAAAGTAAATATAGAACCGAAGTTGATTTCCTTGAATCAACATCGATTGGAAATCGAATCCGTATATCTGTCGAATAAGATTACTTCCGAATAAACAAGCATTAAGTTCTTCGTCCTACGAAGATACTTAAGTTACACTTAACCATGAATTCAATGTTCCATTCTGGATTGGACTGAAATCGCTACCGGTCCCGCTGCGTGAGATATCCGGTCTAGCATATGACATTGCATACATCAAACTACCAACTGCTGAAGCATATGGAATGTTACGCATGCGTTCAACCTCCTCTTGGGTTTTAGGTGCTTGTTCCTTTGAAAGTTTGATTCCATGTCTAGTAGGAGTGAAACCCCTCTTGGAATCTTGCATGGCGAACTTATTGAGCATATTCTCAATGTAGGTTAGTTGAGACAAAACTATCTTCTTGTTCTTACGATCCCTTATAAGTTTGATCCCTAGAACATAGGTAGCCTCTCCCAAATCCTTCATTGAAAACTGTTCATTCAGCCATCCCTTAACTGCAGATAACATTCCCACATCATTCCCAATGAGCAGAATGTCATCAACATACAAGATTAGGAAAGTAACCCTACCTTCTTGTATTCTTTTGTAAACACAAGGCTCATCTAGGTTTTATACGAACCCATAGGTTTTGATAGCCTTATCAAACCTAATGTTCCAAGACCTAGATACTTGCTTAAGTCCATATATGGACCTTTGCAACTTGCAAACCTTATGCTCATTACCTTTGCAACTTGCAAACCTTATGTTCATTACCTCCTCAAGATCTCCATTCAGAAATGCGGTCTTGACATCCATTTGCCATATTTCATAATCGAAATAGGCTGCTATGGCCAAAAGAATCCTGATAGACTTAAGCATGGCAACCGGAGAAAAAGTCTCCTCGTAGTCTATACCCTCCTTTTGAGTATAACCTTTAGCTACCAATCTAGCTTTAAAGGTCTCTACCTTTCCATCCGATCCCCTTTTCCTTTTGTAGATCCATTTACACCCTATGGTTTTTAGACACGGTGGTAGATCTACAAGGACCGAATTTCATTAGTATGCATAGAATCTATTTACGATTCTATTGCCTTGAGCCATTTTCTGCATCAACATCATTAATAGCTTTGTGTATACGTACTTGAGATCTGTTTCTTCTTGGTGCGAGATGGCAATTAAGCCTTCTCCTAAACCTAGATACCTATCTGGTTGTCTCACAACCCTCCCACTACGTCTAGGCATATCTTGATGTTCGGGTTGCACTTTTGATTCAACTCTTGAATCCATTTCGACATCTTGTTACATCATATCCAAAACAACTCTTGGTTTGGATGAAATTGCTAACTCCTTTAGTACTACTTCACTTCTTCCTTTGTGATTTCTCACAAACTCTTCCTCTAAGAAGTTTGCATTTGTAAACACAAATACCCTCCTATCACGAGGATTTGTAAAAATAGTACCCTCGAGTTCCGTAGGATATCCTACAAACAAACATACTTGACCTTGGTTCCATCTTTGTGGATTCAGGCTTTAGAACATGGGCTGGACAGCCCCAAGTCCTCAAGTGCCTCAATGAAGGCACTCGGCGATCCACAACTCCCTAGGTGTTTTAGGCACCGATTTGGATGGAGCAAAGTTAAGAAGATATATTCTTTTTGTATGGCATATCCCCGAAACGATTCTGGAAGGCTAGCATAGGACATTATTGATCTTACCATTTCCAATAGAGTTCTATTTCTCCTCTCGCTACACCATTACTGTTGAGGTGTACGAGGTCGACAAATTGGAAACAATTCCATTGTCAATTAAATATTGCTGGAACTCTCGGATAAATACTCACCACCTCGATCGATCAAAGTTGTTTTAATGGCTTGCCAAGTTGCTTCTCGACTTGACTTTGAATTCTTTGAACTTTTCAAAAGATTGACTCTTTTATGCATCAAATCTGAATAGCCATGTCTTGAGTAATCATCTATAAAAGTTATGAAATATTCATAACCTCCTCTAGCTTGTACATTCATGGGCCCCACACATCAAGTATGTACCATGTCGATGTGGATTCAAATATGTTTCCTTTAGAAGGAAATGAGGCTTTTGTCATTTTTCTTTCAATACAAGATTCACGGTGGGTAATGGATCACTATCAAGCCCATAAGAATCCCATCCTTTACTAACTGTCAAGTCTTTTACGATTAATATGACCCATCCTTAGATGCCACAGATACTTTGAATTAATGCTAGAGATATTGGATTGTCTTGGTTTTATCAATTTGTGGTGTTTAGTGAGCCTTTCATAGGTTCTATAAAAACAATCCTGTTTAATTATAAACTTCACAAATAAAATCCTTATTCTCATATATTGAAACAACCTTTTCAAAATATAAGGAATAGCCAGATTTTATTAGACAAAAATGTAAATCATGTTCCTTACAATCATTGGCATGTAATAAACATCTTCCAAATATAACCTATGACCACTAGGAAAGTCCAAGATAACAACTCCCACCGATTCTTTGAAACATAGGAACCATCTGCTATCTTAACTTGAAGCGGCCTTTAGAAAGTCTTTTCCTTTCTTTGGAACCCTGCAAAGAATTACAAACATGGTTAGTGGCTCCTGAATCTAATATCCAAGAAGTAAATAAATCTGCCACATTTCTAGTTCCTAACAAAGTTAGGAAGCCCATACCTTGTTTGTTTTTAGGGACTCTAGGTAGATCGGGCAGTTTCTTTTCGGTGGCCCATCTCATCACAGTGGAAACACTTTCCTTTGATGTTCTCTTTGGCCTTCTTTTCATGGGTTTGGCCTTGACCCCTATTTGGGCCTTCTTTTCATTGGACCCTTCTTCTTTTCCTTGCCTTACCTTGGGCTTAGAAGAAGAAGCTACATTAACTTCTCGCCCATGAGCCTTAATATTCAATATTTCCTCTGCTGCTGGAGGGTATTCATCAACTCACTCGAGGTGTAATCCTTCTTTATTGAACTCATAGTCCAACTTAAAGCTGCTGAAAAGAAGAGTTTAAACTATTGATGATCATAATCATCTGCGTGTCCGCATCCATATCCGCCCGAGCATCTCGGCCTCGGTGACCGCATGATTACCTTCATCATGTAATCCCATGGCGGTTCACGAGTGTTTCTGTCGAGATTATGAAAGGTTTGGATAGCTTTCACTCTTGCAGACCTAGTCCTCACACCAAACATCTCATGTAGGTGATGGACCATTACCTAACAGATTTTCATACAAGCAATTTGCTTTTTGCAACATGCGACGAAGCCGATATATAACACTTAGTAGTCTTGTCGACGATACTCGCCAACGCTCATATTGTTGGACTTGCTCGGGAGTTGCATCTCCACTTAGAGGTGTAGGCTCATTTTGAGTTAACACCCATGAAATACGTTCATATTGAAGAACAATGTCAAGGTTACGTCTCCATTCATTAAACTTGTCTCCATTTTCCAATTTGTTATTAGTCAAGAAGCGGGGTGAGTGGATTCATTTTGTGGTTGATTATGTCGAAAATATAAATTATTAAAACATGAGCATGCTAGTCAACAATTTATGGAACTTTGTATAAAATCATGATGCATGTATGCATGATGATAGATTTAACAAAACTTAAAAATTAAAACATTATCTGACGGTTATTTTCTTATCTATAATGACTAAGTGACGGTGGGCCATCTTATCTATTAAAAGAAAAAGCGGGACCCTCCCACTCAAAAACTACCAAGCATCTCATGCTCAATTTTTTAAGAAGCGTCTTAATTTGGTCCATACTTTTACCAATGAGCTACGGTGGGCGGTTTATTGATAAAAATGTTGAGTGTATAACCATTTGATTCATTCACTAAAGATACCTACAAGTCATGCCTCGGTGGGAGGTCACATTTGCTATCATTAAGTGGACTTATCCTTAAGGAGACCCAAACCATGCAAGATCTATGATCCATGCCCTCCGATGGGGAGTAACACTGCACCAAATGCAAACGGGCCATCATTTGGAGACCGTGGACTCTCACAGGAGCATCATCTCCCACTCAATCTTTTTGGGATTTAAGTTTTAAATACCATCTTGTCTAGATGCAATTTATTATCCATCCTATATTGTTTCATTATATATCTCATACATAATGAATGCATGGCAAGGCCTAGGGTTGGCAATTTTCTAAATGACATGCAATCACATAATATCACATATTACAAGCATTCATTTCTCCATTCATCACATGAACTAATAAAGCCACTTTTGATTGTCCATCCTAGAAACATAAAATAATTACAAGCCTTTTAGGCCCAAAAATGCTTCTTCATCTTGGATCTTCCGCTTGAACTCTTCGCTAACATGATCCGCCCATTCGGTAAACAAAAGTAATGGCATTTATGAAATTAGAATTTTGTCATTTTGAAAATAAAATTCCAGCACTAGATTTTTAGAAAACCAAATCTTTGTTTTGACAAAAAATTCCAGCACTTGTTTTATTAAAACCGAAACTCATTTCAGGAAAATTAAAAAAACAACACTTAGTATTTTAGCAAAACCGAAATTGGATTCTTTGAAACAAAAAACCAGCACTTGTTTTCCAATCATAACTGAAATATGATTCATTGAAACAAAAATTCCAGCAACTTAGTTTTCATAAAACTTATGCCAAAACACAAAAGGATACACCGAAAATTTTACCTTTCCATTTCTTCAATCCATGGATGCTCCTTCTTCATCGTTACATCAATTTGTACATTACAAAATCAAATAAAATAGAAAAAAGAAACCAAGGAGGAAACATGGTGATGATAGACCACCCTCCTTGTTACAACCAAATGAAGAAATCTTACAAGATAAAATTTAACTTCTATGGACAACCAAAAGAGCAACATACACCATATATATTTCTATCACATAAAAATATGCATTATACATAAAAAGATTGCCAACCCATGCATACACCATATAGGAACCGAAATCATGCATGAAAAACCGTCTCTGATACCAATTGTTGGATCGGAAAAAGAAAGCATGCTTAGTATGGAGAAACGATAGATTTCAAAACTTTTTAAGAAATCATCTTGCAGCGGAAGCAATATATCCAAATCAACATGCTAATCCATACATGATATGGTATAAGGATAATAAAACCAAGAATAAGATAAAAGGAATTACCGACTCCTTTTTCTGACTTTAAATCCTCGTTCATGCTATCCTCTCCTTCTTGTATCCAAATCCTTTGCCTTTGAGTCTTTTCCTTTAGCAATCTATCTTCTTCCTTGTTGTAGTATCCTCAACAAATTAGATTTACCACTTGTTCTTTAAGGACAACTAGGTTAACAAAATCCTTTGGTGGGAAAGGAGAAGAAATATTTGGAGGAGATTTTCTTAGAAGAAGAAGAACCAAAATTGAAACTCTTCAATTCTTTCACTTAGGAATTTCGGTTCTACCTTGCATGAAAGGAGAGAATGTCTAAAACCATGCAAGAACCCTTTCTTACATCTCAATTTCGAAATATGCATGAATGGAAAGAGTGAGAGGCATCCAATGCATCACTTATATTAATCACTCATCAAATAGCCAATAAATGAGACTTACTTCATTTATCTTTAAAATGGCCATTTGAAAAGTCCATAACCTATAATTGAATACCCATTTCGGTTTTGGCAAGAAGAAAGAAGGAAGATGGTCCATCTAATGCACATCTTTCATCTTTAATCTAATGAATGCAAATAGGTTACATGCCAACATTAAAAGCCAACCATTAAACCATTTAATGGTAAGTTCATAACTCCATTTAATAATGATGAACCATAATAAAGACCATCTTTATTTAGTATTTTAATGTCAAATGTGTGGCTACACATCTAACCTAACACAATTTCGAAATTGCTTCTTCTCCATTTAAAAAAAATTGTTTTAATATAATTAATCTAATCAATTACATTAAACCAAAACAAGCCCATTTCTAAATGAACAAATGGGCTTCCAATTAACCATTAATTAGTATAAGCCCATCATTCAATTATGGACTTCTAAAGCCTCCAAACTACTTCTTACTTAGCTTGATAACCTTCCTTAAAGCCAAGTGGGGAATCTTATTGGACTTTGATAATTCAAGCTCCAATAAGCCCAGAAATAATTCAATCTCATTGGAATTAATTCTAGCTTATTAACTAAATGTCATTCCACTAAAGACAATTAGTTGAACTCTTGAATTATTAAATATTATGAGAATATGTCCAATTGCAAACCCTATTTAGAACCTTATTATAGTCATCCGCACAACAAAGGGTAAAATTACCGTTTTGCCCTTATGTTGGTTTTTCCTTCTAGATCTCTCATTTTACTTTATATGGTGATTAACACATAAGATCTCATCTTAGTGTTAAGACTTGATGGGTAGTTAGTCCATCAAACTACTGGCGCCAGTTTAATCAAGAGTTGAATCAGAAGTGCAACCTGAACATCAAGATGTGCCTAGACGTAGTGGGAGGGTTGTGAGACAACCAGATAGGTATCTGGGTTTAGGAGAAGGCTTAATTGCCATCTCAGAACAAGAAGAAACAGATCCCGTTACGTATACACAGGCTATTAATGATGTTGATGCAGGAAAATGGCTCAAAGCAATGGAATCGAAAATAGATTCTATGTATACTAATGAAGTCTGAGTCCTTGTAGATCTACCACCAGGTCTAAAAACCATAGGGTGTAAATGGATCGGATGGAAAGGTAGAGACCTTTAAAGCTAGATTGGTAGCTAAAGGCTATACTCAAAAGGAGGGTATAGACTACGAGGAGACTTTTTCTCCGGTTGCCGTGCTTAAGTCCATCGAGATTCTTTTGGCCATGCATGACCTATTTCGATTATGAAATATGGCAAATGGATGTCAAGACCGCATTTCTGAATGGAGATCTTGAGGGGACCATTTATATGGCCCAACCAGAAGGATTCATTGAGCTAGGTAATGAGCATAAGGTTTGCAAGTTGCAAAGGTCCATTTAAGGACTTAAGCAAGCATCTAGGTCTTGGAACATTAGGTTTGATAAGGCTATCAAAACCTATGGATTCATACAAAACCTAGATGAGCCTTGCGTTTACAAAAGAATACAAGAAGGTAAGGTTACTTTCCTAATCCTGTATGTTGATGGCTTTATGCTCATTGGGAATGATGTGGGAATGTTATCTGCGGTTAAGGGATGGCTGAATGAACAGTTTTCAATGAAGGATTTGGGAGAGGCTACCTATGTTCTAGGGATCAAACTTATAAGGGATCGTAAGAACAAGAAGATAGTTTTGTCTCAACTAACCTACATTGAGAATATCCTCAATAAGTTCGTCATGCAAGATTCCAAGAGGGGTTTCACTCCTACTAGACATGGAATCAAACTTTCAAAGGAACTAGCACCTAAAACCCAAGAGGAGGTTGAACGCATGCGTAACATTCCATATGCTTCGGCAGTTGGTAGTTTGATGTATGCAATGCTGTGCACTAGACCGGATATCTGTTACGCAGTGGGACTGGTAAGCAGATTTCAGTCTAATCCAGGAATGGAACATTGGACTGCGGTTAAGTGTATACTTAAGTATCTTCGTAGGACGAAGAACTTAATGCTTGTTTACTCTGGAAGTAATCTTATTCCGACAGGATATAAAGATTCTGATTTCCAATCAGATGTTGATTCAAGGAAATCAACTTCTGGTTCTATATTTACTTTAGGAGGTGGAGCCATAGTTTCGAGGAGTGTCAAGCAATCTTGTATTGCTGATTCGACTACGAAGGCTGAGTATGTTGCTGATTTTGAAGCAGCAAAGGAAGCAGTCCGGCTCCGGAAGTTCCTAAATGATTTGGAGGTAGTTCCAGAGGCAGAAAAAGCCATTACACTTTATTGTGATAATAGTGGGGCAGTGGCTAATTCTAAAGAACCTCGGAACCACAAAGCTGCCAAACACATTGAGCGAAAGTATCATCTCATAAGGGAGATAATACAACGTGGAGAAGTGGATGTGGTAAAGATTTCTACAGAGCAAAACCTTACTGATCCGTTCACAAAGACATTGACTCAAAAGAGCTTTGAGGGTCACCTAGAAGGGATGGGAATGAAGGATATGTAAAACTTGCTTTAGGGCAAGTGGGAGATTGTTGGAGTTATGTAAATATAGTGCCCTGGAAAGCAAGTGTATTTACATGTAACTTTATCTTCTTGATTCTGATTTTGTAATGAAAATATTTATTATTAATAAAACAAAAGAGTTTGGTTTTATCTGTATGAGCATTATATATCTGGTCATAAGGTACCAAGATTCATTTGTAAGTAATATACATATACATAGAGATGTATGGAAACATGTATATTATTAGAATCTGAATTAATTGATTCACAGTTGAATAATCAAGTTGGTCGTTTGATTATGGTTTAAAGCAGTAGTGTTGCGATTTATCTCCATATAAGTAAAGGAGTTTACTTAAAGGGAATGATGAGTTTCATATCATGATAGTAGTAGACTATCGATAATGGCACTATTAAATGAATGGAATCAAGTATGTTTCAAGAATAAAGTGGGTCGTTACTTTAATCTTAAAACATACAACTTAAGCATTCGCTATTATGAACCACAATCTTGATGAGTGGTGAACTCATATGTGTTTCATTATAATTCTTGATATAATCAGAATGGATTTTTACAGGTATTAATCCAAAGGTCTGCATGTTGGAATTATTAATTGAAACATGTATCGTGGAACATTCACTCAAATAAAGAGTTTATAGTGTTATCATCTCTTCTAGATGTTTTAAGGAGATTTGGTGATTAAGCTGGCGCGATAGTTTGATGGACTAGCTACCCATCAAGTCTTAACACTAAGATGAGATCTTATGTGTTAATCACCATATAAAGTAAAATGAGAGATCTAGAAAGAAAAACCAACATAAGGGCAAAACGGTAATTTTACCCTTTGTTGTGCGGATGGCTATAATAAGGTTCTAAATAGGGTTTGCAATTGGACATATTCTCATAATATTTAATAATTCAAGAGTTCAACTAATTGTCTTTAGTGGAATGACATTTAGTTAATAAGCTAGAATTAATTCCAATGAGATTGAATTATTTACGGGCTTATTGGAGCTTGAATTATCAAAGTCCAATAAGATTCCCCACTTGGCTTTAAGGAAGGTTATCAAGCTAAGTAAGAAGTAGTTTGGAGGCTTTAGAAGTCCATAATTGAATGATGGGCTTATACTAATTAATGGTTAATTGGAAGCCCATATGTTCATTTAGAAATGGGCTTGTTTTGGTTTAATGTAATTGATTAGATTAATTATATTAAAACAATTTTTTAAATGGAGAAGAAGCAATTTCGAAATTGTGTTAGGTTAGATGTGTAACCACACATTTGACATTAAAATACTAAATAAAGATGGTCTTTATTATGGTTCATCATTATTAAATGGAGTTATGAACTTACCATTAAATGGTTTAATGGTTGGCTTTTAATGTTGGCATGTAACCTATTTGCATTCATTAGATTAAAGATGAAAGATGTGCATTAGATGGACCATCTTCCTTCTTTCTTCTTGCCCAAACCGAAATGGGTATTCAATTATAGGTTATGGTCTTTTCAAATAGCCATTTCAAAGATAAATGAAGTAAGTCTCATTTATTGGCTATTTGATGAGTGATTAATGTAAGAAGTGATGCATTGGATGCCTCTCACTCTTTCCATTCATGCATATTTCGAAATTGAGATGTAAGAAAGGGTTCTTGCATGGTTTTTAGACATTCTCTCCTTTCATGCAAGGAAGAACCGAAATTCCTATGTGAAAGAATTGAAAGAGTTTCAATTTTGGTTCTTCTTCTTCTAAGAAAATCTCCTCCAAATATTTCTTCTCCTTTCCCACCAAAGGATTTTGTTAACCTAGTTGTCCTTGAAGAACAAGTGGTAAATCTAATTGGTTGAGGATACTACAACAAGGAAGAAGATAGATTGCTAAAGGAAAAAACTCAAAGGCAAAGGATTTGGATATAAGAAGGAGAGGATAGCGCAGCGAGGATTTAAAGCTTTAGCGAAGGAGTCGGTAATTTTTTTTATCTTGTTCTTGGTTTTATTATCCTTATACCATATCATGTATGGATTAGCATGTTGATTTGGATATATTGCTTCTACTGCAAGATGATTTCTTAAAAAGTTTTCAAATCTATCGTTTCTCCATACTAAGCATGCTTTCTTTTTCCGATCCAACAGTATGGAGCAAAACGGGCGCGCGCTAGGCGAGGCGAAGGCTCGCTACTCCGGCAACGCGGTGGGCATACCGTTATGAGGCGATCTTGTCGCCTAGTGATGCGAAGCGAACGCTTCGCCATCACTAGGGCGATACATCGCCCTAGCGACGGGGATACAACATTTTTCCTTTTTTTTTCACAAAAATCCAAAACTTCCAAAATTCATAACTCTTAATCCCGCACTCCAATTTTAGCAAACTTAGTCTCTATAGAAAGCTTGAAGGAAGCTCTACATCTTCCACGAAGGACATAAAAATCAATTTGACTCCTACGGGAGTCCATTTTCCAGTCAAAGATACTATCCTCTAATAATCGTGCTAAAATCACAATATAAACTTGTAAAAATCATAACTTATGATTCCGAGATCGAAAAATTGCATACTTTATATCAAAATAAAGGTCAAATCAAACCCTTCATTTTTCATACAGAACATCAAAGCTAAATTAACCTCTAACAAAAGTCAAAAGTCCACCATATCAAACATAAACTTTGACTGATCATAACTTTCACTCCCGATATCGAAAAATTGCAAACTTTATGGCTACAGAAAGCTCTTAACATAATCTACAAGTTTCCAAGAGACCATTTTATCCAATTTTGCCTAAATCGAAAGTCAACTTTTAAAGGCCAAAAAGTCAACTATTTCACAATTTTTCATATTTTCACTCTTTCTCTTTTTAGTCATGATTTTCAACTTAATTTCAATCAACTCATCCACTTTATCATTCATATTACTAAGTCAAATTGTCACTCAAGATTTGGGGTCCAACACATCTTCTCTTCTCACCATCGATCATCAAGGCTTCATCTCCAAGTTTCTCCTTCTTTTCATAGTTGATTCCAAGCTCTCCAAGAACAAAGGTAAGATCTAGCAGTCTTTAATTTGTTCTAGTTATTCCCGGGTCAAAGGGTTTGCCCCGGTTAGGTTCTCCGATCTCTGCGTGGATACCGTTAGAGATGGTCTCCTTTGGCCGTTATGGTTTGAGTTTGTTATATAGACACATGGATCCTGGCTTTTGGGAAGGTCTCGGAATAAATTTTTTTTTTCCGCACCGTGTGCATGTGATGCACACACTGGGATTTTCTTACATGCCTTCACCTTCTTGTTCCTAGTAGAGCCACTGCTACCCACTTCACTCTGAGTGTGAAAGCTTCTCGTGCTCCTCTCAGGCATCGGTGCATTTGATCCCTTCTTAAAAGACTGGTCCTTGATCCTCCTTTCCTGTTTACTTCATTTCTGATATTCTCCAGTTTTTCGCCCTGGAGTGTAGCATCCACCAATTGCTGATAATCACAGAAATTGTGGATCAAGACTTTTTCTCGGATCCCCAGGTGAAGACCTCCCTCAAACTTACGACATTTGTCTTCTTCAGATGCCACAATGTTAGCTGCATAACGAGAAAGTTGTGTGAACTTCAGCTCATACTCGCTCACACTCATGTCCCTCTGAGTGAGGTTCAAAAACTCCCTGGCCTTCTCCTATACATACACTCTGGAGAGATACTTCTTTCTGAACACTTCCCCAAAGTCTCTCCATATCGATCTGGGTGGCCAACTTTGTTGAGGCACTGATTCCCACCAATGCAATGCGTTTCCTTGCAACAGACTGACCGCATACTCTAACTTCTCCTCATCTGTGCATTTCATCTGTACTAGAACCCTCTCGGTCCTCTTCAACTAGGCTTCAGCCTCTTCTGGATTAGTCGACCTATTGAAATCCACAGCTCCAAACTTACGGAGGTTGTCATACTGTCCACTCCTGTCTACTGGAGCTTGCATCAGGATCTGAGATCTTTGACCCATGGCATACGTGAAAGCCTGAGCAAAGGCTTGAAAGAAACTCGGATCCATGGGATTCATTTGAGGCATAGGAGGAGGCAGAGGAGGCACTTCTTGTTGCAAGCTAGGTGTAAGTGATAAGTCGACTTGTACCATGTGTAAGTCGACTTACACATGTTCGGTACCGATAAGTCGACTTGTTCATTGGATAAGTCGACTTGTTCAAATCGATCTTGTTTATTTGTGCCCTAAAGGCAATCCCTTTAGCACGTTTTATTCAAAGTCGTATGCGGACTTTATGAATAAATAAAGAAAAGGCATTATTCATTAATATGATATTCATGAACATTGTTTATGAATTGATTGGATCTTTAATCGAATTAATGAAGTCCATGATATATGACATAGCATGAAGGAAATTATGATGTGATCATACTCGAGATTCCTATCATGTGCAATTATGTCAAGATATCTAAATTCTCCTAGTCATAGGATTAATGAGGCTGGACATCATTAATCCGGATAGACTAGCATATGTCATATTCCTTGATTGGATCAAGCAGTGGATCTCAGAAACTGTAAATATGAGATATTTAGAATTGACATGTGGATGCTTACTAGCGGTAGTAAGTACATTGGATGACCTGCCATGAGATCATCACATGGATATCTTATCTAAGTGTCAGTGATAATCTCATCATAGCAATGGTGCAAGTATCCTTAGACTTGAGGTACTCAAGGATATCTTGGATACTGATCCTGTGCTTTGACTCCATTCCTTGTTGCCTTCCATAGGTAACTCATAGGGTGGTGCTTGGGTGCGACTTCGAGGTATTGAAGATAATTGAGTAGCCAATAAAGGATTCACCACTTCTGGATTAGCAGAAGAGATACCCATGGCCTTTTGTCAGGATCATTACTAAGGCTGGCCAGCATGTATGTCATGAGGAGTGTCTTCATTGACATATAAAGTAATGAGTCTCAGGATGAGAACTAATATCACTTGGGCCAGACTCAGTCTAGTGAGAGTTGACACTCTTACCATACTCATAACCAAGTGGGGTATAGGATGGTGAAAGGACGAATTGCACGGTAATTGTCTATGGAAGGGTTCGTGATCTGGTTCGTGATGAATACATCAAACCGATTACTTTCCGGTCAATTGGGGGTCATGATGTGTTGCTAGATACCGCTCATGACTTGCTCAGATTAATTGTTAATCTAAGTGGCCAACATAACCGGGAGCCTAAAGGGTCACACGCATAAGAGTGTTTCAGAAAATCCGTAAAATAGTAATTGGATTGAGTTCCAATTATGGAGAGCATTAGGATTAAATGGATCCCAATGGGATTGGGATATGTCCCGATGAGATCGCGACATTAATATTGCTAAGAAAGGTTTAGAGCTATTTCAAAGCCGGGGCGGTGAGCAGTAGGACCGACCCCAGTTTGACTGGACCTTAGCAATTATTTATATCATTAATTAATTAAATCATTAATTAATTAAATAAATAATTAATTAATTATATAAATTAAAGCTACATGTGCGTTGGATGGAGGAAGGAAGAGATGAAATTTTGAAAAAGTCAAAGTTTACTTTAAAGAATGAATGGCCATAAGCCCTCCACATGTCACCTTCTTATGGAAGTTTTTTTAATGGTTAAAAAGACATAAAAGATGGCTTAGAGAGTGGTGTGGCCGTATGGTTTGCGTGGATGAAGGCTTGAAGAAGAAGAGGAAGCTTAAAAGGTTAAGCTTAAGGTGATTTTGAAAGAGTTTCATTTTCCTTCTTCTTCCATCAAGCATCATCGATTTCTCTACTTCTCCAAGGCACAAGGTTCCAACGTTTCCTTCAGCTCTCCAGGACAGAGATAGGGTCTAGCAGCCTTTAATCTGTTCTAGCTATTCCCGGGTCAAAGGGTTTGATCCGGTTAGATTTTCTGATCTCTGCGTGGATTACCTTTAGAGATAGTCTCTTTTGGCTATTTAGGTTGATGTCTTCATACGGATACCGGGATCCTGGGATTCGGGAAAGTCTTGGGAACAAAAAATTTTGTTTTCCGCTGCCGGTACATGTGATGTACCTCCCGGGATTTTCCTACAGTGGTATCAGAGCGTCTGGTATCCCGTATGAAGCTAAAACCTAAGCGAGATCAGAAACCCTAATGGAATTTTCTGTTGATGCATGCTATCTGTTCAGATTTCGAATTTATATGGTGATATGTTTTTCGAACTTTTTCTGCCCAGAATTGTTCATAACATGTTAGAGAATATGTCTATGAATTTTCAGAATTTATTGATTTGATTTGATATAGTTTTACTAATTAATTCCCTAAGGTTACAGATGCTGTTTTGTGAAACGATTCTGGAACAGGCATGAGTATAAAATCGAGAATAAATTCTAGACAAATGGTTTTTCGGATTTTCCTTCACCTACATGTCTCTAAGATGTTGTTGAATGTCTTTGAGCATGGAAATTGGATTTCAAGGTGATTGGATATTTATTCACGAATTTATTCTATGCTGTTGGGAATTGCTGTGCTGATGAACACAGATTTTGAATCGGTTTTGTTATTTAGGTTGACTGAGTTTTTGATGGCCTAAAATCCTGAAAACATTCATGAACCATTTTCTGAACATCTAGTAACCTATATAATTTTCTAAGAATTTATTGAAATTGTTTCATTGATCATTTCAAGCAATGTACAAAACTGGACAGTTTTGGTGAAAATTGTTGGGACTGTTTTGCTTGGCTTGATTGAGTGTGCTTTTTCAGTTCCAATGCCTTGAACCATTTTTAATGTGATTAAAAATGTGTTATCTTGATGTAGTATGATTGCCAAACTGAATTTCTTGAAGTTGCTTTTCCAAGAATTTTTGAATGCCGAATTGATCACATTAGCGTCTCGGTAGTATCTTGCATTATCTTGTTTGTTTTGACCGTCATATTTTTTATGGCATGTGTTGAAGTAAATTTGATAATGTATGTGCTAGCTAGAGATGCTTAGGATGATAATTTGGGTGTTCCTAAATTGTTTGGAAATTAATGAGTTTTGACTCATTTCAAGCTTTTCATATAGTTTGACTATATAAGGCTTTCATGGATCAATGAAGTGTTCATTGAGGCATCAATTCACAGATATTACCCTAGGTATGATGGTGTTGAGAATTGGAATTGTACTGATTGAGGAATTAGCCGATTAGAGATTTTAGCAAAATTCCCTGAACAAGTCGACTTGTATATGGTATAAGTCGACTTGTTCAAGATTTTTGGATAAGTCGACTTGTGGATAGAATAAGTCGACTTGTTCAAGATCTCGATATAAATCCACTTGTAGTACCTTGTAAGTCGACTTGTTCATGGGCAGATGACATAAGTCGACTTGTGTCATACAAGTCGACTTGTGTGTGGAGAAGCATAAGTCGACTTGCATTTGATGAAAGTGGACTTGTGGCATGCATAGGTTGGATGATGGATGATTATAAGGATTGATTCAATGTGATTGATGAAACCTAAATCATTCCAAATAGTCCCTAGCGACTATGATCCTTGACTTGGAGTCGAATTGAAATCCTCCTCGGTATATGAAAACTAACGCCTTCCATTAATATGGTAAGAACCGAGTTCTTATAGGGATGGGTTGTTGGGTAAACCCAAGCTCACTCTATACGGATATGTTGAACCATGAAAATAAGATTTTCGGATTAATGGGTTGGTTTTCTTTGAAGCGTTAGTTTGTTGAGCAAACTCAAGGTCAGCGTGGACACGAAGTTGGGTAGTGTACATCGGGATGTATGCGCATCAAAAGTTGATACCAATGAAGTGCACACATCAACAAGTTGATAGCACTGATCGATAGTTGTGTCTAAGATGTAATTGGTATATCTAATACCTCCCGAGACATAAGGTGGCTTGTTGGACAAATCCAAGGTCATTCTCAATGTCGGTTATCGATGATACAATTGGTATGACCGATACCTACCGATTGACCTAAGTTGTGGCTTGTTGGGCAAACCCAAGGTCACTCTTAGCAATGTCGGATATCGACCCACTAGGACATTATGTCACTTCGTTTCTCTGGATTCGTAAAGAGGGTTATGGATTCTAGGAAACTAGTGGGAGCCATAAGCATATCATGCAAGTCCTTATGATCATGCAGGCATTTCTATTCTATCATTCTTTCTCTCTATCGCGCTAGGTTGATTGAAGAAGTCTTTCAGTGTGAATTTTCGCTCTCTATTCTGGACTGAATTTTCTTGATTGGCTAAGGAATCTGAGAATTGTTCTTAGATCTGAGGAACTGGGATACGTCCTAGATGTTCCACTTCCAGTTGCACCTGCTTTCGATGCTTCTGATAAGGATCAGAAAGCATATTGTAAGCATCTAAAGGACAGTGATATGGATACTTGCTTTATGCTTGCCTCGATGTCACTAAAGCTGCGGAGCAAAGACGAGTCCATGGATGCTCACTCTATAGTATTTCATCTTAGGGAGCTGTTTGATGAGTAAGCTCGGTCTGAAAGGTTCGAGACCTCAAGGCTTCTCTTCACAACAAAGATGGCTCCAGGGATATCTGCTGTGCAGTATGCCCTAAAGATGAATGACTATATTGAGAGATTGGCCATCTTAGGATTTGTAATGGATTATGAGTTAAGTAGAGACTTAATTCTGGTTGGATTGTCTGATGGTTATTCACAGTTTGTGATAAACTATCGGATAAACCAAATATCCACAACAATTCCTGAGCTGATCAATCTGCTCATGACAGCTGAGCAGGCTATCAAGATAGATAACAAGTGCTAATGGTGGATGCTTCTTCTTCTAGTTCAAAGAAGAAAAAGGCCAACAAACCAAAGGGAAGTGCCATCAAGGAAAAACCAAAGATTCTGCCCCAAAAGGATTTTGCTTTCATTGTGGCAAGACTGGCCACTGGAGGCGAAACTGTAAAATCTATCTGGAGTCCTTGAAGCAGAAGAAGGCATCAGATGTCTCTACTCCTTCAAATATGTTTGTCATTGAGGTTAATACTATTCCTGATCCAAACATATGGGTATTTGATACCGGTTGTGGCTCATACATATGAAATGATATGCAGGGCCTCAGGGACAGTAGAAAACTCATTAAAGGAGAACTAGACCTTCGTGTAGGTAATGCAGCAAGAGTTGCTACATTAGCCGTAGACACTTATGTCTTGTTACTCCCTACTGGGCTTGTATTCAAATTGGATGATTGACATTTTGTACCTGTTTTTAAACAAAGAACATATTGTATGTTTTATGTTTACTTAGAGCTGATTTCCATTGGACTTTTAGCAATGGTTGTTATATTAGTTGCAATGGAATGCTCTATGCTACTGGTACATTATGCAATTGAATTGACATATTAGATATGTCATATCCAGTTCTGAATGTCAATGACGCGGAAAGACATAATTGAGATAATTTAAAATCAACTTACTTATGGCATTGTCGGCTTGGCCATATAAATGAGACACGCATCGCTAAGCTCCATAAGAGTGGATGTTTAGGGTCATTTGATTATGAATCATATGACACATGCGAATCTTGTTTATTAGGCAAGATGACTAAGTAATCCTTTAAAGGAAAGGGTGAACAAGTGAATGGAATATTAGACCTAATACATTCAGATGTATGTGGTCTGATGTCCATCCATGCCATAAGTGGTTGTTTTTACTTCATTACTTTTATCGGTGATTATTCACGATATAGGTATCTCAGATCGTAGAGATACAAATCTGAAGCGCTTGAAAAGTTCAAACAATTGAAATGAAGTAGAAAACTAACTTGGTAAAAGTATGAATACATTACGATCGATCATGGTGGAAAATGCTTGAGACCAACAGTTTTGGATTATCTCGGAGATAATGGGATTTTATCTCAAGTATACTCCACCTTACACGCCGCAAAGACAATGGTGTGGTGAAAGGAGAAATCGAACCTTGTTAGACATGGTGCGATTAATGATAGGTTTTTTGCGATTTTGGGAATATGCACTCGAGGGCAATTTGTTTACTTGCTAAGCGAGTTCCATTAAAGATAGTTGATGTTACTCCATATGAGATGTGGACTAAGCGAAAGCCCTATCTTTCTCATCGAAAGTTTGGGATTGTCTCGCTTCGTGAAGCGGACACGGTCAGATTAGCTTGATGCAAAGGTTGACAAGTGTTTGTTCGTGGAATATCAATTCTACCTTCGAGGAACAAAAGTTGTTTGTTTCAAGCATCTGTTTTCTTAAAGAAAGAGTTTCTTTTACAAGAGGACGGTGGGAGCAAAGTTGAACTTGGGAAGTTCAAGATGCTCGAACAAACATAGATCAAGCTGCTGAATCAAATCAGCTGTAACTCATATAGATGAGGTAACAGTTCAACCTTCTACTACACAATTTACGTAGGTTAAGTAGGATACGACCGTCCCGAGAGATATGAATTTCTTGTAAGTGAGCAGAATGGCGTATTGCTCATATGAGATGATGCGCCTACTACCTATGAACGAGTTACAAAAGTTGAGTGCGGAACATGGCTTTGTGCCATGAAATCGAAATGGATTCCATGTATGAAAACCAAGTATGGACTTTGGTTGTTACACTGAAGGATAAAACCCACGAGGTGCAAAGGAGTTTTAGAAGAAAACCAACATAGATGGTAATTTGATTACCTATAAAGCAATGCTTCGGTTAAAGGATTTCGTCACGGACAAAGAGTTGACTATGACAAAACCTTGACCTCGTAGCAATGCTTAAATCCATTAGGATACTCTAGCCATTGCCACTCATTATGATTATGAGATATGGCAAATGGATGTGAAGACAGCTTTCCTGAGTGGAAATCTACCCGAGGATGTGTATGACACAGCCTGAGGGCTTCACTTCCATTGATGGTGAAAAGGTATGCAAGCTTCAGAAATCCATGTTTGGATTGAAGCAAGCATCCAGGAGTTGGATTATCCGTTTTGATGAGTCACTCAAAGAGTTTGATTTCTCACAAAATCCGGATGATCATTGTGTGTATAAGGAGGTTAATGGGACTGTAATCGTATTCCTTGTGTTGTATGTAGATGACATACTGTTACTAGGAAACGATGTCTACATCTTCAATCGAGTTAAAATTTGGTTGTCCAATCAATTTGCGATGAAAGACCTTGGTGAAGCAACTTATATCCTTGGGATATAGATGTATAGAGATAAATCAAAAGGTTGCTTAGTCTTTCACAATCATCGTACATAGATGAGATGCTAAAGAGATTAGCATGGATCAATGCTATGTACGAGGCCCGATGTATCGTATGTTCTAAGTGTTACGAGCAGATACCAATCGGATCCTGGTGAGGGTCACTGGATGGCAGTGAAGAATATCCTCAAGTACTTGGAAGCACTAAGGATGTTTTCTTGATCTATAGAGATGGAAATCTCCAAGTGAGCGTGCATTCAGATGCTAGTATTTAATCTGATAAGGATGATTCTGAATCACAATCAGGTTATATACATTCACACTAAATAGCGTGGCGGTCGGTTGGAAAAGTTCCAAACAAGAGGACTCTGATTCATCAACCGAGGCGAGTACATTGCCGCATGAGATGCGCAGGAAGGCGTTTTGGATCAAAAGTTCATTCTTGAACTTGATCTGGTCCCTAGCTGTGATGGGCCCATAGGATTGTATTGTGATACAATGGGGCTAGTTCGCAGGCAAAGGAACCAAGGTCTTATTGACGATCCGAATTCGTACTTTGCCGATTCGGGAGATCATTAGTCGAGATGATATCCTGATAGAGAGAATTCCACGAGCAAAGTGTTCTTTGTTTCGCTGACAAAGCCATTGTCACAGGAGAATTGTGATTCTCATGGACTCGCTTATGGTATTAGATACTAAGGCGATTGACTTTAGGTCAAGTGGGAGATTTGTAAGTGATAAGTCGACTTGTACCATGTGTAAGTCGACTTACACATGTTCGGTACCGATAAGTCGACTTGTTCATTGGATAAGTCGACTTGTTCAAATCGGTCGGATTGTTTATTTGTGCCCTAAAGGCAATCCCTTTAGCGTTTTATTCAAAGTCGTGTGCAGACTTTATGAATAAATAAAGAAAAGGCATTATTCATTAATTTGATATTCATAAACATTATTTATGAATTGATTGGATCTTTAATCAATTAATGAAGTCCATGATATATGACATAACATGAAGGAAATTATGATGTGATCATACTCTCGAGATTCCTATCATGTGCAATTATGTCGAGATTCAAATTCTCCTAGTCATAGGATTAATGAGATGGACATCATTAATCCGGATAGACTAGCACATGTCATATTCCTCGATTGGATCAAGTAGTGGATCTCGAAGCGTAAATATGAGATATTTAGAATTGACATGTGGATGCTTACTAGTGGTAGTAAGTACATTGGATGACCGCCATGAGATCATCACATGGATATCTTATCTAAGTGTCGTTGATAATCTCATCATAGCAATGGTGCAAGTATCCTTAGACTTGAGGTACTCAAGGATATCTTGAATCTTGATCGTGCTTTGACTCCATTCCTTGTTGCCTTCCGAGGTAACTCATAGGGTGGTGCTTAGGTGCGCTTGAGGTATTCAAGATAATTGAATAGCCAATAAAGGATTCACCACTACGGATTAGCGAAGAGATACCCATGGTCTCTTGTCGGGATCATTACTAAGGTCGGCCAAGATGTATGTCATGAAGAGTGTCTTCATTGACATATAAAGTAATGAGTCCCGTGACGAGAACCGATATCACTGGGCTAGACTCGGTCTAGTGAGAGTTGACACTTTGACCATACTCATAACCAAGTGGGGTATAGGATGGTGAAAGGACGAATTGCACGGTAATTGTCTATGGAAGGATTCGTGATCTGGTTCGTGATGAATACATCAAACCGATTACTTTACGGTCAATTGGGGGTCATGATGTGTTGCTAGATACCGCTCATGACTTGCTCAGATTAATTGTTAATCTAAGTGGCCAACATAACCGGGAGCCTAAAGGGTCACACGCATAAGAGTGTTTCAGAGAATCCGTAAAATAGTAATTGGACTGAGTTCCAATTATGGAGAGCATTAGAATTAAATGGATCCCAATGGGATTGGGATATGTCCCGATGAGATCGCGACATCAATATTGCTAAGAAAGGTTTTGAGTCAAGTTTCAAAGATCGGGCCCTGGGCGATGGCGGTAGGACCAATTCCAGCTTGATCGACCTTAGCAATTATTTATATCATTAATTAATTAAATAAATAAATAATTAATTATATAAATTAAAGCTACATGTGCGTTGGATGGAGGAAGGAAGAGATAAAACTTTGAAAAAGTCAAAGTTTACTTTAAGGAATGAATGGCCATAAGCCCTCCACATGTCACCTTCTTATGGAAGTTTTTTTAATGGTTAAAAAGACATAAAAGATGGCTTGGAGAGTGGTGTGGCCGTATGGTTTGCGTGGATGAAGGCTTGAAGAAGAAGAGGAAGCTTAAAAGGTTAAGCTTAAGGTGATTTTGAAAGAGTTTCATTTTCCTTCTTCTTCCATCAAGCATCATCGATTTCTCTACTTCTCCAAGGCACAAGGTTCCAACGTTTCCTTGACTCTCCAGATGAGGTAGGGTCTAGCAACCTTTAATCTGTTCTAGTTATTCTGGGTCAAAGGGTTTGATCCGGTTAGATTTTCGATCTGCGTGGATTACCTTTAGAGATAGTCTCTTTTGGCTATTTAGGTTGATGTCTTCATACGGATCTGGGATCTCGGATTCGGAAAGTCCCGGAACAAAAAATTTTGTTTTCCGCTGCCGGTACATGTGATGTACCTCCCGGGATTTTCCTACACTAGGTTCCTCAGAAATCGGAGCAGAATGTGTCCCAATATCCTGTGGAACATGGGATTTATCTGTGCTCCCTTGACAAGAATGAGATCGAGTCATAGCTCCTCGAGTTCTCTTTCGAGGTGGCATTTTCACTCCTTCAATATAAAACTATTAAAAATATTTAGTTCAAGTCAGACAATTTCAAAGTATGTAAAAACAATTCAAATCATGTAAAACAATGCAAGTTATTCCTTGAAAGCAATGCCATGCAGCCCTAGACCAAAACCTAGGTGCTCTGATACCACAACATGTTGGACCCCGTCTCCGGAGCCCAACATCGGGCATGAAAGCGTGATACTTGCTGCGTGAGGCAAAACTTCTTAATCAAATGAAGAAGGAAAACCCTCGGAAGCTCAAGGGCCCCATAGTGAACAAACTTGGAACTTGCTTTCATTTATTTAAAACAAACACATCCATAATTCATTAATATCCAAAAAGGTAAGTTTTACAAAGCTTTACTAACATTTCAAACCAAATTACAACTTTTGAGTTCAAGATGCCAAAAATATAAAAAAACACTCGAACCAATAGAACTTGAAATGTAACTAAAGCCTTGACTTCCAAAAGTAAAACTTGAAAATACATAAATAGAACCAAACGGAGTGTCGCCATAACTCGTGACTCACTCGGTCTCTTGCTCGTCACCTGAATGGGGGAGGTAAAGGGGGTGAGCTATAAAGCTCGTGGAAACACATTTATAATATAGAAATAAGCAAAACTATTCAAAAGATAACTCATTGCCGTGATATACTTTGAAATCATAGTAATTGAGCATGTAAAAGTCATTATCTCGAAATGCTTGATTTGAAAACAATTCATTAGTAAAATTCCAAAGTTAAATGCGTGAAACATGATAATAATTCATAAACACATAAGCGTAGCATAATGGTTTGGGTTAGTCCAGGTTCATGACGTACTACACATTCCCATCGAAGTGGTTGTGTAGTCGTAGTTTCTTGAGGGAGTCCTTGTAGGGAGCTCCGTGCCACTTGCAGGCAGGCGGGCGAAACCTTTTCATGGTCAACGTGCACGTGACGGTTCTTGGGACATACCATAAACCCACATATCATGCATGATTCAAAGTCTTGTAAACTTGATTGCCAAACTGGCACTTGCTTGTAAACTTGCTTTCCACACCTTTTTGGAAAAACATGATTTCATATGCACGTATTTCTTGAAAAGAGAAAACCCCTTTTTTGAAACCTTTTTAAAAATCATGAATGCAAATCAAATCGCAAACATATAATCAATTCACATTAGTACATAAGGCAACATTGATGATGCAATTTAAAGCATTAAATCTTTCTTGAATTGAACAAAACAATGAGTGACTTATTTACTGTATTATAAATATGAACCCACCTTAAATTCCTTGCTTGTACATGGTCAGGAATGAGTTTCCTCTTGATCCTCTAGCTCCTCTTGCCTCACTTGATCTCTTGTCGAAGCTTCAAATTCGATCAAAAATCGTTAAACCTAGCTTTCCTCTTTTCTTCTTCTTCTTCCTCTCTTCCTATGACTCCCTCTTCTCCTTTCCTTCCTTTCCCCTTTCTTTCTTTTCTTCTTCTAAATCCTTAAGCCTAAATGAAGGCACAAAGACTAGAATGCCCCTCCTCGTTAAGTTTAATCTTCCCAACTTAAGTGAACTTCCTATAGTGCCCTCATAAAGTTTACCCCTTTCATAAACACTTATTCCACACTAATCCCAAGTTAATCTTAATTTTCCACTACTACTCCCAATAAAATCAAACTATGCAATAAATCATACAATCACATAGTTCATGCTTAATAACAGCAATAAAAACAATTTGGGGCCCAACATGATGGATAGCTAGTCCATCAAACTATTGGGGCCAGTTTAATCACCAAATCTTCTCAAAACATCTAGAAGTGATGATAGCACTATAAACTCTTTATTTGAACTAAAGATCTCTTCATTTGATGAAGAATCAAGAAAATCAAGAAAGATAAGAGAAGCAAGAGTAGAGACATTTTGAGCAAGCGTATAAGAAAGGAAATCAAGGTAGTTATATGTTTATAATAGAGTAAATAAGTCACGACATGTTTTTTTTGTAAATCTAGAACATTTAATGATTTCAATTGCATCATAAGTGTTGCATCTATTGCATCTTGAATGAATTGAAAATCTATTATATGTTTGATATATGAATTTTGTTGATATGTGAAAAGATTTTGAAAATGAATTGTTTTGAAAAGATACATATTTATGGAATCATGTTTTCAAAAATGTTTTCGAAATATCTCATGTCTATAAAAAAAGTGCCATTTTGGGCAATATGTTTACAAGTATATGAAATCAAGTTTCGAAAATGTGCCATTTTGGGCAACAAGTTTACAAGTCATGAATTATATGTTATGTGGGTTTAAGGTGGTCCCCTAAGTTAACTCACGTGAACGTTGATCAAGTTAAAGGCTTCTCCCGCCTACCTGCTAGTGGCATGGATCTCCTTTATGGACTCTCATAAGTTCACAGCTACGTAAAACCATTATGTGGTATTGCGTTAGTGCATTCTGTTCACGGCTACACAGGACCCTTATGAAAAATGTGTAGTACGTTCTATTTTGGATCCACCCAAACCATTCTGATGTGTTTATATGCTTATGATCTGTGAACAAGTTTGATGCATTCATGTTTTATGGTTTGTAAATTTGGTTACACGATAAGAATTCGAAAAACATGTGTTTTATGAACTCAAAGAGAATTTTCTGCAATAAGTAAATGCTTTCAAAGGTTTTGCTTATTTTTTGTTATAAACTGTTACCCACAAGCTTTCAAGCTCACCCCTCCCCCCTTTTATCCTATCTTCACGTGATAGCTAAGAGACCAAGTGATCAAGAGCCTAAGGGCATTTCTCCAAATTTGCTTATTTTGTAGTTTTAGTTGATTTTAGGAAAGCAAGAAATTTGTTTGTTCAAGGACCTTTTATAATTTGAGATTTTTGAGACGATGATGTAATGTAGCTTAAAATGTCATTAAAGATTTGTAAAAATTTATTCTTTTGATGTTAATGAAATGTGAATGGTGTATTGATGATGTGAGTTGAAATTAGATATACCTGAAGAAGAAATCAATTTGAGTTGATGATTTTGGAACATAAATCATTGATATATACGTGTATGCATAAGCGAGATACTGTAGAAAGGAAGATAGGAATTATAACTGATCAGATATAGTTGATGGAGATGAGACAATTGAGTTGAGATTTTAGAGTTTAATGAAATCACTTTGGTAGCTAAATGGTCATGCTGAGAACATTCCAAGTTTGCATAGTGCAAAATTTCAAGTTTTCCATAAGGGAAAAATTCGTGTTCTGACTTTAGGAAAAAATTTGGATTGATCTAGATGAATTTGACAAGTTTTCTTCATGGAAATTGTAGCTTTTCTTCCTAGCTTTCCAATGCTATAACGTATGAAATTTTTGGATATCAAAGTCAAAAGTTATGGTCCTTATAAGTGGAGATGCTTAGGAGTATAAGACGTGTCGTTTGGTGAGGACATATCGTTTGGTGAAGACGTATCGTCTGGTGATGACATATCATCTGGTGATGACGTTTCGTCTAGTGAGGATGTATCATCTGGTGAGAACGCTTCTTCTAGTGAGGACGTATCGTATGGTGAGAATGCTTCATCTAGTGAGGACGCATCATCTGGTAAGGACGCTTCATCTAGTGAGGAAGCTTTGTCTGGTGAGGACGCTTCGTCTGGTCATATTGTATAGTGCACTATTCATCTTGTATCATATGGTCCCACTTTTAACCCTGCTGATGATCGAATTTGTCTTCGAGGTATTCATAAAAGTTGTATATCTTGAAGTTCTCTTTCAAACCGTCTAAAAAAAACCTTAATTTGATGTCTCTAGAGAAAGCTACGCGAATTGCAAGATATCTTCTGTGTACTATTCATAACCTTGTTCTGATCATTGTTCATCTTGTATCGTCTGGTCCAATTCTGATCTTTTTGATGACAAAATCTCACTTCAATGTCTTTATAAAAGATGTAGATATTGAATTCCTCTTTTTAACCCTTTAAAAATGAACTTAATCTAATATCCCTAGAGCAAGTTATGCCAATTGTCTCACAAAAGGTTCAATATGATTGAGGACGAAACCTTGTTTGAATTCCTTCGGCTAATCTTTGTATCAGATTTCCAAATGAAGTGATTCTTAAAAGAATAGATCCCAACACACATCTCTCTATCTATACATGAAAATTTATAGCTTTTGGTATTGATTAAAAAAAGATTGATCGAATCAAAGTAAGGACATCAGTTGGAAGAGCATGAATTGGATATCTTACAGAACATGCTTCAATATTTTGACGATATCTGGATCTGTAGGGTTCCAACTGAGATGATTTCCAATGTGGAGTAAACCAGAGACATAGGTTTACAAATTATATAATAGGTTGAATTCTAATTCAACCTTTAAGATGTTCAATATCTAGATGGAAGTTAAGTATAGAATATTTGCTTCAGTATAAGAATAATTCAGAAAATAGGGCCCGACACTTACAGTATCAAAAAATGAAGATGAACTGAAGATGACTAATAAGGGTTAACTGGAATAACCATACATGGTAACAAGTACAAGCACACATTTTATGACTTCGAATGTTGAGCTCTGGAAGCGGGGTCCAACATGAAATATAGAAGCAAGCTGTTAGTTATAAATCCAGTCTAAGTTAAAGTGAGAATGTCAACCTAATGATGTTAAAAAAGCATTTCTTGAGGGGGAACCTAAATTTAATTGGTAATTCTTTTATATTTATTTTTATTTTGGGATTTTGGTTTTAGTTTTCATATTTTAATTTATATCTATGTTAATATTATGGCTTAATATAAATTTTTTGCTTCGATTATGATTGTTATTTTTTTTTGTATTTTATGCCTTATGTATATTATGGATTATCATTGTAACATCCCATCACCGATGGGGAGGGTAGAATAGTAATTTTGAGTGGCCAATGGGCGTTTAGAAATGCCTTTACATGTCCATGCATAATCTAGCATCCGCATATATGAGAATAGTAAATTTACATATGAAAAATGACTGTACATGCATTCATGACATTTCCTGGTATAAGTGTGAAGAAATGTGATTGTAAATTAATGTAATTTGTGTGTATGAAAAAATGAGTTGGAGAGGGTCTTTTTGATTTTTGAATTTTTAGAGAATTTTAAAAATTATTTTTTTGAAATTTCGGTGTAAGTTTTGGACTAGAAAAAATGCCAAGTGGCAAGATGATTGTGTACCGGTAGTAGAAATTACTGTCCAATGGCACTGGAAATTGAGAGAAGTGATTGTAGGATTTATTAATTGAGCCATTGAAATTTTGGGAAAAATTGGACTAGAAATTGAAATTTAATTGGAAAGAAACCATGAGAGTGCCTAAAAATAGGACATGTAGCAAGTGACACTTGTCACTTGCCTAACCATTCCGCCTTTGTTTAATTAAAAGCCTTTTCCCCTTCTTGGTTGTCATTCACGATGCTTTCATGTGTGAAGACCAAGATATTTTATTCTCTTCCTCATTTTCATCCTCTCCTCCTTCTTCTTCGATGGTTTCTTCTTCTTGTCATTTTGTTGCCAATCTCCACCCATAATAAATCTAGCTCTCTCATATCTTAGTTGCTCTCTTCCCTTCTCACCAAAAACCTAAACCTTTCAAGCTCAAGATGATGATGATCGTGAGATGGTGAAGAAGTTAGGGATTTTGAGTTTCTTGAAGATTTGAAGAATTAAGTAAGAATTGTGTTTTATATAATTAATTGTTAGATAAAAGAATTATTTGTTATGTTATTTAAATTTAATTGCATGGAAATTGTGTTGGAGGATATGCGTATGTGTGTGTGAATTGCTTGCTTTGATTGATGCTTAATGATGTAGAAATTGATGAATGTAAGTGTTTTGGAAGTGAAAATATGTTAGATGAGTGTATGAAAAGGAAGATGATTGAGTGTAAGGTGCTATCATTTTGTAGACTCTTTTTCAAGCAGAGCTTTTGATTTGGCTATGGTTATTTTCATGAGTGAATTGAGTAGTATTTGAGTGAGGAAATGGTATGGAAGAGGTAGGAGAAGAGTTAGGTGCTAATATGGAAAAATTTGATTTGAGTATGTTTCAATGATTTGGCCATAAATTCTTCTATAATGGTGCAATTGGGATGAGGTTTAGCTTGAATTAAACTAGAGTTGTTTGGATATAATTCTTATGAAGGAAGTAATGTTTAATTTTGGCTCGAAGAGTTCCAAATTTGGACTAGAATATGAGAAAGGGTGTAGGGATGAACAGTAGCTCGAAAACTGCATTTACTGATCTGAAACTTTGAAAAAAATTTTGGGTTGATTTAAGCAGATTTTTCTAAAGGGGTCTTCATGAAAGTTGTAGTTTTTCTTGTTAGCTTTCTATCGCTACAAAGTATGACATTTTTTGATATCAGTATTGAAAGTTATGATTTATTGACTTTAGGATGTTAATCCAAAGATTAATGTGCTTTGTTTGTAAAAATGCCTATAAGTGTAGGTTTTGTAGATACTATGTTTTGAGGCCAATTCTGGACTGTTGTGGTTTGAATTGACTCAAGTGGCCTTATTGAAAGTTATAGAGGAATGTCTTAGCTTTTTAATGATGTATAATATGCCATTTTTGGATGTAGGAATTGTAAGGTATGAATTTTTGAAGTTTAGATGTGGTTTAGGGTGGAATTATGGGGGCAAAAACTTTGATTGAAATTTTGATCTTTCTAGATGTTGAATTAACTTCCAAGTTGTTCATGAAAGTTGTAGAATGTATTCTTATCTTTTCATTGATATAAAGCATGAAATTTTTTGACAATAAAATAGGAAGTTATGATTTTTAGAAATTGGGATACTGTTTTGGATGACACTTATTTGGTCAGTAATTTTGATTGAGATTTTGATACCTTTAAAAGTGAAATTGATTTTTGAGTCCTTCATGGAAATTGTAGAATTTTCTTAGAGCTTTCTATTGAGACCTAATTTGTGAATGTTGGACACTTGAGTGAAAAGTTATAAATTTTGGAAGAAGAGAGAAAAATAAGTGAAAAAAAAGAAAAAAGGGGGGTCAAGGTCCTCGCAGCATCGCGAGTGCGATCACGTTACCTCGTGAGCTAGTCGCCTTCAATCTTGAGCTGGTCGCAATCATGACCATTCGCGCGGGGGGTTAACTCGATCCGACGTGGGTCGACCCGACCCGAACCCTCTTCCATTCTTTTGTGTATAACTTTTTCATCTGACGTCTGATTGATTTAATTTTTGAAGCGTCGGATTTCTAAGAAATTAGGCTACCTCTCTATGAGAATATGTGGATTTTGGAGATTAGATTGAAATTAATGGAATTAATCAAAGTAAGAGGATCGATCGAATTGATTATTTTTTGAGACTTACTTCAGTGTTCTAGAAATAATTGGACCTATAGAAATCCAAAGTGAGTAATTTTGGTGTCTATGGATTCCTAAAACATAAGGAATCATTTTTATGAAAAATAGGTTGCCTAGGTTGCCTTACGTTGACTATCTCATTGATCGGGAGTAGTAGACTTAAAAGTGTGTGTTGTGAAAAAAACTAAATTAAGTCAATAAGCAATAAATTGTGAGTTTAATGGTTTTAGTGAGGCATAAGATGAGTTTGATATAGGAATGGGTTTGTGATGAAATTTATGGAATGATACCGGGATTATCATGAACATGCATCGTACATATTCTGAAGTGAATCACACGTTAATACAATACTTAGAAAATGATATAAGAATGCACGAGAAGGGGGGGTTGAATTGTGTATTCCCCTTTTTGAAATTCTTTCAAAAACTATTTGTTAGAAATAATATTCTTTTACAGAACTTTCGATAGATTCTAATTAATCAAAACTTTGAAAACTTTGTTTACGAACTATGTAATGATAAAACTTGAATCTAAAAGAGAGATAGAGTAAGAGTAGTTGACACAGTGATTTATTCTGGTTCACCCCAAACCGTGGGCTATGTCCAGTCCTCAGAGTTCTTTATGAGATTTCACAATCTCTTCAACTTTTACAAGTATTCTTTACGAGCCTCTTCAGGTCTCTACAATCAGTATTCTTTCACACTTAGCCTCTATAGACTTTCTGCACTACTTTCTCATAGAAAAGTGTTTGAAAACTTATTACAGTAAAATAGCTCTCGGCTAATTTTAATTTGCTCAGTATGCTTTTTACGATCGCGTAGATGTAATTCAGCCAATTTTTCAACTAACTTTGCAATCTTCGACTTCGACTTGTATTTATAGCCTTCGTCTCCAACTGCTTCTTGATTCTTGTTTTTGGATTCTTATTTCTTGAATCTTGTTTCTTGAATTTTTAAGAGAACGGTTAATCAGTTGAGTTCTATAACTAACCCGAACTGACTCTTGCGTCTTCTTTTTAAATTCTGCGTTTGTCTTTCTCCGTCTGTATCTTTTACGTCTATGTTTCTGCGTCTGCATCTGCGTCTGCGTCTGTTTTTTTTGTTAGTCTGTGTCTGCATCTGTTCTTTCAATTCGCGTCTTCGTTTGTTTTTTTTTTAGGCATGTGTTCACGTATTTCAGATTTTTAAATCGGCGTCATGTCTTATTTCTATTCGTCTACGTCTTCATCGCTTCGTTTGTATTGCTTCGATTGTATTGCTTCGTCTGCTTTTGTTTTTCTTTTATTGTTCTCTTTGTTATACATCAAAATTATATGTAAGTGAAGTCATTTTGACTTAACAATCTCTCCCTTTTTTATGATAACAAATTATATACAAAAAGAAAACAAAATACAAAATACAATGTTTATAAAAGAAAAAAAAACTTATCTTCAGAATTCTTCTTTTCTTTTCTTTTCTTCATCTGCTTCAGTCACACCTTTTGAAATTCTTTTCTGAACATTTTCTTCTCCTCCTCTGCTCATTTCCTTCTCTCCCTATTTGTTATAATAAAAAATGATTATTGACGATGGTTCTTCAACAGTTCTGTCATCATCTTCTTCAAATCATTCATCGTCTCCTTTATTTCGTTGACTTCTCCGCGTAATTTGCTGATTTCAACTTGTGAGGCCAGCGGTGAAGAGGATTGATCATTCTCTGCTGAGGGTGAAGTGAATGCAATTGTTGTAGCATATGCGTCCAAGGGAGGGATGTAATCTTCATTAATCTCAATAGTTGGTGGACGAATGAATATATTTGACTCTGGGATGTCCAAGTCATAGGGAGCAGGTAGCATAAGCAACTGTCTTCCTTGCAAGGGTATGCCTTCAGCTTGTATAGACAGAGTATTAGATAAGGGCCTAATACACAAAACTGTCTGGACAAGTGATTCAACAAATGTCCCTGTTATCACTTTTCCCCTTATTGGACAGTCTTCATTCTTGTCTGTAAAGCTACAGCTAGCTCCGTCTGAAATCTCTGTCGAAGTGCATGCCTCATCAATTTTCCGCACTTCTTCTACAATTTGATCTGCGGATAGATCATCTTTGATTTTTTCTTCAGGAAATAGCTTCGATTTCCCTTTATTCAAATCCAAAGGATATCTTGGCTGAATGTCTGGTACAACCTTTATTATCGAATGTTCTGTGACGGGATAAATAGTGCATGGTCTGCTGGATATTTTCGTAGGGTATGGCTTAGTAGCTGCATCCCTCAAGACATCGTAGAACATCTTTTCGTCTTCTTTCAGTAAATGCCATGTGTCACTATTTATTAAAATATGTTGTACGAAAGCCATTACCTTCTTCTTTGGTTGATTACAGATAGCAATAGCAGTCCTCCTCTTGGTAACAACTTCAACCATTCTGATCTTCAACTTGTTTCTTCTTAAAATTCTGGAATAGTTGTATACAGTTGGACCAGATTCATCGGATTTCTCCTGTGGTATCTGAACCAAGTTTGGTTCTGCTGCTGCCTCTGGTTCTGCTTCAATAGGATTCTCCTGAACCAGGCTTATCTCCTCTGGTTTCTCTAGTTGAACAGTGGGAATATCCTGAACTCTGCTATGCTCAATTTCTTTTTCTTTTTTAGTAGCATTCAGGGTATCTTTCTTTCGACTAACCTCCCCAGCAGTGGAGACAGTCTTCTTCCGACTAATCTTCTTAGTCTTTTCTTCTGCTTTAGTCAGTCTTGACGATTTCTGCACTTGAGATTTTACTTTTTCAGATTATGATTTTCTCTTCTTCTCAGTCTCTTTAGCCTGTTTGGCAGTATCCTCTTCAAGAATAGAGACTAGAGACCTTGTTGCTTTGGGTGCACGAGATTGAAAACCTTCTGCTTGACTCTGCTCTCTGGCTCTCTTTTCTTCTTGTTCCCTCAGAATCCGAATCCTCGGTGATCTCTTTGCCTTCTTCGTAATTTCACCCAAAAGATTTTCTCTTTTTCTTTTCGACGCACCTTCTTCTGTCCTCCGAACTGTTAGAGTAGTGCCCTAAAGGCAATCCCCTTTAGCGCATTTTGTTCATAGTCATGTACAGACTTTATGAATAAATAAAGAAAGGCATGTTTCATTTATTTGATGTTCTTTATGAATTGATAGTGATCTTTAATCAAATTAATGAAGTCCATGATATATGACATAGCATGAAGGAAATTATGATGTGATCATACTCCTGAGATTCCTATCATGTGTAATTATGTCAAGATATCTAAATTTTCCTAGTCATAGGATTAATGAGGCTGGACATCATTAATCCGCATGACTACACATGTCATACTCCTTGATTGGATCAGCGGTGGATCTCGTAAAGCGTAAATATGAGATATTTAGAGTTGACATATGGATGCTTACTAGTAGTAGTAAGTTCATTGGATGACCTGCCATGAGATCATCACATGGATTTAATGTCATTGATAATCTCATCATAGCAATGGTGCAAGTATCCTTAGACTTGAGGTACTCAAGGATATCTTGATAATCGATCTTGATTTTGACTCCATTCCTTGTGGCCTTCCAGAGGTTACTCATAGGGTGGTGCTTGGAGTGCGTTTGAGGTATTCAAGGTAATTAAGTAGCCAATAATGGATTCATCACTTACGTGAGAATGTAAGAGATACCTGCCTCTTGTCAGGATCATTACTTTAAGTCTCTGGCCAGAGCATGACTATGTCATGAAGAGTGTCTTCATGGACATATAAAGTAATGAGTCCTCAGACAGGAACTGATTTCACTTGGGCTAGACTTAGTCTAGTAAGAGTTGACATATTAGCCATACTCATAACCAAGTGGGGTATAGGATGATGAAAGGATGAATTGCACAGTAATTGTCTATGGAAGGGTTCGTGATCTGGTTCGTGATGAATTCATCAAACCAATTACTTTCCGGTCAATTGGGGGTCATGATGTGTTGCTAGATACCGCTCATGACTTGCTCAGATTAATTATTAATCTAAGTGGCCAACATAACCGGGAACCTAAAGGGTCACACGCATAAGAGTGTTTCAGAGAATCTGTAAAATAGTATTGGACAGAGTTCCAATTATGGAGAGCATTAGGATTAAATGGATCCCAATGGGATTGGGATATGTCCCGATGAGATTGCGACATCAATATTGCTAAGAAAGGTTTAAGCGATTTTCAAGATCAGGGGCCGGTAGAGTTGCGGTATGACCGACCCCAGTTTGACTGGACCTCTTAGTAATTATATATATATGTTAATTAATTAAGTAATTAATTAATTATATATATATATATATGCATTTTCGTTGGAAAGGGAAGAGAGGATAAGGACTTTTGACTTTTCAAAAGTTAATGCATTTAATGCTTAACCAAATGTATGGTCATTTATCCTCCACTTGTCATGATCTTATGGATAGTCTTTTTAATTGTTAAAAAGACATATAAGATGGCTTGTAAAATGGGATGGCCGTAGGTTTTGCTAGAGAAAAAGGAAGAGCAAATTTCTTAAGGGTTAAGGAAAGAGCATTGGAAAGGGTTTTCAAGTCTTCTTCCTAAGGCAACCATCGATTCTCTCTTCTCCAAGGCAAGTTCCAACGTCTGATCTCAAGCTCTCCAGGACAGAGGTAGGGTCTAGCAGCTTTTAATCTATTCTAACTATTCCCGGGTCAAAAGGGTTTGACTCGGTTAGGTTTTCTGATCTCTGCGTGGATACCTTTAGAGATAGTCTCTATTGGCTATTCAGGTTTGAGTTTTCATATCGACACCGGGATCCTGGGTTTTCGGGAAGGTCCCGGGACCAAAAATTTTTTGTTTCCGCTGCTGGAACATGTGATGTTCCTCCCAGGATTTTCCTACAGTGGTATCAGAGAGTCTGGTGTCGTGTATGAAGCTTTAATTGAAGCTAGATCATAAACCCTAATTGCTTGTGATGTTGATGCATGCTTTCTGTTCAGATTTCGAATTGCTATAGAGATAGGGTTTTCGAAATTTTTCTGCCCATGAATGTTCATAACATGTTAGAGAATATGTTTATGAATTTTCAGAATTTATCGATTTGATTTGATATAGTTTTGCTAATTATTTTCCTAAGCTTACAGATGCTGTTTTTGAAACGATTCTGTGAACTGGCAGTAGTATAAAATCAAGAATAAATTCTAGAAAAATCGTTTTCTGGATTTTCCTTCACCTACATGTCTCTAAGATGTTGGTGAATGTCTGTGAGCATGGAAATTGGATTTCAAGGTGATTGGATATTTATTTTCGATTTTATTCTATGCTGTTGGGAATTGCTGTGTTGATGAACACAAAATTTTAATCGGTTTTGTTATTTTGGTTGACTGAGTTTTTGATGGCCTAAAATCCTGGAAAAATTCAGGTAGCATGTTTTGAACATGTAGTAACCTATATAATGTTCTCAGAATTTATTGAAATTGTTTCATTGATCATTTCAAGCAATGTACAGAACTGGACAGTTTTGGTGAAAATTGTTGGGACTGTTTTGCTTGGCTTGATTGAGGTTGCTTTTTCAGTTCCAATGCCTTGCAACATTTTGAATGTGATTAAAAATGTGTTATATTAATGTGGTATGATTTCCAAATTGAATTTCTTGAAGTTGCTTTTCCAAGAATTTTTGAATGCCGAATTGGTCACATTTGTGTCTCGTTGGTATATTTCATTTTCTTGCTTGTTTTGGCCGTCACAATTTTTGTGACAAGTGCCGGAGTAGTTTTGAGAGTGTATACACTAGCTTGAGATGCTTAGGGTGATAATTTGGGTGTTCCTAAATTATTTAGAAATCTTAGAGTTATGACTCATTTCAAGCTTTTCATATAGTTTGACTATTTAAGGCATTCATGGATCAATGAAGTGTTCATTGATACATCAACCAATGATATTACCTTAGGTATGATGGTATTGAGAATTGGAATTGCATTGATTGAGGAATTAGCCGATTAGAGATTTTAGCAAAATTCCCTGAATAAGTCGACATGTATATGGAATAAGTCGACTTGTTCAAGGTTTTTGGATAAGTCGACTTGTGTATAGAATAAATTCCACTTGTTCAAGATTTCAGTATAAGTTTCCACTTGTAGCTTCTTGTAAGTCGACTTATACATGGGCAGGTGAAATAAGTCGACTTGTGTCAAACAAGTCGACTTGTCTGTGGGCAGATGCAATAAGGCGACTTGCATTTGATGAAAGTCGACTTGTGACATGCTCAGGTTGGATGATGGATGATTATAAGGATTGATTCAATTGGATTGATGAAACCTAAATCATACCATATAGTCCTGGTGACTATGATCCTTCAGCTTGGAGTCTAGAGTTTCCAAATCCCTCCTCGGTATATGAAAACTAACGCCTTCCATTAATATGGTAAGAACCAGAGTTCTTATAGGGTTGGGTTGTTGAGCAAATTCAAGCTCACTCTATACGGATATGTTCGAACCATGAAAATATGATTTTCGGATTAATGGGTTGGTTTTCACTAGAAGCGTTGATTTGTTGAGCAAACTCAAGGTCAACGTGGATGAGGCGAAATTGGGTAGCATACATCGGATGTATGCGCATCAAAGAGTCGATACTCAATGTAAGTGCATACATCAACAAGTTGATAAAGACTGATTGATATTGTGTCTAAGATGTAATTGGTATATCCGATACCTCCGAGACATAAGGTGGCTTGTTGGACAAATCAAGGTCATTCTCAATATCGGTTATCGATGATGCAATTGGTATGACCGATACCTACCGATTGACCTAACTTGTGGCTTGTTGGACAAATCCAAGGTCATTCTTAGTAATATCGGATATCAACCCACTCAGACATAATGTCATTTTGTTTCTTTGGATTCAGTAATGAGGGTTATGGATTACGTGAAACTAGTGGGAGTCTTTTGCATATCATTCAAGTCCTTATGATTATGCAACTATTCCTATTCTAACATTCTTCCTCTCTATCCGTGTAGGTTGTTTGAAAATGTCGCAAGTGTGAACCTTCGCCGCTAATGGAGTCAAACAAGCTAACCGGACCGAACTTTCTTGATTGGTTAAGGAACCGAGAATCGTTCTCGGATCCAAGGTCAGGATATATCCTAGATTTTCCGCCTTCCGGATGCACTCTTTGTCGATGCTTCGATGATGATCGAAGGCATATAGTAAGCATCTTAGGGCGATGACATGGCGACTTGCATTATGCTTGCGTCGATGTCACCGAGCCGAAAAAGACGAGTCCATGGATGCTCACACAATAGTTTTTCATCTTAGGGAGCTGTTTGACGAGCAAGCCCGATCTCGAAAGGTTCGAGACCTCAAGGCTTCTCTTCACCACCAAGATGGCTCCAAGGACATCTGTCAGGCAAGACGCATCAAGATGAATGGCTATATCGAGATTGGTCGTCTTAGGTTTTGCAATGGATCATGAATTAAGTATAGACTTAATTCTGGTTGGATTGTCCGACAGTTATGCACAGTTCGTGCTAAACTATCGGATGAACCAAATATCCACTACAATACCTGAGCTGATCAATCTGCTCAAGACAGCTGAGCAGACTATCAAGAGTGATAGTAAGCAAGTGCTGGTAGTAGCTTCTTCTTCTTCAGGTTCAAAGAAGAAAAAGAACCCAAAGAAGAAGAAGGTAAAGAAACCAAAGGGAGGCGCCATCAAGAAGAAGACCAAAGAAGCTGCCCCGAAAGGAACTTGCTTCCATTGCGGTAAAGATGGCCATTGAGGCGAATTGCAAAATCTATTCGAGTCGAAGCGAAGAAGGCATCGATGCCTCGACTACTTGAGTTTGTATGTCATTGAAGTTAATATCGCATCGATCACAACATCTGGGTATTTGATCTTGGTTGTGACTCACATATGTAATGATATGGGGCCTCGTGGACGATGGGCAACCCATGAAGGGAGAAGTAGACCTACGTGTTGGAAATGGAGCAAGAGTTGTTGCATTAGCCGTAGGAACCTATGTTTTGTATCTCCCTACTGGGCTTGTACTGGAATTGGATGATTGTTATTTTGTACCCGTTTTGACAAATAATATATTATCTGTTTCTTGTCTAAATAGAGCTGGATTCCATATGAATTTTAGTAGCAATGGTTGTTCTATTAATTCTAATGGAATGCTTTATGGAACTGGTATATTGTGCAATGGTATTTACATATTAGATATGTCTAATCCAATTTTAAATGTCAATGACACCAAACGGTATAAAAGAGATAATCTAAAGTCAACTTACTTATGGCATTGTCGACTTGGCCATATAAATGAGACACGCATCGCTAAAGTAGTTTAGGGTCATTTGATTATGAATCATATGACACATGCGAATCTTGTTTATTAGGCAAGATGACTAAATTACCCTTCAAGGGAAAGGGTGAACGAGCGATTGGAGTATTAGACCTAATACATTCAGATGTATGCGGTCCGATGTCCATCCATGCCAGAAGTGGTTGTCGTTACTTCATTACCTTTATCGATGATTATTCACGATATGGGTACTTGTATCTGATGAGATACAAATCTGAAGCGTTTGAAAAGTTCAAACAATTCAGATATGAAGTAGAAAACCAGCTTGGTAAAAGTATCAAGGCATTACGATCCGATCGTGGTGGAGAATACTTAGACCAACAGTTTCTGGATTATCTCAGAGATAATGGGATATTATCTCAGTGGACTCCTCCTTACACGCCGCAAGACAATGGTGTGGTTGAAAGGAGAAATCGAACCTTGTTGGACATGGTACGATCAATGATGGGTTTCGCAGTTACCAAAATCGTTTTGGGGTATGCTTTAGAGACAATTGTTTACTTGTTAAATGAGTTCCCTCTAAGACAGCTTGATGTTACTCCATATGAGATGTGGACTAACAAAACCTTATCTTTCTCATCCGAAAGTATGGGGTTGTCCCGCCACGTGAAGCGGATTCATCGAGATAAGCAGGCTTAAATCGACAAGTGTTTGTTTGTAGGATATCCTAAAGAGACCAAAGGATATCAATTCTACCTTGCTGAGGAACAAAAGGTGCTTGTTTCAAGGCATGCTGTCTTTCTAGAGAAAGAGTTTCTTCTGCAAGAAGACAGTGGGAGCAAAGTCGAACTTGAAGAAGTTCAAGATGCTCAAACAAGCACAGATCAACTGCCTGAACCTGAGACTGTCACTCATTCAGATGAAGTAACAGTTCAACCTTCTGTTGCACACGAGTAGGATGTGCACTATTCCCGAGAGATACGGATTTCTCGTAAGTGAACAGAATGACGTGTTGCTCATAGAAAATGATGAGCCTGCTACCTATGAAGAGGTTCTGAAATGTTCAGAGTCTGGAAAATGGCTTTGTGCCATGAAAGCCGAAATGGATTCCATGTACATAAACCAAGTATGGTCTTTAGTTGATGCACCTGAAGGGATAAAACCTATAGGGTGCAAATGGGTTTTCAAGAAGAAAACCGACATGGATGGTAATGTGATTACCATAAAGCAAGGCTCGTGGCAAAGGATTTCGCCAAAGACAAGGAGTTGACTATGACGAGACCTTCATTTCAGTAGCAATGCTTAAATCCATTCGATACTCCTAGCCATTGCCGCCATTATGATTATGAGATATGGCAAATGGATGTGAAGATGCCTTTCCTTAACGGAAATCGCCGAGGATGTGTACATGACACAACCAGAGGGCTTCACTTCCAAAGGATGGCGAAAAGGTATGCAAGCTTCGTAAATCCATCTATGGATTGAAGCAAGCATCCAGAGTTGGAACATCTGTTTTGATGAGTCAATCAAAGAGTTTGGTTTCTCACAAAATCCGGATGAACATCGTGTACAAGAAGGCTAATGGGAATGCAATCGCTTTCCTTGTGCTATATGTGGATGACATATTGTTACTCGGAAACGATGTCTCAATGATGCAATCAGTTAAAATTTGGTTGTCCAAGCAATTTGCAATGAAGGACCTTGGTGAAGCAACTTATATCCTTGGGATAAAGATCTATAGAGATAGATCAAAAGGTTGCTTGGTCTTTCACAATCATCGTGACATAGACAAGATGCTAAAGAGGTTTAGCATGGAGCAATCCAAGAGAGGGTTCCTTCCCATTACTCATGGATAACACTCGAAATCTATGTGTCCTAAGACACAAGATGAGAGGATTCGCATGGATCGGATCCCGTATGCATCCGCAGAGGATCGATCATGTATGCTATGTTATGTACGAGGTCCGATGTATCGTATGCTCGAGTGTCACGAGCAGATACCAATCGGATCTCGTGAGGGTCATGGGTGGTGTCAAGAATATCCTCAAGTACTTGCGAAGGACTAAGGATGTTTTTTGATATATGGAGATGGAAATCTCCAGTGAGCGGGCATACGGATGCTGATTTTCAATCGACAAGGATGACTCAGATCCGGTCAAAGTTATGTTTTCACGCTAAACGGCGGAGCGGTCATTGGAAGAGTTCCAAACAAGAGACGATTGCAGATTCGACGACCGAGGTAGAGTACATTCTTCGCATCGAGGCGCAAAGGAAGTCGTTTGGATCAAGAAGTTCATTTCGAACTTGGTGTGGTTCCTAATGTAATGGACCCATGATTGTATTGTGACAACAATGGGGCTATTGCTCAGCAAAAGAACCAAGGTCTTACCAACGATCTAAACACGCATCTGCAGATATCATCCGATCGAGAGATCATTCTTTAGAGGTGATGTCGCGATCGAGAGGATTCCACAGAGCGTAATATTGTCGATCCGCTGTGAAGCCATTGTCACGTAAGAATTTTGATTCTCATGTACTCGCTATGGTATTAGATACCAAGGCGATTGGCTTTAGGTCAAGTGGGAGATTTGTTAGAGTAGTGCCCTAAAGGCAATCCCTTTAGCGCATTTTGTTCATAGTCATGTATGCAGACTTTATGAATAAATAAAGAAAGGCATGTTTCATTTATTTGATGTTCTTTATGAATTGATAGTGATCTTTAATCAAATTAATGAAGTCCATGATATATGACATAGCATGAAGGAAATTATGATGTGATCATACTCCCGAGATTCCTATCATGTGTAATTATGTCAAGATTCAAATTTTCCTAGTCATAGGATTAATGAGACCGACATCATTAATCCGGACAGACTAGATATGTCATACCCTTGATTGGATCAAGCAAAGGATCTCGTAAACTGTAAATATGAGATATTTAGAGTTGACATATAGATGCTTACTAGTAGTAGTAAGTTCATTGGATGATTCGCCATGAGATCATCACATGGATTTAATGTCGATGATAATCTCATCATAGCAATGGTGCAAGTATCCTTAGACTTGAGGTACTCAAGGATATCTTGATATCCGATCCCGCACTTTGACTCCATTCCTTGTGGCCTTCGGAGGTTACTCATAGGTGGTGCTTGGGTGCAGTTTGAGGTATTCAAGGTAATTGAGTAGCCAATAAAGGATTCATCACTACGTGAAAATGTAAGAGATACTGCCTCTTGTCGATCATTACTTTAAGTCTCTCGGCGAGAGATGACTATGTCATGAAGAGTATCTTCATGGACATATAAAGTAATGAGTCCTCGACAGAACCGATTTCACTGGGCTAGACTTAGTCTAGTAAGAGTTGACATATTAGCCATACTCATAACCAAGTGGGGTATAGGATGATGAAAGGACTAATTGCACAAGAATTGTTCATGGAAGGGTTCGTGATCCGTTCGTGATGAATTCATCAAACCAATTACTTTCCGGTCAATTGGGGGTCATGATGTGTTGCTAGATACCGCTCATGACTTGCTGCATTAATTATTAATCTAAGTGGCCAACATAACCGGAACCTAAAGGGTCACACGATAAGAGTGTTTGGAGAATCATAAAATAGTATTGGACAGAGTTCCAATTATGGAGAGCATTAAGATTAAATGGATCCCAATGGGATTGGGATATGTCCCGATGAGATCGCGACATCAATATTGCTAAGAAAGGTTTCCGGTGATTTTTCAGTATCGAGGCCCGGTAGGCCGGTAGGACCGACGCCAGTTTGACTGGACCTCTTAGTAATTATATATATATGTTAATTAATTAAGTAATTAATTAATTATATATATATATATATATGCATTTTCGTTGGAAAGGGAAGAGAGGATAAGGACTTTTGACTTTTCAAAAGTTAATGCATTTAATGCTTAACCAAATGTATGGTCATTTATCCTCCACTTGTCATGATCTTATGGATAGTCTTTTTAATTGTTAAAAAGACATATAAGATGGCTTGTAAAATGGGATGGCCGTAGGTTTTGCTAGAGAAAAAGGAAGAGCAAATTTCTTAAGGGTTAAGGAAAGAGCATTGGAAAGGGTTTTCAAGTCTTCTTCCTAAGGCAACCATAGATTCTCTCTTCTCCAAGGCAAGTTCCAACGTCGATCTCAAGCTCTCCGGGATGTAGGTAGGGTCTAGCAGCTCTTAATCTGTTCTAACTATTCCCGGGTCAAAAGGGTTTGACTCGGTTAGGTTTTTCGATCTCTGCGTGGATACCTTTAGAGATAGTCTCTATTGGCTATTCAGTTTGAGTTTTCATACGACACCGGATCCTGGTTTTGGAAGGTCCGGGACCAAAAATTTTTTGTTTCCGCTGCTGGAACATGTGATGTTCCTCCCGGGATTTTCCTACACGAACTGGGTTCACTCCGCTTTGAGAACTTGCCTGTTTTATCAACGATCTTCTGATCATTCTTCTTGTTTCATCTGCAGGCAATCTTATATTTACTTGAGATTGAGATCTTGAAGCGGGAGTCTTCTTCGATACACGCTCCCCCTCAGTTCTTTTTCTCCTTGAAGAGTCTGCTTCTTCTTTAATTACTATCCTCAGACCCATTCCCTATATAGTGATTAAGTCAGTAGTACTCTTCACATGTACAATCCTTCTATTTCCTTTGTGTAGGAGGACTCCGGATTCCTTAAAAATCCTTGTAAGAAGTATGCCGTAAGGATAGCTGTTTGTATCCTTCATCCCCTTAATCATATAATGGAAGATTAGGAAGGGTAAGTCAATAGGATTGCGATTCAGCAGGTAGAACAAACATTGTTCATCCAGAGTGGTCACCAAATGCCTTGAACCTACTCTGGGTAAGATGCAATTAAATGAATAGCATGAAGAACCCTAGCTTTTGGGACCGCATCAAGTCTTCCTCTCCGAAGGGTCATTCACTGGATACAACTGTCTGCTAACATCTTCTTCATTCATGTTGACCATTGTCATCCATTTAGCCTTGGTTGACAGAGTCTCACCAACTGATGGATAATCGGTCACCATCCTTATTAGCTCCTTTGTCACAAGAACAGATATACCGTCTACTGAGGATACAATAGTGTTGTCTACAAGTTGAACATTCTTCCAAAAGTCAAATACTTCATCGGTGTACACTGGTTCTCGTACCTAGAAGAAATTCCTCCAACCAACTCTTTCAATCTCAGGTTCTATGTCCATACCATCCTTCCTTAGTGACTCGAAATCCATATGTCTTCCAAATATCATAGCTTCCTCCATTATTTCAGAACGAAAAATGACTCTGGAAAGCTTTTCTTCTAGAGTAGGATGATTGAGAGAATTTAGAAAACAAAATAAACCATCTATAGATGAAAGTAACCGCAATGATCTCAGCTTCAGGCTACTTGAAGGGTCTTCTCACGCATGCCCTAGAATCGTTGGGATTCTAAAGATCGTGAAGCGTTTCCCTCCAAAACTTTCTTGTCAGAGAAGTTACCAGCTGTAACTCACTGTTTCTAATGCCGTTAATTTTGACGTCCCTTTAGCCTAACTGTTCGCTTAACATAACCATGTTAAGGTTGCGTCTGATCTTCTGGAATCGTTCTTCACTCAATGGTTTAGTGAAGATGTCTGCCCACTGATACTCTATTTCGATGAATTGTAGCTTAACCACCTTCCTCTGAACATAGTCTCTCAAGAAGTGATGTCTGACTTCGATGTGTTTCACTCTTGAATGCTGTATCGGATTCTTTGACAGATTGATTGCACTGGTGTTTTCGCAATAGATTGGAATCTCCTCTTCTTGAACTGAATAGTCTTCAAGTTGATATTTGATCCACAACGTTTGTGAACAACAGCTTGCGGAAGACATATACTCTGCTTTGGTAGTTGATAGAGCGATTGAGCTTTGTCTCTTGCTTGACCAAGAAACTAAGTTTGAGCCAAGAAATTGACATCCTCCACTTGTGCTCTTCCTTTCGATTCTATCTCCGGCATAGTCCGCGTCGCAATATCTGATTAACCTGAAATCTTTACCTTTCTTAAACATTAAGCAAAGATCAGTAGTACCTGCGAGATATCTCATAATCCTCTTAACAACAATATAATGAGACTCTCTAGGATCGGCCTGAAACCTTGCACACAAGCATACACCGAAAAATATATCAGGTCTACTTGCTGTAAGATAGAGTAAAGAACCGATTATCCCTCTATACAAGGTTTGATCCACCTTCTTACCAAGTTCATCTTTCGACAAAAGGTTTGAAGGATGCATCGGAGTAGTCATTGACTTCACATTTTGCATATTAAACTTATTCAACAATTCTTTCACATATTTTTGTTGATGGATAAAGATTTTCTCTTCGGTTTGCTTTACTTACAACCCAAGAAAGAACTTTAACTCACCCATCATGCTCATTTCAAATTCATTTTTCATTAGAATCTCAAATTTCATGCATTATTTCTTTAAAGTAGCACCAAAAATAATATCATCAACATAGATCTGTACAATTATAAATTCATTTTCATAATTCTTCCTAAAGAGCGTCTTATCAACTTGACCTCTACTAAAACCATTCTTTAAGAGAAAAGTACTCGGACGATCATACCAAGCTCTAGAAGCTTGCTTCAGGCCGTATAAGGCTTTATAAAGTCTATAGACATGGTATGGATTTTTAACATCCTCAAAACCAGGTGGTTGCTTAACATACACTTTTTTGTCTATGAAACCATTCAGAAAGACACTCTTCACATCCATCTAAAATAGCTTTATATTATGACAAACCGCATATGCTAGGAATATCCTAATGACTTCAAGTCTTGCTACTGGAGCATATGTCTCATTGTAGTCTATTCCTTCTTGCTGATTATAGCCTTGTGCTACTAATCTAGCCTTATTTCGACTCACTCTTCCTAATTCGTCTAACTTATTCTTAAAGACCCATCTGGTTCCTATAATGGATTTCTTAGGGGGTTTCAGAACTAAAGACCAAACATTATTCCTAGTAAATTGATTCAGCTCCTCTTTCATGGCTAACACCCAAGCTTCGTCTCGAAGAGCTTCCTCAACCTTCTTAGGCTCTATTTCAGAGATAAAAGTCACATTAGCTTCTCTTCTGAATCTGGACCTTGTCCTAACTCCTTCTAAGGTCTCAGATAATCAACTCTTACGGATGAGAACTTTTATATTTCGATCTCTTTTCGGTCTAATAGTTTCGAATATCTTCAACTTTGTCTTTTGAGTACCGTCTGGAGTTTTGTTGTGTCGTCTAAGTTCTTTGAAGGACCTTCACTCTCCATGTCATCTTCCTTATGGGGTTGGGAACTATCATCAAACTTGACATGGATGGTCTCCTCAATTGTCTTTGAAATAAGGTTGTACACCCGGAATGCCTTAGACGATGATGAGTAGCCTAGAAAGATTCCTGGATAGGTCTTTGAATCGAATTTATCCAACAGCTCCTTTGTATTCAGAATAGAGCACTTGCACCCGAATGGATGAAAGTAAGATATGTTTGGTCTTCTTCTATTCCATAACTCATAAGGAGTCTTCTTCAACATGGGTCGCAACAGAATTCTATTCTGAATATAGCATGCTGTATTCACAGCTTCTGCCCAGAAGTACTTAGGAAGATTCATCTCACAAAGCATAGTCCTAGCCATTTCTTGAATCGTCCTATTCTTCCTTTCAACAACTCCATTCTATTGTGGAGTTCTAGGAGCAGAAAAATTGTGGAAAATTCCATTCTCCTCACAGAATAATCGAAACTTCTCGTTCTCAAACTCTCCACCATGGTCACTCCTGATACTAGCTATAGACATTCCTTTTTCAATCTGTAACTTTCTGGATAAGGTCCTAAAACACTTAAAAGATTCATCTTTGTGTGATAAAAACAATATCCAGCAAAATCTAGTAAAGTCATCAACAATACCAAGTCCATATTTCTTTCCGCCAAGACTTATTGTCCTTTTTGGATCAAATAAATCCATATGTAACAACTCTAAAGGTCTAGATGATGTTACAAAATTTTTAGAAGAAAAAGAAGTTTTAACTTGTTTTCCTTTCAAACAATTTTCACAGAAAAACTCTTTGTCAAAACTCATTTTTGCTAATCCTCTTACCAAATCAAATTTTGCCAACTTTGAAATGTGTTTAAAAGAGACATGATCTAGCTTTTTATTCCAGACTAGTCTTTCTTCTTCAAAAGATAGAAAACATGAAACATTTTGACTTTGAAAATCTTCTAAATTAATTTTGTAAAGATTATTTCTTCTCTTGGCAAAGAAAAGTATAGACCTATCTTTGTTTCTGACTTCACAAAGATTTTGATTGAATGTGACTGTGAAACCAGAATCACATAATTGACTGACGCTGATCAAATTATGTTTCCGACCATCAATAAGCAGTACATTATTTATGCATGCAAAGGAATCTTGACCTATTTTACCGATTCTAATAATCTTGCCCTGCTGGTTGTCTCCGAAAGTTACCGATCCTCCCTTCTTATACTGAAGATCTAGGAACATAAACCTTCTTCCCGTCATATGTCGCGAGCATCCACTGTCTAAATACCAATGGTGCTTGCCGCATCTTCCAAGGAAGGATATCTGCAGGAGAAACTATTTTATTTTTTGGTACCCATATTTTCTTCGGTCTTTAGGGTTACTAGCATGCACATGATGAGTTCTTTGATGCATATTACTAGTTTTTTGATTAACACGAGATTTATTATAGTTTCTTTTTTGAGAGAAAGAGTTCTTATGAGGATGAGACTTATTGCCTGTAAACCCTAATCCGGTTTTATCACTTGAATGTCTATATTTTCCAAGCAACTCAATCATTTTCTTTGTGCTCTCGGTGAAAGTAGCTAAATCAGCTGACAGATTTTTAATTCTTAGTTTTAGCTGATTGATCTCTTCTGATCTATCTACGACTTTGTTTTTCTCCTTTAATTGCTTCTTCAGACAGATATTTTCTCTCTCTATTACTTCTGTATGTCTAATGTTTTCTACATACTTTTTCTTTAACAGTTTGTACTGTTTCATAATCGTTTGAGAATCTTCTAACAACTTTGAGTAGGCATCATGGAAGTTATCGTAATCAGATTTTACCTCCTCATCACTTTCTTCCTCGGCTACTAGGTAGATATTTGCATGTTCAGACGACTCTGAACCTGTATCTGACTCTGATGAATTTAGGTCCTCTGATGTTGCCATCAAGCTTTTCTTGCCTTCTCTACTCTTCTTGGGTTTCTTCTTTAGAGTAGGACATTCGGACTTGTAGTGTTCAGGCTGATTGCACTCGTAGCAAATGAAAGATGACTTCTCTAGTTTAGCTTCATCTTTGCCATTCTTCTTGAATGTCTGATTTCCTTTGGACTTCTTCTTCCACATGTGTCTTATCTTTTTAGAGATGAAAGATAATTCGTCATCTTCATCACTTGACTCTTGTTCTGATTGGTTGGAGTCGTCATTCTTTGATTCTTCAATCTTTAACGCTTTTGATGACTTCCTCCTTCTTTGAGTCTTGTGATTCTTTTGTCCGGCCTTCAGTGCTATCGACTTTTCCCATTTGGGTTTGTCTTCAGCATCGAGTTCAACTTCATGAATCTTCAAGGATCCAAGTAACTCGTCAAGCTATAGCACGCTCAAATCTTTGGCTTCCTGCACTGCAGTAACTTTAGGTCTCCACCTCTTCGGAAGACTTCTTAAGATCTTTCCAACATGATCTTGATTGTTGTACGTTCTTCCAAGAGCTTTCAATCCATTGACTATTATTTGAAATCTTCCAAACATTTGATCAATAGATTCTTCATCTTTCATCCTGAAAAGCTCGTACTGGTGCACAAGAATACTTATCTTGGATTCTTTAACTCGGCTTGTCCCTTCATGAGCAATGGACAATGTGTCCCACATCTCCTTCGCAGTGTCGTATCCGTGGACTTTGTCATACTCGCTCCTACTTAGGGCACAGGTCAAGAAGAACTTCGCTTTCGAGTTTAGTTGTATGCTCGCCTTTTGGTCAGCTGTCCATCTGATTCGTGGAATAGAATTCCCATCTTCATCTACTGGTGTATAAGGTCCATTCTCTATCACGTCCCAAAGGTCAACATGAGTAGATTCTATGAATAGCCGCATCCTATCTTTCCAGTAATGATAATCTTCTCCGTTGAATCTTTGGAGGTCTAGTGGTGAGGCTCATACGTGATGTATATATGTGATTCGCCATTATCTTTGATCCACACTTTGTTATAGTGATCCTTGGATACCAGGCTTCGATACCAATTGAAGTGAATCATACGTTAATACAATACTTAGAAAATGATATAAGAATGCACGAGAAGGGGGGTTGAATTGTGTATTCCCCTTTTTGAAATTCTTTCAAAAACTATTTGTTAGAAATAATATTCTTTTACAGAACTTCCGATAGATTCTAATTAATCAAAACTTTGAAAACTTTGTTTACGAACTAAGTAATGATAAAACTTGAATCTAAAAGAGAGATAGAGTAAGAGTAGTTGACATAATGATTTATCCTGGTTCACCCCAAACCGTGGGCTACGTCCAGTCCTCAGAGTTCTTTCTGAGATTTCACTATCTCTTCAACTTTTACAACTATTCTTTACGAGCCTCTTCAGGTCTCTACAATCAGTATTCTTTCACACTTAGCCTCTGCAGGCTTTCTGCACTACTTTCTCATAGAAAAGTGTTTGAAAACTTGTTACAGTAAAATAGCTCTCGGCTAATTTGCTCAGTATTCTTTTTACGATTGCGTGGATGTAATTCAGCCAATTTTTCAACTAACTTTGCAATCTTCTACTTCGACTTGCATTTATAGCCTTCGTCTCCAACTGCTTCTTGATTCTTGTTTCTGGATTCTTGCTTCTTGAATCTTGTTTCTTAAATCTTTAAGAGAACGGTTAATCAGTTGAGTTCTATAACTAACCCGAACTGACTCTTGCGTCTTCTTTTTGAATTCTGTGTTTGTCTTTCTCCGTCTCTATCTTTTAATACGTGTTTACTGCGTGGCGCATCTGCGCTCTGTGGCTGTTTTTTTGTTAAATGCGTATCCGCGTCATTCTTTCAATTCGCGTCTTCACTGTTTTTTTTTTTTGTGTCATGTGTCTGCGTCTGTATTTAGATTTTCCGTCGGTTCGTGCATCTTATTTCTATTAAATACGCTTCTTCATCGCTTAAATCTGTATTGCTTCGTTTGTATTGCTTCGTCTGCTTTTGTTTTTCTATTATTGTTCTCTTTGTTATACATCAAAATTATATCTAAGTGAAGTCATTTTGACTTAACATATTCCATATACACACATGTACATAAATGAATGTTTATAATTGTGCAAAATTATAAATGTGTGTGCAACGTATTGCATAAATGGGTTGTGCATGTTAAAAGTCCGCAGTCAGGCGTTTCCAGAATTTGGAAGCAAATGCTAATCTGGAGCATATTGTGAGTAGACTGAGATGGTCTCATTTCATTATATGTTATGTTTGAATTTCTATTGATTGACTGCTGAATGTCCATATAAATGGTGATGGATTGTGATTTGATTATGGATTCCAGACAGAAGGTCCGATGACTATGTATTGGGGGAGTTGTGATATTGAAGTGGTACTTGAATGTGAATTGGATGAACTATGTGTATTTAATGTGATTGAAAATTGTGTTTTGAGTGTGCATGACATGATTGATAAGTGTCGGACCACGGTCCGATGACAAATGTCTTTTGAATGTGCATTGCATATGTATGAGAAATGTTTCACAACTCGACTGTTGAATGCCGGACTACGGTTCGATGACATGCGAAAGTGAGTGAATGAGAATGAAATATAATGGCTGTTGTGACCAGAGTAGCCATCGATCAGAGCTTAAAGCTCAAAGAGTAGAAATGAGCTTCGAGCTCAAAAGTGAATCAGAGCTTTAGGCTCAACATTTAATGAGCCCTGTATCTTCCAAATGGATAAGGGACAGTTATTAATGAGCCCTAAATGGGACAGTTTGGGCACTCGATCGCAACAAAATAACAAATGTAAAGTGAGTCTCATGTGCATTGCATATGCATAATATGACTTATTAAGTGTATCGAATGTGCAATAATGTGAATGTGAAATAATGTGAAATGTGAAATAGAGTGAATTATAAATTATGTGTTGTGTGACTGGGTGAGCCATCGATGATGGTCACTCATCGAGTTCACAAAACTCACCCAAAATTTGCAATTATTTTTTTAGGACTCAGAAGAATACCCCATTAGGCAACGGGAGTATATCTATTGCATGTGAGTGAAAGAAGAGGTCGGGATCAGTTCGCGTCTACATTGTGTCCCTTTATTTTCGCACTGAATTGTAATTTCTGCAAATTATTGTATCTTGTGTATTTGAGTATAATTGTTGTGTATAACTTTCCAATTGGTTGTCTTGTAAATGAAAATGTTTCTGAATAAAAGTGGGCCCAAATTTACGATTATTTATTTTAACGTACACTTGAAAAAAAAGTTTTATACTGAGTTTTTGACGAACTAAGTGATGTAGCACGCCACCCTCGTGGGGCACAGACTCGGATATCACCATCGATGTCGGGTTCGGGTCATGCGAGAGTAGGGTGTTACATTCATATTAAACAAAAAGTGGAAATTAGGTTAAATCAAAAAGTTACAAAGATTTATATGCCCATTGGCATGACCATTTTGAGTAGAAACAAACCATACTCCATACATAGGTAAGGTGCAAAAATTTAAAGAAATAAATTTGGGCACTAACACACCTGTCTTAATGGCCATGTTATTGAAAAAATCAATATAATTACCTATACACCCACATGCATACCCATGTTGCAAAAACCAAGTAAGTGTTTAAGAAATAAAAAGAAACATAACTACCAATATGCCGATATGTTGGAGTTATGTAAATATAGTGCCCTGGAAAGCAAGTGTATTTACATGTAACTTTATCTTCTTCAGTTACAATTTTGTAATGAAAATATTTATTATTAATAAAACGAAAGAGTTTGGTTTTATCTGTATGAGCATTATATATCTGGTCATAAGGTACCAAGATTCATTTGTAAGTAATATACATATACATAGAGATGTATGGGAAACATGTATATTATTAGAATCTGAATTAATTGATTTATAGTTGAATAATCAAGTTGGTCGTTTGATTATGGTTTAGACTGTAGTGTTGCGATTTATCTCCATATAAGTAAAGGAGTTTACTTAAAGGGAATGATGAGTTTCATATCATGATAGTAGTAGACTATCGATAATGGCACTATTAAATGAATATGGAATCAAGTATGTTTTCAAGAATAAAGTAGGCCGTTACTTTAATCTTAAAACATACAACAACATTCGCTATTATGAACCACAATCTTGATGAGTGGTGAACTCATATGTGTTTCATTATAATTCTTGATATGATGGAATAGATTTTTACAGGTATTAATCCGATTATCTGCATGTTGGAATTATTAATTGAAACATGTATCGGGAACATTCACTCAAATAAAGAGTTTATAGTGTTATCATCTCTTCTAGATGTTTTAAGGAGATTTGGTGATTAAATTGGCGCGATAGTTTGATGGACTAGCTACCCATCAAGTCTTAACACTAAAATGAGATCTTATGTGTTAATCACCATATAAAGTAAAATGAGGGATCTAGAAGGAAAAACCAACATAAGGGTAAAAGCGGTAATTTTACCCTTTGTTGTGTGGATAGCTATAATAAGGTTCTAAATAGGGTTTGCAATTGGACATATTCTCATAATATTTAATAATTCAAGAGTTCAACTAATTGTCTTTAGTGGAATGACATTTAGTTAATAAGCTAGAATTAATTCCAATGAGATTGAATTATTTACGGACTTATTGGAGCTTGAATTATCAAAGTCAATAAGATTCCCCACTTGGCTTTAAGGAAGGTTATCAAGCTAAGTAAGAAGTAGTTTGGAGGCTTTAGAAGTCCATAATTGAATGATGGGCTTATACTAATTAATGGTTAATTGGAAGCCCATATGTTCATTTAGAAATGGGCTTTTTGGTTTAATGTAATTGATTAGATTAATTATATTAAAACAATTTTTTAAAATGGAGAAGAAGCAATTTCGAAATTGTGTTAGGTTAGATGTGTAACACACATTTGACATTAAAATACTAAATAAAGATGGTCTTTATTATGGTTCATCATTATTAAATGGAGTTATGAACTTACCATTAAATGGTTTAATGGTTGGCTTTTAATGTTGGCATGTAACCTATTTGCATTCATTAGATTAAAGATGAAAGATGTGCATTAGATGGACCATCTTCTTTCTTTCTTCTTGCCAAAACCGAAATGGGTATTCAATTATAGGTTATGGTCTTTTCAAATAGCCATTTTAAAGATAAATGAAGTAAGTCTCATTTATTAGCTATTTGATGAGTGATTAATGTAAGTGATGCATTGGATGCCTCTCACTCTTTCCATTCATGCATATTTCGAAATTGAGATGTAAGAAAGGGCTCTTGCATGGTTTTAGACATTCTCTCCTTTCATGCAAGGTAGAACCGAAATTCCTAAGTGAAAGAATTGAAATAGTTTGATTTTGGTTCTTCTTCTTCTAAGAAAATCTCCTCCAAATATTTCTTCTCCTTTCCCACCAAAGGATTTTGTTAACCTAGTTGTCCTCGAAGAACAAGTGGTAAATCTAATTTGTTGAGGATACTACAACAAGGAAGAAGATAGATTGCTAAAGGAAAAGACTCAAAGGCAAAGGATTTGGATACAAGAAGGAGAGGATAGCATGACGAGGATTTAAAGGCATGTGAAGGAGTCGGTAATTCCTTTATCTTGTTCTTGGTTTTATTATCCTTATACCAAATCATGTATGGATTAGCATGTTGATTTGGATATATTGCTTCTGCTGCAAGATGATTTCTTAAAAGTTTTGAAATCTATCGTTTCTCCATACTAAGCATGCTTTCTTTTTCCGATCCAACAATTGGTATCGAGTAGGTTTTCATGCATGATTTGATTCTATATGATGGATGCATGGGTTGACAATATTTTTATGTATACTGCATATTTTATGTGATAGAAATATATATGGTGTATGTTGCTCTTTTGGTTGTCCATAGAAGTTAAATTTTATCTTGTAAGATTTCTTCATTTAGTTTGTAACAAGGAGGTGGTCTATCATCACCATGTTTCCTCCTTGGTTTTTTCTATTTTATTTGATTTTTAATGTACAAATTGATGTAATGATGAAGAAGGAGCAGCCATGGATTGAAGAAATGGAAAGGTAAAATTTTGGTGTATCCTTTTGTGTTTTGGCATAAGTTTTGTGAAAACTAAGTTGCTGGAATTTTGTTTCAATGAATCATATTTCAGTTATGATTGGAAAACAAGTGCTGGTTTTTGTTTCAAAGAATCCAATTTCGGTTTTGCTAAAATACTAAGTGCTGTTTTTAATTTTCATGAAATGAGTTTCGGTTTAATAAAACAAGTGCTGGAATTTTTGTCAAAACAAAGATTTGGTTTTCTAAAATCTAGTGCTGAAATTTTATTTTCAAAATGACAAAATTCTAATTTCATAAATGCCATTACATTTTGTTTACCGAATGGGCCGGATCATGTTAGCGAAGAGTTCGAAGCGGAAGATCCAAGATGAAGAAGCATTTTTTGGGCCTAAAAGGCTTGTAATTATTTTATGTTTCTAGGATGGACAATCAAAAGTGGCTTTATTAGTTCATGTGATGAATGGAGAAATGAATGCTTGTAATATGTGATATTATGTGATTGTATGTCATTTAGAAAATTTCCAATCCTAGGCCTTGCCATGCATTCATTATGTATGAGATATATAATGAAACAATATAGGATGGATAATAAATTGCATCTAGACAAGATGGTATTTAAAACTTAAAGCCTAAAAAGATTGAGTGGGAGAGGATGCTCCTGTGAGAGTCCACGGTCTCCAAATGATGGCCCGTTTGCATGTGGTGAAGTGTTACTCCCCATCGGAGGGCATGGATCCTAGATCTTGCATGGTTTGGGTCTCCTTAAGGATAAGTCCACTTAATGATAGCAAATGTGACCTCCCACCAAGGCATGATTTGTAGGTATCTTTAGTGAAAGAATCAAATGGTTATACACTCAATATTTTTTATCAATAAACTGCTCACCGTAGCTCTGTTGGTAAAAGTATGGACCAAATTAAGACGCTTCTTAAAAAATTGAGCATGAGATGCTTGGTAGTTTTTGAGTGGGAGGGTCCCAGTTTTCTTTTAATAGATAAGATGGCCCATAATCACTTAGTGCGTTATAGATAAGAAAAATAACCGTCGTATAATGTTTTAATTTTTTAAGTTTTATTAAATCTATCATCATGCATACATGCATCATGATTTTATATAAAGTTCCATAAATTGTTGACTAGTATGCTCATGTTTTAATAATTTATATTTTCATACATAATCAACCACAAAATGAATCCACTCACCCTGCTCTTGACTAATAACAAATTGGAAAATGGAGACAAGTTTAATGAATGGAGACGTAACCTTGACATTTTTCTTCAATATGAACGTATTTCATGGGTGTTAACTGAAAATGAACCTACACCTCTAAGTGGAGATGCAACTCCTGAGCAAGTCCAACAACATGAGCATTGGCAGAATGCTGACAAGACTACTAAGTGTTATATTCTGGCTTCTGTCAGTGGCATGTTGCAAAAGCAAATTGCTTGTATGAAAACTGCTAGTGCAATGGTCCATCACCTACATGAGATGTTTGGTGTGAGGACTAGGTCTGCAAGAGTGAAAGCTATCAAACCTTTCATAATCTCGAGCGAAACACAGGTGAACAGGTGCGGGATTACATGATGAAGGTAATCTCTGCGGTCACTTGAAATTTGAGATGCTTAGAGGCGGATATGGATGCGGACACGCAGATGATTATGATCATCAATAGCTTAAACTCTTCTTTTCAGCAGGTTTAAGTTGGACTATGAGCTCAACAGCAAGGATTACACCTTGAGTGAGTTGATGAATACCCTCCAGAGCACGGAGGAAATGTCGAATATTAAAGCTCATGGGTCGAAGCTAATGTAGCTTCTTCTTCTAAGCCAGGGTAAGGGCAAGGAAAGAAGAAGGGTCCAATGAAAAGAAGGCCCAAATAGGGTCAAGGCCAAACCCATGAAAAGAAGGCCAAAGAGAACATCAAAGGAAAGTGTTTCCTTTGTGATAAGATGGGCCACTGGAAAAGAAAGCATCCGATCTACCTAGAGTCCCTCAAAAGCAAACAAGGTATGGGCTTCCTAAGTTTGTTAGGAACTAGAAATGTGGCGATTTATCTACTTCTTGGATATTAGATTCAGGAGCCACTAACCATGTTTGTAATTCTTTGCGGGGTTCCATGAAAGGAAAAGACTTCCTAAAGGCGATTTCAAGTTAAGATAACAGATGGTTCCTATGTTTCAGTGAGAATCGGTGGGAGTAGTTATCTTGGACTTTCCTAGTGGTCATAGGTTATATTTGGAAGATGTTTATTACATGCCAATGATTGTAAGGAACATGGTTTCTATTTTTTGTCTAATAAAATCTGGCTATTCCTTATATTTTGAAAAGGTTGTTTCAATATATGAGATAATTAAATAGGGATTGTTTTTTATAGAACCTATGAAAGGCTCACTAAACACCACAGAATTGATAAAACCAAGACAATCCAATATCTCTAGCATTAATTCAAAGTATCTGTGGCATCTAAGGATGGGTCATATCAATCAGAAAAGACTTGACAGGCTAGTAAAGGATGGGATCCTTATGGGCTTGGATAGTGATCCATTACCCACCTGTGAATCTTGTATTGAAGGAAAAATGACAAAAGCCTCATTTCCTTCTAAAGGAAACAGATTTGAATCCACATTGGACATGGTATATACTGATGTGTGTGGGCCCATGAATGTACAAGCTAGAGGAGGTTATGAATATTTCATAACTTTTATAGATGATTAATCAAGACATGGCTATTTGTATTTGATGCATAAAAAGAATGAATCTTTGAAAAGTTCAAAGAATTCAAAGCTGAAGCTGAGAAGCAACTTGGCAAGCCATTAAAATAGCTTCGATCAGATCGAGGTGGTGAGTATTTTTCGAGAGTTCCAGAATATTTAATTGACAATGGAATTGTTTCCAATTTGTCAGCTCCTCGTACACCTCAACAGAATGGTGTAGCAGAGAGGAGAAATAGAACTCTATTGGAAATGGTAAGATCAACGATGTCCTATGCTAGCCTTCCAGAATCGTTTTGGGGATATGCCATACAAACGACAACATATCTTCTTAACTTTGCTCCATCTAAATCGGTGCCTAAAACACCTAAGGAGTTGTGGACTGGCCAAGTGCCTTCATTGAGGCACTTGAGGACTTGGGGTTGTCCAGCCCATGTTCTAAAGCCTGAATCCACAAAGATGGAACCAAGGTCAGAAGTATGTTTGTTTGTAGGATATCCTACGGGAACTCGAGGGTACTATTTTTACAGTCCTCATGATAGGAAGGTATTTGTGTCGACAAATGCAAACTTCTTAGAGGAAGAGTTTGTGAGAAATCACAAAGGAAGAAGTGAAGTACTAATAAAGGAGTTAGCAATTTCATCCAAACCAAGAGTTGTTTTGGATATGATGAACAAGATGTCGAAATGGATTCAAGAGTTGAATCGGAAGTGCAACTGAACATCAAGATGTGCCTAGACGGAGTGGGAGGGTTGTGAGACAACCAGATAGGTATTCGGGTTTAGGAGAAGGCTTAATTGCCATCTCGGACCAAGAAGAAACAGATCCGAATCACGTATATACGTGCTATTAATGATGTTGATGCGGAAAATGGCTCAAGACAATGGAATCGAAAATAGATTCTATGTATACTAATGAAGTGCAGGTCCTTGTAGATCTACCACCGTGTCTAAAACCATAGGGTGTAAATGGATCTACAAAAGGAAAAGGGATCGGATGGAAAGGTAGAGACCTTTAAAGCTAGATTGGTAGCTAAAGGCTATACTCAAAAGGAGGGTATAGACTACGAGGAGACTTTTCTCCGGTTTCCATGCTTAAGTCCATCAGATTCTTTTGGCCATGCAGCCTATTTCGATTATGAAATATGGCAAATGGATGTTAAGACCGCATTTACGAATGGAGATCTTGAGGAGACCATTTATATGGCCCAACCGGAAGGATTCATTGAGCTAGGTAATGAGCATAAGGTTTGCAAGTTGCAAAGGTCCATTTATGGACTTAAGCAAGCATCTAGGTCTTGGAACATTAGGTTTGATAAGGCTATCAAAACCTATGGGTTCATACAAAACCTAGATGAGCCTTGTGTTTACAAAAGAATACAAGAAGGTAAGGTTACTTTCCTAATCTCGTATATTGATGACATTACGCTCATTGGGAATGATGTGGGAATGTTATCTGCGGTTAAGGATGGCTGAATGAGCAGTTTTCAATGAAGGATTTGGGAGGCTACCTATGTTCTAGGGATCAAACTTATAAGGGATCGTAAGAACAAGAAGATAGTTTTGTCTCAACTAACCTACATTGAGAATATGCTCAATAAGTTCGCCATGCAAGATTCCAAGAGGGTTTCACTCCTACTAGACATGGAATCAAACTTTCAAAGGAATAACCACCTAAAACCTAAGAGGAGGTTGAGCATGCGTAACATTCCATATGCTTGGCGCAGTTGGTAGTTTGATGTATGCAATCTTGTGCACTAAGACCGGATATACATTACGCATGGGGACCGGTAGCGATTTCGATCCAATCGAGAATGGAACATTGGACTGCGATTAAGTGTATACTTAAGTATCTTCGTAGGCGAAGAACTTAATGCTTGTTTACTCTGGAAGTAATCTTATTCTCGGGATATCTGATTCGATTTCCAATCGATGTTGATTCAAGGAAATCAACACGGTTCTATATTTACTTTAGGAGGTGGAGCCATAGTTTGGAGGAGTGTCAAGCAATCTTGTATTGCTTGATTCGACTATGGAGGTGAGTATGTTTCGCTTATGAAGCGCAAAGAAAACGATCTGGCTCGGAAGTTCCTAAATGATTTTGAGGTAGTTCGAGGCGAAAAAGCCATTACACTTTATTGTGATAATAGTGGGGCGATGGCTAATTCTAAAGAACCTCGGAACCACAAAGTCGCCAAACACATTGGCGAAAGTATCATCTCATAAGGGAGATAATACAACGTGGAGAAGTGGATGTGGTAAAGATTCTACTGAGCAAAACCTTGCTGATCCGTTCACAAAGACATTGACTCAAAAGAGCTTTAAGGGTCACCTAGAAGGATGGGAATGAAGGATATGTCAAACTTGTTTTAGGGAAAGTGGGAGATTGTTGGAGTTATGTAAATATAGTGCCTCGGAAAGCAAGTGTATTTACATGTAACTTTATCTTCTTCGATTCATGTTTTGTAATGAAAATATTTATTATTAATAAAACAAAAGAGTTTGGTTTTATCTATATGAGCATTATATATCTGGTCATAAGGTACCAAGATTCATTTGTAAGTAATATACATATACATAGAGATGTATGGGAAACATGTATATTATTAGCATCTGAATTAATTGATTCACAGTTGAATAATCAAGTTGGTCGTTTGATTATGGTTTAGGCGTAGTGTTGCGATTTATCTCCATATAAGTAAAGGAGTTTACTTAAAGGGAATGATGAGTTTCATATCATGATAATAGTAGACTATCGATAATGGCACTATTAAATGAATTGGAATCAAGTATGTTTTCAAGAATAAAGTGGGTCGTTACTTTAATCTTAAAACATACAACTTAAGCATTCGCTTATTATGAACCACAATCTTGATGAGTGGTGAACTCATATGTGTTTCATTATAATTCTTGATATGATCGGAATGGATTTTTACAGGTATTAATCCGATTATGCATGTTGGAATTATTAATTGAAACATGTATCGTGGAACATTCACTCGAATAAAGAGTTTATAGTGTTATCATCTCTTCAGATGTTTTAAGGAGATTTGGTGATTAAGCTGGCGCGATGAGTTTGATGGACTAGCTACCCATCAAGTCTTAACACTAAGATGAGATCTTATGTGTTAATCACCATATAAAGTAAAATGAGAGATCTAGAAGGAAAAACCAACATAAGGGCAAAAGCGGTAATTTTACCCTTTATTGTGCGGATGGCTATAATAAGGTTCTAAATAGGGTTTGCAATTGGACATATTCTCATAATATTTAATAATTCAAGAGTTCAACTAATTGTCTTTGGTGGAATGACATTTAGTTAATAAGCTAGAATTAATTCCAATGAGATTGAATTATTTACGGACTTATTGGAGCTTGAATTATCAAAGTCAATAAGATTCCCCACTTGGCTTTAAGGAAGGTTATCAAGCTAAGTAAGAAGTAGTTTGGAGGCTTTAGAAGTCCATAATTGAATGATGGGCTTATACTAATTAATGGTTAATTGGAAGCCCATATGTTCATTTAGAAATGGGCTTGTTTTGGTTTAATGTAATTGATTAGATTAATTATATTAAAACAATTTTTTAAATGGAGAAGAAGCAATTTCAAAATTGTGTTAGGTTAGATGTGTAACCACACATTTGACATTAAAATATTAAATAAAGATGGTCTTTATTATGGTTCATCATTATTAAATGGAGTTATGAACTTACCATTAATTGGTTTAATGGTTGGCTTTTAATGTTGGCATGTAACCTATTTGCATTCATTAGATTAAAGATGAAAGATGTGCATTAGATGGACCATCTTCCTTCTTTCTTCTTTCCAAAACTGAAATGGGTATTCAATTATAGGTTATGGTCTTTTCAAATAGCCATTTTAAAGATAAATGAAGTAAGTCTCATTTATTGGCTATTTGATGAGTGATTAATGTAAGTGATGCATTGGATGCCTCTCACTCTTTCCATTCATGCATATTTCGAAATTGAGATGTAAGAAATGGTTCTTGCATGGTTTTAGACATTCTCTCCTTTCATGCAAGGTAGAACCGAAATTCCTAAGTGAAAGAATTGAAAGAGTTTCAATTTTGGTTCTTCTTCTTCTAAGAAAATCTCCTCCAAATATTTCTTCTCCTTTCCCAACAAAGGATTTTGTTAACCTAGTTGTCCTTGAAGAACAAGTGGTAAATCTAATTGGTTGAGGATACTACAACAAGGAAGAAGATAGATTGCTAAAGGAAAGACTCAAAGGCAAAGGATTTGGATATAAGAAGGAGAGGATAAGCAATGAGGTTTTAAAGTCAGGCGAAGGAGTCGGTAATTCCTTTTATCTTGTTCTTGGTTTTATTATCCTTATACCATATCATGTATGGATTAGCATGTTGATTTGGATATATTGCTTCCGCTGCAAGATGATTTCTTAAAATTTTTTGAAATCTATTGTTTCTCCAAACTAAGCATGCTTTCTTTTTCCGATCCAACACGATAGAGGTGACTGTGTTGAATTATGTCTTTTTTTGTTGGCCCCAAAAAATTTTTCTTGATGAATAAGTATGATTTAAATTAATTATGAGGTCTTTATGGAATTTTTTGGAGTTTATTGTTATGGTAATGTTAAAAAGATTATATGATATAGGTTAATGGAATTAAAGTGTTAAGGTTATAGGAATGTTTGGGTGTTTTTGGCAAGACACTTAAGGTTAAAAGAACATAAGCCTATAAGGGAGGGTAAAATGGACTTTTTGGACTCATTAAGGATAGAAATGGAAGAAGAAATATTGTCTTGCATTTTAAGAAGAGAGAAGAATAAAAATTGAAGGGAAAAAAAGCGAGTGCCACAAAGAAGAGAGAGAAATAAGAAGAGAAGGAGAGAAGAAGAGAAAACAAGTAGGGTTTCAATTTTCTTAGCCTTCAAGAGAGAGTTTGAGGTTGTTCAAGAAGGGAAAAAGATAGAGGAAGAGAAGAGCTTCCATTTGAGCCAAAGATCTCTTCATTTGGTGAAGAATCAAGGTAAGATGATTTTGAATTTTTTGGATTTTTGGAATGATTTTAGTTCATTAAGTTTAAAAAATGCATGGGTTTAACTATTCTAGAACCAATTTTAGTGATTGTGCTTTGCGGGATTTTCAATTGAAAACCCTATTAGGTGGGATTTTTGTTATGGTATATGGGGATCAAAAGAGGTAAGAGAAGCAAGAGAAGAGGCATTTTGAGTGAGTCTTTAAGCAAGGAAATCAAGGTGCGTACACGTTTATAATAAAGTAAAGAGGCCATTATTGTTTTTTTTAATTAAAGAAGATTAATGATTTCAATTGTATCATAAATGTGCATTTTTGCCATTTAAATGTCTTGAGCAAGTGCTACATGTTTGGTATATGAATTGTGTGATTTATTTATGAAATGAAAAATGGAAAGGATTTTGAAAGGATATAAAGTTGATGAAATCAAGTTTTGAAAATGTGCTATTTTGGGAAACAAGTTTACATGTCATGAATTATATATTATGTGGGTTTGTGGTGGTCCCCTAAGTTAAGTCAAGTGCCACTTGACTGCTAGTGGCAAGGAGCTCCTTCATGGACTCCCATAAGTTCACAGTTATGGAAAACTATTAGGTGGGATTGCATTGGTACGTTCTATTCATGGCTATACAGAACCCTTATAGGAAATGTGTAGTACGTTCTACTTTGGATCCACCCAAAACTCTAATGTGCTTATTTGCTTATCATATGTGAACAAGTTTGATGCATTCATGTTTTGTAGTTTGAGAATTTGATTACATGATGAGAATTTGAGGAACATTTGCTTTATGAACTCATTGAGAATTTTTTTATGACAAATGAACATTTCAAAGGTTTTGCTTATTTTTCCATTATAAATTGTCACTCACGAGCTTTCAAGCTCACCCCCTTTTCATCTCATCTTCAAGTAAAGAAATTGAGATTGGTTAACTAAGATTCGAGGAATCATTATACTTTTATAATGTTTTTGTGAATTGAGTTAGATTTTGTAAAAGCAAGACTTTAGATGCATTTTGAGAATTTTTGGGGGTTTTATATCTTTTGTATTTTAGATTTTGATACCGATAATGTAATGTGGCTTGGAATGCCATTAAATATCAGTAAACTCTAATCCTTGGTGCTAATGAAATATGAATTGTGTATGGATGATATTGAGTTGGAATCAAATATATTTAAAGAAGTTATCCACTGAGTTGATGATTTTGAGCATGAATATATATATGAGATGTTATAGAAAAGAAAGAAAGGAATTATGAATGATGAGATGTAGTGGAAAGTGAGAAGTAAAATGAGTTAAGATTTGACAGTTTAATGAAGTCAATTTGGTAGCTGAATGATTATGCTTAAGACATTCCAAGTTTGCACAGTACAAAATTTCAAGTCTTCCATAGAAGTAAATCTCATGTTCTGACTTCAGGGGAAAAATTATATTGATTTAGGCTAAATTAGACAAAATTTCCTTCTAGAAAGTTGTAGCTTATCTTTCTAGCTTTCTAACGATATATAGTATGAAATTTTTGGACATTTAAGTAGAAAGTTATGATCTTTATAAGTGGAGATGCTCTAGAGAGTGTCGTTAGTGATTTAGAACTTTTGGTGATGTGAGGAAGACCCTTTAGAAACCATCTTCTTGTGCACTATAGACGGAAACATCTTCTTATGCATTGTATGCTGAAATATCTTCTTATGTTGACCTTCTATATCCTCTTATGTTGACCTTCTGTGTTTTTTTATATTAACCTTCTATATCTTCTTATGTTGACCTTTTGTATCTTCTTATGACCTTTTGTATCTTCTTATGTTGAACTTTTGTATTGTCTTATGTTGACCTTTTGTATCTTCTTATGCACTGCAGATAGAATTGTCTGGTCTAATTTTGACCCTTTGGATGACAGAATCTATCTCAAGATCTTTATGAAAGTTGTATATCTAGAAATCATCTTTCAAAACGTCTTAAGATGACCTTAATTCGACATCTATAGAGAAAGTTATGCTAATTGTCCCAAAACAGGTTCAATATGATTGAGGACAAAACCTTGCTTGATTCTTTCGACTATAACCTTGTTATCCGACCTCCAAATAAAGTGATTCTTAGACCAACAAATTCCTAACACATTTCTTTATACCTCTTATGAAAGTTTATAGCTTTTGATGTTGTTTTGAAAATGATTGATTGAATCAAAGTAAGGGTATCGGTTGGAAGAGTACGAATTAGATATTTTACTGAACATATTTAGGTGTATTGATGGTATCTTAATCTGTAGAGCTCCGAATGAGATGATTCTTACTCCTAAATAAACTAGATACATATAACTACAAATTATCTGAAGAAATTGAATTTTAATTCAGTCCCTAAGACTTTCAATGCCTGGATGGAAATTAGGTATAGTGTGCTATTTTAGTTTAATAATAGTCTGAAAATATTTGGGCCCTAACTTTTAGAATTCTGAACCAAATTGAAAGATTTTGGTGTCATTAGAAAATTAAGAAAATGGGGAACAAATGTCCAAAAGAATTCAAATTGTAATTCCAGTTTAAGGTTTCCCAAAATCTGTTTTGAAATAGGAGAAATAAGTTTTTTTTTTAATATTTGGTTGGTGTGGGTACGCCACCCTTCTGGGATGTTGACTAATAAGGGTTTCTTTGAAATAACCCTATAGGATAATATGCCAAATGTTGGGCTTCGGATGTGGGGTCTAACATTGCTTGGTATCAAAGAAAGAAGATAAAGTAATGATGGTTAAGGAGATTTCATTAGATTATGCTCAAGTTTTATGACTTCGTAGTTGGACTCTGAAAACGGGGTCCAACAGTTGTGGTATCAGATAATGAAGATGAACTGAGGATGACTAATAAGGGTTAATTGGAATAATCATGCATGGTAACAAGCACAAGCACATGTTTTTATGACATCAGAGTTGGGCTCCGAAAGTGGAGTTCAACATCTTTTCCTTGCTTTTGCAAAAAACATTGCAAAAAGATACATACCCGTTAACACATTAGCATTAGTGGTCATGTAGTTTTTAGGTGTTTTAATTTTAGAATCAATACAACAATGTTAATTCCCAACATGCTCGTCTAGTTTATCTTCTTATTTTTTATTTAACATAAGCTAGATACATTGTCATGTTCAATCTTGTCATAATATGTTTATCAAACACGCCTATGGTAAAATCCAACTTGGCATTTTCAAGTCAAATATTCTGTTTTTCTTCAAAATTAAACTCTAAATTGTTTAAGACGGGGTATATACAAGCCTGTATTGAGCAAAATCTTCTTAAAATCTCTCCCTTCCACCTAAAAGCTCACCTTTTTACTTTCCCTCCTATTTCTCTCCTCTAGGCAAAACTCTCCCACTTTTCCCTTATGAAAAAATTAAACTTATTTTTCTTAAAATTTCAACAGTTTAAGGTATGTTTTATACTTTTTTCATTATTCTTTATTTGTTAAACAATTGTTAGGGAATATAGGTGTGGAATTATTATTTGAGATTACTCATATAATTAGAAGATTTTTAGGGTTTAAATTAATTTCTTTTGGCTATTTTTCATGCTAAATTCAATTTTTCATAGAATTTATCCTAATTCATATGAATTTGAATGTTTAAGGGCTATTGATTGGTTTTATATGAATTCAACATTGCAATTTCCCATCTTTTACATGAATTAAGTAATTGGGTTTTTGCTATTTTGATTGCATTAAATTGGGAAATTTTGTTTTGGTTAGGTTTCACTTACTTTAAATATGGTGTTTAGTATATCGATTCCCATTTTATGAATTATTAATATTAGGGAGTTTTGTTTGATTAAGTTGGATATTTTGGAATATTTTGGGTTATTAATGCAACTATATTCTATAATTAGTAATATATAACTAATTTATTGTGGGATTACATTATGGTGTTTTACTTGTCGTGATTTGATTATCATAGATTATTTCCTTTTATTTTGGTGATTTTTATTTTATTCGTATTTTAAGAAATAATGATAAAGAGGGCAAATATACCATACTAGTGGTAGGAAAAAGAAGTTCCTAAGAAGAGACCAAAGGGCGAGGGTATATGAAAAAAAATTGCCCAAACTGCTAAAGTCGACAAAAATTTCACCAACGATACATCCCATACTTAACTTCACAATGTTAGCCCACATTGTTTTGCACGAGATATTGAAGTCTAAGACAAATATCAAGAGAATAATTACTAATTAGGTGGTGTTCAACCAAATTAGGTTGAGTCAAGATGCTTGAGATCTGATTAGCATTGGTGGTTGAGATCATTTCTTTGTGATCGAGGAATCTATCTGTAAAGAGTTGACACTTAAGTTCCTTGGCACATTCACTTAAGAAATGCCAAATTTCACTTAAGATATCAATAACACAATATAGTTTCAAGTGCTTTGAGAGATGTATAGTATAAGCTACACCAAAATTTCCCTCTATAAGGAGGAGCTCTTAGTTATTTAGGGAGTACTGGTAAGGAATCCTGGAAACGATCTTTTATTACAGAAGGAGAGAGAGCTGATGAGTAGATATCTATCTATTAGTAAGGATCATTTAAGCCTTTTAGAATAGAGAGACAAATTTAACTGGCTCCGGGGGGGGAGGGGGGGTACGTTCTTAATTTTCCTTCGACTCTATTAAGGCTTGAAGGAATGCTAACCGAATCTGCCCTATAACCTTGTTTGATAGCTCTACAATCTCTGAGCATAAGGATCTTCTTGCTGAAGTGGAGAAACATTTTAGGAGATTCTACGGCCATTCAAACTCAATAAACACCTCCTTTGTTACTATCATTTATGAAGATGAGAATTATATGGAATCATTCTAATTTTCTTATTAAGCTTGTTAGTGATAAAGAAAGAAAAGACACAGTCTTTCAGCTGAATCGTAATAAATCCCTAAGCCTATATAGTTTTAATGGCTTTTTCTCCAGAAGACATGGAGGCATTCTAGTCCTATAGTGAAAAAATCTATTAAGGAATTCTTCTTTATAACGACTCTTCTTAAAGAGTTAAATAGGACTCACATTTTCTTAGTTCCTACAAGCTCTAATCCTACATCTTTCGAGGACTATTGGCCTATTGAGTGCTTAAACTTCCTCTATAAGGTGATTTTTAAAATTTTGGCTAATAGACTGAAGATAATGTTGAACACTCTTATCTATAATAATCAAGCTACCTTTTTGCAAGGTAAAATGATTAGTGATAATTTATCAATTATTCAAAAGCTTATTAAAGGATATTAGAGGAAAAGATACTCCCCTAATTATGTCATCAAAGCAAATTTTTGAAAGGTTTATGAATGTGTTGAATGGGATTTCATATTACCAATTTTGGAGACTTTGGGATTTCTTATGGCTTAATGAGACTTATATAACTTCCCCCTCCTCAGTATGATTAACGGTGAAACCACTGGTGCATTTAAGAGTATTAAAGGACTAGGAAAAGGGGACTCTTTATCCCCTTATCTATTTAATCTTTGTATGGAGGTTCTTACTCAGATGCTTCCTCATAATGTAGGGAAGAACAAACATTTCAAATTCCATAATAAATGCAAAAGGGAGGAGCTTATGAATCTATGCTTTGCAGATAATCTTTTACTCTTTTCTAAGGCTCATTACAAATTAATGGAATTACTCTTTTCTACTCTTTTTTCTTTTAAGGAGCTATCAGGGTTGGAGATAAATTTCTAAAAAATTCATTTCATTTTAGCATCTAGTGCAGATTAGATGGAGGGTACAATTTCTCAAATCATAAGTATGGTTAGAAGGGAAGCCCCACTGTCCTATTTGGGTCTCCCAATAATGACTAAAAGGATTCAATTTTTACATTTCTTTCCTCTAGTTGAGAAGATACAAATAAGATTGAATATATGGGTGAATAAGATTTTATCCTTACACATTTATTAATCCTCTAACTTTTTCATTGCAAAAGGAGTTATTAAGACCTTAAAGAAATTATTTAAAAGATTCCTTTAGGGAAATCTCAACTCTGAGAGACACCATCCCAAAGGAATATGGTCTCAGGTTTGTAAGAGAAAGGAAGATGGAGGTTTGGGTCTCATTTCCATTGGTATTACAAACAAGGTTATGCTGATCAAAAAGTTGTGGAATATTTTAGTAGAGAAGGAATCACTATGGATCAGATGGATTGACACCTATAACCCTTAGGGGAATAATATTTGGGTAATACCAATTAAAACCTCTTTTTCTTAGTTCCTGGCTCAATTGTTGAAGCTAAGGACCATATTAGATCCTACTGTTTTTTGTAAGATTGGTAATGAAAAAAAAGGCTTCCTTTTGGTTTGATAATTAGACAGGTCAAGGACCCCTGATCAAAATTCCTCTAGTTGTGGTTAGTTGGAACTCTATCCCTATTCATTCTAAGGTTAAATCATTTCTAATAGGGATATAACGAGGTAATTTCCCTTCAAAATTGTAGTATCTCCTTCCTAATTACATCCTTAATCTTGGAGGGAGTGATTCTTATCAATGCCTTAACCAACTATCAGGTATTTTTAACTCTTTAAGATTTAGGGATTGGATGGTCCCTATAACTTCTAAGGTTGAATGGTCCTCAATTATTTGGCATGAAGCTCTCATTCCTAGTTACTCTTTTATACAGTGGTTAGCTACTTTGGATAAATTAAGTATGTTAGATAGAATTCCTTACATAGATACTAAAATTTCTTGCATTTTATGTAGATCAGAAGTCGAGTCTAAGGATTATCTTTTCTTTCTTTGTGAATTTTCTGAAGGCATTTGGAGTAGGATACAGGAACTCTACCTATAACATAGTTTTGGCAGTAGGATTTTGGATGCTCTTAAATGGCTTCTAAAGTTGAAAGCTCCCTCATTTAGTAAGGTGGTTCCTATCATCTCTTTAACTTCAATTGTCAAATAATTATGGAGAGAGTGAAACGTAATGAGATTTTAGAGAAAGATTAGCACTAAGGATGAGATATTATCCTCCCTAATTTCTAGAATTAGGGAGCAATTATTCTGTATCTCAAATAGAATAAATCCTAACCTAGCAACCTTGTGGAGATATGAGCAATTATTCTGTAATAATTAAAAGTAGGAAATCTCTTAAATATTGAACAGTAAAGATAAGAAAGCTAGGTTTCAAAGAAGGTAGCCTACTTTTTTAACAAACAAGTAGATACTATATAGGACATACGTGTATGTAACCCAAGTAGGTGTAGATTACTAACTTAATCTCAAGATAGTATAATAAGAAGTGAGTTACTTGAAGGTTTAATCGAAGACTAATGATTGGTGTCCACTAACCACCATCTACAAGTTAAAACAAAATTGAACCATATTCAATGGCTCTTAGAAGATAAGAAGAAAGTGTTAAGCTAGAGACTTTCATACCTTGGTGGCGTTGACATTGAGGAAAAGACGATCACCCACTGACTGTCAATCATCACTTATTGACTTTTATACCTTGGTAACATTGACTGTGAGGAAAAGACAATCACCCACTGACTGTCAATCATCACCTATTGACTTTTATACCTTGGTAACGTTGACTGTGAGGAAAAGACGATCACCCACTGACTGTCAATCATCACCTATTGTCTACTGCTTATCGTCTTAGTTTAGCCCTCATTGGGAAGGTTTTGGAGATGTGACTATTAACGTTGCCTGGCTTTTTACCTTGTTTGCAAAATGCCCTCATCTTAGCTTTCTTCTGTCATTAAAATTGTTGTTCTATTATTATGTTTGGTAACTAGCTACGATTTCAACTGATGTTGTTTTGGTCTATGTGAGGTAGGAGAGTCTTTCTCTCCAGATGTAATGCTCCAAATGATAAATTCAATGAATTTTTAAATTTCCAAAAAGAAATTCCTTTCTTTATGAGCCAATATTTAGGGAATAAATCACTTCTGAGGAGTATGTGGTGTTGGTAATTTATTTTCCCATCAAACTGTATGGATGACATATTGGCACAACATCAATATAGAATCGTCTTAAAAGCCTATAGGATCTAAAGTTTCGCTGTGGAGATCCCTTGCAGTGAGATATATGCATTCACTACTTAATTACATGAAAAGAGTCCCAATCCACCTAGAATACAATTTAGCCTAGTTGTTTCAAATATAAGGCATATGAAACCATAGTGGGAGCTATGTGTGTGGGCTCGTAAGTCACTCAACTAATCAGAGTTATGAGGCTAATAGAGAAATTGTACTATATAAGATATACTATACCTAATGGTAGCCATGAACTTCAAAATACTAAGAACAATGAGTGTGATCCAGAGGAGGCAGGGACAATAGGGGTTAACTTATATTATAATGGGAGCTCATAACCCTGTAGCTACAGATAGAGCAAAAGGAGATAGCCTTAATATACGAGAACAATAGACTCAATAAGATGGCCCATTACCACAATCTTTATTGGCACTCAAGCGCTAAGATGACTCCTTGATTAGCACAAGAATTCCTAGTCGGCCTTTTATACCTCCATATTGAGATCAACTTAAGAACCCCCAACTGAAGAGGTATATGAGTTCTAGGAGCACATTGCACCATTCCAATGGGATAGAGAGATTTGATAGAGAGGGTAGCATGATTAAACATGCATGATTGATGATCGGGTTGGGCTCAGGTTCGGACTGCCTCTAACGTAGGTCCAATCAACCCCAATCGGACCCAACCCATTACCATCCCTATATAAGGCTTTTGACTCCTTATGATGGGTGAACAATGTCTTTGATACCATTTCTAAAAATAAAAAAAATAAAGCCTGGCCTCTTTGTTTCAAGTGCGTTATATTTCTTTATAGTTGTCCCTCGGCTTTGAATTTCCTTCTCAACTATCTAATTTGCAGTAAGGGTTGCGGACATATAATGTAACATCATATTGGGTTTATTAAATTCTAACAATTCTACAAGTCCAAAGTGGTATTTAAGAAGCTGCGTCATATGATACCAAAACAATTTGTGATTGAGCCCAATCAAGTCCTTAAGGTCCAAAATGTTTCTTATTCATAAAATCATAATTGACTTGGTATTAAGTAATTGTTGTTAAAGAAAGCCTTTGTTTTGATTCTTGAGTTTTTCAAGTTCTGTCAAGAAGTGTACATTAGTGAACCGTGAGGTCATTTAATTTAAAATTGCTTTGGTTACTCATATACCACTGAGCCCCCGATAAAACCTTACAAGGGAAGGTGAAACCAAATCCTAAATATACCACTTGCTTCAAGTGCGTCACTCTGACATTAGCCAACACTGGCCTATGAGCCGCATCCTATTATCTTTCAGGGATTCGAACTTACGATGCTGCGCCAACCTAGGTCGAACCTAGTAACTTTGATACCACTAATCTCCCCCCCTCCCCCACCCGCCTCCCCCCCCCCCTCCCACACACACACACATGGAAGAAAAAAAATCCTAAATATGAAAAACGAGCCTTATTGATGTAATTCACAAGTTCTTAAGATGACATGCACAGTATTGATTACTGTTAAAGAAACACTTTAAAGTGGTATGTTATAATTCTATAATTAGTCAAGGATTTGGATGTTATGCCATGATAGGTAATAAGTCTAGTTTTCCATAATAGATTTTCATTTTTTTTTACCATGTGCACTAATTCAATGTGAAAGATTTTTTATGAGCAACGAAATCACCTAAGTGAAGTTAACCTTCATTCAAGGTAAAAACTTTTGATTGTTACTTAAAAGTAACTTACATTTTTTCAACATGTTTACTACTTGCCAATATCTAAATTCCAAACGTTGTAATTCTAAATTGTTAGAGTTTCCTCCAATTTTATATATTACCATAAGTTTTGTATATTAATGTGGAGTAAATTGATCACTATGTTGACGAGTTTAGAGCTAAAGGTGATGAAGAAAATGCAAGAAATGGTCTTTAAAGCCATGCAATACTCAAGCATATTATTTTTGGGAAAATTACTGACGAAAAGTTATTGATGGACATAATTCAAGTAAATAATCAAATGAATTTCATTGTTCTCATTACTATATTACTTACTGTTAAAACTAAAACTTCAACAGCTTGTATGTGACACAAAGTTACCATTCTACTATTGAATCTTACGCAAAGTTGATCAACTGCTTTGCTAAGTAGATGAATTTGCATCTTGTATCAAATAATAACCTGAAATTATTGTTGGATCGAAAAAAGAAAGCTTGCCATATTTAGAGAACCGGTAGATTTCAATTTTTTTTAAAAATCGTATTTGTAGCAGAAGCAATATATCCAAATCATCATGCCAATCTATTCATGATATGGTATAAGGATAATAATATACATAAACAAGATGAAGAGTATTACCGACTCCTTTGCTACAGCTTTAATTCCTTGTTGCGCTATCCTTTCCTTCTTCTTGTATCCAAAGTCTTTGCTTTGTCAATCTATCTTCTCCTTATTGTTGTGTCCTCAACCAATTTGATTTACCTCTTATTCTCCTAAGACAACTTGGTTAACAAAATTCTTTGGTGCGAAAGGAGAAAAAACACTTTGGAGGAGTATTTTCTTATAAGAAAGAAGGAAACAATGAGACACTTCTCATACTAAGTTTTGGCCATACATAGGTGAAATGAATGAAAAATAGACGAAGAATGAAAAGCAGACGGAGAATGAAAAGCAGACGGAAGATTAAAAAAAACAGACGGAAGCCAAAAACAGACGAAAAAAAAAGCAAAAAATGAAAAGCAGACGGAAGCAATTCATGAGTCAGTTCGAGTTAGTTACAGAACTCAACTGAATAATCGTTTCTTGCAAGAATCAAGAAGCAAGATTCAAGAAGCAGTTGAAGATGAAGACTATAAATATGAGTCGAAGTCGAAGATTGCAAAGTTAGCTGATACACATATACGTGAACGTTAAAAAGCTTACTTGAGAGTTTATTGTGCAAATAGCTAGTGTTATATTACTGTAATGAAGCTCAAAACATCTTTTTGTAAGAAAGTAATACAGATAGCCTGCAGAGGCTAAGAGTAAAAGAATACTGTGTGCAAAGAGACCTGAAGAGGCTCAAAAAGAAATAATACTTGTAAAGTTGTTGAGAGATAGTGAAATCTCAAAAAGACATCTGAGGACTGGACGTAGCCCACGGTTTGGGGTGAACCAGTATAAAAGTTACTGTGTCAGCTTCTCTCTATCCTTATCTCTCATCATTCAAAGTTTCGTTCTTACTTAGTTTTTAAACAAGTTTTCGAAAAATACGATTAACTTTGATTTACAGTAGTTCTTGTGGAAAGAACAAGTTTTTCTTTTCTTTTGACAAAACGATTTTAAAGGTTTTTAAAAAGGGGAATACACAATTTAACCCCCCTTCTTGTTCATTCATACATCGTATAATAAGCATTGTAATAACGTGTGATTCACCTCAATTGGTATCAGAGCTCGGTGTCCAAGGATCACTGTAACAAAGTGTTGATCAAAGATTATGGCGGAAGCACATACGTACATTGCAGAAGGTGCCTCAGTCACTAGACCTCCAGCATTCAACGGAGAAGACTACCATTACTGGAAAGATAGGATGCGGCTGTTTATAGAATCTACTCATGTTGACTTTTGGGACGTGATAGAGAATGGACCATACACACTAGTAGATGAAGAAGGAAATCTTATTCCACGGATCAGATGAACGGTTGATCAAAAGGCGAGATTCCAACTGAACTCTAAAGTGAAGTTTTTTTTAAGTTGTGCCCTAAGCAAAAGTGAGTATGACAAAGTCCACGGATGCGATACTACGAAGGAGATGTGGGACACGTTGTCCATTACACATGAAGGAACAAACCAAGTCAAAGAATCCAAGATAAGCATTCTTGTGCACCAGTACGAGCTTTTCAAGATGAAAAATCAAGAAACTATTGATCAAAAGTTTGGAAGATTTCAAACAATTATCAATGGATTGAAAGCTCTCAGAAGAACTTACGACAACCAAGATCACGTACGTAAGATGTTAAGAAGTCTTCCAAAGAGGTGGAGACCAAAAGTTACGGCTGTGCAGGAAGCTAAGGATTTGAGCGTGCTAAAGCTTGATGAATTGCTTGGATCTCTGAGGATTCATGAAGTTGAGCTCGATGCTGAAGACAAGCCAAAACAAGACAAGTCAATAGCACTGAAGGCCGGATAGAAAAATCACAAGACTCAAAGGAGGAGAAAGTCATCAAAAACATTAAAGATTGAAGAATCAAAACATGATGACTCCAGCGAATCAGAACAAGAGTCAAATGATGAAGATGATGAGCTATCTTTCATTTCCAAGAAGATTAGACGGATGTGGAAGAAGAAGTCCAAAAGAAGTCAGTTCTTCAAGAAGAACGACAAAGATGATGGAAAAGTGGAAAAGACATCCATCATATGCTTCGAGTGTAATCAACCTGGACATTACAAGTCCGAGTATCCTACTTTAAAGAAGAAACCAAAGAAGAGTAGAGAAGGCAAGAAAAGTATGATGGCAACTTGGGAGGATCTAGATTCATCTGAATCAGATACAAGCTCCGAGACATCAGAACGCGTGAATATTTGCCTAGTAGCCGAAGAGGAAAGTGATGAGGAGGTAACGTCTGAATATGACGACTTGCATAATGCATATTCAGAACTACTAGAAGATTCTCATGCTCTTTTGAAACAATACAAACTGTTAAAGAAAAAGTATGTAGAAAACCTTAAACGTACATAAGATTTAGAGAGAGAAAATACATGCCTAAAATAGCAAGTAGAGGAGAATAAGAAAAAGAAAGTTGTAGATAGATCTGAAGAGATCAATCAGTTGAAGCTTAAGATTAAGAATCTTTCAACTGATTTAGCTACCTTCACTAAGAGTACAAGGAAAATGAATGAGATGTTAGGAAAATGTAGACATCCGAGTGATAAAACCGGATTAGGGTTTACGAGAAATAAGCCTCAACATGAAAGAAAGTTTTTCTTTCAAAAAAAAAGTATCACAAAAAATGCATTCATAAACAAACTTATAAAATGCATCAAATGAATCATTCTGTGCATATTACTAACCCAAGAGGACCCAAGAAAATATGGGTACCAAAAAATAAAATAGTTTCTCTTGCAGATATCCTTCCTTGGAAGATGTGACAAGCACCGTTGGTATTTAGATAGTGGATGCTCGCGACATATGACGGGAAGAAGGTCTATGTTCCTAGATCTTCAGTATAAGAAGGAAGGATCGGTAACTTTCGGAGATAACCAGTAGGCCAAGATAATTGGAATCGGTAAAATAGGTAAAGATTCCTTTGCATGCATTGATAATGTGCTGCTTGTTGATAGTCTGAAACACAATTTGATTAGTGTCAGTTAATTGTGTGATTTTTGTTTTGAAGTCACATTCAATCAAAATCTCTGCGAAGTCAAAAACAAAGATGGGTCTATATTCTTTTCTGCCAAGAGAAGAAATAATCTTTACAAAATTGATTTAGAGGATTTTCAAAATCAAAATGTTTCATGTTTTTTATCAACTGAAGAAGAAAGACTAATCTGGCATAAAAAGCTAGGCCATGTCAGTTTTAAACATATTTCAAAGTTGTTAAAGCATGATTTGGTAAGAGGTTTACCAAAAATAAGTTTTGACAAAGAGTTATTTTGTGAAAGTTGTCTTAAAGGGAAACAAGTCAAAACATCGTTTTCTTCTAAAAATTTCGTAACATCTTCTAGACCTCTAGAGTTGTTACATATGGATTTATTTAGTCCAACTAGGACGATAAGTCTTGGCGGAAAGAAATATGGACTTGTTATTGTTGATGACTTTACTAGATTTTGTTGGATATTATTTTTGTCACACAAAGATGAGTATTTTAAGTGTTTTAGGACCCTTTCCAGAAAGTTACAAAATGAAAAAGGAATGTCTATAGCCAGTATCAGGAGTGATCATGGTGGAGAATTTGAGAATGAGAAGTTTATAATATTCTGTGAGGAGAATGAAATTTTCTACAATTTCTCTGCTCCTAGGACTCCGCAGCAGAATGGAGTTGTTGAAAGGAAGAATAGGACGATTCAAGAAATGGAAAGGACTATGCTGTGTGAGATGAATCTTCCTAAGTACTTCTGGGAAGAAGCTGTGAATACAGCGTCTTACATTCAGAATAGGATATTGCTGCGACCATTGCTGAAGAAAACTCCTTATGAGTTATGGAATGGTAGGAGACCGAATATATCTTACTTTCATCCATTTGGTTGTAAGTGCTCTATTCTGAATACAAAGGAATTGTTGGATAAGTTCGATTCAAAGACCCTTCCAGGAATCTTTCTAGGCTACTCTTTATCATCCAAGGCTTTTCGGGTTTATAATCTTACCTCAAAGATGGTTGAGGAGACCATTCATGTCAAGTTTGATGATAGTTCCCAGCCTCGTAAGGAAGATGACATGGAGAGTGAAGTCCCTTCAAAGCTCTTAGGTGATATAATAGAAGTTTCACCATCAGGAACTCAGTTAGATAAGGTTGAGGATATTCCAGGAACTATTGGATTAAAAAGAGATTGGAAATATAAGAGTTCTCATCCAGAAGAGTTAATTATCAGAAAGACCTCAGAAGGAGTAAGAACAAGGTCCAAGTTCAGAAGAGAAGCTAATGTAGCTTTTATCTCTGAAATAGAGCCTAAGAAGATTGAGGAAGCTCTTCAGGACGAAGCGTGGATTTTAGCCATACAAGAGGAGCTGAACGAATTTACTAAGAATAAAGTTTGGTGTTTGGTTTCTAAACCCTCGAAGAAATCCATTATAGAAACTAGATGGGTTTTTAAGAATAAGTTAGACGAATCAGGGAGAGTAAGTCGGAATAAAGCTAGATTAGTAGCACAAGGCCATAATCAGCAAGAAGGAATAGACTACAATGAGACATATGCTCTAGTGGCGAGACTTGAAGCGATTAGGTTATTGCTGGCATATGTGGTTTGTCATAATATAAAGCTTTTTCAAATGGATGTGAAAAGCGCATTTCTGAATGATTTTATAGACGCAGAGGTGTATGTTAAGCAACCTCCTAGTTTCGAGGATGTTAGGTATCCAGATCATGTCTATAGAATTCATAAAACTTTATGCGGCTTGAAGCAAGCTCCTAGAGCTTGGTATGATCGTCTAAGTACCTTTCTTTTAAAGAGTGGTTTTAGTAGAGGTCAGGTAGATAAAATGCGCTTTAGGAAGAACTATGAGAATGAGTTTATTTTAGTACAAATTTATATTGATGATATCATTTTCAGTGCTACCTCAAAGAATTTATGTTTGAATTTTGATAGTCTGATGAAAAATGAGTTTGAAATGAGTATGATGGGAGAGTTGAAGTTCTTTCTTGGGTTGCAAGTTAAACAAACTGATGAGAAGATCTTTATCCATCAACAAAAATATGTGAAAGAACTGTTGTCTAAATTTGATATGAATAATGTGAGGCCTATGGCAACTCCGATGCATCCTTCGAGCCTTTTGTCAGAGGACGAAGTTGGTAAGAAGGTGGATCAAACCCTGTATAAAGGGATGATCGGTTCTTTGCTTTATCTTCTGACAAGCATACGACATCTTTATTGATGTATGCTTGTGTGCAAGGTTTTAGGCCGATCTAGAGAGTCTCATTACATAGCTGTTAAAAGAATTATGAGATATCTCACAGGTACTACTGATCTTTGCTTAATGTTTGAGAAAGGTAAAGATTTCAGGTTGATCGGATATTGCGATGCAGACTATGCCGGAGATAGAGTTGAAAGGAAGAGTGCGAGTGGAGGCTGTCACTTTCTTGGCTCAAACCTAGTTTCCTGGTCAAACAAGAGACAAAGCTCAATCTCGATATCAACTGCTGAAGCCGAGTACATGTCTGCCGCAAGCTGTTGTTCGCAAACATTGTGGATTAAATACCAACTAGAAGATTATTCAATTTATGAAGAGGAGATCCCAATTTTTTGTCACAACACTAGTGCCATCAACTTATCGAAGAATCCTATACAGCATTCGGGAGTAAAACATATCGAAGTCAGACATCATTTCTTGAGAGAGTACGTTCAAAGAAAGGTTGTATGTCTACAGTTTATTGAGACAGAGTTTCAATGGGCGGACATCTTCACTAAACCATTGAGTGAAGAATGGTTCAAGAAAATTAGACGAAACCTCAACATGGTGATGTTAAATGATCAACCGTCTGACATTTCACAACCAAGTTAAAAAGGTCATCAAAGTTAACGGCGTCAGAAATAGTGAGTTACAGCTGGTAACTTCTCTCATAAGGAAATTTTGGAGGGAAAGTCTCATAGCCTTGAGAACCTCACCGATTCTAGAACACTCCTGATAAGATCTTTTGAGTAGCGTCAAATCAGAAACCTTTCGAATACTCTCAACCCACAAAACTTTTCAGCCCTCTGAAACTTCTAAAATCAACCTTACCTTTGAAGAACAGATTACCGAAGTCAGTTTCTATTCAAAATCAATGGAGCAAGCTATGATTTACGAAAGGCATGTGGATTTTGAATCTTTGAGGAGAGAAGATATGGATATCGAACCAGAGATTGTAGAAGCCGGTTGGAGGAAGTTTTTCCAGGTATGGGAATATGTCTATCAAAATGAAGTGTATGAGTTTTAGAAGAATGTGCAGATGGTAGACAAAGCTATTGTTTCTACAGTAGACGGACTGTCTATTATTGTAACAATGGAGTTGATCGAGAAGGCGACTGGATGTCCATCTGTTGGAGAGAAGCTAACGAGCAAAGCCAGATGGATGAAAAAGATCAGTTTAAAGGAAGACGAAGTTAGTAGACAGTTGTATGGAGTTAATGACCCAACGGAGAGGAAGACCTCGAGTCTGGTGCCAAAGGAGAGGGTCTTGCACGCGATTCTGTTTAACTGCGTCTTACTGAGAGCAGGTTCAATGCATTTGGTGACTACTCTAGATGAACAGTGCCTATTCTACCTGCTGAATCGCCAACCAGTTGACCTACCATTTTTTATTTTTCAGTATATGGTTAAGGGAATGATGGACACTAATAGTTACCCGTACAAAATGTTTTTAACAAGGATTTTTAGGGAATCTGGAGTCCTTCTTGACAGAGGAATCAGACGCATAGTTCCTGTTAAGAGTGTTTTTGACTCGGGTACTATAAGAAAAATGGGCTTGAAGAATCTGGACAGAATAAAGGCAGATTCTGAGAGTAAAGCTAGAACTGAGGGGGAGCGGATACAGAAGAAGTCTCCCACAAAGAGTTCTAAATCTCAATATAGTACAAGAATGCTCATTATTGAAAGAAGGAGATCATCTGAAGAAGTTCTGAAAGAAAAGATGATTTCTCAAAAAGAAAGTAGCCAAGTTTGGATTGTAGACGAAAGTATCTTGAAGAGAAAAGGGGAGAAGCTTTTGAGTGATATTCCAAAGAAGGCGAAGAGATCACCCAGGATTCGAACCTTGAGACAACAAGAAGAAAGGAGAGCCAGAGAACTTACTCAAGCAGAAGTCTCTGAGACTCGCGCACCGAAGGCTACAAGATTCTCTAGTCTCAATCTTAAGTGAAGAATCAGCCAATCAGGCTAAAGAGACTGAGAGGAAAAGACAATTGGAGTCTGAGAAGAAGAAAACTCCAAGACTGACTGAGGCAGTGAAGAAGACTAAGATAGTTAGTCAGAAGAAGAGTGTTGTTACTGCTAGGGAAGTTAGTCAGAAAACGACTACTTCAACTGTTGAAATACCAATACAGGTGAAGGCAACTCCTACTGATGTTCCACCAGAGAAATCAGCAGAAGTTAGTTAGACGCAGAATACTCCTATTGCTGTTCCACAAGAGACAACAACAGAACTAAGTCTGGTAAATGTTATTCCTACTGAGGTTCATAATCAGGAAGCAACAGAACTTAGTTTAGTGCAGGTTCAACAGGAGGAATCTGAAGAACTCAGTTTGGTTCCATTCAACTATTCTGAATTTCTGAGGAAAAATGAATTGGAAACCAGATTGATTGAAGTAGTTGAGCCTGTGACTAAAAGGAGTACTTCAATAATCATCAGGGATGCACCGAGGAGGTTAGTGAAGGCTACCACAAAGCCATACCTTACAAAGATGACCAGTCAACTGCACACTATTTATCCAATTACAGAGGAAACAGTGATAAGGGTTGTACCAGACCTGCAACCAAGATATCCCTTGGATGTTAATAAAGGGAAGATGAAGTTATACCCAGAAGGGGTAATTGATGATCTTTCCACAGATCAGATTGAAGAAGAAGTACGATGAATAGATGAAGCATGCACTTCAGAAAAGATAATGACGGGAACTTTCGTTTGCCATCATATTTCAAGAGCTAGTAGTAGTTCTACAGCAAAGGATGAACATTGTCCAGTGGGGGGAAAGCTTACTAAAGGGACATTTACTGAATCCCTTGTGCAGACAATAGTGCGTATTAGGCCTATATCTAATACATTGTTAATTGAAGGAGAAGCTCTACCCTTGTGAGGAAGACAAGTACTAATGCTACCTGCTCCTTATGACTTAGACCTTCCTGAGCCCAACCTATCGGTTCACCTACTTTTGAGATTGTTGAAGACTATATTCCATCTTCAGACGCATATGTTACTACAATTGCTTTTGAGGAACTCCCGGAGGATGATGACCAACCTACCTTACCTTTTGACTTGCAAGTAAAGGTAATGCACCTACGAAGAGAAGTCAAGGAGCTGAAGGAAATGGTGAAAGAGTTGTTGAAGCATCATCATTACTAATCATTTTTTATTATAACAAATAGGGGGAGAAGAAAATGGAAAGCAGAAATCAAAGGGGGTGAACAAAGGAGATGAATTTTTGAATTTTTGAAGAAGAAAGTAAAAGATAGGGGGAGAAAGAGCAAGCAGAACATGAAGAAGTCAGACGAAGACAATATGAAGATATGTTTTTCACCTTGATTGTATGATTATTTGTTATCATCAAAAGGGGGAGATTATTAAGTCAAAATGACTTTACATTAATGATTTTGATGAAGTACAAATAATGTAGAAAAACAGACGGAAGATAGAAAAGTAGACGATGAATGAAAAGCAGACGAAGAGTGAAAAGCAGACGGAAAATGAAAAGCAGACGGAAGCCAAAAATAGACAAAAAAATAGACGATAAAAAACAGACGAAAGCAATTCACGAGTCAGTTCAAGTTAGTTACAGAACTCAACTGAATAACCGTTTCTTGCAAGAATCAAGAAGCAAGATTCAAGAAAAAAGATTCAAGAAGCAGTTGAAGACGAAGGCTATAAATATAAGTCGAAGTCAAAGATTGCAAAGTTAGCTGATATACATATATGTGAACGTTAAAAAGCTTACTTGAGAGTTTATTGTGCAAATAACTAGAGCTATATTACTGTAACGAAGCTCAAAACATCTTTCTGTAAGAAAGTAGTACAGATAGCCTGTAGAGGCTAAGAGTAAAAGAATACTGAGTGTAAAGAGACTTGAAGAGGCTCAGAAAGAAAGAATACTTGTAAAGTTGTTGAGAGATAGTAAAATCTCAGAAAGACATCTGAGGACTGGACGTAGCCCACGGTTTGGAGTAAACCAGTATAAAAATTATTATGTCAACTTCTCTCTATCCTTATCTCTCATCATTCAAAGTTTCGTTCTTACTTAGTTTTTAAACAAGTTTTCGAAAAATACTATTAACTTTGATTTACAGTAGTTCTTGTGAAAAGAACAAGTTTTTCTTTTCTTTTGACCAAACGATTTTAAAGGTTTTTAAAAAGGGGAATACACAATTCAACCCCCCTTCTTGTGCATTCATTCATCGTATAATAAGCATTGTAATAACGTGTGATTCACTTTATAATCTCCTAATTTCAGTTATGCATGATAAGAGAGAAGAGGGGGACGCATCCAATGCATCACACCTTTCTTTAATAAAGCATATAGAAGCCATTAAATGAGACTCTTCTCATTTGTTTTAAGATGGCTATATGAAAAGTCCAATCACCTAATATTATCATGTTAATTTCAATTTTTGATGATGTAAGAAGGAAGATGGTCCATCCAATGTACATCTTTCTTCTTTAATCCAATCAATGCTAATAGGTTATATGCTAACATTAAAAGATAACCATTAAACCATTTAACGGTAAGTTCATAATTCCATTTAATGATGATAAACCATAACAAAGACCATCTTTATTTAGCATTTTAATGCGAAATGTGCAGCTACATATTCAACCCTAATAATCGAAATTGCTCCTTCATTTCTTTTTAAAAATTGTTTTAATATAATTAATCTAATCAATTACATTAAACCAAAGTCTAGCCCATTTCTAAATGAACATTTGGGCTTTTAATTAAGCATTAATTAGTGTAAGCTCAACATTCAATTATGGGCTTCTAAAACCTCCATTTATATTTCTTAATTAGCCTAATAACCTTCCTTAAAGCCAAGTAGGGAATCTTATTAGACTTTGATAATTCAAGCTCCAATAAGCCTAAAATTAATTTAATCTCATTAAAATTAATTCTAGCTTATTAACTAAATGTCTTTCCACTAAAACAATTAGTTGAACTCTTGAATTATTAAATATTATGAGAAAAAATATTTTATTTCCAATTGCAATCCCTATTTAGAACCTTATTATAGCCATCCGCACAATAAAAGGTTCAATTACCGTTTTGCCTTTATATTGGTTTTTCCTTCCAAATCTCCCATTTTACTTTATATTGTGATTAACACACAAGATTTCATCTTAGTGTTAAGACTTGATGAGTAGCTATGTAGGGTCCGGAACCCAACTACTTAAACTTAACACTTTCACAACCTGGCTCTGATACCACAACTGTAGGGACCCGATCCTGAGACCGGAACCCCCAACCGGAAGACGAAGCGAAACATGAATAACAAAGAGGCGGAACTAACGAATCGAAGCAAATCAATTACGAATCGAAAGCTAACTTGGAAGCAAAGCATACAAACAAGGTCAAATCGAATTGGCTCGAAGACAAAACAAACAAACAATCCAATTGAAATATGAATTTTGACATCCGCACTAATATCTTAGAAAAGCGTCGAAATGGTCGCGTTGGATACCTTAAACTTAATCTATTCGATTCCATGTAAATTTTTCCTTTTTTTTATTTTTCATTCCCTCTCATAAAAATTCATCTTTATTCACTTATATTCAAAACTTATACTAATCAAAACAATATTATTTCCCCTTTATGGAAATTTCATTCTCAACAAAACCCAATTTACTTGATTCTATTTATTCATCACAATCTTATATATTACCATAACAGTCTCACACTAATCCATATACTACCATACAAAAATCCGGCAGCATAACGGCTGCATTTCATTAAACCCAAAACTTACAAAATCATTTAAATTCACTTCTATAAACCAGCTCAAACACACAATCCTCAAATTCAGTACACCAATCTCATAATGCAATACAATTCATACTCAACTTTATAAATCAATTCCTTATACAACCCAATCATTCTCATATATCATAACCATACACAAGTTCTTATACAATTTCATAATCCAAGTACATCATGAACTAAACACTTACATTACACTAATGTCATTCCAAGCCATATACAATTTCCAATGATCAAAATCCAAAGTACACAATGCACAATAATTCTCAATTTCTCAACAATATCTAAACTTAACAATAGTTCAATCAGAACTCATACAAATGAAATCTCTCATTTTCTTTCACCCGTTCTTCTTCTCATCACCTGTGGATGGGAATGAAGGGGGGTGAGCTTAAAAAGCCCGTGGGTAACAGGTTTATAATAAATCATAAGCAAAACTGTTCAAAAGTTTACTGCCATAGAAATTTCTTGTTGAAAATCCATAAAGTGCTCGTTTCTTAAATTTTCATCATGTATTCAATTCCATATTCACAAAACATAAATGTATCAACTTGTTCAAAAATCACAATTTCATAATGCAATACATCATCACATAATACATATCTGAATGCAATTCAATCCAACGCATAGCTTAGCACATTAAGATGCAAATGCACAATCAATTGACTTGAGGGTTCCGTGAACAAAACGGATAAACCGAAGTTTATACCGTGAACGAAACGAGTCTATTTTCAGATCTCGTGTGGCACAAGCGGCCAGCCGGGAGAAGGCTTTTACGTCAACGTGCACGTGACTTACGAAACGATTCCTCTCTTGCCCACACAATCACATAAGCAATGCTCAAATCATTTAATCAAAATGAAATGCTTTCATGTTCTTTTTCTTCTTTCCATTCAATCACAATGCCATGCTCAAATACATAGCATAATCACATCACAATTCAATTCTCATCTAAGTATCACGTATCTTTCAATGCATGACATAGCATAAACATATCACAATGCATCTTTGCATGTTCAAAACCATTCAAATCTAATTCATGAAGTATATGAATACATATAAACCAATTCTTTAAATCATTTGAAAACAATATATGCACAATTTCAAAATACTTGAAATCACTTTATTCTCTCAATTTGGGAAAATCTTTAGTGGCTTATTATTCAACTATAAACATGAAACCCACCTCATATCCATGCTTGGAGCTTGATTAGAGCTTCAATTCTCCAAAGCCATTCCCCTTTCTCCCAATTTCAAATTCCCTAAATCAATCACCCAAATTCCACTTCATAAAAATCATAATTCTAAAAATTGATCACATAAATCACAAACCTATACTCATATCAAGACATCTAAATCAAGAACTTCCAAAATCTCCAAATTATACAATTGGGCATAAATCCTAAATTCATAAAATCAACATAATCATAGCCTAATCTCTTCAATAAACCTTAGAAAACTTAAATCCATAACAATCTAAAGCTAAACCAACCAACATCTCTCAAGAAAATTCAAAACTCAAAGCTTTCTCTCTCTTACCATTTTCTCCACCATTTTCGACATTTTCAAGCTTCAAAGGAAGCCATCTTCTTTTTGCTTTCTTCCCCTTTGACAAGCATCGAAATCCTCTAGGAAAACCCCAAAAAAAACGAACCTTGCTTCCTCCTCCTCCTCATTCTTCTTCTTCTTCTTCTTCTTCTTCTTCTTCTTCTTCTCCTTCTTCTCTCCCTCTCTATCGTTTCTTTCTTCTTTTCTCTCCCAAATTCGTGTATTGCTTCTTCCAAAAGACAGACATGTGCCTAATAAAGTGCCATGTCACTTAAGTGATTCCCTAAAGACCAATTTGCCCTTCCCTTAAGCCTAAGTTCTTAACTCCTTAAGTGATGTTCCAAAACTGCCCCTGAATTCATTTTCATTTGAGCTTACTTTGGGACATTATTTTCACCATCCAATTGAAGGAATTTATCAAAACTTCCTTCTAGAGAAATGTTCCTCTATGTCTTAATTTCATAATGCCTCAAGAATCATCCAATTTTGAGTACTACACCAAAAGTTATGCTCAAAACATTTCAAATATGTCTTATGCTAACTCATTTCTCCAGCACATTATTTCCATCCGAAAATTAACCTTCTTAAGGACCGAATTGAAACTCAACTTATTCATAACAATTGTAGATCTATTTTTCTAGTTTAATCCAAATCAAGAATCACCTCAATCGGATCACTAAAGATCCCAAATTTCTCAAAATACCGAACCATGTTCAGAAAATGGTCCAAATCACTTTGATTAAATTAATCACCCTTAATTTAACCTCATAAATTCACAAATATCTCATAAAATGAAATTCATTATCTTAGGAATCCAACGCTTCAAGAATTAACTCAATCGGATGTCAGACGAAGGAGTTATGGCCAAATAAATTCGATATGTCCATATCCTGAAAAAAAAGCACGGACCGTGTGAAATTTACACAGTCAGGCACAAAGGCCGTGTAACCATCGGGTGGGCTGCTGGATTTACACAGTCTGTGTGAAAATTTACACAAGCTGTGTAACCTACAGATTAATTGCTCCGAATTTACACAGGTTGTGTAACCTACGGATTAATTGCGCCTCCTGCGCCTAGATTTACACAGCCTGTGTGAAATTCACACAGGCAGTGTAACCTACGGGCATCAACAACAATTTCACCCTTAAGCCCTCTTTCAAGGTTCCTAAACCCTGTCCTAACATTCCCATAACTCAAACACTTCCCCAACACTACAAAAACCACTTCAAATCCATTCAACAACATCAATCCCTCATTAAAACTCAACTTCCAAAGGATTTATCTTCAATCCTAACATCATATATACTCAAAATCTACCCAATTTGAACTCTTCAAAGGCAGCACAACATTATACTCATTCCAATACCAATCTAACACAACCAACAATTGGCAATCCTCAACATTCACAATATACACATATAACATATACTTCTAATACTAACAACAAATGAAATTCTCAACCAAAGATAACTTATCCGTCAATCTCAAGCTTTAATGAAACATAATCATACAAAATAAACTTCTAAATTCTCATTCTCATTTTATATCACTCTCATATTCAATAACCTCTTATCATTTACCAAACATCCTATCTTACTTTTCCATAATGTCTTACATATATAACTATGGTTCATGCTTAAAATTTTTCAACTCATCATCCATACTTAATTCACATTCTATTTTCATAATCATCTATATACCAATTCATAATTCAAAGCCATACATAAACTCATATTCCATTTTGATATTTCCACTAAAAATTTGGGGTCTAACAAGCTAGTCCATTAAACTACTAGCACCAGTTTAATCACTAAATCTCCTTAAAACATCTAGAAGTGATGATAGCACTATAAACTCTTTATTTGAGTGAATGCTCCCTAATACATGTTTCAGTTGATAATTCCAACTTGCAGACACTGGATTAACACTCTGTACAATTTCATTCCAATCATATCAAGAATTATAATGAAACATATACGAGTTCACCACTCATCAAGATTGTGGTCCACAATAAGCGAATGCTTAAGTTGTCTGTTTTAAGATTAAAGTAATGGCTCACTTTATTTTTGAAAACATACTTGATTCTATATTCATTTAATAGTGCCATTATAGATAGTCAACTAATATCATGATATGAAACTCATCGTTCCCTTTTCGTAAACTCCTTTACTTACATAGAGATATATCGCAACACTACAGTCTAAACCATAATCAAGCGACCAACTTGATTATTCAACTATAAATCCATTAATTTAGATTCTTATAATATACATGTTTCCCATACATCTCTATGTATATGTATGTTACTTACAAAAGAATCTTAGTACCTTTTGACTAGATATATAATACTCACACAAATAAAACCAAACTATTTTGTTTTATTAATAATAAATTTTTTCATTACAAAACTGTAACTGAAGAAGATAAAATTACATGTAAATACACTTGCTTTTCAAGGCACTATATTTACATAACTCCAACAATCTCCCTCTTGCCCTACAACAAGTTTGACATATCCCTCGTTCCTATCCCTTTTAGGTGACCCTTAAAGCTCTTTTGAGTCAATGTCTTTGTGAACGGATCAATAAGATTTTGTTCCGTGGGAATCTTTACCACATTCACCTCTCCTCGTTGTATTATCTCCCTCATGAGATGATACTTTCGCTCAATATGTTTGGCAGCTTTATGGTTATAAGGTTCTTCAGAATTATCTGCTACCCCACTATTATCACAATAAAGTGTAATGGTTTTTTATGTCTCTGGAACTGCCTCTAAATCATTTAAGAACTTCTGGAGCCAGACTGCTTCCTTTTCTGCTTCACAAGCAGCAATATACTTAGCCTCCATAGTCAAATCAGCAATGATTGCTTAACGCTCCTCCAGACTATGACTCCACCTCTTAAAGTAAATATAGAATCAGAAGTTGATTTCCTTGAATCAGAATCTGTATATCCTTTTGGAATAAGGTTACTTCCAAAGTAAACAAGCATTAAGTTCTTCGTACTATGAAGATATTGAAGTATACACTTAACCGTAGTCCAATGTTCCATTCTTGGATTAGAATGAAATCTACTTACCAATCCTATTGCGTAAAAGATATCCAGTCTAGTGCAAAGCATTGCATACATCAAACTTCCAACTGCCAAAACATATGGAATATTACTCATGCATTCAACTTCCTCTTGGGTTTTAGGTGCTTGTTCCTTTGAAAGTTTGATTCCATGCCCAGTAGGTGTGAAACCCCTCTTAGAATCTTGCATGGTGAACTTATTAAGCATATTCTCAAAATAGGTTAATTGAGACAAGGCTATCTGTTTGTTCTTACGATCCCTTATAAGTTTGATCCCTAGAATATAGTTAGCCTCTCCCAAATCCTTCATTGAAAGTTGTTCATTCAACCATCCTTTAACTGTAGATAACATTCCCACATCATTCCTAATGAGTAGAATATCATCAACATACAGGATTAGGAAAGTAACCTTGCCTTCTTGTATTCTTTTATAAACACAAGGCTCATCTAGATTTTTTATGAACCCATAGGTTTTGACAGACTTATCAAACCTAATGTTCCAAGACCTAGATGCTTGTTTAAGTCTATAAATGGACCTTTGCAACTTGCAAACCTTATGCTCATTTTCTAGCTCAATGAATCCTTCTAGATGGGCCATATAAATGGTCTCCTCAGGATTCCCATTAAAAAATGCGATTTTGACATCCATTTTCCATATTTCATAATCGAAATAGGCTATTATGGCCAAAAGAATCCTAATGGACTTAAGCATGGCAACTGGAGAAAAAGTCTCCTCATAGTCTATACCCTCTTTTTTAGTATAGCCTTTAGCTACCAATATAGCTTTAAAGGTCTCTACCTTTCCATCCAATCCTGTTTTCCTTTTGTAGATCCATTTACACCCTATGGCTTTTATACCTAGTGGTAGATCTATAAGGATCCAGACTTCATTAGTGTACATGGAATCTATTTCCAATTTCATCGCCTTGAGCTATTTTTTTGCATCAACATCATTAATATCCTGTGTATACGTAATGGGATCCATTTCCTCTTGGTCTGAGATGGCAATTAAGCCTTCTCCTAAACTTAGATGCCTATCTGGCTGTCTCATAACCCTCCCACTATGTCTAGGCACAACTTGATGTTTAAGTTTCACTTTCGATTCAACTCTTCAATCCATTTCGACATCTTGTTATGTCATATCCAAAACAACTCTTGGTTTGGATGAAATAGCTAACTCCTTTAGTACTACTCTGCATCTTTCTTTGTGATTCTCACAAACTTTTCCTCTAAGAAGGTCGCATTTGTCGACACAAATACCTTCCTATCCTGTGGACTGTAAAATAGTACCCTCGAGTTCCTGTAGGATATCCTACAAACAAACATACTTCTAACCTTGGTTCCATCTTTGTGGATTCAGGCTTCAGAACATGGGTTGGGCAACCCCAAGTCCTTAAGTGTCTCAATGAAAGCACTCGGCCAGTCCACAACTTCCTATGTGTTTTAGGCACTAATTTAGATGGAGCAAAGTTAAGAAGATATGTTTTCGTTTGTATGGCATATCCCCTGAACGATTCTGGAAGGCTAGCATAGGACATCATTGATCTTACCATTTCCAATAGAATCCTATTTCTCCTCTCAACTACACCATTCTATTTAGGTATTCAAGGAGCTGAAAAATTGGAAACAATTCCATTGTCAATTAAATATTTCTAAAACTCTTCAGATAAGTACTCACTACCTCGATCCGATCAAAGTAGTTTTAATGGCTTACCTAGTTGCTTCTCAGCTTTAGCTTTAAATTCTTTGGACTTTTCAAATGATTCACTCTTTTTATACATCAAATACAAATAGCCATGTCTTGAGTAATCATCTATAAAGGTTATGAAATATTCATAACCTCCTCTAGCTTATACGTTCATAGGCCCATACACATCGGCATGTACCAAGTCTAACGTGGATTCAGATCTATTTCCCTTAAAAGAAAATGAGGCTTTAGTCATTTTTCCTTTAATACAAGATTCACAGGTGGGTAATGGATCACTATCCAAGCCTATAAGGATCCCATCGTTTACTAACCTGTCAAGTCTTTTACGATTGATATGACCCATTCTTAAGTGCCACAAATATTTTGAATTAATGCTAGAGTTATTAGATTGTCTTGGTTTTATCAATTATGTTGTGTTTAGTAAGCTTGACATAGGTTCTATAAAGAACAATCCTTGTTTAATTATCGCATGACAAATAAAATCCTTATTCTCATATATTGAAACAAAATTTTCAAAATATAAGGAATAACCAGATTTTATTAGAAAAAAATAGAAAACATGTTCCTTACAATCATTGGCATGTAATAAACATCCTCCAAATATAAGCTATGACCACTAGAAAAGTCCAAGATAACTACTCCCACTGATTCTACTGAAACATCGGAGCCATCTACTATCTTGACTTGAAACTGGCCTTTAGGTAGTCTTCTCCTTTGCTGGAACCCCTGCAACGAATTGCAAACATGGTTAGTGGCTCTTGAATCTAATATCTAAAAAATAGATAAATCTGCCGCATTTCTAGTTCCTAACAAACTTAAGAAACCCATACCTTGTTTACTTTTGAGGGACTCAAGGTAGATTGGATAGTTTTTTTTCCAGTGGCCCATCTCATCACAGTGGAAACACTTTCCTTGAATGTTCTTTTAGCCTGCTTTTTCATGGGTTTGGCCTTGACCCTATTTGGGCCTTCTTTTTCATTGGACCCTTCTTCTTCTACTTGCCCTCACCCTTGGTTTTAAAAGAAGATGCTACATTAGCTTCGGGCCCATGAGCCTTGATATTCAATATCTCCTCCGTGTTCTAGAGAGTATTCATCAAATCACTTAAGGTATAATCCTTGTTGTTGAGCTCATAGTCCAACTTAAACTACTGAAAAAAAGAGTTTAAACTATTGATGATCATAATCATTTGTGTGTCTGCATCAACATCCGCTCCAAGCATCTCAGCCTTATTGACCTCAAAGATTACCTTCATCATATAATCCAACACCGATTCACCAGGATTCTGTCTAATATTATGAGAAGTTTGGATAGCTTTTGTTGGCCCCTGAATTTTTTTTATTTAATTAAGCATATCTAAATTATTTTGAGGTATTGTCTAAATTATTTTGAGGTTTTAGCTCTTAAGAAAATGAAAACTTAATGAGGGATTACGTTTAAATTAGAATGGAGTATGTTATTAGATATTAAAGGAATAAGATGGTGTAAGGGCATTTTGGGTAGATCACAAATGTTTTTAAGGCTTAAGGCTTGTAAGGAGGGCTATTTTAGTCTTTGTAGAGTATTTTTTAAAAACAAAAGGAAAGTAGAAAAAGAAAGAAGCAAAGCTTATAGTCGTTTATGTGAGGGAGGAAGAGACAAATGGCAAGTATAAAGAATAGATATCAAAACTACGTAGTTTTACTATAAGGCTTTAAGTTATAAAACAAACTTTGCTAAGTCATTTTGGGAGCCTACGAAACTTACAAGGAAAGAAAAGAATAGAGGGAGATTTCGGCTAAGTGGAGAAGAAGAAGAAGAAGAAGAAGAAGATGAGAGAAGAAGAAAGGTTAGGGCTTTGGTTCATCTTGCTTTAGAAAGGAGAAGGAAAAAAGGAGAGGGAAGGATCAAGCTTCCATTAGAAGCAAAAAGGGGATTTTCGTGGGTATCATCTCTAAGGTAAGAAAATGTGAAATCTTTTGGATTTATAGGTGGGTTTTGGTGTGAATGGCTTAGGAAATTGATGGGTGAAGTTAGATAGGTTAAATTTCATGCTTTCATCTCTTAAGAATGGCCAAATTTGATATCTCATGTTATATGAGATGATTTTGTGTTTGATGAAGGTCAAGAGAGAGAATTGGAGTGAAAGGAAAGGCCAATTGTTCAAGCTCCTAGCTAAAGGAACTAAGGTGGGTGACTTTTTAATGATTAAGTTAATAAGCTACTTAATTGTTTTGAAATAAATGTCATTGGAGGTTTTTTTTTTTGGCCTATGACCTTTCATTTGTGAATGAGTTACTTTTTATGATGGTTTAATCTTGTATAAGATTTTTTTGATGTAAATGCCTTATGGAAATATTTGTTACCATGGTTTGTCAAGAAAAAAAGATTCGAATGTATGATTTCAACGATTATGTGAAAGTTAATTTGCCATTTGAGGCTAATAATCATGAAGTGTGTGAATTATGTGAATTACATGATTATATGGGTTTGTGGTGGTCCCATAAGAGTCAGGTGCACCTGTATAACTATAGGCTTCTCCTGCCTGTCCGCTAGTGGCATTGGAGCTCCTCACGGACTCCCATAAGTTCACGGCTACACATGACCACTTGCGGGAATGTGTAGTACGTTCGGTTTCGGATCCACCCGAACCACTTTCTCTGTGCTTATGTGATTTGATGTGTAATTGGTGTGATGAAATGAGTTTTATAAGAGGTTTTGATGAATTGAAAGTGTTTTGATCAATGTAAATTGGCTTTGATAAATTTGAAAGGTTTTTATCAATCTGAAAGTTGCTTTGAGAATGAATAAATAAATAATGTTTTTGCTTATTTCTTAATTATTAAGCTGTTACCCACTGAATCGTCGAGCTCACACCCCTTTTCCCCTCCACAGGTGATGAGCGAGAACCCGAGTTACAGTTTTGGGATTGAGGCATCACTCCGATGTTTTTACTTTAGAAGTCATCTTTGGAAACAAAGCATTAGGTTGCATTTTGGAGAATTGATTTTACTTTGTACTTTGAATTTTGACATTTTGGATTGTAATCGGGCTAAATGCCCTCTAAAGCTTTGTAATAACTCATATTGTTCATGTAAATGCAAGAGTTTTAAGAGTTAAGGTACTTTGTGCAAATTGCATATGTTTTGTATATCAAGGTATTGTTGTATGGTTTGTTTTTGACAAAAGAGGAAAATTGTGTTTGCTGCCATTTTTGAGTTAGATCATAGGTTTATATGGATTGATTGATGATATGGGAGATTGAGGATTGTGTAGATTGAGGTTTTATGTAGGTACTTGAGTTTGGATTGAAAAGTTGACGATTTTGGTTAGTTGTCTTTTAAGGGAAGTGCTGTCAATTTTTGTAAAAATTTGACAGCAACTTTGCTTATGATTTTGACTCTCTTAATGTTTGAATTGGATTGGGACGTCCTCTTGAAGATTGTAGCATATTTTTAGAGTTTCCTAATGGTGTATAATGTGCCTTATTTGGCGTTAGGAGTAAAAACTTATGGGGGTTAAACCTAGTTCAGTTACTGTTCATGTGACTCTATTCACTGTTTCATTGGTCATTATAGGAGCAATACCTTTGAGTTAGTTTCTACCTCCTTTAATGATGGAATTGACTTTTTCAGCCTTCATGAAATTTGTAAATCATTTTTTTATCTTTCAATTGAGGTATTATATGCAAGTATTAGGGTTAGGAGTAAAAAGTTATGGGAATTGGAAGATAACAGTTACCGTTCATTATGTTGTTTATATGGTTTATGTTTATGATACCTTTGATGATAAATGTTTAGCATTGGTAGTTTTGATGAACCAATTAAGTTGGAATTTGAGAATATGCTAAGTTGAACTTAGAGTTTGATGTGTTATGAAGTATTTAGGCTTTGGAATGAGTGAATTTGGGAAGTGTGAAAGTGTTTATGATGTAAGGTTGAAGATTGGAAGCATTAGAGAGGCATTGGGGGCTTTGGGGAGCCCCAATGTCCGTTAAACGGATATGGGAGTCCGTTAAATAGACATTCTTGGGTGGAAAAACACTCCTTGGCCAGTCAATGTCCGTTAAACAGACATGCATGTCCATTTAATGGACTTTCTCAAGTCATTTGGCATCCTGCACTCGATTCATGTCCGTTAAACGGACATGGATGTTCGTTTAACGGACATCTACGGGAACGATGGTGATGTTTGACATAGTTAGAGGCCGAATATCATTTTGTGGTCTTCATGAGAGTTGTAGATCTAGATGTCTTCTTTCTAATGGTGAAAAAAATGAACTAAATTCGAAATCTGGAGTAAAAGTTATGGTAATCGCGCCAAAAGAGGTTCAATTTGTTTTTGGGTGTGAACATAGTCTATTCTTTTGGGTATAACTCCCGCATCCGACCTCTAATTGAGGTGATTCTTAGACCAATAGGTTCCTAAGACATATATCTTCCTCTCCATAAAATTTTTTACCATTGGGAATTGAATTGGGGAAGTATGCATTAAAGTGAATGAGAGGTCGGTTAGGAGAGCATGTTTAAAGTATGAGCTCATTTAGGTTTTTTAAGCATATTTTGAGTTATATAACTCCGTTTGAGGTGATTGTTGCTTCAAAATGAACTCAAGGCTTAGGGCTACAATTTGTATGAATAAATCAACTTATAATTTTGGTGCATAATTAGTGTGCGCTCACCACGATTGTGGAGTGACAACTAATGACCCTGCACAGTAATAAGCACAAGGCTTCAGGACTCCGGAAGTTGGGTTCTGAAAACGGGCTCCAATAGCTTTCACTGTTACAGACCTGGTCCTCACACCAAACATCTCATGTAGGTGATGGACCATTAAACTAGCAGTTTTCATATAAGCAATTTGCTTTTACAACATGCCATTGACAGAAGCTAGAATTTAGCACTTAGTAGTCTTGTCAGCATTCTGCAATGCTCATATTGTTGGACTTGCTCAGGAGTTGAATCTCCACTCGGAGGTGTAGGCTCATTTCAATTAACACCCATGAAATACATTCATATTGAAGAACAATGTCAAGGTTACGTCTCCATTCTTTAAAATTGTCGACGTTTTCCAATTTGTTATTAGTCAAGAGCAGGGTGAGTGGATTCATTTTGTAGTTGATTATATCTGAAAATATAAATTATTAAAACATGAGCATCCTAGTCAACAATATTGGAACTTTGTATAAAATCATGATGCATGATGATAGATTTAACAAAACTTAAAAATTAAAACATTATATGACAATTATTTTTCTTATCTATAACAGACTAAGTGACAGTGGACCATCTTATTCATTAAAAGAAAAAACAAGGACCCTCCCACTCAAAAAACTACCAAGCATCTCATGCCCAACTTTTTTAGAAGCGTCATAATTTGGTCCATACTTTTACCAACAAAGCTATGATGGGCAGTTTATTGATAAAAAAATGTTGAGTGTTTAACCATTTGATTCGTTCACTAAAGATACCTGCAAACCATGCCTCGGTAGGAGGTCACATTTGCTACCAATAAGTGGACTTATCCTTAAGGAGACCCAAAACATGCCAGATCTAGGATTCATGCCCTCCAATGGGGAGTAACACTTCATCACATGCAAATGAGCCATCATTTGGAGACCGTGGACTCTCACATGAGCATCCTCTCTCACTCAATCTTTTGGGCTTTAAGTTTTAAATACCATCTTATCTAGATGCAATTTATTATCCATCCTATATTGTTTCATTATATATTTGATACATAATTAACGCATGGCAAAGCCTAGGTTGGCAATTTTCTAAATGACATGCAGCCATATAATATCACATATTATCTGCATTCATTTCTCCATTCTTCACTTGAACTAATTAAGCCACTTTTGATTGTCCATCCTAGAAACATAAAAATAATTACAAGCCTTTCAGACCCAAAATATTCTTTTTAGACTTGGATCTTCAGCTTCAAACTCTTCGCTCACATGATTCGGCCCATTCGGTAAACCAAATGTAATGACATTCATAAAAATCGAATTTTGTCACTATGAAAATAAAAATTCGAGCATTAGATTTTCATAAAACCGAACCTTAATCATGATAAAAAAATTCTAGGCCCTTGTTTTCATTAGAACTGAAACTCATTCCATTAAAACTAAAACCAAAACTTAGGATTTTATCAAAACTGAAACTTGATTCCTTGAAACAAAAATCCAGCACTTATTTTTGAAACAAAAAATTGAAACTAGATTCATGGAAACAAAATTCCAGCATCTTTGTTTTCACAAAACCGAAACTATGCCAATACACAAAAGGATACTCCAAAACGTTTACCTCTCCATTTCTTCAATCTATGGCTACTTCATCTTCATCATTACATCAATTTGTACATTAAAAAATCAAAGAAAATAGAAAAATGAAGCCAAGGAGGAAACATGGTGATGATAGACCACCCTCCTTGTTACAACCAAATGAAGAAATCTTACATAGTAAATTTAACTTCTATGGATAACCAAAAGAGCAACACATACACCATATATATTTCTATCACATAAAAATATGCAGCATACAGAAATCATTGCCAACCCATGCGTCACACATATATGAACTGAAATCATACGTAAGAAACTTGGCTCTAATGCTAATTGTTGGATCGGAAAAAGAAAACATGCCATATTTGGAGAACCGATATATTTCAAAACTTTTTAGAAATCTTATTTGCAGTAGAAGTAGTATATCCAAATCATCATGCCAATCTATATATGATATGGTATAAGGATAATAATAGACATAAACAAGATGAAAAGTATTATCGACTCCTTTGCTACAGTTTTAATTCCTTGCTGCGCTATCCTCTCTTTTTTCTTGTATCCAAAGCCTTTGCTTTGTCAATCTATCTTCTCCTTGTTGTTGTATTCTCAACCAATTTGATTTACCTCTTATTCTTCTAGGATAACTTGGTAAACATAATCCTTTGGTGGGAAAGGAGAAGAAACAGTTTGGAGCAGTATTTTCTTAGAAGAAAGAAGGAAACAATGAGACACTTCTCATACTAAGTTTCAGCCATGCATATGTGAGCGGAGAGAGTTGGTCAAAACAATGTAAGAACCCTTTTCTTACACTCCTAATTTCGGTTATGCATGATAAGAGAGAAGAGGGGGAAGTATCCAATGCATCACACCTTTCTTTAATCAAACATAAAGAACCCATTAAATGAGACTCTTCTCATTTGTTTTAAGATGGCTATATGAAAAGTCCAATCACCTAATAGTATCATATTAATTTTGGTTTTTGATGATGTAAGAAGGAAGATGGTCCATCCAATGTACATCTTTCTTGTTTAATCCAATCAATGCTAATAGGTTATATGCTAACATTAAAAGATAACCATTAAACCATTTAATGGTAAGTTTATAACTCCATTTAATGATGATAAACCATAATAAAAATCATCTTTATTTACCATTTTAATGTCAAATGTGCAGCTTCACATTCAACCCTAATAACTGAAATTGATCTTTCATTTCTTTTAAAAAAATTAATATAATTAATCTAATCAATTACATTAAACCTAAGTCTAGCCCATTTCTAAATGAACATTGGGTTTTTAATTAACTATTAATTAGTGTAAGTCTAGCATTCAATTATGGGCTTCTAAAACCTCCATTTATATTTCTTACTTAGCTTGATAACCTTCTTTGTAGCCAAGTAGAGAATCTTATTGAACTTTGATATTTCAAGCTCTAATAAGCCTAGAATTAATTTAATCTCATTAAAATTAATTCTAGCTTATTAACTAAATGTCATTCCACTAAAGACAATTAGTTGAACCCTTGAATTATTAAATATTGTGAAAAAACATATTTTATGTCCAATTGCAAACCCTATTTAGAACCTTATTATAGCCATCTACACAATAAAAGGAAAATTTACCGTTTTACCCTTATGTTGGTTTTTCCTTCCAAATCTCCCGTTTTACTTTATATGGTGATTAACATACAAGATCTCATCTTGGTGTTAAGACTTTATGGGTAGCTAATCCATCAAACTACTGGTGCCAGCTTAATCACCAAATATCCTTAAAACATCTAGAAGTGATGATAGCACTATAAACTATTTATTTGAGTGAATATTCCCTGATACATGTTTCAATTGATAATTTCAACATGTAGACACTGGATTAATACTCTGTAAAAATCCATTTCGATCATATCAAGAATTTATAATGAAAAATATACGAGTTCACCACTCATCTAGATTGTGGTCCATAATAAGCGAATGCTTAAGTTATATGTTTTAAGATTAAAGTAATGGCCCACTTTATTCTTGAAAACATACTTGATTCCATATTCATTTAATAGTGTCATTATCAAAAGTCAACTACTATCATAATATGAAACTCATCATTCCCTTGAAGTAAACTCCTTTGCTTATATAGAGATAAATCGCAACATTACAGTCTAAACCATAATCAAGTGACCAACTTGATTATTCAACTGTGAATCCATTAATTTATATTCTTATAATGTACATATTTCCTATACATCTCTATGTATATGGATATCACTTACAAAAGAATCTTGGTACCTTTTGACTAGATATATAATGCTCACACAAATAAAATCAAACTCTTTTGTTTTATTAGTAATAAATATTTTCATTACAAAACTGTAACTGAAGAACATAAAGTTACATGTAAATACACTTGCATTCTAGGGCACCATATTTACATAACTCCAACAATTATGCCTTCCCGAGTAAGTAAACAATAAGAACATACTTTATTAAATCAATAGTTTTACAAAGTTATATATGAAAAATGACAATCAACAAAACCCGTCTCTATCCATAGCAATATGTATATTGCCTTCAACAACTGGCTTGTAAGTAGTTACCAAGATTAAGGATTCACTAACAAATTAAGAGTTAGGCAATATAACCAACTACATGAATAACTACTTCTCAACAGTAGAGTGGTAACTTTGTTTAGCAGTTGAACAAAACCTTGGTTGTTAAGCATCTACCCTGAATACTTCTAAAACATTCAACATTGTTGAGGTGTATACAACGGTGTGGTTCAAGCCATCATTTCTGCAAATTAAGCTAACTAGCATTAGGAAGAGTTCATAGGTTGTGACAAGCCATTATGTTTCATCATACAATGATACTTTGTTGGCACGACTGCACTAGCTTTCCAACAGAGATCCACCACTACTAGGGCATGCCCATAAAATTATTGCATTTCATTCAAAAGAACTGGAGGATTTTGAGGTCATCGGCACCACACAATTTTTGGAGGCACCAAATTATTCATACTTGCCTTCTTCTAGACATGGGTTCCACTCCAACTCTCATATTTGAATATGTAGCGCCCCCTCACCGTAGAGTATACACCGGGACTCCCGTAGGTCATACCGATGCATAACCTACAACGAGGGTGCACTACGAAACGGTCATTTCTATAAACCTCATGGCATCGATATAAATTAAGCAGTAATATCAAATTCACTAAATTTTAAAACCTTTTCCCTTTTCATTCATTTCATAAAATCCTAAATACAACATCCGTTCATATTTACAACTGTACAAGTCCAAAAGAACTAACACAACTCCTAGATAAGTCATCCACAAAATATCCCAAAAGATCCCCAGCTGACCGACCTATGGGTCATGCTCCTCTCGCTGGCACACACACAGCAGGAAAAGTCTCACGGACTGGAGCTAGGAGTCAAACTATCGCTGTCCTAAAAAATAATTGCAATGTTGGGTGAGTTTGCGAACTCAGTGAGAAACCATCATCGATGGTTCACCCAACTCATGCATGTCCAACCAATCACACAATATTGTATATATATATCATAAACAAAAAATTGCATGCAGTCAATTTCACATTTATAAGGCGATATGCCTTTCACACAATTCACATTTGAACATTCATATATGCAATGTACATGTGACTCGTTCATTTTCTTTCGTTGTTGTGACCGTGCGTCTGAGCTCATATACGTTGAGCCATTGGCTCTGAAAACATTGGGCTCAAAAGCCCTAATACGTTGAGCATAAAGCTTTGAAAATCGTTGGGCACGAAGCCCTGTGCGTTGAGCTTAAAGCTCTGGATACGGTGGCTGCACCAGTCACAACTGCCTTTTATCTGATCATACTGTTATGCATGTATGCACATGTCCAATTTCCAATACATGCATCGCACTAAAACTTCATATACCTAATTCTCACCATTTGAAACCAATCATGAACAATTATACACAATTAACACTTCTATATCACAACCCAAGTATTTCAAACATCTGTGGTCCGAAATCAATCAAAACAAACACATACAATCCATCCTTAACTCCACATGGCATATTTGCATAGAATTAAACACATATAGGTTGAGAAACCAACTAGGTTACTCACCTCAGAACTTCCGAGCTATTGCCAGGAAGTCTCGCCTACATCGCACAATCGGCGGTCTACTGGTACCTCTATAACAATCAAAACATAAATAACATTACTAATTGTATCCATTTCAATGCCCAATGATGCATATGTATCGAGTAATGTACGTACTATACATGTTATGACATTTCCGACAAAAATCCAAATTTCCCGATCTCATATTCTAATTCTCGAATTCATAATCTCCAAATTGACTTTAATCTATAACTAATTGAATCATTAAATTCCTAAATCCCAAATGTTTAAAACCTCAAATTTCAATTTCGGAATTCAGCATTCTCGCATGACCCTCATGCCAGCTCCTTTTTCTTTCTTTCGTCGTCATACAGATGCATCGCCGCCATGCTTGGTGAACCACGCGATCCTCACGTGCTCCTCTCCATTTCGCCATGGCTTTGCCTTCGCTTCGTCGTCACGACGCATGGAGCAATCTTGGTCGCTACGGTGTGTTCTTCGTGCGCCGCGGTGTGCAATCGTAGACACGCCCAGAAGAACCAGAAATTTCCAGATTTTCGACTGATAACAACTCCAAATCCAATTTTTCTCCTAAAAAATCACTCCTAAATAATTCCATACACATCATACAACTAATCCTTAGCTCTATTTCATCCAACAACCATTATTCCCAAAATTTCAACCCTAAAACTAACGAAAATATCCATCGGAAATCCTAAATGCCAAATCCGTAAATATACAAATTAAATCATCCAAATAACTAAATCAATCAATAAATCTATCTATCTAGAGCAAGAAAGAAGCAACTTACTTGATTAAAAACTTCAAATCTTCAAGGATCACACCAAATCCAACTCAACGACACCCACGGCTATCACCCAAACTCAAACCCATCTTCAAATCTTCTTTACCCAATCCAAAGGGAATGATTCAAAGATGGAAGAGGAAACAAATAGCAAGAAGGAAATCAAGAAGAAATCACGATGAAGGAAGGAGAAATTTCAAGTTTTTCTTTCACAGGAAGCAAGCATCGTGATTGGCAATTTTCAAAGGAAGAAGTTTATAAACCTAAGGGACTTAAGGCTTGTTTGGCAAATGAAATTGCCACAAGACCAATCCAAACAATCTCGATCCTATTTCTTATTCTATTTTCTCCTGAATTCCGATGGTTCAAAATCCTAATTCCTCAAATCAAAATTCTAATCTCCATTGCCATTGGTTAATCAAATTTCAGAACCAGAAATCTAATTAATCAGTCACCAAGCCATTTTTCCGGTCCAGACCTAATACTCCGAAAATTCCAGAAAAATTCCTATAAATCCTCAAAAATAGAAAACTCATAATCGTATACTCCAATTTCATAATTCAATTCCCTAAATCTCGTTTCTAACTCAAATTCAATTCTCAAGCCTAATTTAACCTGAACATCACACTTGCCTTAATCATCTCCAAGTCTAAATTATCCGAATCAAAATAGACATATGTCATACAAGTATGTACGTACGAATGTCAATACAGCAATTACTAATTATACACAATTCAATAATGCGTGCACATGCAAAAATACGTATGCAATGAACTGTACCCATCCCATCGGTGACGGGATGTTACAGAATACCTAATATATGTCTAATTGTTGATATATTTAATCATTTACAATTAGTGGTCAATGACTTGAAAATGCTTAAGATACTCATTTCAATTCATATATATGATTTTAGGTACAATTTGGAAGCAAATAAATTAAAGTGAGTCGAAAGTATTGCATTTGGGTTATTTTCTAAAGGTCAATTTTTACTTATCTTCTCAGAGCAAGAAGAAGAAAATTAAAAGAAAAGAAAAATAGAACATAAAGAAGAAGACAAATTTAAAACCAAGCAGTTGGAAAAGAGGCAAAAATGACAGTGGGAGAAGTGAGAAATGTAGATCATGCATTTCAGTAAACGCAGACATTTGGCCAAAAGAGGGAGCAAGGATGCTATGATGGTTTGGTGCGTGAACAATTGGTTGGGACCGAATACCATAAGTTAATTCATCCCATTAATACAACAAAGAGTAGCCTAAAAATGCATACAGAGTTAGCATTTCAAGCCTGGTAAGAAAACAGTATGTGTGACCCAGGAAATTATTGAGTTACAACGAGCTAGCACAAAGGAGTGAAGATGGCGTGGGTGTGAAAGAGGTGGGTCTGCGGTTTGGTGGCTACGACTTAGCTTGAAGAAAACAAGAGAGGGGCGACAACTAGCATGGGATATGTGTAGTAAGTTGAAACCCCAAAGTTAAATTGTCACGTCAAGCAATAGTTAGAGCTGCAATAGTTAGAGCTAGCGTGAAGGGCTAGTGATGAGTGAAAAGCCAAGAGTGAAGAGTAGAGAGGGCTACGTAATTACGCAGTGAAGGAGAACCGAAGGGGTCTTCGGTGAGGCTACAACATAGGGGCTGAAGCATTTTTCTAGGAAAGAACTATGAAGGGCTGGGCATCCCGACATCGATTCATAGATAATTCGATATCGACAACCCGGGTTAAGTATTTTGTGTTATTTTGTTATTCCTTTCTCTCATTAGAAATTGATTTTGTTATCCTATATTAATTAATTTGGGTATTGTATACGAATAATCAGATTTTCTTTATTATTTGGTTATTTGCGTATGAACCCATTGGATATTATGAAAAGATGATTTTAATGCATTCATTGAATCATTAATTGCAAACCTATTGTTTGAAGTTCGATATAAGTTAAAATTCATGTGTAGCGACTAATGATTCGTAATCATTAGGGATAATAAAACCTAGGTTAAAAGACACATCGTATATGGTTCTTGCCTTAATTAATCAGTTTTTCTAATTCGTAATGCTACTACCTAATTAAATCTAGAGAACGTATCTTAGGATATTCGGTGATTATGTTTAATTAACAATCGTATCTTGATTAAACAAAACTTAAGGAAAAACTCAAGTTAATTATTAACTCAAGATTCATAGTTGCTAGGAGAGATTTGAGAACAACAAATTAATGAAATATGTTTAATTAAGGTGTAGGCCGAGATTGAACCAAAAAATTGGGTCCCTACCGAATTCTCCATTTTTATCATTTTTTACATGTTTTCTTTAATTTTTTATTAGCTAGTTTCATTTTATTTTATTTTTTCAAAAATCCAAAACTCCCTATTAAAACTAAACACCGGTTAATTTCAATTCATAAACTTTACACACACTTTCTATGGGAACGACCTAGACTCACCATTGCTATAGTAATAGGTCTAGATATTTTATTTTGACTAGTATAATAATGTGCAATCAAATTTGTTGTTTTTGTCGGGGAGTGTAGTGTTTTATTTTTTTGATTTAATTGGTGTTTTATATATTTTTGTTTGTAATTAATTTTTTTTCTATTATTCTGTGATCTTTTCTTTTTCTGTTTTGTGTTTTTTTTTAAATCAATATATAGATGTAAGTAATTTCTCTTATGACTCAAATTCTCAATCTTATAAGAATGTTTGGACTGATCAACTTAAATTTTATTATGGATGAGATAATCATCAGAATTACTTCCATGATAGTTTACAGGACGCATAACAATTTTCATACAGACTAAAAGCTTCCTTTCATGACTCCTGTCTAGAAGAGCTAATTAATACTGTGAACACTAATACTTTGCAACTACAGCAGAATACTCTACAATTCCAGAAGGATGGAGGGAATTTCCAAGAAACACATGGTCTAGTGCCTAAGATTCAGATAGCTAACACAATTTAAGTGCATCTTTAGAAGAACTTGTTAAGAATCTTGCTACTAACAATTTTCAATTTCAACAGGATATGCAGCAGCTGTTGAGGAAAATACCGGTGTGAGCATCACATGCTCACGGTGCGGAAAACAAAAATTTTTGTTCCGAGACCTTCCCGAAAGCCAGGATCCATGTGTCTATACAACAAACTCAAACCATAACGGCCAAAGGAGACCGTCTCTAACGGTATCCACGCAGAGATCGGAAAACCTAACCGGGACAAACCCTTTGACTCGGGAATAGCTAGAACAAATTAAAGAGTGCTAGCTCTTACCTTTTTCCTTGGAGAGCTTGAAACCAATGATGAAGAGGAGATGAAGAGGAAGAGGCTTGGAGAATTAGAGAGATGATCGTGAGCTTCAAAGAGAGGAGAAAAACTTGATTTCTAAAATCCTTTTCTCACACCCACGAAGATCGTTGATCAAGAAGAGGAAAAACCCTTTTTTCCTTTCAAAACTCTTCTATCTTCCATCACCAACGATCATCTCTCTTCATCTTTAATTATTTTGTCTTTTAGTCATTAAATGAAACTAATGACAAAGCATGAAAATGGAACCTTCTCTTCCCTTTCCACGTTGCAACATATATATATATATAATTCTTTAATTAATTAATCATATATATATATATAACTGCTGAAGTGGTCCAGTCACACTGGGGTCGGTCCTACCGGCCTACCGGGTCCCAATATGGAAAAAACCCCCCGAAAACCTTTTTCAACAATATCGATGTCGCGATCTCATCGGAACATATCTCGATCTCATCGGGATCCATTTAATGCTACTGCTCTCCATATATTGGAACTCTGTCCAAAACTATTTTACGAATTCTCCGAGACACTCTTATGCGTGTGACCCATTAGGTTCCCAGTTATGTTGGCTGTTAGTAGTGTGCCCTAGGCCAATGAACATTTGTGATTCATGTATTAACATTATGATTTGTTAATAATATATTATGAGGTATTCCGTTTCATATATGCATGTATTTCATTTATGTAATGTGATTTACATTCCATGAATGGTATTAAACTTATGTCATCAAGTATGTGACTTGATAGTAAAATCATAAGTGTTATAACACTATTCTAGACTATCCCTAGTCGATCATTATTGGTGGAACAAAAATGAATTAAGACTAGTATGTGTTCTGATTGATGATCACGTTTTACTGATCATGGATATGAGATATCAAATCGAAACATAGATATATGTTAGAGAACATATATTGGAACGACCCACATAAAGAATACTACATGGTTTCATGTCATTAGTGATTCTTTATATGGTTTGACTTTAGTCCTTTGACTGAAGTCATCATGGTTCCTACATGAGGAATTTAGTGTTTTGATATTAGACTAAGTTATTTTTAACCGAATAACAAATAGTCTTATGTTGGACACTAAATGAATCATGCGGAGGGATGTGAATGACGTAGATGGGATTTGTACCTCTCTTAAATGAGAGAGATATCATTTGGGCCTCTTGACAAGTGTGACTGAAGAAATGCATGGCCGTGCTCAAATGAATTGATGGAGAGTCATCAATGTCATTTGTTATAATCAGTCAACTTGGAGATCAAGATACCATGATTAATCAAAGGTTCACATGGACCATGCCTTGTGATTAATCTTGATATCATGTTACAAAAGGACTGAGCCTATAACCATAGTTACAGGTTAAATCGGATTATTGATCCTCATTTGATTTGGGTAGTCATAATGTCTTGCTAGAGGCCGCTTATGACTTATGGGCCTTGAAGTATGATCAAGCCCGTTGCCAACATCAAATGAGCCTACAAGGTCGCACACAAAGAGTTATGTGATTTGAGCTTATTCTCTTGGGCCTAATTTATTAGGTATTGAATAAATATATTTAGATATATTTATTGGGCTAGATTGAATTAAGTTGTCGGGCTTTTATTATATATGATATAATGGGCCGAAACTTAATGGGGCCTAAATGGGATTAGGGTTTCTCTATAAATAGAGAAGCTTAGGTCTCATTAGGTTAAGCACTAGATTGTCAAGAAACCCTAGCCGCCATCCAAGGGAAAGATCGTGCGGCGTTCAGAAAGTGTTTCAGGACGTGCTAGCACACTACAGCCGCAACTCGGATCGTGCATGCTCGTGTGGATACTGGTAGAGGGCATTATCAATTTACAGTGTCTTGGAATCCGAAAAAGAAGCAATACTCTCACGAAAATAAGGTATTTTTGTTAATCCTTCTTATTTTCGATTATATGTGATGTTCTTTTATGGTCTTTTCTGCAGCGTATTGTGAATACTCGGACCGTACACGATCCAACAGTGGTATCAGAGCCAGGTTTAATCATTAATCTTGGATTTAGAGGCTTGATTATTGTTGTTGATTTGTGTTTAATAATTCGGGAAAGAATAAATAACATTGGTGAATGTTTTTTGTTAAAGTTTGGAACTTGTTTCCCGATGCTGTTTTGGAAATTGTTTCCTGAAGGCTTGAAATTGTTTCTGTTTGATTTGTTTTAATCGTTTATGCATTCATATGCGATGATAAATGGGTTTCTGTAAAAGCATGAATGAGTTTATGTGAGTATATGTGTTTCTCGGTTTATGCAGTAGATCTGGAAATTGACAGTCTAGGGATTATTGTTTTGAAATCTCTAATTTTTCTTACCCTAATTTGCGATTTTGGTTGCCGTAAGTGCTTGTGTTTTTGGTTGAATCACATGAGCTTCTGGGTAATTTGTTGACTGTTAAATCATATACTCGTTTTTCTGCCTTTATGGTTTCTGATTTGTGGATTGCGAATAATGTATCTGCGGTTTCCCTCTCCTTTGCGTATATGGTTGCAATTTTCTGGCTTTTCCTCCATGTATCTGCGTTTTTCCTTTTTCCCCTTGTTTTTGTGTTTACTGTAGTGGTTGTTGGAGAACACCGATAGTGTTCTTTGGCAATCTATCGTGTGCGACATCACTCATTGTAACACCCCACTCCCGCAAGACTCGAACCCGATATCGTTGGTGATATCCGAGTCCGTGCCCCGCGAGAGTGGCGTACTACATCATATTCCAATTTTCCAGATTCAATGTTAACCTTAGTTCAATCACTTCCAATGCCTTTTTCACATCACTAGACATCAAAATAAATACAAATTAACTATTACTACAGTCATACATATACTAGGGTTAACACTGAAAAATTGGCAGCATTAACTTCCTCAATTCAAAGACTCAAATAATTATCCCAATTCATTTCAAAATCAAACCATATCATTAATTTCAATGCATCTTCACCTAACCTCATACCCTTTCCTTCAAATCATAATAATCATCACTTTAAATGCCTACATAAACCTAATACATGCTTTAAACCCTTTTATTAACCACCCCTCACTATCATGGCATTTAATTCCATGTAAAAACATCACCAAACATCATATGAAACTTAAATTCCTTTACTTACCTATTAGCTTCCAATCCTCACTTCTGCTCTTCAATTCTTTCCTATGCTTTCAAACTAATCCCACCAAGACCAAGCATGCATCTCCTCATCATCTAACTTAGATGGAATATGGGATAAGAGGTATGGAATTTATGGAGAAAGTTGAAAGAAGAGAGCAAATTTTTCGATGGATTTTGTAAGGAGATGTGTGTTTTGATGACTAAGAACAAAGCATAAAATTCATCCTTTCCTTAGTTTTAAAGCAAGCACATCCGAAAGAATGGAGAGGAAGCATTAAATGATGCTTTCGTAATGGCAATTTCTCATTGGTCCCTTTTTCTTAGAAAAGTCAAAATATCAATTTATTAATCCAGATCAAAATTTTACTCCAATTAATTCAAATGACCCTACTTTCAGTCCCAAAATAATATGCCCAATATTACTGTGTCATTGGGTAGCGATTTTTGCTACCAAAAATCGACCGGTTCGTTTATTGACGATTTTATCCGGTCCGAGAATTTCCAAGAATTTTCCCCAAATCATTTTTTTAAAAATTATTGAAATTCCCTAAAATTATAAAACATGTAACAGTGCACTCCAAATAATTTTTCAATCACGAAAATCACCTTTTCTACCCCAAAACATGTTTAGGCCATTCTGGCGATTTTGCGGTCGAATTTTCTCCGAAAATTCCGAAAATTCTGAAAATCCTTAAAATCTAAAACGCTTAATAAGCGCACTCGAATAATTTTCAAACCCATTTACCACGTCAATCCCAATAAAATTGCTTTAGGCCCAATTACCGGGAATTATCATGAATGCATAAACCGAAATTCCATGTACACGATTGATACTGTGTATCAATCCTATTATGCATGAACTGTACTAAATATTCCCTATTAGTCTCATCCTATGCCAATTTTACTATTTTACCTTCCAGGAGGGTGGGATGTTACACCTACGGGCGTCAGACAAAGGCCTGCCTGTATGCGTCTCGGTGGACGCCACAGGTGGCGGTGATGAAAGGGAACCGTCGGGTAGAGACCCGACGATTCAAGCTTCACATTTTCCTTGGAGATCCGACGGTTGTGCGTGTGACGTGGGGTGCGATTCAACGTGGTAGTGGAAACGTGGGAGAAAATGAAATAAAAAAAAGGCGGAAAAACCAGAAGAGAGGACGGGCGTGTTGGAGAAGACGACGGGCGTGTCCCCAGCGTGCGGCGTTGGCGCGTGCCTTTGCACGTCGCACGCGCTGACGCCCTCCCTCCCCTTTATATATTGTTTTAAATTGTTTTTTAAAAAAACCCTATTTTATCTTTTATTTTTTTAAATATTAGAGATTAAATTAATAAATACTCCTAATAATAATAAAAGGTGTTTTATTAAAATTTGAAAATTGTTTTCAAAGGATTATTTATTAGGAAAGGGTTTTTTGGAATTTAATTTAATTTTTCAAGAGTTGAATTATTAAGTTAAAATTTTCAAATCAACAATTAGAATCAAGCCAAGGTTGTAACAAGCGTTTTGTAATCTTCCATAATTCTTTAAGAATTAATAGCCTTCATAATGTACTAAGAACGACCCTCTTCATAATTTTAAGTTTATATGCCTTCCATAAATCTTTACCAATGTTTATCTCTAGGTTATCCTTATGTGGGTTTTTGCCAAAGCAAGGCATGTGGGGATCATCTGGGGAAGACATTTGAATAATGGTGCTATTCATAGGTAAGGTATGGTTAAACTTAACTAAGCTATCAAAACCCTTTTGGGCTTAGGGCATAAGATTGGGTTTATACATACATGCAATACATAAGATGTATTTTAACATAAGCCCATCAAGAATTACATGTGATGTAATTGAAAAGAGTTTTCTACCTAAATAACTAAGTTTTGAGTGTTAAGCCAAAGCTTTCTTAGGACTTAGTGAAATATGGATCTTGTTTCTCCCATTTTTCAATTGAGGGTTATTTATTTGAGTGGGAGCTAATACCTCATAATAATAAGAATGTTGACCCTTATTGCATAATTTTTTGTAGATTATGGCTACTCCATCAACAAACCTTTCTATGCGATCTATCCTAGAGAAAGAAAATTTTAATGGAACAAATTTCCTAGATTGGTATAGGAACTCAAGAATTGTTCTCAAGCAAGAAAGAAAGGCTTTCAAGAAGTAGGGCACAGCAAAGGACAAAGGTAAAGTACCTAAGTCCAAGCCCAAGCCCAAAGCTAAGACTAAGGCACCCAAGGAGGGAGTTTGCTTCCATTGCAATGAACCTGGTCATTGGAAAAGGAACTGCAAACTCTATTTGGAAGAGCTGAAAGAGAAGAAGAATAGTGAGACTATTTCTTCAGGTATGTTTGTTATAGAAATCAATTTTACTCCTTCTGCATCTTGGGTATTAGATACCGGAGCTGCAACTCACATTTGTACTAATGTGCAAAGTCTAAGAAGGACTAGAAGATTGATGTCTGGTGAGATCGACCTGTGCGTGGGAAATGGAGCAAGAGTTGCTGCTTTATCCGTGGGGACTTATGATCTTATTTTGCCTACTGGGCTCATTTTGAAACTCAAGAATTGTTATTATGTACCTACTATGAGTAGGAACATTATTTCTTTTGCTTGTTTAGAGAATGATGGATTTAAATTTTCTATTGAGAATAGAATTATTTCCATTTATAAGAATGACATTTTATATGGCATTGCGGGTCAATTAAATGACATTTATACTCTAGACACTGAGTTTGTTAAAAATGAGTCCATCTATAACATAAATACCAAGAATTTTAAATCTAACGATTTGAACCCAACCTATCTCTGGCATTGTCGCTTAGGCCATGTAAATGAAAAACGCATTTCAAAACTCCATCAAGATGGATACATTGATTCTTTTGAATCTTTTGACACATGTGATTCTTGTTTACTGGGTAAGATGACAAAGGGCCCCTTCACAGGTAAAGGAGAAAGGGCCAATGAGCTATTGGGCCTTATACATACCGATGTATGCGGTCCTTTTAGCATATCAGCGAAAGGAGGTTATTTGTATTTCATTACTTTTACAGATGACTTCAGTAGATATGGGTATGTCTATTTAATGAAGTATAAATCTGAATCTTTTGAAAAGTTCAAAGAGTATAAGAATGAAGTACAAAATCGGCTTGGCAAGAATATTAAAATCCTTCGATCTGATCGAGGAGGTGAATATTTAAGCCAAGAGTTTGATGATTATCTTAAGGATTGTGGAATCGTTTCACAATTGACTCCTCCAGGAACTCCTCAATGGAATGGTGTTTCTGAAAGGAGAAATCGAACTCTATTAGATATGGTTCGATCAATGATGAGTCAAACTGATCTTCCAAAATACTTCTGGGGCTATGCTTTAGAAACTGCAGCATTCATATTGAACCGTATTCCTTCAAAGGCTGTAGAAAAGACACCTTATGAGATATGGACTGGGAAGCGTCCCAATTTATCTTTTCTAAAGATTTGGGGTTGTGAGGCTTATGTGAAGCGTCCAATTGATGACAAGTTGGCACCCAAATCTGAAAAATGTTATTTTGTGGGATATCCTAAGGAAACTAAAGGATATTACTTTTACATCCCATCAGAGAACAAAGTGTTTGTTGCTCGAAATGGTTTCTTCTTAGAGAAGGAATTTGTTTCCAAAGGAAACAGTGGGAGTAAAGTACAACTTGAAGAAATTCAAGTTTCACAAAATGACATTGAGCCTGAAAAGGAGATTGAAGCGAGCTCACAAGCTGTTGATGAGCAGCCTTTAACAACACAAGGCCTACGTAGATCTGATAGGATTTGTCATGAGCCCGAGAGATATGGATTTCTCGTTACTGATGATGATAATGTGATGCTCATCGATCATAATGAGCCCACAACCTATCATGAAGCTATGGAAAGTCCAGAATCTGCTAAATGGTTAGAGGCCATGAAAGCAAAGATGCAATCCATGTATGACAATCAAGTTTAGACTTTGATTGATCCGTCTGATGGGTTGAAGACCGTTGGATGCAAATGGGTTTTCAAAAAGAAACTCGACATGGATGGAAATGTGCACACTTATAAAGCAAGACGTGTTGCTAAAGATTATCGACAAGTTCATGGAATTGATTATGATGAGACATTTTCTCCAGTGGTCATGATCAAATCCATTAGAATTCTCATTGCCATAGCTGCATACTACGATTATGAGATATGGAAAATGGATGTCAAAATAGCTTTCCTTAATGGAAACTTACTTGAGGATGTATATATGATACAACCTGAGGGTTTTTTCCATCCTAAGAATTCGGGAAAGGTGTGCAAGCTTCAAAGATCCATTTATGGATTGAAGCAAGCATCAAGAAGCTGGAATCTTCGTTTTGATGAAGTTGTCAAAGAGTTTGGATTCATCAAGAATGAAGATGAACCTTGTCTTTACAAAAAGGTTAGTGGGAGTGCTGTTGTATTTTTAGCTTTATATGTTGATGACATATTGCTCATTGGAAACGATATTCCAACCTTACAGAGTGTCAAGATTTGGTTAAGGAAACGTTTATCAATGAAAGACTTAGGTGAGGCTGCCTATGTTTTAGGCATTAAGATCTATAGAGATAGATCAAGAAAGCTTATAGGCCTAAGTCAGAGTACATACATAGATAAGATACTGAAAAGATTCAGTATACAAGATTCCAAGAGAGGATTCTTACCTATGTCACATGGAATCAAGCTTTCTAAGAAGGATTGTCCTACTTCAGATAAAGAGCTTGAGCGCATGAGTAAAATTCCATATGCATCTGCAATTGGATCTATCATGTATGCCATGTTATGTACTCAACCTGATGTCTAATATGCTTTGAGCATAACAAGTAGATACCAATCTAATTATGGTGAGAGTCACTAGATAGCAGTTAAGAACATCCTTAAGTACTTGAGAAGAACTAAGGATATGTTCCTAGTCTATAGAGGACTTGAAGGAGAGCTAGTTGTAAATGGTTACACTGATGCTGGTTTTCAGTCTGACATAGATGATTTTAGATCGCAATCAGGTTTTGTGTTCTGTTTGAATGGAGGTGCAGTGAGCTGGAAAAGTTTAAAGCAAGACACTGTTGCTGATTCTACAACTGAAGCTAAGTACATTGCTGCCTCAGATGCGGCTAAGGAAGCTGTATGGATCAGGAAGTTAATCACAGAGCTTGGAGTTGTTCCTAGCATTCCAAGTCCTATAGACCTTTATTGTGATAATAATGGGGCTATAGCACAGGCTAAGGAACCAAATTCACATCATAGATCCAAACACATACTCAGACGTTTCCATTTGATTTGAGAGATCATTAGAAGAGGAGACGTGAAGATATGTAGAGTGGGCACAGATGACAACATTGCCGATCCACTTACTAAGCCTCTTCCACAGCCTAAACATGAAAGTCATACGAGGTCTATGTAAGTGATAAGTCGACTTGTACCATGTGTAAGTCGACTTACACATGTTCGGTACCGATAAGTCGACTTGTTCATTGGATAAGTCGACTTATTCAAGGTCGGTACTGTTTATTTGTGCCCTAAAGGCAATCCCCTTTAGCGCTTTTATTCAAAGTCGTAATGCGCACTTTATGAATAAATAAAGAAAAGGCATTATTCATTAATTTGATATTCATAAACATTGTTTATGAATTGATTGAATCTTTAATCAATTAATGAAGTCCATGATATATGACATAGCATGAAGGAAATTATGATATGATCATACTACTGAGATTCCTATCATGTGCAATTATGTCAGTATCTAAATTCTCCCTAGTCATAGGATTAATGAGACTGGACATCATTAATCCGGATAGACTAGCACATGTCATATTCCTTGATTGGATCAAGCAGTGGATCTCAGAAACTGTAAATATGAGATATTTAGAATTGACATGTGGATGCTTACTAGAGGTAGTAAGTTCATTGGATGACCTGCCATGAGATCATCACATGGATATCTTATCTAAGTGTCAGTGATAATCTCATCATAGCAATGGTGCAAGTATCCTTAGACTTGAGGTACTCAAGGATATCTTGGATACTGATCCTGTGCTTTGACTCCATTCCTTGTTGCCTTCGGAGGTAACTCATAGGGTGGTGCTTGGAGTGCAGTTTGAGGTATTCAAGATAATTGAGTAGCCAATAAAGGATTCACCACTTACGGATTAGCGAAAGAGATATCCATGGCCTCTTGTCGGGATCATTACTAAGGTGGCAGCATGTATGTCATGAAGAGTGTCTTCATTGACATATACTGAGAATGAGTCCCGTGACGAGAACCGATATCACTGGGCTAGACTCGATCTAGTGAGAGTTGACACTCTTACCATACTCATAACCAAGTGGGGTATAGGATGGTGAAAGGACGAATTGCACAGTAATTGTCATGGAAGGGTTCGTGATCGGTTCGTGATGAATACATCAAACCGATTACTTTCCGGTCAATTGGGGTCATGATGTGTTGCTAGATACCGCTCATGACTTGCTCAGATTAATTGTTAATCTAAGTGGCCAACATAACCGGGAGCCTAAAGGGTCACACGCATAAGAGTGTTTCAGAGAATCTGTAAAATAGTAATTGGACAGAGTTCCAATTATGGAGAGCATTAGGATTAAATGGATCCCAATGGGATTGGGATATGTCCCGATGAGATCGCGACATCAATATTGCTAAGAAAGGTTTCTGATTTGTTTGCTTCAAAGACGGAGTCGAGAGGCCAGTAGGACCAACCCAGTGTGACTTGACCGCTTAAGCAATTATATACATATATATATATGATTAATTAATATATATATATATATATATATATATATATATATATGTAGTGCACGTTGGAAAGGGAGAGGATGAGAGCTTTGAAAAGTCAAAGCTTAGTTACTTTATTCCATTAATTAGTTAATGGTTTATATGCTTCCACATGGCATCATCTTATGCTTAGTCTTTTAAAAAGCTAAAAAACTTATATACATAGGTGAAAGGCAAGTGGAGTACGACGGTGGAGATAGAGAAAATGGGAGGAAGCTTAAGAGTTAAGCTTTAGGTGAAATAAGGATTTCATTCTCTTCTTTTTCTCAAAGCCATCATCGATTCTTTTCTTCTCCAAGCACAAGGTCCAACGTTTCATCCAAGCTCTCCAGGACAGAGGTAGGGTCTAGCAGCCTTTAATCTGTTCTAGCTATTCCCGGGTCAAAGGGGTTTGATCCGGTTAGATTTTCTGATCTCTGCGTGGATCACCTTTAGAGATAGTCTCTTTTGGCTATTTAGGTTGATGTCTTCATACGGATACCAAGATCCTGGGTTTCGGGAAAGTCCCGGGAACAAAAATTTTTGTTTCCACTGCCGGTACATGTGATGTACCTCCCGGGATTTTCCTACAGTGGTATCAGAGCTTCTGGTATCCCGTATGAAGCTAAAACCTAAGCGGGATCAGAAATTCTAATGGAATTTTCTGTTGATGCATGCTTGCTGTCCAAATTTCGTTTCTGTATAGAGATGCATTTTTCTAAATTTTTCTGCCCAGAAATGTTCATAACATATTAGAGAATATGTCTATGAATTTTCAGAATTTATTGATTTGATTTGATATAGTTTTGCTAATTAATTCCCTAAGGTTACAGATGCTGTTTTGTGAAACGATTCTGGAACAGGCATGAGTATAAAATCAAGAATAAATTCTAGAAAAATTGTTTTTCGGATTTTCCTTCACCTACATGTCTCTAAGATGTTGTTGAATGTCTGTGAGCATGGAAATTGGATTTCAAGGTGATTGGATATTTATTCACGAATTTATTCTATGCTGTTGGGAATTGCTGTGCTGATGAACACAGATTTTGAATCGGTTTTGTTATTTAGGTTGACTGAGTTTTTGCTGGCCTAAAATCCTGAAAAACGTCTTGTAGCATGTTCTGAACATGCAGTAACCTATGTAATTTTCTCAGAATTGTTTGAAATTGTTTCATTGATCATTTCGAGCAATGTACAGAACTGGACAGTTTTGTGAAAATTGTTGGGACTGTTTTGCTTGGCTTGATTGAGTGTGCTTTTTCAGTTCCAATGCCTTGCACCATTTTTAATGTGATTAAAAATGTGTTATCTTGATGTAGTATGATTGCCAAACTGAATTGCTTGAACTTTCTTTTCCAAGAATTTTTGAATGCCGAATTGGTCACATTAGCGTCTCGGTAGTATCTTGCATTATCTTGTTTGTTTTGACCGTCATATTTTTATGGCATGTGCTGAAGTAAATTTGATAATGTATGTGCTAGCTAGAGATGCTTAGGATGAAAATTTGGGTGTTCCTAAATTGTTTGGAAATTAATGAGTTTTGACTCATTTCAAGCTTTTCATATAGTTTGACTATTTAAGGCATTCATGAATCAATGAATTGTTCATTGAGGCATCAATTCACAGATATTACCCTAGGTATGATGGTGTTGAGAATTGGAATTGTACTGATTGAGGAATTAGCCGATTAGAGATTTTAGCAAAATTCCCTGAATAAGTCGACTTGTATAAGGTATAAGTCGACTTGTTCAAGAGTTTTGGATAAGTCGACTTGTGGATAGAATAAGTCGACTTGTTCAAGATCTCAGTATAAGTCGACTTGTAGTACCTTGTAAGTCGACTTGTTTATGGGCAGATGACATAAGTCGACTTGTGTCATACAAGTCGACTTGTGTGTGGGCAGAAGCATAAGTCGACTTGCATTTGATGAAAGTCGACTTGTGGCATGCATAGGTGGGATGATGGATGATTTAGGTATAGACTCAATGTGATTGATGAAATGCACTAAATCATATCATATAGTCATGGTGACTATAATCCTACGGCTTTGAGAAGAAGTGGATGAGACCCGAAATCCCTCCTCGGTATATGAAAACTAACGCCTTCCATTAATATGGTAAGAACCAGAGTTCTTATAGGGCTGGGTTGTTGGGCAAACTCAAGCTCACTCTATACGGATATGTTCGAACCATGAAAATAAGATTTTCTGATTTATGGGTTGGTTTTCACTGGAAGCGTTGGTTTGTTGAGCAAACTCAAGGTCAACGTGGACAGAGGCGAAGTTGGGTAGTGTACATCGGGATGTATGCGCATCAAAGAGTTGATACCCAATGAAGTGCACACATCAACAAGTTGATAGCACTGATCGATAGTTGTGTCTAAGATGTAATTGGTATATCTGATACCTCCCGAGATATAAGGTGGCTTGTTGGACAAATCCAAGGTCATTCTCAATGTCGGTTATTGATGATACAATTGGTATGACCGATACCTACCGATTGACCTAAGTTGTGGCTTGTTGGGCAAACTCAAGGTCACTCTTAGCAATATCGGATATCGACCCACTAGGACATTATGTCACATTGTTTCTCTGGATTCGTAAAGAGGGTTATGGATTCTAGAAAACTAGTGGGAGCCATAAGCATATCATACAAGTCCTTATGATCATGCAGGCATATCTATTCTATCATTCCTTCTCTCTATCGCGCTAGGTTGATTGAAGATATCTTTCAGTGTGAATTTTCGCTCTCTATTCTGGACTGAATTTTCTTGATCGGCTAAGGAATTTGAGAATTGTTCTCAGATCTGAGGAACTGGGATACGTCCTAGATGTTCCACTTCCAGATGCACCTGCTGTTGATGCTACTGATGGGGATCAGAAAGCATATTGTAAGCATCTAAAGGACAGTGATATGGATACTTGCTTTATGCTTGCCTCGATATCACTAGAGCTGCGGAGCAAAGACGAGTCCATGGATGCTCACTCTATAGTATTTCATCTTAGGAGCTGTTTGATGAGCAAGTTTCGGTGCGAAAGGTTCGAGACCTCAAGGCTTTCTTCACCATTAAAGATGGCTCAGTGGATATCTGCATGGCAAGATGCCTGAAAATGAATGGCTATATTGAGAGATTGGCCATCTTAGGATTTGTAATGGATTATGAGTTAAGTAGAGACTTGATTCTGGTTGGATTGTCTGATGGTTATTCACATTTTGTGATAAACTATCGGATAAACCATATATCCACAACAATTCCTGAGCTGATCAATCTGCTCATGACAGCTGAGCTGGCTATCAAGAGAGATAGCAAGTGCTAATGGTGGATGCTTCTTCTTCTAGTTCAAAGAAAAAAAAAGGGCAAGAAACCAAAGGGAAGTGCCATCAAGGAAAAACCAAAGATTCTGCCCCAAAAGGATTTTGCTTTCATTGTGGCAAGTCTAGCCACCAGAGGCTAAACCGTGAAAATCTATCTCGAGTTCTCAAGGAAGAAGGCATCGATGCCTCTACTTCTTCAAATATGTTTGTCATTGAGGTTAATACTATTCCTGATCCAAACATATCGGTATTTGATACCGGATGTGGCTCATACATATGAAATGATATGCAGGGCCTCAGGGACAGTAGAAAGCTCATTCAAGGAGAACTAGACCTTCATGTAGGTAATGCAGCAAGAGTTGCTACATTAGCCGTAGACACTTATGTCTTGTTACTCCCTAGTAGGCTTATATTCAAATTGGATGATTGACATTTTGTACCTGTTTTAAACAAAGAACATATTGTATGTTTTATGTTTAATTAGAGCTGGTTGCCATTGGACTTTTAGTAGCAATGGTTGTTCTATTAGTTCGAATGGAAGGCTCTATGCTACTGGTACATTATGCAATTGAATTGACATATTAGATATGTCATATCCAGTTCTGAATGTCAATGACGCGAAAAGACATAATCGAGATAATTTAAAATCAACTTACTTATGGCATTGTCGGCTTGGCCATATAAATGAGACACGCATCGCTAAGCTCCATAAGAGTGGATGTTTAGGGTCATTTGATTACGAATCATATGACACATGCGAATCTTGTTTATTAGGCAAGATGACTAAGTTATCCTTTAAAGGAAAGGGTGAACGAATGAATGGAATATTAGACCTAATACATTCAGATGTATGCGGTCCGATGTCCATCCATGCCATAAGTGGTTGTTTTTACTTCATTACTTTTATCGGTGATTATTCACGATATAGGTATCTGTATCTGATGAGATACAAATCTGAAGCGTTTGAAACGTTCAAATAATTCAGAAATGTAGTAGAAAACTAACTTGGTAAAAGTATGAATACATTACGATCTGATCGTGGTGGAAAATGCTTAGACCAATAGTTTTGGATTATCTCAGAGATAATGGGACTTTATCTCAGTACACTCCACCTTGCACGCCGCAGCACAATAGTGTGGCTGAAAGGAGAAATTGAACCTTGTTAGACATGGTCCGATTGATGATAGGTTTTGCACAGTTTTGGGAATATGCGCTCGAGACAGCTGTTTACTTGCTAAACAGAGTTCCATTAAAGACAGTTGATGTTACTCCATATGAGATATGGACTAACTGAAAGCCCTATCTTTCTCATCTGAAAGTTTGGGATTGTCCGCTACGTGAAGCGGACACGATCGAGATACATTTGATGTAAAAGGCGACAAGTGTTTGTTCGTGGAATATCTATTCTACCTTGCCGAGGAACAAAAGTTGTTTGTTTCAAGCATGTTGTTTTCTTAAAGAAAGAGTTTCTTTTACAAGAGGACAGTGGGAGCAAAGTTGAACTTGAGGAAGTTCAAGATTCTCGAACAAACATAGATCAATTGCTGAACTCAAACTCACTCATCTAGATGAGGTAACAGTTCAACCTTCTACTACACACGAATTTCGTAGGTTAAGTAGGATACGCTCTGTTCCCGAGAGATATGGATTTCTCGTAAGTGAACAGAATGACGTATTGCTCATATGAGATGATGCGCCTACTACCTATGAACAGGTTCTGAAAGGTTCAGAGTCTGGAACATGGCTTTGTGCCATGAAATCTGAAATGGATTCCATGTATGAAAACCAAGTATTGACTTTGGTTGTTACACCTAAAGGGATAAAACCCACAGGGTGCAAATGGGTTTTCAAGAAGAAAACCAACATGGATGGTAATTTGATTACCTATAAAGCAATGCTTCTGGTTAAAGGATTTCGTCATAGACAAAGAGTTGACTATAACGAAACCTTCAGCCCCGTAACAATGCTTAAATCCATTAGGATACTCCTAGCCATTGCCACTCATTATGATTATGAGATATGGAAAATGGATGTGAAGACAGCTTTCCTGAGAGGAAATCTACCCGAGGATGTGTATGACACAACCTGAGGGTTTCACTTCCATCGATGGCAAAAAGGTATGCAAGCTTCAGAATTCCATGTATGGATTGAAGCAAGCATCCAGGAGTTCGAATATCCATTTATGAGGTACTCAAAGAGTTTGATTTCTCACAAAATCCGGATGATCATTGTGTGTATAAGAAGGTTAATGGGACTGCAATCGTATTCCTTGTGTTGTATGTAGATGACATACTGTTACTAGGAAACGATGTCTCTATGCTGCAATCAGTTAAAATTTGCTTGTCCAATTAATTTGTGATGAAAGACCTTGGTAAAGCAACTTATATCCTAGGGATATAGATTTATAGAGATAAATCAAAAAGGTTGCTTGGTCTTTCACAATCATCGTACATAGATGAGATGCTAAAGAGGTTTAACATGGAACAATGCTATGTACGAGGCCCGATGTATCGTATGCTCTAAGTGTTACGAGCAGATACCAATCGGATCCTAGTGAGGGTCACTGGGTGGCTGTCAAGAATATCCTCAAGTACTTGCGAAGCACTAAGGATGTTTTCTTGATCTATGGAGATGGAAATCTCCAAGTGAGCGGGCATTCAGATGCTAGTATTTAATCTGATAAGGATGATTCTGAATCACAATCAGGTTATATACATTCACACTGAAAAGCGTGGCGGTCAGTTAGAAAAGTTCCAATCAAGAGGACTGCTGATTCATCAACCAAGGCAGAGTACATTGCCGCATGAGATGCGCAAAGGAAGCGGTTTGGATCAAGAAGTTCATTACTGAACTTGATCTGGTCCCTAGCTGTGATGGGCCCATAGGATTGTATTGTGATACAATGGGGCTAGTCTTGCAGCAAAGGAACCAAGGTCTTATCGACGATCCGAGCTCAGATTTCACCGATTCGGAGATCATTAGTCGTAATGATATCCTAATAGAGAATTCCACAGAGCAAAGTGTTGTTGTTCGTTGACAAAGCCATTGTCACGGGAGAATTGTGATTCTCATGGACTCGCTTATGGTATTAGATACTAAGGCGATTGGCTTTAGGTCAAGTGGGAGATTTGTAAGTGATAAGTCGACTTGTACCATGTGTAAGTCGACTTACACATATTCGATATCGATAAGTCGACTTGTTCATTGGATAAGTCGACTTATTCAAATCAGATTGTTTATTTGTTCCTAAAGGCAATCCCTTTAGCGCGTTTTATTCAAAGTCGCAGTGCGGACTTTATGAATAAATAAAGAAAAGGCATTATTCATTAATTTGATATTCATAAACATTGTTTATGAATTGATTGAATCTTTAATCGAATTAATGAAGTCCATGATATATGACATAGCATGAAGGAAATTATGATGTGATCATACTACCGAGATTCCTATCATGTGCAATTATGTCAAGATCTAAATTCTCCTAGTCATAGGATTAATGAGAATGGATATCATTAATCCGGATAGACTAACACATGTCATATTCCTTGATTGGATCAGCGGTGGATCTCGAAGCTGTAAATATGAGATATTTAGAATTGACATGTGGATGCTTACTAGAGGTAGTAAGTTCATTGGATGACCTGCCATGAGATCATCACATGGATATCTTATCTAAGTGTCGTTGATAATCTCATCATAGCAATGGTGCAAGTATCCTTAGACTTGAGGTACTCAAGGATATCTTGAATCTTGATCACGTGCTTTGACTCCATTCCTTGTTGCCTTCCGAGGTAACTCATAGGGTGGTGCTTGGAGTACAGTTTGAGGTATTCAAGATAATTGAGTAGCCAATAAACGAGTCACCACTACGGATTAGCGAAGAGATACCCATGGCCTCTTGTCGGGATCATTACTAAGGTCGGCGGCATGTATGTCATGAAGAGTGTCTTCATTGACATATACAGAATGAGTCCCGTGGCGAGAACGATATCACTTGGCTAGACTCGGTCTAGTGAGAGTTGACACTCTTACCATACTCATAACCAAGTGGGGTATAGGATGGTGAAAGGACGAATTGCACGGTAATTATCTATGGAAGGGTTCGTGATCTGGTTCGTGATGAATACATCAAACCGATTACTTTCCGGTCAATTGGAGGTCATGATGTGTTGCTAGATACCGCTCATGACTTGCTCAGATTAATTGTTAATCTAAGTGGCCAACATAACCGGGAGCCTAAAGGGTCACACGCATAAGAGTGTTTCAGAGAATCTGTAAAATAGTAATTGGACAGAGTTCCAATTATGGAGAGCATTAGGATTAAATGGATCCCAATGGGATTGGGATATGTCCCGATGAGATTGCGACATCAATATTGCTAAGAAAGGTTTCCGGAGCTGTTTCAGCATCGGGGCCCGGTAGGCCGGTAGGACCGACCCCAGTGTGACTGGACCGCTTAAGCAATTATATACATATATATATATATGTAGTGCACGTTGGAAAGGGAGAGGATGAGAGCTTTGAAAAGTCAAAGCTTAGTTACTTTATTCCATTAATTAGTTAATGGTTTATATGCTTCCACATGGCATCATCTTATGCTTAGTCTTTTAAAAAGCTAAAAGACTTATATACATAGGTGAAAGGCAAGTGGAGTACGACGGTGGAGATAGAGAAAATGGGAGGAAGCTTAAGAGTTAAGCTTTAGGTGAAATAAGGATTTCATTCTCTTCTTTTCTCAAAGCCATCATCGATTCTTTTCTTCTCCAAAGACAAGGTCCAACGTTTCATCCAAGCTCTCCGGATGAGGTAGGTCTAGCGACCTTTAATCTGTTCTAGCTATTCCGGTCAAAGGGTTTGATCCGGTTAGATTTTCTCGATCTCTGCGTGGATCACCTTTAGAGATAGTCTCTTTGGCTATTTAGGTTGATGTCTTCATACGGATACCAAGATCCTGGTTTTGGGAAAGTCCGGGAACAAAATTTTTGTTTTCCGCTGCCGGTACATGTGATGTACCTCCCAGGATTTCGGCACAATCGATCAATTAATACATACATACATTGCCAGAACATACACAACCATACATTAAAGACCCTATAACCATAGGGATTTCATACTATTGCAAATTAAGAAAAGTCAACAAGTATCCTCAATTATAACAAAATACAAAATGAAATCTAAATCCAAAAATACATGAGTATGCTCAATGTTAACATGCTCGGAGGGCCAACAAAATACTAACTTAATACAAAGCTCCTAATTTGTCTGAAGTTTCCGATGCCGCGCAAAGTCAACAATCGTCCTGATCTGCACCTGAGGAGGGGAAAGTAATGGGTTGAGCTACACAGCTCAGTGGCTAATATAGTTATAGCCATCGGCAATTAGCACAAATCCCAGCATATGAATGTATATATATATATTATATCTATACAGACAATAATTCCAGCATTCACATGCTACTCAACAATTTATACATTCAATACAAGTAAGTCATCATATGTCACAAAGTATGCTTCACAATGATCAATTCACAATGATCAATTCACATATGCAATGTACATCACAATGGCTCGAGGGTTCCATGGAAACAAAAGGGAGAAACCGAAGTTTAACCCTGAACAAAATGAGTCCATTCGGACCTCATATGCCACAAGCGGGCAGCCAGGAGAAGGCTCTTGTCTACGTGCACGTGACGAACGAAATGGTTCCACTCTCGCCCAAACAAAAGCATATAATCATGCTCACAATCATTCTATCATATGATATTCTATCATGTCTTTCGTTTAATCAAAATGCCATGACCGAAGTCGAGGCATAACATGCTCAAAATCTATGTAATGCTATCAATTTCCATACTTCTTTCAAAATACATGAAATCAAAGTCATTCAATTCATTACATTTAAACATGCATCATCTACAGTATATATTCACACATAGGCAAGAACCTGCCTAATCACACAATAACTATAAGTATATTACCCACCTAAGATCGCTTGAGAATCCAATTCACGAATGTCCTTCCTCTTGCGATGAAATCGGGTCACCTTGGTTTCCTAAAACAACCAAGTTTCCATCCAATCAATATCCACATAAAATAATCAAAGCTTGAAGAGTCAAAATAAAGCATTAAAAATCTCCATTCGACCTCCTCCTAAAATTCAACCCTTCGAAACAATTTCTGAAGTTCCCTTCTTCGTACAACTTGTAGCCCCTGATCTCTAGTTCACAACGGCTTAAAAATCACCTCAATTGGACATCTACACCAAAAGATATGCCCAAAATACCAAAAATCTCATTTTTGAAAAACAGGGGGCTCGCCGCGACTTGACCCGCTTCGTCATGACGACATTAGTGTAGCCATGGCGTGCACCCTACTCGCACGTCGCGGCGAACACAGGTTCGTACGTTGAGACGAAGGCCGATTCTCTCGTCGCGGCGAATAAATATTTTACTCGTCTCGACGTAGCTTCCCTTCCTCGCACGTCGCGGCGTGTTCATACGCACATCGCGACGTCTACGTCGAAGAACCGACCCCCGAACTCCAATTTCTGCATATCTCATCTTAAATCCTCTTCTAAACTCAAATGCAACACAACCAAACTATAGATCCAGTCCTCTACAACATTTTTAACCCATTCTAAGCTTCAAATCTAACACAAACACATCAACATAAGGAAATCTCTACATTTTCAACTAAAAACCCTAAAACCTTCGATTCTCACGGATTCAACATTCCTTAAGTTTAAATCTAATCAAACCAAGTTAGGAAGGCACTAAACTTACCGGAAAATGCTTCGAATCGTCGGAAAACCTAGAAATCAAAATCCTCTCTTCTTCCTCTCTTCCTCTCCCCGTCGGCGTGCTTCTCCTCTTCTTCTTCTCTTTTCCTTTCTTCTCTTTTCTATTCTCATTCTCTTCTTTAAACCCTAAGGGAATGGACCCTCCCTAATAAGCCCAAGCCCAAAACAACTTAAGTTAACCTCTCAAAAAGCCTTTACACAATTTAAATCCTCAAATGCTCATTTAAACCATATTTAGACCTTAATTATCCATAATTCTCTCAATTTAATCAAACTAAGGCAAAAATCACAATTCATACTGAATAAGATCATAAAAAAAAATTCGGGATCTAACAGAGGTCATAATTCATCAATTCATATTTATTCCAAGATATTAAAACCACAAATTTCAAAAATCTCCATTTCCAACTTTGGCCTAAAGCAATCCATCCAAATTCACTATCATAATGTGCATAATTCTCGAAATCAACCATAGGAAAATCATAATTATCATATTTCCAAATTTTCTAAATTATAAACTTTCACAAACCTTAATTTTTTCACAATTGGCCTAAACCAATTTTTACAAATTCTATATCATAATTCACAATTTTCTCAAAACCAATTTCATATTTCACAAACCCATATTATTATCCTTAATTCTCCACCAAAAATTCACTAAATCCTCAACCATAAAATTTAGCCTAACCTTTAAACAAATTTCCATCCAAAATTAAACATAACCTAAAGCATTAATATCAAAACCAACTTCATAAATCACAAACCCAAGCCCTTTTTCATACTTCTAAACCACAAACTCAAGGAAATCTCAAAGTTCAAAATTTTTCTTACCTTATTCCTGGAGGCATAAGGAGAGACGATGGTGAGGATGGTTGGAGGAGGAGAGAATCGTGTACAACTATGAGAGAAGCTTGGGAAATCTCATTTTTCTTAAGAAAATTTCACTCCTCTCATCTCTCTACACAACACCGTCGAACATCACTCCCCAAAATCCTCTAATATATTCATGTCTTTAACTTTTAAAGACATTAAAGACTTAAGGATTTGAGGAGTCCACGTGGATGGCACTAAACCATGAAATATCAAAGTAAAAAGAACATTTGACTTAGTCAATCCTCTCATGCTTATCATCAACGTGTTCTACTCTTTATTCTCTTCTTTCATTATCTAGATTCTTCCATACACGACAGCTCATCCCATTGCTTGATGCCATGACATTTAAAATTGATGAAAAGACTAAAATGCCCTTGTCATGTTACTTTAAGTCATTTTCAGTTGCGGGTCTGATTCGCACTATCAATTTGAAGGAATTTGTCAAAACTTCCTTCTCGAGAAATGTTCCTCTCAATCATACAAATCCAACGCCACTGACCGCGCTCAATTCAAATCACTACACCAAAAGTTATGCGCAAAACAGTTCGGGAATATCCATATTCTAACACATTTTCCATGTACAATTATTTCCGTCCAAAAGTTTACATTCTTAATCCCAGAATTGAAACCTGATGTCTTCATAACAATTGTAGCCTCATGTCTCTAGTTTAATTCAAAACAAGAATCGCCTCATTTCGATTCCCAGATCAAAAGTTATGCTCAAAATACTCTCAGGTGTTCCTAATCCAAACATTTCACCCTAATCCGAACTTAAATTCAGAAATTAAAAGTCTTAGGGGCAAAATTGACATTTCATTTCTTCATATGACTTGTAGCCCCTTGTCTTATCTTTATTTCGTCTCAAGAATCACTTCAATCGGATCTCTACAGATCCCGAATTTCACAAAATACTGAACTATGCTCGGAAAATTTCCCGACTCACATTGATTAAATTAATCACATTAATTTAATCTCAAAATTTTACAAATTTCTATGAGGATGTAGATAATTGTCTTAGGAATCCAACGCCACGAGAATCGATTCAATCGGATGTCGGACGGAAAAGATATGAGCAAAATAGTGAACAAAGGTCGGATTGGAGGAGGAAGCAAGAAAACCAAAGGAGCAAAACGACGTCGTATTAGGGCGAGGATAGGGCGCGGTCGCTACGGCGACGCGTCGCCCTAGCGACGGGGGTGCTTCATTTTCCTTTTCTTTTTCACATAAAAACCCAAAACTTCCGAAATTTATAACTCTTAATTCCGGACTCCAATTTTGACAAACTTAGTCTCTATAGAAAGCTTGAAGAAAGCACTACATCTTCCACGAAGGACATAAAAATCAATTTGACTCCTACAGGAGTCCATTTTTCGGTCAAAGATACTATCCTCTATACAAACTTGTAAAAATCATAACTTATTATTCCAAGATCGAAAAATTGCATACTTTATATCGAAATAAAGATCAAAACAAACCCTTCAATTTTCATGAAGAACATCAAAGCTCAATTAACCTCTAACTAGGTTAATTTCTCAGTCAAAGTTTCAACCATAATAAAAGTCAAACCCTATCAAACATAAACTTTGACTGATCATAACTTTCACTCCCGATATCGAAAAATTGCAAACTTTATGTCCACAAAAAGCTCTTGACAGAGGCTACAATTTTCATGTTGATCATTTTCTCGGATTTTGCCTAAATCAAAAAGTCAACTTTTTCTTCAAAAAGTCAAATTCTAATCAAACTTTGACTGATCAAAACTTTCACTTCCGATATCGAAAAATATCAAACTTTATGTCTACAGAAAGCTCTTGACATAATCTACAAGTTTCATGTAGATCATTTTCTCAAATTATGCCTAAATCAAAAGTCAACTTCCAAAGGCCAAAAAGTCAACTATCATATTTTCACTCTTTTTCTCATTATTTCTAGATTTTTAACTTAATTTCAATCAACTCATCCACTTTATCATTCATATTACTAAGGCAAATTGTCACTCAAGGTTCGGGGTCCAACAGAAACAACCTTTTCAAAATATAAGGAATAGCCAGATTTTATTAGACAAAAAACAGAAATCATGTTCCTTACAATCATTGGCATGTAATAAACATCTTCCAAATATAACCTATGACCACTAGGAAAGTCCAAGATAACTACTCCTACTGATTCTCGCTGAAACATAGGAACCATCTGCTATCTTACTTGAGGCGGCCTTTAGAAGTCTTTTCCTTCATTGAACCCCGCAAAGAATTACAAACATGGTTAGTGGCTCCTAATCTAATATCCCGAAGTAGATAAATCTACCACATTTCTAGTTCCTAACAAACTTAGGAAGCCCATACCTTGTTTGCTTTTGAGGACTCTAGGTAGATCGGACAGTTTCTTTTCCAGTGGCCCATCTCATCACAAAGGAAACATTTTCCTTTGATGTTCTCTTTGGCCTTCTTTTCATGGGTTTGGCCTTGACCCTATTTGGGCCTTCTTTTCATTGGACCCTTCTTCTTTCCTTACCCTTACCCTTGGGCTTAGAAGAAGAAGCTACATTAGCTTCGGCCCATGAGCCTTAATATTCAATATTTCCTCCGTGTTCTGGAGGGTATTCATCAACTCACCAAGGTGTAATCCTTCTTTGTTGAGCTCATAGTCCAACTTAAACTGCTGAAAAGAAGAGTTTAAGCTATTGATGATCATAATCATCTGCGTGTCCGCATCCATATCCGCCCCAAGCATCTCAGCCTCAGTGACCGCAGAGATTACCTTCATCATGTAATCCCGCACCGGTTCACCAAGTTTCTGTCTGAGATTATGAAAGGTTTGGATAGTTTTCACTCTTGCAGACCTAGTCCTCACACCAAACATCTCATGTAGGTGATGGACCATTGCACTAGCAGTTTTCATACAAGCAATTTGCTTTTGCAACATGCCGCTGACAGAAGCCAGAATATAACACTTAGTAGTCTTGTCAGCATTCTGCCAACGCTCATGTTGTTGGACTTGCTCAGGAGTTGCATCTCCACTTAGAGGTGTAGGCTCATTTTCAGTTAACACCCATGAAATACGTTCATATTGAAGAACAATGTCAAGGTTACGTCTCCATTCATTAAACTTGTCTCCATTTTCCAATTTGTTATTAGTCAAGAGCAGGGTGAGTGGATTCATTTTGTGGTTGATTATGTCTGAAAATATAAATTATTAAAACATGAGCATACTAGTCAACAATTTATGGAACTTTGTATAAAATCATGATGCATGTATGTATGATGATAGATTTAACAAAACTTAAAAATTAAAACATTATCGACGGTTATTTTCTTATCTATAACAGACTAAGTGACGGTGGGCCATCTTATCTATTAAAAGAAAACGGGACCCTCCCACTCAAAAAACTACCAAGCATCTCATGCTCAATTTTTAAGCGTCTTAATTTGGTCCATACTTTTACCAATGAGCTACGGTGGGCGGTTTATTGATAAAAATGTTGAGTGCATAACCATTTGATTCATTCACTAAAGATATCTACAAATCATGCCTCGGTGGGAGGTCACATTTGCTATCATTAAGTGGACTTATCCTTAAGGAGACCCAAACCATGCAAGATCTAGGATCCATGCCCTCCGATGGGGAGTAACACTTCACCACATGTAAACGGGCCATCATTTGGAGACCGTGGACTCTCACAGGAGCATCCTCTCCCACTCAATCTTTTTGGGCTTTAAGTTTTAAATACCATCTTGTCTAGATCCAATTTATTATCCATCCTATATTGTTTCATTATATATCTCATACATAATGAATGCATGGCAAGGCCTAGGGTTGGCAATTTTCTAAATGACATGCAATCACATAATATCACATATTACAAGCATTCATTTCTCCATTCATCACATGAACTAATAAAGCCACTTTTGATTGTCCATCCTAGAAACATAAAATAATTACAAGCCTTTTAGGCCCAAAATATGCTTCTTCATCTTGGATCTTCCGCTTCGAACTCTTCGCTAACATGATCCGGCCCATTCAGTAAACAAAATGTAATGGCATTTATGAAATTAGAATTTTGTCATTTTAAAAAATAAAATTCTAGCACTAGATTTTTAGAAAACCAAATCTTTGTTTTGACAAAAAATTCCAGCACTTGTTTTATTAAAACCGAAACTCATTTCATGAAAATTAAAAACAACACGTAGTATTTTAGCAAAACCGAAATTGGATTCTTTGAAACAAAAAACCAGCACTTGTTTTCCAATCATAACTGAAATATGATTCATTGAAACAAAAATTCCAGCAACTTAGTTTTCACAAAACTTATGCCAAAACGCAAAAGGATACACCGAAAATTTTACCTTTCCATTTCTTCAATCCATGGCTACTCCTTCTTCATCATTACATCAATTTGTACATTACAAAATCAAATAAAATAGAAAAAGAAACCAAGGAGGAAACATGGTGATGATAGACCACCCTCCTTGTTACAACCAAATGAAGAAATCTTACAAGATAAAATTTAACTTCTATGGACAACCAAAAGAGCAACATACACCATATATATTTCTATCACATAAAAATATGCAGTATACATAAAAGATTGCCAACCCATGCATCCACCATATAGGAACCGAAATCATGCATGAAAAACCGCTCGATACCAATTGTTGGATCGGAAAAAGAAAGCATGCTTAGTATGGAGAAACGATAGATTTCCAAACTTTTTAAGAAATCATCTTACAGCGGAAGCAATATATCCAAATCAACATGCTAATCCATACATGATATGGTATAAGGATAATAAAATCAAGAAAAGATAAAAGAATTACCGACTCCTTCACATGACTTTAAATCCTCGCTGCGCTATCCTCTCCTTCTTATATCCAAATCCTTTGCCTTTGAGTCTTTTTCTTTAGCAATCTATCTTCTTCCTTGTTGTAGTATTCTCAACCAATTAGATTTACCACCTGTTCTTCAAGGACAACTAGATTAACAAAATCCTTTGGTGGGAAAGGAGAAGAAATATTTGGAGGAGATTTTCCTAGAAGAAGAAGAACCAAAATTGAAACTCTTTCAATTCTTTCACTTAGGAATTTCGGTTCTTCCTTGCATGAAAGGAGAGAATGTCTAAAAAACCATGCAAGAAACCTTTCTTACATCTCAATTTCGAAATATGCATGAATGGAAAGAGTGAGAGGCATCCAATGCATCACTTCTTCCATTTATCACTCATCAAATAGCCAATAAATGAGACTTACTTCATTTATCTTTAAAAAGGCTATTTGAAAAGACCATAACCTATAATTCAATACCCATTTCAGTTTTGGCAAGAAGAAAGAAGGAAGATGGTCCATCTAATGCACATCTTTCATCTTTAATCTAATGAATGCAAATAGGTTACATGCCAACATTAAAAGCCAACCATTAAACCATTTAATGGTAAGTTCATAACTCCATTTAATAATGATGAACCATAATAAAGACCATCTTTATTTAGTATTTTAATGTCAAATGTGGTTACACATCTAACCTAACACAATTTCGAAATTGCTTCTTCTCCATTTAAAAAAATTGTTTTAATATAATTAATCTAATCAATTACATTAAACCAAAACAAGCCCATTTCTAAATGAACATATGGGCTTTCAATTAACCATTAATTAGTATAAGCCCATCATTAAATTATGGACTTCTAAAGCCTCCAAACTACTTCTTACTTAGCTTGATAACCTTCCTTAAAGCCAAGTGGGGAATCTTATTGGACTTTGATAATTCAAGCTCCAATAAGCCCGTAAATAATTCAATCTCATTGGAATTAATTCTAGCTTATTAACTAAATGTCATTCCACTAAAGACAATTAGTTGAACTCTTGAATTATTAAATATTATGAGAATATGTCCAATTGCAAACCCTATTTAGAACCTTATTATAGCCATCCGCACAACAAAGGGTAAAATTACCGTTTTGCCCTTATGTTGGTTTTTCCTTCTAGATCTCTCATTTTACTTTATATGGTGATTAACACATAAGATCTCATCTTAGTGTTAAGACTTGATGGGTAGCTAGTCCATCAAACTCTGGCGCGATTTAATCACCAAGTCTCCTTAAAACATCTGAAGAGATGATAACACTATAAACTCTTTATTTGAGTGGATGTTCCACGATACATGTTTCAATTAATAATTCCAACATGCGCATAATCGGATTAATACCTGTAAAAATCCATTCGATCATATCAAGAATTATAATGAAACACATATGAGTTCACCACTCATAAAGATTGTGGTTCATAATAAGCGAATGCTTAAGTTGTATGTTTTAAGATTAAAGTAACGCCCACTTTATTCTTGAAAACATACTTGATTCCGATTCATTTAATAGTGCCATTATCGATAGTCTACTACTATCATGATATGAAACTCATCATTCCCTTTAAGTAAACTCCTTTACTTATATGGAGATAAATCGCAAAGACTACGATCTAAACCATAATCAAACGACCAACTTGATTATTCAACGTGAATCAATTAATTGATTCTAATAATATACATGTTTCCCATACATCTCTATGTATATGTATATTACTTACAAATGAATCTTGGTACCTTATGACCAGATATATAATGCTCATACAGATAAAACCAAACTCTTTTGTTTTATTAATAATAAATATTTTCATTACAAAAGCAGAATCGAAGAAGATAAAGTTGCATGTAAATACACTTGCTTTCCAGGGCACTATATTTACATAACTCCAACAGATTGATCATGAGAAAAAGCTTCGAATGTGGACATATTGCTATGATTTTTGAAAGTCACTAATCTTTGCTTGTGATTATATATTCTTAGAAAATATGGGAATTGAGTAAATATTTTGGATCTTTGAACTTAATTTGCATGTTTTGCCTGAGGACGGACAAAAGTTAAATGTAGGGGAAATTGATATGTGTTTAATTTTTGATATATTTAATCATTTACAATTAGTGATCAATGACTTAAAAATGTTTAAGATGCTTGCTTTAATTCATATATATGGTTTTATGTACAATTTGGAAGCAAATAAATTAAAGTGAATCGAAAGTACTACATTTGGGTTATTTTTTGAAGATCAATTTTTACTTGTCTTCAAAGACCAAAAAGAAGAAAATTATAAGACAAGAAAAATGGAACAAAAAAAAGAAGAAAATTTTAAAAACAAGCACCTAGAAAAAGAGGAAAAAATGACAGTGGGAGAAGTGAGAAACGCAGATCATACATTTTAGTAAACATAAACGCTTGGCCAAGAGAGGGAGCAAGGGTGCTGCAATGGTTTGGTGTGTGAACAGTTCGCTGGGACCGAAAACCTTAAAGTTAATTTGTCCTATCAATAGAACAAAGAGCATCCCAAAAATGCATATTGTTGGGACCCGATCCGGGAACAGGATCCCAACTGAAAAACGGAGCACGGAAAACGGAATTCGGAATGCGAGAAATCGCTAATCGAAATACAAATCAATGCACATCGGATAATTCAATAAAATCGAATCATAAGGCGGGGATAAACGAAATAATCAATTAAACTGAAACATATCCGACATCCGAGAACAATAATCACAGAAAACGATCGAATGAACATAATCGCGTTGGAAACCCTAAGACATTTCAAATCCGGTATAATTTTTTTTCTTTTCTTATTCTCATTTCTTACCTCATTAGTCAATCTCATTCAAATCAAACAAACAATTTCCACTTTTAGAAATTCATTCTCATGCAAATCTCAAAACTTGCTCATATTTTTATATATCCGTACAAGTCCCAAAATACATTTTTATCCCAAATTTTATCGAAATTTTGGCAGCATAACGGCTGCGTTTATCCTAACCCAAAAATTCCTGCAAAGGCAAAAATACACTTCTAAAAGCTCAAACAATCACACAATCATCAAAATCAACCGGACCCTCCGTTCGGGATTTCAGCAGAAGCAAACACACTCCTATATCTAACATTTCAAATAACACCTCAATCTTTCATCAAAGCCAAATCCCATTATCATACGCAAACTTGAAACGCAACTCAACATATGGATCCATTTCCATAACACAATTTCTTATACAATTTCAATAATTTCATACACATCATAATTTAATTTCTTACAAATCCTTAATGGCTTTTCAAGCCATTACAAACTTATACAAAGATCCACATTACTCAAAAACATACATGAATCGAATTGGTGTCCTGACAGTCTTTCATCTGATCTCCTGCTTAAATACCTGGAGATGGGGATGAAAGGGGGGTGAGCTCGGAAGCTCGTGGATAATATATTTATAAACTGAACAATAAGCGAAAAAATCTTTTATTTTTCAAACTTTTCAAACATTTCCCATTCGAAAATTAATCCAAACATTCATTTTAAAACCTTTCAAAACATTCATGAACCTTCATCAACATTTTCTAAAATTTCCAAATCTTCATTTGTTTTAAAATATTCATAAACATTTTGTTGGGACCCAATCCGGGAACCGGATCCCAACCGGAAAAGCAGAAAACAAAATCGGAAAGAACGGAGTTCTTAACGAATTCGAAGCGGAACGAAACGGAAGCAAATTAATCGGCACATGAAAACCAAGTATCGGACACGGAATTCAAATTATGAAACAAAAACATAAAGCAACCACGGATCCGACATCCGAACACAATTATGAAACAACTATGCGAGACGCGTTGGAAATCTAGACTAAGACATTCCAAAACCGGTATAATTTTTTTTTCTTTTTCTTTTTCTCATCTTATTTATCTTAAAACCATTCTCATACTAATCAAAACTATATCGATTTCCCTTTCTAGGAAACTATTCCTCATGCAATTCTCAATTTACTTAATTCTTATTAATCATCTTCTTATACATCCATATCAATTGTCAAACTCACTTTTAAACCCTTTGTATTGAAATTTCAAAGATAACGGCTGCATTTATCCTACCCCAAAATTCTGCAAAGGCAAAATACACTTCTAACATCACAAAATCCAGAATCATCGGACTCTCTCGTCCGAATCCAAACACCAAAGAACAACACAACCTTAGTTCTAAACACTTCATAAATGCATTCCATAATACATGTCTCAATCCGAACCAAGTCATTCATATACATAACCATTCACAATTCATAACCATAATCATAAACAAACTCAATTCCAATATGTATCCATCCTTCAATTCCAACCATTTATTTACATTCCAAACTGAATACACGTCTAATTTCAATGGCGTTCTAAGTCATACTCAATTACGCATAAAGCAAAAGCATATAAAAATATCAGGCCGACATCATACTCGTCTTCCATCCGATCTCCTAATTGAAAACCTGGAGATGGGGATGAAAGGGGGGTGAACACAAAGCTCGTGGATAATATATTTATAAACTGAACAATAAGTGGAAAAGTCTTTTATTTTTCAAACTTTTCAAACATTTCCCATTTAAGAATTTCTCCAAAAAGTCATTTTTAAACCTTTCAATTTCATCAATACTTTCTAAGACTTTTCTCAAAATTTTCATTTGTTTCAAAACATTTAAATCCAGTTTCAGGAATTTCATGCTTGAAAAATTTACTTTCTCGTTTCTCAAAATCTCAAAACTTTTTCAAAACATGCACAGTCTTAAACATGAATGGATCACATCATAGTCAAATTAAAAACACATAACACATCAGAATTGGTTTGGTTCGGTCCAAAACAGGACGTACTGCACATTCCCGCATAGCGGTTCTGTGCAGCCGTGAACAGAGGGGAGTCCGAGATCGAAACTCCTATGCCACTAGCGAGCGTAGGAGAAGGCTTAAACAGTAGAGACAACAACGACTCACAAAAGGACCTGACCAAACCCAATTAACACATAACGAAAACAGAATTCAGATTGCAAGAAGGCACTTTTCGAAAATCTTGATTTTTTTTGGAACCTTTTTCAACTCAAATCATCAAATTGTGTCATAGATGACACAAGCATATATCCACATAATTGCACATAATCAATCTAATGAAATTCACGTAAATCACATATCAATATATGCACTAATTCTTTAAATCATTCAAATCATAAATCACATAATTTGAAAACCATGAAATTCATAAGTCTTGCATTTTCTAAAACTCATTTTAACCCTTTGAAATCATAATTTCAAACATTTACATCCTTTTTCAAACATTTTTATCCATAATAATTTATCAAAAATCAAATTTTGCTTTCTTTAATTTTCAAAAATTCACATTTAGCTTATAATTCAATAAATAAATATACTACCCACCTCATATCCATGCTAGCATCTTGTCCAAAGCTTCAATTTGACCTTTTCTCCTTTCTTCCTTCCAATTGAAAATTCCCTAAATCAATTTCATCAAAATTTAATCTCATAAATAACTTAATCCTTCAATTTGATGCATAAGTCATCAATTCTTACTAATTCCAAGATAGTTACATCACTAATTCCAAAAACCCCCAAATTACAAATTGAACCTAAATCAATCCAATCAAATTCAATATCATAATTAACTGAATTTCTCAAATTGAACTTAGGAAATATTAATTGTTGGACCCCATCTCCGAGGCCCAACATTCGGAACACACAAGCACACATACGTATAGAAGACCCATGACTCACTCGGACACATATAAGCATGAAAGACCCAAATCGAACACAAATAGAGAAACTTTTAATAGAAAGAATTTGGGATTTGCTTTTTAAGAAAATTGTTCCTCATGATCTCACGATTCTAACGCCACTGAAATTGTTCAGTTCGGATTAGAAATGAAAAAGTTATGGCAAAAATACTATCTTAAAGAAAACAGTGAAAACAGTCCCTCTACCGACTTCATGTCAAAATTTGAAATCTTTATAGGCTGAATTACTGATCATCTCCTTCATAAAACTTGTAGGTTTATAACTCTAGTTTCATTTAAAACAAGAATAGCCTCAATCCGAGCCCTATAGCTCTAGATATTTAAAAATTAGTGAAGTATATTCAGAAGGAATCAGCTGACCTCCACACTTTGTTTCAAACCACCTTTTTCAATTTAAAATAAATAGTGATAAATCAGGTGTAGAAAGATAGAAAATTTTCTTAGAAATCCATCGCTTCGAAAATCAGCTCAATCAGAGGTCTGTGCAAAAAGTTATGACCAAAAGAAGGAGGAGGGGTCGGTCGGCCAGAGACCGACCCCAATTGTTCGCAAGAGCCCGGCCTACCGGGCTCTTGGCGCTCGCTCGCCCGCGAGCGCCTGGGCGACCTGCCCTACTGCCCGACCTAACCGACTTTTAACCCTCATAACTTTTGACTCCGAGCTCCAAATTAGACACGGTCGAAAGCGTTGGAAAGCTAGGAGAAAAATCTATATTTTTCAAGAAGGGCTCACAAGCAAGGTCGGACTCTAAGGGAATCAAAAGTTCCCACTAAAACAGGTCGGCTAGCTCTCCACAAACAGTACCAGAACTTGCGATCTCCATAACTTTTGTCCCAGAACTCCAAATTTAGCAAACTTAGTGTCTATGGAAAGGTAAAAGAATTATCTACAACTTTCATGAAGACCACCGACCTATATTCCAACTCTATATGGGTCAAAAGTGGACTCAAAGCTTCTGCTACCAATCTGTCACTTTGACAGCACCTACATTTAATTCCAGCGACTTACACCTACCCATTAACTCATCTTAAATAGCTCATAAACCCCCCCCCTGGGAGAGCTCTACAGCCCGGCTAACACTCTCAACAATACTAAATGATCCCATACTACTCAGATAACCCGTAAATCTTGAAAACACAACAACCCCAAAATTTCCCACATGAACACTTCAGCCCAGCCTTTCTGCAGTACTCTTCTCAACTTCAACAACACATAGACCATAGCAAATATTCCAGGAGCTCTCCCAAAGCAAAACATCAACAGTAACTCCACAAAAGAAGACTCATACACCCATTTTCCCATACCATACACAAACTACAAAATCAACACCAACACATGAAAAGAGTGTACTGAAGCACTCAAGTTCCATTCCAAGCATAACAGATTCATGCATAGCTTCGGTTACAAAATGGCATAATCATCAAGAACAAGTGCAAAATACAAAAGATGAGATGCTCAATGGTCAATATGCTTACAAAGCCATTTCAAGAGCTAGTTACTAACTTAATACAAAGTTTCTAAAATTTCTTGGAGTTATGCCCGATGCCTTTGCAAGGTTCGTCTCTCAACTTGGATTTTCACCGAGGAGGAGAATGGGGTGAGCTAACACGGCTCGATGGCTAACAAGCTTATAGCCATCGAGTAATGAGCCACACATAACACGATAGTATTCCAGAGCATTAGAAATCAACATATAAGTCATAATATCCAACTTCATCACCAAGATCACAATTAATCGAACTTCTTACATAAAACATAAGGAAACATCTTTTATCAATTAAAAAACATATTATGCATCATATACATAATCAAAGGATGAAATGCACACAATAGGCTTGAGAGTTCCTTAAACACGACGGAAACCGAAGTTTACCGTAAACATGACGAGTCCATTTTTCGGATCTTGTGGGCCACAAGCAGGCTGCCGGGAGAAGGCAAAAAGGGGTCAACGTGCACGTGACTTTACGATAGAGGTTCTCTCTCGCCCAAACACAAACAAACTATGTTCACATATTCATACGTAAAAGTAGCATTTTATGCTTCTTTCATACTTTCGAATCATCAAAGTTCCATTCTTTTCTTTCAAATCATATTAATACACTTTCAATATGCTCATAATATAACAAAGATAGCACACATAGGCATTTGCCCACTACACAACAACTATAAACATGTTACCCACCTATCGTCGGAATCCGAAGTCAAGATTGCCCTTCCTCTTTGTCTTGAGTAGGGTTTTCTTGAGTTCCTTCAAACAAAACACATCTCCAATCAATTTCTAAATTCATAGGAAAGGTCATAATATTCAGAAATTAAAGGAAAACTAACATTAACCTTAACCTAACCTACCCATGGCTCATTTAAGCTAGAATAACCATAACCTTCCTTAACATCCATAGATCTCACCTTCTCTTCCATTTTTCTTCAATCTCTACACAAACCCTAACTTCCATCCTACACCATTTTCGAATCTAACTTAAGAAAAGATGAAAGCTTACCTTTCTCACTTGATTTCTCTTCTTTTCTCCTTCTTTCTTCTTCTCCACAAGCCTCTCACGATTTTTCTCTCTTCCTTTCTTCCTTGGCCGAAAGTCTCTTCCTTCTTCTCTCACGTTTTCTCTTCTTCTCTTCTTTTCCTTATTCTACGACACTTGCTACTTTTCTCCTCTTCCTTTAATTCATTTCACTCATTTATTTGCTTTCACTTAAAACCTCCTTCCAAAACTACATAGTTTTGGTATTGGGCTCTCCCTCTTATAACTTACAAGGCTTTTGGGCTCCCCTCTTCTTATTCATTCATTCCTAAAGCCCATACTTTCCAATATTAAATCCAAGCCTTAAATTAATTTCTAACTTCTAATCCCAAGCCCAACATAAAAATATTTATATAAACACATAATTAAATCAATTAAGGCAAAATAAATAATTAACGAATAAATCCATAAATAAATAAATAATTAATTAATTCAAATAAAAAAATAAAAAAATTCGGGTCCCAACATTAATTCCTCTCATATTCAAGCTATTTCAATCTCTAATTTTGAAAATCCCCAATTTTCAAAATTGGCCTAAACCAATTTGCACAAATTCCAAATCATAGAACATAATTTCTTCAAAATTGATTCCATATTTCATCAATTCATGCTATTATTGATGATTCTACACCATTAATTCACAAAATCCTCAAATTTCTAATTTGGTCTAAACCTCCAATTTACAATTTTTCAAATTAAACTTCACCTAAAGCATAAACATCAAAATTAACTTAAGAAATCTCAAATTCATCACTAATTCAAGCAATCTAAAGCAACAATTTCAAAAACCCCCAAATTTCACTATTTATCATCTTCTTCACTACGCTTTCTCTCTCTAGAATCTTCCATCACCAAAATTAAACATAACCATAGTCTAATCTCTTCAAATAATCATAGATAAACTAAATCCATAACCATTCCAAGCTTAATCAACCATCAAACTAATCAAAAGCTCAAAATCCAAACTTTCTCTCTCTTACCTTTTTCTCCTCCATTTTCGTTATTTTCAAGCTCTATGGACAACTTCCATCATCTTCCTCCTCTTTGCTCTTGGAAACCACGAAAATCTCTAAGAAAACCCATAAAATCCCCTTCCTTCTTCTTCTTCTCTCCATTGCCGTAAGCTTCTTCTTCTTTCCCCTCTCTTCTTCTTTTATTCCTTCTTCTTATTCTCTTCTTTACTTCTCTAGAAAAATCGTGAATCTTCAGCCTTTACAAACGACAATCATCTTTAATATCTAATGCCATGTCATTAAAAATTGATCAAAAGACCAAAATGCCCTTACATTTACCTTATGCCATTCTCACTTGCGGGTTTGATTCGTACTATCAAGTTGAAGAAATTTATTAAAACTACCTTCTAGAGAAATGTTCCTCTCAATCATACGAATCCAACGCCACTGACCGTGCTCAATTCCGATCACTATATCAAAAGTTATACGCAAAACAGTTTGGGTAAAACCATATTCTAACACATTTTCCATGTACGATTATTTCCATCCAGAAATTCACATTCTTAATCCCATAATTGAAACTCGATGTCTTCATAAAAATTGTAGCCTTATGTCTCTAGTTTAATTCAAATCAAGAATCGCCTCATTTCAATTCCCAGATCAAAAGTTATGCTCAAAATACTCTTAGATGTTCCTAATCCAAAATTTACACCCTAATCCGAACTTAAATTCAGAAATTGAAAGTCTTAAGGGCAAAATTGACATTTCATTTCTTCATATGAATTGTAGCCCCTTGTCTTATCTTTATTTCTCCTTAAGAATCGCTTCAATCGGATCTCTACAGATCCTGAATTTCACAAAATACTGAACCATGTTCGAAAAATTTCCCGACTCACTTTGATTAAAATAATCTCCATTAATTTAATCTCAAAAATTCACAAATTTCTATGAGGATGTAGATAATTATCTTAGGAATCCAACTCCGCAAGAATCGACTCAATCGGATGTCGGACGAAAAAGATATAAGCAAAATAGTGAACAAATGTCGGATTTGAGAAAGTAAAGTCAAGAAAACCAAAGAATCAAAACGGCGTCGTGCGGACTAGGTCGCCCTGGTGACGCAGGCGGAACGCCCGCTATCACTACGGCGACGCGTCGCCCTAGCGACGCGAACAATTTTCCTCTTTTTTTTCACATAAAAATTCAAAACTTCCAAAATTCATAACTCTTAATCCCGAACTCCAATTTTGACAAACTTAGTCTCTATAGAAAGCTTGAAGGAAGCTCTACATCTTCCACGAAGGACATAAAAATCAATTTGACTCCTACGGGAGTCCATTTTCCGGTCAAAGATACTATCCTCTAATAATCATGCTAAAACCACAATATAAACTTGTAAAAATCATAACTTATTATTCCGAGATCGAAAAATTGCATACTTTATATCTAAATAAAGATCAAAACAAATCCTTAAATTTTCATGAAGAACATCAAAGCTCAATTAACCTCTAACTAGGTTAATTTCTCAGTCAAAGTTTCAATCATAATTAAAGTCAAAAGTCAACCCTATCACACATAAACTTTGACTGATCATAACTTTCACTCCCGATATCGAAAAATTACAAACTTTATGGCTACAGAAAGCTCTTAACGTACTCTACAAGTTTTCAGGAGACCATTTTATCAAATTTTGCCTAAATCAAAAGTCAACTTTCAAAGGCCAAAAAGTCAACTATTTCACAATTTTTCATATTTTCACTCTTTCTCTTTTTATTCATGATTTTCAACTTAATTTCAATCAACTCATCCACTTAATTTCATAAACCATACCAATCCACTCGAAACCTCAAAGATATCAAAATCAGATCATTTCTTTTCTTCTCAATATTCTTTAAATTTTAAGTCATCTCTTATACAAGACATACACAAAAGCACTCTTTAAATTTCATTTTCATAATTCAAATTTTCATTCAAAGATCGAGGTCCAACACATTTACTTTCTCATTTCTCATGTACAATTTCAAATATGAATGCATCACATCATATACATATCAAAAATACGTAACACATCACAAATGGTTTGATGTTGGACCCCACACCCCACCCGTAGGTGTTTGCGAGTTATATCATGGCGTGTGTTTCTGGGTTATACCATGCATCCAACACAAATCATATAACACATCAAATGGTTTGGTTTGGTTCGGTCCAAAATAGACGATCGCACATTCCCCATAGCGATTCGTGCGGTAGTGAATGAGGGAGTCCGAGATCGGAACTCCTATGCCACTAGCGGGCATCCGGGAGAAGGCTATAACAAGTAAAGACAGCGCTGACTCACAAAAGACCTTACCAAACCCATATAGCACATAAGCAAAACGACATTTCAGATGGCCCGAAGGCACTTTTCAAACATCTTACTTTTCACATTTTTCAAATCACATCATCATATTGTGTCATAAATGCCACAACCATATACACATGGATTCACATAACAAAATTTAATGACATTCACATCATCACTTAAATCACATATTCATCACAATATATGCACTACTTCTTTAATTCATTTAAATCATAAATCATATAATTTGAATACAATGAAATTCATAAGTCTTGCATTTTCTAAAACTCCTTTTACTTCTTTGAAATCATAATTTCAAACATTTACATCCTTTTTCAAACATTTTTATCAATAATAATTTATCAAAAATCAAATTTTGCTTTCTTTAATTTTCAAAAATTCACATTTAGCTTATAATTCAATAAATAAATATACTACCCACCTCATATCCATGCTAGCATCTTGTCAATGCTTCAATTTGACCTTTCTCCTTTCTTCCTTCCAATTGAAAATTCCTAAATCAATTTCATCAAAATTTAATCTCATAAATAACTTAATCCTTCAATTTGATGCAAAAGTCATCAATTCTTACTAATTCTAAGATAGTTACATCACTAATTCCAAAACCCCAAATTATAAATTGAACCTAAATCAATCCAATCAAATTCAATATCATAATTAACTTAATTTCTCAAATTGAACTTAGGAAATATCAATTCCTCTCATATTCAAGCTATTTCAATCTCCAATTTTGAAAATCCCCAATTTTCAAAATTGGCCTAAACCAATTTATCCAAATTCAATACCATAAAATACAATTTCTTCAAAATTAACTTCACATATCATCAATCCATAGTATTTTTCATGATTCTACACTAACAATTTCCAAAAACCCCAAATTATAAAATTTGGGCATAATCCCAATTAAATTTTCATCCAAAATTAAATCAATTTCAACATGTATTCTTTAAAATTGATCATGGAATTAGTAAACCCACATCATTTCTAATTATTCTAAACCAAAAACTTATCAAAAACTCAAAATCCAATTTTTTTTCCTTACCACTTTCTCCTTCAAACTTCGGATTTATGGAGCTTTACAGGGAACTTCCACCCTCTTTCATCCTTCTTCCTTGAAATCTACTCAAAACAAGCTTTAAGACTCTTAAATTTCAAAATCTAGCTTTCTCTCTCTTTTCTCCCTTTTTTTTCTCTCATCCGAAACTTCAATCTTCTCTTCTCTTCTTATTTTCCTTCTTTTCTCTAGAATAATCGTGGCTCTTCTATTCTCCCACGACATCATCAGATTTTTAAGGGCCATGTCATTTAAAATTTGACAAAAAGACCAAAATGCCCCTCACATGTTACTTTATGACATGATTTATTTTGGATCTGATTTGCACTATCAATTTGAAGGAATTTGTCCAAACTTCCTCCTAGAGAAATGTTCCTCTCCATCATACGAATCCAACTCCACTGACCGCGCTCAATTCGGATCACTACACCAAAAGTTATGCACAAAACAGTTCGGGTATAACCATATTCTAACACATTTTCCATGTATGATTATTTCCGTCCAAAGTTTACATTCTTAAGCCCAGAATTGAAACTCGATGTCTTCATAACAATTGTATCCTTATGTCTCTAGTTTAATTGAAAATAAGAATCGCCTCATTTCGATTCCCAGATCAAAAGTTATGCTCAAAATACTCTCAGATGTTCCTAATCCAAAACTTTCACTCTAATCCGAACTTGAATTCAGAAATTAAAAGTCTTAGGGGCAAAATTGACATTTCATTTCTTCATATGATTTGTAGCCCCTTGTCTTATCGTTATTTCGCCTCAAGAATCACTTCAATCGGATCTCTACAGATCTAGAATTTCACAAAATACTGAACTATTTTTAGAAACTTTCCCGACTCACTTTGATTAAATTAATCTCCATTAATTTAATCTAAAAAATTCACAAATTTCTATGAGGATGTAGATAATTGTCTTATGAATCCAACGCCGCAAGAGTCGACTCAATCGGATGTCAGACGGAAATGATATAAGCAAAATAGTGAACAAAGGTCGGATTGGAGGAAATAACAAGCAAGAAAAATCAAAACGGCGTCGTATTGGAGAAACAAAAACGGCACCGTATGAAGCAAAACGGGCGCGCGCTGGACGAGGCGAAGGCTCGCTAGCCCCGGGCGACGCGTCGCCCTAGTGACGCGAGCTAAACACTCGCCATCGCTAGGGCGATGCGTCGCCCTAGTGACGGGGATAAAACAAATTTCCTCTTTTTTTTCACATAAAAATCCAAAACTTTCAAAATTCATAACTCTTAATCCCGAACTCCAATTTTGACAAACTTAGTCTCTATAGAAAGCTTGAAGGAAGCTCTTCAACTTTTATGGAGGACATACAAATCAATTCGACTCCTACGGAAGTCTATTTTCCGGTCAAAGATACTATCCTCTAATAATCATGCTAAAACCACAAAATAAACTTGTCAAAATCATAACTTATTATTCCGAGATCAAAAAATTTCATACTTTATATCAAAATAAAGATCAAAGCAAATCCTTCAATTTTCATGAAGAACATCAAAGCTCAATTAATCTCTAACTAGGTTAATTTCTCAGTCAAAGTTTCAATCATAATTAAAGTCAAAAGTCAATCCTGTCAAACATAAACTTTGACTGATCATAACTTCCACTCCTGATATCGAAAAATTACAAACTTTATGGCTACAGAAAGCTCTTAACATAACCTACAAGTTTTCAGAAGACCATTTTATCAAATTTTGCCTAAATCAAAAGTCAACTTTCAAAGGCCAATAAGTCAACTATTTCACAATTTTTCATATTTTCACTCTCTTTTTAATCATGATTTTCAACTTAATTTCAATCAACTCATCCACTTAATTTCATAAACCATACCAATTCACTCAAAACCTCAAAGATATCAAAATCAGATCATTTGACATACACAAAGCACTCCTTAAATTTCGTTTTTCATAATTCAAATTTTCACTCAAAGATCGGGGTCCAACATTTCTCCCCCTCTTAAAAGAATTTCGTCCTTGAAATTCATACTGGATTTTACACCAAGTGACATATTCTTACATATAATTTCTTTCTAAACGAGGATCATCGAACACTTTCTTCCTAATTTCTTTCCAAAATCATTATCAATCGCTTTGTCCTTATCACACATATTTCTCCTATTATCTGCACTAATTCACTTCTTGTGTCAAATGCCAATATCATATTAAAAGTATTTAATGCTAATATCATATCAAAGGCACTATCTCCTCAAATCAAATATTTCTCAATTCTTGAATCACTTACCACCCATATCATATATTTTCTTTCCCAACGAAGATAATCAAACTCTTTCCAAACCTCATAATCAATCACTTTTTCTTATCTAATTTCCTCATCATACATACTTTCAATCTCTTCAGAATACTTCACTTCTTGTACTTCATAACACTCATATCATATTAACTTACTAAATAATATGGACACAAGTCAATGGTCCATTTCACAAGGAACCCTGATACGGTTCAATCATCATTTAATCTTTACCATCACGTCATCTTTCTAAAAGTCATACTCTCATCCCACAGAAATACAAGCTATATCAATTTCTCCTAATTCATTTTGCAATTCACATCTTAAGTTCCACAAACACATGTTTCCAATCAATCATATTCTTAACACCCAAAACAAACAATCACTTTAATTCTTCAAATAAGTCATGACAAGTCATGCACATCAATTTCAAATTAATAAAGACAATCATATTTCTTTCATCAAAATCAAATGATCACTTAGCACATTCTCATAAATTCACTCTTATCTTTACAAACTCTTATCAATTCCTTATTCGTACTCATACGCCCAAGTAAGATCATAGTACTGGGCTCTGATACCATAAATGTTGGGACCCGATCCGGGAACCGGATCCCAACCGAAAAACGGAGCACGGAAAACGAAATTCGGAATGCGAGAAATTGCTAATCGAAACACAAATCAATGCACATCGGATAATTCAATAAAATCGAATCATAAGGCGGGGATAAACGAAATAATCAATTAAACTGAAACATATCCGACATCCGAGAATAATAATCACAGAAAACGATCGAATGAACATAATCGCGTTGGAAACCCTAAGACATTTCAAATCCGGTATAAATTTTTTTTTCTTTTCTTATTCTCATTTCTTACCTCATTAGTCAATCTCATTCAAATCAAACAAACAATTTCCACTTTTGGAAATTCATTCTCATGCAAATCTCAAAACTTGCTCATATTTTTATATATCCGTACAAGTCCCAAAATACATTTTTATCCCAAATTTTATCAAAATTTTGGCAGCATAACGGCTGCGTTTATCCTAACCCAAAAATTCCTGTAAAGGAAAAAATACACTTCTAAAAGCTCAAACAATCACACAATCATCAAAATCAACCGGACCCTTCGTCCGGGATTTCAGCAGAAACAAACACACTCCTATATCTAACATTTCAAATAACACCTCAATCTTTCATCAAAGCCAAATCCTATTATCATACGCAAACTTGAAACGCAACTCAACATATGGATCCATTTCCATAACACAATTTCTTATACAATTTCAATAATTTCATACACATCATAATTTAATTTCTTACAAATCCTTAATGGCTTTTCAAGCCATTACAAACTTATACAAAGATCCACATTACTCAAAAACATACATGAATCGAATTGGTGTCCTGACAGTCTTTCATCTGATCTCCTGCTTAAATACCTGGAGATGGGGATGAAAGGGGGGGGGGGGGTGAGCTCGGAAGCTCGTGGATAATATATTTATAAACTGAACAATAAGCGAAAAAATCTTTTATTTTTCAAACTTTTCAAACATTTCCCATTCGGAAATTAATCCAAACATTCATTTTAAAACCTTTCAAAACATTCATGAACCTTCATCAACATTTTCTAAAATTTCCAAATCTTCATTTGTTTTAAAATATTCATAAACATTTACTTTCTCATTTCTCATGTACAATTTCAAATATGAATGCATCACATCATATACATATCAAAAACACGTAACACATCACAAATGGTTTGATGTTGGACCCCACACCCCACCCGTAGGTGTTTGCAGGTTATACTACGGCGTGTGTTTGCGGGTTATACCGCGGCATCCAACACAAATCACATAACACATCAAATGGTTTGGTTTTGTTCGGTCCAAAACAGGACGTACTGCACATTCTTGCATAGCAGTTCTGTGCAGCCGTGAACAGAGGGGAGTTCGAGATCGGAACTCCTATGCCACTAGCGGGCAGCCGGGAGAAGGCTATAACAAGTAGAGACAGCGCTGACTCACAAAAGACCTTACCAAACCCATATAGCACATAAGCAAAACGACATTTCAGATGGCCCGAAGGCACTTTTCAAACATCTTACTTTTCACATTTTTCAAATCACATCACCATATTGTGTCATAAATGCCACAACCATATACACATGGATTCACATAACAAAATTTAATGACATTCACATCATCACTTAAATCACATATTCATCACAATATATGCACTACTTCTTTAATTCATTTAAATCATAAATCATATAATTTGAATACCATGAAATTCATAAGTCTTGCATTTTCTAAAACTCATTTTACTTCTTTGAAATCATAATTTCAAACATTTACATCCTTTTCAAACATTTTATCAATAATAATTTATCAAAATCAAATTTTGCTTTCTTTAATTTTCAAAATTCACATTTAGCTTATAATTCAATAAATAAATATACTACCCACCTCATATCCATGCTAGCATCTTGTCCAATGCTTCAATTTGACCTTTTCTCCTTTCTTCCTCCAATTGAAAATTCCTAAATCAATTTCATCAAAATTTAATCTCATAAATAACTTAATCCTTCAATTTGATGCATAAGTCATCAATTCTTACTAATTCTAAGATAGTTACATCACTAATTCCAAAACCCCAAATTACAAATTGAACCTAAATCAATCCAATCAAATTCAATATCATAATTAACTTAATTTCTCAAATTGAACTTAGGAAATATCAATTCCTCTCATATTCAAGCTATTTCAATCTCCAATTTTGAAAATCTCCAATTTTCAAAATTGGCATAAACCAATTTATCCAAATTCAATACCATAAAATACAATTTCTTCAAAATTAACTTCATATATCATCAATCCATAGTATTTTTCATGATTCTACACTAACAATTTTCAAAAACCCCAAATTATAAAATTTGGGCATAATCCCAATTAAATTTTCATCCAAAATTAAATCAATTTCAACATGTATTCTTTAAAATTGATCATGGAATTAGTAAACCCACATCATTTCTAATGATTCTAAACCAAAAACTTATCAAAAACTCAAAATCCAATTTTTTTTCCTTACCTCTTTCTCCTTCAAACTTCGGATTTATGGAGCTTTAGAGGGAACTTCCACCTTCTTTCATCCTTCTTCCTTGAAATCTACTCAAAACAAGTTTTAAGACTCTTAAATTTCAAAATCTAGCTTTCTCTCTCTTTTCTCCCTTTTTTTTTCTCTCATCTGAAACTTCAATCTTCTCTTCTCTTCTTATTTTCTTTCTTTTCTCTAGAATAATCGTGGCTCTTCTATTCTCCCACGACATCATCAGATTTTTAAGGGCCATGTCATTTAAAATTTGAAAAAAAGACCAAAATGCCCCTTACATGTTACTTTATGACATGATTTATTTTGGATCTGATTCGCACTATCAATTTGAAGGAATTTGTCCAAATTTTCTCCTAGAGAAATGTTCCTCTCAATCATACGAATCCAACGCCACTGACCGCGCTCAATTCGAATCACTACACCAAAAGTTATGCGTAAAACAGTTCGGGTATAACCATATTCTAACACATTTTCCATGTATGATTATTTCCGTCCGAAAGTTTACATTCTTAAACCCAGAATTGAAACTCGATGTCTTCATAACAATTGTAGCCTTATGTCTCTAGTTTAATTCAAAACAAGAATCGCCTCATTTCGATTCCCAGATCAAAAGTTATGCTCAAAATACTCTCAGATGTTCCTAATCCAAAACTTTCACTCTAATCCGAACTTGAATTCAGAAATTAAAAGTCTTAGGGGCAAAATTGACATTTCATTTCTTCATATGATTTGTGGCCCCATGTCTTATCTTTATTTCGCCTCAAGAATCACTTCAATCGGATCTCTACAGATCCTGAATTTCACAAAATACTGAACTATGTTCGGAAAATTTCCTGACTCACTTTGATTAAATTAATCTCCATTAATTTAATCTCAAAAATTCACAAATTTCTATGAGAATGTGGATAATTGTCTTAGGAATCCAACGCCGCAAGAATCGACTCAATCGGATGTCGGACGGAAAAGATATAAGCAAAATAGTGAACAAAGGTCAGATTGGAGGAAATAACAAGCAAGAAAAATCAAAACGGCGTCGTATTGAAGAAACAAAAACGGCGCCGTAAGGAGCGAAACAGGCGCGCGCTAGACGAGGCGAAGGCTTGCTCGCCTCGGGCGACGGAACGCCCGCCATCACTACGGCGATGTGTCACCCTAGTGACGCGAGCTAAACACTCGCCATCGCTAGGGCGATGCGTCGCCCTAGTGACGGGGATAAAACAAATTTCCTCTTTTTTTTTCCTCATAAAAATCCAAAACTTTCAAAATTCATAACTCTTAATTCCGAACTCCAATTTTGACAAACTTAGTCTCTATAGAAAGCTTGAAGGAAGCTCTTCAACTTTGGATCCATAGAATCTTAAGAACTTAATAAACCCACCGTAAATTTGCGTCATATGTCCCCAACGCTTCATTCTCATAGACATATTACTAAGACCTGCCAATTGGACAGTTAAGAAGGAAATCTAGAACCAAAAGACAAATTTAATGAAATAGAAAAGCACTTGAAACATAGAGGCTAGGTTTTATTTTCTTAGTACCAATGATGTTGCTCATCAGGAGTCCTATAGACGTATTTTCTAGAAATTTTGATAATTTTGGGACTTTAAAAGGTTCAAGTAATCGACGTCGTGAAGCCACAACATCATTTTCCAATTAATGAATGAACTTTAGAAATCTTGAGAATTATAAACACAACATTAACTCAAAGTTTAACACAACCTTTTGCAAAAGAGACAATCAAGGGTTTTATAAGCCGTCTAAAATTTTAGTCTGAGAAAAATCCATAGCAACTACGAGAGCAAAGAACAAAGAACAAAGTGACTTGCAATCTTCTTGCATATTAGTCACAATAAACCGTGATGAATACATCGGACTAGATATATATTAGAAATGCATCAAAAGAGCAAAGACAAATCTTAGACATCACTTAATAGCAAATTATCTTATACTATGACATATAAGACATAGAAATGCTGAAAATAATTAAATAACAAGACCGAGACCAAAGGATCAGATCAAAGATGAACAATCATAAAAGAGTGGAAAAAAATAAGATGAACAATCATAAAAGAGTGGAAAAAAATATATGCTTCTCATTTTATAATGCCTTGATACACAACCTTTTGTGTTTCTCTTTTCCACAAATCGTTTACTGCACTTCTCTAAGATGCTACTCCAGCTTATTTGCAAATTACTAAACAAAATATATTCATCAATCCATTCAATTCTAGACTATATATTTACACCAGGTCGGAATACCCAGATTAGCAAAGTCATCAAAAATTGAATTCAGGGTCATCTCAAGCAAACAAGACTACATGTATAAATATATGTAAGTAGCAAATCAAGGTAAACAGAAATTTCAAAATTAAGATGTCAATTTATGTGGAGCTGGGAACTTCTGTTCATAACAATATTATTGTAACACCCATATGGTGAACACAATTTTACATGCAAGGCGTAACTCCAGTATTGCTACACACACCGAATAATAAGTACTAGCATAACAGAGAGAAAAAAGAAAAGAAAAGAAAGAAATAGTGACGTCTGTGATAAGCTTAGTAACCTTTTGGAACATATTATCCAAATGAAAACTTTCTACAAGGACAAGTATACCATTTAAGTCATCACTAACCCAAATCATGAACTCGGCTCTAGCCATGGAAATTTTGAATCAAATGACCTCTCAGTTCACCAATGTGCACTTCCTAACACAACCTACAAAAATCAAGATTAGAAAACAAGGTTGAGTTTCACAACAATTATGCAACGCCAAATCAATCATGATGTAAATTAAAAGATGTTGCAAGAAAGCAATATTATATAGGTATTCATTGTTAAATTTTTTGTTAAAAGGACAAATTTAATCCTAATATTTACATTTAAATTCAAATTAAAAGTTTAAAATTAACTTTTTATAGACAAAAAATGTAGTAGACGTATGATTTTGTCAACTTTCTGTTACATCATTGATGACGTGGTAGAAATATATTATTTTTAATATATTTATGAGTCCTACAACACTATTTATGCCATATGATTTTGAGGATCTCATCTCTTTTATAAAAGATAGTTCAAAATAAATAAATAATTAATAAATCTTATTAATTTTAATGAACCCTAAATAACATTAACTACACTAATAAAACATATTAACACTTAACTAAATATAAATTAATCAAATTCTTAACTTCATCTACATAATCTGTAATACCCCACTTCCGTATGACCCGAACTCGACATCGATGGTGATATCCGAATTCGTGCCCTGCGAAGGTGGCGTGCTACAACACTCAGTACAAATTTTCTTTTCTTTACTTTAACACATACACACATACATTATAATTTATGCGGAAAACAACTTACATAAACAATTCAATGGCCTCGGGGCCCTTTTCATAAATACAATTTATTTCAGTCTGTTGACTTTACAAATTGACCTAATCTTAATATAAAATTTCAGAAAAAAAAAATTACACTTATGCAGACGCGAACTGCTCCCAACCACTCCTCTATTTCATTAACCAAAAGATGTCATACGTCCGTTGCCTAACGGGGTATTCTTCTGAGTCCTGAAAAATAATTACAAATTTTGGGTGAGTTTTGCGAACTTAGTGAGGAACCATCATCGATGGTTCTCTAAATTCATGTAACACGTCAATTCACATATCATATATTTTCACATTGTAGCATATTTAAGCACATTGCACAATTGCACTTGAACACATAAAATGTGCCACATTTCATTTGCTAAAACATCTATAACCAATTGAATTCGTAAAACATTCAAACATAAAACAGTTTTTTTTTCAATTCACATTCAGAAATTACCACAGAATCACAAGGTAGTTAGCCTTTCATTCATTCAAAGAAGTGCAATCCAATGCATATGTAATGTGCATGTGACCATTTCTAATTTATTTCGGTGTTATGACCGAGCGCCTAAACTGTCCCAATATGGACGCATTAATCGGTGAGCCTGAGGCTCTAAACTGTCCCAGTATGGGCGCATTAATCGGTGAGCCTGTGGCTCTAAATCAGTGTGTGTTCAAGGCCCAATACATTGAACTTTTAGCTCTCGGTGGCTGCTCCGGTCACAACTGCCATTATCTGATCATGCATTCATGTATGAAATGCATATGACTCAATTTAACAGTAATTGTATCACAATTCATCCACATGTCATAATTAGGCAGTAACTGTATTACAATCCATTCAAGTATCACAATTTATCACATCAGAGACACGTAAGTCACAAATTCACAAACAAATAACACTTCTATGTCATAATCTTCCACATACATCGGACACATTCGGTCCTGAATATAGGCATAAACAAACGCAACAGTCCCACCATTATTCTCCACAGTGTTATAAGTGCAAAATATAAACAAATTATAATTAAGCAACCATCTAGGTTATTCACCATTGCTCCCGAAGCTAAAGCTTGGAAGTCTCGGCAACGTCTGTGAATTGACGTTCCAAAAGCGTCTCTAAAACAATCCAAATATCCAAACATTACCAAATTGGCAATCAGAAATATTGAATAAGGCATATGTAGCGATTAAAATGAGTACAATGCATGTTCGTGACATTCCCGGCAGCAATGCACAATTTCCCATCACCAAATTTTTCTTTAAAAATTAGGAACCCATTGACACTGAAATCACTCAATTTGGACCTCTATAGGTCCAATTATTAATAAAACTCGAATCAGAAAAATCATTTTCCGGACCCCTCACTTCGACCTAACCGATCCCTGTCAATTTTAGCTCTAAAAATTTCTAATTTTACAAATAAATAAAATTAAATATTTTCCGAATCTGATGCCTAGAGAATCAGGTCAATCGGATGTCGGACGGAAAAGTAATTGACAAAAGAAACAATTAGGTCAAATAATTACAAGTAATCACATAATAATTAAATAAATAAACAAAAAAACAAATTAATATATATATACGGCTGGCTCGCCCCTCGCAGTCAGTAGAGTGCGAGGGCTGGCTTGCCCTCGCGAGGGTGAGGCGTCGCCCTCGCGAGGTGCGAGCATCTGACCCTTTAAAAAAAACTTTCCCTCTTTCATAATTCATAACTTTTAGCACAGGCATTGAAAAATCACAAACTTGGTCTCATTGGAAAGATCATGAAAAATACTACAAGTTTCATGCAGAGTGAAAAATCCAATTTCACCTCTAAGGGTGTCAAAAATGAATTCAAAACTTCTGCCAAATTACAAAATTGCCACAACAGAACAACATTTTTCCAAAAATCATAACTTTTCATCCTCTTTGTGAAAAATTCCAAATTTTATATCAATAAAAATAGAAAAACAAATGTTACATCTTTCATGAACAAATTGAAAGCCAATTCCATCATTAAACAACTCAATTTCTCAATCAAAGCTTCAGCCTATCCAAATCTTTCTTAACAGAAACCCAATCTTTCAAAATTCATAACTTTCTAACCCATTATCGAAAAATTACATACCATATAGCAATAAAAAGCTTAGACAATGTATACAATTCTCAAGAAGAACTCAGCACCCAATTCCATCTCTAACTAGGTTAAAAACTCCCATTACTGTGGCTGTCCAAGAAAACAGCATTTAACCTAAACCATAACAAAACTTTACAAATTTATGTCTAACAATCCTTACATCCAAAATTCACAAAAAATATCTCATTAGAAAGCTACAACAATCCTCTACAACTTTCCAGAAAGTCACTTAAGCCAATTTCACAACTAACAATCCCAAATAAATACCAGAACATAAATAGCACAAAACCCGTTCACTTAGAGCATTGCACACCAAAACACAATTTGGACTGAATTACCATTTGAACATTAGCAGACCATAACTTTCAATCTACACATTGAATAAATTCATACTTAGTGGCGTTAGAAAGCTAACACAAAAATCTTCAACTTTAATGAAGATAAAAGTAGCAAATTCAATCCAATTCAATCATAAAAAATCATTAAAGTTTCAGGTCACAAGGTTCGAATACTGTTCACGCAGAACCTAACAATTCACTTTGCATGCCAAAATTAAAATCCTTAAGATCAGAATTGGACAAAACTTCCTTCATATGAAATCTAGCCATACTTTTTTAGTTTAATTTAAAACAAACCTCAGCTCAATTGGAAAACCATATCACAAGTTATGAGCCAAAATCTGAAACCTACACAAAGTCACATTTTCCAGATTTCCTCCCTACCTCAACTCTTTTCATTTCGTCACTTTACCTACATCAATATGCATCCATTTGGACCTCTAATTCAGCCATAAATTCATCAAAACAATTACCTGAGTAATCCATCCCAATTTGTCAGCAACAACAGACACAATTTCCTTACTTCATTTCCACTCATCTAATTTCATAAACATCATTGACAACACTAAATTCTTATTCTTTAATTACCATGCCAATTACCCTCACACAAGCATACACTTAAACCCATACAGACCTACCACTATCTTTATGAAATTAATGCACAATTAATCCCCATGAATGCTTCTAATTTCTACTTTAAGGACATATAACTTAAATGCTTACCAAAACAAGCTTCAAAGCCTTCACTCTTCAAACTACTCACCAATTTTCCTACTTCACTTCTCACACCATACAAACATCATCATCCAAGGAGGGAAAGACTTAGGTTTTCACTTATGTGTGAATAAGGAGGAGCAAGCACCTAAACAAGGAAGAGCCTTTGCATGAAGAATGAAAAAAATCTACGAAGAAGGAGAAGAGAAGAGTACCCAACGGATAAAGGAATTGTTTTAGCTTTCAAAGTGATTTCTTGCTCATTTAAGAGGAAGTGTCGTGGAAGCACTCATCAAATGAGATAAATATCAACCCATTAAGTTCAAGACATAATAGGCAAGTGACACATGTCACTTGCCACTTGTCCTGGTTAAAAGCATTCTTCGAGTCTTTTTCCAAAAACAGTGTAAATTCTACTCCAAATTCCAATGGCTCATAGCAAAAATTCCTAAAATCATATATCAATTTTTTTCAGTGTGCCATTGGACAGTCTTTTTCAGTACCGAAAATCCCATCTATCAGTCACTTGGTAATTTTTCCGGTCCGAAAAAGTATTCCGAAAAATTCCAAAAAAATTTCAGCAATTCCCTAAAAATGTAAAATACCCATAAATCACTCCAATTCAATTTTTCAAACACAATCATCACATATTTTACAAAAGAATTTACATTTAGACCCATATGCCGGGAAATGTCATGAATGCATGTACAATCTTGTGCATATACAAAAATTACAATGTATGCAAATATGGAGGCCATATTATGCATGAACATGCCGAGACTAATTTATACAGTCATAACCCATCCTGAATTACCATTTTACCCTTCCCATCGGTGATGGGATGTTACAAATCTCCCCTCCTAATAAAAATTTCATCCGCAAAATTCATTTTTGATACAGAAGAAGGTAGGAGTATCGTTATTTCATACACTCCTCCGTTTCTTGTATCATCATTCTACTCGATGCTTCTTTCCCTATAATCACAATTTATAACTTCGATAGGTTTCTCCACTCACTATTTCGATATCATACTTCCTCAATTATATTCTTGATGACTCTTTACTTCCAATTTCAATACCATATATATCAACTTATAATTATATAAACCATAAAATTATTCATAATGTCTTTGTCCCATTTTTGCCATAGTTTCATTTGGACCACTTTATGTCACTCTTAGCTTCCCTTAGTACCCTTGTATCTCATCCAACTATACCTTAGCATAGGTGATACACTCAAAGACAAGTAGTTATCATCGGTATTAGTACACTAAACTTTCACATCTATCTCATATAGTCACATCTGCGAGGTAATCCACCAAAATTCATTCGTCAATCAAAAACCACTTTATTTAGATATAAATTCATTTCACCCTCTATTTCACTTACTAGTGATATCCCAAATTTGTTCTGACTTTTACTCAGGGTGATCGACTCTTTTTGTCATCTCATCAAAATAATGACGATTTATCATGTAGTCACTTTGCACTATACATTAATCTTATATGTTGAAGTATTTCAGACATATAAGCTTTACACCTGTCTCCAATAGGTACAACTACAATGAACTCATACATATAATCACTCAGTTCGATATACTTAGTTGCCAATTGCTCTTTTGAGGTACACTTACTAGCAGGTAGTACATATACGTTATTTCTAAAATTCGTGATTTGGGCTTTCCAAATTCCTGTTTGCATAACTGATATTACTTTTCCCATAACTAATCAGATTCCCTTTTTACTCTACTTTAAACTCGTCACAATACCCTAGTTATTTCTCTAGATTGAGTAACCTCATGTCATATCCAAATATGTAATCCTCTGCTATGAAATTATCAGAACGAGTCCCTCTGTACAATCCCTTCAATCTTTTCCCATTGCAGTCTTACCTTAGTTTCTACTCATTTGTCTTTTCATATATATATTCGATATGGTTCTGTACACATCATGATTCCAAACCTTCAAACCAACTCCTATTGCAAAAATCTCCAAGTCATGTATCTAAATTTAGCTCATGAAGCTATATTTTTCTTTAGGTACACAAAATCAACTTCTACATTACAACTAATTCCCTCTTGATCTCGATTGGGAATCTCTATTGTGGATACTATAAAATCTTCAAATTCAAATAGCATACCTAATACTATACTTATTTTGTCTTCATTTATCACTGACGCGACTTACATCTATTCCCCCAAGTATTCAAACTTTCATCTACTTTTGTCAATATGATCATAGTCACTCATGAATACCATGTTGCTTGGCTCACATGAACCTTCAATAACATAAGTCTATCAGGGTATGGTTAACTCCAATAGATAAAACCTCAAACTCAATATGCTTATATTTAGTTCTTGTAATTCCTTTAGTAACTAATTTCTTTTCATTATTTTTTTTCCATTGAACTTCCCTTTTCTCGACAGATTTCAGTAGTTCTTTTTCTTTCCCAATGATTATACATTGACTTCTGCTAATATCTACTCATTTATGCCTATTACTCCACACATTGGAATCTATCTTCAACATAACTTCCTGTGTTAGAAGCCTCATCATCAGAGACATTTTGGGGTTCCCAAACATATTTTCACAACCTATGATGTGGACGAAAGAAAATTTTTTTTCTCACATTAACCAGAATGTCTCCTCAGGTTATCGAAATCAACTAATATAGTGGGATGCTTCACATCGATAATACCTATATATAGACTCTCAATAAGCGCATACCTAATTGTTTCCAGACTAACACATCATGTATCATATTTCATCACTTATAAAAATCATATTTCTATTATTTCATCATCCATATGTATGTTCTCCACCCATTCAGAATTATAAATGCAGAATCATTAGTATCCAAGTTATCTTAGTACACTCAATCAAACCTTTTATCACACTTCAAATCCAAGTCTATTATAATTATTTCTTTTAACTAGGTCCGTACAATTTAATCTCACCACTTCTACTTCTTCCTGACAATATCTTCACTTCTCGATTTGATTTAAAGGTAGACCAGTACAATTGCCTTATTGAACCATATATATTTTTCATTTCCAATTATCCCCATGTTATCAAACATATAAATACCTATTTTGATCTCACATAGGCATATTCTTTGCTTTCATAACTCTCATCACTGTTAACCAATTTTCTTATCATGTCCACATTTGACCTCTCCAGACTATCGTAAATGTCGCTTTCTTTCAACTCGATTTCTACACCTTAAATCTCATTAGTCATTTTGAGATCACTTCTTTCCTAAATCAGCCCATGCCAACGTATTCACATTCGTAGCACAATCAAGGGTTTATAACCACAGTACAATATGCATATCATTGGCACAACTTCTGACATATCGTCACTTTTCTCACACTTAATCACTGACGCATACCCATACGACTCAGACTAGGGATCAGTTACTACGGTCTACTATGACATGACTTGAATGTATGTCACTTGCCCCTATTTCCGAAATTGCCCAGATACGTTCGTACTTTTGGGCTCTGATACCACCTAAATGTAACACCCCACTCTCGTATGACCCGAACTCGACATCGGTAGTGATATCTGAATCGGTGCCCTGCAAGGGTGGCGTGCTACAACACTAAGTACAAATTTTCTTTTCTTTACTTTAACACATACACACACACATTATAATTTATGCACAAGACAACTTATATAAACAATTTAATGGCCTCGGGGTCCTTTTCATAAATACAATTTATTTCAGTCTGTTGACTTTACAAATTGACCTAATCTTAATACAAAATTTCATAAAATTAAAAAAAAATTACACTCATGCAGACGCAAACTGATCCCGACCACTCCTTTATTTCATTAACCAGCAGATGCCATACGCCCGTTGCCTAACGGGGTATTCTTCTGAGTCCTGAAAAATAATTGCAAATTTTGGGTGAGTTTTGCGAACTCAGTGAGGAATCATCATCGATGATTCTCTCAATTCATGTAACACGTCAATTCACATATCATATATTTTCGCATTGTAGCATATTTAAGCACATTGCACAATTACATTTGAACACATACATTATGCCACATTTCATTTGCTGAAAAATCTATAACCAATTGAATTCGTAAAACATTAAAACATAAGAAAATTTTTTTTTCAATTCACATTCAGAAATTACCACAGAATCATAAGGCAGTTAGCCTTCCATTCATTCAAAGAAGTGCAATCCAATGCATATGTAATGCGCATGTGACCCTTTCCAATTTATTTCGGTGTTGTGACCGAGCGCCTAAACTGTCCCAATATGGGCGGCCTGAGGCTCTGAACCAGTGTGGGCTCAAGGCCCAATACATTGAGCTTTTAGCTCTCGGTGGCTGCTCCGGTCACAACTGTCATTATCTGATCATGCATTCATGTATGAAATGCATATGTCCCAATGTAACAGTAATTGTATCAAAATTCATCCACATGTCATAATTAGGCAGTAATTGTATCACAATCTATTCAAGTATCACAATTTATCACATCAGAGACACTTAAGTCACAAATTCACGACCATAAACACTTCTATGTCATAATCTACCATATACATAGGACACCTTCAGTCCGGAATATAGGCATAAACAAACGCAACAGTCCCACCATTATTCTCCACAGTGTTATAAGTGCAAAATATAAACAAATTATAATTGAGGAACCATCTAGGTTACTCACCTTTTCTTCCGAAGCTAAAGCTTGGAAGTCTCGGCAACGCCTATGAATTAACGTCCTAAAAGCATCTCTAAAACAGTCCAAATATTCAAACATTACCAAATTGGCAATCAGAAATATTGAATAAGGCACATGTAGCGATTAAAATGAGTACAATGTATGTTCATGACATTTCCGGCACTAATGCACAATTTCCCTTCATCAAATTTTCCTCTAAAAATTAGGAACCCATTGATATCGAAATCACTCAATTTGGACCTCTATAGGTCCAATTATTAATAAAACTCAAATCAGAAAAATTATTTTCCAGACCCCTCACTTTGACCTAACCGATCCCCATCAATTTCAGCTTTAAAAATATCCAATTTCACAAATAAATGAAATTAAATATTTCCCGAATCCAATGCCTCGAGAATCAGGTCAATCAGACGTCGGACGAAAAAGTAATTGACAAAAGAAACAATTAGGTCACATAATTACAAGTAATCACATAATAATTAAATAAATAAATTAAAAAAAAATAAATTAATATATATATACGGCTGGCTTGCCCTCGCACTCAGCAGAGTGCAACCGCTGGCTCGCCCTCGCGAGGTGCGAGCGTCTGACCCTTTTTTAAAAAAAAAAACTTTCCTTTTTTCATAATTCATAACTTTTAGCACAGGCATTGAAAAATCACAAACTTGGTCTCATTCGAAAGATCATGAAAAATCCTACAAGTTTCATGAAGAGTGAAAAATCCAATTTTACCTGTAAGGGTGTCATTAAACAAAATCTTTCTCAACAGAAACCCAATTTTTTAAAATTCATAACTTTCTAACCCATTATCAAAAAATTACATACCATATAGCAATAAAAAGCTTAGACGATGTACTACAATTCTCAAGAAGAACTCAGCACCAAATTCCATCTCTAACTAGGTTAAAAACTCCCATTACTGTGGCTGTCCAAGAAAACAGCATTTAACCTAAACCATAACAAAACTTTACAAATTTATGTCTAACAATCCTTACATCCATAATTCACACAAAATATCTCATTAGAAAGCTACAACAATCCTCTACAACTTTCCAGAAGGTCACTTAAGCTAATTTCACCATTAACAGTCCCAAATAAATACCAGAACATAAATAGCACAAAACCCGTTCACTTAGAGCATTGCACACCAAAACACAATTTGCATTGAATTACCATTTGAACATTAACAGACCATAACTTTCAATATACAAATCGAATAAATTCATACTTAGTGACGTTAGAAAGATAAAACAAAAATCTTCAACTTTAATGAAGATAAAAGTAGCAAATTCAATCCAATTCAATCCTAAAAAAATCATCAAAGTTTCAGGTCACAAGGTTCGGGGATACTGTTCAAGCAGCACCTAACAATTCACTTTGCATGCCAAAATTAAAATCCTTAAGATCAGAATTGGACAAAACTTCCTTCATATGAAATCTAGCCGTACTTCTTTAGTTTAATTTAAAACAAACCTCAGCTCAATTGGACAACCATATCAAAAGTTATGAGCCAAAATCTGAAACCTACACAAAGTCACATTTTCCAGATTTCCTCCCTACTTCAACTCTTTTCATTTCATCACTTTACCTACATCAATATGCATCCATTTGGACCTCTAATTCAGCCATAAATTCATCAAAACAATTACTTGAGTAGTCCATCCCAATTTGGCAGCAACAACATACACAATTTCCTTACTTCATTTCTACTCATCTAACATCATAAACATCATTGACAACACTAAATTCTCATTCTTTAATTACCATGTCAATTACCTCATATAAGCATACACTTAAGCCCATACAAACCTACAACTATCTTTATGAAATTAATGCACAATTAATTCCCATGAATGCTTCTAATTTCTACTTTAAGGACATATAACTTAAATTCTTACCAAACCAAGGTTCAAAGCCTTCACTCTTCAAACTACTCACCAATTTTCCTACTTCACTTCTCACACCATACGAACATCTGTTAGAGTAGTGCCCTAAAGGCAATCGTCTTTAGCGCGCATTGTACAAAATTGTGTACATACTTTATGAATAAATAAAGAAAGGCATATTTCATTAATTTGGTGTTCATTATTTATGAATTGATATTGATCTATAAGCAAATTAATGAAGTCTATGGTACATGACATAGCATGAAGGAAATTGTGATGTGATCATACTACTGAGATTCCTATCATGTGCAATTATGTCAATATCTAAATTATCCCTAGTCGTAGGATTACTGAAACTGGACAACGGTAATCTGGAGAGACTAGCACATGTCAAGCTCCTTGAATTGATCAAGCAGTGGATCTCAGAAACTGTAAATATGAGATATTTAGGATTGAGATGTGAATGCTTACTAGAGGTAGTAAATACATTGGATGACCTGCTATGAGATCATCACATGGATGTCCTATTCTAATGTCAGTGATAATCTCATCATAGCAATGGTGCAAATATCCTTAGACTTGAGGTACTCAAGGATATCTTGGATACTGATCATGTGCTTTGACTCCATTCCTTGTTGCTTTACACAGGTCGCTCATAGGGTGGTGATTAGGTACAGTTTGAGGTATTCGAAGGTAATTGAGTAGCTAATAAAGGATTCATCACTTCTGTGATAGCAGAAGATGATACCCATGGCCTCTTGTCAGGGTCATTACTTGGAAATCTCTGGCCGGAGTTCATATGTCATGAAGAGTGTCTTCAGTGACATATAAAGTAATGAGTCCTAGGACGAGAACTGATATCACTTGGACTAGATTTGACGTAGTTAGTCTAGTAAGAGTTGACACTTTGCCCATACTCATAAGCAAGTGGGGTATAGCATGGTGAAAGGACAAATTGCACAGTAATTGTCTATGGAAAGGTTCATGATATGGTTCGTGATGAACATAGGTTCATTCGTCAAATCAATTACTTTCCGGTCAATTGGGGGTCATGATGTGTTGCTAGATACAGCTCATGACTTGCTCAGATTAAGTGTTCATCTAAGTGGCCAACACAACCGGGAACCTAATGGGTCACACGTATAAGAGTGATTCGAAGAATGCGTAAAATAGTTTTGGACAGAGATCCAATATATGGAGAGCAATAGGATTAAATGGATCCCGATGAGATCGAGATATGTCCCGATGAGATCGCGACGTTGATATTGCTGACACAGGTCTTCGGTGTTTTTTCCATACCAGGACCCGGTAGGACCGACCCCAATGTGACTAGACCACTTCAGCATTTATATATATATATATATATATCTTATTAATTAATTAAGTTATATATATATATATATATATATATATGTTCAACGTGGAAGGAGAGGAGAAGACTTGTATATATATATATATATATATATAATGCCTAACGTGGAAAGTTACTCCACTTTTGCATTTAATGTGTCTTTAATGGTTAAAGACAAATGGCAAATAAAGAAGAAGAGGTGTATGGTCGTTGGTTTTAAGTAGAAAGAGTTTGAAAATCAAATAAGGGCTATCTTCTCTTCTTCATCATCTATCTTCAAGCTTCTCTCCTCTCCAAGCCTCTTCACCATCGTTTTCTCCCAAGCTCTCCAAGAAAAAGGTAAGAGCTAGCACTCTCTCCCTTGTTCTAGCTATTCCCGGGTCAAAGGGTTTGCCCCGGTTAGGTTCTCCGATCTCTGCGTAGATACCGTTAGAGACGGTCTCCTTTGGTCGTTATGGTTTGACTTTGTTATATAGACACATGGATCCTGGCTTTCGGGAAGGTCCTGGAACAAAAAAATTTTGTTTTCCGCACCATATGCATATGATGCACACACCAGGATTTTCCTACAACATCATCATCCAAGGAGGGAAAGACTTAGGTTTTCATTTATGTGTGAATAAAGAGGAGCAAGCACCTAAACAAGGAAGAGCCTTTGCATGAAGAATGAAAAAAATCTACGAAGAAGGAGAAGAGAAGACTACCCAACGGATAAAGGAATTGTTTTAGCTTTCAAAGTGATTTCTTGCTCATTTAAGAGGAAGTGTCGTGGAAGCACTCATCAAATGGGATAAATATCAACCCATTAAGTTCAAGACATAATAGGCAAGTGACACGTGTCACTTGCCACTTGTCCTAGTTAAAAGCATTCTTCGGGTCTTTTTCCAAAAATAGTGTAAATTCTACTCCAAATTCCATTGGCTCATAGCAAAAATTTCTAAAATCATTTATCAAATTTTTTCAGTACCATTGGACAGTCTTTTCTAGTACCGAAAACCCCATCTATCAGTCACTTGGTAATTTTTCCGGTCCAAAAAAGTATTCCGAAAAATTCCAGAAAAATTCCAGCAATTCCCTAAAAATGTAAAATACCCATAAATCACTCCAATTCAATTTTTCAAACACAATCATCACATATTTTACAAAAGAAATTACATTTAGACCCATATGCCGAGAAATGTCATGAATGCATTTACAATCATGTGCATATACAAAAATTACAATGTATGCATATATGGAGGCCATATTATGCATGAACATGCCGAGACTAATTTACACAGTCATAACCCGTCCTGAATTACCATTTTACCCTTCTCATCGATGATGAGATGTTACATAATCTCTGACCCTAAAATAATTCCTAATTTCCTTAACCTAAGCATTCCTCTTTTCATCATTGATTTTAGTCACTAGTGAAGTAAATCACTTGTTAATATAGAAATCAAATATGATATATAAAATACATAAGAAGGGGGGTTGAATTGTGTAATATTTTTGAAAATATTAATCTTTTGAGACTTCTTAAATTTCTTTACTAAATCCAAATGATCACAAACACTTTGCTAAAGTTGATAAGCAATACAATCGCAAGTAATAATATCTACTCTTCTAACAACAAGAAAATTAAAAGATAAGGGTCAGAGAATAGACATTGTGATTTTATAATGGTTCACCCCAAACCTTGAGCTACGTCCAGTCCTCAGAGTTTGTCTAAGATTTCACTATACTCTTCAACTTTACAAGTATTCTTTCTACACTTACAGAGCCTCTTCAGGTCTCTCTCACAAAGTATTCTTTATCTGTTGTATTAGCCTCTCCAGGCTCTAGCTTTTCTTTCTCTCTCTAAGAAAAGTATTTTTGAGCTTCACGTTACAGATGTATTCGTTCACTTTTTTCGCACTTTGAATACATAATTTTGCTAATGTAAAAACATTCAATGTTATCTTAGTCTTCGACTCGAACTAGTAATTATAGCCTAAGTCTCCAACTATCTTCTTGAAAAAACTGTTTCTTGAATCTTCTAGAAATAGTTATTAGTTGAGTCCTATAACTAACTCCAACTAACTAACTGACTGATGTTCTATAACATCTTTCTTTTTTATCATCTGGAATAATACTTCTTTTGTTACTACGTTTCGTCTGTTATTTTACTTCGTTTATGATATAACTTCATCTGTTGTCGTGCTTCGTCTAGTGTCGCATTTCGTCTAGTGTCACGCTTTGTAGTGCCCTCTTACATCAGGGTACACACCGGGACGCCCGTAGGTCATTCCGATACATATCCTACGATAAGGGTGAGCTACAAACAATCACTATTGTACTTTACATGGCATCATAATAATAAAACATCAGTATAAAAATCACTAATTTTGAAACAAACTTTTTTCCTCTTTTCATTCATCAAAATCAAGGAGTTTATACATCTGTCATTCTGTATTGTCTGTACATAAAGCCCAAAAATCCTAAGACAACATGCTACATGAAAGAGGAAAACGACTGGTCTATCTAGGTCATCCCAAAAGTCCTAGCTGACCGACCTGTGAGCCATGACTTCTCTTGTCAACACGATCTACGCAGCAAGAAAAGTCCCTCTGGAGCTAGCAGTCTACTCTCGGTCATGAAAAATAGGTTGCAATTTTGGGTGAGTTTGCGAACTCAATGAGGTAACCATCATCGATGGTTCGCTCAATTCATGCAATACTCAAGCATATCACAATTATTTCATAAACTCACATTCAGAAGTACCACATGATTGTTAACACATAAATATAAGGCATTTTTCTTTTCACTCAATCAAAGAAATTAATTCAAATGCATATGAAATGCGTATGTGAAACTTTTCCAATTTATTACGGTATTGTGACCGAGCGCCTAAACTGTCCCAATATGGGTGCATTAATCGTTGAGCCTGAGGCTCTGAATCACTATGGGCTTGAGGCCCAAATACAATGAGCTTTTAGCTCTTGGTGGCTGCTCCGGTCACAACTGTCATTATCTGAACATGCATTCATGCATGGAATGCACATGTCACAATGAAGCAGTATATGTGTCACAATCAACACTTATGTCACAAATTATCACAACTCAAGCAAGTAGTTCACAATACACATACAAGTAGCACTTCTATGTCATAACTCTCGAATACATTGAGCCTTTTGTCTGGAATCCATAATCAGAAACACAATTCACTAACCCACCATTATTCACCATAATTTTGTAAGCAAATAATAATTGAGAGAACCGTCTAGGTCACTCACCAATAGCTTTTGAGCTAATGGCTGGAAGTCTCGGCAACGTCGGTGGGTTGACCCTCCAAAAGCGCCTCTATAACAGTCAAAATATACAAACGTTACCAAATGTACAATCAGAAATATTTAAAAATGCACATGTAGCAATTAAAATGTATACAATGCATGTTCGTAAAATTCCCAGTATTATTCCATAAATATTCATCACATAAATTTTTTCTAAATTTTAGAAGACCAAAGACACCAAAATCGCTCAATTCGGACCTCTATAGGTCCAATTATTGACAAAACACGGACCAGAAAAATAATTATCCGGTCTCCTCACTTTAACCTAATTAATCCATGTCAATTTCATCTCTAAAAATTTCCAATTTCACATAGAAATGAAATTAAATATTTTCCAAATCCGATACCTCAAGAATCAGGTCAATCGGAGGTCGGATGAAAAAGTTATTCACAAAATACTGAAAAAGAGACATATTAAGAATTAAAATTAAAAAAATAAAAATAAAAAGTGGAAGCTAGGTTTCGCACCTAGCTTCGCACTCTGGCAATTTTGCCCTCGTGAAATCGCCCAATTCAATTTTTTAAAAATACAAAATTCCACTTATTCCCTGTTCTTCCAACATACACAACTTGCAATCCAGAAGTTCAAATTTTGTAAACTTGGTATCAATGGAAAGAGCAAAGAAAGCTCTACAATTTCTATTTACATATATCTCACTTTCAAAGCAAAATTCAAAATCTTTCAAGCCACAATTGGACAGAACTTCGTTCATAAGAATTCTAGCCAAATTTTTCAAGTTTAATTCAAGCTAAATTTCAACTCAATAGCATAACCATATCAAAAGTTATAACCCAAAAATTGAAACATACTCAAAGGAAATTTTTCGAGATTTTACACCTAACTCTACTCCTATTATTCCAATACCATTTCTACACCAATAAGCATCCAATTTAGTCAATAAATCAACCACAATTTCATCAAGCCATTCACTTGAACAAGTAGCCACAAAATTCCAACACACATACTCAATTTTCTTTCTTTAATTTACCACTCATCTAACATCATCAAACTTAATCCAACACACTTAATTCACACACTACACATGTTAAATTATTCATCCTCACACAAACATGTACTTATACCCAAACAATCAAACCACAAGCTTCATGAAATTAATGCACAATAAATCACAATTAATGCATCTAACTACCAATTTAAGAACACAAAACAAAATTCTTACCTATCAAGCTTCAATTCTTCAATTCTTCACCAACTCACCAACTTCCCTCTCACACCCCTCACACCCACGGCAACCATCATCATAAGGGGAAAGGCTTAAGTTAAGTTGGGTATCTTTCCTTGTAAACACAAGAAGGAGCAAGCCAAGAAGAAATAAGGGAGAAAAGATGAACAAACAAAATCTTTTATCCAAAGAGAAGGCAAGCTATGAAGATGGAGAAGGAAAACACTCTCAAAATCACCTTTCACTCTTTCAACCTTAGAAATATCGTGGAAGCTTGCACAAGTTAGGTTAATATATAACAATTAAGTCTAAGTGTCACTTGCCACTTGTCTTGTTTTTAAGCCCTCTTTTATTTCCTTTCCAATAATAATTTAATTTCTACTCCAATTTCCAATGTCTCATATTAAAAATTCCTAAAATCATGTATCTAAATTTTCAGTGCCATTGGACAGTCTTTTCCAGTACCGAAAATCCAATCAATCCGCCACTTGGCAATTTTACTGGTCCGAAAAATTTTTCCGAAATTTTCCTGAATAATTTCTAAAATTCTCTAAAAATGTAAAACACACAAAAATTCACTCCAATTCACTTTTCACGCACAAAATCATATTTTTCACAATAAACACATTTATAGACACATATGCCGGGAAATGTCATGAATGCATGTACAGTCATGTGCATATGCAAAAATTGTCATTCATATATATATGGAGGTCATATTATGCATGATCATGCCGAGATACGTATACACACTTATACCCTGTCCCAAATTACTATTTTACCCTTCCCATCGGTGATGGGATGTTACACGCTTCGTTTGTTGTTACGCTTTGTCTGTTGTTGCGCTTCGTCTAATGTTGTACTTCATTTGGTGTTGCACTTCGTCTAGTGTTGGTGTATCGTCTGTTGCTGACATATCGTCTGTTGTAGATATATTGTCTGTCGTTGACCGTGCACCTTCTGAGTTGACTAAGTGTTACTTACATTTTTCTGCACACTTAACAAACTTATCAAAACAGTTCATATATTTCTAAGATTATTATTAGTCGATTGTCATCTGTTGGAGTTATGTAAATATAGTGCCCTGGAAAGCAAGTGTATTTACATGTAACTTTATCTTCTTGATTCGCCATGCTTTGTAATGAAAATATTTATTATTAATAAAACAAAAGTGTTTGGTTTTATCTGTATGAGCATTATATATCCGGTCATAAGGTACCAAGATTCATTTGTAAGTAATATACATATACATAGAGATGTATGGGAAACATGTATATTATTAGAATCAATTAATTGATTCACATTGAATAATCAAGTTGGTCGTTTGATTATGGTTTAGATCGTAGTGTTGCGATTTATCTCCATATAAGTAAAGGAGTTTACTTAAAGGGAATGATGAGTTTCATATCATGATAGTAGTAGACTATCGATAATGGCACTATTAAATGAATTGAATCAAGTATGTTTTCAAGAATAAAGTGGGCGTTACTTTAATCTTAAAACATACAACTTAAGCATTTGCTTATTATGAACCACAATCTTGATGAGTGGTGAACTCATATTTGTTTCATTATAATTCTTGATATGATCGGAATGGATTTTTACAGGTATTAATCCAAAGGTTCTGCATGTTGGAATTATTAATTGAAACATGTATCAGGGAACATTCACTCAAATAAAGAGTTTATAGTGTTATCATCTCTTCTAGATGTTTTCAGGAGATTTGGTGATTAAACTAGCGCCAGTAGTTTGATGGACTAGCTACCTATCAAGTCTTAACACTAAGATGAGATCTTATGTGTTAATCACCATATAAAGTAAAATGAGAGATCTAGAAGGAAAACCAACATAAGGGCAAAACGTAATTTTACCCTTTGTTGTGCGAGATGGTTATAATAAGGTTCTAAATAGGGTTTGCAATTGGACATATTCTCATAATATTTAATAATTCAAGAGTTCAACTAATTGTCTTTAGTGGAATGACATTTAGTTAATAAGCTAGAATTAATTCCAATGAGATTGAATTATTTATGGGCTTATTGGAGCTTGAATTATCAAAGTCCAATAAGATTCCCCACTTGGCTTTAAGGAAGGTTATCAAGCTAAGTAAGAAGTAGTTTGGAGGCTTTAGAAGTCCATAATTGAATGATGGGCTTATACTAATTAATGGTTAATTGGAAGCCCATATGTTCATTTAGAAATGGGCTTGTTTTGGTTTAATGTAATTGATTAGATTAATTATATTAAAACAATTTTTTTAAATGGAGAAGAAGCAATTTGAAATTGTGTTAGGTTAGATGTGTAACCACACATTTGACATTAAAATACTAAATAAAGATGGTCTTTATTATGGTTCATCATTATTAAATGGAGTTATGAACTTACCATTAAATGGTTTAATGGTTGGCTTTTAATGTTGGCATGTAACCTATTTGCATTCATTAGATTAAAGATGAAAGATGTGCATTAGATGGACCATCTTCCTTCTTTCTTCTTGTCAAAACCGAAATGGGTATTCAATTATAGGTTATGGTCTTTTCAAATAGCCATTTTAAAGATAAATGAAGTAAGTCTCATTTATTGGCTATTTGATGAGTGATTAATGTAAGAAGTGATGCATTGGATGCCTCTCACTCTTTCCATTCATGCATATTTCGAAATTGAGATGAAAGAAATGGTTCTTGCATGGTTTTTAGACATTCTCTCCTTTCATGCAAGGTAGAACCGAAATTCCTAAGTGAAAGAATTGAAAGAGTTTCAATTTTGGTTCTTCTTCTTCTAAGAAAATCTCCTCCAAATATTTCTTCTCTTTTCCCACCAAAGGATTTTGTTAACCTAGTTGTCCTTGAAGAACAAGTGGTAAATCTAATTGGTTGAGGATACTACAACAAGGAAGAACATAGATTGCTAAAGGAAAAGACTCAAATGCAAAGGATTTGGATACAAGAAGGAGATGATAGTGCAGCGAGGATTTAAAGTTGTAGCGAAGGAGTCGGTAATTCCTTTTATCTTGTTCTTGGTTTTATTATCCTTGTACCATATCATGAATGAATTAGCATGTTGATTTGGATATATTGCTTCCGCTGCAAGATGATTTCTTAAAAAGTTTTGAAATCTATCGTTTCTCCAAACTAAGCATGCTTTCTTTTTCCGATCCAACAATTGGTATCAGAGCCAGGTTTTTCATGCATGATTTCGGTTCCTATATGGTGGATGCATGGGTTGGCAATCTTTTTATGTATACTGCATATTTTTATGTGATAGAAATATATATGGTGTATGTTGCTCTTTTGGTTGTCCATAGAAGTTAAATTTTATCTTGTAAGATTTCTTCATTTGGTTGTAACAAGGAGGGTGGTCTATCATCACCATGTTTCCTCCTTGGTTTCTTTTTTCTATTTTATTTGATTTTGTAATGTACAAATTAATGTAATGATGAAGAAGGAGCAGCCATGGATTGAAGAAATGGAAAGGTAAAATTTTTGGTATATCCTTTTGTGTTTTGGCATAAGTTTTGTGAAAACTAAGTTGCTGGAATTTTTGTTTCAATGAATCATATTTCAGTTATGATTGGAAAACAAGTGCTGGTTTTTTGTTTCAAAGAATCCAATTTCGGTTTTGCTAAAATACTAAGTGTTGTTTTTAATTTTCATGAAATGAGTTTCGGTTTTAATAAAACAAGTGCTGGAATTTTTTGTCAAAACAAATATTTGGTTTTCTAAAAATCTAGTGCTGGAATTTTATTTTTCAAAATGACAAAATTCTAATTTCATAAATGCCATTACATTTTGTTTACCGAATGGGCCGGATCATGTTAGTGAAGAGTTCGAAGTGGAAGATCCAAGATGAAGAAGCATATTTTGGGCCTAAAAGGCTTGTAATTATTTTATGTTTCTATGATGGACAATCAAAAGTGGCTTTATTAGTTCATGTGATGAATGGAGAAATGAATGCTTGTAATATGTGATATTATGTGATTGCATGTCATTTAAAAAATTGCCAACCCTAGGCCTTGCCATGCATTCATTATGTATGAGATATATAATGAAACAATATAGGATGGATAATAAATTACATCTAGACAAGATGGTATTTAAAACTTAAAGCCCAAAAAGATTGAGTGGGAGAGGATGCTCCTGTGAGAGTCCACGGTCTCCAAATGATGGCCCGTTTGCATGTGGTGAAGTGTTACTCCCCATCAGAGGGCATGGATCCTAGATCTTGCATGGTTTGGGTCTCCTTAAGGATAAGTCCACTTAATGATAGCAAATGTGACCTCCCACCGAGGCATGATTTATAGGTATCTTTAGTGAATGAATCAAATGGTTATACACTCAACATTTTTTATCAATAAACTGCCCACCGTAGCTCTGTTGGTAAAAGTATGGACAAAATTAAGATGCTTCTTAAAAAATTGAGCATGAGATGCTTGGTAATTTTTTGAGTGGGAGGGTCCCAGTTTTTCTTTAATAGATAAGATGGCCCACCGTCACATAGTCTGTTATAGATAAGAAAAATAACCGTCGTATAATGTTTTAATTTTTTAAGTTTTGTTAAATCTATCATCATGCATACATGCATCATGATTTTATACAAAGTTCCATAAATTGTTGACTAGTATGTTCATGTTTTAATAATTTATATTTTCAGACATAATCAACCACAAAATGAATCCACTCACCCTGCTCTTGACTAATAACAAATTGGAAAATGGAGACAAGTTTAATGAATGGAGACGTAACGTTGACATTGTTCTTCAATATGAACGTATTTCATGGGTGTTAACTGAAAATGAGCCTACACCTCTAAGTGGAGATGCAACTCCTGAGCAAGTCCAAAATATGAGCGTTGGCAGAATGCTGACAAGACTACTAAGTGTTATATTCGCTTCGTCACAATGCATGTTGCAAAAGCAAATTGCTTGTATGAAAACTGCTAGTGCAATGGTCCATCACCTACATGAGATGTTTGGTGTGAGGACTAGGTGTGCAAGAGTGAAAGCTATCCAAACCTTTCATAATCTCAGACAGAAACCTGGTGAACCGGTGCGGGATTACATGATGAAGGTAATCTCTGCGGTCACTGAGGCTGAGATGCTCGGGGCGGATATGGATGCGGACACGCAGATGATTATGATCATCAATAGCTTAAACTCTTCTTTTCAGCAGTTTAAGTTGGACTATGAGCTCAACAGCAAGGATTACACCTTGAGTGAGTTGATGAATACCCTCCAGAGCACGGAGGAAATATTGAATATTAAGGCTCATGACCCAGAAGCTAATGTAGCTTCTTCTTCTAAGCCCAAGGGTAAGGGCAAGGAAAAGAAGAAGGGTCCAATGAAAAAGAAGGCCCAAATAGGGGTCAAGGCCAAACCCATGAAAAAGAAGGCCAAAGAGAACATCAAAGGAAAGTGTTTCCATTTGTGATAAGATGGGCCACCGAAAAGAAGCTGTCGATCTACCTAGAGTCCCTCAAAAGCAAACAAGGTATGGGCTTCCTAAGTTTGTTAGGAACTAGAAATGTGGCGATTTATCTACTTCTTGGATATTAGATTCAGGAGCCACTAACCATGTTTGTAATTCTTTGCGGGGTTCCAAAGAAGGAAAAGACTTCCTAAAGGCCAGTTTCAAGTTAAGATAACAGATGGTTCCTATGTTTCAGCAGAATCAGTGGGAGTAGTTATCTTGGACTTTCCTAGTGGTCATAGGTTATATTTGGAAGATGTTTATTACATGCCAATGATTGTAAGGAACATGGTTTCTATTTTTGTCTAATAAAATCTGCTATTCCTTATATTTTGAAAAGGTTGTTTCAATATATGAGATAATTAAATAGGGATTGTTTTTATAGAACCTATGAAAGGCTCACTAAACACCATGTAATTGATAAAACCAAGACAATCCAATATCTCTAGCATTAATTCAAAGTATCGTGGCATCTAAGGATGGGTCATATCAATCGAAAAGACTTGACAAAGCTAGTAAAGGATGGGATCCTTATGGGCTTGGATAGTGATCCATTACCCACTGTGAATCTTGTATTGAAGGAAAATGACAAAGCCTCATTTCCTTCTAAAGGAAACAGATTTGAATCCACATTGGACATGGTACATCTTGATGTGTGTGGGCCCATGAATGTACAAGCTAGAGGAGGTTATGAATATTTCATAACTTTTATAGATGATTACTCAAGACATGGCTATTTGTATTTGATGCATAAAAGAGTGAATCTTTTGAAAAGTTCAAAGAATTCAAAGTCAAGTCGAGAGGCAACTTAGCAAGCCATTAAAACAACTTCGATCGATCGAGGTGGTGAGTATTTATCCGGAGAGTTCCAGCAATATTTAATTGACAATGGAATTGTTTCCAATTTGTCACTCCTCGTACACCTCAATGAATGGTGTAGCAAAGAGGAGAAATAGAACTCTATTGGAAACGGTAAGATCAATGATGTCCTATGCTAGCCTTCCAGAATCGTTCTGGGGATATGCCATACAAACGGCAACATATCTTCTTAACTTTGCTCCATCCAAATCGGTGCCTAAAACACCTAGGGAGTTGTGGATCGCCAAGTGCCTTCATTGAGGCACTTGAGGACTGGGGCTGTCCACCCCATGTTCTAAAGCCTGAATCCACAAAGATGGAACCAAGGTCAGAAGTATGTTTGTTTGTAGGATATCCTACGGGAACTCGAGGGTACTATTTTTACAGTCCTCATGATAGGAAGGTATTTGTGTCGACAAATGCAAACTTCTTAGAGAAAGAGTTTGTGAGAAATCACAAAGGAATAAGTGAAGTAGTACTAAAGGAGTTAGCAATTTCATCCAAACCAAGAGTTGTTTTGGATATGACAGAACAAGATGTCGAAATGGATTCAAGAGTTGAATTAGAAGTGCAACCTGAATATCAAGATGTGCCTAGACGTAGTGGGAGGGTTGTGAGACAACCAGATAGGTATCTGGGTTTAGGAGAAGGCTTAATTGCCATCTCAAATCAAGAAGAAACAGATCCTGTTATGTTTACACAGGTTATTAATGATGTTGAAGCAGGAAAATGGCTCAAGGCAATTGAATCGGAAATAGATTCTATGTATACTAATGAAGTCTGGGTCCTTGTAGATCTACCACCAGGTCTAAAAACCATAGGGTGTAAATGGATCTACAAAAGGAAAAGGGGATCGAATGAAAAGGTAGAGACCTTTAAAGCTAGATTGGTAGCTAAAGGCTATACTCAAAAGGAGGGTATAGACTACGAGGAGACTTTTTCTCCGGTTGCCATGCTTAAGTCCATCAGGATTCTTTTTGCAATAGCAGCTTATTTCGATTATAAAATATGGCAAATGGATGTCAAGACCGCATTTCTGAATGGAGATCTTGAGGAGACCATTTATATGGCCCAACCCGAAGGATTCATTGAGCTAGGTAATGAGCATAAGGTTTGTAAGTTGCAAAGGTCCATTTATGGACTTAAGCAAGCATCTAGGTCTTGGAACATTAGGTTTGATAAGGCTATCAAAACCTATGGGTTCATACAAAACCTAGATGAGCCTTGTGTTTACAAAAGAATACAAGAAGGTAAGGTTACTTTCCTAATCCTCGTATGTTGATGACATTACGCTCATCGGGAATGATGTGGGAATGTTATCTGCGGTTAAGGATGGCTGAATGAGCAGTTTTCAATGAAGGATTTGGGAGAGGCTACCTATGTTCTAGGGATCAAACTTATAAGGTATCATAAGAACAAGAAGATAGTTTTGTCTCAACTAACCTACATTGAGAATATGCTCAATAAGTTCGCCATGCAAGATTCCAAGAGGGTTTCACTCTACTAGACATGGAATCAAACTTTCAAAGGAACAAGCACCTAAAACCCAAGAGGAGGTTGAACGATGCGTAACATTCCATATGCTTGGTAGTTGGTAGTTTGATGTATGCAATGTCGTGCACTAGATCGGATATCATTACGCGATGGGATGGTAGCGATTTCAGTCCAATCTAGGAATGGAACATTGATGCGGTTAAGTGTATATTTAAGTATCTTCAGGACGAAGAACTTAATGCTTGTTTACTCGAAGTAATCTTATTTTGACGGGATATACGGATTCGATTTCCAATCGGATGTTGATTCAAGGAAATCAACTTCTGGTTCTATATTTACTTTAGGAGGTGGAGCCATAGTTAGGAGTTTCAAGCAATCTTGTATTGCTGATTCGACTATGGAGGTTGAGTATGTTTGCTTGTGAAGCAACAAAGGAAGCGATCGGCTCGGAAGTTCCTAAATGATTTGGAGGTAGTTCCAGAGGCAGAAAAAGCCATTACACTTTATTGTGATAATAGTGGGGCAGTGGCTAATTCTAAAGAACCTCGGAACCACAAAGCTACCAAACACATTGAGCGAAAGTATCATCTCATAAGGGAGATAATACAACGTGGAGAAGTGGATATGGTAAAGATTCCTACAGAGTAAAACCTTGCTGATCGGTTCACAAAGACATTGACTTAAAAGAGCTTTGAGGGTCACCTAAAAGGGATGGGAATGAAGGATATGTCAAACTTGTTTTAGGGCAAGTGGGAGATTGTTGGAGTTATGTAAATATAGTGCCCTGGAAAGTAAGTGTATTTACATGTAACTTTATCTTCTTGATTCTGATTTTGTAATGAAAATATTTACTATTAATAAAACAAAAGAGTTTGGTTTTATCTGTATGAGCATTATATATCTGGTCATAAGGTACCAAGATTCATTTGTAAGTAATATACATATACATAGAGATGTATGGGAAACATGTATATTATTAGAATCAATTAATTGATTCACAGTTGAATAATCAAGTTGGTCGTTTGATTATGGTTTAGATCGTAGTGTTGCGATTTATCTCCATATAAGTAAAGGAGTTTACTTAAAGGGAATGATGAGTTTCATATCATGATAGTAGTAGACTATCGATAATGGCACTATTAAATGAATCTGGAATCAAGTATGTTTTCAAGAATAAAGTGGGTCGTTACTTTAATCTTAAAACATACAACTTAAGCATTCGCTTATTATGAACCACAATCTTGATGAATGGTGAACTCATATGTGTTTCATTATAATTCAGTGTCTGCATGTTGGAATTATTAATTGAAACATGTATCAGGGAACATTCACTCAAATAAAGAATTTATAGTGTTATCATCTCTTCTAGATGTTTTAAGGAGATTTGGTGATTAAACTGGCGCCAGTAGTTTGATGGACTAGCTACCCATCAAGTCTTAACACTAAGATGAGATCTTATGTGTTAATCACCATATAAAGTAAAATGAGAGATCTAAAAGGAAAAACCAACATAAGGGCAAAACGGTAATTTTACCCTTTATTGTGCGGATGGCTATAATAAGGTTCTAAATAGGGTTTGCAATTGGACATATTCTCATAATATTTAATAATTCAAGAGTTCAACTAATTGTCTTTAGTGGAATGACATTTAGTTAATAAGCTAGAATTAATTCCAATGAGATTGAATTATTTCTGGGCTTATTGGAGCTTGAATTATCAAAGTCCAATAAGATTCCCCACTTGGTTTTAAGGAAGGTTATCAAGCTAAGTAAGAAGTAGTTTGGAGGCTTTAGAAGTCCATAATTGAATGATGGGCTTATACTAATTAATGGTTAATTGGAAGCCCATATGTTCATTTAGAAATGGGCTTGTTTTGGTTTAATGTAATTGATTAGATTAATTATATTAAAACAATTTCTTTTTAAATGGAGAAGAAGCTATTTCGAAATTGTGTTAGTTTAGATGTGTAACCACACATTTGACATTAAAATACTAAATAAAGATGGTCTTTATTATGGTTCATCATTATTAAATGGAGTTATGAACTTACCATTAAATGGTTTAATGGTTGGCTTTTAATGTTGGCATGTAACCTATTTGCATTCATTAGATTAAAGATGAAAGATGTGCATTAGATGGACCATCTTCCTTCTTTCTTCTTGCCAAAACCGAAATGGGTATTCAATTATAGGTTATGGTCTTTTCAAATAGCCATTTTAAAGATAAATGAAGTAAGTCTCATTTATTGGCTATTTGATGAGTGATTAATGTAAGAAGTGAGGCATTGGATGCCTCTCACTCTTTCCATTCATGCATATTTCAAAATTGAGATGTAAGAAATGGTTCTTGCATGGTTTTTAGACATTCTCTCCTTTCATGCAAGGTAGAACCGAAATTCCTAAGTGAAAGAATTGAAAGAGTTTCAATTTTGGTTCTTCTTCTTCTAAGAAAATCTCCTCCAAATATTTCTTCTCCTTTCCCACCAAAGTATTTTGTTAACCTAGTTGTCCTTGAAGAACAAGTGGTAAATCTAATTGGTTGAGGATACTACAACAAGGAAGAAGATAGATTGCTAAAGGAAAAGACTTAAAGGCAAAGGATTTGGATACTGAAGGAGAGGATAAGCAATGAGGATTTAAAGTCATGCGAAGGAGTCGGTAATTCCTTTTATCTTGTTCTTGGTTTTATTATCCTTATACCATATCATGTATGGATTATCATGTTGATTTGGATATATTGCTTCTGCTGCAAGATGATTTCTTAAAAAAATTTGAAATCTATCGTTTCTCCAAACTAAGCATGCTTTCTTTTTCCGATCCAACATCATCAAAATTAATAGAAGTGATATCCTCTTGACTTAACAATCTCTCGCTTTTTGATGATAACAAATAATCATAATTTTAGAAAATAAAATGATATTCATATACGAATAGACGAATAGTATTCTGATGAATAATAAAGAAAAAACATAAGAATTGCATACAAAAACATAAAGACAATGCTTTCTATATACTTTCTATCTTCTCTTCTCGTTCTCCTCTTTTTCTCTCCCAATTTGTTATTAATAAAAAATATTGCTTATCGTAGACGCTTCAAAATTTCAAAAAATATACGTTGTATGTCAGTGTGTATCGTCTTGAGGTCTTATTCAATAGTAACCCGTAGTAGTACTACTTCCTTATGAAAATCACCCACTGAGTCAGCTAGTTCATCAACCTTAGTATGGATTTTCTCAATTTCTTTTGCTAAGGCTTCCTGAACTTCCTTCTATCTGTGACTTGCTTCCGTCCAATGTATGAAATGCGTCAAGAACTCCAGATAAATAGTAGGATCTTGTTGTATTTCACTAAGTGGATGAAGGTTTTCAATAGTGGATGGTTCTGAAGGTAAAATGTCTAACTCTATGATTTTGATAGAGGGTTACTGAAGGGTTGTTTTCCTTCTGGGAAATCGAGATCATCAAGTCTAGGTAGTTTTGGAATTTGTTGCCCAAGAAGGTGTAACACATCTTTGACTGAAGGTATGAAACCTAAAGGTCTGAAATGCATGACCAAATGCACAAAGGTTTTTAAGTTGAAATTAATACCTTCAACCGTGATACTTTTGTAGTTTCCTTCTTTCACTTTGCCAACTACCTTAAAGTTTTCTTCTGTGGTTGAAACTCCAAATTCACTTCCTGATGCTTTTGAAATGTGATATGAAACATAGATACCACCAAGTTGAGCTGCATTTGTAGCACCCTCTTACCGTAGGATACACACCGGAACACCCAGAGGTCATTCCGGTATATATCCTACGATAAGGACGAGGTACGTTCAATCACTACATTCTCTTCATAAGGCATCATACCATTATTCACTTAAAGGGCATTATAAAAAATCACAATAATAATTTTTTTTATAAACTGTTCCTCATTTCATTTCTCAAAATCGAAAGTCTACATCGAGTCTTTCAACCTTTACTACATATACATGAACAAAACCTAGTACAAAAGTACTACATGAAAGAGGAAAATATAACAAATCTATCTAAGCCATTCAAAAATCCCAGCTGACTGACCTTTGAGCCATGACTTCTCTTACCAACTCACAATCTACACAACAGTAGAACCCCTCAGTAGCTAAACTCGTCTCTCGATCCTGAAAAGACAACGTTACAATTTTGGTGAGTTTTACGAACTCAATGAGGTAACCATCATTGATGATTCACTCAATTCATGCAACACTTCAAATCATATCACAACTATTTCATAAATTGGCATTTCATATGAGTAACACATGTTCACTTCAGCATAAGAAATTCTATATTTCAACCAATTAAACATGTTTAACAAGATGCATATGTAATGCTTATGAGACACTTTTCCAAATATTATGTTGCTATGACCGAGTGCCTGAACTATCCTATATAGGACTCATTAAACGTTGAGCCTAAGGCTCTGAATCACTTGTGAGCTCAAGGCTCAGTTTCACTCGTTAAGCTTTAAGCTCTAATCGGTGGCTACTCTGATCACAGCTGCCATTATCTGATTATGCATTCATATATGGAATGCCTGTACCACAATCAACCATTTTATAAGCACATAGGTCTTCACATTCACATACAATCAGCGCGTTAATATCTCAATCTACCTTACACAATCATCGGACTTTCTTTCTGGAATCTACAATCAAATACATTCATTCATCATTCAAATTATGAATTTGGAAAACAAGTAATTAAGTGAGACCATCTAGATTACTCACAGATTTCTCCCGAAGCTAATGTCTGCAAGATCCGGCAATGTCTGGAAGTGGACGTTCCAGTTGCTCCTCTATAACAAATAACATACACGATATCACAATTTGAACCATTAAGAGTGTTCAATAATGCACATGTATGAAATGAATTATGTACAATGCATGTTTATGATAATCTCAGGTAGCACTCCATGATTCTTCTCAACACTGACCCCATACCAAAACTAATTTAAGTATAACTAACACTTAGTTTTATGCCTCTCTAGAACCATTGAAATCGCAATTCGTTACTCACTGGCTTTCCAAAACACCCTTTCAGGCCTATTGTTTACATACAATATGAAGGTAAAACTGGGGTAATTTGGTCATACTCTCTGCTATAAAAGTGTTCTTTTATTTCTTATCTTTCCATTGACACAAAAATCACTCAATTTAGTTTAGTAATATGGAAGATATACCTCAAATATTTTCATACTGTTCTTAATCAAAAACAGTTTGTTATAGACAACATACATCTAGAAATTGAACACCTTAGAAACTGAATCAAGATTAAACTTATTCATCAATTTGTAGCCCTATTTCTCTAGTTTACTCCAAATCAAAAATCACCTCAATTGGAATCCTACAGATCAAAATATCATCAAAATACTTAAGTATTTTTAGTAGAATAACACCAGTTCATACTATTTAGGAGTACCCTCACTGTACCCGCTCTACTTTTTCACTTAATCTTTCCTAATTAATTTTTTAGGGCTATGATTCTTGAGTAGAGATGTAGATCAATGTCTTACGAATTCAATGGTTTAAGAATCAGATCATTTGGAAGTTTAGAGAAGAAGTTATGACCAAAAGACTCCCACCTGTTTTTGTCCTCAATCGTCTTACTTTTGTATCATCTTATTTCCATCATCTTACTTCCATCGTCTTACTTCTATCATCTTACTTCTATCTTCTTACTTCTATCGTCTTACTTCTATCGTCTTACTTTCTTCGTCTCATTTTCTTCCGTCTCACTTTTGCGTCTCATTTTTGCGTCTCACTTTTTGCTAGAATGTCTCCCCTTATAAGGATCATAACTTTTGACTAAGATGTCCAAAATTTTAATACTATATACCGTTGGAAAGATAAATGAAAGATCTACAACTTTCCAGAAGGCATCTTAGCTAAAATCTCTTTATATCAATCCTAAATTTTCCCCTAATTTCCAAGGATGAATTCTCCATACACACACCAACGTACTAAACCAACTTCATAACTTCATTAGATTTTTGAGACTTTTAGAGACAGAGCTGAAATTTGATGTCTTCATACAAAATATAGCCATATGTCTCTAGTTTACTTCAAATTAAGAATCATCTCGTTTAGACAACTAGAGAAAACGTTATGCCTAGAATACTGAAGTGTATTTAGTGAACATTTTCCATATTTTCAAACTTTCAATTTTTTACATCACCAAAACACCAAAAATTTTCAAAAACTAATTTAACACTATAACTGAATTTATTTCTTCCCAACCACCCAGTATTTATGAACAACCATGAAAATGTCATTTTTCATGCAAATTACAGTAATTTATCAACTTTATTTCATAAATCTCCAACTCTAAGAGATTTCTTCGCCATTTACCTGCTGAAGACTCCAAAATCTTCAAGCCCTAACTCCACACGTTTCACGTACCTCACTGAGTATAATGACCAGCTTCTATTTTTCTCAAGGTAATGACACAAATGACAAAGTAGGTTTGGGTGAAGGAAAGGAAAAACACAAAAGTCTCTTAAAAAGTATTTGATGGAAAACTCCAAGTTTCAAAAGGAAGTTTGAAAAAGATGATAATAAAGAAGGGACTTAGACAAGACTTAATGTTGGGACCCGATCCGGAAACCGGATCCCAATCGGAAAATGGAAATGAATACGAAAAATGAAGTGCGGAAGCAAAGCATCAAATACGAATACGAACCAATATGAATAGAATTAAAGCAAAGAAACGAATCATAAAGCGAAATCAAATCGGATGCGAATCGAATCACAAATTGGAAGCGAATGTAAAAAGAAAAACGATCGAATCCATCGAACTGAAATAAATTTCGACATCCGTTGAAAACACCCAGCATAGGAAACTTATTGCGTTGGAAACCTGTATAAATTTTTTTTTCTTTCTTTCTTTCTTATCTTATTCATTCCTTTCATCATTCCCATACAAAGCACTTCAATTCCTCATTTAGACAAATCCATCCTTAACCAATATCTCAATCTATTTGATCCTATTTAAATCATGACCGTCAATTACACAAAATCATACTAATCCTTTCTTTTGTCAATAGACACTTAATACACATACCTATATATCCGAAATTCATACACCATAAACGCTTTAATAATTATCAATCCAATCATTCATGAATTACACCGTTACCAAAATCACATACACCATACCCAATTTCATACACAAATACATTTATCCAAATTTATCTATAGCCATATACATATCAACACTAAAATCTAAATTACTCAAAATCTAACTTATACAAATTACGAAAACATGCAAGAAGTCGATCTGACATCTTGACCGTCTTTCATCCGATCTCCTGCTCAAATACCTGGAGATGGGGATGAAAGGGGGGTGAGCTTATAGCTCGTGGGTAACAGTTTATAACAAATAAATAGGCAAAACCTTTAAAAATGTTTTTCTTTTCTTTTCTTGCAGAAACTTGTTTGAAACCCATAAAGCACATTTTCAAAAGTTCTTTTCTTGCAATAGTCGAAATCACAATTTCCAAAACATGGATGCATCAATCATAATACTTCACAATGCAAATGCACACATAACGGCTTGAGAGTTCCATAAACATGACAGAAAATTGAAGTTTTACCGTAAATACGACGAGTCCGATTTCTCAGGATCTCGTAGCCTCTAACGGGTAGCCGAGAGAAGGCTTAAGGGTCATCGTGCACGAGACTAACAAAATAGGTTCTCTCTTGCCCACACAAAAGCACATATCATGCCCAATTCAATTTATCGAATGATCTTTTTCAAATATACGAAATGCCATGAAATCTTTCGAGGCATAACACAAAGGTATTTTGCAACTCATCAAAAGTTCATGTATTGAATCAATAATGATTTTTCAAATCATTCATACAATGATGCAACATTTATGATGCAATAGAAATCAAAAAATCTCTTTTGTTTAAAGAAAACAGTAGTGGCTTATAAATTCTATTATAAACGGTTACCCACCTCGAATTGATGCTAGAAACTTGTTCCTCGCTCTAATTTGTCCTTTGATTCCTTCTTTCTTCCAATTTAAATTTACCTAAAACAATTCCACCAAAATTCAACATCATAATTAACTTAATTACTTAAATTGAGCTTAGAAAACACAAAACCCTCATATTTCCAAGCTACCTACACCAAAAGCTTCCAAAATTCCCAATTCAAAAAAATGGCCTAAACCCTAATTAACTTACATCCAAAATTAAACCCATAGTACATAGCAATCATCAAAATTGACTTCATGTTGGACCCCGATTTTTGAGTGAAGATAAGAAATATTGAAAAGTGGATGAGTTGATTGAAATCAAGTTGAAAATCAAGAAATAAAGAGAGAAAGTGTGAGAAGATGAAAAAATGTGAAAAGTTTGACTTTTTGGCCTTTGAGAGTTGACTTTTGATTTAGTCAAAATTTGAGAAAATGTTCAACATGAAACTTATAGGTTATGTTGAGAGTTTGTAGCCATAAAGTTTGCAATTTTTCGATATCGGAAGTGAAAGTTATGATCAGTCAAAGTTTAGGTGTGTTATCGGTTGACTTATATTATGACTAAAGCTTTGACTGGAAAATTTACCTAGTTAGAGGTTAATTGAGCCTTGAAGTTTTTCATGAAAGTTGAAGGATTTGATTTTATCTTTATTTCGATATAAAGTATGGAGTTTTTCGATCAAGAAATAATAAGTTATGATTTTTACAAGTTTATGTTATGGTTTTAGCATGAATATTAGAGGACAGAATCTTTGACCGGAAAATGGACTCCCTTAGGAGTCGAATTGATTTTTATGACCTTCATGGAAGTTGTAGAGCTTCCTTTAAGCTTTTCATAGAGACCAATTTTGTCACATTTGGAGTTCGGGATTAAGAGTTATTAAGGTTGGAAGATTTGGATTTTATAAGATTTTTTAAAAAAATGAAAAATGAAAATGACGTATCGTCATCGCTAGGGCGATGCATCGCCCTCGCGAGGGCGAGCGTTCAGCTCGCCGTCACTAGGGCGACGCATCGCCTTCACGAGAGCGAGCGTCCAGCTCGTCGTCGGTAAGGCAACGACTCGCGAGGGCGAGCGAGCCCTCGCCCTGCATGCGCGCGCGCCTGTTCTACAACGACGCCGTTTTCTCCATTCCGGTGCGACGCCGTTTCTTGTTTCGCTTCTTCAGTACGCGCGCGTTTCGACTCCACACGGCGCCGTTTTGGGACTCTTCAATGTGACACCGTTTTGATTTCTTTGTTAGCTTCATCCTCCAATTCGTCCCTTGTTCATTATTTGGCTCATATCTTTTCCGTTCGACATCCGATTGAGTTGATTCTTGTGGCGTTGGATTCCTAAGACAATTATCTACATCCTCATGGAAAATTATGAATTTTTGAGATTAAATTTAGGGTGATTAATTTAATCAAAATGAGTCGGGAAATGTTCCAAATATAGTTCAATATTTTAAGAAATTCGGGATCTGTAGAGATCCGATTGAAGTGATTTTTGAGTTGAAATAAAGTTAAGACATGGGGCTACAAGTCATATGAAGAAAGTAAATTTCAATTTTGCCCCTAAGATTTTTAATTTATAAATGGAAGTTCGGATTAGTGTGCAGTTTTTGGGTTAGGAAAACCTGAGAGTATTTTGAGCATAACTTTTGATCTGGGAATCGAAATGAGGTGATTCTTGTTTTGAATTAAACTAGAGACATAAGGCTACAATTATTATGAAGACTTCGAGTTTCAATTTTGTGGTTAAGAGTGTTAATTTCTGTATGGAAATAATTGTACATGGAAAATGTGTTAGAATATGAATATACCCAAAATGTTTTGAGCATAACTTTTGATGTAGTGCTCCGAATTGGATGATTCTTGTGGAATTATGAAATTAAGTCATAGAGGAATAATTCTCTAGAAGGAAGTTTTGACAAATTCCTTCAAATTGATAGTGCGAAATATGTCCGCAAATGAGAATGACTTAAAGTAAAGTTCAAGGACAATTTGGTCTTTTTAGTCACCATTTAAATGACATGGCATTATGTAAAGTATAAAGATGTCGTTTGGGGAAGGAAGAGTCACGATGTTTCTAGAGGAGGGAAGAAGAAATAAGAAGAAGGAATAAGAAAAGAAGATGAGAAAGAATGAAGAGTGGGTTTCGGTTGTGAGAAAACGAAAGAGAAAAGAGAGGAAAACTAGGTTTTTTATTTTCTCCAAGCTTACAAGATGATTTTCATGCTTATTTCAAGAGGAAAAGAGAGAAAATGAGGAAAGCTTCCCATGAGGCTTTGAAAAATCCAAAAATTTAGAAGAGAAAGGTAAGAGAAATTGTTTTATCTTTGAGTTTTTCTTCGAACTTTGGTTTAGAAATATGGAGAATTGTATGGGTTTGTTAATTTCATGATCAATTTTGAGAGATTTCATGATGAATTGATTTAATTTTGGATTTATGTGATTTAGGGATTATGCCTAAATTGTGATTTGGAGATTTTGTGAATTATTGGTTTAGAATTATAGATAATAGTGTGGGTTTGTGGAATATGATATCAATTTTGAAGATTATGGGATTTATGATATCGAATTTGTGTAAATTGGTTTAGGCCAATTTTGAGATTTGGCAATTTTTGAAATTGGTGATTTAAATATCTTGGAATTAGTATAAACTGATGAATTATGACATCAATTTTAAGGATTAAGTTATTTATGAGGTTGAATTTTGATGAAATTGCTTTAGAAAATGTTAAATTGGAAGGAAGAAAAGAAGAATTGATCAAATTGGAGCTACGAACGAGTTTCTGGCATCGATTCGAGGTGGGTAGCATATTTATATTTTGATTTGTAACCTATATATATGACTTTTCGAAAATTTAAGAAAGTGAAAGAAAATATTTTTGTATTTTATTCGTTTCTGAATGATTTTTGAAAAATTATTACAAGCTTAAATTCAGTGTTTTAAATGATTTGATAAATCGATAGAAATTTTTGAAAATTCATATGTTATGAGTGCATTGATAAAATATTCAAATTATTGAATTTATGGAATTGCTTGGCTTGATTGATTGAATTTTATGAATTATGTGGAAATATGAAAAATTTCAAGAAAATCAAGATTTTTGAAAGGTACCTTCGGGCAATTTGAATTCCCTTTTCGCTTATGTGTTATGTGGGTTTGGTCAGGTCCTTCTATGAGTCAGTGCACTGTCTCTATTTGTTTAAAGCCTTCTCCCGGCTGCCCGCTAGTGGCATGGAGCTCCGATTTCGGACTCCCTTCACGGCTACACTGGACCGCTATGCGGAAAAGTGTAGTACGTTCTATTCTGTTTACCGCACAGATCGCTGCGGGAATGTGCAAGACGCGTTCCATTTTGGACCGAACCAAGCCGTTTGATGTGTTTGATATGTTTGATTTGTAATTTTATGTGGTTTGTGATTTGCTATGATTGCATTCATGTTTATGAAAAATGTGAGAATTTTGAAAAATGAGAAGATGAGTTATAAAAAGTTTGAAAAATTGAAAGGTTTGAGGAAACTGTTTGAAAAGTCGAAATGTTTGAAAAGTTGCAAAGTTTGAAAAATAAGTCGTTTGGCAAAAGTTTATGAAAAATGATTTCTGCTTATTTTTCAATTTATAAATGTGTTATCCACTGAGCCGTCGAGCTCACCCCCTTTCATCCCCAATCTCTAGGTATTTGAGCAGGAAATCGGATGAAAGAGCACCAAGTTCGATTTAGCATCGTTTGTATTTTTGTGTGAATTGAGATTTGGATATTAATATTGTTTACGGCTTGAATTGCCGTTAAGGTTTTGTAAGTAAGTGATTATGATGTAATTCGAACATGTATTTCAGAATGTATGAGAATTACGAATTGGTGTATAAATTTGAGTATGGTGAATGTGAATTTGGGAATTATATATGGAATTGATAATTGTAGATTGTATATGATTACGATTTCTGGTTTGCGATTGTATACGACTTCAAATGGTCTATGATTGGATTGGATTGGTTTTGAGATAGGGATAATGAGATTGTTTGTATTGGCTGATTGAGAATTATGGAAGTGTTAGGTATAGGTTTGCGTTTGTTGGTGTTTGGAATCCAGACGGGAGAGTCCGATGATTCTGGGTTTTGTTTGAGAATAATAGAAGTGTATTTGAGCCATTTGCAGGTTTGGGTAGGTCAAAGGCAGCCGTTATACTGCCGAATTTTCGTTAGATAATAAGTTGAAAATGAATAAAAATAAGATTAAGATACGTGTGATGATGGATTATGGGACTTATATGATTGATAAAAAGTTTGTTATGAATTGAGAAATGGATTGAGGAAATTTTCCAAGAAAAAGGAAATTGTATTCTTGATTTGCATTAGTTTGAATAAAGATGACCATAAGAAAAAGAGAAAAAAAAAGTTACACCAGCTTTTGGATAGTCTAGGTATCCAATGCGATTCAGTGTATGTGTTCGGATGTTGGTTCCACCTTTTGCTTCGCATCTGTTTGGTACCTTGATTTTGTTCGTGTCTCCTTTATTTCGATCTGTTCGATTCGATCTGCTTTGTTATCCGATCTGTTTTCGTTTTTGTCTTTGGTTTCGTTTTGCATTTCGTTCCGCTGCTTTGTATTTTCGCCGCCGCTTCAAATTGTGCTTCGCTTTTCGTTATGTCGTTCATTTTTGCCTTTTTGTTTTTCGATTGGGATCGGGTCTCCGGATCGGGTCCCAACATTTATTGGCTCAATGGTAAGAGGCTTGCACTTAAAGTGCAACAAAACCTTGAGGTCTTGTGTTTGAGTCGTGACTCACGCAAGTGCCAAAGAGAACAATACCTGGAGTGATGGCGGTAGAGGTCGGGCTCTACATTAAAAAGGCGCCTTTTTTAATGTTGGACCCCACACCCCACCCGTAGGTGTTTGCCTTTTGATGTTGGACCCCACATACCACCCGTAGGTGTTTGCAGGTTATACTGCGGCGTGTATTTGCAGCTCAATGGTAAGAGGCGTCCGCGTAAGCGGAACAAAACCGTGAGGTTGCGTGTTCGATTCACGGCCAAAGCGGACAATACTGATTAAGGTTGGATGCCGCGGTATAACCCGCAAACACACGCCGCAGTATAACCTGCAAACACCTATGGGTGGGGTGTGGGGTCCAACAATAAAAGGCAAACACCTACGGGTGGGGTGTGGGGTCCAACACTTCATACTCCACAAACCCATACCATTTTCCATAATTCTAAACCAAAACTTCAAGAGAAACTCAAATTTTAAAAATTGCTCTTACATCATTTCTCCTCCATTTTTGGATTTTCTTGGTTCAAGATGAAGCTCTCTTCATCCTCCACCTTTTTCTCTCTTGGGATGACATTCAAGTGGTAGAAAAATCGAGCCCTAGCTTTCTCCCCTTTTTCTCCACCGAAGCTTGCTCTCCCTTCTCTCCTCTCTTATTCTCTTATTATTTCTTTCCTTTGATTATAAGTTTAGGGCTTCTACTTCAAACAATGACAGCCCTCTTTCTTTTATAGTGCCATGTCATTTAATGAATGAGGAATGACCCATATGTCCCTCCATTTAAGCCTATAAACTTAACCCTTTAAGTAAACTTCCAAATTACCCCTTCCTTGGTCTTTAAAATTGACATCTTGTCTGATTATTTTGATCTAGTAAATGAAGCCATTTGACAAAAATTTCTTTTTGGGAAATGTCCCTCTATGTCTTACGAATCCATCGCTTCAAGAATCAGATCGATCGGAGCTCTATAGCTCAAGATATCTCCAAAATACTGAAGTTTGTTCTTCAGACCCGAGGCTGAACACTACACCTAACTTCCAACCCTAATTTGGAAGTCTTAGAGGCTAAATTATAGCTCAGCTCCTTCATAACATTTGTAGCTCCATGTCTCTATTTTAATTTCTAAAAAGAATCAGATCGATCGAAGCTCTACTGATCGAGATATCTCCAAAATACCGAAGTCTGCTCGGCCATTACAAAACTGATACTGAACACTACACGTAACTTCACTCCAGAAGTTGAACATCTTAGAGGCTAAATTGTCGATTGGCTCCTTCATATAACTTGTAGATCTATGTCTCTAGTTTCATTTGAAATAGAAATCACCTCATTTCGACCTCTAATGATTTAGAAAAGATCAAAATACTGAAATATGTTCAGTGGGAAACACCAACTCAAATCCTCTAAGAACACACTCATTGCACCCGTCCCACCATTTCCACTTAATCTTTCTCACTTCATTTCAGATGGATTATATTTGGTGGATATGAAGAGAAAGGTCTTATAAATCCAATGGTTCAAGAATCAAGTCATTCGGAGGTCTAGAGAAGAAGTTATGGTCAAAAGAAGCAACCATGTTTATGACCTCAATCGTACTGAACCTGTTTCGGGGAAACAGCTATAACTTTCTGTAGAAATGTCTGATTAAGGTGTTACTGAATGGTTCGAAAGAGGACATAAAGAGATACAACTTTCATGAAGGTATCAAAGGCCAAATCTTTCATCTGTGGGGTCAAAAACAAAAGCAGACGATGATGATGTCATTTTAAGATGATGATGACATCATCAGATGATACAGATTGGGAAAATTATTATAACTTTCCCTATGGATATCGGATTAAGGATTTCTTTATATGGATGGAAAGATAATTTCAAGATCTAAAACTCTTATGAAGACCTCAAAGGCCAATTCCAACGTTTTAAGGGTAGAAAATGGGTCAGAAAGTAACAATATATAGTAACTGAGACGGTCAAACTGAGACGCAAAAAGTCAAAGCGAGGCGATGAGCGATGAATCGAGGCGATGAGCGATGAATCGAGATGTAAAAGTCAAACTGAGACGATGAATAGTACTTCGTCTCATTTCTATGAACAGTAACTGAGACGATAAACAATAACTGAGACGGTCAAACTGAGACGCAAAAAGTCAAAATAAGACGATAGGGTGAATAGTAACTTCGTCTGACTTTTTCTCGAGAATGTCTCAACTTATAAGACATATAACTTTTGACTCAGAACTCCAAATTTGACAAACTCAGTGTCTATAGAAAGGTAAGAGAACCCTCTACAACTTTCATGAAGGCCTTAAAAATCAGATCGACCTCTAAATTGGTCAAAAACTCCACACAAAGTTACTGGTCGATCAGCTTCACACTAAACAGCATCAGAACATCTAAAAATCATAACTTTCTACTCCCTTGTCCAATATTTTCGTGCTTTATATCAATGGAAAGATAAAAACAAGCTCTACAACTCTCAAGAAGGCTACTTGATCCCATTCCATACACATCAGTCCCAAATTTGCATCGATCACAGCATACACAAAACTTCCCTATGAACACATCAATTCAAAAATTTGCAGCATCTGCACTCAACTTCAATAACTCACATCTCCCAACCTCCACATCCAAAAATAGGACATTATACATCATTGGGAAACTATGGAGGTCCTCTATAACATTTAAGAATGCCATTTGATCCAATTCAAACCATAACAGTCCAGAAATTGCCTCAAAACACAACATATACAATCCTACACTTAGAGCATTTTCCAAACCAAAGCAAAATACACTTAACTTTCAAAGATCATAACTTTCAATCCCGATATCGAAAAATAGCATACTTTATGGCTATGAAAAGCTCTCAACATAAGCTACAATTTTTGTTAAGATCATTTTCTCAAAATGTGCCTAAATAAAAAATTCAACTCTCAAGTCAAACTTTCTATCTTCAAAAATCAACTTTCTTAATTTCTTCAAGATATAACACTTTCACTAATTATTTCTTGCTTTTCAACTTCCATTTCAATCAACTAGTTCATTTTGACTTTCATAACTCTTACAACTCTACTCAAATTTCAAAGTCATCAAAATCAATCACTTCATTTCTCATCAATCTCCTTTAAGCACAATAACATCTATAACACAATTCATATTCGAAAACACTCATTGAATTCATTTAATATTTCTAATTTCCACCGAAAGTTCGGGGTCCAAAACTTAACCTATCAACTTTCAAAGAATAGTAGCCTACTTCTAGCAAGAGTGCAAAAGACTAAGCGACACTTGTCACTTACCAAATACCCAAGTTCTAACTTAGTTTCTTTTGAAACTAACTCCCCTGACTGTCATCTTTACAATCCAACTATCTCCAAAGCTTCTTGTAATTTCTTGTTCCCTATTATATATGTCTTTCTCAAAGGTAACTCCTAAATTCACCAACATATCCAAATACGATATTTCCACTAATCACTAATATTTCTAATGTAAAACATCCATGAATGTAAAAATTTATAAATCAATCCAATTATACCCAAAATTATTCATGAATGCATGTACAATTATTTTCATGTGCAAATACATTCACTATTCATGTATACCTGTATGGTATTTTCATGCATGAACATAGAAATGCATCTCTAACTCCCATTAATCACTCACTTTTACTATTCTAACCCTCCCACTAGTAATGGGATGTTACAGCATTACATGCATCATCTATGTTCTTCACAGCTACTTGAATCTATGTAAGATCATCTTTATTTCCCTCAGGAAACATCTTCTTTTTCCATTTTTCTTCATTTCTTACAAGGTTAAACATTAATTGTTCGATCATTAATTGGTAAAGATTCAACTTGTACCTTGACTGACTTTTTCAAAGGTTCTCTGATAATAATTGAGTTTCTGCTTTGAACAGGTACTGATTCTTCTATAACTTCTTTCTCAAATCCTTTTTATTGATTGGTTGAGAATAATTGTAAGGTTCCAATTAGTATTCAACTGTTTTCGCTTTCTATTAAACATAAGATGAGGAACCTTTTTCTGACTAGGCTTCACCTTCTTTTATTATTCTGCTAGTTTAGAAGAAAGTTCTTGTTGAGGCTTCTTCCTCTCAAATACTAACTTCCTTTTTATTTTTACCTCTTCAGATGATTTTAATGATTGTCTTTGCAAAATAGAGACAATTGATTTGGTAGGCTACTGTATTTTCTCTTTCTTTTCAAAATCTCCATCAAGAATTAGAGATTTTCGTTTCTTCAGTTCTTATTGTAAGGTCAATAGTCTTGGTGACCTTCTTGACTGTTTGGATTTTTCTGATTAAAGTGTCTCTGCCTTTTTCTTCAATGACAGTTGTTGTGATGATTGTTGAACCCAGTGTTCCTCTTTTTGTAAAGTGATTTTAGCTTTTATTGGAACATCAGACTTTTCTTCTACGGATGTTCTACCTGTTGATCAGGGTTTTTTCTTTCTTGTAGATGTACCTCCTGCCCCGTCTTACTATAAGTTCCCTCTTAAACCTTGCTTTCAGCGTAGAACCTATATCTGCCTCATCTTCAAACTTTATCCCCATTCAGTAAATAGTTGTGGCATTAATAATACTCTTCACATCCATCTTGATCCTATTACCTCTGTCGAGAAACATTCCAGATTCTCTAAAAATCCTTTTCAACAGCATTCCATACGGTAAAGAGCTAGAATCTTCCTTTGTCTTCATCATATACTTCAAAATCAATTACAGAAGATTAATGGGCTGGTGATTCAGTAGATGAAACAAACAATGTTTATCATTCATTGTCACAACATCCTTCGAGCGTAATCTTGGTAAAACACAGTGAAGAAGTAGTGAATGTAGATCCCTAGCCTTCGGAACAAGGGTTGACGCCTTCTAGACTTCTGGATCACTACTTCCATAGAGTTGTTGATTAATGTGCATTCTATCTAAACAACCTTGAGTAATCCATTTTGTATTGTTAAACATTTTTACTCCAATACTAGGATACCTGTTGACCCTCTCGATAGTATCTTGTGTCACGATAACTGACAATCCATCTACCATTGATACTAAGGTGTCGCCTACCACCTTTTCGTTCTTCCAAAATTCATATATCTCATTTAAATAAACCTTTTCACGAACCTTGAAGAAGTTTTTCCAGCCAACTACTTCAATCTCTGGTTCAATGTCCATCTGATTTTCCTTTAATGAGATGAAATCAACGTGTCTCCCATAGATAAGAGATTGCTCCATTTGTGATCTATAACAAATAAAAACTAAACACACAAATGTATTCTCGCTCAAAGTAGTGATGTTAGTATCTAAAGGTAAGAATATGAGATGAAAAGAACTTGAAGCTTAGAGCAGAGTATTAAATCGTCTTGGTTGAGAGCACTAAACAAGTCAGTTTCAAAGTATTTTAAGAAAATTCTAGAGTAGAAGGTATTTTAGAATCTTAAAAAGATTTCCTTCTTATACCTACTCTTGAAAAGTTACCGTTCATAACTTACCGTTACTATTTACTTGAAAACTTATGGCTTTTTATCTTCTTCTTGTATGAATCATTTGGGTCATGACGTGTCAAACGAATGGTCATTCAACATTACCATATTCAAGTTCCATCTGATTTCCTTAAATCTATCTTCACACAAAGGTTTAGTAAAGATATTTGCCTATTTTTAATTCGTCTTAACAAATTATAGACTGATGATTCCTCTCTGTACATAGTCTCGTATAAAATGATGTCTAACTTTAATATGCTTTGCCCTCGAGTGTTGTATTGGATTCTTTGATAGATTGATAGCACTTGTGTTGTCACAGAAGATTGGAATTTGATCTTCTTGTATGGAGTAATCTTCTAATTGATACTTAATCCATAACGTCTGTGAACAACAACTTGCAATTAAAATGTATTCAGCTTCTGCAATAGATAGAGCAATTGAACTTTGCCTTTTGCTTGACCAAGAAATTTGATTATGACTAAGAAAGTGACAACCTCCACTTGTACTCTTTCTATCAATTCTATCACCAGCATAATCAACATCAAAGTAGTTAATTAACCTAAAATCTTTACCTTTCTCATACATTAAACAAAGATCAGTAGAACCTGCCAAGTATCTCAATATTCTTTTAACAACAATATAATGAGATTCTCTAGGATGTGCTTGAAATCTTGCACACAAATAAACACTAAACAATATATCAGGTCTGCTTGCAGTTAGGTAAAGTAAAGAACCAATCATTCCTCTAAAAAGGGTTTGATCAACCTTCTTACCTACTTCATCCTTAGATAAAAGGATTGATGGGTGCATAGGAGTTGACATTGGTTTAGCCTTCTCCATTTTATATTTCACTAACAGTTCTTTGATATATTTCTATTGATGAATAAAAATATTTTCTTCAATTTTCTTAATTTGTAAACCAAGAAAGAATTTCAATTTACCAATCATACTCATTTCAAATTCACTTTTCATAAGATTTTCAAAACTGGAACATAGCTTCTTCAAAGTTGCACTAAAAATAATAACATCTACATATATCTATACTACAATGAAATCATTTTTGATACATTTTCTAAGCAAATTCTTATCTACTTATCCTATAATAAAGTCATTCTTAATCAAAAATGAACTTCTTGTTTGAATTCGTACACTTTATGAAGTCTATAGATATAATCTGGTTTATCAGTATCTTCAAAACCATTCAAAAAGGCACTTTTCACATCCATTTGAAACAGTTTTATATCATGACAAACAACATATGCAAGCAAAATCCTAATAGCTTCTAATCTAGCTACAGGAGCTTAGGTTTCATTATAGTCTATTCCTTTTTATTGATTATATCCTTGAGCTACTAATCTAGCTTTGTTACGGTTTACTCTTCCTGATTCATCTAGTTTATTTTTTATTACCCATCTGGTTCCTATGATAGACTTATTGGGTGGCCTAGGAATTAAAGACCAAACTTTGTTCCTTATAAATTGAATTAACTCCTCAATTTTCATAGGATCTAATTCAGAAATAAAAGCTACATTTGCCTCTCTTCTAAATTCTAAAGTATCGCCTATAATCAGGTTTTCTGGGTGAGAGAACTTATACTTCCAGTCTTTTCTAAGACTAAAGTTTTTAGGAATATCTTCTACCTTATCAGGTGGAACATCTAGTGGTGACATGTTTAGTTTATCAACTAAGGGAGAGTTTCATCATCAGAATTGTCTTTTCTATCTAGATGAGAATCACCATCAAACTTAACATGTATAGATTCTTCAACAGATTTAGAAACAAGATTATAAACCCTATAAGCTTTAGAAGACATCGAATATCCTAGAAAAATTCCTGAATTGATCTTAGAATCAAATTTATCCAATTTTTCTTTTGTATTCAATATAGTGCATTTGCAAACAAAAGGATGGAAGTAAGAAATATTAGGGTTTCTTCCTTTCCATAACTTATATGGAGTTTTATTTAAAATAGGTCGTAAAAATACTCTATTTTGAATATAACAAGCTATATTCACAGCTTCTGCCTAGAAATACTTAGGAAGATTTATTTCACATAGCATAGTCCTTGCCATTTCCTGAATCGTCCTGTTCTTTCTTTCTACAACTCCATTTTGTTGTGGAGTTCTAGAAGTAGAGAAATTATGAAAAATTCCTTTCTCTTCACAAAATATTCTAAATTTTTTTATTTTCAAATTCTCCACCATGATCACTCCTAATTGTAGCAATAGAAATTCCTTTTTCATTTTGTAACTTTTTGGATAGAAATTTAAAGCACTTAAGAGATTCATGTTTATGTGATAAAAACAATATCCAACCAAATCTAATGAAGTCATCAACAATTACAAGACCATACTTCTTTTCACCAAGACTTATTGTTCTGGTTGTACCAAACAAATCTATATGGAACAACTCTAAAGGTCTAGATGAAGTTACAAAATTTTTAGAAGAAAAAGATGCTTTAACTTGTTTTCCTTTTTGACAACTCTCACAAAAGAAATCTTTGTTAAAACTTATTTTTGGCAATCCTCTTACCAAATAATGTCTAACCAATTTAGAAATATGTTTAAAATTAATATGACCTAGATTTTTATGTAAAATCAGTTTTTCCTCATTTGTTGATATAAAACATGAAATATTTTGATTTTTCAAATCATCTAAATTAATCTTATAGAGATTGTTTCGTCTCTTGGCAGAAAAGAATACAGAGTTGTCCTTGTTTTTGACTACACAAGAATTTTGATTAAAGAATACTTCAAAGCCAGAATCACGTAATTGACTTACATTAATTAGATTATGCTTTAAACCTTCAACTAGCATAACATTATTAATAGACACAAATGAATCTTTACCAATTTTGTCGATTCCAACTATTTTGCCTTGCTGGTTGTCTCCAAAAGTTACTGATCCTCTTTGCTTATTTTGGAGGTCTAGGAACATAGACCTTCTTCCTATCATATGTCAAGAGCATCCACTGTCCAAATACCATTAGTGCTGGTTGCTTCTTCTAAGAAAGGAGATATGCAGTATATATTATGTCTTTCTTAGGTACCTATATTTTCTTGGGTCCTTTGGGGTTAGACTTACAATTATTCCTCGAACAATAAGAATACTATTTCTTTTCCTTTCTGCTAGGAACAAAACTCTTATTATGAAGAACATTAATATTAGTAAACCCTAAACCGATCTTATCTTTTGGATGTCTATATTTTCCTATCATATCATTCATTCTTTTTGTACTTTTAGTAAATGTTGATAAATCTGCTGAAAGACTATTAATCTTTTGTTTCAGTTGATTAATTTCCTCATATCTATCTACAGTTACTTCCTTTTTCATATCGTCTACTTGTTTCTTAAGGCAGACGTTTTCTTTTTCTAACACTTCCATATTCTTCAAGCTTTCAACAAATTTCTTTTTCAAAATCCTATATTGTTTTAATATAGCATATGAATATTCTAACAATTCTAAATACGCCTCTTGAAGATCATTAAAGTCAGAAGTTAACTTATCATTGCATTTTTTTTAGCTACCATGCATATATTTGCTTGTCCTGATGCTTCTAAATCGGAGTCAAATTCTGATGAATCCAAATATTCCCACATTGCTATCATGCTCTTTTTGTTTTCTTTACTTCTCTTCTGTTTTCTTTTGAGCAATGGACATTTTGATTTGTAATGTCCTGGTTTATTCCACTCATAGTAGATGATGGAAGTTTTCTTAATCTTAGCTTCGTCTTTGCTATTCTTCTTTAAAAAAAGTCCTTATTTCCTTTCGCTTTGTTTTTCCACATCCTTCTGATCTTTCTTGAAATGAAGAATAGCTCATCATCATCTTCACTTGAATCTTGATAAGATTCACTGGCATCATCATTCTTGATTTCTTCAATCTTTAATGCTTTTGAAGATGTGTTTCTATTTTTCTGGTTCTTTTGATTCTTCTGACCAACCTTTAATGAGATAGATTTATCTCTTCTAGGTTTATCTCTTGCATCAAGCTCTACTTAATGTATCTTCAGTGAACCGAACAATTCATCTAGCTTCAGCTTACTTAAGTCCTTGGCCTCTTGTATTGCTATAACCTTAGGTCTCCATCTTTTAAGAAGACTTTTGAGAATCTTTCTGACATGATCTTGATTATCATAGATTCTCCCAAGAGCTTTAAGTCCGTTAACAATCGTTTTAAATTATCCAAACATCTGATCTATAGTTTCCTCATCATTCATCTTGAACAGCTCATACTGATGAACAAGAATACTGATTTTGAACTTTTTCACTTGATTTGTGCCTTCGTGTGCAATGGCTAATGTGTCCCACATCTCTTTTGTAGATATGCATCCATGAACCTTATCATATTCACTTCTTCTTAGGGCACAACTTAGAATGAACTTGGCCTTAAAGTTTAACTGAAATCGAGCTTTTTGATCTGCTGACCATTTGTCACGAGAGATGATATTGCCTTCATCATTTATTGGTTTGTATGGACCATTCTCGATGATATCCCAAAGATCAATATGTGTGGATTATATGAAGAGTCGCATTAAACATTAAACGCAGGAGGTCTTGTGATCGAGGCACCTTCAGCTATAAAAACATGCGATTTGCTCTTTAATTAGGAAGAATAAGCACTCAGAAGAAATACACCATATCCCTAATTTAAATATACCAGTTTAGGTGATCCATTGGAGACAAAAGAGGGTAGAAGTGAAACTTCAAAAGGATAAGGGGATTCAAAATTTGAGCATGGTGAAAGGATTACACACCCTCAGTCAAATGTTTACAGCTTGAGATTTGTTGGCTCTACAACTCTCGTATGAAGGGTAGCAATACCCGAAGAAAATCTACACAGACCAGATGTAGGGGGTACACTGTTGATAGTCTCATGACCTATTGATGTTATTGGACCTGTTTGTAAGTGTTTGAAGTAGTTATGAATAATAATTAGATTACGTAACAGATAAAAGAAAACAAAACAATACCGAAGAGGAATGTGGAAGAATGAGAAAGCAAAGATGAGTCTAAGGATTAACATTAGTAAATAATATGAAAATGTGTCTTATCTATAATGGTTATAAAAAACCATTTATGAATGAAAAATGTGTTGCCATCGCAAGGTCCTAGTATTGTTTAATAGCCATTGTAGGCGCTGAAGTACACAATGAAAAATTCAGAAGCAAAATAGCTATCCTCTCATCCTTTTTGTAGCTTGTTGAGGCAAGTTTTAAACTATTTAAATTAAATATTGCAAGCATATAAGTTATGGGTGTAGTATGTGAAGTGTCGATTCCTTAAGGAGTTGTTGAACTAATCTAATTTTAATTTGTATAAGGCATAAAGAGTTATTAAAGGAAAATGAAAACTACACAAAAAGCAAACGTATAAAGCTAATTGATTGAAATTAAAAAATAAATTAACACACAAAGAAAATCAAATTGAGCACCACCAAATTAACATTAGAAATTACACAATGAAGATTAGATGATTATGAGAAGGGGGATTTATCTTATCATCAAATGCTAGCATGATTATTTTTTATTTAATATAGTATCAGTCCTAGACTTTTAAAGGGTAGATTACTTTTTCTCAAATTATAATCATTAAACCCTAAATCATAACCCCTAATTAAATTATGGAATTTACAATCTCTCAATTAACAAAAAACCTACAATTACAAACAGATATTAAGCCCTATAATAGACAACAAGGTCCTCACACGATCATGAAGCCTAATAGAGGTGCCACAATCGTAGCCTCAACTGCCATGATTGTGACAGAAGCAAGGCCTGTGTAGTAAAAGAAGCAGATAACCTTCCAAACTTAAGTGTTTTTAGGACTTGAGGCAGAGGCTGAAATTTCACTACTTTCTTAACAAGGATTGTTCTCGTTACCCTTATCCACCTCTCCCCATTGTAGGTCTCAACAAAAAATGGTAAATTAGATACCTCTTCCCTTTTATTGTTCAACATATGCTTAATAAGCCCTCTGTCTTGTACGTTTTAAAGAATGTGAGGTACTACGACACCCAAAAACAAACAGATTGTTATTTCCATAATCGTGAGTCATTTCCTTTCCTATTAAACTTTTACATCTTTTGTATGACCTCTTTGTTCTTTGTGTTCGTTATGATTGAGTCTTCTGCCAATTTTTGCATGTTGATTTTGGAGTTGCCTTCTCCTTTAATCCCTAAATCCATGTCAGGACCTAGGTCTATATTCACCAAGCATGAGTCATTTGAGTTCTATATGTTCATTCCTATGGCATATAATTATCTCCTTACTCGTATTGACTATATCCTTTAGAAATTGAAGGAGATTGTTTCTCATCCTCACCAAACACTCTACTACATCTCTCCTTCCATGAGTAGAATATACTAGTACTCAAGGCAATAAGAGATATGACTCCATTTTTACTAGTTTAATTATGTTCTGTAAAGACATAAATTGGTTTAATAAAATCATTGATCAAAATTGTTACAATTTAAAGTTGTACAAAAGAGCTAACTATGGTAAGTATCCTAAAAATAAGAAATTGATTTATAGCCTAATTGACAACTGTTTAGATGCCTATTTTGGGCATAATTTACAAGGAAAAAATGCACTAATTTACAGACTATTAGAAAGAAGAAAATCTTGCGACACTCCCCCTCAAGCTGGCTTGAAAATGTCTTCCATAGCTAACTTACTAACTAAAAGTTCAAACCCTTATGAAGTCCTTTAGTGAGAATGTCAGCTAACTGGTTTGTGGTTGGAACATAGGAAAGGTAGATTAACCCACTCTCTATCTTTTCTTTAATGAAATGCTTGTCTACCTCAATATGCTTTGTTTTGTTATGTAACATTGGGTTGTGAGATTGAGATTGCTACCTTATTGTCACAGTAAACTCTTATAGGACACAATATTGGAATCTTTAAATCTTCAAACAATCTCTTTAACCATATTACGTCACTTATCCCGTGAGCAAAAGACCCAAATTCATGCTTAGCACTACACCGAGCCATAATTCCCTGCTTCTTGCTTCTCTATGTAACAAGATTACCTCCAACAAAAGTGCAATAGTTAGAAGTAGGCCGTCTATTAGTAGTACAACCTTCGCGGTCTACATCTATGTAGAATTCTATCTATAGGTTGTTATTCTTTCAAAACATAAGGCCTTTTCCAGGAGTTCCTTTAAGCTACCTCAATATTCTATAGGCTACATCAAAATGTCTCACCCTAGTGAGTGCATATATTGGCTTATCATGCTCATTGGAAAGGTAATATCAGGGTCATATTGTGATAGATAGATTAATTTTCCTATAAGCCTTTAGAATTTCTCCTTTTCAATCATATCTTCAGCTTTGGCAGGGTCAAGGTTCAGGTTGGCATCTAGTGGAGTATCAATAGCTTTATAACCTAGTAGTCCTGTCTTACTAAGGAGATCAATAATGTACTTCCTTTAGCTCATAAAGATAACCCTCTTTAGTGATATCAAAATTATATCATCTACATAGACAATTATGATGGAGATCTTACCTCTCCTTATTACCCCCAGAATTTTTTTTTTATGATAAATCAAGCATGATTAGATTAATGGGGCGAATTAATATAGTATTTAGTAAAGTTAGCATGAATTAGCATATGACATTAAATGAGTTAGGTAATAAATAAATGTGATTAAATGAGTTAGATAGCAAGTATTAAATGTGTTAGTTGGTTTAAATGAATTAGAGGTAATTTAATGTGTTAATTGGGCTTTGGGTCCAAATGAAATGAAAAGAGAAGAAAAAATGAAATGGGCTTGAGTTATTAGTAGTGTAAAAGAAGAAAAGGAATTAAATGAAGTGGACTTGGGCCTTGGGCTTGAGTAGGTTAAAGAAGATAAGAAGGAAGGAAGAAGGAAAGAAGAGGAATGAGATGGGCTTAGGTTAATGGGCTTAAGTAATGTTAGTAAGGAGTAAAAAGAGAATAAAAGAAATAAGTTGGTAGGAAGAAGAGAGGAGGCTACCGAAATTTAGAGGGAAAGAGTGAGAGTTTCAGTGGTGGAGGGGAAAAGAAGAAGAAGAGAAGAAAAATATGTCTAGGGTTTGATTTTCCAAGAGATTCAAGAAGTTTTTGAAGAAAGTTCAAGAAGAAAAGCATAGAGGAAGAACTAAGCTACTTTTTGATACAAGAAACCACTTGTTTGGTTAAGGATTCAAGGTAAGTTATGAGTCTTAGTTTGAGCTTTTGCTTGGGTTATGGTTTGAAAAACTTAGAAATGAAGTGGGTTTAGTGATTCTAAGGTTAATTTCATGATTAAGGTTTATTGGTCTTCTCAATTTTGAAACCCTATGTTGATATGGGGTTATTTTCTTGTTATGGTTGAAGAAGGACAAGAAAGAGGAGAAGAACAAGAAGAGGAACTTCCTTAGGCAAGTTTAAGCAAGGATACAAGGTGGGTTTCATATTTATCTTTATGTATATAAGCTATAAATGTAAATTAATGTATGACATTAATGAGTTTTGATTACTTGGTAGTTGTATTAAATGTTTGTGATTGAATGTTGGATGTGGTGGTTATAAGTCATTGATGATTGTATTAAATGCTTGATGTTGTTATTGTTAGGCAATTATGAAGGTTGAGTATGGAAATCATGATGTTTATAAATGTACATTGTATGATGACGATTGAAATTGTCTTGGAGAAACTTGTTAAATGAATATGATGAAAAGCATGAATGATGTATGAAAAAGATGATTTTTAAAGAAATAGGGAATTGGATAAGAACAGTCCAATCTTCTTGTATGATGCATGATTGTTATGTTATCTGGGTAAGGTATAGTCCTAAGAACTGTCACGTGCACGTTGACCATGAAAGCCTTCGCCCGGCTGCTCGATTGTGGCATAGGATGATCCAACATTTTGGACTCCTCAAGATTTACCCATATAAGCTCATTAAATGAGACTATATCGCTGCCAAGAATATGGACTTACCGAGCCATTTGATGTGTTTCATATGTGATTACATGAAAATGCAAGAATTATGAATGTTTGAATTGTGAGAAATTATGTTTATGTATTGATGAAAATTGCATGATGCATGTATTATGACTTCATTGAAAGATTTTTTAATGTATGGATAATTAAATGGACATGCTTGATATATAAATATAAATGTTTTACCCGCGGAACGAAAGCTCACCCCCCTCAATTCTCCAGGAAATGAGCAGGATCCCAAGGAGCGAGCTTAAAGGCATTTACTCCAAGATTTTCTTTTGGTCTTGTATTTGAAATGATCTTTCTAGTAATCAATGCTTTAGGTTGCATTTTGAGAAAATAGATGTATTTTGGCAAGATGTATTTTGATTGAAATGTAATAGGCTTGAAATGCCTACTAAAGCATTGTAAAACATGTGTTTTGATGTGAATGAAATGAATGAATGATGTTTTATCGTGGTTTCTCAAGACAGATTAATATCATGTCAAGTGTAGCTTTCAAAGTTCTGTCGAATGGCTTTAAACTCCATGTGGGTAGAAATACATGTTTAGTTCAAGTAAAGATGTGTATAGAGTTGTGATTGATGAATCATATGTAGAAGTAAGAATGTTTTGAATGATGGTTAATGAGTTTTGCATGAGTGAATGTACAGGAACATCGAAGTTGAACTTGAGTCTTTGTGAGTCAAACTAGGTGTTTGACATGGGAAGAGGTGTTAAAATATTGCATGAATGAGTCCGGCATAGAAATGGGTAGTCTTAAAAAGGTTAGGAGTGTTCATGGTGTTTGGGATAAGTCAAGAGAGAGTGTAGAGGGTAGGAATCGAGTTCAGAATAGACAAAACTTGAGTTATTGGTCCACCTAAGTCGAGTTATTTGTCTCCATAACTCGACTTGTGAAGCATAGTTTGATTAATAAGTCGACTTGTTAGTCAGCATAAGTCGAGTTATTTGTCTCGATAAGTCGACTTGTTAGTGATAAGTCGAGTTATTTGTCTCGATAAGTTGACTTTTTAGTCAAGTGTTTTGGGCATAGTTAGAGGCCAAATATCGTTTTGTAGTCTTCATGAGAGTTGTAGATCTAGATGTCTAATTTCAAATGGTGAAAGAATGAACACAATCCGACACCTAAATTAAAAGTTATGAGAATCGCGCAAAAAGAGTTTCATTTGGGTTTTAGAAGTGAGCATGGTCTACTCTCTTGGGCATAATTCCCTCATCCGGCCTTCAATTGAGGTGAGGTTTAAACCATTAGATTTATAAGACATGTACCTTTCTTGCTACAAAAATGGTATAAATTGGAGTTAAATTGAGGAAGTTCGCAATAATTCAAGTGAGAGGTCAGTTAAGAGAGCATGTTTCGGGTATGAATTCCTTTAGGTTTTTTTTTTTAGTGTATCTTGAGTTATAAAACCCCGATTGAAGTGATTCTTGTCTTAAATTAAGCAAGAGTCATAAGGCTATGACTTACAAGAGAAATCAATTTGAAATTAGGGCTAAATGAAATAAACCCTACAAGGCAAGATGATTAAGTTTCAAAATTTACGGTTCAACAGTTGGATTCCGGTAACAGGATCCGACATCAGTTGGGCTCTGGAAACGGGGTTCAACATCTGTGGTATCAGAGCGAAACCGGGTTTAGGGTTTCCTAGGAACCTTAGTGGGATTGTCTAAGGGTCAAGTCATCATGCATTTTCCCTACATGAATTATATGAATTATGTGCATTGTTTTAAATGCATAGCATGCAACATTGCTTTCAAATGAGTGAATTGATTTATTTTAAATCGATTTACATGAACTGAATTTGTTTTATGTGAACTAAAGATTTTCACTGATTTTTAAATTGAAGGAGTAATGCCGCCTCGAAAGAGAACTCGAGGAGCTCAATCTCGGCCCAGCTCTCAGCGCGGAAGTACGGATGAGTCATACGTTCCGCAGGATGCAGGGACCTTCCCTGTCTCCGACTCTGATGCACCAAGTGTGCAGCATGAGGCGCCTCCGCCGCCTCCTCCCATGCCATAAGTGAACCCTATGGATCCCCAGTTCTTTCACGCATTCACACAGGCTTTCACTTATGCCATGAGCCAAGGAATACAGGCTCAAGTGCCAGCCCCAGTAGAGAGGAGCGGGCAGTATGATAAGCTTCGGAAGTATGGAGCAGTTGACTTCAGCGGGACTACTAATCCCGAGGAAGCCGAGGCATGGTTAAAGAGGACCGAGAGGGTCCTGAATCAGGTGAAGTGTGCTGATGATCAGAAGCTCGACTATGCAATTAGCTTATCAGAGGGATGCTGTTGCCTTGGTAGGAGTCGGTGCCCATGATCGTGAAGTACCTCTGTAATCTTGACATGGAGGGAATTCCTAGAGGCCTTTCGGAGGAAGTATTTCTCGATGGTCTACATGCAGGAGAAGTCCAGGGAATTCTTGAATCTCACTCAGAGGGAGCTGAGTGTGGCAGAATATGAGCTGAAGTTCACTCAGTTGTCGCGATATGCAGCCAATATCGTGGCAACTGAAGAAGACAAATGCCGGAAGTTTGAGGGTGGATTGCACCTAGGGATCAGGGAAAAGGTGGTAATTCACAACTTCCGTGATTACCAGCAGCTGGTTGATGCTGCTCTTCAAGCAGAGAAGTTAGAGAACATCAGGGCTGAAGTGACTAAGAAGAGAAAGAACAGGGAACAGTTCTCCAAGAAGGGCATGAGTGCTCCAGCACCTGCAAGGAGCACCAGAACTCAGCATACTCAGAGTGAGGTGGGCAGCAGTGGCCCCACTCAGAGCAAGCAGCCTAGGGCTATATTAGGGCAAGCTTCAAGTGTAGCAAGCCCGGGATGGACAGGTAGAGGGAATTCCCAGTGTGATCACTGTGGGAGATTTCACAAAGGGGAATGTCTGCTGAAGATAAGAGCATGTTTTGACTGTGGCCAAAGGGGGCACAGAATCAAGGATTGTCTCCAGGTAGTCAGGCAGGAAGGGTCTCAGTCTCAGGCCCCAAGAAGAGCAGAAACAGTGGCATCACGGCCAGTACATGATGTGGGCAGTTCAGGAACTGCAAAGAGGGCATATACGGCAGGGAGACCTAGAGGCCAGGGTCAGGCACCAGCTCGGGTCTTTGCCATGACCAGAGAAGAAGCTGCAGCCGCTCCGGAAGTAGTGACGGGTATGGCTATACTATTTAATTTACCTTTCTATGTGTTGATTGATACTGGCTCCACCTATTCATTTGTATCTGCAAGTATGAATTTGCATGTTGTGTGTCCTGAGATTATGGACAATTTTCTGGTTGTTAGTACTCCCTTAGGGAGTAAGGTGGTGATTAGTTTGATCTATAAGAATTGTGAGCTTAGTATTGACGGTGCTAGACTGGTAGTAGACCTACTACCTCTAGACCTTCAAGGATTGGATGTTATATTGGGGATGGATGTCATGGAGAGGTACAAGGCGAAGCTAGATTGTAGTTTGAAAGAAGTAGAGTTTGATCTGGGCAATGATCAGAAAGTGGTCTTCAAGGGGGACAGGAAACTGCCAGTACCGAGGATCATTTCGGCTATGTTAGCTGACAATATGATGAGCCAAGGGTGTGAGGCCTTCTTGGCGCATGTAGTGGATCCAGAAGTGAATGCGGGCATATTAGAAGATTATCAGGTTGTGAGGGAGTTTCCTGATGTATTCTCAGAAGAATTACCAGGGTTGCCGCCGATGAGGGAAATTGAGTTCAAAATTGACTTGATTCCCGGAACCGCGCCAATCTCCATACCACCCTACAGAATGGCTCCAGTTGAGTTGAGAGAACTCAAGGAGCAATTGTAGGAATTGTTGGAGAAGCAGTTCATCAGGCCGAGTTCTTCACCTTGGGGAGCTCCGGTCCTATTTTTTAGGAAGAAGGATGGAACATGGAGGATGTGCATAGACTACAGGAAGCTTAACAAGATGACGATTCAAAACAAGTATCCTCTGACAAGGATAGATGATTTATTCGATCAGCTGCAGGGAGCAAGGGTCTTTTCGAAGATTGACCTAAGATCAGGTTATCATCAACTCCGAATTAGGGAGTCTGATGTAAACAAGACAGCTTTCAGGACCCGTTACGGGCACTATGAATTCAGGGTCATGCCCTTCGGATTGACCAACGCTCCAGCTGCCTTCATGGATCTGATGAATAGGGTGTTTAATGAATTCTTAGATCAATTTGTCATTGTGTTCATTGATGATATTCTGGTCTATTCTAAGGATGAAGGAGAGCATGAAAAGCATCTCAGGATAGTATTGCAGAGATTGAGAGAGCAGGAGCTGTATGCCAAATTCAGCAAGTGTGAATTTTGGCTGTATGAAGTAGTTTTCCTTGGACATGTGATTTCCAGCAAAGGGATCCATGTTGATCCGAGAAAAGTAGAAGCAGTAGTGAATTGGCAAGAGCCTAAGACAGTGAAAGAGGTAAGAAGCTTCCTAGGTTTGGCAGGTTATTATAGGAGGTTCGTGGAAGGATTCTCAATGATAGCGGCCCCTATGACTAAGCTGTTAAGAAAGAATCAGCAGTTCATATGTAGTGAGGAATGTCAGAGGAGCTTTGAGGAGCTTAAGAACAGATTGACAAGTGCTCCAATATTGATTTTTCCCAATGGAGATCAGGGGTATACGGTGTACAGTGATGCTTCGAGGAAGGGTTTAGGATGTGTGCTGATGCAGGATGACAGGGTAATAGCTTATGCTTCACGGCAGTTGAAGCAGTATGAGTTAAATTATCCGACTCATGATTTGGAGTTAGCAGCGGTAATTTTTACCCTAAAGATTTGGAGACACTATCTATATGGGGTTCAGACCAGAATTTTCACGGACCACAAAAGTCTTAAGTACATTATGAATCAGAAAGAGTTGAATTTAAGGCAGAGACGATGGTTGGAGTTGCTCAAGGACTATGACCTGATGATAGAGTATCATCCAGGTAAGGCGAATGTAGTGGCAGATGCTTTGAGCTGGAAGTCATCCATATCTTACGTGAAATCAGTTTACTTGCCTCTGTTGGAACAGATGGCCAAGTTGAAGATCAGTTTAAAGCAGGATGAATCAGATGGTGTTTTTGCTCAATTTAGGGTGAGACCTATCCTTAGGGAGAAGGTCAAGGAGTTACAGGAGCAGGATACAGAATTAAGTAAGCTGAGAGATGAAATTCAACATGGTAAGCAGTCAGAAGTGCAAGTAAGGGATGATGGGCTAATGGTAGTCGGAAACAGGTTATGTATTCCGAATGATAAGGCAGTTAAGGATGAGATCATGGATGAGGCACACAATGCGCCTTATTTCATGCACCCAGGCAGCACCAGAATGTACAGAGATTTGAAGGAACATTTCTGGTGGAAAGGCATGAAGAGGGATGTGGCTGAATATGTGAGCAAATGTCTAATGTGTCAGCAAGTCAAGGCTGAACACCAGGTACCTTCAGGCATGCTAAGGCCATTGTCCATTCCTGAATGGAAGTGGCAAAGGATCACGATGGATTTTTTGATGGGTTTGCCTAGGACCAGCAAGAAGCATGATGCCATTTTGGTTATTGTTGATCGGTTGACCAAGTCAGCCCATTTTCTGGCAGTCAAGCAAACAGATTCATTGCAAGTCTTAGCTAGGAAGTATATTGATGAAGTGGTAAGGTTGCATGGAGTTCCAGATTCTATAGTATCCGACAGGGATCCTCGATTCACATCGAGATTTTGGGAAAGTTTGCAGGAAGCATTGGGAACTAAGCTGAATTTCAGTACGGCGTTTCATCCTCAGACAGATGGCCAGTCTGAGAGGACAATCCAGATTCTAGAGAGGATGCTTAGAGCATGTGTCATGGACTTCAGAGGAGTATGGGATGATCATTTGCCGTTGGTCGAATTTGCTTATAACAATTCGTACCATTCGAGCATACAGATGGCTCCTTATGAAGCCCTTTATGGCAGGAGATGCAGGACTCCGATATGTTAGGATGAAGAAGGTGAGAGGAAGCTAGTGGGACTAGAGTTGGTCCAGATGACAGTTGAGAAAGTGTATATAATCAAACAACGACTTAAGGCAGCCCAGGATAGGATGAAAAGCTATGCTGATGCTCATCGGAAAGAAATGGAATATGCAGTGGGTGACAAAGTGTTCCTCAAGACGTCTCTATGGAAGGGAGTTATGAGATTTGGTAAGAAGGGGAAGTTAAGTCCTCGCTATGTGGGTCCGTATGAAGTATTGGAGAGGATTGGGCCGTTGGCCTACAGATTGGCATTGCCGCCAGAATTGTCGCAGATTCATGATGTATTCCATGTTTCCATGCTGAGGAGGTACAGATCAGATCCTTCTCACATCATTCAGACCTCAGAAGTTCAGCTGAGTGATGATTTGAGCTATGAAGAGTTACCTGTGGCAATTCTGGATAGCAAGGATAAGATCCACAGGAACAAGACAATCAAGCTAGTCAAAGTCTTGTGGAGAAATCATGCAGTTGAAGAGGCGACGTGGGAGCCTCAGGATGCAATGCAGGAGCAGTACCCACACCTCTTCAGTGAACCAGGTAAGAATTTCGAGGACGAAATTTCTTAAGGGGGGAGAAATGTTACCCCCAGAAATTTTTTTTATGATAAATCAAGCATGATTAGATTAATGGGGCGAATTAATATAGTATTTAGTAAAGTTAGCATGAATTAGCATATGACATTAAATGAGTTAGGTAATAAATAAATGTGATTAAATGAGTTAGATAGCAAGTATTAAATGTGTTAGTTGGTTTAAATGAATTATAGGTAAGTTAATGTGTTAATTGGGCTTTGAGTCCAAATGAAATGAAAAGAGAAGAAAAAATGAAATGGGCTTAAGTTGTTAGTAGTGTAAAAGAAGAAAAAGAATTAAATAAAGTGGACTTGGGCCTTGGGCTTGAGTAGGTTAAAGAAGATAAGAAGGAAGGAAGAAGGAAAGAAGAGGAATGAGATGGGCTTAGGTTAATGGGCTTAAGTAATGTTAGTAAGGAGTAAAAAGAGAATAAAAGAAATAAGTTGGTAGGAAGAAGAGAGGAGGCTACCGAAATTTAGAGGGAAAGAGTGAGAGTTTCGGTGGTGGAGGGGAAAAGAAGAAGAAGAGAAGAAAAACATGTCTAGGGTTTGATTTTCCAAGAGATTCAAGAAGTTTTTGAAGAAAGTTCAAGAAGAAAAGCATAGAGGAAGAACTAAGCTACTTTTTGATACAAGAAACCACTTGTTTGGTTAAGGATTCAAGGTAAGTTATGAGTCTTAGTTTGAGCTTTTGCTTGGGATATGGTTTGAAAAACTTAGAAATGAAGTGGGTTTAGTGATTCTAGGGTTAATTTCAAGATTAAGGTTTATTGGTCTTCTCAATTTTGAAACCCTATGTTGATACGGGGTTATTTTCTTGTTATGGTTGAAGAAGGACAAGAAAGAGGAGAAGAACAAGAAGAGGAACTTCCTTAGGCAAGTTTAAGCAAGGATACAAGGTGGGTTTCATATTTATCTTTATGTATATAAGCTATAAATGTAAATTAATGTATGACATTAATGAGTTTTGATTACTTGGTAGTTGTATTAAATGTTTGTGATTGAATGTTGGATGTGGTGGTCATAAGTCATTGATGATTGTATTAAATGCTTGATGTTGTTGTTTTTAGGCAATTATGAACGTTGAGTATGAAAATCATGATGTTTATAAATGTACATTGTATGATGACGATTGAAATTGTCTTGGAGAAACTTGTTAAATGAATATGATGAAAAGCATGAATGATGTATGAAAAGGATGATTTTTAAAGAAACAGGGAATTGGACAAAAATAGTCCAATCTTCTTGTATGATGCATGATTGTTATGTTATGTGGGTAAGGTATAGTCCTAAGAACTGTCACGTGCACGTTGACCATGAAAGCCTTCGCCCAGCTGCCCGATTGTGGCATAGGATGATCCAACATTTTGGACTCCTCAAGATTTGCCCATATAAGCTCATTAAATGAGACTATATGGTTGCCAAGAATATGGACTTACCGAGCCATTTGATGTGTTTCATATGTGATTACATGAAAATGCAAGAATTATGAATGTTTGAATTGTGAGAAATTATGTTTATGTATTGATGAAAATTGCATGATGCATGTATTATGACTTCATTGAAAGATTTTTTAATGTATGGATAATTAAATGGACATGCTTGATATATAAATATAAATGTGTTACTCATGAGTTTAAAGCTCACCCCTCAATTCTCCAGAAATGAGCGGGATCCCGAGGAGCGAGCTTAAAGGCATTTACTCTAAGATTTTTTTTTGGTCTTGTATTTAAAATGATCTTTCTAGTAATCAATGCTTTAGGTTGCATTTTGAGAAAACAGATGTATTTTGGCAAGATGTATTTTGATTGAAATGTAATAGGCTTGAAATGCCTACTAAAGCATTGTAAAACATGTGTTTTGATGTGAATGAAATGCATGAATGATGTTTTATCGTGGTTTCTCAAGACAGATTAATATCATGTCAAGTGTAGCTTTCAAAGTTCTGTCGAATGGCTTTAAACTCCATATGGGTAGAAATACATGTTTAGTTCAAGTAAAGATGTGTATAGAGTTGTGATTGATGAATCTTATGTAGAAGTAAGAATGTTTTGAATGATGGTTAATGAGTTTTGCATGAGTGAATGTAAAGGATCATCGAAGTTGAACTTGAGTCTTTGTGAGTCAAACTAGGTGTTTGACATGGGAAGAGGTGTTAAAATATTGCATGAATGAGTCCGACATAGAAATGGGTAGTCTTAAAAAGGTTAGGAGTGTTCATGGTGTTTGGGATAAGTCAAGAGAGAGTGTAGAGGGTTGGAATCGAGTTCAGAATAGACAGAACTCGAGTTATTGGTCCACCTAAGTCGAGTTATTTATCTCCATAAATCGACTTGTGAAGCATAGTTTGATTAATAATTCGACTTGTCAGTCAGCATAAGTCGAGTTATTTGTCTCGATAAGTCGACTTGTTAGTGATAAGTCGAGTTATTTGTTTCGATAAGTCGACTTGTTAGTGATAAGTCGAGTTATTTGTCTCGATAAGTTGAGTTGTTAGTCAAGTGTTTTGGGCATAGTTAGAGGCCAAATCTCGTTTTGTAGTCTTCATGAGAGTTGTAGATCTAGATGTCTAATTTCAAATGGTGAAAGAACGAACACAATCTGACACCTAGATTAAAAGTTATGAGAATCGCGCTAAAAGAGTTTCATTTGGGTTTTAGAAGTGAGCATGGTCTACGCTCTTGGGCATAATTCCCTCATCCGGCCTTCAATTGAGGTGAGGTTTGAACCATTGGATTTATAAGACATGTACCTTTCTTGCTACAAAAATTGGTATAAATTGGAGTTAAATTGAGGAAGTTCGCATTAAAGCAAGTGAGAGGTCAGTTAAGAGAGCATGTTTCGGGAATGAACTCCTTTAGGTTTTTTTTTTTGAGTGTATCTTGAGTTATAAAACCCCGATTGAAGTGATTCTTGTCTTAAATTAAGAAAGAGTCATAAGACTATGACTTACAAGAGAAATCAATTTGAAATTAGGGCTAAATGAAATAAACCCTACAAGGCAAGATGATTAAGTTTTAAAATTTACGGTTCAACAGTTGGATTCCAGTAACGGGATCCGACATCAATTGGGCTCTGGAAACGGGGTCCAACACTCCTTGTTCACTTAAGAAACATTGTGTGATCAGCCTGGCTTTGATGATAACCATGACTTTTCACAACCTTTCCAAAGTGTTCAAACCAAGCTCTCAGAGATTGTTTAAGATCATATAAGGATTCTTTTGAGTTTACAGACCTTATCTTTTCCCACTCTCTCCTCAAGTCTAAAAGGTAGAGCTATGAACACCTCTTCCTCTAGATCCCTATTTAGAAACACATTATTGAAATTTAACTAGTGTAATGGCCTATCATAATTAGCTGCTAATGATAATAATACTCGTATGGAGTTGATTTTTGCAACAAGAAGGTTTCTTGATAACCAATTCCATATGTTTGGGTGAAACCTTTAGGTACTAATCTCGCCTTGTATCTTTCAACACTCCCATCTACCTTACATTTTACTGTGAGCACCCATTTACAGCTAACTATCTTTTGAACCCTAGGCAAGTCAACAACTTCCTAGGTCCCACTTCTCCTTAGAGCATTTATCTCCTTTATGACTGCTGACTTCTAATTAGGTTCACCTAGTGTTTCTTGTATGTTTCTCGGAATAAACAAGTTAGACATTTTAGATCTTTGATAGGTTTCTAGAGGTCAAGTAATGGGATATAGGATGAGAAGTGTATGAACGCTTTGGTTTTCTGATAGCTATAAGAATATCCAAGTCACTGGGTTCATTATTAGGTATAGAATTGTAGGAAAATCTCAGGAGGAACATCACATGTTCCAGCAGCGGAAAACAAAAATTTTGTTCCCGGGACCTTCCCGAAAACCCAGGATCCCGGTGTCGGTATGAAAACTCAAACCTGAATAGCCAATAGAGACTATCTCTAAAGGTATCCACGCAGAGATCAGAAAACCTAACCGGATCAAACACCTTTGACCGGAATAGCTAGAATGAGAATAAAGCTCGCTAGAGCCTACCGTCATCTGGAGAGCTTGAGGAGACGTTGGAATCCTTGCCTTGGAAAAGAGAAGAATCGATAATGCTTGATAAGGAAGAAGGAAGTTGAAACCTTTTCCAAAGCTTTTAACCTTAACTCTTAAGGAAGCTTATTTTCTTCTAACCTTGATTGACCATCGACGCAACACCTTAAGGTAGCTACTTATGTATATTTTAACACCTAAAATGATACCATAAGAAGCTAACAAGTGTATGCTATATCAACCATTAACTAATTAATGGAATATAATAATCAACTTTGACTTTTCAAAGACAATGATCTCTTCTCCTTTCCAACGTGACTAATGGGCTTAATAATATAATAATTAATTAATTAATTTACTTAATTAATTAATTAGAATATAAATGCTAAGGTCCATCCAACTGGGTCGGACTCTACTGGCCATCGGGCCCCGTAGATCAAACGACTCGAAACCTTTCTTAGCAATATCGATGTCGCGATCTCATCGGGACATATCCCAATCTCATCGGGATCCATTTAATCCAGCTTGCTTTCCATATATTGGAACTCGGTCCAAAACTATTTTACTAATTCTCAAACACTCTTATCGTGTGACCCTTTAGGTTCCGGTTATGTTGGCCACTTAGATTAACACTTAATCTGAGCAAGTCATGAGCGGCGCCTAGCAACACATCATGACCCCAATTGACCGAAAAGTAATTGGTTTGATGAATTCATCACGAACCGGATCACGAACCCTTCCATGTAGACAATTCTTGTGCAATTCGTCCTTTCATCATCCTATACCCCACTTGGTTATGAGTATGGTCAAAGTGTCAACTCTTACTAGACTAAGTCTAGCCCAAGTGATATAGGTTCCTGTCTTAGGACTCATTACTTTATATGTCCATGAAGACACTCTTCATGACATAATCATGCTCTGGCCAGAGACTTAAAGTAATGATCCTGATAAGAGGTTGTGGTATCTCTTACATTCTCACGTAGTGATGAATCCTTTATTAGCTACTCAATTACCTTGAATACCTCAAAGCTGCACTCCAAGCACCATCCTATGAGTAACCTCTCGAAGGCCACAAGGAATGGAGTCAAAATGCAGGATCAAGATTCAAGATATCCTCGAGTACCTCAAGTCTAAGGATACTTGCACCATTGCTATGATGAGATTATCACCGACATTAAATCCATGTGATGATCTCATGGCGAGTCATCTAATGAACTTACTACCACTAGTAAGCATCCATATGTCAACTCTAAATATCTCATATTTACAGCTTCGAGATCCACCGCTTGATCCAATCAAGGAGTATGACATATGTTATTCTGTCCATGGGATTAATGATGTCCGGTCTCATTAATCCTATGATTAGGAAAATTTAGATACCGACATAATTGCACATGATAGGAATCTCAGGATTATGATCACATCATAATTTCCTTCATGCTATGTCATATATCATAGACTTCATTAATTTGATTAAAGATCAATATCAATTTATAAAGAACATCAAATAAATGAAACATGCCTTTCTTTATTTATTCATAAAGTGCATACATGACTATGAACAAAAAGCGCTAAAGGGGATTACCTTTAGGGCACTACTCTAACAATCTCCCACTTGACCTAAAGCCAATCGCCTTGGTATCTAATACCATAAGCGAGTACATGAGAATCAAAATTCTTCTGTGACAATGGCTTCGTCAACGGATCAGCAATGTTCTGCTCTGTGGGAATCCTCTCGATCGCGACATCACCTCTAGCAATGATCTCTCGAATCAGATGATATCTGCGGAGTACGTGTTTAGATCGTTGGTGAGACCTCGGTTCTTTTGCCTGAGCAATAGCCCCATTGTTGTCACAATACAACTGTATGGGTCCATCACAGCTAGGAACCACACCAAGTTCAGAAATGAACTTCGATCCAAACAGACTTCCTTTGCCGCCTCGATGCAAAGAATGTACTCGCCTCGATCGTCGAATCGTGATCGTCTCTTGTTTGGAACTCTTCCAATGACCGCTCCGCCGCTTAGCGTGAAAACATAACTTCGATGGAATCTGAGTCATCCTTGTTAGATTGGAAGCGGCATCCGATGCCCGCCACTTGAGATTTCCATCACCATATATCAAGAAAACATCCTTAGTCCTTCGCAAGTACTTGAGGATATTCTTGATACCACCCAAATGACCCTCACCAGATCGATTGGTATCGCTCGTGACACTTTCGAGCATACGATACATCGGCCTCGTACATAACATAGCATACATGATCGATCCTACCGCAGATGCATACGGATCGATCCATGCGAATCCTCTCATCTTGTGTCTTAGGACACATAGATTTCGAGAGTGTTATCCATGAGTAATAGGAAGAAACCCTCTTGGATTGCTCCATGCTAAACCTCTTTAGTATCTTGTCTATGTATCGATGATTGTGAAAGACCAAGCAACCTCTTTGATCTATCTCTATAGATCTTTATCCCAAGGATATAAGTTGCTTCACCAAGGTCTTTCATCGCAAATTGCTGACAACCAAATTTTAAGCGATTGATCAATGAGACATCGCTTCCGAGTAACGAGATGTCATCTACATACAACACAAGGAAAACGATTGCATTCCCATTAACCTTTTTGTACACACAATGCTCATCCGAATTTTGTGAGAAACCAAACTCTTTGATTGACACATCAAAACGGATGTTCCAACTCCTGGATGCTTGCTTCAATCCATAGATGGATTTCGAAGCTTGCATACCTTTTCGCCATCATCGAAGTGAAGCCCTCTGGTTGTGTCATGTACACATCCTCGCCGATTTCCGTTAAGGAAAGTCGTCTTCACATCCATTTGTCATATCTCATAATCATAATGAGCGGCAATGGCTAGGAGTATCCGAATGGATTTAAACATTGCTACTGGGTCAAGGTCTCGCCATAGTCAACTCCTTGTCTTTGACGAAATCCTTTCGCCACAAGCCTTGCTTTGTAGGTAATCACATTACCATCCATGTCGGTTTTCTTCTTGAAAACCCATTTGCACCCTATAGGTTTTATCCTTGGTGCATCAACCAAAGTCCATACTTGGTTTATGTACATGGAATCCATTTCGCTTTCATGGCATAAAGCCATTTTTCGACTCAACTTTTCGTAACCTCTTCATAGGTAGCAGCTCATCATCTTCTATGAGCAACACGTCATTCTCGTTCACTTACGAAATCCATATCTCTCGGGAACAAGGCGCATCCTACTTGACCTCGAACTTCGTGTGTCATGAAGGTTGAACTGTTACTTCATCTGAATGAGTGGCGATCTCGAGTTCGAGCAGTTGATCGTGCTTGTTTGAGCATCTTGAACTTCTTCAAGTTCGACTTTGCTCCCTAATCGCCTTCTTGCAGTAAGAAACTCTTTCTCTAAAAAGACAGATGCTTCAAACAAACACCTTTTGTTCCTCAAAGAAGGTAGAATTTATATCCCATGGTCTCTTTAGGATATCCTACAAATAAACACTTGTCGACTTTGCTTCAAGCTTATCTCGATCAATCCGCTTCACGTAAGGAGATTAATCGATTGGACCAAATTTATACTATAAATTAGGCCCGTTTTTCTAGTAATTATGCATCTGTTGACTCTCGATCTATGATTTTATGCTTATTTTGGTCCCGCATATTGAGTTTTGATAAATTGCACATTGTCGGATTTTGTTGTCATTTGTCATTAATTCGCATAATTTTATTGAGACAATTGATCTGCAAATAGGTTGTATTTGTAGGACCAAAGGAGTCAACATTTAAGAAGTAAACATGTTGCGAGATTCGCCGCAATAATCAAGACTCTCCATTCGTCGCAAACAAATTAATGGTATTTAATGTATTCACCATGACGAGTGACCATCCGGACTTCGCCGCAACGAACTACTGTACTACTCATTGCATGACGAATGTCGGTAACCCGCCTATAAATGGAAATTAATCCACCGATCCGACCCGCCCGCATAACTCCCTATAAAATCTTGCCATTTAGGGCAAAAACAATGGCCGCTCCCGAGGTTAACTTCTTCTTCTCTATTTTCTCGGTTAAATCTAATAGGTTTTGTTTTCTTTGGTTTTTGCAGTTTTGATTCGGAGGCAACAGACATCGTCCACATTCACCACCTTCTCTTCCGCCTTCATTTCGCCGCGACCATTCCTTCATCCTTCACCGTCTGAGTCATGAGCAACGTCGGGTGTCCAGCAGTGATGGACTCTTCTGTCGTGATGCGTGGCTAAGTCTCCGATCTCTTGAAGATGGAGTGAGGGTCTGAGTTCCGTGAGCTTAACTGGGGTAATCGATCTTAGTTTTAGATTTCTGTTATATTTTCGTATTAACTCCGAGTTGGAGAATACATTGTATGATGGATTGAATCCGGTTATAGTTTAATCGGATGTTAAACTTTGATATATGTTATGGATTGATTATTGTTGAATGTTGTGCTTAAATACATGGAGTTCATGTATATACATTGGATGATTGCATTAATCGATTTAATCTGCCTAGTTGTGTTTGATTGAGTTGGTTGTGTTATTGTTTGATCGATTTATTGCATTAATCATTATATACATACACTAAGGTTTTTAACAAATTTTAATTAATCGAGTTGATTAATTAATTTTTGGACTTAACGAGTTGTTAAGGTTTAGCTTTCGAAACTTAGTGGATTTCAAACTCTGATATTATTTTGAACGATGATGACCCGAGCTACATTTTTAAGAGAGTTTTAGTAATTTGATTCACACTTGTTTAATTTCAATCGTTTAACTTTCTAAAAATCCCAAAAACATTTATTCTTACTTTAGTTTAGTTTAATTTTAGATTAATCAATCAAAACCTCCTTTTATTGATTTTATTGCATGCATAATTCAAACATTAGGCTAGTCTTAGAATCAATTGGTGCATTGGTTCCTTGAGAGTCGACCCGAGGTTGCATCCTGTATTGCAATCCTTGGTATAAATTTTATTTGACCGGTTTCCAAGGATCAATTCTTAAATTGAACGATAAGCCGCCGATCAAATTTGGTGCCGTTGCCGGGGAATCAAATTAATTGATTCTCTAGGTTAGCCAGTGTTTGTTTTGATATTAATTTTTGTCGTTGCATTTTGTTTGCATTGCATAATTTTATTTCTTTTCTGCTTAAGTGTTTTTAGTGTTAATCCTGTTTATGATTTCATTCTGCTTTGTTTTAAGTGTTTATTCTGATTCGTTTGCTTTGCTGGTCTGTGCTTCTTGGCTGTGACTAGTTCATCATTCGTCACAGCGAGTTCATCATTCGCCGCAGCGAGTTCATATATTCGCCGACAAAGTTGCAATTTATTGATTCACGCAATGAAGTTCTATACGTCGCAATAACCCGAGTGAATTGAAACCTTGCTATCATTGTCGTTTAGTGAGCTATCTTAGGTGAACTTCTCTTGTGCATGCCCGTAGACTTAGGCTAGTTCATTTTCAACCTGAAATTGAGCGACACCTTAGACAACTTAGGAAAAAAAGAGAGCAAGAAAGACTTAGCACACTAGATCGACTAGAATCGAGATGGTGAACACCAAGAATATCCCGTCAACTACCCGAAATGGAGATCACGGTCTTAACGGTGACCGAGAACGCGTAGATGACAACAATGCGAACATCGGGACGTAGAACCATCCGAGAAGCTACAACCTCGGATGTAAACTATGATCCTTTCATCGCTCGTCGCCCTAACTTCGACGTAAATTTGAAGTTAAAGGTTTATTGATTAACTCCTACCCAAATTTCACGGTTTGGCGGGAGAGGACCCTACATGCATCTTGAGCCCTCACAATGATCATCAAAGTATGAAGCCTATAGGAGCACATCTGGACCAGGTGCTGTGGAAGGTATTCCACTTGTCGTTAGAAGGAAAGGCCCGGGAGTGGTATATGAGCCTCCCAAGGCATGTCACGAATGCCTATCACAGTTGGGCCAACTTGTGGAAAGCTTTTCTGGAAAAGTATTTTCCAGCTTCTAGGACGTCGTCGATGAGAAAGGAGATATATTCTGCCAAACAAGATTATGACGAGTCCCTGTATGATTTTTGGAACAGATTCCAAGATCTGTTATCTCGGTGCCCCCATCATCAAATCCCTGATGAACAATTGGTTCAATATTTTTATGATGGGGTAAAGAATCAAGAAAAAGGAATGTTGGATGCTGCGTCGGGAGGTTCGTTGATTGACCTCACCGCACCAGAAGCTTGGGCCCTGATAAAGAGGATGGCCCTGAATTATCAACAGTATAGTGTCCGCGATTCCAGGAATGTGAATGAAGTAAGAGCCATGACGGCTCAAACTAAGAGAATGGAGAGCACTCGAATCGAAAGTAGATTCTTGGAACATCGGATAACTTCCCGTTATCCTCAATCACGCGGAGCTTAAGAATTTGAATGTGCATCGCCGTCACCTTCCATCGAATCGGTCGCACCTAGTTGCGAATCTTGTGGATCGGTGATGCACATTTCAGCGTCTGTCCGGAAGGTATGAAGAAGTGTCTGCGGTCTACCCAAGGACAAAATTCTAAAGTGGGACCGTACTCAACACATATAACGAAGGATGGAGATCTCATCCTAACTTCATTGGAGGAATAATGAAGGAAGAGCACCCAACCGTTTTCAACAAGGGAGTGGAGCCGACCATCTACAAACCAGGTTTCCGATCAAGAAGCGTTGACGGTGCAACCACACCACCAAAAGAGGACACTAATCAACCGCATGGTATGATGGCGTTGATGAAAGAGGAACGAACTTCCACAACAAATCAATTCAACGCCATCGCGAACCTCATCCAACAGGACTCCGCTAAGAATGCTGCCCGCTTTAGTGCCTTGGAGAAACGCATGGAGCTATGGGAGACCAAGGCCGAGAACATGAACGCCTATGTCACCCAATTGTCTAATAATTTGAGTGACAACCAAGCTCGGAGCAGTGGAACCATTCCCTCCAATACAGTAATAAACCCGAAGAGTTTAAATGCAATTGAGTTGAGGAGTGGAAAGAAAGTGCATTTCGACATTCCTGAAGAAGAAGAATGCACCGAGGAAATTGAGGTTGAAGAAGCGCCTCAAGTGAGAGAGAAGCAAGCTGTGCGATCAGAGAGTGATCGCGAAGAAGAATTGTTGAGAAACAAGAAGCAATCAACAATTGAGGATAAAGAGCAATCATCGAGCATTTCAGGAAGAAGAGCTGATAAGGATAAATTGAGCAGAAATGAACCAACAAGTAAGGAAGTCAACTTAAAGGACCTCCCTTTTTCGAACTCGTATCTGATGAGCAAGAGAGTCAATGAGCTCAAACACGAAAAAGAAATCATTGACCTATTTGGGAAGGTTGAAGTCAACGTGCCCCTGCTGGATTTGATTAAGAAAGTGCCGGCTTACTCCAAGTACCTGAAGGACTTGTGCGCAAACAAGAGGAAATTTCGGCCGAACGAACGTGTCCAAGTAAGCTCAAATGTGTCGGCTTTATTTAAGCCCCAAATCCCGGTGAAGTGTCAGGACCCAGGATCGTTCACCATTCCTTGTGTTATAGGAAAGGTGACCATTGGAAGAGCTCTATTGGATTTGGGAGCGGCGATTAACGTAATGCCGAAATCATTTATGAAGACACAGGCGTTAAGAGCATAAAGCCTATACGTAGTCTTACGGTTGGTGATAGATCCTTCCGTCATCTGTGGGAATCATCGAGACATCTTGGTCGGTGAAAGGATTAGTGTTTCTGCAGATTTCTACGTTCTAGATATGTCTTACGAAGTGCGGGACACTTCCTTGATCCTTGGGCGACCCTTCCTTGATTGCGAGCACGATGATTAGCATGAAGGAAGGGAGATCACCATGGAAGTTGGTGATCAACAAGTTAGCTTCAACATGTATGAAGCTATGAAGCATCATCATGAAGATTATTCCTTACCGGGAGTTCACATGCTTGATGTTTCTATTGATGAAGCTTGTTCTGAATTTGTAGAAACTTTATATCCTGCCACTGACGATATTTTTGGAGAAAGTTTCTCTTTTGACGATTTTACTGAGCACAATCAAAAGTGCAGTATGGACGTGGAGTCGACTAGCAACCAAGCTGCCGAAATGGAGCTTGGATATCAAGCGAAGAGTCCATACCGAGCTACAAGACCCACCTTGAGTGCGTGTTTCTCTTTCCTTCATTTACTATATAATTGTGCTATGTTTTATACCAACGTGCGTATTGTTGAGCATGATTATATTGTTTAAGTGTGGGGAGGATTTAACCGATAGAGAATTAGAGTAGTAGGTAGGATTTCCCTTTCCGTTTGAATAATTTGATTCCCCTTTGTTAGCTCTGTGTTCTTCCTAATAAAGCATGATTAGATTGAAGAGAATTGTTGATATGTGGATGATAAATTGAATGTTTGTGCAATTTGTGTAGGATCCATAGAATTTGTGTTTTGTTTTGGGTGATTCGCCATGCGAACTTCATTTGTTCTTGCGCGCTCATGTAGTTTTTTTTCTATTTTTTTCGCCGCGACTAACGTTTGCCTCGTCATGCTAATAATTCCATTTTTTCCCATCTGGACCGTTGGATTTCTCTTTGTCCGAGACCCTTTTTTTTTTTTCCTCTCTCGCCCCTTCGTCTCCGCGTCTTCCTTTTCTTCTTCTTCTTTCTCCTTCCTCCTCATTTCGCCGCCTTCTTATTTGCTTCACGTCGCTCCTCTCGTGCCCTCTCGTTGTTTGAAGCTCCAAATCTCCTCAATCTTCTTCCAACTGCGTTTTCACCCTTACGTAAGTGTTCCTATTCCTTCCTCTTGTTCATTTTCGTCGTTATTCGTTAGATTTAAGCAAGCAATGAACGCCGTTCACGCGATTGTTCGCAGAATCGCCATTCGCAGCAAAATCATAGCTTCCGCTTGGCGTAACTTAGGGTTTCCGTTTGATGCGCGACTTTTCGTGTTAGCCGCGCGAACAAAGATACCAAGTTTCGCGGCGAACATCCTGCTGGCTGCGGCCGAATGGCGAGAGGACTCCTCTCGCCATGCGAACACTCTGCTCGCGGCGAATGACCGAGACTTGATTACTGTGGTTTTCTTATTCAATTGCCTGTTTCTAACTTTTGCGTGTGTAGGATCATGACTAGAATGAAGAATGTGTCCAGACCAGAGCCGCAGCATTCCACCTCTGATTCCTCCGATCACACCATTTCCCCTTTCTCGCAACCTTCTCGTTTTTCCTCTCGTCCGGTAGATCCTGAGTACGATCAGCTGGCAACTCGTGTTGCCAGTCAAGATATACTTAAGGAAAAACCATTTCCTCTCACCCCTGCAACAAACCCTTTTGTCCGTCAGCTCTTCGAATTAGACTTAGCTGGCCTTGCTCAACCTAATTCTATTGGCAACCTCACATTTGTCCGCCAATACTATTCATATGCTCGCTACTCCCACACCTACGGAATTAATTTCCGGGGTGTTTCCATTCCCGATGTTTTCACTTTCGTAATTATCCGTGAGCATTACCATCTTCCCGTCGTCCCTCATTGCCAATATTCCGACCTTCTCCGTAATTACCCATGGGAGGAAGTCATTGGTACTCTCGCATCGCAGGTCTCAAGGGCTTCAACCCGTGGTTCTCAACGATACATCCGTCGGACCACCCTCCTTCCTGAAGCTCGTCCCTGGTTACATTTATATGTAACAATATTATGCCGACCCTCCATCTTTCCAACATCCCCAAAGAGCAGCCTATATATATACTTTGCGATGACCGTGTCTGTAGACCTAGCCCCCGCCATTTCCGCTGCCTTTCGCCAGTGTGTCCTCTCTACCAACCCTAAACACAAACTCCTTTTCCCCCATCTCATTTCTGACCTGTTCCGGGCCTATCGAGTCCCGGAACATCGGGTCGATCTCACCTTTTCGCCTGCCTCTCAATTTGTCTATGTCCGTTTAGGTCAGCCACGTGCCATCCCACCCCCACCTCCTGCCCAACCTGCTTCAGCATCTTCTTCCTCTCCCTCACCTTCCCCTAGCCATCCCTCACCTAGAGCCCCTTCTCCCACCCCTCCCGTCCTTCCTGTTTCCCCCGAGGCTCTGCCTCGTCTTCCATCCCCGCCCTCTGTTCCTCCCGCTCCTTCTGAGGTGGCTCTGCTGCGTGAGAAGTCCTTGACCAGGCCGGTTCACTTCTTTCGAGACTCAGGTGGCCGCCACGCATTCCCTGCTCACTATGATTGCGACCCACCTCGGGCTGCCTATTCCGCCTCGAGCAAGCTTTTTAGATGCTCTAGCTCTTCATCACGCCTTGCCAAATTGACGATCTGCCACATAGTCTAGGTTTTTTTTTATTTTCTTTTGTTGTTGTTTTTTTTCTTCGTTGTACTTTTTAGTTCGTTCTTGGATCCTCTTTTGTACATTACATTTTGCGCTTAATGATATATCCACATTTCTGTTTTGTCTATTTTGTTTCGCTTCCTCTGTGCCCTGCTACTTTTGTCATTGTGGACAATGCCATGTTTAGGTGTGGGGGAGCCGTTCCCTTTTATATTTTGCATTGTACACCTATTAAAACTTGTGCATAATTTTGTGGGCCCGTTGCTTTTACTGATAAATTTGGACTCAATCAAACATTTTCTGCGACTCGTTCTTTTGTGCCCTTGCATGCAAAGCCCTTATAAGTTCAAATGATACTTGAGTTTTGTGAAAATGCTCTCCATTCTTTGAGCGATAATTGGTTTTGGCAAAAATTTTAACTTTTGAAGTTTTCAAAACAAAGTAAATGGGAGCATGCTAACAAGGTAGCATTTTAAGTTTTTAAGTTTTGAGATTGATCATTGAGACAAAACCTTGTTGGAAGGATATTCGAGCCAAAGATTTTTCTTCTATATTTTTGTGTGTGCATCTGCTTAGTTCATGCTTCTCTAGAACTTGTGCCGCTTTTACTCAAAGCTTGATAGACTAGATTTTTGTGGATATGATAGAGGCGTTCTTTCTTTCAGCCCTTTCCCCAAACACCAACCCCTAAACACCGTTCCCTTGCTAGCCCCTTTGAGCCTTCTTGCTATGAGCATTTGCATGCATTATTTTCAGATGATGTCAATAGTCAGTTTGTTCTATTTTTAATGAAAAAAAAATCAATCAAAAGTTATTGAAAAATGAAAATGAAAAAAATGTTAGTCTTGTTTATTCCAAAAAGGGATAATAATGTGTTGTATCCCAAAAAGGGGATTAGCATCTCAAAATGAGATAGCCAAAATGTGAAAAAAAAAGTGTGTATTCAATTTATTTCATTGTTTAGTTTTAGTTTGGTTGTTGACATCAATTCCTCATTTAGTGCGCATGTTCATATTTTTCTTTCTTTCACTTCATCCATTCATTTAGCCTCCCGCTCATTACAACCCTTAAAGACCTCTTGATCTTTGATAGTCCTTGTAGTGGAGAAATAAAATTGATACAAGCCTATGGTAGGAGATGTATTAAGTAGATTGAGAGAAAAATATCCCTACTATACAAGTGAGTTGAGCGTAAACACCATATCCCGAGTGATTCTCCGTTGTTCAATCTCTTGTGCTTAAATTCTTTCAATGTTTGTTTTATTAGCACTCTTTCAATTTGCTGCGTTCGAATTCTGATAAAGTGGATTGAGTCAATTTTGGTTGTTGTTTGAGCATGGGCAGAATTTTCTTTTACTCTTGTACCTTTTTGACTCTTATAAGCTTTGTTCAGGAGTACAAAGGTTTAAATGTGGGAGAATTTGATTGGACCAAATTTATACTATAAATTAGGCCCGTTTTCTCTAGTAATTATGCATCTGTTGACTCCTGATCTATGATTTTTATGCTTATTTTGGTCCCGCACATTGAGTTTTGATAAATTGCACATTGTCAGTATTTTGTTGTCATTTGTCATTAATTCTGCATAATTTTTATTGAGACAATTGATACTGCAAATAGGTTGTATTTGTAGGACCAAAGGAGTCAACATTTAAGAAGTAAACATCTTGCGAGATTCGCCAAGAACGAATCAAGACCCTCCATTCGTCAGCAACAAATTAATGGTATTTAATGTATTCGCCATGACGATCGACCATTCGGACTTCGCCATGTGCGAACTACTGACTACTCGCCATGGCGAATGTCGGGTAACCCGACCTTTAAATGGAAATTAATCCACCGATCCGACCCGCCCGCATAACTCCCTATAAAATCTTGCCATTTAGGGCAAAAACAATGGCCGCTCTCCGAGGTTAACTTCTTCTTCTCTGTTTTCTCGGTTAAATCTAATAGGTTTTGTTTTCTTTGGTTTTTGCGGTTTTGATTGGAGGCAATGAGACATCGCCCACATTCACCACCTTCTCTTCCGCCTTCATTTCGCGACCATTCCTTCATCCTTCACCGCTCGAGTCATGAGCAACGTCGGGTGTCCAGCGATGATGGACTCTTCTGCCGTGATGCGTGGCTAAGTCTCCGATCTCTTGAAGATGGAGTGAGGGTGCGAGTTCCGTGAGCTTAAGCTGGGTAATCGATCTTAGTTTTAGATTTACTGTTATATTTTCGTATTAACTCCGAGTTGGAGAATACATTGTATGATGGATTGAATCGGTTATAGTTTAATCGGATGTTAAACTTTGATATATGTTATGGATTGATTATTGTTGAATGTTGTGCTTAAATACATGGAGTTCATGTATATCGGTTGGATGATTGCATTAATCGATTTAATCGCCTAGTTGCGTTTGATTGAGTTGGTTGTGTTATTGTTTGATCGATTTATTGCATTAATCATTATATACATACACTAAGGTTTTAACAAATTTTAATTAATCGAGTTGATTAATTAATTTTTGGACTTAACGAGTTATTAAGGTTTAGCTTTCGAAACTTAGTGGATTTCAAACTCCGATATTATTTTGAACGATGATGACCCGAGCTACATTTTTAAGAGAGTTTTAGTAATTTGATTCACACTTGTTTAATTTCAATCGTTTAACTTTCTAAAAATCCCAAAAACATTTATTCTTACTTTAGTTTAGTTTAATTTTAGATTAATCAATCAAAACCCCTTTTATTGCTTTTATTGCATGCATAATTCAAACATTAGGCTAGTCTTAGAATCAATTGGTGCATTGGTTCCTTGAGAGTCGACCCGAGGTTGCATCCTGTATTGCAATCCTTGGTATAAATTTTATTTGACCGGTTTCCAAGGATCAATTCTTAAATTGAACGATAAGCCGCCGATCAACAACCCCATACTTTCAGATGAGAAAGATAAGGTTTTCTGCTAGTCCACATCTCATATGGAGTAACATCAAGCTGTCTTAGAGGGAACTCATTTAACAAGTAAGCAATTTGTCTCTAGCGCATACCCCCAAAACGATTTTGGTAACTTTGCGAAACCCATCATTGATCGTACCATGTCCAACAAGGTTCGATTTCTCCTTTCAACCACACCATTGTGCTGCGGCGTGTAAGGAGGAGTCCACTGAGATAATATCCCATTATCTCTGAGGTAATCCTGAAATTGTTGGTCTAAGTATTCTCCACCACGATCGGATCGTAATGCCTTGATACTTTTACCAAGCTGGTTTTCTACTTCATTTCTGAATTGTTTGAACTTTTCAAACGCTTCAGATTTGTATCTCATCAGATACAAGTACCCATATCGTGAATAATCATCGATAAAGGTAATGAAGTAACGACAACCACTTCTGGCATGGATGGACATCGGACCGCATACATCTGAATGTATTAGGTCTAATACTCCAATCGCTCGTTCACCCTTTCCCTTGAAGGGTAACTTAGTCATCTTGCCTAATAAACAAGATTCGCATATGTCATATGATTCATAATCAAATGACCTTAAAATGCCACTCTTATGGAGTTTAGCGATGCGTGTCTCATTTATATATGGCCGACAATGCCATAAGTAAGTTGACTTTAGATTATCTCTTTTATACCGTTTGGTGTGATTGACATTTAAAATTGGATTAGACATATCTAATATGTAAATACCATTGCACAATGTACCAGTTCCATAAAGCATTCCATTAGAATTGATAGAACAACCATTGCTATTAAAATTCATATGGAATCCATTCTATTCGCACAAAAGAAATGATAATATATTCTTTGTCAAAGCGGGTACAAAATAACAATCATCCAATTCCAAAGACAAGCCTAGTAGGAGATACAAAACATAGGTTCCTACGGCTAATGCAAAGAACTCTTGCTCCATTTCCAACACGTAGGTCTACTTCTCCCTTCATGAGTTGCCTCATCGTCACGAGGCCCCGCATATCATTACATATGTGAGCCACAACCGTATCAAATACCCAAATGTTGTGATCGATGAGATTAACTTCAATGACATACAAACTGAAGTAGTCGAGGCATCGATGCCTTCTACGCTTCGGCGACTCGAATAGACTTTGCAATTGCGCCTCCAATGGCCATCTTTACCATGATGGAAGCAAGTTCCTTTCGGGCAGCTTCTTTGGTCTTCTTCTTGATGGCGCTTCCTTTGGTTTCTTTGCCTTCTTCTTCTTTGGGTTCTTTTCTTCTTGAAACACGAAGAAGAAGAAGCTACTACCAAAGACTTGCTTACTATCACTCTTGATAGTCCTTTCATTGTCTTGAGCAAATTGATCAGCTCAGGTATTGTAGAGGATATTTGGTTCATCCGATAGTTTAACACGAACTGTGCATAACTGTCGGACAATCCAACCAGAATTAAGTCTATACTTAACTCATGATCCATTGCAAAACCTAAGACGGCCAATCTCTCAATATAGTCATTCATCTTCAGGGCATACTGCACAGCAGATGTCCCTGGAGCCATCTTTGTGGTGAAGAGAAGCCTTGAGGTCTCGAACCTTTCGGACCGGGCTTGCTCGTCAAATAGTTCCCTAAGATGAAAAACTATAGTGTGAGCATCCATGGACTCGTGCTGCTTCTGCAGCTCTGGTGACATCGAGGCAAGCATGATGCAAGTAGCTATGTCACTGTCCTTTAGATGCTTACTATATGCCTTCTGATCATCATCAGAAGCATCGATAGTAGGTGCATCTGGAAGCGGAAAATCTAGGATATATCCCAAACCTTCAGATCTGAGAACTATTCTCAGATTCCTTAACCAGTCAAGAAAATTCGGTCCAGTTAACTTGTTGGAATCCATAAGCGAGCGAAGATTCACACTTGACGACATTTTCAAACAACCTACACGGAAAGAGAGGAAGAATGTTAGAATAGGAATAGCTGCATAATCATAAGGACTTGAATGATATGCAAAAAGAGCTCCCACTAGTTTCATAGAATCCATAACCCTCATTACGAATCCAAAGAAACAAAGTGACATAATGTCCTAGTGGGTTGATATCCGATATTGCTAAGAATGACCTTGGGTTTACCCAACAAGCCACAACTTAGGTCAATCGGTAGGTATCGAACATACCAATTGCATCATCGATAACCGACATTGAGAATGACCTTGGGTTTACCCAACAAGCCACCTTATGTCTCGGAGGTATCGGATATACCAATTACATCTTAGACACAACTATCGATCGTCTTATCAACTTGTTGATGTATGCACTTACATTGGGTATCAACTCTTTGATGCGCATACATCCGATGTATGTTACCCAATTTCACCTCTGTCCACGTTGACCTTGAGTTTACTCAACAAACCAACGCTTCCAGTGAAAACCAACCCATTAATCAGAAAATCATATTTTCATGGTTCGAACATATCCGGTATAGAGTGAGCTTGGGTTTACCCAACAACCCATCCCTATAAGAACTCTGGTTCTTACCATATTAATGGAAGGCGTTATTTTTCATATACCGAGGAGGGATTTAGAAACTCTAGACTCCAAGCTGAAGGATCATAGTCACTAGGACTATATGGCATGATTTAGGTTTCATCAATCAAATTGAATCAATCCTTATAATCATCCATCATCCAACCTGAGCATATCACAAGTCGACTTTCATCGAATGCAAGTCACCTTATGCTTCTGCCCACACACAAGTCGACTTGTATGAAACAAGTTGCCTTATGGCACCTGCCCATGTACAAGTCGCCTTGTAATGTACTACAAGTCGACTTATACTAAGACTTTGAACAAGTCGACTTATTCCATACACAAGTCGCCTTATCCAAGGAAAGTTGCTAAAATATATAATCGGCTAATTCCTCAATCCATGCAATTCCAATTCACAATACCATCATACCTAGGGTAATATCTGTAAATAGATGCCTCAATGAACACTTCGTTGATTCATGAATGCCTTAAATAGTCAAACTATACATGAAAAGCTTAAAATGAGTCAAAACTCATAAATATCCAAACAATTTAAGAACACCCAAATTCTCACCCTAAGCATCTCCAGCTAGTCTATACTTTCTCAAAATTACTTCGGCACAAGCCACAAAATTTATGACGGCCAAAACAAACAAGATAATGATATATACTAACGAGACACTAATGTGACCTTTTAGGCATCCGAAAATTCTTGGAAAAGCAAATTTAAGCAATTCAATTTGGCAATCATACTGCATCAAAATAACACATTTTTAATCACATTAAAAATGGTGAAAGGCATTGGAACTGAAAAAACACACTCAATCAAGCCAAGCAAAACAGTCTCAACAATTTCCACAAAACTGTCCAGTTCTGTAAATTGCTCGAAATGATCAATGAAAAAATTTCAATAAATTCTGAGAAAATTAAATAGGTTACTAAATGTTCAGAAAATTCTACCTGGATATTTTCAGGATTTTAGGAAATCAAAAACTCAGTCAAACAAAATAACAAAACCGATTCAAAAACTGTGTTCATCAGCACAGCAATTCCCAACAGCATAGAATAAATTCGTGAATAAATATCCAATCACCTTTAAATTCAATTTCCATGCTCATAGACATTCACCAACATCTTAGAGATATGTAGGTGAAGGAAAATCCAGAAAAAGATTTTTCTAGAATTTATCCCCGATTTTATACTCATACCTGTCCACAGAGTGTTTCACAAAACAGCATCTGGAACCTTAGGGAATTAATTAGCAAAACTATATCAAATCAAATCGATAAATTCTGAAAATTCATAGACATATTCTCTAACATGTTATGAACAATCCTGGGCAGAAAAATTTTGAAAACCCTATCTCTATAGCAATACGAAATCTGGACAGAATGCATGCTACAACATCACAAGCAATGAGGGTTTGTGATCTAGCTTCAGTTAAAGCTTCATACACGACACCAGACGCTCTGATACCACTGTAGGAAAATCCCGGGAGGAACATCACATGTTCCAGAAGTGGAAAACAAAAATTTTGTTCCCGGGACCTTCCCAAAAACCCAGGATCCCGGTGTCGGTATGAAAACTCAAACCTGAATAGCCAATAGAGACTATCTCTAAAGGTATCCACGCAGAGATCAGAAAACTTAACCGGATCAAACACCTTTGACCCGGGAATAGCTAGAACAGAATAAAGCCTGCTAGAGCCTACCTCTGTCCTGGAGAGCTTGAGGAGACGTTGGAATCCTTGCCTTGGAGAAGAGAAGAATCGATAATGCTTAATGAGGAAGAAGGAAGTTGAAACCTTTTCCAAAGCTTTTTAACCTTAACTCTTAAGGAAGCTTATTTTTCTTCTAACCTTTATTGACCATCGACGGCAACACCTTAAGGTAGCTACTTATGTATATTTTTAACACTTAAAAATGATACCATAAGAAGCTAACAAGTGTATGCCATATCAACCATTAACTAATTAATGGAATATAATAATCAACTTTGACTTTTCAAAGATAATGATCTCTTCTCCCTTTCCAACGTGACTAATGGGCTTAATAATATAATAATTAATTAATTAATTTACTTAATTAATTAATTAGAATATAAATGCTAAGGTCGATCTAACTGGGTGGACTCACGGCCTCACCCCCCCGCAGATCAGCTTGACTCCTAAACCTTTCTTAGCAATATCGATGTCGCGATCTCATCGGGACATATCCCAATCTCATCGGGATCCATTTAATCCAGTTGCTCTCCATATATTGGAACTCAGTCCAAAACTATTTTCTTAATTCTGAAACACTCTTATCGTGTGACCCTTTAGGTTCCGGTTATGTTGGCCACTTAGATTAACACTTAATCTGAAAGCAAGTCATGAGCGGCGTCTAGCAACACATCATGACCCTAATTGACCGGAAAGTAATTGGTTTGATGAATTCATCACGAACAGATCACGAACCCTTCCATAGACAATCTTGTGCAATTCGTCCTTTCATCATCCTATACCCTACTTGGTTATGAATATGGTCAAAGTGTCAACTCTTACTAGACTAAGTCTAGCCCAAGTGATATCAGTTCCTGTCTTAGGACTCATTACTTTATATGTCCATGAAGACACTCTTCATGACATAATCATGCTCTGGCCAGAGACTTAAAGTAATGATCTGAAGAGGTTAGGTATCTCTTACATTCTCACGAAGTGATGAATCCTTTATTGGCTACTCAATTACCTTCGAATACCTCAAACTGTACCCAAGCACCATCCTATGAGTAACCTCTGGAAGGCCACAAGGAATGGAGTCAAAGTACAGGATCAGTATCCAAGATATCCTTGAGTACCTCAAGTCTAAGGATACTTGCACCATTGCTATGATGAGATTATCACTAACATTAAATCCATGTGATGATCTCATGGCAGGTCATCCAATGAACTTACTACCACTAGTAAGCATCCATATGTCAACTCTAAATATCTCATATTTACAGTTTCTGAGATCCACTGCTTGATCCAATCAAGGAGTATGACATATGCTAGTCTATCCGGATTAATGATGTCCAGTCTCATTAATCCTATGACTAGGGAAAATTTAGATAATGAAATAATTGCACATGATAGGAATCTCAGGATTATGATCACATCATAATTTCCTTCATGCTATGTCATATATCATGGACTTCATTAATTTGATTAAAGATCAATATCAATTTATAAAGAACATCAAATAAATGAAACATGCCTTTCTTTATTTATTCATAAAGTCTGTACATGACTATGAACAAAAAGCGCTAAAGGGGATTGTCTTTAGGGCACTACTCTAACAAGAATGAGGAACGGAATTAATACTAGAATCATTAAGGGGACATGGTGAATTGTTAGGAAAGCTAAAATCAATACCTGGGGCATTCTCAGGTTCTATCATCGAAGTAGGTGATTTAGCATACTCTAAGGAATCATGGCAGTCTTATTTCTTTGATGACCTTTCCTTCTTAAATAAGTGAGAACCTCTTCACGTTCAGTATGAACTTTCAATAATGCTTTTCCCCCTGTAAAAGACTTAGGTACATTTGGCAAAGTAGACTCTAATTCAAGATTTTCCTTATCATTGATACTTCTTAATTTTTTTGAGAGTTCATTACCACTTGTGTAATTAGTAATAGTTACATTACTTATAAAAACAATAGTATCAACAGATTTGGGTAAAGTTAGAGTATCCCAAAAATTTACTTCGTTTTTTTCATTCTCCCCTTGAAGTGAAATTTTTGAAAGAAAGGTTGATTCTCAAGGAATACAACATCCATAAAAACAATAACCCTTTTTGTTTGAGGGCTAAAACACTTATTCCTTTTTTTATTTGGGGCATAGACAATAAAAAACACATTTATTTGCTCCTAGATCAAGTTTTGATCTCCTTTTATCAACGTGGACATACGCTGTACAGCCAAATATTTTAAGCGAAACGTTGGATGGAATACATGTCTCAAGAAAAAAAATTCTTAAGGCAATCAAGAGGTGATATATAGTTTAAAACACGTATAGGCATCCTATTAACAAGATATGATGCAATTAAAACCGCTTCTCCCCTTAAGCACTTAGGGACATTCATAAAAAACACGATTGCATAAGTAACTTCCAGAAGATACTTATTTTTTCATTCAGCAATGTCATTTTGCTATGGTGTATCACCACAGGAAGTTTGATCGTGAATTCCTTTTTCAGTGAAAAAAATATGGAGAACTCCCTTGAAATATTATGTTCTGTTGTCAGAGTGGAGAATTCCAATTTTGGATCCAAAAAGATTTTCAACCACAAAGTAAAACATTTTGAATAATTTTTTAACCTCTAATTTTTTAGACATTAGATAAACCTAGGATAAACAACTATAATCGTCAAGAAAAGTCACAAACCATTTTTTATTCGAAAGCGAATTAATTCTTGACAAACCCCAAATATCACTATGAATTTAAAAAAAAGGCCTTGAGGATTGATACCTGATAGGATTGAATTATCTTATATTTTCTTATGTATTTCCATGTGATTTCAATCCTATTTTTAAGATAAAATGCTTAATTTGTGTTTAATTTGTGCTGACTAATAGGTTGGATATGTTGATATATATTTGAGACCAAAAAGACAAGATATTCTAAACAAAATTGGAACACAAATGTTTAACAATGAAGAGGCAAAAACTAAAAAGAGATTATATCTTATTGGTGGTTTGAAATGACAACAACTAGGCGTGAAACGCATGCATTAAACACAGTGTCCCAACAACAGAGCAAGAGGAGAAGGTTTTAAGGTGAGCAACATTAATTCATCCCATCATGCTACAGGGGCGGTGTAGCAGAGAGGAAAAGCACGGCTTGGCTGAAGAAAAGAGAAGCAGTGATAGTTTGGTGGCTAGCTAGCATAGGTATGGAAAGCTGGCGCAAGTGTGGAAAGCTGGTGCATGCGTGGAGAGCGAGCATAGGCGTGGAGAGCTAATGCGTGGATGAATAAGAGCAATAGATGAATTGGAATCAGAATCCCAAGACACAATGGCAAATTCGAGAACTCTAAGGGAGTTGGTTGCACTATTAGCCCCGAAATTTTTTTATTTTATTTATTTATTTAATTAAGCATGGTTAGACTAATTAAGAAATTGAGTTAGCATGAATTAAATATGATAGCATTAAATAGCATATGGCATTAATTAGCATGTAGTAACATAAATGAGATAGGTGGTGAATAAATGAAATTTAATATGTTGGTTGGTAGTTAGGTTAAGAATTAATGGAATTAAATGTGTTAGTTGGGCTTGAATGAAGTAGGAAAAGAAAAGAGGAATAAGTTGGGCCT